>OX346239.1:7771042-9080642 GCA_947049295.1 Ligdia adustata
CTGCCAGACAAGAGTCCTTCCTTCAAGGACTACGTGGGAAACAAGAACAACAGGTTCCTAACACCTGCCTCCATACACAAGAACAGAATACAACCGCCTTCCAAGGTCAGTCGATCATTATTTACTAGATGAATGTATATTTGTTCTTACAGCTACAAGATAGGAAAAAGATTCGTATTAAACCGAATCTCGGAAGATCAGCATTTTATTCGATTGAAAAAGCATATGAAAAACATGAAATCCAAAAGGAACTTGTTATTTATTACCTGACTGCCCAAAATGTGGATAATGTTTTTCGAGTGTCTATTTCTATGTAAGTACGTAATATCCAACTCTTTGTGACCCTCTAGAGCCTAAATCGGTAGTCGGTAATCGGTTATGTTCGGGTTTATTCGTTTTGCCAGCACAAGGAGGAAATTTTGTTTGAAAATATAAATACTTAATCTAGGAACAAGGTCTAAAATACTATGATGACCATTGAATCGAAATATCAAAAACATGAATCGAAGATGTTAATCATAACCGTGGCAACTCGCGAGGAAGTTATTTCAGTTGGTAACAATTGACACAATTTGCGTGAGGTCATTTTTGGGATCTTGGACTTATGAATCATCTTGCAGTCGCAAGTTCACAGAACTACTTTGCATTGCATAACGATATGTACACAATGCATACAGGTGCTGCATTTCTTCAACACGCCGCCGGACGTGTCGGACGATCAGCTGCTGCAGGTGTTCAAGGACTATGACGTGCATCCTCCTCACACCATCTCCAAGTTTCCGCTCAAGAGCGAGAGGTAAGCTTGTGGGAGAGTTGATTTATTGATTGATTAATGAACTCGTTTTCTCAACAATATAAAAAATAAATGCCACTTTTAATATTTTTAACTTTTAGCAATTCTTACGCCAAACTAGCATTGAATATTAGATGGAAAAAAAACAACCGAGGCACTCGAATGCTCTTTATTAAACAACCACGATCTGCCAGATAAAACAACCGTCGAGTACCAGTTTACCAACTGACTACAAAAATTGATGTTCAAAACTAAGGGTGGTACTTTGATTGTGAAGGACAAGGATAATGCTGTGTTTGATTTCTCCCTCTTTTTGTTCAATATTGACCCCAATTCGGTCAGTTACACTGACTAAACTAAAAGTTCCAAAAGCTATATCCATCCTGTTCTTACTTCTGGAAACAAAACAGAGAGGAGACAATTTTAGAACTAAAATTAGGTTAGTTTAGTAAGTTTGGTGTGACAGAATCGGAGTCATTATAAACAATATGTTATCGTTTTAGATCGTCGTCTGGGCTGATGGAGTTCCAGAATATATCGCAGTCGGTGATGGCCATCATGGCTTGCAACCACGCCACCATACAACACCCGGGTACGTTTTTAGCGGAGTTATATCTAAGATGGTGTATAGAGAATGTCTAGTGTTTACCAGCTTTGTCTTGATGTCAGCGTGAGAAATCGTAAAATATTTTTTGTGGTGTAGTTCCTTCTCACCACTTCACCTTATTATTTATCTTTCTCTCAGTATCAGACTTCCTCGACACCTGTTTCCCACAAAGCATCCTCAGAAGATGTTTAAGTGCAAAAGAGAAATATGGTGAGGTGTGGAGTTGGTGAAGAGGAACCACACCATAAAAACAAAAATATTTTTCGATTTCTCATGCTGACATCAAAACATAGAAGGAAAACACTAGATATTCTTTAGATACCATCTTATTATAAATGGATTTCCGCAAAATAACGCCTTACTACATCTTTCGATACGGAAGGAATCATGTCAGGTATAATGTATGTATGCTAGTTTATTTATACTCTATCATAACTTTTAAGCAGGTACTGGTTTTGGCTTTGCGAGCTTTTATTGCAATCTTAAGGATTATCAATATATCCATCAATGAAGTGTACAATATGGTAATAAATTAATAGAAATTAAATACAATTGATGAATGAATGAATATGGCTTTATTTCACACCAAACAAAAATAAAAGATAAACCAACACAAATCTATGCATTGGGCGGCCTTATCGCCTAAAGTAATTTGGATTTTTCAACTTTTGAATGGAGAAAACTAATATTATACGAAAAAAACCTGCTATAAACTTTTCATCGTCTAACCCAATGTTTTATTCTATAGATAAATGATAGTCAATAATCCCATTGCCGTATAAATTCCAGGTGCGAAATTCCCATTCGTGATGAAGCTATGTTTCTCGTCGTCGCGACAGATCGGTCAGGGCAAGAACCAGTCCACGAAGAACGATGACAAACGGCAAGACAACGGAGTCGCAGACCACGAATACTAGTAAGATATTGTGTACTATAATTTACATTAACGTGTGACTTTGAGATATAATGAATATGATTAAAAGGCAAAAACCTCACATCAGATCCTAGGTATGAGTTTTTTGCCATTTATTGTGCAATTATGGATCTAAACAATAATGATTGTTTAAGATGTTTTTGCCTGAAGTTAGCTGTGTGATAACAATTTGTATAGAATTTCATTAAGTTTCCTTTCTAAGTAGAAAGGTCGTTATTTCGTCGGTAAATTGTCATACAAATTGCTATACACCATCTAGTAAGATCGATTTCGGGTAATTTCATACAAACATGTTAATTCTTGGTTTACAAAAAGTTTTTTTTCCGATCATGGTGAAAGTTTGTACATATTTTTAATTGCGATTGACATTCGTTAATAAGTTTTTACAGCATTTTTTTTTCATTGATTGACTCGCAAGTTATTCAATTTGGTTTGAAGTATTTTTTCCAACGATTAAACTCATTTGTACATTGAACATTTAAACACTATTTGAAAAAAATATTAAAACTTTCATTGTGTTTTGATTTTTAAAGAAATATATTTTCATAATGACGGACGATGTTTTTACAAAATAAGACTTAGTATGCTCTGTATGAAATGAAATTGTGGTAATTACTGAAGTATTTTCGAAAGTAAGAAGAACATTCGGCGCATGAAGTACGAGACATATTGGAGAGACCAAAGTGAAGATATTGTGTGGTGTATTGACTTGAGATAAATAAAAGAAGTGTCTATTAGTGCTGTCTTATTATGTATTGGATCGATGATATAGTTAGCTAAATATTGCCGGATGGTAAGGTTTTATTGGCCAGATTAAGATTCTACAATTTCATACAACCAATATAATTACATTTGTGTTTGTATGAAATGGAAGTACTAAAGCCGACTTAATTTTTTCAGGAATATTATATATAATTATATAATTTAGAAAACCTTATATTATTATGAGAATTATATTATTCTATCTACGAGTAAAGCTGTTTCTGTTATTTTACATTAGATTTTTTTCAGCAAAAATTATACGCTACGGACTGTTATTATGGGAAAAGAAATAAAATGAAAACGAGTTGGTGTTCATAGTTTGTTGTATTTTTTTTGACTAACAACTGAAACAATAGAGTTGAACGGGGAGCTTTCATTGATTTTTTTAAGTGAAACTAATTTATTGGATAATGTGACGAAATATTTTCTCTAACATTACTAAAATATGATTGTAAATGTGTAAAAAGCAAGGTGGTTTATAAAAGACATAAATTATTTAAGAATGTTTGGACCAATGTTTTGGCGGAGCGTTGAGTTTTTTTTTGTTTCGCAGTACTAACAATCTTACAAAAATTAAGACTCTATAGAGTAACTCGATCGCGTATTTTAACCGCTAGACAATATTCATTTCAATATAGTTTGCTACATGCACTCACGGCGGTACGATTATCATCAAAGATATGTAATTTACAAAGTTACCGGCTAGGGATGTTCTAAACCAAAAGGAGGTCACTATACTCATAATTATGAACAACTTGAACGGGACAAACCCTGAAATCAAGAAAAAAATCCGCTGTTCCATTGAAAAAGTTTAGCCGTAGTCGGCGAAATGGTGATTATTGTAAAAATAGGTGATGATTATTTTTTTTCTCGAATTCAGAGTTAGCCTCTTGATGAAAGTTGTGTATTATGGTGTGTATAATGACCCCCTTTTCGCCTTAGTACACCCATAGCCGATAACCCTGTATAAATACACAGAGGCTCCTATATATAACTCCCTACAGGGGCGAAGACTTACAAGTTTTTTTTTTAAATATAATAAATTATTATATAAAATTATAAAAATAATAGTTAAAATGCGCGAGCGTGATAAACCAATTTCATCCCTAATTCATAAGAAACAGCTAGAATCAAATTTATAATTTTAGATAGATGTATTTAAATAACGTATTTTCTGTTGTCAGTATGATTATGCCAAATATGAATGTCACCACTGACAAGATGATATAAGTTTCGAGTACATTAATATTGTTGTGTATAAAAAAAATATATAGTCAAATTTGTTTTTGTCTTGTTGAATTATTATTAATTCTAGGGTAGTGTTTATTGTATATATCCGAATAATAATAATAATAATCTGCACAAAATAGTAGGTTCGTATAAATAACGGCTAAAGATGTAATGTTGTAGAAATGTATGTGTTTTTTTTTCGTGTTGATGTTATAATAATAGCCAATATATAGACGAAATGAAAAACAAATAATATTGCAAATAAATATAATTTAATTTTATTATTTGCTGAATGATTCTAATGTTACTGAATGTTTGCTTCGAGCCGGCCTATTGGTTATCTGCAATCAGGATACATGAAAAATTATAATTTATTTTATGTTTTAATTTTGTTGATGAATTTACTTTGTATTATATTACCTAATATTTTTTTTTTTTGAAAAGACTTATTTCTAGTCAAAATTTAAATGAATTAATATTTAATGTGCAATTTGTACGCGCGTTTTTATACTTAGAATTCTATCGCAAAAACTAATTCTAACGGTAATTTTAGACTGACACTTGTTTTCGTGACGATTTAACGAAAAATTCTTAATACAAAATTTGAAATAATATATTCTCTAAGATATTTTAAACCTTTTTAATTGTAGGGACCATAGACATTGACTCGTTCGTCTCTGTGCATTTGCTCGATAAAAAAAAATAAGCAAAAATATAGAGATGGCAGCTTTTTATATAGTATATATATTATTCGTTATTTTGACGAATTTAAATGATATCTATTCTTCTATAAAACTGTACACAATATTTCCCTAATGTGTTTCACATTTTTTAAATAAAATTAAAATTAAACTTGAGCTACTTCTGAACACTCGGGCGTTTGATGTAGAAATTGTAAATTTGATAAATGAATATTTAGTGTTGCTTTCCGTTACTTGTCTAAGCCAAATACATAAGCCAAAGTTTATTAAAAAAGTACTTAGTTATGAAAAATTAAAAAAAAAAATGTAAATAGTAAATCGCTACAAGAGCCTTTATTTCGCGCCAATAGATGTAAAAAGAAAAAAACAGCAACTCAAGTGTAATGTCAATAAAAAAAGTTAAATGTCAATATTGATGTGTGAGATAGCGATGGTATATAAAAATATAATTAAATAATGTTATAGAGTGGAATCACATATCTTTGTGAATGTCGTAATTATATAGTTACCTATTGTATATGCGATATATATATATAATATTACTGTATTATTTTTATTTGTGTATTGCCAGTTGTTAACATTATCACATGCATGTCTGAGCTATAAACCATAATGTTTCGAAAACTTGGGTCTCTACTGCATAAGAGCTGTCACATAATGACATTGACATGTTATATGTGTTTTTGACAATGTCACTGTCAATCGTAATGTACTTGCCGCCTGAGAGTTCCACTCGTTGTATCGTACAGTCGTGCAGAAACTTCGATATTTTTGTGAGAAATTCAAACGTGCTTTTTTAAGCTTAATCAATAGGTTTATGTTGTGTTTTAGGAAACAAAACTTTGCGCGACTGTACTTAGGTACTATATTTATTTGTACTATATTAAATTTATAAAAAAATATATAATGATATGTCAATTTCATATATTATTTTTTAGTGTAGAATACAATAGAAGTATGTGTAAGATGGTATCAATTATGCTTGAAATTTACATATCACAGTGACAAATAATAAATAATTAATGTATAAATTTAATGAAAACGAAAATATAGTTTGCGGCAAAGAAATAGAACTAGCGTAAGAGCTGACTGACATCGTGTCGTACTCTTCACACTAACCACGCTATACGTGAGAGTGAAAGAGACTGAACTAGGCAGTCGGCGCCATCTTGTTTCTAGTTATTTGACGCGTTCTATACCTTTATATATTGTGTCTTCTTACAAAAAACTCTGCAGCACATTTATTGCTTTGCACAATATTCGTTTTAACATTATTTGTTTATCTCATTTTGTTTTGTATTTTTAATTTTTATATACTTTTATATTACATGTAATATCCATTAATATTAGATCACGATACAGTCATCTGATGGGATTACTTTTCAAAGGCATACGATTACTTACTATTTACGTGAATAGACACAAGTAATAAAGTAACATTAAACATATGATTCTATACGAATAGTTCAATCTATGAAGACAGCTTCACGCTTTTTACCATAAATAAGTTCATTCACCTTTTCCTTCCTAATCTGTTTTACGAAGATAAACGTAATTTTTTTTTTTTCAAGTTTATATATTACTCTCTTAGTGACGTCATTTATCATAGTTTGTCCTGCGCTGCCTAAGCCATTTTCTGTAGTTATGAAACACTTATAAAACATATGAAGTTCCTTAAACTTAAACAATACAATAAATACGAATTCTGCTTCTGATAATTAATTCTAAAGTGTCAATTTTATTTGGAAAAATACAGTATCTTATGTCGTTGGCTATAAGATATATAAGTATATTTAGTCCCGTAAAATGAGATTTGAAATGTGTTAGTTTATTTAAGTTCTATTATCAATGCTACTTAAACCACCAAACTTCTACGGCCTTATATGTTTATCATACTCTATTTTGAAACGCTCGATAATGACGTCACAGACGTAGTATACGCAAAAAGACGCATTCTTCAAAAAAATTGTTCGACAAATAACCCTTCCCCAAGTTCTCAACTAACGTTGGAATTAACTGTTAACGGAAAGAATGTTTGGCAGATTGTACCAACCGCAGATAATGTTATTACATACGTTTTTTTGCATATACTACACGTTTGTGACGTCATTAGCGAGTGATACATTCATGCGAGCTGTTCTAAAATAAAGTCCCAGACCATTTTCAACGGAATCTGACTTAGTGCCCAGGAACTTGCGGAGGAAGTTGTTGAGGAAGATGCGCGTCTTCGCAGATTGACCTATTCATTACATTAAAAAAAACAAGCGAACTCACATAATACTATTTGTGCTTCTAGTTAACGGCGTACCGAAGAGGAGCACACCACACACACACATATCAAGACGGATGCCAACACACTGACACACACAGGCACAACACCACGAGTGCGAACGGGGAGGGGGGGAGGGGACTGTTGCCATTAGAAAAAAATCATCCCGACATATATTATTATTATTATTACGAAAAAAACATAATCACATATACCTAATTCAGTTACACTCTGATTGTTTTATCGAGATTTAGTATGATTATATTATAGTAAATTTTGAAGCGACCATTGAATAGTTTTATTCATTCGCTCGACTTTCATATTGATGTGCCATTGATCATATTATTCGGAACATCTAAATAATTTGTATATTATAAATAAAACATTTATAAACATTTACATTTTTTTTGATACTGGCAACATTATTTACAAAGTGTCATCGATATGTCTTTCTGCTAAATCTCGATAAATTTGACGTTTCTAACACACGATAGTATGTTTAATTTGACACAGATAAAATTACACTGGAGTTTGGTACGGTTATTGAACGGCTTCCATTTGTCACTAGATGGCGTGTTTTTTAACTGTCTCGATACAACAATGCTAGTTATGGTTTTACTTTTCAATATTGAGTTATGTGTATATTTTGTTGAAATACTAAAAAATTTAAACAATTGTTACTTTTTTAAGTTGTGTTAAATATAATTTTGCATTGTTTTTTAATACCGAGGTAGTGACAATAAGAAAAAGGTTAGCCGTAGCCGTACTGATACAGAAGACATGGTGCAAACTAGGACGGGTCGCACCGCAACGCTAAGGTAGCGAAAATATTAGTAAACCATGATCTACCAACCTGAACTGAATTATTTTTTTTGTTTAATTTCCTTGTTAAATTGATATGTGGCCCGCTTCTTACACAGTTTGCGTCGGGTTGACATTGTCATACTTGTAACACTTTGACATATAAATTGTTTTCTTTTTTAAAATATGGTGAGGTACGATTCATATATTTTTGCCAGCGTAAATTTAGTCATTTATTTAAGTAAATAATCATTCTGACAAAAGTTACCATTTTAGTCGAAAAGTGGATGATTTTCCCCTGAAAAAAAAAGGCAACATCGTTATAATTCCTTTTTACATTTACGTGATTGTAGATCACTCTTTATAAAGACATTAACATATAGATTTTTAAATTTAATTGTAATTATTAGCGACATAACACGATTTTTCAATTATTTTCTTTTCATGTGTTTTTTTTCTTAACATTTCCATTTATATTCCTTGTCGTCTCGTTTATAGCTTAGAAGTATATCAATTTGCGTAATTGCTAAATTGTTTACTTCTAATTGAGTTAGAACTTTTGTTTTGTATGCGATCGTGCATTTTTTGTTTAATTTACTAGTGTAATGATTTAATGGTATTGGTTAAGCAATATTCCCATTTAGTTTGTGTATTGTTTAGACATTTCTAGTGTTGTAGTTTTTTATTATATTCGGTGCCATTTTCAAATTCAATCAAAATTTAGTCTTCATTCAATGAAAATGTTTCGTAAAGACTTTGAGGATGGTACTGTTATTTTCGTTTGTATTGGCATTATGTGGTGAATAATGATAATTAGAATGACGTCAAACGAAAATGTTTCTTTTTCCTTATTTCCCATTTTGTACACGCACTTTGGCTAATTAAATTGAAAGTATGAAATGTGGATTTTATTTCCAACCTCGGTTGTTTCGTGAACATGACAGTTGTGAATATGTACAAGAAATAATAAACAAAACTTTGGTATAAGAATAGAACGTATGAGTTTCATTTTGGTTTCACTTTGTTTTAAACTACCGTAAGATATATTATTTACTGTGTTTACGTTAATTGTCGCGGAGGAATTAAATTATTAAATTTAACGTGGAGATCTCTCAACAAGGCCTGTTTATCGGTGGGTAGTGTACGGGGCAGGGGCTCTATTTTTTAATAGCTCGTAGTACGTATTCATCACTCGCGAATGACGTCACTCACGTAGTATTTGGAAATATACGCATTATTGAAACATCATATTCAACTTTATATCAGTTGACATTATAATACGAGTGGTTTATACCATTCGTTACTTAGCGAAGGTAATGATTTTTCGAAGAATGCGAGAATGCGTATTTTTGCATATACTACGTTTTTGACGTCGTTAGCGTGTGATAGAGCCCCAGTCGAGACGCGGCCTGTGATTGGTCAATCAGAAGTGTACATGCACGTACTTTCTCCTACCACGTCACTATTAGCTCAACTTTATTGCCGAGAATTGTAATCGCGCGTCATTCTGCTAAGGCGCTGCGTCAAAACTCATCACATTTTAATTTCTTTGCAATTTAACGTATATGTAGTTTAAAAATACATTAGTTGTTTTGTTTTCTCATTTTCTAGGATCACGCTTGAAGTGTGCATGTTTCTACGAGTATGATTTATGCTCGATGAAATAAAATTAAATGTGGCAGGCAAAAATAATTCCTTTGACCGTAATAACCTACCTAACTATAGTACTGTTTAAGAACCGAAAATTACCTAAATGTAAGAATTAGTTTAGCACTTTATTAGGCTAGTAGTAAGTGTCATTGCGATGTCAATTATATTCGATTAGTGAAGAAATGACAGTACGGATTTTCTATAAATTTTTCTTAAAAATTATAAAAAAATACATACATATATATATATATATAGAGATGATTCTCGATAAGCACAAGAACTAGAGTAAGATATTTATCGAGATGACTAAAACATCACAATTTTGCTGTCGAACCCACACCGATATCCGTTCTCAAATTAATTCAGAATATTATGTATAAACGATGTTATAGAACAAAATTGATTGTCTTAATTTATTGAGCTTCCTAATAAGAGATAAAAACCATAAAATGCTATAATGAATGCCGCATTCTTTTTTGTATGATATGTTATTCAAAGATAAAAAATAAACTGAATTCTGTAAAATAAAATTATTTTCCTAACATTTGGTTTTGATCTCTGGTGGTTGAAGGCAGAACTGTAAATTTATTTTTAATATTTTTCCTTGGCGAATTTTGTAATATTTTTTCAAAACGTGGTGTGTTGTGGGTTTTTAACATAATATGATTTTTTTAATACTGATAAAAGAAGATAAAAAGAGTTTTTAGTGTCCTAAATTCAGTGATCTCCGAGTTTTTTAGCAACTGTGTACCACTAGATGTTTGTATGGTATGATCTATGTGGTAGATTGTCTATGTAAAATGTTTTTTCTGTGTAAAATTTTCTTTATGGTCGGTCAATAACAGTTCCATAGAGAAAGGCCTTCACTTCCGACAACCGAAAACTGATCCTAGCTAATTGTACCAGCCATTTCAGTTAAGACGTCAGTTGGCTTAATAAAAAAAGAGTATGTTTTATTAAATCGAAAAATAAACATAGTACGTCTCTCGTCTACCTCTATGGTATTGTATTTGGTTATTGTTGCGATTCTGTAGAAATGTGAACCGCTGTGTGTTTTTTTTTACTTTACAAACCAATTAGAATTATATGATGACTGTGAAATTAAATGACAGAATCTGGTGATGTAGTTTATAAATTTATAATAAACTAGCTGAACATCTAATAATACATGTTAAAAACTCTTTTCATAGTTCAATAAATTGTACCTCACGATGATATTAAAAGATATTAATTTCATTGTATAAAATTATTTTAGAAAAATCACGAGAACATATTGATAAACTTTCAACAATATACAATGATTTTGATGCGAGCAATATGATAATAATTAATTTAAATCTTGTTTGGAGATTCAATTAATAAATACAAGTTTGTTAATTGGATCTAAATTTTCTTTGTTCGTCTTATTATTATTATTATTATTTTATTATTATGATTATTATGATTATTTATGATAAAATAATTATTTAACTCGTTTAAAGCTGTAATGTTTTTCGTAATAATTGATTGACTTGTATTATTTCCTTTATTGTGTGTCTTAACAGTGTTCGAGTGTGCAAGCAAAATATGGGACTATGATCCATCTTTACTTTAAAATTTTTGTCATTTCACAATCACCATATAGTTGTAATAGGCTTGTATTGTTTTTAAATTATCGTTGTAGTCGAGATAGTCTTATAGCTGATTAAATCTACAATAAATAAATGTTATCAGGTAATAAATAGATGCATATCTTTTTCTCTAGAACTATTTTCGGAATAAATAAATACTTATGTGTATAGATTTAGGACTTGATGTCGTGATAGCTTCTGTTTTTCGATTTTGTTTTTCTATTTAATTTTCAATCTATTAGAATTTGTCTTTTTAGGTATATAATGTATTTCCCGTTGAATACTGACAAAATAACACTACTCAAAGTAAAAACTACACTGTCAAGGATTTTAAAACTGACTTTTCATTAAAGTAATTTATGAAACATACGTGTGAAGCCATAATCAAGAATAAAAGAAATATTTATTGAATCATTTAAAAAAAGATATAGTCAGTTTTACTGTCTACTCAATACTTTACATAAAAATACTTTAAAAGCAAAATTGTCTCTACGTATAACATGCTTACTTTCAAAACAAGAAACTACACTCGAGCTATATCCACTTACTTAAGATTGTTATTATATTGTTTATATTTAAAACTTTCATTTAGTGATAACATTTCATTGGATATTACGAGTAGGTATTGTAGTTACATGGTAAACATTAAATACATGTCAAACACAACAAACCTTCTTTCATTTACGACACACCTTAGAGACTCTTCAATTTATCTTGGCAATCAAGTGACGGGGCGCGCCTTGTGGGCGTGGCCATCGAGAGTTCTCTATGGGCGACCAATTGGGTATGTTTTTTTTATGTATGGCATCATACAAGTGATACATTTTCATGAAATAGAGTTTTATTTAATTACAATATTATCAAGTAACTACTAAAACAAGGGCTATGATAAATGAAACGACAAAATGTTGTCTTCTAATCTCGTGTCATTTCATTTCTATCTCTTCCTGAATGACAACGACATATCGCGACGAGAATTCGAAACTCAAAATTATATTGTTTATGCAATATAGCTCTTCTGGCTTAGATTTGTTCCTTCCTTTTTTGTTGAAAGTAGAAAATAGTAAACCTAATGGTCAGTCCGTTTTTTATAGTTCTAGTAAAGTTAATTAGTTCGAAATGACTCCATGTACGTACCAAGATTAACTGAATAGTCTTAACACCTAGGCACTACTTTTATTTACTACATGCTCATAGATACCTCCTGTAGGCAAACTCGATCGCATATTAATTCTACTGAAAGCAAGTATCGTCAATACTGAGCTTTTACTAACATGAAATAAAAATAATAAAAAATGTATAATATATATTGGAATATACCCATCGGCCTATTTCCTGTGACCACTGCGGCAGATGGGAATTTATTATTCCCATCTGCACCATTAATGGGCCAGATAATGGGGCCGATGGGAATATTCCATTAATATACTTCAAACAACATTAAGCATGATGAAACCAACTGCAAAGATGGGCAATTTGATAAATGCATACGAACTAACTCTCCTCTTCTACACGAAGATATAGTGACCGGCAATCTTCTTCAACCAAAAGCGGTGTAGTGGAGATATTTCGGCGCATATGTATGTCTTATTGACGGTACACGTCTCGACAAGTACCCTGACCCCGATAAAGGTCTCTTTATCGGGGGCAGGGTACTTACTTGTCTTGTTTAAGTCATCACTGCGTTTCTAAGGTCATTGGTCGAAGTTGTTGGCCGGGAATTTTATCTACATAAATATATAATTATATTCTGCATACATTCGTTCATTCTTTAGAAAATAATAATGATATGTGAACGAGATCACTGAGAACGAGTCCGTACGAACACAATGCCTTAACAATTTTCTACTGTTAGCCTGACTAAATGTAACAATTCTCTTTTTGTCATATTTTTATGTCTCTTTCGCTCAGAACAATAGCCTAAAGAAGTTTTCATTACAAGGAGTCCAACGCTATTTGTTCTTTCCTTATAATATAGTCAAAACCCAACTTGCATATTTCAACTTTCTTATTTTTTTGTGTTATGCGAGTTCATAAACGAATGTTCAATATCAACGTCCGAACACCTGCTTCGACCAGGAATCAAACCCACGACCACTGGCACTCGAAGCGAGTTAGCTAACCACTAGGTTTCGGCAGTAATAGGGTATCGAAGATTTACGTAAACTCAAGTACCTACCAACCAAAGACGTCTATATTTAAATAAATTTGTCTGCGTACCTACAACTATGTTCACCATACAAAAATGTATACATTTAAACGTAATTTTTGATTAATATTATGTATATTTATTTCTTCAGGTTTTTACTTATTTTATATATAATAATGTCACGCTCGAATTTGCTCAAACTTATTTAATTATCTCACACATTAAAAAGTTATTTCGCACAATACACACGAGTACATAACTAATTTATTAATAACTAATTTAATAAAAAAATAAAATAAATACAAAGAAATACAAAAATAATAGTGTAAATAGCTTAATATCTGTTTTTCTTTTAAATTTTTTTGTAGACTTACTGTAAAGTTTAGAATAGTTTACATTGAAATTATTTATATTGAGCACTCGAAATGATAAAATGTAAATTGTACTTACATAGAGAAATAAACAATTTTTTTGGAATGGATTGTATTTTTACTGTGACGTGCCCTGAATCAGAGTTTGAACGTATACCTACGACCTTCCGCTAGAAAGTCGAGCATTTGCCCATTAAGTTATCATAGATATCTTAGTTGATGATGAACCCTAGATTCTTTATGCTAACGCGTAGATGAACTAAGTTAACTCGCGGCATCACCCGCGTAATTTTTATTGACCCGGGAAAAAAGTAGCCTGCCCGGACCTACAACTATCTCTGTGCAAAAACCAAGTTAATCCATCTCTCAGTTGCTGAGGAGATGAACAAACTTACCAATAAGGCGCTTTGCAGACGGTCAGTCAACCGAAGACCGCGAACGATAGAATTTTATACTACCAACGCACATGGATAGCAAAAAGACCGCCTCGCCAGTGCCTGCGCCGCGGTCAAGAACACCGCCTCGCCCCGCCGCGCCGCCCGCCGGCGCCGTCTGCAAAGCGCCTCAAACAACAACAAACACACTATCGCATATCTGGGGGCACGGCAGTGGCCTTTATTATATTTGTTAAAGGAATAAACAATAATAATATTTATTTGGGTGTTATAAAATTATTGTAGCTAACTAACAAGGTATCAATATACGACATATTGGTTGGATAGTAGCTCCCATACATGGAAAGAAATTGAATTAACCGACTTGGGTTACATTCGATTCACAACTTTTTACGGCAGAAAAAAAAAGCGCTGCCTGACTTGTGTATTTTTGTACATGTTGTTTTTACGGGATGTACCTAATATGCGTGTGGGGATTATCTACAACTCACGACCAGAGATATCAATCACAGTACAATATGCGATACTAACATCATAGTAGGTATGAAGGTCGTCGAGGTTAAATCAAAGTAAGGTGAGGAGATTCTTCGATTATCCAAGAAAATTGGTAACGACTAAGGAGGGACCACAGCAATTGAATTACCTACATTCAATAAGATCTTTACGCTACTCTATAGATGAGTATGTAGGATAGGAACAAAGAGTACAGTATTATGATAGGAAGTAGGATTACTCCACAAAAAATGTAAATGTAGACGCAATTTTCTGAGATATCGTGGGAATTCATCTATAACTTTTTTGTTTTCATTATGGCGTCACACGACTAGTATAACTGCCAGCGAGAAGTGTAAGATTAGTCAAGCTAAAATTAAATACAAGCAAAAACCCGTACCAACTTATTGAAGCTTTTTATGTGTAAAAAGTCGACGTAGTCAATTCACAGGTCGTATAACATACCAAGTACATACATAACGAATGTGTCGCAGACTTATCTAGATGCATTGTTATATATTCAGAGCTAGGTATTCCGGGTGGCAGATAATTATATTTAGGTATAATATGATCGTGACTAAATTGCCTACTTAATTACTTAAAGGTGCATTCCTCAGAACAAATTATTAGTCAGAAAAATTTATCGTCCCGGAGAGTCTATCGGGCATATTATTTCCTGTTGTTCTCATCTTGCTAATAGTGAGTATTTGCATAGGCATAACCTAGTAGCCAGGGTGATACATCAGCAACTTGCTCTTCAGTAGGGCCTTGTCGAGTTCGAATTGCCGTACTATCAGTATGCACCGTTGCCGGTCGTGCCAGTCGAGAAAATGGTCGTGCGTTGCTCTACTGGGACCGCTCTATCATCGCGGACAGGACTATTGTTTGCAATAAGCCTGATATCGTGCTGGTAGACCGGTCCCAGCGCAGAGCAGTGCTCGTCGACATCACCATCCCGCATGCTAAGAACCTCGTGAAGGCTGAAAAGGACAAGGTCAGGAAGTACCGTTACTTTGCTCATGAGGTTACCGCCATGTGGGATGTTGATTCGACGATCATTGTTCCGATAGTCGTTTGTATTATTGCACAATCGTACTTACCAGATATGGTACTCAATATTCTATTGTGGCTGTCCCTTATCCTTTTCAGCAGTGAAAAGATTCTTTTGCAGAGAATTGCATGAAAACCGTCGATCTGAGCATCAGCAAACATGCTGGGAGCACTACAGAATCGAGGCAGTCCCAATAGCATTCTGAATATATTATTATATTGAACGCGTAGAGCGCCAATGGATCGCTGGTGAACCCATAGGCTGCTTGTGTAGAAACAATAGCAGTATGCCCTGAGGCTTTGCCTCTACAGAGCATGGAGCGAACCTACGAGCTATCAACTCACCGCCCCTCACCTCTCTATATCTGCGTCATCAGTCAGATCTTCTGTAACAATATGGCTGAGATATTTAAATTGCTTTACTATGTTTAAGGGTGTGTCATATAATTTCACTGTGGGTAGGTACGTTTTCGCGGTGTTTATTTTTAGCTACAAAGTGTAAAATGTAAATAAGAGCGAACTTTTCCAAAAGTTCGCTCTTATTTACATTTTACACTTTGTAGCTATATTTAAGTCCATAATAATGGGCATATTCTTCGCATACCTTAATCAATTTTCGCAGCCCACTGATAGAGGGGCTCAGAAGCACTATATCATCTGCGTAGCTGATATTATTAACCATCACGCCGTCGATTGAACATCCAACATGCATGCTCCTGAGCCTCTCTAGTAGCTCGTTTATATAAAGATTAAAAAGTAACGTTGAAGACAGCCCTCTTGCCTGACACCACACTCGTAATTAATAAGCCTCCGACAGATCATACGCCCACTTGACACAATTTAGTTGATTTTTGTACCAAAATTTAAAAATGTTTACTAACTGAGGCGGTATTTTACCTCTCAATTTTTCTACAAGAGTTGATATGGTACTCGATCAAATGCTTTCGAGAGGTCGAAAGAACATGCATACACTGGAGTTTTCCTCTTTGTGTAGTATGCTTAAGGGTCAAAATTGCACTTTGGACATTTGGACGAAACCCAAACTGAGCATCATTTAGCGAAATGTTCCTAGTAAGTTGACCACTAAACAAACTATCGATGACTTTGGCAGCTGTTATTGCTAAAGAAATAGGCTTGTAATTATCTTTATTGAAATATCTCCTGTCTTATTTTTAACAATCGGGACAACTATAGTTTTCATCATCTCCATAGGCTACTGATGATTTATACAAAAAGAATATAGTAACGACAACACTCGAGGTAAATGGAGACCAGCGCACTGAAAATTTCGATGCTGAGCCCATCCTGACCTGGAGACTTACCTCGTTTTATTTCATGTATAGTTGAAGCAATTTGCTCAGTTTTGAAACATATTAAGTCACCTTTTTGGCTATGGACTCAACATCAACTATTGCAGGCACGTCATTGGGAACCTTTCTTGATGGCAGAGGTAAGGCTGAAACTTTAAATTGGGTTTTAAAAAGTTCTGTAACTTCTTTCGGATCGCTTACCCCATCAATGATTACGGGGGCTCTAGGCTTAGTGTTCAATTGAGATGTGCTTTTCCAAAACTGTCTAAAATATTTTTTTGCATGACTAGCTGCCATTATGTCCATTTTATTTGATCTCTATTCCTGAGACACCATTTTAATTTATTTTTGAATTTACTCTTATCCTGTTTCATCTTTTGAAAATATAGACCTGCACAAGATTTTCCACTAAGGAACCACTGTTGAAAGCTGAGCCTAGCTTCCCTGTGAGCTTCTTGCACATGTAAATTCCAGCCAGCAATATTTTTATTTTTAAAAGTTGGTTTGGTATTTGTGGTGAGGCCCTTTCTAACTTTCTGTTGTGGCTTTTTTTAACTAATATAATATTATTGTATAGTTGATCTATTTCTATTTGATGGGTCGTATCATAACAAATTTGGTTACCACAACTTCTAAAATTGGTCGGGAAATCTATATTTTTGAGTTGACTGTTGCATAATTCTAAATAAGTTTTGACTTATTCTTTATCTCTGTCTCCCCAAATAACTTTGTCACGTGGTTGAGAATTTTTACAAGATCTTATACGTACTGTTTCGATGTCACACTTCATTTCTATAGGAAAATGATCTAAGTTGAAAATATCATATATGACTTTTACTGACAATAGATTTCCAGGCCAATTCGGTAACAACACAGTGGTCACGGTTCTAAGAGATGGCTAGCATCTCTTAGAACCGTGAGCTTCACTTATATAAATAAACATACCAGATTTTACATCTAACATTTCATAATCTGCACATAACCATTATTGATCACTACAAATATTAACAAGTTCAAGACAAAATCGCTCACCTAGATGGGCATTAAAATCTCCTAACATGTATACTGCTTCTGCATCATTATTCTATACTATTGCTTTGATATTACCGAGGCAATCGGTAAACTCTGGTAAATTCTCGACTCTGTTCACAGGCATGTAAACACTGAACACTAACAACACTCGATTATTTGTTTTTACTTTTATAGCTACCAATCGATTACTATCACAAGGAACCGTAAACACTTCCTGAAACGAACTTTTTCCATAAAATGGCAACTCCTCCGTGGGGTCGACCCCGAAGAACACCTGCCGGTATTGGGATGTCGTAGGGCATAAGCCACGTTTCTTGCAGCGCAGCGCTATAATATCTGCCGAATGACAGAGCTTTCTTATGCAGTTTATTGAAGTTGTCACTTTACAATTGAATTTGATTTAAAATTAAAACTGTAAAATGTTTTTGGATTATTATGTAAAATTTTTGTTGCATCACCATTATAAGTTCTACTAATATCTGTCTCTTCTTGTATTCTTTCTTGGCGATTGAAATTTATAAACTTTCTGAATGATATCCCCTCAGGCCATAAATTATTGTCTAGAAATATGGACAAATTTTCATTCGATACCCATAGTTTAAAAGAGTTGTGTCCTCTGTCTTTTTTGGGTTTTCTACGAACGAGTGCCACTTTCTCTAGGGTTTTCTTTTGTATATAATCAGCGATGTCTTCTTCCGTAGTATCTTTGTGTACATTTGAGATAAAAAGTTGTACTTTAGATTCCGCAGCTCTAAACTTATTTCCGATTCCCGCATTTCCCTTCCCTTTTTCACCACAAAACGATTTTTAAAACGCCTTCTATCTACCTCAATCCATTCGTCTGATGGTTTAGACATTTCCCAATCCTTATTATTGTTTTTTAAAACTTACCCGTCGTTAATTTTTCACCTATATTCAAACTTTCTTCGTGACTTATTAGTACACAATCTGACATTAGCTCTGCGCTTTCATCTGAATTCAAATTTTATATTTCCGCCTACGATGATGTAACGGTCGGTATCACATTATTTCCCCCTCAGTTGGTTGGTCTGTTTGACAACACTGTCAATGTAAGGCATGTAAGGGAGACGGGGAGATTGTTGTGTTTCCGCCACACCTGATTCACTGTCTTACAAAACAAACTCTGCATAGAACAAGAATGATTGAAAGATTTTGCGACGCTCCTCAGATGAACCTCGCCCCTCTTGCGCCATACTTCTCCCCCTGATAAAAGCCGTTCATTCCGGCTGGCTGCCATTTTGTTTGTCTTGTCTATCGTTCGTTGTCAAATTCACGTAACAACATCGGAGGTTGTGCTAAGTGTTATTTTTGGCAGTGAATTTTGAAAATTGGAAAGCTTCTTTGTTCCATAAGTGCGTCGAGTTTAGCCCTATTTCTCCGCCTTATCGTTGACAATACGTAATGAAAATAATAGGTGCAACATAATAAATAAAGTCTTAAGGGGCACTGGCATTATACGGTTGGAAATGCGTTCTAAATTACCTTTAATGCAACAGAAAGCTTTGTAAAACTACAAATTTTTTTATTAATAAATAAGTGAGTTTAAACACACATGTTTTATTTACCACTAGTGTCCTGTTATTTATTACCTGTTATTATTTATAAACATGGTATCCGTCTATATGTACGTACGTATGTATAGAAAGCACAAAGGTTCGGGGAGCGGGGTTGAATTGCGTCTCTACCACAGATAATCTTAACAAGTAAAAAGAATGTATGATGGCGAGTCATCTGATACGTAGTACCTATCTTCTTATTTGTTTGAGGATTCCGCGCAAACTAAGCGCCTTGACCATAGAGAAGTTTACTGATGACCTTTTGTTTGAACTCTGAGCTTGGGGTGTTTTCCAAATTTCGTCTTGTGTTTTATTTAAATTTTCTAACAGCTGAATGCAATTAATAGATTTTGGCAAAGTATAATACGCTCTTCTTTTATTTGCTCCAGGTCTGCTTTTGTAGCGTATGAGTGTTTTATATCTTTAATATAACGCCGCGTACGGGTTGAATTGTTCATAATGAATAGAGGCTCAAGGCATGAACACGAAAATCTATCGCTATTCCGTCTTTATATCTCTTGCCCCCACTTGTGCATATACTCGTAAACAAGACATTAATTGTTAATAATACATCATATTATTAGGTACACCGAAATACTTGACGAACCACTTGGTTTGATTTTCTATAAATATACAAATTACGAATGTACTTAAACGGCTACAAAGATTACTATTGTCTACAACAGACGGCTAGATGGCGACTTTTTTTCTTTGATATATGGCATCATACGATTTGCATATTTGCCAGCGGTCAAGTTATAAATCAATCAAGTCAAATATCAAATAATAAGTCATCGTGGTCAAGTTAAAATTACATCTTATATCCTCGTAAAGCAGTGCAGATTTTACCAGGGTTTCTATGGAGATTTCCCGCGAACACGTAAAACACGTTATTCCGTCTTTATATCGCTTGCCCACACTTGTTCACATAAACAAGACATTAATGATTATGTTTATTTATTTATTTGATATCCACCATTATTAAACATCGATACTTGAAGAATCACTAGTTTTGCAATAAATATACAGTCAAAGAAGCCATTTTTTCGGTGAACGCGGGAATACCATAATTTTAGTTTTGCATTTTGCTGTCAACATCAATTTTGTGTAGCTGTCAAAATAATGTTTTAAGCAGTGTTGTCAATATAATATATACAAATTTAGCTAGCTTTTGGATTAATATTAAATATGTAAATTATTATAAGTAGAATTAAGGAATAACGAAGCCAACGGGAGTCTACTAGAGAGAAGAGATTTGCTTGAGATGTTCCCAAGTCTGGCTGGCCATGCTATATAAAGAAGCTAATGAGCGTCAGCAAAATAATGAACCAGCGAGCGAAACGTTTCTATTTCGAGTGTGGCAAAATGTTCTTTTGTCTCTCAGTTTGTCCATTATTTGTTAAAGACGCCACTGGGAAGCCTTAAACACAATCTCTTGATATGGATAGATCTAATCTCTGTTTTGGTGTAGTAGATGGAAATATTTTAAGCAAAAACGAATAATATATTAATGCCCTTTTTGATAATATTTTATGTCCAACCGATTTTTAATCATCAAAAGATCTATCGGCGCTTGCCGCAATGAAAGTAGTGCAAAACAAGTAGTTGAAAAACTAATTTCATACAAATACATTGAATTTTGTTGGATTAAAATACGTTATAAATATATTTTATATTAAGGAGTTGGAAATTATTTTGTGTTGATGTCTTTGTTACGTAGTTTTTGATGTACAAAAATATCTAAACCCTACTTCATTTAGAAAGCTAACGCATGTTTGACAAATAATGTTGTTCACCAATGCAATAATTCTTATTTATCCACCCAATTTTATTTTGGATGAATTAACTAATTTGATATCTAAAGTATGGCAACATATGCTATGTCTCATTTAATTTGTGATGGTGGCTGCTCGTATCTAGCTCATTGCTGACAACATTTGCAAAGTTAAATAATCGGAAAACCTGAAAAAAGTTTAATAGAACATAAAACAGACAGGTATTTGTTTGATGCAAGCTGTTTGAGTGTGTTAATGGTGGACATTTTCCGCAATGCTTAATAATTTGTGCCAGCTCTATACGACTCATCAAAATGGCTGCCGCCAAAGCGCTAAAATCTATACTTATTATTTCTGGAGTTTATTTAAGTCTTTTGGGTGGCAGTGCTGATTGTTGATTTGTAAACTGATAAGAATGTAAACATTGGTGATAAGAGGAAATGATTTAGTTAAAAGCAAATCATGAATTAAAATATGAGGGAAATTACATAATGCATGGCCTGTTTCTTAACAGGCTTATTTGAAATTTATAGCATAAGAATGCTCAGGAATAAAACTTTTCTACTTTAGTAATAACAACTTACTGGTAAAAGGGCTTTCCGTCTAAAAGCTTTTATAATCAAACTGAAAAACAACAACAACTGCATACTTCTCCTTTTTAGTGGAATAGCTTTAGTAGGTAGGTATAGAGTACCTAATTACTTTTTCTGCTGGAAGCAAAAAACTCCAACTACAACATAATCGCCTTTGTGAAAGACTTAATAATGAGCCTGTTCTTTTTGTTTTAAAGAGTAGGTATTATTTTATACATATATTAGTTTGCCTTTATATAAATATAACTAAAAAATATGAAAGGCACCTAATTGCAACTTGATTGTAATTTTTTTATATATATAGTTACCGTTTCAAACTTATTATATTAGCATCTCTGTTGATCTCTAATTTTTTATAGTCTATAAGTGATAACATAGGTATTTAATGCTGGAAGAATTTTTGAAATCAGTCAAGTGGTTTTAGTTTATTTGTTACATACAAAAGTACAAATCTTTCCTCGTTATCATATTAGTATAGACTAGGCTATCATAAATTTCTAAGATTAGTCTAACACATTAAATTTCAGGATGCAGTATGATTGCCTGGTGTGTGACACCTCTCTAGCGTACTCCAAAACTCCCATCAGGAATGTGTTCTCAGAGACAGTAAGTAATATAGTGTTGAGGAACCATTGATAGTTTAACTATCAACAGTTGACCTCGAAAACTATTCAGAATATCAGTAGGACTATCAATAGTATTACCACATGTCAATAATTTTGCATTAACTATCGATAAGCTATACTAAAGTACTATCTAATAGGTTTTTATTTCCCGGCAAAGCTTCCACTTTATTCCACATACTGAGGAAAATCTAAAGCATGTCAAAAACTTATATGTCTAAAGAAAAGTAATATTAATTGACCTTTAAATAACGTTCGTTACAGGCAAGTCTTATTACATTTGAATTAATAATTCCTTAAAAATTAAACTTACAAATCTTATTAAGTCTCCAGCCAAAGGTTGCCTGAAAGAGATCGCTTTTAGCGATAAATACCGCCACTTGTAACACTACTTGTAAAATTATATTTTTATTCCATTTATGTTTTTGCCCAACTCCAATCAGAGACGCTTCGCTCCCTCAGCTAATCATAATGTTATGTCATTTCAGAATGTCCTACCAAACAGCAGTACACTGTTGGAAACTCTGCAAGATATCCTGAGCAAGACTTTGGATGAAAGTAACATACATTCAAAAAGCTTGTGTCAGGAATGTTACAAAACCTGCATTGATTACGATGGATACAAGTCTAAGTATGTGTATCTTTACAATTATCTACACCCCATGGTTCTTCCCGTAGCAGACATTTGAACATCCCATGGGAACACTTTTTTTCTGTCTACAAGTGTTTAGTAGTGACTTTAAAAAACCCGACTGCTAAATATTTAAACCTGTGTATCATCCATATTTTTTTTAATATTGATGTACCCAGTGTCACTCTCACGACTAAGACGGAATCTATTGACACCACTCACATAATAATACGACAAGCCGTTTAGGCTCTAGGGCGTGACAAACAAATATACATACATATATTAAAATAACATAACTGCGAAAGGGTCGCAGTCAAGTAAAAAAAATAGAATTAATATCTATCTCTCTATCTGTTTCAGGATAAACACAATAAAAATGGTCATGTCTGAAGGATACAATAAGACTGTGAGTTCAGTAGATAAACCACCAAGTAATATATCAGTAGTACCAATAAGTAAACCAAAAAACACAATAGTTGTTCCAGCGTCCAAGCTTGTACCTATCCCGGCAGATTTCAAACTTAATTTTGGGAAATTGACTCAGGCGATGTCTAAAGCTAAGGTGAGGTTGGCTGGAAAAAGTTTTCATTAGAATAGTATAGAATATGATTTATTTGTGAGAAAAAAAACAACAAGTAATTTTGAACAATAATAGATAATACAATATTAGATAAGCATGTTTTTTGTCACAAGTTAGTGATAAAGATTTTATAAGATTACAATTTTGTCACAAGTTAGTGATAAAGATTTTATAAGATTACAATTTTGTCACAAGTTAGTGATAAAGATTTTATAAGATTACAATTTTGTCACAAGTTAGTGATAAAGATTTTATAAGAATTACAATTTTGAGTCGGCTTCCAAGCAAGTAGAACTTCAAAAAGCTAAGGCATGGCGACGGCACGCGCTCCATCAGCGCTCATAGCTCAGCGCGTAGCTTGTCAGCGCTGAGCTCGGCGTGGCTCGTTTGAGTATCGTCCTGACCGCCTTACTGTAAGTACTTGTGTACAGTCAGGTGTATTAGTTATTGCTGCTTTGTACTATCTATCCCAAAAAACAAACCGATGATGACGATGACTCCATGTGTCAACTATTGATTGAACAGAGAGCCGTTGCAGAAGACTTCGCCTTGTTTGTTTGGCACTTTGAGGGCTGACGAAATTAAATTTTTTAATTACTTTCGAATGCCAACTAGAAATTTTGACGAATTACTGGGAAATATAAAGGATAAACTCATCGATAGCTCGACCTGTATCCATTTCGTGATTCGCCGTGACCGTGCGCGCTGACAGCTACGCGTCATACAAAACAAAAACGCTCCCTAGAAGTTCATATTACTCGGCCATCAGCTGACGGCGCGCGTGACGTCGCCGTAATACTAAAACCAGCCTAAACCGGTTTTCCGTGTTAAATTCTTTATTATTATTCTTCTGTGTTAATTCTTTCTTTACTATTCTGTTAATTTAATTTTATAACCAAATTATTAAACCGATTTTTTTTTTATTTCAGCCATTATCGTCGTTTAACTTTAAAGTGTCAGTAGGCTCCACCGCTGCAACGCAAACCACTTCAACTGTCAATGTCACCCAACCCGTTGACAGCTCGGCCGCAACTGTCATGTCAACTGTCAGTAATGACATAACTAAAGAATGGGACGTCAATGTGGTACCCAAAGAGATATTTTCAGTGGTCGATGATGACAGTCAGAATGTCACTGATGATGATAATGATGCGCCGGTTACGGAAAACGGTGACGAGGAGGAAAATCAGATGGAGATTGATGAAGGTGCGATAAATTAGAGAGCTGAATGAAAAGATTTGAAAATGTAAAAATTAGTTCTTTATATAGGGTAATCATTTAAATCATCATGTACTACGCCGATATCATTTATGTATGGTCCAACGCTTTAACAGTGTAAGAGATTATTGTGAGGAAACCGACTTGTCAGAGAAAGTCGAATACTTCTAATACCAGTAAAATCAAATTGGGATCGTAATTATGATGGTCTTTTATATATATATATATATATATATATAAGTTTGCTGCGGCGCCATTTATCGGTTGATTTCAATAAAATTCATTAATTTCGACACATTAATTCACAAGAATTATAAGTAAAAATGGCTAAGAGGTTGTCGAGATATCTCGACAACCTCTTAGCCATTTTTGTTCTCTTTTCAGTTCCTAAGACCCCAGAGGGCAGATCCGACGTTTCTCCATTTCTCTATATCTTAGACAGCTTGCTTCACTTTCAGACTTGTCGAGATATAAGTCTCAGAATATATGCTTGCGAGGTCAACTGTTGGCAGAATTTCTGTTAATGTAGAATAATAATATGTATATTGTTATTTAATAATATTTTTTTTTTCTAGATTGCAGCATGGCCATAGTGCCTATTAAATCTGAAGGCCAAAATATTGATGATATAAAAGTAAGTTTTATCTAACTACCCTCTTTTATACTATGAAATAAATCGCTTTTAGGGATAAGGCCGCCTTCTGTGTCACTTTTTTTTGTACTCGGGTTTTGGTTGGCCTTTTATCCCCTGAGACAGAATGACAAAGTAATATGGCTCTGTTTTTGTAATATCTTGTTTGCCTAAAAGAGATCGCATTGAGCGATGAGGCCGTCATTAGTAATGTAGCATGGTTTATAGTAAAAAGTTGTCTTACATTTAATAAATAAAGGTTATTAAGTGCCTAAACTAACTATCTAAATAACTAACTTTTAATTTTTAAAGAATTGATTCATTTTCGGCCAGGACGGTGTACGTCTAGCAAAAAACGCGTAAAGATGTGTATTCATGAAACCTACATCCTACTTACCTGCCTACTTACCTACCTACTTACCTGCCTACTTCATTGCGTACAAAAATATCTAAATTCTGTCAAAATATTGCATCCCTGTAAGGTTTTTGTTGCCTAGGTTGACTCAAACGGTCACATTGGTTTATATGAATGTAACCGTCCGCCACAAATAACAAAATTAAATAATTAGAATGAATGAATAAATAAACTTTTTATTGCAGCCACACAAACATCAAATATACAGGAAAACCTTACATCTAGTGTCACAAGTCACAATTGACACATCAAAAACGCGTAAATTGTTTTTTTTTGTAAATAACATAATAATACTTTGATTCTGAATTAATTTTGTACACTGCTATAAGTTACGTATTTATGGTATCATGTGCTCCGTCCTGAACTCTTCGACCCCCTTTGTTTTCGAATCTGAGCGGAATTTCACTGTAAATATTCACAATGAATTTCCGTTCGGATTCGAAACCTTTACAGCACGAATTACGCAAAACTTGTCAGAAGACCCTAAATTATTACTTTGAAAATCGGTTCTAGATCGATTTTCAAAGTACTAATAGAGTCATCCTAAGGAACAACTTTCACTATGGTACAGTAATGGATGAGCACAGTAAACCCCTTTCGGCTTAGTACACCCCTAGCCGATAACCCTGTAAAATAATAATCAATATTCAAATATTGTAGATTTCGTAACAAGCTTCGCGTAATTTGAGTTGCAAATCGAATTGAATCAAAACTCATTGTGAATGTGGGCGCTGGTCGGAACTCATAAATTTTTTAGAAACAACCCTTTTAATTTCATTCTAACATCACCTGTATATTTCAGAAACAACCCTTTTAATTTCATTCTAACATCACCTGTATATTTCAGAAACAACCCTTTTAATTACATTCTAACATCATCTGTATATTTCAGAAACAACCCTTTTAATTTCATTCTAACATCACCTGTATATTTCAGAAACAACACTTTTAATTACATTCTAACATCACCTGTATATTTCAGAAACAACCCTTTTAATTTCATTCTAACATCACCTGTATATTTCAGAAACAACCCTTTTAATTTCATTCTAACATCACCTGTATATTTCAGAAACAACCCTTTTAATTTCATTCTAACATCACCTGTATATTTCAGAAACAACCCTTTTAATTTCATTCTAACATCACCTGTATATTTCAGAAACAACCCTTTTAATTTCATTCTAACATCACCTGTATATTTCAGAAACAACCCTTTTATTTTAATTCTATCATCACCTGTGTATATTTCAGAAACAACCCTTTTAATTTCATTCTAACATCACCTGTGTATATTTCAGAAACAACCCTTTTAATTTCATTCTAACATCACTTGTATATTTCAGAGTGAACAGCAGCTGTCAGATTACACAGACATCATAACCCTGACGGAGACAGACTCGGGGCAGGACAGTGGGAGCTATTTGCTCAGCAACCTCAAGATGTATCACTCGCAACGGGCTGACGATGATGATGATGAACGTAAGCTTTTTTTTATTGAAATATTTACACTCCACATACGCTTTGGTCCGTGCCTGAATGTAAGCTTAGATCCTAAAGTCGTAGTAGCTTAACGTCCTACTGCTGGGCGTGGGTCTCCATTAAGAAGTGGGTGTAGGACCGTCCACCACACTCGATAAATTGCTGGTTGTCACTTCCCTTGTCGTTAAAAGTTATTAACCCCCAAATTTTCAGGTTTATTCAAACTTTGCACCTCACCCCTGTTTGACCCTCTTAGGGGTTGAATTTCTAAAAATTGTTTCTTAGTTATACACTTACACTTTATAATTCAAATTTTGTGGTTCAAAAAGTTCTCCATACAAAAATTGGTCAAGTGATCAGTCAAGTTTTATAAAGCACGCAATTTTTTATTTTATGTTTAAGTTATTTTTATACCTAGTTATTTGTTATACAAGAGTGCAAAGTTGCTTTTTAACCGCGTGCTCAGTTTTGATGACCGAACAAGCGAAGGATTCTAAAATGTTCTAAAGGATTCTAAGTTTGAATAAGATTCTAATTGAATTCTAATTAATAAAAATAGAATTCTGAGCGTTAGCGAGGGAGTTTTTAACAAAATAAAAAAGGTTGTTTGATGAATTCGGCTCCATAGAGGTAGAAGTAAATAGGTTGAATGAGGTTTTTAATTCAGAAATTTAGTGCACACGATATTCTAAATTCAAATTTACTTTATCCTCTTGCGGATAAAAACGGCTTTTGCACTTAGATATCGAATAGCAATAAATACTCTTTCCGAAATGGTGGGATGAAAGTAATATTTTATTTGAATTTAGACTAACACAATTAAGTATTACCTGACCGCCATTAAGTACATTCTTATAATGATTTTGATAGTATATAAAGGATGTTAGTCTATTTAACAAAATGAACTTAGCGTATATCAAAATTTTGATATATCCGATAAAAAATTATTGGGTTTGTACTTGACAGATCATGTGATCTATTTTTGTATGGAGTACCTAATTTTGTAAATTTAGTCCTCCAAGGGGTCACTCACAACTTTCTGTTACTGGTCATTTATGTATAAGGACATCACAAATCCTAACTATTATAATACATATTATAAATGCGAAAGTTACTCTGTCTGTCTGTCTCGCTTTCACAACAAAACCACTGAACCGATCTGGATGTAATTTAGTGCACGGGTGGATTGGACCCCGGGAATGGACAAAGGATACTTTTTAACCGACTTCAAATAAGTAGTTCCCAATCTCGACAATCCAATGGGGAACCCGCGGGGCACAGCTAGTATATATAAATATATATTTATGTATAAGGACGTCACAAATACATGTAATAATTAATTAATTAGCGTATTTTTAGTTTAAGAAATAATATTGATTTTTCCTTGTTTTCAGATACAATAGTAGTGAATAGTGAGGATGGGTCGATACTGGAGATGGTGAGCGGCCAGCAGGTTATATACCAGAACGGAGAACTGTCGCTCGTGGTGGGGGACCGCGGGGGGGACACCGCCGGGGGACAGGGAGAGCAGGGGGAAGGTAAGCAGGTTATATACCAGAACGGAGAACTGTCGCTCGTGGTGGGGGACCGCGGGGGACAGGGAGAGTAGGGGGGAAGGTAAGCAGGTTATATACCAGAACGGAGAACTGTCGCTCGTGGTGGGGGACCGCGGGGGGGACACCGCCGGGGGACAGGGAGAGCAGGGGGAAGGTAAGCAGGTTATATACCAGAACGGAGAACTGTCGCTCGTGGTGGGGGACCGCGGGGGACACACCGCGGGGGACAGGGAGAGTAGGGGGGAAGGTAAGCAGGTTATATACCAGAATGGAGAACTGTCGCTCGTGGTAGGGGATCGCGGGGGGACAGGGAGAGCAGGGGGGAAGGTAAGCAGGTTATATACCAGAATGGAGAACTGTCGCTCGTGGTAGGGGATCGCGGGGGGACAGGGAGAGCAGGGGGGAAGGTAAGCAGGTTATACACCTGCCTCATTTTCAACAGACTTCTAAAAGAAGCAGCAAATCTAAAAAAATATTACAAATACATTTATATACATAAAAATTGAACTTTATGTATATTTTATATAATGCACATTTTATATAATAACTTTTTTAGATGATATTAATAATAATTGCAAACCATGTTCATAAAACTGACATATTGCGAGCGATGCCGCGCATGCTTCCTGTTATAAGGGCTTATTTTTGAAACGTTCGAATCTATTTATCACTCGCGAATGCCGTCACTTACGAACGATATTCAAAAAGTCGCATTCATACTGTTCGTAAGTGACGTCATTAACGATTGATAAATTCATTCGAACGTTTCAAAAATAAGACCCCTCACTTTTAAATAGAAAATATTCACAATCGAATGACCAGTTTGAATATATGTCGAGTCTGTCTGTGAGTGTGTTTGTGAATGTTGCAAGGCATCCCCGACACAGGAGGAATCCTAGTGGGGAGCTAATGATTGAGAAGGATATTTTATAATTTATTTTGTTTATTTATTTATTTTGTTTATTTATTTATTTTAGTTTCAGATTCAAACGACGAGTCACAGATCGAGCTGCAAGTGTCTGGTGACGAGGAAACCGCTAACGCCATCATAGCAGCCGCACAAGAACAAGGTATTTAGCCACGGATCTTCCCTAAATATATCTTTTATGCTATCAGTAATTATGTGTTTTTTCATGTTTTATTTATTTATTAAAAGTTTTTAACACGTTTTCATAAGCTTTGTATGCGTCTATGAAACCATGTAACGTGAGTTTTAGCTTCTCAAAAACATTAAAATGATTTGAGATTTTGCTCAGTTATAAAATGCCGATGATGATATGATTTTTATTGACCCATGTGCGTGATTTTTTTAGCTTTTTTAAGCTCTTATCCCGATCTCTTGCCAGGATACGGGGTAAGGGATACGTAGAGAGATATGGGGAAGATATTTTTCCAACCAACGATAGGAGACAAATAGGTTGACAAAAAAAAAAACGTAATTTTTTTCTCTACTTTTTTCTTCTTATCAATTGCTGTTCGTTTATTGGCAAAAACTCGGGAACGGCTGTGCCGATGTAGCTGATTTTGGTGGTGAAATGTATGTCGTACTCCAGGGAAGGTTTGAACGGTGGGAAACATAAATAACTGTTAGGCGGTACGAAGTCCGCCGGGTCAGCTAGTTTTTAATAAAATAAAACATTGTGAACAGAAATTTAGTCGAATAATCCGCCGCGATTCGAACCTGGGTAGAAAATGACAATGACGCTAGATGCGTTACTGCGCTGGACGGCTTTGCACTAGTAACGAATGAATGAAATGAATGAGGTGAATGAAGTGAATGAAATGAACGAAATGAACGAAATTCATTTATTCATTCACAAACATCAAATATTCAGGAAAAACCTTACATATAGTTTCACAAGCCGGAACGAGAGTCACTACTTGTTTTTTTTTTTGTTTTTAGGAGGTGCATTCATAAAAGTGGAGTCTGGTGAGATGTACCGAGTGAAGTCGGTTGAGAGCGCTTCCTCTGTGACGCAACAGTATGACGTGGACAGTCTCGTCACCAGCCACGGCTCCCTCTACACATGCAACCTGTGCGCACATGCAGGGAGAGAGGGTACGAACTACTACATACTACATATCGTTCATGCATTTCATTCTTGTCGTTCACTTCATTGTTATTTTGTCGTATTATCAACAGATGAAGAGAAGAACCTTCTAGAAGCCGAGGCGATGATGCAGCATCTGAAGACAGTACATCTCGCCACGTTATACCTGTGCAAGTTCTGCGGACGAGGGATGAGGAAGCGGAACGAATATAACAAGCATTTAGGTAAGTTTTTTTATGTAGCTAATGTGCTTGATAAGTAACTAACTTGATTTAAGATTAGCTGACACCCGCGGCGTTGCCCGAGATATACTATTATATATATATATATATATAGCAGCTGTCACGGGTGAACATTTTATGGCATTTTTTTATACACTTTGGATTGGTTATTAGTGAAGATTTATAAGGATCTCCATTTTTTTCTAGTAATATTTAAAGCCCATGTTACTCAGTGATAATAAAGCTTTATAAAGACTAAACAATTATTGTTATCGCTTCAGTACTTTTTAAGTGAATTCGTTACATACAGAAATACAATATATATATATATATATATATATTTATAAATAGATTTCCGCAAAGTCGTTACTTTGACTCCGTCAAACATGTTTTTTGTCACAAGCCGATCCCAACTCAGTATGATGCCGGTTATCTTGTCATTGATATCTTATCGGTAGGCTTACCGCTAAAAGCGATCTCTTGCAAGCAACATTTGGATGGTTATAATAAACGTATATATAGTATATAACTTTACTTATTGTTGACAGCGGAACACAGTGAGAAGCAAACATCTAAGTCTACAAAACGTCCCCACACGTGTTCAGTATGCGGCAAGAGTTACAACTGTAGCACGTTACTGCGCGAACACATGAACACGCACACTGGCGCACGCACGCACACGTGCACCACCTGTGACAAGCACTTCGCCACTAAGTACACATACCACGCGCATATGAAGACTCACCAGGTAACTATTACATTTTTTTATTCATTATTTTAAGTTATTATATATTTTATTTTAAGTTAGTTTTAATTTTTGGATATTGCTTTTGTACATATAGTTTATAGCTTTGTATAGTTTTAGTTAAAATTTTATCATGTTTTATAAGTTTATTTAAATAATTTATGAAAAAAAACATGTTATTGAAGATAAACGTAACCCAAAAATTACAAAAAGGTGAAAAAAAAAATAACTATTTAAATTATTGTACAAATCAGGTAACTTAGTCGACTTTTTCGTTACACTGTAGCCCCTAGATAGTTTGAAATACACTGGCTTTCAAGGAAGGACGCCAGAACACACCGTTAGTTGCTTGACGTAAGATTTTGTCAACTTGATAGCTAGGTGGGCGAGCGTTTAATATTTATCAGCAATGACAATAGTTCAATGAACAATTTAAATTTCTTGGTTATATGAAAAATATGTTATTTCACTACATCTTCTTACATCTTAGGCCGCATCGTCGTCTTACATCAGGCGAGTTGCGGTCAAATGAAGCATATTTTCTATAAAATCTCTATAGATAGAACTCTCTCAATTATTTCGGTTTAAAATCAAACCCCTGAAATAAAATTTACTACACGTAGGTACTCTATGAAAAAAAAATGTTCTCCCAAGATCGTCCCTTACGCGGTGGCAGAACCACTGTGGCCACTCATACACCTGCTCTTTAGAAAGTCAGTAAAAAATTACACGAGTTAAAATTTTGTAATCGACGACCGCGTTTCGGGCAGAACAAGCTTACTAAACTAACCTAGACGAGACCTAGTAGTGCGAGACGTGTCATCGTTGAAGACACGAACGACTCATTTCATTCCTGATGAAGTTCACCGAATGTGAACGAAACTATAGTTGGACCTTTCCAACAGTCAGGTACTAGTGAAAACCCGTTTTCTTAAACAATATAAACAGACCTAATCAAAAAAAAATATGTAAATATATATTTTATATATTTAATTTTAAATTGAATTTATTTAAGTTTACCTAGGTTTTAAATGGTCTATAAGTAATCTTTCTGCTATATTTTTTTTGTCATTTTGTTAATGTTAATAAAGGCACCAAGACCGTTCTAAAGTTGTCTCCTCTCTGTTTATGTCCACAAGTGAGAAAAAGACGCTTATAATTTTAGGAACTTTTAGTTTAGTCAGTGTGACTGGCCGAATTGGAGTACTAAACTAAAAGTTCCTAGAATTATATCCATCCTTTTCTCACTTTTGAAGAAACAAAGAGAGGAGACGATTTTAGAATTGTCAAATTAGGTTAGTTTAGTAAGTTAGGGCTGACAGAAACGGAGTCATTGTGACTGACCGCATCGGGGTCATTAGTGTGTTATTGTAATTATAATAGTGGGATGAACCCGCAGGTCCGTCCCCGTCCGTTCCGCTGTGGGGAATGCAACAAGTGCTTCCTCTCGGTACAGAATCTGAAACAACATGAAAAGACTCACACAGGCGTCAAGGACTTCATCTGTAAAGTTTGCTGTAAGTCACACAAGTTTCCACACAACGATTTAGAACAGAATGGAATAAAGGACTTGTTTCATTTTCGGCCAAGACGGTGTACGTCTACCAAGAAATGTCTAAAGATGTGTTTAGTATTGTGTGTTAATGAAACTTGCGTCAGTGGCCTATTTCATCTTGTACAAAAATAATGTGATATCTGTTAATTATAATGAAATTATGGCATCCCTGGAAGATTTTTATATTCTTGATTGACTCCAATGGTCATATTGGTATTTTTGACTTTGACACATTGACACAACAGAAACAGTACAAATTGTATTTTGCGTAAATGACGTGGAAATATATTGATTCGAAATTAATTTTGTACACAAAATTTCGTTATTTTGAATTTGGTTTAAAGATTGATAATTCCTAACGTATTTATGGTATCATGTGCCCTGTACTGGCCGGAGCTCCATATATTTTTGTAACATCTCTTTTGGTTTGTCATCAGGCGAAAAAGTTCACTCGCGATTTAAAATGGGTTAAAGGGTTCGAATAGGGATTCAAAGTTTGAAACTTGTTTATATTTCATCTTGTAATAATATAAATATTGCAGATAAAGCGTTCGGCACACAGCACAATTTAGAGATCCACGGTATAGTTCACTCCAAGGAACGACCCTTCGTTTGTAACTACTGCGGGAAAGGGTTCTCTAGGAAGGCAGACCTTAACGACCATCGACGGACGCATACAGGTGATTTAACATGTTTTGTTTAACAATACGGGGTAGGCGTAAATTACTACAAAAAAATATTGAGTTAACGTTCACGTTACGTTTTTTAAGTTATTTCTACGTTTTTCTAACGTTACGTTGTGCAAAACGTGCTTTCGTTTTGGACACGAACGGCTTATTTCATCCCTGATAAAGTTCACCGAATGTGAACGGAACTATAGTTGGACCTTTACAAGAATTAAAAATGCTTGAAAACACGACTTGTTGAAAAAATAAAATAAAAAAAAAACAATGCATAATAGAAAGGTGTGACAATACTTAAGGGTATTAGTCTACACATCAAAGTACAAAAATTTTTTTTTGCAAAAATCGACTAAAATATATTTAGTTCTCTATAGTGGTATATTTCAAGTTGTATGAAGGGCGCAATATTTTTTTCTTGAATTTTGCAAAATTTTCTTCTGCGCAGGGTTCACTTTGATGTGTACACTAACGCCCTTAAGTATTGTCACACCTTTCTATTACACGTATGTAAGTAAAACACATATTTTATTTTTATTTTGATTAAACATTGAACGATTGTTTCAGGCGAGAGACCGTTCGAGTGCGACATGTGCGGCGCTCGGTTCGCGCAACGCTCCAACCTGCACTCGCACAAACGCGCCACACATCTCGACGACAAACGACACAAGTGTACAGACTGTCCCAAACGATTCAAACGGAGAAGGTAACTATAACAGTAAATAAGAAATGAAAAAAAAAATTAAAATTAAAAACTATTAACTTAAAACCTATTTAAAACTTAAAATATATATAGATATTGTATTATATATATATATATATATATATATACTTTTTACTTTTTTTTGTGTTGTGTTTGTTATTGTAAGCATAAGGTTCTTATGACAGAAAAAAATGAAATATATATATATAAATATAAAAATTGAATCCGTTTGTTTCACTAAAACTCGAGAACGGCTGGGCCGATATAGCTGATTTTAGTCTTGAAATGATTGTCGTACTCCGGGGAAGGTTTAAAAGGTGAGAAACATACATAACTGTTAGGCGGTACGAAGTACGCCGGGTCAGCTAGTACATGATAATTATTACTGAAATAACTGAAATAATCACATTGCCTATATCTTAATCCTAACTAATATTATAAATGCGAAAGTAACTGTATGTCGTTCTGTCTGTCTCTCTGTCTCGCTTTCTACGTCAGAACCACTGAACCGATCTGCATGAAATTTGGCACACAGGTAGATTGGACCCCGGGAAAGGACATATGATACTTTTTAAACGACATCAAGAAAAAGTAGTTCCCTATTATATATATATATATATATATATATAATACAATATCTATATATATATATATATATATATATATATATATATATATATATATAATACAATATCTATATATATATATATATATATATATATATATATATATATATATATATAATACAATATCTATATATATATATTGTATTATACAGATTGTTAGAATACCACATAAAGGCGACGCACACTGGCGAGCGACCGCTCAAGTGCGAAGTTTGTTCATCTACGTTCGTGTACCCCGAGCATTACAAGAAACATGTCAAGATACATACAGGAGTGCGCCCTTACTTCTGTGAGGTATGCTACTTAACAAAATACAGGGTTTTCGGCTCCTTAGGATGAGTATAGTGACCCCCTTTCGTCTAAGTACACCCCTAGCCGATAACCCTGTATATTATTCGATTATATGACTTTATTTCCATAGATATACTAAAATCCAAGTAACTAGTGGATGCATTTAGCAGCTTGTCGTTCGGAATGGTGTTCTAAAGGGGAGGCCTATGTTCAGCAGTGGATGTCTTCTGACTGATGATGATGATGACTAAAATCCAAGACACTTAACAAGATGGTAGAGTGGTATTCGAACGAGACACCGAAGATAGAGCGAAGTAGAAGAAAAAAGCGCGAAAAGCTGGTAGCCCACCGCCATATGATCATAATTATTATTATGTTAATGATGCACCACTGACGTAACTGTTCTCACTTAGTCCGATCCATCCCAAGGTTGCCTGGAAGAAATTGCTTTAGGCGATAAGACCGCTCAATGTACTACCGATGTTATATTCTTGTTTGTATTTTATTGTTTTTTTGTGTGCTATAAAGTAATATTGTATTATATGTACAACATCAAAGAACATATTTATTGTGACAAAAACTTAAAGAAACAGTAATTAAAACACTAACTAAACTTACGTACAATTAAAAAAGAAAAGATTAGTTAAAAAGTCAGTTAGTTGAGTGAAATGTTGCAAAAATGCTGGCAGCATTGCCACGTTGGATGGCAATGGAGATTCTCTGACCCACTACAAAAAACCAGCATTTTTGTCACGTGTACCGTCTACCAAAGGCTTGGCCAAATCCCTATAAAGACTGAGTGCGGCCGCTCCCCATGGTTTATACCTCAAACGGAACAAACATGTACACCATTATAATCTATATTTTGCCCGTGTTTGATCGCTAGATATGCGGCAAGTCGTTCAATTCCCGCGACAACCGCAACACCCATCGCTTCACTCACAGCGAGAAGAAACCGTACGAGTGTCTCGCGTGCGGTAACTCTTACATGAGAAAACGAACACTCATACAACATATGAACGAGAGCGTAAGTACATGCATATATTTCACGCTAAAAAAACACAAAAATAATTTAATAAAACCACTAAAAATATAAGAATAACTGTTACAGATTATAATCTGTAAGTATCAATTAACGAGTGTACAGATTACCTATGAAAAATAATTCAGTCATACCACATGGTTACTAAGAATTAGCAACTTCGCGGTATCCCACTTCTGATACGAGTATGTGTGGTATCCCACTTCTGACATGTAAGTCAACCAGTTGTGAAAAAAACTCAAAACAGCTTTAGGCCCAAATCAAAACAACTAAAATAAGAATAACTGTCTCAAATTTAAATGTAATAAAAATTAAATAATGACAATTTTACTAAATTTATTTTGATTAAACATACAAGAAGAAAGAAATATACCAAAAATATGACAAATATTATTTGTGCAAATCTACCGACACATTACAATTGTATAGTGCAACAGTTGTCATATCACTTGCGAGAAAAAGCCTCTTAATTTGCGGAAGGCTCATAACGCGTTTATTAATTTACCTAATAAAAGAGGTTTCTCGGAGATGAAAAAGAAAACTATCCTGACATATACTTGACAGCTTGACAGTAGACAGCTTAAAAAAAGTGCGCTTTTCGCAACATTACTGCAAGATACCACCAGTACATGGTAGTGATTCCACGGACTCGTACAAAACGCTTTGCGTTTTCTTTTATTGTGCGAACAGCTAGGTTGTGGAATTCCTAGCCGAATTTTCCATTTCCCGATAAATATGATCTCAGTCTTTTCAAATTGCGAGCAAATCGGTTTCTTATAGGCAAGCGTGCCACATCCTAGAGCGCATCGTCGCATTACCACAGGTGAGTTGCGGGCAAACGCAACGCCTATTTAAAAAAAAACCATTAAATGTACCAAAGAGTGACAATTGATTATTGTTAATGCATTAATAGATCTAAATGGGATGACAAAAATATTTAGTTTTAACGGCAAAGGAGAACATCGTGAAGAAACCTGTTTGTCAGAGAAGATATCACAAATAACCGTGTTTTGGAACCTGCAATTAGGCTTTGCATACACTACCGCCATAGGAAAGATCCGTGCCCAGCAGTATACGCTTTGGGTTATTAGTTTTAGTAATTTTGTTCCAGGGTCACTTGGCTGAATCGATAGTGGTGAATCAGCCGCGAGTCACAAGAGTGCATAAAGATGATTCCGTAAGTAAAGCAAAACATTCAAATATCAACCGTCTAAGAAATACAAATGAAGTAAATAAAAATTATGAGTAGTGCCAAAAGTGACGACCTTATCGCTAAAAGCCTAAGATATTATATTTTTATATATTTAAATATTTATTTCAGGGAATGACAAAGTTAGTAGAGATGGAAACTGAACAAGAGAATCAAACTGGAGACAGTAAAGTCGAAGCTGTAAGTAATGCAAACAAACCGACACAATGTAAACATACAATATGATTATTTGTAAAATATGTCGCCAAGCACCTAACGGTGTGTTCTGACAGCGTTCCTTGAGAGCCAATCTATTACAGACAGACATAAAACTCACTCAGACGAACTGTAGCTCAGTAAATACAAAATTTTTTTTAGTATAAATTAATCGTTTATTTAAAAAGAAATACAGAAGCTTTTCTCAATAAAACAACTTAAAAATCTGAAAAAATATTATGTCCAAAGTCCCAAAAATGCTGGCAGCATTAACGCCTTGAATTGCCACTGAAATCCTTTGAGCAAGGAATGAGCCAGCTCTCTTGTCTTTAGTAGCATCGATAAGTTTAGGACAAATTTTTAAAGACATTTTTATTACTAGGACCTTATGGACCAAAAAAAGAAAAAAAGTAATTAATTATAGTTTTTTGTAAAGTAATTATTAATTCAAATGTAACAAGACTTGCTTGTAACAAACGTTATGCTAGGTCAGTTCGTGGATAGGTAACTTTAGAGTGGTAATTAACACTGAGCGCTATCGTGGACAAAAAAATATTCTCCCGCCTTATGCCTTTAATTATACTTCCTACATGATTCCATAAAAAATATGAAAATCAGTCTATAATATTGTTTTTTTTTTTATAAACATAACTGAAACAAGTGATTAGAAGCGAGTTCGAAAAAAATCCGACTGCTAAATCTTTAAACCTGTGTATCATCCTTAATGTCTTTTTTTTTTATATACCCAGTGTCACTCTCACGACTAAGACGAATCTATTGACATCACTCACATAAAAATACGACAAGCTGTTTAGGCTCTAGGACGTGACAAAGGAATATACATACGCACATAAACTCGAAAAACATAACCCTCCTTCTCTTGCAGTCGGGTAAAAATTACAATGAAGTCGGTTACTACTAATAATATCACTGGTGACTTACATCAACTCACATTTCCAGGTGTTCCACACGTCGGGTAAACTAGAAGCTTTGGACAATCCAGCGTCCATTACTAAAATAATAGCTGACGACGAAGGAAAGTTCTTTATAGAAAGTGGTACAGTATTTGATATTATATACACACACATATATATATATATATATATAGGTTTATCGGTTAGGGGCGTACTAAGCGGAAAGGAGGTTATTATACTTATCACTACGAACAACATTCAATATGGGTCTAATCCTGAATTCGAGAAAGGCAATCCGCCGTTTCATTGAAAAAGTTTATCGGTCGTCGACAAAATGAAAAAAAAAAACAGCACATTTTATTTATTCGAATTCAGAGTTGGTCCCGTAGTGAAAGTTGTTCCTTCGGATGAGTATAATGACCCTCTTTGGCTTAGTACACCCCTAGCCGATAACCCTGTATATATACTGTGTAGTTAAATTTATCAAAGATTTTTTTTGTATAATTTCTAAGGCCAAAATTGCCTAAATTAATATTAACTATTCTTCTAAAATTGGCGGTTTTTATATCTTTTTACTTTTAAAAGTATAAAAGTAAAAAGGTATATAAACCGTTTTTACCTTTTTTTATAGTTATTTAATTTCTTAGCGACCGACGTGTGAACTGATTTTAAATGATATATTTTACTTTGACCCAGTGACGCATTTAAACTCTGCTAATTCTGCAAACTGTTGAACTTGCGACCACAATAATTTCGCAGCTTTAATAACATTTCAAGATTCCCAGTATCTACCACTTTACTAACACTTACTTGACTTTAACTTGACCACGACTAATAACTTGACACGTGTCGACTTTACAATTTAAGTAATTATTAAATATCTCACATAAATACACGAAATTAATTAAGAAAAAAAATTGCTCCCAGAAGTGTTTAAAGTGTCATACGCGTCGTGAAAGCTATGACAGCTCGTAATTATGGAAACAAACATCTTCGATTCGTATGATCGCTGACATAGTATTTTAGACCTTGTGTCACGAGTAATAAGATGTACTTTAGTAGATTTCATAATGGTTTATGCAATTTCAAGCAACAAAGAGGTGTGACAATACTTAAAGTTATTAGTCTACACAACAATATAATTGCAATATTTAAAAAAAATCTTGCGTCCTCCACGTGAACAATTTTTGTATGGAGAAGCTAATATTCTTTTTTTTTTAATTTATTAATAATAATTTAAAAAGGACTTGTTTGTTTCAGAATGTATCGAGCAGGTCGACGAGAGCGCGCTCTTGGAAGTGGTCGACACTAACGGAGTACAAATATATCAAAACGAACAGGTAACTTACCTAACATTATCATAATACTAAAGTATAATTTTTTTTATTAATAATAATAATAATAAAAAACTTATAAAGAGAAAGAGAGTATACAACATCATTAATTTAATAAGTATACATTCTTATAGCTTATTAGTTTGGTTGTCTCACTAATCGTTTTTATATATAGCTCTATCCATCCAATGGTTGCCTGGAAGAAATCGCTTTAGGTGATAAGGCCGCCCAATGTACTACCATTGTATAGATTTGTATATGTGTATCTTTTTATATTTTGTTTGATGTGCAATGAAGATATATTCATACATTAATTCAAAGAGACTCTCGCTAGATGGTTGGGTCAAGGTCAGATACAGAGGGCTGTGATCCTTGATACGGCACGTATTATGAGGAGGTTCCTCTCTCTGCAGTCCCTACCACCGGTAGCTTGGCTCCTACCCACCTGCTGGCGACACTAGATTTAAGTTTTTTATAATATTTATTGTTTTGAATTTATATTGTAATAAACTTATACGTAAGAAATTAAATGAATGTGAACATAAGTTATAAAAACGCAGAGCCGGCTTTGTGGCGATGTGTGGCAGCACTCGTGTATTCCTATTCCGTGGGGGCTAAATGTGACCCCTTACCCCCTGGCTTGCCTTAATTGGCCGTCCAGGGGTGGAAAACGTAAGAGCTAAGAACCTAAGCTCCAGGGTGGGAGTGTTAAAGGGCATAACGTCGCTAGTAGCTCTTAGTGAACGCGTAGCACTTTTCTCCCACCCTTAGCCGCCCACACCAACGTTGCCCCTCCAGCGCTGTCATACGATGGCCTTTACTGGGAGGCTAGTCACCACCCGCCGCAATATTTTGACAAGAGGCAGAATTGGCTAGTGACTTGGCTCTTCTCATACTCGTATCCCATCACCCGAGTCCAAAAATTCCCAAAAATATCGCAGATTTTTATGTTTTTGTTTATTTTATAACTCAATATTTACAGTTTTTATATTTTATTAGACCACTTGAGAAAAGTTCAGCTAATAGCGGAGTTTAAGTTTAAATAATTACTCACTTTAATAATAATAACTAAATTAGCTTTCGAAGAGAAGTGAAGTCCTCAACTTGCAATCTGTCTAGCCTAGTAGACTGTCGTCTAAACCTCCTTTGTAATGGAGACCCGTGTCCAACAGTGCTAAGATATCGGTTTATATTTTTTTAAATTATAATTCCTTCGTTTATCTTCATCTAAAAATCACATGGTTTAAATTCAACAAAAATATACAACGAAATTTTACTTTTTTTTTAATATAAAACCACTGTTGTAAATGTAGGGCAGCAAATTAAAATGTTATTTTCGATTTGTACTTACCAGATCGATAATTCATACGTGATTGACCAAAGTAAAGGGTAATGTGTATCGAGTGCTGATGGTATTTTTTATATATATTGTATTTATATATGCAGGGGTCAGCTAGGGGTGAACTAAGCGGAAAGGGGGTCACTGTACCCATCCTAAGAAACAACTTTCACTATGGGACCAACTCTGAATACAAGAAAAAAATCCGCTGTTCCGTACAAAAAGTTGATTGGACGTCGACAAAATACGTACATTCCATACATTTTATCGACGACCAATCAACTTTTTAAACTTTATGTTATATAACTCTTTGTGACCCTCTACAGCCTAAATGGCTAGACCGATTTTGATGTGAGATGTGTCATTGGATTTGTCTTTATCTGAAGATGGTTATAGGCTAAATGCATCCTTCAGTTTCGCTTCTTAACATACAGTAGTCTAAAGTTTTTACAGTCGGCTTTTTTGAAATTCACTTCTAACCAAAAACAAAAATAGGCATTTGACCACAAGTTCGAACGACGCGATACTGTAGCCCTAGATGGAGCATGCCTAGTCTGGAATACGCTGGCTCTCGAGGAACGCTGTCAGAACACACCGTTAGGTGCTTGGCGACAGATTTTACAAGTTGAGTGTGGTAGCTAGGCAGGCGTGCGATAGGAAGCGATCTACCACCATGCTATGGTCTCCTCACGATGTTTTCATTCACCGGTATTGTGTCAAAGCATTGGTGGGTTTTAATGTAAGTGTTATTTTGTTCGCAGACATGTCAGGACGAGAACGGTTCTGTTCTACGACTCATTCAAGTGAAGCTGCCGAACGGGACCGACGGATGGGTCGCTTTGAACGATTAAACATATACATACAGTACTTACAAACAAACATTTTTAGAGTTCCGTATTCAAAGGGTAAAAACAGGATAGTAATACGGACTCGTTGGCTTTATCACCAAAAACTAATCGAAAGAAACGAAAGAAATGACTTACAAAAAAAATATAGTAGTAAGATTACCTATTTAAGGTCCACAGATAATCCACCACCAGAGGGCAGCGTGCCTAACAAGCTAGCGGCATTACGACGTTCAATGGCAATGTTTAGACTGCGAAAATACTTGCCACATGCCACAGTTCATCCTGGTGACTTCGAAGCTAATCGTCGATTCAATACTTGCTGAATGAAGCTGCTGTTAAATTTGTTTCATATACGAGGTGATTCTCAACTGACCACGAAATTTAGAAGATAACATATTTCTTTAATAAATACCCTTTTCTTTTTGCATTTTTGTTTGCAAAAAAGCTGGGAAATATGTTCACCTAAGTGGGATTACACAAATGTGGGCTATGTGAACGCGCTTGTCGCCGCCGTGACCTAGTTTCGCACCGGGGCGGCAGCGCGGCTTAGGGTGTCCAAGAGTATCGCTTTCACTTTGCATGATTTCAATTGAAATTATCACAATATTTTTCTACTAAAGTAGGTTAAGTAAAATACCCTTAACTATTTGTTTAAAAAAAAAACAAGGGTGTTTTTATTTCAATATTCTTTTAGTATACTAAATTTGCGCATTCAATTTAGAATCACCCTGTATTTGATAACCCTATTGATTTGTATCTGTAACTTTTTTATTTTGTACACACATTTTACTATTGTTTAATTTAAATAATGCTCGATTATACAGGGTTATCGGTTTGGGGTGCACTAAGCCGAAAGCGGGTCACTATAATCATCGTTAGGAATAAATTTCACTATGGGACCAACTCAGAATTCGAGAAAAAAAACAGTTGTTCCATGCATATATTTTTTTGACGATCGATCAACCTTTTGTATGGAGCAGCTGATTTTTTTCTCTCGAATTCACAGTTGGTGTCATAGTGAAAGTTGTTCCTAAGGATGAGTATAGTGACCCCCTTTCGGCTTAGTACACCCCAAACCTATAACGCTGTATAGAACAATGTATTTATTATAAATTGTACATAAAATATATATAAATCGTAAAGTTATAGTTAAAAATTATAGCGTACATTTGTAAGTTAAACACGAATTATTAGATTAAAACGCCTCTAAATACCTGAGCCCCTAGTCTGTGTTAATTGTATTGTTTCAGAATTACAATTACATTGCGTCATAATGGTCGTTTTTGACGGATTTGGTGATCTGTTAGCATTCAGTTCAATACTAACTATTAATTTATTCTATGTCAATACGACCAAATGACGCAATGCAATTGACAACATTTCACATTTTTGACCCGCCATTGTTATCCATACTATAATGGATAAATATATGAAAAATAACGTATTATCATATTTTATTAAAAATGTATTATATGAGTCATATAAAAGCAAAGGTAGCAACATCCATGCTTGCTTAATGTGCAGTAGATGTTTTTATTATCTTACATTGCTTATAGTAACTTTCATATAAAATTAATTTTATGTGCGCAAATTAAAAATTATGTTAGGAACACAAATTGTGAAAAGAAATTTCGCTTAAATGAGTTATTCCCTTAAAATAGCTAATTGAATTTGGATAATGCTGTTTTTGCGTCTAACACGTGGATATTGCTGGTTGTGCGCCGTTCTTAGCTGGATGTTTCTAGTTTTGCTGTGACCGAATATGTTGTCGTACGGATGTAAATAATCTTGATCCTGAGGTTAGAAAAAAATATGGGCCTAATTTATATCGAATTACACTATAAGTATCGTTTATGGAAATATGCATGTTGTATGATTTATTAGTACGAAATAGGAAACAAAATAATATTACTACATAGAAATATATTTTTACTTATAATTCCAATCACTACAATTTTTACATTACTTCCAATAATCTAAAACGTACGAATGCGTTGTTTTGCACAATCCAGGGATTTTCAGATATGTGTGTGTTCAACATCCTGTATTTCAGACTTGCAAATCTTCGATTTCTTCTTGAGGCTCACAATAATCATCGTCCATCACCTCCAGTTCAGTCTGTTGGTTAGTTTCTTCTAATAATTCTTTGAAATATGTTAGTTATATGTTACTGGGGCAATGAATGGAGAAAACTTGAGTTGTTCAAGTTTTCTCCATTCATTGCCCCAGTGGCTGTTTAACAGCGTCAAAATATCTTTCTTCTTGGCAGCGTTTATATTATTTGAGGACTTTAATGTTTCTGGTTTTATCATTTCTGATATTTTTCCTGGTTTGTTAACATTTTTTAATACTCCTTTGTCGTCGCTTATGTAGTGAAGGTGACCTTCAACCAAAATATTTCCAGGTATCCTAGAACGTTTCAAAATGAATCTTTTGCATTGTTTGAATGGGAAGTGCCAGTTACCCACTGGCTTAAAAACTTGCTGCGAAGCAGCTTTCCAGTCGAATACTTGACATTCTGGTATTCCCAACTCGATTACAGTACTAAATTTGGAAATAATATCCAAGTATTTTTGAGGGCCGTTCAAAACTTCATGAAGGCGCACTTCTTTCTCAATTTTAGCGATTACCCTGTCTGGTGGTATGTAGGAATGCCCTGTTACAGGAAATACCATCTCGATTTGCTTGATGTTTGGTGGAGCTTCCGTCATCCATTTTGAAAGCATTGCAAGCATTATCGTATTTTTGTTCTGTCCAGCACAACCATCAGCTACAAGTCGTACTTTTTGACAATAAGAAAAATCACTTTTCTTAAGGCAGTGGTACACGGCTGAAGCAATTTGGTTTGCCCCTTTAGGGTAAACATTTTCTGTCCAACAATAAGCGTTAACGTTTTCAGGTGACAACTTACTTTTTGATGAACCTTCAACTATTGTAAAGTTGTACAGGTAAACATTTCGCTAAAAGTCCGGACCAAGTTGCTTACTACTTAGTAAGCAACTTGGTCCGGGACTTTTAGCATGTTCAAATTTTTTTGGCAGTCAAATGAAAATGTCATTAGAGTAGGGTGTTCTTCTCTAACTTTTTCAAAAAAAGCTTTAGCTCTTAGTTTGTGAACTCTTTGAGCTATGATTAGCTGATTACGTGCTTCAGTATCATTTTCGCGGGCGATTTCAGTAGAAAATCTCAAACAAGCTGCACAAACGTCTGTTCTGGGAGTACCAAAGCCAAGATTGTAGTTTGTGTTGAAAAATAATCGAAAGTAGGCCTTTTTTACTTTCAAATCATGGCTAACTTCAGAGTTGTACTGCCTCCACAGTTTATTGATAGATAAATCTGATGCTAAATAGAACCTTTTAGTGTTTCCTCTGCAGTAATGTGGTTCTTGGCATGGAATTTTGTTTATAAAATTTTTTATTGTGTCTCGTTTGTGTTGGTATTTGACAGAAATCCTATCACCTCCTCTCTTTTCAGTTAAAAGTTTCCCAGTTTCATAGTATGTTTTCATTACTGCTTGGACTCTATATTTCGTAATTTGTAAAATTGTCAAGAAGTATTGTTGTCAAACTTGCACATTTTTCTTCATAGAATGGGCGTAAATGAAGTACTTCGTTTGAAACTCTTGCTTGGAATATTTTTGGCTCGAAGAACGGCTACGTTTTACTTTCACCGCTTTGCAATGTTTTAATATAAATGCATCCTGTTTTGATTTGTCAGGCTCTGCATAAAAATTGTCAAAAAACTTTTTTAAGATCTATCATTGAGATAGACATGCAGTTAAAAGTTTTCTTGTGGCGGCACAACACTCTTTTGGGAAGAGTTTGAGCAGAATACCTAAAACAAAGTACACATGTTTAAATTGCATATCATAGAAAATACTAGAAGACCATGCCCGATTTCTCGACCGCATTACCAACTACTGAATGCAAAATATTAATTAGTTAATTTAAATTGCGTATTCAATAACAAATTATAACGACACCTTACAATTTAAAATCTATCTAGCCGTTTAGTCAAAAGATAAAATAGGTAATATTTTTTTTCGACTTAAATGTCGTGAGATCTTAAATAACATTAAGTAGGTACGTCCCACGATTTGACGTATTATTTTTTAGCTTTTAGTTTGTTATATATTGACATCATTATTATGTTCCTTTTCAAAATATTTAACTCAGGATTTTTTTTTCCAATTTTATTTACAAGTTTTTATTATTATTTTGGTACTAAATTCTGTGTTCTCCACGTCTCTTTCATATGATTCTAATATTGAGAGATTTGTGAATAAAATATTGTAAAATGGGCGGAAGCCATCTGAGATATGCGATGATACTAAATAAAATTATACTGTCATCAGAACTAAAGGTACCTAAGTATATCAAATCAATCTGTCAACAGGAATGGGGTAAAAATTAAATAACTAAAATAAACCAAGCTAAATAAAACCGTTTAATTTTAAAGGTATTTATCTAGTTTTAGTTCTTTTTACTAGATACAAATAATCTGCCTACTTTCCCACTCAGTTTATACTCACAAATAAAATACGTTTTTTTTTTTCAAAAATATGCAATACCCGAAATGATCAAAATTATGTCGTCGTACTAACTTACCGTTCTTTTTTCGCTTGATTTCTCTTCCATTTTTCGGGTTTGGCTTTTCTTTTTCTGCTTTGTTTGTTATCACATGGAGTAGGAAAACATTCCATTGTCAGGTTTTTGGATGGTTTTCATATAATTATGCACTATTTCCCTTTTAATTTTATAATTTTCGAGAGCATAACCACACTTCACGGACACGAACTGACAAGTAAATGGTGGACAAATAACGCCTCCTGATTGGTTGAAAAGGATGTTGCTGTCTTTGTTAGAAACTAATAATAATAATAAAACATTTATTGACATTAAAACACTACACGTTACACTACAATAAACACTTTAGGTACTTATCTAAAGACTTACACTTTGGAACTAACATAATGTTTAAAGTATAGCCGGCTGGCAGCCATACTAGTAATGAAACTGTGTTACGGCTGCCAGAGCCTTCCGTTTCAGAGGATACAATATAAAGTTACAAAAATAATTACTAGAATAGACACATTTAACAATACAAGATACATCTAAAAATCAAATATTTAGTATAACTCTTACTGGTATATTTAACATATGGTATGGACGATTGATTTTATGTGATCCAGAATAACATCGAAAACAAGTTCAAGCATCAACAAAAATGAAAGATAAATCCAAAGTGTGTTTGTGGAAATGTGTGCGTGTTAAAAAAAAAAAAGAAAGAAAGAAAGAATTTATTTGTACCAAAAAACTACTAGCAGTGACAGAGTTAAAAAAAATGTAAGTTTCTTGGCACAAACCGGCTCCAACTCAGCATAATGCTAGTTGTAAACAACCAGCGCTGGTCTTCCGTTGGTGCCGGCAGGTGACGTCACGCACGCACACAATCTCGTGCAATGTACACAAAACATAAAATAACATTTAACAATTTTTCACAGGACAAAAAAAAAACATAAAAAATAACATCGTACGGCGCCATAACTAATAAAAAAAATAGAAAAACAAATTAGAATGACAAATAAAAATAAAAAAATTTAGAGGTGTCAGTGTCATAGTGACAAATATGTTACATCAATGCAATGCATTTGTTTACCTCGTGTAAATTGTAAAACAAATATTTTACTGAAGTCATAAAACCATTAAACGATACGAGTATTATTTACTCAAACTATAAACTAAACCTACGCTGCATACATAAATCAGTTAAACATTTTAACAGGTAACTTTACTAAAAGGCACTGGTGTCAGTAATTAAGAGTTCTTCACTTTTTTGGTGCTTGTAAATAAATAGTTTAAGCTTTTTCCTAAAAATACTGATACTTTGCAGATTCCTTATTGGCGGTGGGATATTATTCCAACACTTGGACGCAGCATAACGGAAGCTTCCTCTGAATGCAGCTGAGCTATGCCGTTCTGTAGTGAGCTGCGTCAAGCGCGGACGCAACAAGTGAAGCTTGTAATCCGGCTTCCACGACAACTTATCATATAGATATCTAGGTTCCTTGTGTTTAATCACGCCAAAAAGAAGGCACGCAAAGTGGAACTTACGTCGATGCTGCATTTTTAAGAGCAAATGATTATTCAAGAATGGTGTTACATGGGACCTTAACGGAATATCAAAATTAAAACGAGCACAAGCATTTTGGACTCGTTGAATCATTTTTTTTGTTTTTACTAAAAGTCTAGGACCAAAAACAGTATCCATGTAATTTAGTTTTGATAATATCAGTGACTCACTAAGTTGAATACGCAGTCCCATTCCTAAAAACGGCCTCATTTTATATAAAACCTTGAGTTTATAAAAACAATCACGTATACTATTCGCCACATGTTTCTCGTACCTCAGACTACAGTCCATGTTGAGACCAAGGTTACGAGCCTCGTACACTCTCTCAACGGGCTCCCCCATTAACACAATACTTAAAGATGGACTAAATTTATCTAATTGATATTTATTTCCAAAAACAATGTATTTAGTTTTTAATGGGTTTAACAAAAGACAATTGCCCGAGGACCAAATAACAATCCTGCTAAGATCTTCGTTTAGCTCATTTATAGCATTATCTACATCATGAGGCCTGCATGATATATATATTTGTATATCATCAGCATAAATATGAAATTTACAATTTTTTATTTGATTAATAATATCAGCTGAGTATAAAATAAAGAGGATAGGTCCTAGAATAGATCCCTGGGGGACTCCTCTGTTAACAAGAACTTTACTAGATACTACAGATGTACCATCGGTACGATTGATCTTGACATACTGGTAACGGTTGCTCAGATAACTATTAAACCATTGTATCGCTTCGTAGTCAAATCCGTAGAACCTTAATTTGGACAAAAGAAGATTAATATTCAAAGAATCAAATGCCCTGGAAAAATCTAGTAACACTAAAATTGTACACATGCCATTGTCTTGAGCACTTAATATATTATCTGTGACATCAAGAAGTGCAGTTGCTGTGCTACGCCCTTTCCTAAAACCGGATTGTACCTCTGGCAATATGTTGTTTTTTTCGAGATAGTGAGTCAGCTGCATGCAAACTGCCTTTTCCAAAATTTTTGAAGTGCAAGGTAAAATACTGATCGGCCTAAGATCCTTAAGATCAGTTGGATTTGCATGCTTCGGTAATGGACATACACTTGCCTGTTTCCAAACGTCAGGAAATATCTTTGTATCTATAGATTTATTTATAATTGCTAGTAATGTATCCACTGTGTACGGGAAAGTCATTACCAACATATCAAGAGTAATTGAGTCACAGCCCTCTGCATTTGACTTTAAACTTCTGATTATGTTTAATAATCTGTCCAAACTGACTTGCTCTAAATGAAATGTTGTGTCACTAAATTTATGGTATTCATAATATGTCAAAAACGAAATAGAAGTCGTTGGGCTTCCTGGTACTGTCATAAAATGCGTATTTATTTTATCAGGATCATTAAAACAAATTGGCAACTCAACATCCTTCTTAGGCAGTAAAGTATCCTTAAGATTTTTCCAAAGACTTTTAGGGTTACTAAAATTATTATTAATTTTATGGTTATAATAAGCAGCCTTCTCTTGAAATAAGGCTTTATTGACTAGGGACTTAAGACTCTTATAATAATCTTTCTTTGTCTCAGATTTACTTTTATGATAATCAACTGCAGCTTGATCACGCAGCCCCATCATATGTCTAATGGTATCTGTTATCCAGGGATACGAGCGGTCTTTGATAACCACTGACTTGACTGGCGCATGAAGATCAAATACTTGTGTAATATGTTGATTAAAAATTGCAAGCATTTCATTAACATCAGAGCACTGAGATATAAGATCCCATCTTATGGACTGCACATCATGGTTAAAAATTTCCATTACAATACGTTTTGTTGGCCTGTATGTTATAGTGCGAGGAGGAATTTTAATGCGTTTAATGTTAAATTCGCAGACAACAAGACAGTGACCCGTCAAAGTACCTACTAATTCTAATGTAATTTTTTTTGTATGCAAATCTGAACAAACCACATCAATCAAAGTTTGGCTAATATCTGTGTAATGTGTTGGTTCAGTGACAAGCTGTTCTAAATTAAAACAGGAAAGAAATGCTTTAAATTTCACTGTCTTACTGTTGTCCAAATAATTAATATTGAAATCACCTAGTAAAATTAAATTGTCGCATTTAGGAATGGAACTTATAGAATCCGTGATAGCATCGAAAAATAAATCAATTTTTACCCATCTAGGTCTATATGCCGTACCAATCATTATCTTCTTCCCGTTAAGGTTCACAGTGAGCCACATTTGCTCCACAGAGGTGTGCAGTGGGTCCACCGGGTGGCGCCACGCGCGTACAGTAACTCCTCGTCTGATATAAAAGCCAACGCCCCCACCGTGGTTACGAAGACGACGTGGTCGTGGCGTGTGTCGCAGCGAGTACCCGTTGATGTCGGGCGCGCGCCCTTCCTCACCCTCATGAAGCCAAGTCTCATTCAGCGCTAGAATATCTACCCCACTCCGTATAACAGACTCTATGATGTTGTCGTGGTTAGTGCCTAAGGAACCTGCATTGTATAAACCAACTTTAAGGTTTTTAGAGGTCATTAAACATATACTAAAAATACAATTTTAAAACGCAAGAATTCGCATTTAGTTTGTAAAAATATTATACAAAACGATTTTCTTAATACACTGACACACTTGTTTCTTTTATAATGACAAGTTAATGTATGTATGTTGAGTTAGTGAAGGAAATGGTTTTTTTTTGTTAGGTAATTTTAGAAAATATTAATTTATAATTTGTCTAATATTAATTTGTCTTGTAATATTCATAATGCAAATGATGTTACAAACATATTATTTATATGTTACTGAGGGACAAATAATACTAGCTGTTAATTGTAAGCAAATCTTCTGTCTCATCATAGGATAGTCGTTGGAGCCAGTCACTGACAACTGGTTTCACTTTTTTAAGTACCAGAGGATAAATATGAATTTCTTTATTCAATTTATTGTATAAATGACAGGATAAATATTCATAAAATCTTCCAGCAGATTTGGTTCTATGTGGTATTACAGGACAGACTCTATCTCTTCTTCGTTGCTTGTCTTCTTTGAGAGGGTCGTATGGTAGTTTGGAGTGTTTGCGTAGTATTATATGAAGAATGATCAGTTGTCTAACTGTGAGCACTTTAGTCTCTTTATATAGTGTTGTTGTACGAAATCTAATAGGTTTCTTAAACATAACTTTCAAAATAGCTCGCTGAGCTCTTTCTACAGGTTTTAGAGTTGTGCGACATGCTCCACCCCAGACTGCATCACAATATGTTAGTATAGATTGAGCTAGTGAATAGTATACTAGAATTAAAGTTTTTCTATCCAAAGATGTCCTGAGGTTTTTAAAGATATACATCAAGCGTCTAGCTCGGCAAGTTAGACTATCAATTTGTGGAATCCAACACAGAGTGCTATCTATCAAGATACCAAGATATTTGATACAGTCCGTTTTATCTAGAGCAGGACAGTCACATGTATTTGATACTTGAAATTGACAATTATGGGCAGTTATTTTATATGAATTTTGGTTAGGGTGAGAGTCAGACCTAAGAGAAAAAGTTAAATATTTAGTTTTAGTTATATTTAGAGTTAAAAGATTTATAGATAGCCAGTTCATTACTGTACTTAGAGCGCTTTCTGATCGTATTTTAACTTCAGCCCAGGTTTTGCCTTGAATTATTAAGGAAGTATCATCAGCGTATGTAAAAATGTCACAATGGGGAATTTTAAGAAGACAAAGATCGTTAACATAGATGAGAAATAAGATAGGCCCAAGGATACTGCCTTGGGGGACCCCGAAGTTTATTAATTTATCATCACTAACAAACCCATCTACTTTGACATACTGAGTACGATTTGTTAGATAATCTTTGAAAATTTTGTGGGCAAGACCATGTACACCCAGCCCTTCCATCTTCGAAAGAAGTAGTGGGACAGAGACACTATCAAAGGCTTTAGATAAATCGAGGAATATGCCAATTGCTTTTAATTTAGAATCAAGATGTTTTATTACTATGTGTGTAAGGTCAATGACTGCATCTTCTGTTGACTTTTCTTTTCTAAAACCAAATTGGTTATTAGCGAATAGTTTGTATTTGTCCAAGTAGTTTGTGAGTCTATTGCTTAGTATTTTTTCTAATATAATGCTGTTTTTGTTACAAACCTAATTTTTAAAAGCTTGTTTTCTATGGGATATTGCTGGTTTTAATGCGATTTAAGTATACAGTGAAGTAAATTTGACACAGGTCTATCAAACTACATTTAAAGTTGCCTAAGTGAAAAAAGTGGATGTTGCTATCTTTGCTTTTATATGACTCATATTAAATTAATAATGCTATGAAAATCTTAGAAAATATCCGAATTACATTTAGGTTCGAAGTTTTTCATTTATCTTTCTAGAAACATATTAATACAAATAGGAGGTTACAAACATTTTTAAATGATGTCAATTGTGATTCTAAAACAAATCAAACAACAGACTCGGGGCGCTGTATGCTTTTTAAAATGATGTAAATAAAACAAATTACGTATTTTGTACATTGGTTTTAATTTAAATTTTAAGTAACAAAGCAAAATAGTGATAATGATTTTGTTAACTGTAAATGTGCAACAAGTACATTTCAAAAACTCGTATATTTAAACTATCTACATTATTAGCTTTTTAAAGAAATAACAACAAAAAATGAGTTCCTTTGGTACCTGAAAAGAAAAAATAAACTTCGAGTTAGTAAAGTTAATAGACGAAAATGTGTTTATATTAATCGTGGGAACTAGTATTGCGAACAGTTGACCTCACGACCGCAATAGTTATGCGATTAAAGGAAAAGAAAACTTTTTAAGGCGCAGAATGGTTTGCGATATTTATAAAGATATATTATTGAAGCAAGAAATCTGTGAGCACTAAGACTTTTAGCTAAAACTGTGCTATCTACGTACCAAATTTCATCCAAATAGGTTCAGCCGCTTGAACGTGAAAGGCTAACAAACATACATACAAACTATCGCGCGTATAATGTAGTATGTAAATATATGTATATAAATACCTTCTCTATCACATATCAGTATGGATTGGACACGTAGTGCTGAAGCAAGACACTCCGTAGTCTACGCAGGGCTGCTCTGAAGGCTTTAGGGCTTCGCCCTTAGCGCACAACTGGATCACTCTATACAAACAAAAACATAGCAAGGTATCAATGGAGTCAAGCGTTACTTTTTTATCCTACACTGCTAGACCACAAGTTCGCACGACCACGGAAGTTGAGCGATACTGTTTCCCTAGTTGGAGCATGCCTCTGCGAAAATCCGTTTATAATAAAATGTTGTTTAAGGAATATCTAGTGAATTTCCGCTTTGCCTTGATGTCAGCGTGAGAAATCGAAAAATATTTTTGTCTTTATGTGTGGTTCCTCCTCACCAGCACATATAAAAGACCGACAAAGGCTCGTGTTTAAACACCGCCCAACAAAAGTACTAATTTTACTAGTAAAAAAATTCTAAACGGTTGCCAAAATGAATAAATGGTTACCAAATGATGTTTCCTAAAACGGACCTTGTTGCCGAAAGTATTGGGATTGTTATATTAAAATGACCGGAACCTACTGCGGACCTTGTTGCCGAAAGTATTGGGATTGTTATATAAAAATGACCGGAACGTACTGCGGACCTTGTTGCCGAAAGTATTGGGATTGTTATATATAAATGACCGGAACCTACTGCGGACCTTGTTGCCGAAAGTATTGGGATTGTTATATAAAAATGACTGGAACCTACTGCGGACCTTGTTGCCGAAAGTATTGGGATTGTTATATAAATATGACCGGAACCTACTGCGGACCTTGTTGCCGAAAGTATTGGGATTGTTATATATAAATGACCGGAACCTACTGCGGACCTTGTTGCCGAAAATATTGGGAATGTTATATAAAAATGACCGGAACCTACTGCGGACCTTGTTGCCGAAAGTGCGAAAGTATTCGCAGTGTCATAATTTGGTGACCGTTAAGCCATTATAGAAACCAAAATTAATATGTGGTGACCGTCTAAATTATACTTTAAAAAAATTGCCAAACCCGTTGACGCTCTATAATAAATATGGTATATTACCCGTAATCTCCTTTCTCCATCCACTGAGGGTCTAGTTTGACGAGCGCTTCGTATCTCCCTTTAGGCAGGCCACAGATCAACTCGGACTTTACTGTACGGACGGCTATCACCGGCGCTGGGGTGAAACCTAAACAAAAATATAATAATATAAGGGACAACTTCCACACAAAGGTGTTCAGGTCCCAAACTAGGCAAAGTCTGTGCTGTGGTAACCTGATGACTGATATACATACTTATATATATCTAATAAACACCCAGACACAGGTCGAACAAACACGTTTATGCACACAAATGTTTGAACTGTCCGGGGATCGAACCCGGGACCAGCAGCATTCTACTAATATCAAATATGTTACGGTTCTTTGGCGAATATCTTCATTACGGATTCTATATATAAGGCATAGCTCTCTACATTAGCCAGTAAGCAACTTTGAGCTTATCTAACAGGCCAACAGTTGAAGACCACGACCACGTATAATTACTGACTTATGAAATTTGCCCAACAAATTTTTTTCACCTTGCAATGCGGCTTCGAAGCCTAAATAAGGGTTGCAATTCCTCTCCGCTAGTAACTTCCGGTAGTTGAGGTCCCCTTTAAACAGCAACGCACATCCGAGTTGCAGCTTCCGGTACAAGTTGTAGTCGAGTCGTTTCATGTCTTTGTACGGATGTGGGGACACCCAGTAGTCTTCCGCCTGAAGGTAGTTACAAAAAAAAAAACAAATATTAATACTTCTATAAAAAATGACAACGGACTTTATTAATTTATATCGGTAGGCGTTTAATACTACGACTTACGAACTAAACTACAGGGTCGGTTTAAATAATAAAACTATATGAGGGATTTTATTTATAAACGTCAGTTTAGTGCAATACGTGCCATCGTTGTGAACACGACCGACTCATTTCATCCCTGATGAAGTTCACCGAATGTGAACGAAACTATAGTTGGACCTTTACAACAATCAGGGAAAAACCCGTATTGTGGAATAAAATAGATGGGGAGTAAGAGACAAGGCGGGAAAACACTAAATATTCTTTATATATCATCTTATTACTAAAAACGATTTAAAAATTCTTACATCGTTATTTTTAATTCTTACAAAGCCACATTATTTCGAAGAAAAAAAATAGAGATCTAACAACAATATCAATACAATAAATAATAAAAATTAATTGTAATTAACTAATTATTATTAATTAATTATTTTTTATTAATATATATATTAATTATTTAATATTATTATTAATTAATTAAGTAATAAATATAGTAGCTCAGCCAGTATCATCTCACACTAATATTATAACGGCGAAAATTTGTATGTGTGTTTGTTCCTCTTTCACGCTCAAACGGCTCCACGGATTTACATGAAATTTGGCACGAACATAGCTCGAAAGATATTAACTAATTGTATATAAATGAGATTTATAAGTTTAATTTCGTAAGTAAATATTAATTCAAATGTAAGACAGACTTGCCTGTAACGAACTATATTTAAAGGCCAATAAATATTACCTCACTTTACAATTTTTTTTTGTTGGTCCCATAATGAAAGTTTTTTGTAATGGTGAGTATAAGGACCCCCTTTCGGCTTAGTACACAAAGTTAAAAACATCTAACATACCATTAGTTGAAAGGTTCCGTTGAGCAAGTACTCTGCCCACTGAGTTCCAATCAGTCGTAAGTTCTCAGATGTGATCACTGAGTCTTCAGACGACTCTTGTTCTGATAGATCCGTACCTAGAAACATAATTATACAAATATTTAATTGCAAACGGAAAACAACACAATTTTCAAAATATATATATATATTTTTTTATATATTCAGATAAGTTATCTACAGTCAAGTGCAAGCATGTAGTCAAAAAAAACTATAATTTTTCAATATACTGTATAATCGAATTGCCTTATTACGAATACTATGAACGTGCCAGCTTTAGTTAACAGACTTGTTCCTCCTCTTTTTTTGGAAAGTCGGTTAAAAAACCAACAGATTTCCATTCGAAAATATTTTTTTATATGTTACATTTATTTGCAAAACAAACCTATAATTAGAATAAATTTGAAACATTTTTAAATAAAATTTCATACAAATAAATTTCGAAAAAATGTACCTACGTATATGTACCTAGCTATAAGTACCTAGGTATATGTACCTAGGTATATGTACCTAGGTATATGTACCTAGGTATATGTACCTAGGTATATGTACCTAGCTATATGTACCTAAATAAAAAAACAATCCAATAAATGAAAAATATATATTTTTAATCGTTCCAGGTGTCACTGAAAAATTGTGGAAATCACATATTTATTTTCGGTTGCTTGCGTTAAATACTGCTGCAATAAAATAAAACCTTAAATGGTCCAGCTGAATAAATTGCCTGAAGAATTCAATACTGTTTTTCACTATTTTTCAGTAGTACTCGCACATTAGGTATATATATATATAGATACATACCTCCTCCCGCGGCTCTTCCTGACGGCACGCTCCTTTTATAATCGGCTTCAGAACACCAATCTATTACCTTACTGAAAATATACAAGATTTATTACTAACATTAATAAGTATACCTTACATTATAACGTTGACGTTGTCAATAATATGTAAACAAACAAATTTTAATATAAAAACGGCAATTAATACATTTAAAAGTAATATTTTCAGCACCAAAAGTATAACGAAATCATCAGAAAATTATTGCGGATATATTGACCAGGTTTTTACAAAGATATATGAAAAAATTATAAAGTATGAAAGACAACTCAAAACGTTAGTAAAAAGGGCTTTACAATATAATACAGTAGTATAATACAAATACTACAACATATGAAATTGGCGTTTTGTCATTACAATTTCATATGTAAGGACCTAATATATATTTTTAATGAACTTATTATTTACAAGCATAGGTATATATTTTTCAATTTTTTTTTTACTGATCAAGTCATTTGTGTTTATATCTCTTTTATATGTATGTATTTTTTTTAAATAACTGTAACCGATAAATCTATAATCCATAAGTACGCGTAAACGAAAAAAAAATCAGGTCACGAAAATCAGTTTTTTCGGTCATCGGTCAAGTCGGTAAAAATGCAACAATTTGCCTGGAAGAGATCGCTTTTAAGCGATAAGGCCGCCACTTGTAGTACTATATTCTGTAAGAATTGTTCTGTCGTATTTAATTTTTTTGTGTGTCTGCAATAAGGGATTGATGTATCTATCTAATTTATTTAACTTCAGGCTGGCAAATATACAAATTGTATGACGTCTTTTTTTTTTAAAAACTTACATAAAGTCTTCCAAAGTGACGTCAGACACGAACCACGGCATCTTTTTGACATGAAACCTAACCTGGAACGTACACGTTTACATTATTTAATGTAAATTAATGTTACAAATACTTGCAACTTGTTTGAACCAAACGTTGAACATTGTGAGGAAACCTGCTTGTCGGAGAAAGTGAGTGAAGTCCTCAACCCGCAATTTTACCAGCGTAGTGTAATATGATCTACACCTAATTCATAGGGGAGACCTATGCCCAGCAGTGGGACGATATGGGTTGAAACGTAATATCATAAATGATGAGTTTACAGAATGTAAGAAAGGGTACCCTTGTAAGTACTACGGAACTTCAAAGTATTGTCTTTTAGGAAAAATATATTTTTTAAATATATCTGTTTATTTCTTTTTATATATAGTCTGAAAATGAAAGTGAAAGAAGGCGAATCAATAAAACTCATGTCCCTTTTGGTTTTGAATTGAGGCAGAACAGGCCTTAGCCTTTAAACCTTCCTAAAGAACAGAGTGAGGGGATCAATTCTAAATTATACATAATATCGCAAAAAATACGTAACAAAAAATATTCAAATGTCAACGTCAGCAGCCACGATATGTTCCATTAGCTAAAAATAATACTATCGTATTTCAATTTAATTTTGACTTCCATTAACTTATTCCATAGACAACAATAATATTTAGAATTTTAATCTAATTTCATATACCCAAAATTTAATCATAGAGGTACGTAGACTTATTTTGATCACTTACCTTTTGTACAATTTGTTGCGCTATGAGGAAATGTGCTAAACACAAATCCGTAAACAATTCATAGCCGGCGTTGTCGCAAATTATATCTATAAAAAGTATAAATCCGATCAAAAAATGGTCGCGAATTTTCGAAAAAAATCACTTCGCATAATAAATTCTTTAGAATCTCTGATGCTTCGCATAAAAATTAGTCATAATTTTACTTTTAATTTGACACAATGACCATGAGCTAAGTAATAATGAAGCTTGATTGAACTATTTCTCCCATCAAAAAACAAAACAACTTGATATAATATTTTTAGGAATATTTATAAAAACGCATATGGACATAATATGATAATAACGGCATAACTAAATATTACGTTCAACTTATATCGTACTATAAAAACCCATTTGAACTTTGCAGGAAGATTGCATTTGCTAGTGGAAGGACTTCAAACAAGGCTCTGGGTCGAACCTTTATTAAGGCATCATTATGGTCGCAACCAACAACGGGAGGTCCTTTACAATTTTGTAATAATTTATTATTAATTATTTTATTTCAGAATAAATTAAAATATAAAAACACATCAAAAACCTAATGATTACCTACTATCCTACTAACTGTAATATGCTAAACAATATGACAAGAAAATATTATGACATTAACAATTATGCCAAAGTACCTGTGACCGAATCGGCGGTTTATATCCGGTAAGATACGGTCATATGCAAGTCTATCTATACCTATACTATATTATATAGAGGAAAGATTTGTATTTTTGTATGTAACGAATAAACTACAAAACTAATCCGCGGGTGAAACCGCGGATCCCAGCTAGTTATATATATTTAAAAAAAAATATTATATTAATTTTTTTGTGTCATTAATTAGTCTTACCAAACATGACAGATTGTGCCACCGTCATTTTAGCGGGACAAGGGATCTTGTCAGGGATTTCTTCTTTTTCGGACTCACTCTCTTGCTTCTCTTTCTCTTTATCATCCTTCTCAGGGGGTGAAGTCGGTGGTTCTGGAGGCTGTGTGTAGAGGGTTAACGGTTAAGGATGTAATAGGCCTATAGAGGGGGGGGGGGGGTCACTATACTAATATCTCAATAGTAACTAGGTATACTTGGAGGGAAATGTTTTTCGAGTATGTATGTATATTTCTTTGTCACGCCCTAGAGCTTAAACAGCTTGTCGTATTTTAATGTGAGTGGTGTCAATAGATTTGTCTTAGTAGTGAGAGTGAAATAAAAATTAAAAATAAAATGTAAAATAAAATGTGTATGTCGCCGATGGGCCGATTTTGATGTACGACTTGTCATTTCATTTGTTCCATTCCGCTATTTCACTCGTATCTAGTTCTATCAAATCTTATGTAAATAATCAAATTGATTTATTATTAATTAATTAATTAATCAAATTAATTAGTTTAAAGTTTTTCCAGTCAAATTATTTTGAAATAGTTACTAACTACATGGGTTTTTTTTTAAACTAATTACATTAAACAGTATTTATTCTACAGCATTCAGAATACATTTATTTGACGAGAATTATACGAGTTAAAGGCAGAATATAAATCAAAACCAAATAATTATTATTCACTATTATAATTATTAATTTACAAAAGTAATAATATAAAGGGATGGGAGGCCTTAGCTCAGCATCGAGACACTACGGGCTAATATAATATAATAATAACGATTAGCTTTAAATTGGTAGGCGGCTGAACCTTCGTTCTAACAATTGGTCCTCATCTAAAGTTTCGTAAAAGATATTTATAAACGTTTGTGACTTTAAAATAAAGCAAAGATCCAATCCAAGATGGCCGCCACAACAAAATGTAGTTTTTTAAAATTAAATGTCGGGTGATTTCGTAATTTTTCAATTTAGTAACCAAATACATCTTATATATAAAAATCAATTGCTGTTCGTTAGTCTCGCTAAAACTCGGGAACGGCTGGATCGATTTAGCTGATTTTGGTCTTGGAATGTTTGTCGTACTCCAGGGAAGGTTTAAACGATTAGAAACATACACAACTGTTAGGCGGTACGAAGTTCGCCGGGACAGCTAGTCTTATATATAAAAATCAAATGCTGTTCGTTAGTCTCGCAAAAACTCGAGAGCGGCTGGGCCAATTTAGATGAATTTGGTCTTGAATTGTTTGTCGTACTTCAGGGAAGGTTTAAAAGGTGGGAAACATAAATAACTATTAGGCGGTACGAAGTTCGCCGGTACAGCTAGTAGGTTATATATTCTCCGCAAAAAGTAAACCTAACTATACAACGACTAGTATATTGGACACGCTGCCATAAATAAATAATTTTCCTACTCCATCAACTTTAGTTATTACAATAATTATGACTATGACTACTTCTAATCAATATATTAATTCATAGAATTAATAAATAATTTATATAACAAGAAAACCTTATCTATCCGTGGCATTCCGGCCAAAGTAGCGAGTCTATGACAACTGCATTGTTGCTTGAACGTTGTATTCTGAAAATTGACTACTTTCAATATATGTATGTTTCAAATTTTTGTTACTGAAAATCCTGATGGGGACCCTTGTCGCTAACGTGACCTTATAGGGATCAACATGTGACTTATTATTGCATTATGTAATAAAAAGTGTGTTTGACTGTATTAAATAAATATACATTAGATACACCTCGTGATCATTAAAGATGAGACTGAAAATTGTATAGTTCGTAAGTAAGTCAATTCTACAAAACTAATATAGCTGGGCATTTTTAAAACTTCTCCCTGGTCAACAAAGTCAGGTCTTATTGTTTAAGAAAACGGGTTTTCACTTGTAAATGATTCGTTCGTGTCCACAACGATGACAAGTCTCGCATGAAAACCCGTCTTCTTAAACAATATGAATGAAACACGCGTTAGTTTACTAAATAAAAAAGTCTTGTATCCGGCCCCTGCCCCGTGGACCACCTACAATATTCACTTGGGTGTACCGGTGCCTATATTTTCTATTTATGCTCTACCTAAAAATAACTGGGTGGTAACCACGGGAATATTTATATTCCGTGGTCTGCCTTAGTTCATCGGGCTGTACCAGGGTAAGTATATAATAATAGACCAGGGTAGAGAGCGTTTAAAAATAATAAGAAATGAAAAAAAATTATAATAGTAGCACGAAACCATTGGAAAAAGAGAATATTATAAAAATGAAAGAAAAAATAATGCCTATTCATTCAATGGTATGTAAATAAATAAATATCTAAGTAAATAAATAAGACGTAAGTATTTTTTAGCGATAAGACCGCCTTTTTTCTGTTGTATTTATTGTCAGGTGATTTATTTATATAGATACTTACCGCGGCAATATTCTTGGCCATCGCTTCGGCCTTGTTGACTACAGTGTCAGCGATTTTAGCCGCGTCGTCTACTAACAACTGAAATAAAACATTAAGTTATAAACTGAGCAGTTTTAAAGTACCAATAGTTTTCCCAATACGAACTAATTAATAACCTAAATAATATTTTTTTTTTTAAAAAGTAATGGCGTCAACGAAGTGAGGATCGCCCCACACGGAGCTTTTGCAAAAATAGAATATACGTTTAAAATAAAAACGAGGTGGTTATTCCGTTATTTCAGGTAGAATAACGTTATTTTTTTTTAAATTTTACTTAAAATACATATTTTAAACAATGCGTTCACTTGATGCGTGGGGAACTGTCACATCTTACTGTAACACGTTGTATATTTTCTATATTAGTGATTCTTCTGTTTGAAGACGTATCCAACAAATCTTAAACCATTAAAATATGTTCAGCTGTTCTTGAGTTATAATTGCCGTAACTAACCCGACTTTCTTTTATATATTAATTTAAAGTTAATATAATTTAATAAGGGTATAATTTAAACGGTCACCAAAAATATTTGTTGGTTCCCAAAATGGCTTAACGGTCACCAAATTATGACACTCCGAATACTTTCGGCAACAAGTTCCGCAGTAGGTTCCGGTTATTTTTTTATGACATTCTGAATATTTTTTTTGGTGACCATTTATACATTTTGGTAAACGGTAAGAATTTTTTTCGGTAGTAATATAGGACTTTTTTGTGCGGTGCTTAAACACGTATAATATATAATTCTTACTTACCTTGTCTTTTAAATCTAGGAGCATTTGAAAAGGGTCTATAGCTGGAGGTGCCTTGCCCAGTAGAGCTGTAGGACCTTGCAGGTTTATTCTGGAGCCGGCCGATAAAGACAGGTCGCATTTATTTGACCATAGACATAGCTAAAAATAACACTAAGGTTTATGATCGGTATCAACTATGAATTTTCTACCATGAATCACATTATATCTATCACAATAACTAATCACATTATGGGAAAGTTTGTTTGTGACTGTTGATTTATTTAAACGTAACAAAATCGGCTTAATGGGAGTCGAACTTACGCACTAAGGGTTCTGTACAACATTAGTTCAAAATTCTATTTGTTGTTATTACTATCGTTCAAAAAACACGTTTGTTACATGGGAAATCCCTAAAATATCCGTTTTAGATTTGATTTCATTATTTATTTTAAAAGCGAGTATATAACTAAATATTCTGTTAATATTTCAAGTATCAACCTGTTGCTGTTAATAATTAAGAGCAAGAAACAATAAAATATCACATTTATTGTATGGGAGTCCCTCCATACTCGTACAGCAAACGTGATTTTATACAGAATTATTTCTAATTATTCTATTTTCAGTGTTTATAGTTATAGCAGCAACAACTTGGCTATCACGGTTCATGACATGCATCCTGGTGACAGATGGACGGACGGACGGACAGCGAAATTTAAGTAATAGGGTTCCGTTTTTACCTTTTAACCCTAAAATGAATTAACCAATTAATCAGCCAATAAAAATGACTATTTATTTCAAGATTTGTTTGTTGTTTTCAAATTACCTTAAGTAAAGTGATGAAGTCCGCTTTTCTTTGGTCTTTAGTGCTCTTTTCGATCATTTTAGTTAATTTGTCCGCCACTAAGCACATAGTTTCCAAACTATCGTTGAATGCGTTCTCTTTTTGTAACTCAAACGGATCGAAGTTCTTGAGCCTGGGTCTGAAATTTGAATATATTTATTATTTATTTATAACGTGTAACAGAAAGGTGTGACAATACTTAAGTGTGTTAGTCTATCAAAGTGAATCAACAGTAGAACAAAATTTGCAAAGTTCGAGATAAAACTATAAGGTTCTCCATAGAAAAATTGTTCATGTGATCTTTCAAGTTGTATGGAGGAATCAATAATTTTTTCACGAATTTTGCAAAATTTTGTTCTGCTATGATGTGTAGACTAACACCGTTAAGTGTTGTCACACTTTTCTGTTACACTTTATATACACACATATATATATATATATATATATATATATATATATATATATATATATATTGATGTGGATACTGACAGACAACAAACTATTACATAATATCGTAATATAGTGTTTATAAAAATTAAAATTTAACAAGAAATAAAAATAAAATCATTTTTTTTTTAAATCTTTCTCCTATGTTTTTGTTGTTGTCATGGTTAGTCATTTTGTTTATGTTTATAATAAAGGCACGCGCCACAATAACAAAAAAAGAAATTAAATAACTGTAACAATATTAAAATTGTATTTTCTTATTTTTTTTTTATAATATTTAACTAATATTTTTTAATCATCGGTTTCAATTCATCGGATTTTATATCGATTTAATTAAGTAAAATAAATTAAATAATAAAAAAGATACGGGAGATAGCTTGATTGCGACAAAGGCTTTATAAATATTATTTTTTGCGGCTGCCACTCACATAAGCTCAGCACACTCCCTCAGCCGTCGGTATATGTAACACTCAGTAAATAGCCAAGTGTTTGTGAAATATGTCTTCTGTTCCTGACAGTCGATCCATTCGTTCCATTTTTTAGCATCATCGGTATTTACCTGATCAACGACGGAGCTAAATCAGCATTTAGGATATTAGAAAGATTTAAACAATTCACTACATTTAGTGGCAATATTAAAATTAGAATACAGGGTTATCGGCTAGGGGTGTACTTAGCCCAAAGCGGGTCACTATACTCAGCCTAAGGAACAACTTTCACTATGGGACCAACTCTGAATTCGAGAAAATAAAATCAGCTGTTCCATACAAAAAGTTGTACGATAGTCGGCAAAATGTATGGAACAGCTGATTGATGATTTTTTTTATCGAGTTCAGAGTTGGCATCATAGTGAAAGTTGTTCCTAAGGATGAGTATAGTGACCCCCTTTAGGCTTAGTACACCCCTAACCGATAACCCTGTATATGCTTACAGAATATATTTACAGAAACGCGGTGATATTTGAAAAAAAATGGTATATATAGGGTATATATGCTTACGGTAAGATGAACGTATGGTTTGTTTGTCACGACCTCGTTTTTCAACTTTGCTACGCTTTTCATATATTGTTTTATTTCGTCGTCCGTCTGAAAACACATGAACGGGATAAAACGATTAAATATTTATAATCAACAACGCGAGCGACTCGCCGCTATCGTGACGTCACCTGTCGCTCCCTACGGAACACCAGCGCGGGTTGTTTAAACAACACGAGCGACTCTCCGCTAACGTGACGTCACCTGTCGCTCCCTACGGAACACCAGCGCGGGTTGTTTAAACAACACGAGCGACTCTCCGCTAACGTGACGTCACCTGTCGCTCCCTACGGAACACCAGCGCGGGTTGTTTAAACAACACGAGCGACCGTCCGCTAACGTGACGTCACCTGTCGCTCCCTACGGAACACCAGCGCGGGTTGTTTAAACAACGCGAGCGACTCTCCGCTAACGTGACGTCACCTGTCACTCCCTACGGAACACCAGCGCGGGTTGTTTAAACAACGAGAGCGTCTCTCCGCTAACGTGACGTCACCTGTCGCTCCCTACGGAACACCAGCGCGGGTTGTTTAAACAACGCGAGCGACTCTCCGCTAACGTGACGTCACCTGTCGCTCCCTACGGAACACCAGCGCGGGTTGTTTAAACAACGCGAGCGACTCTCCGCTAACGTGACGTCACCTGTCGCTCCCTACGGAACACCGCGGGTTGTTTAAACAACGAGAGCGACTCTCCGCTAACGTGACGTCACCTGTCGCTTCCTACGGAACACCAGCGCGGGTTGTTTAAACAACGCGAGCGACTCTCCGCTAACGTGACGTCACCTGTCGCTCCCTACGGAACACCAGCGCGGGTTGTTTAAACAACGCGAGCGACTCTCCGCTAACGTGACGTCACCTGTCGCTCCCTACGGAACACCAGCGCGGGTTGTTTAAACAACGAGAGCGTCTCTCCGCTAACGTGACGTCACCTGTCGCTCCCTACGGAACACCAGCGCGGGTTGTTTAAACAACGCGAGCGACTCTCCGCTAACGTGACGTCACCTGTCACTCCCTACGGAACACCAGCGCGGGTTGTTTAAACAACGCGAGCGACTCTCCGCTAACGTGACGTCACCTGTCGCTCCCTACGGAACACCAGCGCGGGTTGTTTAAACAACGCGAGCGACTCTCCGCTAACGTGACGTCACCTGTCGCTCCCTACGGAACACCAGCGCGGGTTGTTTAAAAAACGCGAGCGACTCTCCGCTAACGTGACGTCACCTGTCGCTCCCTACGGAACACCGCGGGTTGTTTAAACAACGAGAGCGACTCTCCGCTAACGTGACGTCACCTGTCGCTTCCTACGGAACACCAGCGCGGGTTGTTTAAACAACGCGAGCGACTCTCCGCTAACGTGACGTCATCCGTCGCTCCCTACGGAACACCAGCGCGGGTTGTTTAAACAACGCGAGCGACTCTCCGCTAACGTGACGTCACCTGTCGCTCCCTACGGAACACCAGCGCGGGTTGTTTAAACAACGAGAGCGTCTCTCCGCTAACGTGACGTCACCTGTCGCTCCCTACGGAACACCAGCGCGGGTTGATTAAACAACGCGAGCGACTCTCCGCTAACGTGACGTCACTTGTCGCTCCCTACGGAACACCAGCGCGGGTTGTTTAAACAACGCGAGCGACTCTCCGCTAACGTGACGTCACCTGTCGCTCCCTACGGAACACCAGCGCGGGTTGTTTAAACAACGCGAGCGACTCTCCGCTAACGTGACGTCACCTGTCGCTCCCTACGGAACACCAGCGCGGGTTGTTTAAACAACACGAGCGACTCTCCGCTAACGTGACGTCACCTGTCGCTCCCTACGGAACACCAGCGCGGGTTGTTTAAACAACGCGAGCGACTCTCCGCTAACGTGACGTCACCTGTCACTCCCTACGGAACACCAGCGCGGGTTGTTTAAACAACGCGAGCGACTCTCCGCTAACGTGACGTCACCTGTCGCTCCCTACGGAACACCAGCGCGGGTTGTTTAAACAACGCGAGCGACTCTCCGCTAACGTGACGTCACCTGTCGCTCCCTACGGAACACCGCGGGTTGTTTAAACAACGAGAGCGACTCTCCGCTAACGTGACGTCACCTGTCGCTTCCTACGGAACACCAGCGCGGGTTGTTTAAACAACGCGAGCGACTCTCCGCTAACGTGACGTCACCTGTCGCTCCCTACGGAACACCAGCGCGGGTTGTTTAAACAACGCGAGCGACTCTCCGCTAACGTGACGTCACCTGTCGCTCCCTACGGAGCACCAGCGCGGGTTGTTTAAACAACGCGAGCGACTCTCCGCTAACGTGACGTCACCTGTCGCTCCCTACGGAACACCAGCGCGGGTTGTTTAAACAACGAGAGCGTCTCTCCGCTAACGTGACGTCACCTGTCGCTCCCTACGGAACACCAGCGCGGGTTGTTTAAACAACGCGAGCGACTCTCCGCTAACGTGACGTCACCTGTCGCTCCCTACGGAACACCAGCGCGGGTTGTTTAAACAACGCGAGCGACTCTCCGCTAACGTGACGTCACCTGTCGCTCCCTACGGAACACCAGCGCGGGTTGTTTAAACAACGCGAGCGACTCTCCGCTAACGTGACGTCACCTGTCGCTCCCTACGGAACACCAGCGCGGGTTGTTTAAACAACGCGAGCGACTCTCCGCTAACGTGACGTCACCTGTCACTCCCTACGGAACACCAGCGCGGGTTGTTTACAACCGGCATCATGCTCAGTTGGGATCGACGCGTGATAAAAAACATGCTTCCATTTTGTATTTTTTTTTTTCAAAAATTGCTTGTTTTTGTCACAAATAAACCATATTCTATTCTATTCTAACAATGAGCTGAAAATTATTTCTTGTCAACTAGGTACGAGTAATTTTCAAATTATTCAGTTGTCGGGAAATTTCGGCTTCATTTACTAGACAACATGTTCGGCCGATTAATAATAATAATAATAATAATAAATTTCTTTATTGGACAACATGAAAGATCCATTTTATGGTTAGTAAAAAACTTAGAATAATACTTAATAGTTAATTTTAGTAGGTACAATGTAGGTTTTTAAAATGCACAACTTATATACACAAAAACAAAACAAAACAAAACAAAAAAAAAAAAAACAAAAAATACACCCATAATGCTGGTGCACTCCGCCCGAGCCAGGACAAACACGACTCAGGTCTTATCTGACCATAACTCTGACGAAGTGCCTCAGCACGGGTGCACACAGATCTTCGGCCACTATTTTCAGAATGCTATTATGACTCCCTCTCACCCTCCTGACCAGTGACGCGACCTTTTTTCTAATGACGGCATGAAAGCCGTCAGTATGAGCCTCTGCGAACATTGAGGATGCACTGCACCAGCGAGGGAGCCCCAACATCACTCTAAAAATATTATTGTACTGGACACGCAAGGTATCTAGCGATCTTTTGGCATACGCAGTCCACAGGCTGCCCGTGTACATTCCCTGACAGTACGCTTTAAAAAGTGTAATCTTAACAAGGTCAGTACAGCGGGCAAATCTACGAGCGAGCATATTGCCACGAACTGCCAGAGCCCTACGCTCTCTTTCTATGTCCACATCGTCCTTAAGGTCGTCGGCAAGATAATGACCAAGATATTTAAACTGGTAGACTCGGTTGATGTTCATGCCATTTAGAATAATGGGTGGAATGGTTTCAGGAGTCTTGCCGGCGGCCTTAAAGACCATGTATTCACTCTTCTTAACATTATAAGCCAGTCCATGTTTCGTGGCATAGGTCTCACAAAAACTAAGCATTTCTCTTAAACCACGCACTGTCGGGCTCAGGAGCACCATGTCGTCAGCGTAGCTAATGTTATTGACGCTGATGCCCCCAATCCTGCATCCGATACGCATGCTACTGAGACCGACAATGAGCTCATTGACATACAGGTTGAATAGCTTTGGAGACGTCAACCCTCCCTGCCTCACACCGCACTCCAGCCTGTATGCCTCCGAAAGAGAGTTAGACCACTTAACATAGTTAGTCTGGTTCGAATACCAATACTTGAAAATATTGGTAAGTTCTCCCGGTATACCACTGTCATCCAGCTTTCTCCAAAGCACATCATAGGCCACGAGATCGAAGGCCTTGGAGAGGTCTAGAAAGCAGGCATACACCGGAGTCCTACGGTTGGTATAGTATTGGACAGTATACTTGAGACTCAGTATTGCGCTTTCAGTAGAAAGCCCGGGCCGAAACCCGAACTGCGCGTCATGTATGTTGAGGTACTTTTGTAAGCATGAGTCAAGTAGACTGTCCAACACCTTAGCAACCGTTGTGGCGAGGGAAATCGGACGGTAGTTCCCCAAGTCCGAGATGTCTCCTGTTCTGTTCTTCACAATAGGCACAACCGTGGTTCTCATTAGTTCAGTCGGTAAATAAGAGTGACTGATGCATAAATTGAACAACAGAGACAGGAGTCTCGAAATGTGAACGCCAGCATATTTTAGATGTTCAATACTGATCCCATCATGTCCGGGTGATTTGCCCCGGCTCATCCCTTTAATGACAGCTTTAACCTGACTTGCTGTAAAATGTAGCAAAGGCTTCTCACCCTGAATGACAGGACCAGGGTCGACCACCACCGCTGAAGGGCCCAAAGGAGATCGCACTTGAAAATGTTCTTTGAACATATCAGCAATTTTCTCTGGGTCGCTCACCCCGTCCACACTCGCCGGGAGGCCAGGTTTAATATCCAACTTTCCAGTGGCTTTCCAGAAATCACCAAAATTCTTATTAGTACGATGTTTCGCTATAAGATCCATTTTGATTTGGTCTTGATTCTTTTTACACCATTTAAGTTTGCCTTTATAAATCTTACATGAATTGCGCATTTCATCGTAAACTTGGCCTGATAAGGGCTTATTATATAGTAACCAAACATTGTATTTTAACCTGGCGTCCCGATGAGCTTCTTTTACATGTTTATTCCAGCCACATAGAACCCTAGGTTTACAGTTGCGACTAGACTTGCCCTTTACATTCGTCTCCATTGCAGCACTTTTTAGGGCACAAATGATATCATCATAAAGCCGGTCAATTACAATCCTGTGCTCACTAACATTACAAGAACCATGACTACAATTAATAAGATCAGTAGGAAAATCAATTAATCGTAACCGTTTCTGACAAATATCCCGATACCTATTTATTTGCAACTCATCTCTTTCCCCCCAAATGACGGCATTTTTACGGACTATATTTGTGTACAGTTTAGGTCTGACAGATTTTACATTACAGTCAACATAAATAGGTAAATGATCTGATACGTATACATCATCCATTACGCCTACATTAGAAATTGATTCCCAGGCTGAGAGAGAAACCACACAGTGGTCTAGCCACCTTCTACAGTTGTGATAATGGTCATAATAAGTGTAAGTACCAGAGTCCATACCTAACTTGCACACGTCCGCACATATCCACTTCCTATCTAAACAAAAATTATTTAGCTCGTTATAGAAAAACTCGCTAGGGTGAGAATTAAAATCGCCTAAAACGAAAACAGTTTCAGTATCGCAACTTTCTTCAATGGCACTAATCTCACCCAACACATCTGTAAAAATAGGTAAGTTGTCGGCCGACTTAACTGGCATATACACCGAAAAAATTAAGACCGTCCTTTCACCCATTTTAACTTTTATAGCTGCCAACCGGGCACTATTACATTGTATGACGGATATCGCATCAAAAATACCTTTCCGATAGAGAATAGCTACCCCGCCATATGGTCTCCCTCTCAGTACCCCGGTAGATGTGTCCACAGCAGACTTTCCGGTATATTCAAAATCACTACTAACTGTTCCCAATAGTGGGATATCATGATCAAGAAGCCAAGTCTCCTGTAAACACATCACCGACGACACTTTACATAAACTCCGAACATCATCAATTGAGTTCTTAAACGAATGGCAATTATAACTAGTAAATCTGTAAATTTGTTTGTCCATAATTATATATTAGTTACCAGCTTTAACAGTGCGCCCAACTTGTTTTGTGCCGTACATAAAATGCACAAAACGCCTAAATGTAATTCCGTCCGGCCAGAATTCATCATTCAAAAATAAATCTAATTTATCCTTAGATACAAACAACTTATAAGCATTATATTTCCTATCCGACTTCATTTTGATTTTCTTTAACGACACCTCCTCATTTGTTTTATCTTTTATGTAACTAATAATATCTTGTTCACTCGTTTCTTTACATACATTGGATATAAACAAAGGCAGTTTAATAACTGCCGCCTTAAATTTAACATCAGGCGCAGTAGATGCGCGTCCTTTTTGACCCAATAATTTATGTGGCCTATATATTGTTTATCCAACACAGCTAGACATTTGATCACAAGTTCGCTCAACCACAGAAGTCAGTGGCACTGTAGCCCTAGATGGAGCATGCCTAGTCTGGAACACACTGGCTCTAAATGAAAAGCTGCCGGAACACATCTAGGTGCTTGGCGTCAGTTTTTCAACTTGATGGTAGCTAGCGTGAGATTCGAGCGTAAGAAAACGTCCTACCACCATGCTATGGTTTCCTCAAGCTGTTTTCCTTTACCGGTAAGCTTATTTTTGCATATAACGTGGGATCGAACCTCGTATCTCTAACACGGCAATCGACCCCACTGACCATTCGGACATCATCATCGCTACAAAAATGATATCTAATAAAATTATATACGCCTATATGTATACAAGTGCCGTTAGACAAATAAAATTACTAGAGACAGTTAGTTCCTTGTATGTTAAATTGATTAGCCTGAATACTGAGGAGAGCCTAGGCTTTTCATTTTCAATGTAAAAAAAAAACATGCTGTCTCTTAAAAAGGGTCCATTAGCTTTAAAAAAAATGTACTCGCGTTATAAACTGTTAGAAAAACTACAAATAACGTCCTATACTATATTTATTTTGCAAATTATCTCCATCCTAAGGTTGCCTGGAAGAGATCGCTTTTAGCGATAATGCCGCCACTTGTGACACTATGTGCAAGATTTTTCCTGTATATTTGATGTTTGTGTGTGTGCAATAAAGAGTTTATTCATTCATTAATTCATTCAAGTACTACTTGATTTACTGGTATATATACTTACAGCCCCCGTACTACTTTGCACCCTAGCTTCCTCTCTGGAGCAATAGTCTATGACTTTGGTCAGAATTTCAGGAACTCTGTCCTTCAGTGATATATATGCGAAACTCCTGAAAAATTTACAATAGTAATATGTTATCGGTAAGAGATGGCGGACGAAGCGTGTATGCGTCCAGTTTGATTAACTTCGGCGATCTGTTAAAAGCGTCTAGTAGAGCTAAACGACGAGCGTTATGTTTATGTTATAGGTAGTCATTTATGATATTCTTCAAATGGGAAAGGAGACATCGTGAGGAAACCTGATTGCCATAAAAAGGATATAGTCCTCCCAAACCTACATATCAGTTTGGGCGTTGTATTATTACGGTCTGGTGAACTACACCCCTTCATAGGGGAGATCCGTGCCCAAAAGTAGAACCGCCTAGATCGAAACCTTTACTAGACCTTTAATTTACTTATTTCAATTTAGTTCTTTCCATTATAATTCTATGAGTAAAAAATATAAAAATGACAGACCATTTAATTTATTGAAATTACACCAGCGAAATAGTTCAAAAACAAAAAAGAAAAACAAACAAAAAGCAACAAATTACTAGTGATATAATAATACAATGCTTTGAAATAATACAGAAAACAAAATTAAAACGGCAAAAAGAATCGCCCGAACAGGGACTTGAACCCTGGACCCTTGGATTAAAAGTCCAATGCTCTACCGACTGAGCTATCCGGGCCTTACAAATACATTTGAAATTAACGAATAGTTGCGAAATACCCATTTTGGCTGTACCCTACCGAAATTAAGAAGTACTTTATAAAAAGTAAATAAGTAAAAATACCTGTATAATAACAGTAACAAACAATATGTGACAACATCCACACACAGGTGTTCAGGTCCCAAACTAGGCAAAGCCTGTGCTATGGATGACTGATATACGTACTTATATACATACATACATTCCTATATATAACAAACATCCAGACACAGAATATGCATTGCCTTTAGAGAATGATTTAAAGTATTTATTTCTTAAAACACAGTATTAGTACATAAAAGAAGGAAAGAAAAGAGAACAAACTAGATTACAATATAATTATGACAATCCTTAGCCTCAGATACCTAAGCTAGGCCGGAGCCTGTGATATAGGTATCTGCGCTTCCTCGACATTGGTCTATATTTTAATGTAACCTATTACAGTAGTATTATACAGAATTACCTGACAATGTCCGAATATTTATCTTAACAATATGATGTGTCTTTATGTACAAAATATAAATATGATAAGAGTAAATTAGGTTCCTATGCATAATGAAATAATCATGCATATAGGAACCTTATATATAAGATATATTATATAAAAACAAATAAAAATATTATTTTAAGAAATAGTTACGTTTCTAGTACCTCTACATATATATTAAAGTTTCATGCAGGCTCCAATTATCTCTACTCTGAATTCATTGCCTTAACCACATCTGCTACATAAGGTTCTTTATAGACACACAGGTAAAATTTATTAAAAAAAATATTCACTCTCTCAAGTCGTAACTTGAAATGTAAATGAAAAAAAAATTTCTCTAAGGAATTTTCTTTTATTTTAATTGATACTACCAATCCAACCCAAATCAGCATCTAAAATTATTCCATTCCCAGGTAAAAGTTACCTCACAAAACACAATGTCATAATAAATAGGAAAGGAAAACAAAGAAATAGAATTGTAAAAGTTATGAACTATGGAGTATCAATGATCCCTGTATTTTACCCTTAGGGTTGGATTTATTTCTTAATTCATATATATCATATATCAAAAACAAACTACTCTGTAAAAAGTATTACAATAAATATGCATTCTCAGCTTGAGAAACCTCCTTCTGAAAAAAGAACTGAGAACTTACGAGAATATATGTATGTTACCAATGCTTCTATTGCAAGCACATTGCCTCACAAAGAACAAATGTCAGTTGGAGCCCGGGTTCAGATAACAAACTCTTGAGTCTTTCACTCTTTTAATTAGTAAATTATAAAATAGAGTTGTGCAAGGTAATCTCGGAATGATACCCAGGGAATGGAGAGCGTACCAAAGCTGTCGTTTAAGAGATGAGAAAATGAAGCTAACTGCTAGGTCCAACTGGAGAACGGTGATCGAAGATAAACTACAGTGGAAAGAGTGGTAGGAGGCTTATGCTAAAAGGCACTCAGGTGGACAATGTAGGTGGGCCATGGACAGACAATAGTTTTTTAGGATAATACTTGAGCTTAAGTGCAATCAGCCAGATGTAAAGCAGTGTTGTGGCCTAGAATATAGAGTAGGTTGAATCCCTTCAAATTTAGGTGACCTAATTATTTAAACAGTGAGGTTAACTACAGCTTACAATAGGAGAAGATTTTTTTCTTCCAACAGAAGATCATGATTAACCATTTCAACCAGTATTATGCTTGTGTTGGGGCAGCATTGTGACAGAAAGAAACTTTTACATTTAAAATTGTGTTATTTATATATATTTTATTATAAAAAAGGAAGTTCTGACCGACTGACTGATATTTGTACACCTTTGCCACTGAACTTCAAGACATGAAATTTGGAGGGTGTATTCATTATAGGGTGTAGAGATGTAAGAAAAAAATTTATTGAAAAGATTTTTGGAAATTCAATACCTGAGGAGGTCAATTGGGGATTGAAAGATTGAAACTTCACTTTCCATTTTATATCGCGGGTAACAGCTACTAGTAACACATAATGTACATACTCTTTATACGTTCCCTGTAGAGGCAAGTTGATAGGCGTACTACCGTCCATGAACGGGGGCTTCGTAGCAGGCTTAATAAATGGGCCCCCATAAATAAACTCTGGTTTGACTTGCCAATCCAATTCCGGTAGGTCATGATGCCTCACCAAGTTGTGGTCGGAGGTCTTACGTGCACGGTTCTCAGAGCCTTTTGTTTTGGAGGGTAAATTCGTCTTGGAACTCATTTTTTGTCGTTAATACAATATTTTTGTTTATTTGACTTCATATTGAAAAAAAATGCAATGAAACTTGACAGATTGTGTGCGAGACTGATGTTGACAAATGTGACATTTATTTAATTGTCAAAATCAATTTTTTTCCGTTGCGGTGGTGTAAGGTTGCGGTAGATGATTTTATTTAGTCCCATTTTTCAAATATTGCGTAGGTACTCACATGCCGAATGCTCCCGACATAACAACATCTCTGGGTGATGCTATTTTCATAACCGGCATATTTTCTGTATCCACTGGCCAATCGTAATTTGTATATTTTCCCGCCATTTTAAGGGTGTAGTTAAAATGGATAATGGACGAAATAAGAATGAATGTACGAAAATTTAAAAATATTACTTTATTCACTCGAGCTAAACGTGAACGCGTCGCACCGTGCACCTTGAATGAAAAATGAAACTATAAATAGGAGATGTGTACCAAGCAAGTATTTTTATTACACTCTGGACACTGTCACACAACAATTCGTAATTATATTATATCAGTGACACCTAGTGGTCGGTATGTGCGTTATAGGTAAGCAATAATATCCTAAGCAATAATATATTTACCTAACCTCATAAAGTTACGTTATGTAACTTTTTTAATAAATTCCATAAAATATTAAAATATCATAAAAAAAAAACAATTAAGTAAATCAAACTTTTAGGGCATTTGTTGCTTTTTGTAGACAAGTTTATCAAAGAAAAGTCACACACAGAATCAAAAATCACAAATTAAGTAAATGGTCATCATAATTAAATTAACCCGAAGCAAACCAAACCTGGTGCTAAAATACCTATTACACTATCTGCATTGACTCGCTGGATAGCAATGACCAACCTTTACACCAGCAATCTGATTCAGCAAGCTCTCACGCAGGCAACACAATTAGCGATTTTGTAACGATGATGGTCGAGTGGTTAGTGGGGTCGATTGCCTTGCATAAGGTACGAGGTTCGATCCTACGAAACATGCAAAAAGCTCCTGAGCTATCGGTGAAGGAAAACACCGTGAGGGTCACGGTGTTTTCCTTCACCGGTTCAGCCATAGCGATAGGAAACGACCACCCTCAAGTTGTAAAATCTGTAGCCAAGCACCTAACGGCAGCCTTCCTTGAGAGCAAGTGTATTCCAGACTAAGCATGCTCCATCTAGGGCTACATTATCGCTGACTTCCGTGGTCGTGAGAACTTGTGGTATAATACCTAGCTATAACGGATAAAAAAAATTAGCTTCGAAAAGTATACTATGAAGACGGAAGACTTTTCGAAGATGGAATCGTCGATTCAAAGCTTGCTGAATCTGGCTACATTTATGATCCGGCGCGAGTCTTCTGATTTTGCCAAATTTCTTCCACTAATATTTTTGCCTCACCACCCCAGCAAGTAACATAAACAAGTACTACTTCTCTAGGGCCGCATACTTGATGTGCTTATTTTGATGAGCATCTCCAGTATCAGCTGCCGGAGAATTTTAATATTTTGAATGTAAAATATCTAAACTGTCACGACTTCTACGTCATTAAATATTATAAATAAAGACATAGGGAAGAAACCAACAAACGATTAACTTTTAAGAAAGTGATGAAACTCTATGAGCACAAAAATGCAGCCTAAAATTAAATCTAGTTAAAATGACGAAGAGATTAGAGTTTTTATTGTTAAAAATTACTTACCTACCAAACTTCTTATAGCTAAGTAATAGGTAGGAACATATTGTAATGTAATTAAATAAAAACAATCGTGACAATTTAATTTTAAAACATTTATTACAAATCACAGGAGATCATTTCACGTCAGTTAACATACAAATATATCGATCAAATATTATCTGAATACAATTTACATAAGTACAAATAAACAATCAATCATTTCGTACCTATTTGTAAATGACTAGTGGCTCCACCTTTTTAGGCGATCTAGTAACTACCAAACGAATCTAAATTGATCGTAGATTTTACAAATTTTACAAAAATATGCTCATTATTTCAGTATCAGTATTAATTAAAACACCGGTAAACATTTGCATCGAATTAGCCTTAAGTACTCGAAAAAATCTATTTAAATAATACATAAATATAATAAATACTAAATGAAATACTTAACAAATCAATCAAAATTTAATGTAAGTCATAACACAAATAAAGTACATATCTTAAACTAAAATAGATGATTATTATGTAGGTAATAGTAATAAAATTATGATTATCTTATCTCTTTGTTATTAAGGAACATCAAGACGGCAAGATATTATCGGCGGGTTCTCTTCATCGGTGATTTTGGAACTGCAACAAAAGAGGTTTAAAATTACTACTTGTAGTTCAGCTACTCGTCACAAGATGACGTTGTTACAAATTGTCCTAAAAATAATGATATTTAATTCAAGAGTGATCAATAGAGATATGAATAATTTAGAATAAAACCGTTAAAATAAAACTTGGACGAAACTGAATTTAAAATGAAAAACTTCAATAAATATTTGTAATAAAATACAACATTATTTAAACACGCGTCCGACACGGTAACAAAGGTAAAAGGTCATATCAAAAATTTCAAAGAATCCTAAATTATTCCTTCTACAGCCCTATTCAGGTAGGTAGTATTTCCGCCTCAATTCAAATACTTTGCACCACGACTTACGCAAAACTCGGTAAAATTTCGCAAACTAGTAAATACCTACGATTATTTTTCTTGTACACTTAGATCTACAGATCATTAATCTCGGAATGTTGAAGATTGTAGCAAAACATGACAATCAAGGAATATAATTGTACATTCATAAATCATAGTATTACATTAGAACGATTAATTAGTGATATATTTAGAGTTCTTACCAATCAATTATACTCTAGTTGGGTAGACATAGGTAGTAGTGGTGTCCTTTCCGAACATATTCTTGGCTACGCAGGTATAGTTGCCCATGTCTTCGTCGAAATCCAGATCGTTGATCATAAGGTCACCAGATGGCAGCACCTGTTTAATTATTATTAAGAATTATTATATTATTACTCAAAAATATATTTCTGATGGGTTCTCATCTCAAGTCAATATTTTGGTCACATTATAAACGGATTCTATTTTGGTCACACTATCTTATTATTGTAACAATCATTGCTACAGCAATAATACATACTTAAAAAAAGCGACAACCGACGTCGATTCTATTTCGACGCTGTGTGTATAGCACACATTTTTCAATGACTTATAACCATATCGCTAAAACATTAATTCTGACAAAAAAAAATTGGAACCAGGCACAGAGACTAGACTAGACAGGGACTATATAAACAAAAGATTTTTTTTCCGAAGCTATCAAATTAAAGCATCAGCAAAAAATCGGATGATAATATATCAAAAAATAAATAAAAAAGAAAGATTCTGTTGAATATTCAACGTGTAACAAAAAGATGTGACAATACTTAAGAATATTAGTCTACCAATCAAGGTGAACACGCTGTATAAGAAAATTTTACATAACTCGAGAAAAAAAAACCATACAAAAATTGGTTATGATTGGTCGACTTGCACGGAATAAACAATATTTTTTTCTCAAATTTTGAAAAATTGTGTTTAGCTATGTGTAGACCCTTAAGTATTGTCACACCTTTCTATTTCACGTCGTACTCGTATACATGTATATCTTCTGAATTTCTAAATACTTAAGTGTACTGAATTGTACCTATCTTAACAAATGATCTGAACTGAAAAAGAACTCCTGGGAAAAAAATGTTTTTACATCCGTACCTTCATTCTAGGGTTATCGTAGATGGGCTGATCGCGAGGGCCTTGCCAGGATATAACATATTTGCCGAAGCTGAACACGCGACAGGGCAGCACGACGCTCGTGCCCATCGCTTGTATGATATTTTTGTAGTGGCTGGTTATTGTGGGGGTCAGGAGGTACAGCTTCTGTAGGGCTAGGAGATCTGCTTCATCGTCTTCAACTGAGAGGATAAGTAAGAGAAATATAAGGTACAATAATAATATGGGACAACATCCACACAAAGATTTTTAGATCTCAAACTAGGCAAAGCCTGTGCTATGGTAACCTAATGACTGATGTAAATACTCATAAAGATATATATATAATAAGCACCCAGACACAGGTCAAACAGACATGTTCATGCACACAAATGTTTAACCTGTCCGGGAATCGAACCTGGGACCAGTAGCGCATAAGGCAGGGTTGCTACCAACTGCGCCCCGGCCACTCTATATCTTATTTAGTTTACATATCCTGTTGTTTCTTATGAAATATTGTACTCGAATAAATTGGACCGATTTTTAATGAAAACCCTGAAAATTTCCCCTCTAACTTTGGTACATCAGAACAGGCGTTTTCCACCTTCGACTTTTAAAATTCGTCAGTTCCACCATAATGTTTCATTGTTTAATGTTTCGTGATCATGCGTCTTGTGGTCAAATGCCTAGCTGTGTAGGTTAAAAAAAATAAAAAAAATTTTGGTCACGCGTCACTTGTTTTTTTTTTTTACAAGTACACAACAAGACTGGATGGACCCTTGAAGGGTATAGTCAAATTATTAAAATACTAGAACCTATATTACAAATTCCGTCGAGATTTATGCCATCCAACGTCCAGACAATCCAGTATTTATAAGAGATAATAAACAATTTTTCAAGATTTGATTCACTATTATAAAATGAAATACTCACCAGGCAGGGTATAGACCACAGAAGAAGCCGAACTTTTATTAGTTCCAGAAATAGCGATGCAGGTGTAAGTGTCTTCTCCAGGAGTTGTTGAAGTGATGATGAGTTTTGTGTGCAGCTCTGCAAAGGTCCACTTGACTGGGGGCAGTATTTCGTTGATTTCCTCTTCATACTGCGGGGTTGAGTTATGATAATTATTAATAAGATTTTCAAACACACATCTTTAAAAATCCAAATTGGTCTAGGCGTCTCTTAGAAATTGGATAACATACACGGAAAAAGATTTCGGTGAATTGCAAATAGCCTCATTTTTGAGGTTCTGTAAATCAAAATGAAATTACTGAATCCTTATAGGATCATTCTGTTGTACGTCTTTCTGTCTAGCAAGACCCTTTTTCTCAAGAACGCGTGGAGAAATATAGCTGAAATTCATATAGAATACTCAAGTCTACTGTCGCCTAGACATATAAAACTAGACGAAATAATTTTTTCTTGATTTTTGCATAATTTTGTTTTACAATGTGGTCACTTTGATGGATAGACTAACCACTCGTAAGTATTCTCACACCTTTCTGTAACACGTTGTATACCTAAACATTTGTACGGAAACCTTGGCGAGTCCGACTTACACTTGGCCGGTTTTTCATTGTCATATAAAAATTACTTACGCCTCCGTCCAGTCGTTGTCCGTTCTTCTCCCAAATAACAGCGGGTGCGGGGTTGCCGAGGATTTTACATTGGAGCTCCAGTCGCTCGCCAGCCAGCCTACGGATCTCCTTGTCAGGGGCGGATATTATATTGACACCTCTCCTTATAACACGACGCGCCTTCTTCGGATGACCTATTACTGGAATCACAAAAAGTTTTTAACTGTAACAAGAAAGTGGAAACTTGATTTCAATTCCGCAATCAAATTTGTCTGTTATTTGATTTATTACTCAAACAACTGTATATATTTTGATTTAATGTTATACAAGGTAATTGTTAGGGGTGTGTTAAGGCAAAAGGGGGTAACTCTACTCACTATTTTCTTTAGCAAAAATATTTTTAAATAATTTAGCAATAAAAATACCTTATTTTTTTATTTTACCTACAGGTTTGTATGGAACCCTTGGTGCGCGAATCCAACTCGCACTTGGCTGGTTTGTATTTCATTTTGAAATTAAATTTAGTCAGTCAAATAAAAGACTCAGTTTTAAGCAATTCGTCAAAAATTAGGCGAAATAATACAAATATACCTACATATGGATCGAAGAACATTTAAAATTCAAACAGAAATCTCTGAATTGATTGATTTGACTTTATAATTTTCGTCATGGACTCGGAGCTTTGCAAGTCAATGTTAGCGAACTACCAACGCAGCTGTGGAAACCATGTGTGAGACCTTATTTGAATAGCTAATACCTTATGTCTGGGTCGAAATCATTATTTATACATTATTTTGTGGAAAATTCTGGAAAATTGGCGTTTAAAACTAAACGTATAGTACTCGTATGATCGATTTGTACACAAAATACAGCGCCATTGTGTAAACTATCGGCTAGTATACTGTAATACTCTTTAATAATTCATATAATAAATGCTTAAAGTTACAGATTTTTTGAACAAGGTTTGACTTTCAATGCGCCGCTAGCGATGATGTGGACAAAGATGGAGCTAATAGAAAATTTGTTTACTTTAGCCTTGAAGTATTTTTTAGACAATATAGGCTTGCATTTCACCGCAACTCGTCTGATGCAAGGGGACTATACTTCCAAAGAATGGCAAGATGGCTTAGTAGAAAGCGAAACCATCTTAAAATGGTCATGAAAAATGGTTTTGTGGTTTCAATAAGTGAATAGTAGAGTTTTGTAATTAACTACATTTGGATTATAAATTGTATGGGGTGGTTATTGTATATATATACATTATTTAAAAAAAATACGGAAGACGAAACGTTCCTATTGAAATTTATCCAATTGGACAACTGGAACAATTAAGACCTAAGTAGAGAGTAGTGAGAGACTCTCAATTGAATCTCTAGCCTGATAGAGAATAATTATCAAAGGGTCTATTTATATTATATATTATAAACGTTATTATTTGTTTTCATTATAGGATGTAAGGGTGTACTAAGAAATGATTTTTGGAAGTTCCACTTCTAAGGAGGTCAAATGGGAGTTCAAAGTTTTAAAATTCTTTGTATTTAATGTTATGTAGCGGGCAACACCGCGGGTTATTGCTACTAGCAAGAATTTATCACAAGAGTATGTCTCTGATGAAATGAATACGAGTATTGTCTACTACTTGTAAACGTCTATAATTGAGGTAAACCCATGAGTCGAAACATATAGCTAAAAACAAGAAACTCGCACCATTTTACAATTCAATAAGCAATATATCATTCAGAATTATTCAAAAGTATTTTGCAATATTTCCTAGATATTTTAAACTTGAATAGGTATATTATGTGTTTAAGCGAATCATAATGATCTCACGCTGATTTCAAATTCTGACTATGGTTATTTAGGTCACAAAATGGCAATCAAAGAAATATTTTAACTAGAAAGTTATTATTGATTATCATAGCGAACTATTTTTTATTTATTTATTATTGTCGTACTTAGATTAAAGGCAATCCAGTAAATAAGATTTTAATTCTCTCTCATAAACACTCACTCAATAAAGGTGTAACTTAAAAAAAAATTGAATAATAATGTAAATTATAAATTTAATAGAAAAACGGTACGGCCATTCAATCCCTATCAAATCGAAATAAAAAATATTAAAAGTAAAAAAATGACGTGCAGTTTTACCGGATTTTATAGAATTTAATTTTTGACTATTTTCGGAGGTACCTACTTATACATATTATAACTGATCTAGGTGAAATCTTGTGTTAATTAATTTTGGTTTGGAGATTAAATATTTAAAAACATTAACAATTACAAACTCACCAATATTAGGTTTGAAATTCGGTTGCAAATTGTTGTCCAAAAGTTGTGAGTTGTCCTGTTGTGCATTCGCCTCGAAGCAGCTGTGTTGCGACACTAGCGCCGCAGCGACGAGTAGCGATACTAAGATCATCATAATTCCGCTTGATGCTTGTAGATGGCGTTGAAAAATCTGAAATAGAGAATTTTAATTACAAAACTTTATATTTCTATTTTAACTGTGGCATAATAATGAATGACTAGACGCGAAAATTTTACTATCCCACAGCAACGCTGTATTTCTCCGGGATGAAAAGTAGCCTATATTTTAATCCTGGGCATAGCTATCCTAGTGCAATCCGTTCAACCGTTCGAGTGTGAAAGACTTTGTTAGTATGCACATAAATAAATAGACATGCATATAAACTTAATAATAATATAAGTAGGATTTTGACTTTATTGAATTGCCAAATCATTCCACTTTACTCTAATTGAATGTAGTTTTTTAAATTCTTTTTTACTGTTTAGTAATTTGTAGTAAAGTTACATCATTTGCCTATTCCGCATTAATTTCCACTTATGTAAGAATAATAAATAAAATGCTGATATCATAATAATTCAATATTGGCATTTTGGGAATCAATGCTATTTAGTAAGATTCGGAGTAATTTGACACCGCGACCTAAATCAACGTTCGCTCAAGTCAGATGTCGAACATTTGTGCTGAATGCACTAACACTTTTATTAATAGGTTTTATATATTGTTATTATATAATTATATCATATAATTACACTGCAATTTATTTAATTAATAATTATTTTTTTTTGTGTATATTATATAATTAGGTACAGTATATATTATGTAGTAAGTATATTTTATATGTAAGTACGTTAGGGTAGTAAACTGTAAGGTATTTATAATATGATCCATCGTTTTTTAATTAATTCTTGTTGCCTGTTTTTTTTTTTCATATTATGATAGCTATAAAACTGTTTAGTTAAGTTTTTTAAGTTTAGTTTTCTTTTAAAGTAGGAAATTAATAATTCAAATGTATCAAGACTTGAATGTAACGAACGCTATTTGAAGGTCAATAATTATTTCTTAAAGTTATTATTAAATAAGTTTTAAAATAAAGTAATTGAATAATTAAAAAAAAAAAACTGATTACCGAATTCTATTACGGCAGGTGCGTATAAAAAGTAATAGAGCAAAATACAATATAAAACAAAACATTGGTAGCTCATTGGGCGGCCTTATCACTTAAAGCGATTTCTTCCAGGTAACTCTTGGAACTTTTCAGTTATTTAGATTTAAAAATTTACCCTCTGTACCGATTTTAATCGTCGTAAAATGTAAATGAGATGACACGGAGAGTAGGTACCTATACCTACCATATCAAACAAATAAGAATTTTTCAAATCAGGTAATAAACAAACATTAAGTGGAATGAATTTTGCAATGAAATTAAAGAATTTGTCTTTTTGAATTTACTACGTTTGTGAGATAAGCGAGTGATGAAATTTATTTTTTACCATTTTTTTAATGGATATATCACATTTTTTATGACATTTTACACAAGCTAAAAGACGCTTTACGCTCGGTCAATTATTGCGTCCGACTTCTTTAGTACTTATTGCAATGCGATACTTCATCAATTTTGATCTCTCAAATACCGAGTAGATTAATATTGTTACTGAAATTTAATCTCCTAAACTTTGGGATATTGTATAAAGATGCAAAAGAGACTTGAAGTTATTAGATCATATATACAGTCAACTCTCGTTAATTCAAACCGCGATAATTCGAACCTTTCTATAATCCAATGTTAAGTATCACGAGTTCCCTACAAAATCTTTTTATATTTAGAACTAAATCAACACATTTTTATGCACTTGATAATAAGAACGAAAAAATCAATGCTATATATAAGAAAACGACGCGTTAAGTCGAACTCAACGGCGCCGCGGCGTCCAACACTAAGTACTATTCAAAGTAGCAGAGAAAGAGGCGGAAAGATCGGATTTTGCGACAAGTTCAAACTTGTATCAACTTGTACCACGATTTGGTTTGTTACGTTATCATTCAGTTACTGTTACTCTTTCGTTGGTATACAGATTACCATTTTCTGTTAGTCATGGGCCCTAGAAAGTATAAATGTTTGAAGATTGCTGAAAAGAAGAAGTTAAACGAAATAGCAGAGTAAGGTGAGAAGAAATGTGATGTTGCAAGAGAATTTAAGATTCCTCTGAGTACTCTCTCAACCATAATAAAGCACAAGAAGAAAATTAATGCTGCTCAATCAGCAGGAGTACGGCATAGAACTATTGTCATTGGTAAATTTATATAAATTTCAATAATATGTCTAAGTATAATAATATAGTTTATAATTCTAAATAACAGAAACATCAGTCTGCAGCTTTTCTAAATGTATTTAAAACTTATATTAATTATTACAATCCAATAATGTTAATTTTTTTTTTTTTTCTCGATTTTTTGTACATTTTGCTGATATCACCTAGACTTTTCTAGGACTTTTACCACAAGTTCGCACGACTACGGAAGTCAGCGATACTGCAGTCATAGATGGAGCGTGCCTAGTCTGGAATACACTGGCTCTCAAGGAAGGCTGCCATCTCACCGTGATGTGCTTGGCGACAGATTTTACAACTTGAGAGTGGAATTATTTAGCTTGTAATTAAATCACCCAAGTGAATATTTGCAACGTTTTTAATGATTTTTATGTACTTTGATCGCTTATATACAACATGTGTTAGACTTCCACATGAAAGCTACCTTTACATTGTAATCTGCGTAGATACTCCCGTCTAGTACTTGTATACACGTGTCCTAGGCTAGCACTATTGCCTGCCCTGTGACGTATGTTCTCAAATACCTACGTAAATACTGTTACCTATTCTATGGCTTAGGAACTCGGTAGGCGGAATGCAGACACAACTGCTTACATCTCATTGTCACCTTCCTTAATACCTCTTATCTTATAGAGTTAGGCATGTAAGAAGTGAAAACAAGAACAAGCAAAATTGGAAATGAAAAGCATAATACTCAATTAATTGGCGAATACTTAAAAAAAACATTCAAATTTAATTTCTTTGAATAATATTTTATCTTATCTTTATTTCGAATGAAATATTCTTCTCTGTCCTAGTGATCCATTCTTCCATTGTCACTATTACTTTATGTATATTTTAACATCTGAAGGACTCAATGGAAGCAGTTCAGCTGAAATCTGATGGTTTCGTTCTGTCAAAATAGAACCAAGTTGCTCTTGTTTTCACCACTTTCGAGCCTAATTTTAGCTGATACGACGTTACCTATCAACTGCGGTTATGCGGCACGGGTCTCCCATACGAAGGGAAAGCAAGCCGTAGTTTAGGAAAACTTAAGGCGAGGTTTAAAAAGCTTCAAGCAAGTTTCTCCACGATGTTTGCGTAACTATTTTAACAAAGTGTGCTTTATCTTAGGCAACATCAATTGCATATCGTATCGGCGGTCTCCTTTAAGAACGAGATGCAGGCCAAGTCCATCACTACCTAAATTACGGGTTGTGAGCTTCGATGATTACGATATGGCTTCGACAAGCAGGTTTCGTCACGATGTTTTCGTGTGGATGTGTGTATGATTTTCTTCTTAAAAGTCATGGATCTACCTTTGGGGTTTCAAAGACAAATTGTGAATGCTGAAATGTTTTTAGTGATAAATATCAGAGACCGACTTAATAACACCGACGATATTATTTTGAAAAAGCTCATTCCGAACTCAATATTTGATTTCCAGACAAAACTCTCACCTGTTTTTGATAAAATCTATACGGAATCACATAAGAAAAAAAACAAAGAAATAAATTCAAATTAGACTAAAAATCCATAAAAAACTATCATTTTATGTAATACACTCGATTTTTTTATTTATAGTTGTCATATATGTAATAAATATATATTATAACTATATATTATAGCTATAATATATAATATAACTATATATTATATTATATATTATGAAATATATATTATAACTATATATTATAGCTATAATATATATAATAATTATAATAACTAATTAACAAAATTGACACAAAAAAAACGCGTAAATCGGCTGTGCGTAAATATCGTGAAAATATTTTGATTCTAAATTAATTGTGTAAACTGCAATAACTTACGTTATTTTGAATCTTTAATCTATCATTAAGGATTAATAATCCCTAGCGTATTAAAATGTATAGTATCATGTACACTGTCCCGGACGGAGCTCCATACATTTTTGAAACCACTGTTTCTAGTACGACGCTGGCAAACACACAGGTTTTAGATTTTTGACATTCGATTCCTAGTATTTCATTGTTGTATATGTTTAAGCGGAATCTTTTTAACCCTCGATGCAAAAACCACGGGGTGTTATACGTTTGGCGTATCTAAGTAACGGATGGACCGATTTTGATTTGGATTATTTTGTGCAAAAGGTGTATTATTCGGGGGTTTTCTTAGATCTTTGATGAAAATCGGTCCGAGATGCACATGTGCAAATATTTTCACAACTCCCTCCCTCAATATGGGTATCAAATGAAAGGGCTTGAAGGCTTGAAACTATACATTATGATAAAAATCGTTACAGTAGTTTTTTTTAAATCAAAATTACTATTAATTTTCATTGATTACATTGATGACATTATGTCTTGTAAAATGAGTATTACTTGCAGAATTGATATCAATTTTATAAAATATGTTTTTTTTGAAAGTATATAGCTTTTCTTATTTTTAATTCAGTTATTTACAAAAGCGTGTATTTTACTTGTAATTTTTATAATTTATCTTGGTGGTTATTTTTTTTATTTTATCTGATTATGTCAAGGCTTGACGTTTTTAGAATTAATACGGGATGCGGAGCGTTTTTATGTCATTATCAATCATTCAAATGTAACAAGAATCGCCTGTAAGGAATGATATTTAATTTAATGGCCAATAAATACATCTCTGTATTTTAATTGTTTTCTTAGGGATAAATGTAAAATAAGGAGATTCTATGCTACTCGTATTTCAGTGCTACGCTGGGGTTTGGAAGGGCGCGTCAGCTTAAATGAAGAAATTGCCATTAAAATTTTTGAGAGTAGAAATTTACTTGTAAATTTATTTGATGGCATTACAAAAAATCACAATTGCTTAGGTTATAAATTAGTCTACACATACAGCTGTTATATATATAAATATATTTAGATACTTAAGACAATAAATAATTAAAAAACACTTACGGCCGCCGCTTGCGCCCTGATACAACTTTTTCAGATATTTCGTTTAATAATCAAACCGATTTCGAGCGATTTTCATTAAATTACCATTTTGATTTTATGAAAATGCATACCACGTGCCGCCATTATTTCAAACAAAATATTAGTTTCTAGAAAACGTTTAGAAATTTTCGAATATAATTTTAAGCCGCTTTTAACTGTTTTTAGGGTAAGTAATATTATATGGAAACTTTTTAGTACTCGTATCGTTCTGTCCGTCCGTCTGTCAGTCTGTCCGCGTCTTTACAGTTATAGTTTGCGTAAATATTTTATATTATGACGATAAAATAATAATCATTTTATATTCTAACGATAGGCTCTGATAAATGTGAAGAGTGTATGAAATTTACGCAACCCTACAGCAAGCGTGTTCATACACGCATATTTTATTGATTTGATTATTTCCAGACTAACACTTTTGCTACTGATTGTATGTTAAAGTAACGTGGGACGAGTTGCATAGTAGAAATATTATTTATTTTGATTTTATTTATTGTGGGACAAGTTGACGAATTACTCAATTTTTTTTTGGCATACTTTGTAGCTTCTGACCCTGATACAAAGTAACACGAAATTCAGAGTAGGTTTTTTTTGGTAATTTAACAATACAACGCATATAAACTTCACTTTTAATTATATGTCGGAAAAAATAAAAATATCATCGTATAAGTCATAGTTTACATATTAATTTCTAGATATACAAAACATTTGCCTTATTTATTATATAATAATATAAAGAAAAATAAATAGTTGTTAGTAAAAATAAAAAGTAAATCGCTACGAGTAAAACACGAAAAAAATATTTTACGAAAAAAGAAAATATCGATAGTCCTATTTCCTAGACGGAGATAAAATTTAATATCTTTCTACCTATATAGTCTTTAAAAATCAGAATTTACCCATCCAGATAAATAAAGTCGAGTAATTTAAATAAATAAAAACTAATCTTTCTCGAAATAAATTAAAATTTTACTCAATACGTTTAGAAAGCTGAAACTATTGTACAAATACACTAAAAGAGTGTATATGAATTTTACTGCAAATGATTAAATCCATCCTATGCATTTTTTTTAATAATTATTACCACTCTAAAGTTGCCCGGAAAAGATCGCTTTTATCGACTTTAATATATTCCTTCTTTTTAGACATTCTAACAATAAAAAAACTTTAATTTTTAAAATTTACCGCAAATTACATGAGATTAGCAAATAAAATAAAAACATTAAAAATTAAAAATCTTCTGAAACATTACTAATTTAGAAAATTATTACCTCTTATCATGAAATCCTGACACAAAATCAAAACTACTGAAACCCTAAATAAAAATACCATAAGCAATTGGCACCAGCACAAATTATTGAAAACGACGAAAAGATAAAAGATACACAGAAAAATACTCACCTTCGATAAGAATTTTCTTCGACACGCTTATTTACCCACTGACTCAAAAATATATCAAAAGTTTTTCGTACGAATATTACTTCTTACTAGACGATTGCTCTTAGCAAAGGGTTCAGATAGAATGACTGAATTTCTCGATCAGAGTGCCTTATATAGGGAGGAACCATCGGATATTCCTGGGATATACCTCTTAGCGTCACATAGAGTGGCCAATTGAACAATCGTGCGACGGAAATGTATGAGCTAGTTGAACTATTTAGTAATGTAGACCTATGATTGATCTGTAGCCTTTCTAATCTTACAATTCATATTTGATACCTATCTTTTATGTTTTAATGAGACGATTGGATTTTATTTCTTCGCGTTTCAACGTGAGTCATTCTTCCATGCAATAATTATCTAATAACTGTCTATCTTCATATTCAATTGTCAAGTGACGATGTGAAATTTATTATTCTTTCTTATCAACGTCTTATTTATTTACTTTGCGTTAAAATATATTCGAATTCGTACCTAAGTTACGCTAATACAAAGTCATTGCATACATATATGTTTAAAAATTGATTAAACTAGTCTACAACGGTAACTGTGACCTTGAGACAATCGTTATTTGCAGCTTTTCTCTCTATACTTACGAATTTTCCGATCTAAGTATTTTATTTTTTAAATCTTTTCAAACCGTATCGATAGTTCGGTTGCGTAGATACGAGTATTTTCACGGAATACTTTTATTGTACTTTTACTTGTATAGAACCCGCTGAAAATTCTTGTTTTCAGAATTATCTATATTATGTAAAGCTGCGTTTATCGATTTCGAACGTCATGATATAATAATGGCAGTTATTGCGTCATGCAGTCAAAGGATGGGGACATACTGAGTTGAACAAGGGGGTCGGTCAAGGAAGGATTATGGGTGCAAGACTATTTCGATTTCATGGCAAAATTAAATTTGAGGTGTACAATTTTGAATAAGATGTATAGTTAATATTTTTTATATTTTGAAGAAGTCTTTTGTTTTTAGTTTGTGAAGTTTTGCGGTTTTGACCAATCAGCTCTGCTTATAAATAGCTGCTCTATCAGTTCATAAAAAATAACAGTCATTTCATTTCATGAGATATGTCTTCAATATGTTTAACAAAGTTGTTTTTAATTTTTATTTCTTGTTTTATAAGTTAATAATAATTAAAGTTAGTCTTCACATTTTAGTTTCTACATACTCGTAAAATATACTTATAATAAAACTGTAACAGGTCAAATTCTGTACGTAAAATTACTCGGTACTTAGAAGAATATGACTGAAAATAAATTGAAAATACATATATCATTATTTCTCGAGATCAGTTGACATGAAGAAGAAATCGGCAGACATAAATAAGTAAATACATCAATAGATTGATGTGCCATCGTTGTGGACACGAACGTCTCATTTCTTCCCTGATAAAGTTCACCGAATGTGAACGAAGGGGAACGGTGACGAGCGTGGTGGTCGATTTTAGCTAAGAATCAATGTAGATAATTCAATTTTGGAGGATGTGTTCATTATGGGCTCTACGGATGTATTAAGCAAGGATTTTCAGAAATTCAACTCCTAAGGGGGTCAAACGAGCATTCAAAGTTTGAATGTTATTTATTTTTTTCCGACTGCGAAATAAGGAGGGTTATGTTATTCTATTGTATGTATGTAAGTATGTATATTTCTTTGGCACGCTCTAGAGCCTAGACGGCTTGTCGTATTTTTATGTGAGTAATATCAAGATTCGTCTTAATCGTAAGAGCGACACTAGGTATTAAAAAAATATGGATGATACGCAGGTTTAAAGTCTTAGCAGTCAGGTTTTTTTAAGTCTTCTACCCACTTGTTATTTTTTTCTCGCAAGTATAACCCGGGTGATGCCTACAAGTCGTTGATATAACTTTAGTCATAATTTATTTACACTATACATAAGTACATAAACTTTCATTCAGGAAAGTGTTCTCAAGGACCATGAAAATGATTGTACATGGTAGCGCCGGGAGGGGCGACCTAAGAACATGTGGATGAATTGTGTGAAAATCCAGTAAATGAAGAGACGACGGCTGATAGAATAGATTGGAAGAGGAAGACACGCTCTGCCGACCCCACGTAGTGGAATAAGTTCAGGAAAATGATGACGAAAGAGTTCCTGGCATACTCAAACCGATGGTTTCGGTCCGATTCAGATCTACCTATACCTATGTTAAGGTAATTCATGTTATAAGTGTGTATTCCCATACGTAAATATGAAAGCGAAATGGGAATTGCGTTATCGATCGATCGACTTTATTCTTTACAAAAAGATAGTTTAAGGTCCATAGACTACTTTTCCCCGGGATAACATATATAACGCAGGCGAAGAACCGGGGAAAAGCTAGCCTATGATGTAATCATTTGTATCAATGGCAATTAGAATTAATATTCTAGTGTATATCTATAAATGAAATTGTAAGGGTCAGGGGGTAGGAATTAACGCGTTGAATTTTAGCAGTTATTAATCCTAACTCTTTAATGCTAAGCCTAAACGGCTGAACTTAGTTATATGAAATTTGGAGGGTGTATTTATTGTGTAGGTCTGAAATTTATTTATTTAGTAGTTTATTTAATTATATACTTAATGTTTGCATCATGTATACAGCAAAATAATTGCTTGGCGTGTTTGCCAGGATGTTGGTACTCGCGTATAGGTTGTTTCACTACCAATCGTGACTTTTACTTAGAAAAATCGGTTATAATACTTACTGCAATAAGAATTACTAAGCAAATGTAAGGTACGAGTATATTAGCTGACCCGGCGACCTCACAGCACGCAGCGCCTGAAGTCGATGAAAGATGTTGTCCCGGCTTTTACACTCGCAAAATAATTAAAAATAATAAGTTTGTGCGATATTTTTAATTTGCTTAATTGTAAGAACCTTTTAACATGATTTAGAAATCATTTTTTAAAAAAGATGATTAAAATCCGTAAAGCCGATTTCAAGTTATAGCGTGACCAGGAGCAATAGCGGCTCATTTATGTATATATACTTATAGATAAGTGTTCTCTAATAATAATTATATGTCTCAAGTCATAACGTCCCACGGCTGGGCACGAGTCTTCCCTATGAAGGGGGTGTAGGTCAAGTCCACCACGCTCGCCAAAATGCGGGTTAGGGACTTCACTTATCTTTGAAAGTTATTAACCTTATCCAACAAGCAGGTTTCCTAGCGATGTTTCCCTTCACCATTTAAGCATGTGGTAATTAATATAATATACGCATGAGAGAAAAACACTGAGGTGCATCCCTGGACATGGATTTGAACCCGCGCCCTTTCGCTTGAGAGGCAACGGGTTTACCGACTAGGCTTAGCACTAACTATAAGGCTCGTGTTTATTTTATTTTATTAATAAACAAATTCTAAACGGTTACCAAAATGGATAAAAGGTCACCAAATTACAATTCCTAAAATATTATGAAATAAATCTACGGACCTTGTTGTCGATAGTATTGGGATTGTCATAAAAAATGACCGGAACCTACTGCGGACCTTGTTGCCGAAAGTATTCGGATTATCATAAAAAAGTGACCGGCACCTACTGCGGATCTTGTTGCCGAAAGTATTCGGATTATCATAAAAAAATGACCGGAACCTACTGCGGACCTTGTTGCCGAAAGTATTCGGATTATCATAAAAAAGTGACTGGCACCTACTGCGAATCTTGTTGCCGAAAGTATTCGGATTATCATAAAAAAATGACCGGAACCTACTGCGGACCTTGTTGCCGAAAGTATTCGGAGTATCATAATTTGGTGACCGTTAAGCGATTTTAGGAACCAACAAATATTTTTGGTGACCGTCTAAATTATACCCAAAAAATAATATTTATTCAGGCTAAATAATTAACAGCGACATTTTTATTTCATTCATTTATTCCATGGTTTATTCCGTTTACGTCATCCATTAATGAAGTTAAATAACACGAAGTAGTCTTATCGGATTTCTGGATAAGTGTAACGGGGCATTCCTACGAGGAAAAAGAACACTAAAAACAATTGTTACGAATAATAATTATTAATGATTGTTAATGTCTTATTATCAATTATAAAATGAAAACTTAATGTACACGTATGGATGAAAGTTTAGAAGATTAATAAAATATTTAAGTATTTATTTTTATCATACCTACAATAAAAATATAATAAACTTATCAATTAAATAGTATTTAATATATTATTATACATTAATATGCGACATCTGTAACATACAACGTGTAACAAAATAATGTGACATTACTTAGGGGTACCTACCATAATAAAAAACCCATTGTTGTACAAAATTCGATATAAAAATATTGCATCCTCCATACAATTTGACCGATCGGTCAAGTTGTTTGAATTGTTGGCGGCAATATTTTTACAAAAATTAATGAACAATTTTTGTATGGAGAGTCTAATTTTTTTTTTGTAAAATCTTATACGAGATCTCGCCTTGATGATAGACTAACACCCCTAAGTATTGTCACACCTTTCTGTAACAGATGTCGCATAAATGGCTAGCTGTCAAATGTTTTTCCTCGAATTAATAGTAGTTTTTTTTAATAACAGGCAATGGTAGCGCCGTCATGTCGCTGATTCATGACTTAAGCATTTTATAAAGCTTGATTAATAAATATGATGCAATAGTTTTAATTCTATTGTGTAATATTTAACTCGAATTAGAAATATTGTAGTATATTATGTAGAGGATAGATAAGCACGTTATACGTGCTAGATGGTGAAATTCTTAGGTGTGATAAATTAACCTATTATGTGTAGGAGATTTGATGAGGACAAAGAAAAAAATGCTGATTTTCTTCAAAGGTTTTTTTATTTTATTAATTTTTAAAAAACTTATTAAAATGATACCTTTTTTAAAGTTTACAACCCGATAGCTTCTATGTATGTTTGTTACTCTTACACACAAAAACAGCCGATTTTTTTTAAATATGGCACAAATGTAGCTTTTGATTCTGAATAAACACATACGATAATTTTTATCCCGTAAAAATGCAGTGTTCCCGTATGATAGTAATTTTCGCAGGGCGCAGTTAGGTCTTTATATGTTTTCATTATAATAATTTTTTTTTTGAAATTAATTTAGCGGTTTCAAAAAAAAATGTCAAATCGGTCTAGCCATTTCCAAAAATCAGGTAACAAGTATAAAAAAAAACATACAGTCGAACTGAGTACCTCCTCTTTTTTGGATGTCACTGCAAAAGTTTATCGGATGTCGACAACCCGAGCTACCGCTTACCGACGGACCGAGAGCTTAAAAAATATTTTTAGAAATATCAAAACGTCTTGTGGATGCGACATGTGACCAGAATGCTGGCACTTATTTTGGTCAAAAAATTAGCATTCTGGGAACTTTCCCTTCTACTGGGGGTTTATTACTAAATTAGGTTTTATAACTGTGAATGGTTTTTTCTTTACTTTGCTTTTGTGTTTTAATAAACTACTTACTGGTAATTGTTCCTTAGGATGTGTATAGTGAACCCCTTTGGGCTTAGTATACCCCTAACCGATAATCCTATACACTACAATTTATTAGGTACCTACATTTTCCATTCATTAAGCTGATGAAAACGAATAGGGTTCTATGTACTACAGTGCATGATGCAGTTATAGGCCATGAACCACGGCCTAGTTATAGTCCGTGAACCTAGGCCTACCTGACTGCTCGCATGTCGCCATTTCGAGTTGAATAACATCTACGCATGAGGAAAACGTTTAAAAATTTATCATACAATTCGTATGCGCTTTATAGGCACGGATACGGGTCTCCCTTATTAAGGGGGCGTTGGTAATATTAGCAACGGCTAAATTGTTAGGATTGTTGGAATATCTTTACTTCAACGTATGGGCTTACGAAGGTTGTCAAAATAAGGAAAATATATTATGCTAGGCTCGGAAAAAGTTAAATTTCTGAGCCATTTGATGCCTCGATTATTTTTTCGTCCGACGCAATCCTATTTATTAACTATAAAATAAGTGAGCTAAAAAACCAAGTAGTGTGGGAGAGTTAGTTTAGTGCATCTGATTGCTCTGTGTGCATTTTTCAGGTAATTTGTAAGTTTACATTTTCAGGCATTTAGAAAAACTAAACTACTCGACTGATTTGGACAAAATTTTGAAGTAATTATAGAGAAATTTTCTAAAGATCTAGCTGTCTTTGGGACAATTAGGAAACTTAGTTAGAACAAAGATTCCGACGAATAGAGTAGGTACCTCATTAACCGACTTCCGATAGAAGGAGGTTCTAAGTTCGTCAGTGTTTTATTTTATTGTAATGATTATTTATTACTTTTAAGTCGGTTTATACGTTAATTAGTCATTATATTAGACACTGATTTTCTTTTAACGGATAATAAATTTTTGTAGGGTATCTTAATCCCTACTTAATTATTATTAATGAGAATGTAAGTTTGTTTCTTACGCTTTCAAGCGAAAACTACTGAACCGATTGTCATGAAACTTAGTACACATATTCTTGGATCAAATTAGAATTAATATAGTATACTATTTATCGAAAAAAGTTTCTAGTCAATCTGCGAGTACCAACATAAAAAGAAACCAAAAATAAACCCACTCTAATTTGACAAGTGATTTACCTTTAGAATAAAAATAAATCATGGATTCGAGGAAAAGGACATTACATTTTTGTTTTCTTATTTTGTGTTTTGAAATTTAATTAGCCGTATTCTATTTTTATTCTCTTTTCCCGGGATAATATACCCTAGGCGTATTTAGATGGTGCCCAACGTTGGCCGCATTACAGTGCTGTATGGCGATGACTATGGCCAACCTTTGGGCCCAGTAAAATATTATCAAGATCTTTGCTAACATCGAAAATAAAACGGCATTGATCACGTTCATTGTACGAAAGCCCCTTAAATATTTATTTTATTCCGCTTTTAGTTTTTGTTGTTATACATGTATTCCCGGTCGGGTAGGTATTTGAATGATGAGTTTGAACATCTGTCTTCGAGTCTGTGTGTATTTGTGAATGAATAAACTCTTTATTGCACACACACACACATCAAATATACAGAAAAACCTTACATCTAGTGTCACAAGTAGCGGCCTTATCGCTAAAAGCGATCTCTTCCAGGCAACCTTAAGATGGAGACAATTTGCAAAATAAATATAGTACAGGACGGGGTATACAATAAAGAATAGTAACTAATCAAAATTTATAAAACTAAAAATAAACGAATAACAGCAGAAGAGAGAGAAAAAACAATAAATAAATAAATACAGACAGCAGAAAACAGACGATCTTTGGTCAGATACGAGTAGTAGCTAGATAGAACTTATTCACCTTATATTTAAAAATAGCAAGTGATGAAGCTTTTTTGAAGTCTGTAGGTAATGCGTTCCAGAGCATAACTGATTGAACAACAAAAGAGTTTTTGAAAAAAGTTTTACAGTGAGTTGGCATTTTGAGAGCAAGATATTCCGATGACCGGAGAGGCAGGGTGTGGGAATCGTGCAAATAAGAAACACAGTCTTTTTAATAACGCGGTGTTTTGGGATTGAATAGAATATTATAGGTAAGAGAGATGATGCGAGCATTCCGACGAAGACGAATTGGCAGCTTGAGCTTAGTACGAAACTGAGAGATGTGATCATATTTGCGTAAACCAAATATAAATCTGTTTGTACATCTGTCTACACAGGAGAAATCCTAGTGGGAAGCTAATGAGTGTGAAACTAAAAAAAATATATAAGTACAGGTGGATGTACGAAAGTGGGTTATTATACGCACCCTTATTAACCACTTTCGCTGTAGGATCAACTCTGAATTCGAGAAAACAAAATCTGCTATTTATTATTTTTGCCGACTATCGATAAACTTTTTTATGGAACGGCTATTTTTTTTTTCTCGATTTCGTGGTTGGTCTTATAATAAAAGTTGTTTTTAGTTATGAGTGTATTCACCCTCTTTCGACTTAGCGCACCCCTAACTGATAAACCTGTATAATATTTGTTGTTGTTGTTGTTAGCCTGTAGTGTCTCACTGCTGGGCAAAGGCCTCCCTCGATTTTTCCATATCTGTCGGTTTTGTGCAGCGTGTTGCCAGTTGGTGTCAAACATTTCGAGTTCCTTGCGCCATCTCGTGGGGGGCCTGCCACTAGCTTGCGCCGAGCTAGGACTCCACTGCATGGTGATATTGTCCCAGAGCTCATCTGGCATGCGAATTACGTGGCCGGCCCAGTTCCACTTCAACTTGGCGGCTGTGAGAGCTACATCTGTAATTCGTGTTCTGGAGCGCAGCTCGGTATTCCTGACACGGTCCATCAACTTAACTCCGAGGATACTACGCTCCATTGCACGCTGGCAAACTTTGAGTTTGGACTTCTGAGCTTTAGTCAAAGCCCAAGTCTGAGCACCGTAGGTCAAGATGGGAAGAATGCATATGTCCATGATTTTGTGTTTTAACTATAAGAGATATTGGGAGTTCTCCTTTCATGAACTCTATCATTGACTAATAGCTCCTCCAGGCATTCTCCGTTCGTCGTGCAACTTCTCTGTCCTGTCTGGTCTGGAAAGAGACTATTTGGCCAAGATAAATGTATTCATGGACATAATGCATAACTTCTCCATCGACAGTAACGCGGTGCTCTGTGCTGTTTGTCATTAACTTAGTCTTTGGCATATTCATCCGAAGTCCAATCTCAAGGTTTGCAGTGCTAAGATCTTCTAGCATCAAATGTAACTCTTGAGCCGAAGAGAAAAAGAGAACGATGTCGTCTGCGAAACGAAGGTTGCTTAACCTTTTTCCGCCAACATCGATACCTCTTCCCTCCGAATTCAGCTTTCGGAAAACTTCCTCGAGAACGCTCTTGAACAGTTTCGGAGACAAAGAGTCTCCTTGTTCCTTTCTGTATTTTAAATGATGGGCCAAGGGATTGAAGTTTAGTAGCGGCTGTGCTTTCTCTCTATATTAGACAGAGAAGGTTTATGTAGGTGGAAGGGATTTATAGGTTTTCAAGAGCAGATAATATGGAGCTATGACTTATGCTATCAAATGCTTTTGTGTAATCTACAAAAACAAGGTATAGCGGGATCTTGTACTCTATGTTTTTCAATTACGTGGTTTATATCATGGAGATGGGCCGTTGTGGAGAGACCGGGACGGAATCCTGCTTGTTCGGGAGGTTGCTCTTTGTCTAGCTGTCCTGATATGCGGTTTTCTAAGACTTTTATAAAGGCTTTGTATAAATGAGATATGAAACTAATTGGACGGTAATTATTTATGTCTAATTTGTCACCTTTTTTGTGTAACAAAACTGTTTGAATGGCAAAATTGTTCAGGAAATGACCCGGTTTTAAGAATAAGGTTAAATAGGTTTGTGATGTGAGGAAGTAGTGTCATTTTGCCTAATTTGAGTGATTCTGTGCTGATTCCATCTTCACCGGGTACTTTGTTGGACTCCATACTGGTTAAAGCAATATGAACTTCGTAGCCCGATATAGGCGGAATGTCATCTGTATATATATTCGATCTGAGTTTCAGCTTGGTTGTTTGATGGATCTGAATAAAGAGATTTGTAAAACAAGGTACATATTTCTAAAATTTTATCTTTTAAAGCTCGCAATCCATGATATTATCAATAAAATTATTGTTAGGTAAAATATCGGGAAATCCTAACTGTATTGTATAGTATTACGATAGCAAAATAACGGCCATTGTTTTCTATTATTAAGATAAGTATGTGTATTTCAATTGTGCTTAAAATAAAACTTAAAAAAATACTGTTTTATAACAACAAAATTTTTGTGGTATTTACTGGTATGATATTAATGGCTTTTTAATGTTAACGGACTTCCCAAGAAAAGTGAAGGTAATCCATTCGATTTTTTTTTAAATTATATATTTTAAATATTTGTAACAGAAATTCTCAGCGACGCGACAGCTAGCGGGCTATTTGAAAAACTCTTTTTCAATTTGAAAGGATAACATTCGCATGACGTGATTCCGTTAAAATCATATCCATATCGATCTAGTCGTTTGTCTGTTGATGATGTAAGAAAATTTAATAAATATATTTTTTATGACGCCCATAATAAAAAGTAGTTACTATGTAATTAATACTCGTGCCAATATTCACGGACGGACAGCACGAAACTATTTTTTTAGTTTATAGTTTCGTTCTTTGTAATTCTGCATAACCCTAAAAACGGATCAAACCACTCTCATTATCATATTTAGGACGAACTTGACAAATGGCACAAATCACTGAGTGTAGTAGTCAATAAATAAAGAAAAAAACCAACGTTGATAGAACGACTGAAGTAACAAATTGATTCACACATCGAATGAATCGTCGCGTGGTCGTTGCCTACGTGATCTGCGCACGCGCCGGTGACGTCACCACTCCTCGCTATCGTCTTGACCATAGACATCTAGAGAGATGTCAATCTCTTGCGCTCAGTAATACATAATATTATGGAACAGCTGTCGCAATAGAAAGCGGTATACATAATAATAGTTTAAGGAAGAACAATATGATTATTTTATTGTTTTTAGGAAATGTCCGTTATATGTCATTCTATTTGATAATAATGTATTTGTTTAAATTGTGTTTTTACAAATTCTGACGTCACTGCTGGACATAAGCCTTTCCCATGGCTAGAAACTTAGACTAATTCAAATTACCATGGAATAATATGATACTCGTATTTTATGAATTACGCAGATAATATCGGAATGTATTTATTACTTAGACGATCTATCAGGGTTCCAAATCTCATATTTGAATTGTCTCAGAATTACAACTGCATTGCGTCAAAATGATAGTTTTTGACAGATTTGGTATTGATTGTAAGCATTAAGTTAATACTATTTCTGACCAATGCCAAAACGACTATTATATTTAATTCTGGAACAATTCAAATCTCAGATTTCAACTACTAGTACTGACAGAGACTTCATAATTAATATTTAAGCTTCTTGTCACAAACCGGCTCCAACTCAGCACAATGCTGGTTGTAAACAACCCCCGCTGGTCTTCCGATGCGCCCATGTTCTGTTTTTGGTGCTTATTTTTGCGACGCCCGCATAGCCCGCTTACCACATCTCCATTTAGTTTCAGTGATCTGTGGTCGTTGACCATTGACTCAACGAAATGAAATCTTTTCTCGTAAGAAAGTCGTAAAACGTTTAGTGATGAATCAAACGAGATTGTAACGCGTTCCACGCACGCGAATAGAATTTGTATGAGTTGAGTTTTAAGTGTAAAAGCCTAAGTGTATATATTGTGACAAAAACTTAAAGAACAGTAATTAAAATAATAACAAAATCTACATACAATATAAAAAAAAAATTAGTCAGAAAGTCCTTTAGTTGAGGCAAAGGCGACAAAATGCTGGCATCATTGCCACGTGCAATGGAGATACTTTGACCAAAAAAAAACAGCATTTTTCAGTTATTAGGTATAAGTTGTGCATATCTGAGTTTTAAAATTAGTTAATTAAAATTAATTAGTATATTGTGTTTAAATGCCAACCAGTAAATCCGAAATACCTATCTACCGTAATGGATAAATGCCTTATATTGTTTAAGAAGACGGGTTTTCACGCGTACTTGATTGTTGGAATAGGTTGAGTGCGAGACGTGTCCATTGTTGAAGACACGAACGACTCATTTCGTCCCTTCATTATCTATGAAGTTCACCGAATGTGAACGAAACTATTTCGAAGTTGGATAAATTCTCACCGAATTGTATAATTTGGATTTAAATTCTACTGTTTGTGTACTTATTTATTTAAAGTACGTCTGCCGACATGGCTTAGTGGTTAGCGTATTTACTTCCAGAGTTAGTGGTACCGAATTCGATTTAAATCTTTAAAAAACTAGGACTAATCCCAAAATCTTGGAACTTAACTGTTTTATTCAAAAGAGTCAAATGTTTTTACAATGTTGTACGAGTAAATGATAATCATTTTAATATTACAATATTATTTAAGCTAAATAAAATAAATAAATGATTGATTAATCATGACTTAAAACCTTTTAACTTTTATTTCTTTTTGAATAATAAATGTCTAAACCAAGCTTGATGCGGTCAAAAGCCTCAGATAGATTTACATTTTGTTTCCAAGTACCTGCACTGGTTCATAAAATACAGCTAAGGTTGAATCGAATTTAAATGAGTGAGGGTTCCGCATTTATCTAAGTACGAGAAATTAAAAAAAAAAATGCAATGTAAATTAAATATAATCTTTAAATATTTATTAACTAAAACTATACAAAGTTAAATAATTATGCTCCCAGTCCCCAAGGCCCGAGAGTTTCAACCCCAAAAGGCTCAAACATATAACCGCTATCTAAAGCCTTGTTCCTAGTAACGGGTAGATGAGACGGTGCAAAAGTGTCGACGCAAGTAGCGTCCCACACTAAAGGCCGCCCCATCTCCTACGGAACGAGTGTCATGTCGTTGGGTCTCTTACCATGCATCGCAACGCATAAGACCACTCGGTTCTAGAATAGCCGCAAAGTTAGCGGTGGTAAGAGCCCGGCGAAGGATATCGTTAAGGCTAGCGTGACGGGGTATCCTGCCCGCACTTTTCGAGCAGCGATGTGGAGCACAACACGTTGCACCCAAGCAAAGGGAGATTAGTATTAGGCGAAGGGAGTACCTGTAACCACAAACCTGATTCCCACTCAGAAACCGCTAAGAGACGGGCGCGATCTGATGAGCTGGAGCACGTAAAAATAAAAATAAATATTTGACCAAGTGAACGCGAGTCTCTGCAGTTTTTTTTCCCAATAATATGTCAGTTTGTATGGATGATTGTCTGAAAATTTAGTACTCGCGCACAGGTCTCAATGTCCACCCAGCCACCATAATCATCTTAACAAAACTTGGTCATACAGGCCTTACTATTTTATAATTTTATGTTTATGAGGATTTTTAGTATAAATATAAGATTGATCACACAGGCTTTACGAATTTTATGATTAATAAGGATTTTGTAGCGGTCCATCCGCTCGGGAACTACAATGCCACGGACACGTCAAACTAATGACACCCCGTAGTTTTTGCGTCGGGGGTTAAATATAGAAATAGAAAAAAATATACATGAGAATACAGACATTAACAAACCTAACTGCTTTCTGTCAAAAACCGGTACCAACTCAACATAATGCTGCTCGAAACAACCAGCGTTGATCATCCGTTGGAACCGGGAGGTGACGTCACGCACTACCTCCAATGAAACTTACGCGCTCCCGTATGAAAGTTTACTGCGGTGCCATCTACCAACTGATTTCAATAATATTTCGCAATACAAACCATTGTCAGTAAAAAAATTTACTTCACGGAACCCTAAAAATATGCCTAATTTATGCCTACGACTAAAAACTTATATAGCCTTAGAAAAAAAACACGAAGAATACAGGTCATTTTAGCACGAAACCCTAAAAATAAAATGAAATTTGAATAAAATTGTAAGTTCCTTCCACAAATGAATAATTTAATTGATTTTACGGAGGTGATAGAGGACATACAAATAGAATAAATAACAATTAAAGTACCCAAAACAAACTAAAAACTTAGTACTCGTGGGTAATTTAACTTTAAAAGGAACCTCATAAGCTAGTCATAGTAAGATAATTGTGGCCGAGCGAGCAAAGCGTGAAACGCGTCTATGTTCGGCAATTTTTTAATTTGTCTGTCAGCTTGTATATTTGTCTGGATGGTGGTGCTCGCAACCAAGGCGACTATTTGAACTGTTTCATAGTTATAATAATAATTACATTGCGTCATTATGGTCGTTTTGACATAGAATAGGTTAGAGTTAGTATTTAATTGAATGCTACCAGACTAGGTACCCAAACTGTCAAAACCGATAATTATGAAGTAATGTATTTATAATTCTGAAACAATTTAAACAACAGACTTGGGCCCCCAGGTCATAGAGGGCAATAAATCTAAAAGAAATTTAGTATTTAGGATTTTCGATTGAGAGGCATTTCGTCTCCGCGATGTCGTATCAACGCGCCGTCGACAATAACGCGCGGTATTACGTCACTATCACACCCACACGTGACGTTAATATCGTACCAGTACGTGACGTCACTGTCTCGCATGCAAGTGACGTCACTCACCCGCACGTGCCACCAGTATCTTACTTCCAAGGTCCATCTGCGAGGCTAGCATGGGCAGTGCAAAAATCAGCAAAGGCCCTAAGTTGGTGTTGGGTTATTTTGTTGAATGTATAGTCTTTAGGTAAGAGTTAATGCTGATGTTATTAGCAACTAATTCTGAGGGGACATAAAGGAATATAAATTCGTGTTTGTCCCCCCATATATTTCGCATGAGGACAAACATTAAAAAAAAGGTTCCGTCTGTCCTCTCATGACTAAAAAGCTGACAAAAAGGAATTTTTATTCCTATTTGTCACCTGGCGGGGACAGATTGATACGGCAAACCGGAATCAATCATGTCCTCGACTTCGCCCGCCATACAACAAAATCTTCGGAACCCGAAAAATCAGCATTAACTAGTAAAGTTAACGAATAACCAGAATCATATTGATACCAATTGAATCGAGTTAGAATCGAGAACAGATCGATTCGTCAATGGAAGCAATAAAGTCACGCTGAGCGATAATTTATCACTCTCTTATTAATATTGTGACAAATTATAACAAATGGTCTTCTAATGGGGCCAAAAAGCACCCCATTGTTAAATTAACCCCATTTAACAGTGGGGTGTTTATAGGAAAATGTCAATGAAAATATTGAAAATATTTGGGTGTTTTCTTGTAGGTACCTAATAGGTTGTAAAATAAGAATAAATATTAATTAATTTTTTTTATAAGCAATATATTTACCAACACATAGCGTATAACTAGGCACGGGTCTCCCTCTCGAAGTAGGCCACAGTCCACCTCGGATTTATGGATTTACTTATCCCGTCAAAATCATCACATGTACAAAAAAGCATAGCGCAGTATCGCAGTGCAGAATGCTGCCGTAAAAATTTTGAAATCGAATACAAGCCAAGTCTATTAATTCAATACCTATTTATGTATGGGAGCAAATATCCAACCAATGTATGATGAATTGATACTTTATTTATTGTCTCATACAATTTTGTACTTATCATATAAATATTATTATTACCAGTAAATATAGTGACTTGTCAATTGTACTCGGGGGTCAAAAAAAAAATTTTTTTATAGAAAAAAATTTTTTCGTTCGTCTACAAAATTTGTGAAACATATAATTCTTTTTTCTCGAATTCAGCGTTGGTCCCATAGTGAAAGTTGTTCTTTAGGATCAGTATAGTGACCCCCATTCGGCTTAGTACACCCCAAGCCGATAACACTGTATTCAAAAAACTTAATTAAATAGCACGTCTTCGGACTAAAATAAAATTCGAAACAAAGTAAAACAAACACTTTTAGAATTTCTGATGAATACAGAAGTGACTGCTCTTCTTAGAACCTCTCTCAGGAGATAAACAAAAATACATTACCGAAATAAACAAAACCGAAAACACTAACTTAGTAACCAAAATCCATTTAACGTCTGAAATTTGATCCATCTTAGAGTTTGGTCCAATCTTGAAATGCGATCCAATCTAGAAGTTATTTAATTCAAAGGAGATGTTGTTTTTTTGTATGGGAGGTGATTTCGCTTTCTCTTACACTAATATAATTTATACTACCGTGTAGTATAAAAATACAGAATGCAAACTAACTTTCCTATCACTAATTGTATTCTATATTTTGTGTACTATACCTTTTGCAACTTCATTTGTCAAAGTTAAGTGGCAATACTTATGGATGTCAAATATAAGCATTGATTCGAAACATCACAACACTAGCCAGGCTGATCGTAACAGGATATCGTTTGACTATAGTGATTCTCATTATTTCAAAAGGCATTGCTATAAAAATCCTCTTGTTAAGTGTAATTTAGTGCTTTTTTATCAATTCAGCCCCTGTATTGTGTTCAATTTATCTCAGAATGAATAGCACATGAGACGGTTTCTTATATTGTATTGGGAAATTCTCCCAAAAAGTTCGATAAAATCAGGGTAATGCCTCTGATTATGAGTACTCCCGAATTTCATAACACGATACCTTATTGCAGCTCTAGTAGTAGGTACTTCTTCTGAGATCACTTAATAGTTTATTTACATAGTCTTGACTTTGTACGATGGTGTCATACATTCAAAAGAAAAAAAAACATGTACATATTCTGCCACGTCATATATTTTTCAATAACATAGACAGTAAGCTTAAATATGTAATTTATGTGTGCCGGAATCGCCAATACCGTTTGCGATCTGTGTCCTTTAGTCCTCAATGTGTTCTTACAGTAGGGAGCGTTTCTGTTGAAAATGAGAAATCGAAACTAAAACATCCTCAGGCTTTTGAGAATAAATTTAAATACCGAGTGAATTGTGTGGGTAGGCCTAAGATGCTAAGGCTTCAGAATATTAATACAATACGACTCGGAGAAGTGACTTTTACTCGAAATAATGAAAACTCTTTACAAATGGTTAATTGGGAATTTTCAATGGGGGTTTCGAGAATATAACGTAAGTAGCGACTCCAAATAAACCTGGCTGTAAAACTTCAGACCACTGCTTAGCAAGTGAAACTACGAGGACGACCGCCGTGCTTCGAGATCCGAAGGTCCTGGGTTCAATTCCCGGTGGGGCAGGTGTTCGAACTATGAGTTTGAACATCTGCCTTCGAGTCTGAGTGTCTTTGTGCGTGTGTTTGTAAATGTTGCACGGCATCCCCAACACTATATCCTAGGTATATCCTAGTGAGGAGCTATAAGCGTGAAACATTATTTTAATTATTTTTTTAAATTATAACACAATTTAAATAACAGACTTGACCACCGGCTTTCATTTAAATAGAGTTGAAGGGGCAAACTTTTAAAATGAAACGAAGGTTGCTGTCACTTCATTCACTTCTTTCGCCGCCAACATTACGCGATACCACTCATTTAGTTAGGGAGTTCACTGATAGATAATACGTCAAACATTTTTATAAAACCTTCGATTTCGGGGTCAAAAGGCTGAACACAATTCTATGGATCACACTTATATTGATAATTGACTACAAGTTCACGGATATTTGCTTAAGATGTTCGCGTCGAAAACGAATACATTTTATATTAACGAATATGTAACTTACCTTATAAATGGTAATTCAATTTGTTTTTCTTATTAATAGGTAAGTTAAAGTTATCAAATGTGTGTGCGTGTCCGGGTCGGAAATTATAATATACCTACATATTTTTTTATCGATTTCCTAAAAGGAGGACTACTGTGTACCGAATAAAAAAAAAATGTTTAGTTCTAAAGGGTACATACTCCCGAGTTGGTCACATATACATTTTATTACAATCGGCACAGAAGTTATTTTTTAACCCATTTCTAATAAACAAAGGAGGTACATATGCTCTTCTGTATGTAAATATTATTATTTGTGTATGTTCATCGATATGTTCGCCAATATATATTTATATCAAAAGGGCATAAGCTCCCGAGGTGGTCACATACATTTTATATGTTTTATTTTTCTAACAGGTGAATAAAAAATATTATTGTATCTGTCATCTGTGAACCACACCAACACAAACAGCAAAAATAAAGATAATCAATTACATAATTTTTTTACGAGCTTTTGACGAGAATCACATTATGCTAAACATTACTTTTGCTAAACATTTTAAAAAATCTCTAAAAATAAAAAAGAGTATGTTATTTTGCAGTTGTCTTTCCAATGTCATAATAAAATGGGGAACATCAATTTTAAATGTCAGTAGCTCTTTATGAAGATGTGTCATTTTGGAAATGCGCCGTTACGAGATATATTTTTTTTTATATTGGTGCGTCATTATTCGTCAGAAGCAGAAGGACGAAAACTTCAACATTTTTTATCTAAGCATATCTAATGCAACAGACATTAGCTGAAATAAAAGCATTAGTGCGTTACGTTATCGACGATTCTCATATCGATAGATAAGGTATCGATAATGCTTGATCGTCTGTCATATGAATTTTACTACGACTAATGTGAGGATTAAATTTAATCTTAGGTTTGCACGTAAATGTCTAAAACAAGCATTGATGTCGATGATTATATCGCATGATGATCTAGGCCTACAAATAACGCTACGCAATTAAGAACATCACATTGATTAATTTTAAGAGACGTGATTAGATATGCCGGTAAAATATTTGAACTTTTTATCAATATTTATGATAGTAGGTAGAAGATGGTGTTCAAATTAAGAACGTAATACGCAGACATTTCCTAATTTAGTTAATAAAAAAAATGCAACTGTATTATTTAACATTTTGGGACAGTAATTATTTGTTTATACATAATTTTGAGTAAACCTGTAACATTCGTAGTGTTATGTGTGATCAGCGTAGAAATTGGTGTTCTTTATTTATTTCTTATTGATCGATATCCTTTTCATCTATCAGTTTGTTCGTCTGTCTGGATGTTGATACTTACTAGTTTCCATTAAATCTTCTCGAAACTGAGTGTACAGGTTTTATAAATCTGGACTTCTGATCTTAGTCTCTTAGTTTGCAGAACTACTAGACTTATATGTATTTGTAAGTTGATATTGTTTGTTATTATTTAAGTAATTGGGCCAATACTGTGAAAAGTCAAACAGACATAGGTAGATAAGATTTTAATTTGCATATTATATAAATTATCACGCATTTAATGACTGCGTCTGATAAAACTTGGCTGATTCGTGATACAAAATATGAGTAAAAATTATGGCGCCTCAATGATAACAGCTTTACAGCGATTTAATCTTTTTTTATTAATCTATATTTTATAAGATTTATTTTGTTGAGGAAGTGTTTGTTAATTAATATGCACTGATGATTATAGATATTATGTATTGATAACAACGATTAACAATTAGAGTATATTAAATAGTGGATAGTGATGCTGACAATTTAATTTATCTGCTTTATTTCCCCCCGGATCCCCGGATAGGTCAAACATTTGTGTGCATGTACATGTCTGTTTGACTTGTGTCTGGGTGTTTTGTTTTATGTATATATAAGTATGTATTTCTAAGTATGTATATCAGTCATCAGGATACCATAGCACAGGCTTTGCCTAGTTTGGGTCCTGAACACCTTTGTGTGGATGTTGTACCATATCATATATATATACATTTCAAAATAAGGATTCTTGGATTGAGGAGGTTAATGAATAGTTTTTTATTTAAATATTTATTAGTCTATTTTGGTGAATCCCATCTTACTCGAAAGACATTTTCAAATACTTAAATGTAGCGTCGCTAATGTTTAAATATACTCATAGATATATATTACTCACATGTACACATTACTCTCACTTTCACCAATACCAGCGTACAAATCATTCATGATATAATAGAACATATTTTATAATACTCCAAACCTGGAACACAAATTTCACTCTATGGGTAAGAAAAATATATCACGATGAATAGATTTCGTAATTGTGATACCAGCATCGTAACTATTTCAAACCAATTTCATAAGAAGAAGTTAGTTGGAAATTCGATGGAATTTCTTATTTTTTATTACGCAAAGACGCATGGTCAGAATGGAGAACGTATCACTTAAAAAGTAAATAAGATAGAGTAATTAGACTAACTAGAACACTTAAATTGTATAACAATTTACTAAAAAAATGAATTCAGACATATTTGGAAAACTTCCATTCGATGAGATTCCAACTCGACTGGAGGCCACCAGCTCCTGAAACAAATGATCTAAACAATATTTCACGAAGAAACAATACTAATTGAAAGTTAGGTTTATGACCAAAATTATTTTAGTCATAAGTAGTTTATACAAGTAATAAAAAAATCAAAGAGAGTATAAAATGAAAGAAAAAATAATATCAGCCATTATCACGATGAAAAATAATCCGATTAATAATAAATAAGTACACGGTGCAGATTCTGTTCAATAATGATGTGTATGCTTTATTCACACCTTACTTTTATGATATCACGACTTCAACGTGAGATTAAACACGTATCAATCATATTGTCTCATACAATATTAACGTTATCTAATTTGTGTTATATACTTTTACAATTAATAATATAATGCTAGATACATTCTAATCGTGATATATTTTTACCTTTAATCAGCTATTGAACATTGGCCTATACTATATGGATAACACTTTTCTTACGTTTTATTATCCACTTTTGCAATAAAGCAATATAAAGACAAACATACCATGTTAAGCTTGTCCGGATGTTCTCTTCCATTGGTCAGATTTTTCAACCCATTCTCGTAAAATTTTGTGAGCAGGTTCAATGTTTTTATCATTTTGATATATTTTTATAAATCTAATAATAATAGGTCGAGTTTAAATGAGATGGGAAATGCGGCGAATGTGATGGATATCTTTGTACTGGGAATGTTGTATATAATTTTGACATATTTATAGATTTTAATTGAGTAATTCATTTATTAAGAATTGATATTAAATAAATAATTGTTGTTATGTACTTATATTGTGCAGTAAAATAAACATTATTGTGAGTCGTCCTGTAATAGTAGATTAGTAGCCAAGGGCTGTAAGGCCCGAGATATTTAGGCGCACAAGCGCAGCGAGGGCGCCTATAGTTCGAGGGTGCATTTGATGCTTACACCCGAGCTAACAACTCTGCTTTACATCTCGATTGTGAGGTGAGTAGAAAAAAACCGGCATTACAATAATAAAACATTTTAATTGCTGATTCAGCTTCCATTTTAATTGAATCGGGAGTGCAGCTTATATCTTCATCACTTGCAGAACTCATGTTTTTTTCCTAATTATAAAAAAACCCCAAAAACAAACAATATTTAAAGTAAAAGTTATCTATTCCCGCCACTTTTCATCTTTTCTTTTTTATTTTTTTCAATAACAAAATTGAGCTTCGCCGTTCGATATTTAAAATATTTTTTTTTTATTCTTTCTTGATTGGCCACCACACTGTGTATTAAATATATTATTAAATTTTGAATAAAAATGTACTTCAGCAAATAATAACTTAAGATATCTACAGCTCAAAGCGCCACTAGTATAATTTAGCTATTACGTATACATTTCAGCTCTAATAAATAATCTGAAAAGGCACCGGCTCTTGTTTTAATATTTCATGTATTGGAGACATTTTAGAGGAAATAGTAGGCTTACATATTATAAACTAGACCGTCGTCTAGTTTATAATATGTAAGTATCATGCATTGCAGTAAGCTAAGCCCTACCTAAGACAGGTATATAATGTCTCTAATGATAATAAGAATACCTTGAGGCTAGCAAAGTAAAATTAATATATTATAATCACTGCGTTTTATAAATCCGACCTATTTTTTTATAAACAACAAAAGTAATATGACTAATAAATAAATAATTAAAATAAAGAAAAACTAAGAGGACCGAGAAAAGACGACTTAAATTGTGACAGGAAAATTGCTCACTCATTTAATTCATATAAAAAAACCGATCCAAAAATAAAGATGCAGTGGGATCGTTTTTGATAAAAATGAGCAAAGATACCTTTTCAAACTACTAATATCTTTCTAAAACGGTCCAAGCGTCAGCAGATACGGCGGACGATGGGATGTACACAATCCTATCCTTAATTTAGTCAACGACAATAGTCTTAATATTGAAGACATAAATATAAAGTTTGAAACAAAATAACACACATTTAAATAACCATGTATGTATGTATAAGAACAATACATATTCAAGGTTCAAACACTAGGTTGTCGACCTCATTATAGCAAATCACTTACGTAGTTGTAATTCTATTCAAGTGTCATTTTCGCCGTTGAATTCTCACGTCGGCAAAATTAGTGTTTCCGATGATTTGCGCTGTAAATCGATGTGGTCAGCCTTTAACTGCTCGCTTTGTTTGTTTCAGATTGATCCAGTTTGTTAGAGAGTATTAATACAATGTATATCATGTCTTTAAACCTTCCTTTAAAACAATAAATACTTAAAAAAAAAAGTTGAAAGTCAGTTATTTATTTACAGATGTGTGTAATTAATATCGATGAAATGTAATGAAATGAGACCAACGAAAAAGTATATTCTTTCGAACATAAATAACTAATACGGTCCTGGAATCGCTGAAAAATAGAAAGAAATAAAAATTCGAAAGAAATCAGAATCTAATCCTTTTTTAAGATACGTTGATAATATTTTTGATATTTCTATACTTTTAGGAAATACTAAGTCAATTATTTTTCTGATGCAATATCTTTTGATATTTACAACCACTCTTATTACCCAACTAAATAAGGTTGTCAAGGACTAAATATTTTACCCTTGTAATAAGCTACAGCGTCTTAACTGAACCAGTTGACAACTGGGTGACAGCACTGACAGCTTTAATATTTCCGGCAAGTACTGGACAAAATCCGGCGACAGCAACAACGATAACAGTTTCCTGCCAGTTACTGGATCAAACCAAACGATCGTGTTCACGTCACGCGATTCCACGATTCGCTAAAGCAATTTCATCACTGCTCACCGGAACGCAATGTAATTTATAATAATGTTTATACAGTCTTAAAAATTTAAGCTTCGCCGATAAAGTACGTACCTTTCAAGTCATTCCACGTACTGACTCCAGCAGTTAACGACGTGCGTCATTTTTTTTCTTACATATCGCGATAAACTATCGATAGATTTCCGCACCCGGTTTTTCGCGTCACTATTTTAGCGCGGGCACCACGTGTTCCATTTTCGAGTGCGCGTTTGTAAGAAACTTTTTTATTTTGTTTTTAAATTTCGAACGCGTTTGATGTTCTTATTATAACGTGACGCGTTTAAAACTTAACTTTTTTATAATTACAAGATGATAAGTGGCTTTTACAATAGTGAACATTTTCTGTATTTCGCGATAAAATAACGGTGTTTTGGGTGGTGTTGGGGAGTATCTACATTTTTGTTTCATTATTTCTTCGAGGCCTTTGCCGGTAAGTCTTTACTAACTTAAATAATAACTTTTTAAAATGTGTGTTGTTTTTTTTTAATTTGGCCAGGAGAACGTGTAGCTGTGTGCCAGTTATATTCAATAGCACTGTTCATTTTGTCGGGGTTTATGTTTAGTATATTATCATATGTTCATTATTTTATACATGCAAGTTTTTCAGACAAGCCTGAATGAATTCGTTTGTGTGAGGAATTTAAGTTTTTATTTTTTAGTTATAAGCACGAATGATGCTCTAGCTATAGATTGTTTGAAAAGGATTAATATGGCGGCGGCTTTTAAGGAAAAATACAAATTATTGACATTGCTGTATTAATATATGAAAAAACTAAGGGCCAAGTGCCTTTATTACCAAAAACTAAATGATTAACTACAACTATATAAATATAGCAGAAAGATTACCTATAAACTATTTAAGATCTACAGATTATCCAAATGCTCTAACCCACCACCAGATGGCAGCGTCCCCAGCATCAGTCATTCGGCGTGGTAATGCTAGCCGAATTACCACGCCTAATGGCAATGCTTATTCGTTGGACTAGATAAAAACCGACATTAATTTATTTTTAATTATTAATTTTAAACGATGATTGTTGCTCAACTTATCTTTTTACTAAAATTAATTTACTTGTGCGATTTTTTTGCATAATTTTTCCGGTTTACACACTTTTTTATTTGAATATATACAAAATTTTTGCCTTATACAAGGTGTTAAAAAAAACTCTACCCCAGTATATATTATCTGTATTACGACTATGGTTTTTTCTTACACGTGTCAATGTCATTTGACACTTAAGCAGTCATGAATACTATCCCCACATGTATTATAAACGTGATAGTGTATTTGTTAGTTTGTTTGTCCTTCTTGAGTCAGTTTTGTCAGCAACCAAGTGACCGATCATATTGAATTTATAATCCAGAGTTGGTCAGATAGTGAAAGTTGTTCGTAATTATGAGTATTATAGCTCCTTTTCGGCTTGTTACACCCCTAACCGATAACAATGTATATTAACATGATATTATAAATCAAATCTAAATCGCTACCAGTGAGATCTATAGATCTCAAAAAAAATAGTAGGTACCTAGTTATTAACTGCAAAAATAATAATAATACTCGAAGTATAAAATATTAGTATGAACGAATCATTATTACAATCACAGAGCAGGTTGTGACTAGTTGATATTACTGTATCCGTTCTGATAAAACTCTGACATTAATTGCTTATCCAATTAAAAACACATTAGAAATGCTTCAACATGTGCATTCTCTACAAAACGGAATAAAAACCCACAGAGGTATAACTTTCGGAGATCTTAAAATAATCTTTAAACTAGTCCTGGAAACTGATGACTGCACCTTTAAAAAAAGTCAAAAAGGAATTCTTATTTTATGTTAAGCTTCGCATGTCACGCCAAATAAGTATTGATAAGTATTGATAAAATCGGCCGGTAAATAGTACCGTAGCAAATATCCTAAAACCCTGGGGGGATATACTCGTATTCGCTTAATCCTGACGTTTTTCGAACGTATTTGTATTAGTGACCGTCCAAAAGTGGTAGATCGATTTTGATATTTGTCTTAGATTTTGATGTGCGATACCTATGTCATTAGATTCGTCCTTATTAGCAGATAGTAGTAGGCTTGTACTGTTTGTATCTCACTTGGTTTCACTTGTAAAGATACAGTGATTAAAAATGTTTGTATTGAAGTTTCTTCTAACCGTTTATTAAATTACACAATTCATGTATTAATTAATACAATAGAAACATTCGACAAGTAAATTATAAGTAGAAATATATATATATATATATATTGGCTTCAGAAAACAACTTTACAAGTCATGAATTATTTATGATATCGAATACAACTAAACAATTTTACAATTAATTAATAAACTTATAATGACACCGATTCGGGCAGGCCAAACTTACTATACTAACATAATTTAACAGTTCTAAAATTGCCTTCTCTTTCGCTTTCTTTTGTTTGCAAAAGTGAGAAAAGGATGGATATAATTTTAGGAATTTTCAGTTTAGTCGGTGTGCTTGGCCGAATTGGGGTCATTATCCGATACAACTAAACATCTCTACAAATCACGAATTACGATATCTAATACAACACAGTGCCGCATGCATGGCCCGCATGCCGTCGTTAATATGTCTCTGTGTTATCTTAATCTGGGCGCGACAAATTCTTAGAACGGATTCATGAAGTTAATTTCTGTTATTCCATATTTTCCTTATTCCAGTTCCTGTAATAACACGCTTCCAAGGGTACAGTAGAATAGATATAAATGTGTGAGCTGTAATTTTAATTTCAAATCGCTTAGGATGATCGCTACTACAGGAAAACTTCATTACCGCGGAAAGAGATTTAATCTTTGACTATTGGTCTAATTTGTATCTACAGGATGTCGGTTAAGGGTGTATTAAGCCAAAAGGGGGTGACTATACTATTCTATTAATATACAACTTTTACTATTGGGCCAATTCTCAATTCGGGACAAAAAAAAACAGCCGATATATGTATTCTGTCGGCGACCGATAATTTTTTTTTTTGTATGGAACAGCAAATTTTTGATCTTGATTGATCCCATAATGAAAGTTGTTCGTTATGATTTACGAATCATAGTGATCCCCTTTTGGCTTAGTACACTCTTAACCGATAACCCTTTATAGTACTTTAACAGTTGTTAATTTCCAACCAATCTTAACAAAACTGCTCATACGGGGTTTTGAAAAATAATTGACAGATATATTTGATTGGGCAGTTTTAAAAATCTAAAAATGGGGTATGTCTCACTTAGTAAATATCCTTTATTGGCAGATTTCAGTAATTGTTTAGCCAAATAGTAATATTTGTCTTAAAATAAGTCTCGGAATATGAACAAAATCGATTTTTAAAATCGAAATCGAAAAATAACTGTTCATAGTAAGTACAACTAAAATAAAAAAATAATAATATTTATTAAACAACACTAAAAATACAATTTATGAAATCATACTCAAACTAAAAAAGCTTCATCACTTGCTATTTTTAAATATAAGGTGAATAAGTTCTATCTAGCTACTACTCGTATCTGACCAAAGATCGTCTGTTTTCTGCTGTCTGTATTTATTTATTTATTGTTTTTTCTCTCTCTTCTGCTGTTATTCGTTTATTTTTAGTTTTATAAATTTTGATTAGTTACTATTCTTTATTGTATACCCCGTCCTGTACTATATTTATTTTGCAAATTGTCTCCATCCTAAGGTTGCCTGGAAGAGATCGCTTTTAGAGATAAGGCCGCCACTTGTGACACTAAATGTAAAGTTTTTCCTGTATATTTGATGTTTTTGTGTGTTCAATAAAGAGTTTATTCATTCATTCATTCATTCAACTAAACTTAATAAATACGTAGTAACTGTAGACCATAAATTTGAATTCTTAATGATAAGGTAAAATCTAACTGTTACTATAATGTTACTTACCTACGCACTAAAATAAAAAAACAATTACGTTTTTTACTATTCAAAATAGATACAATACGCACTACGCATATTAACGTATAACCACAGAATATAATAATAGTCACTGTGCCGTAACGCCCTACTTTTTTATTTATTCTGGCGACATAAGAATATGACATTCAGCTAGAGTATTTCATCAGCTACTACTGCTTGCCTTGCGACTATTTTCATGACGAAGCGAAAGAAACTAGAGTGCTTGTTTTGTTACGACTCGTGATCGCGTTTTAAAAGTATCACCGATGCTTTACTGTTTTCGTCAGTAAGAGGTAGGCCTCTTTTCATCCCCTAAATTGTAACGTATTTTTTTATTATTGGTGTCAATCGCTTCACTATTAGTATTTCAGGCCTACATGTTTTATTATTTAAAAAAAAAATAAAGGCTTTTAATAGTCATCGTATCAGCGCAAAATATGACTGCTTATGAAGCTTGTAACTTTAAATTGATATAAAGTACAGAAAAAAACAAAACGGTAAAGCTTAGTGAATAATGTGTTAGCTATGTGAGAAAAAAACCCACTGGAATCGAACAACATTATAAGGTAGAAAGGAGATATATCTTATTGTATGGACATGTTGGCGGTCTATAGCTGCCTTAAAGTCAGTTTTGTATGGAATCAAAACAGCAAATCAATCTCTTATTGATGCTACTGGAGACAAGAGAGCTGGCTCATTCCTTGCTCAAAGAGTTTTAGTAACAGTAACGCGGGAATGCTGCCAGCGTTCTTGGGACAATGCCACACAGATTTCAATTTATAACGGACCATTGTTTTTTTTTTACAATTAGATATTTTAAAATAACTGTTTATGTTTTCATATTTAATGGGTTATTTAATTTGAAGTACAGGCGCACTTTTTTTTAAAAGAACTTTTTGACGCAGTTATGAATTAATAAGCTTAACTACGCACTAAGGATCATTTAATTGCCATCCTGTAAACAAACATAAATTGTTAAAAAAAACTTAGGTGGTCGTCTTTTTGCAAGTGAGTAATAAAAATAAATTTGTCAAGGCTAGTGCGTAGATGCAATTATGCGTAGGTACTGGTAAGTGTTCCGTAGCATTATGTCGAAGTTTATTTTCATATTAAATATAGATTATTTTACATTCTTTTAAAAACATAGATTTACCTAGTTTTATTACATAGGTTAGTAATATTGAGACTACAGTTAGCATTTATTTAGTTTAATTAAGGCCTGGCGCCTAGTTAGTCGCCACATTACAAGAGATTGCCGATGCCCTACCTTCAACTGTACGCCGAAATAAGCTCAAAATATTGGCTAAATGTAGATGGCGCTCATAAATTGCACATATTTCTTTATTTCTAATATCGCATAATTTGAATTTCGTTGGGGTTAATTTAACTAAAATGTAATCCTGATCTTAGCCACAGGCTATATATACTTAGGCGCTAAGCTCGTTTGGAAGAAAACTTTTCTAAGTTAGCTGCTAGGTGACTAATTAGTCTCCAGCCACTACGCAAGTCGCCTGTCTGTTCGTTACCAGCGATACGAGACTATAAAGATAAACGAAAGTAAAGAAAGAAAGAAATAATGAAGACGTTTATTAAAACACACAGGACACTACAACAATAAAAACAAAGATAACACATAATAATACAAGATAACACAATAACGCCAAGCAGCGTTTTACTATCACTGTAGTGACGAATGCGTCAAACAAGGTCATAAGCTCAGCAGAAGCCACATAATTCACCGCAGCGCTGATTTTCAACTCTGACCTTCAGTGATACACAAGACAATAAACAAACTAATGTTAGAACAATTTGGAATAATAAGTACAAAGATTCGTTGTACTTTGTTCTACGGAATCCTAAAAAATTAAAAAAAAAACGGTTTCGTTTTTTATGTTGGATGGTACTCGTTATATCCTGTATGTATGACACAGTCAAGGCCGATGCAGCTCATTACAGCCACTTGAGAAGTTTGTATGTCGTAATCTTTTACTCGGGTTGGTAGCCTCATACCAGTTCAGGGTCTTACTCTAACCTACTGGCGCTAGTAACTTTCCCACTGCGCATATGTCAACTGATGAGACCATTGCATTTTTAACCGACTTCAAAAGGAGGAGGTTTATAGTTTAACTGGACTTTTTTAGGTATGTTTTACAAGATTTATCTAAGTCACAACCGATGGTAAAAAAATGTTTTGTTTTGAAAAACAAGACGTAGCTTCTCGGTCTCTTCAAATCGCGCGTGAATCGGTTTCTTCTAGACCGCATCGTCACTTTACATCAGGTGAGTTGCGGTCAACAACATTACGTCACATCGCTGGGCCAAGGTCAAGGCATCTAGAAAAAAAATTGTATAGTTCCCACCACTAACTATAGCAAAAAAAAGATTTTTACTTATGGAAAACCCCAAGTCCGATGCAGCTTATTATTGTCAATTGGGAAGAGTACCTATATGACGTAATCTTCTGGCCGGGTCAGTAGCCCCGTTCCAGTCCAGGGTCTAACTACCACTAACCCGCTGGCGCTAGTAACTGTCCCACTGCGTATTATGTCACTTGAGAACTGATACTTGATATTATTAAGACTATTGCATTTAAAAACCGACTTAAAAAAAAGTTTACTATTTAACTGTTTATTTAAGTGTTATTAAAATCTTAACTCTGGACCGATATTGGATTTTTTTTAAAAGAAATCACGTGAAAATACGAGTGTACCTTTCAAAGGAATTAATATTTTTTCGACTCGGTCCAGCCGACTCCGAGGTATCAGGTAATACCGCTTTTTTGGAAGAGGCTAGAGAATGATAACAATCCGCTTAATGCGATGTGTACGATGCGGAAGTATGGACGATGACTTTTGAGACTTCTCAATCTATAATTTTCTTATTTAGAAAACTAACGCGTGTTTGGTTCATATTGTTTAAGAAAACGGGTTGGTTAGTGCGAGACGTGTCATCGTTGATGACACGAACGGCTCATTTCATCCCTGATGAAGTTTACCGAATGTGAACGAAACTATAGTTGGATCTTTCCAACTATCAGGTACGAGTGAAAACCCGTTTTCTGAACAACATAATTTTCTTATATAAGTACTTAAAAAAACAAAAAAATTTAAAATTAGAAAGTCACTCTCTCAACAATAACTAACTCTACATGACAATTTAGTCGTTAGTCAAGAATTTCATAATTGATTCCGTTTCACTGCTCGACCAGATTTCGTGCAATTATTTGTTTATGTTTAGACAATAAACATCTAAAAGAAAGTCGCGTAATTCTGCTCTTCATGTTACTTACACAATAGAGAGAAAAAAATAAGTGCTGTCATGTATCGAAGTCGCCCTTAGGAGATAATCTTCAACAGCAAACGTTTTTAGCAAAGTTTCGAGTTACTAAAGCCCTTCAGAGGTTTTGATTTTTAGATAAAATATGCAATAAAAGTTTTGTGAACCACTTTAATTTGACGAATTTCAAAAATGTGCCACGGACTAACTTTAGAACTCTTATTTAAAGGTTTCACATGTGTTCCTGCCAAATATTATTTTGAATTCGCCAAATGGCGTAAATGGCAACGAAACAAACTTAAATTTACGCCAAAAAAAATTACGAGACTCCAAGCAGAAACGCTTCGCTCTCTTGTTCAATTATACAACTTTACATAGTAAATATTTGATTGGATATACCAATTAAATTTTTATTCGATTCATTCACGAGACTATTGATAATCGATTTGTTTTTCACGGTTTTATAATCATTATGTGCTTATGAATACCGTTTGGAATTTATTGCTTTGGAATATGAGTACATTTCTCTGTTTTGGTGCTTATATAATTTGCCACATTTCATGACATGTCCGTAATGTCATGGTTCCATGTTCCTGCGGTTCCATGGTGGAGGCCGATCGCCATCACGCGCTGAGTTGTCATCGTTGCACAGGGAGGTTTCCACGTCACCATGCGCTTAATGACATAGTCCGTAGAGCCCTAGTGTTCGCGGATGTCCTGAGGCCGGATGAGCTGACTCTGGTACCCTGGTAAAATGGAAAATGCCTGGTATGGGACGCTACTTGTGTCAGCACTGTTGCCACCAGTAAAGTAAAGTAAAGTAATATTTATTGACCTTTAAATAACGTTCGTTACAGGCAAGTCTTATTACATTTGAATTAATAATTACTTAAAAAATTTAACTTACAAATCTCATTTATATACGATTACTTAATATTAGTTCTTAGTTTAACAGTTCTCTTGACAAATATTTACATTAAAATTGCTTTGTTTAGTTATTATTAATATTTTATAATGGTTGTTTGTTACACAAGAACGATGATTCTACAAGCTGCATTGACATATATTCGCTGAGTTTATAAAAAGGATTGCTTTCAAAAAAATACTTCATTTTTTGTTTGAATGTAATAAAATTGAGATCCATTACACTATTAGGTAGTTTATTATACATCAGTATTTTAGTATAAAGCCCCTGCTTCTTACATTTAGCTAATCTATTTATTGGTAGGATTCACCCTTTTTTATTATTGCGTGAAATTCTTTTTTCCGGTATCCGTTTTTCGTATTGTAATTGATATAACAATTTTCAAATAATTGACCAAAATAAATTTCAGTTGCGAAACTAAGAAGAAAAAAACCTGAACATTATCATTGTAAACTGCAGAGTAGTTCCATGGAAACACTGGGAGGAAATAGTCCCGGTAGTTCCATGATGGAGCTAGCCAATGGAACTACTGGGACCAGACCTTATGTTACAATGTAGCATGTAGAATGACATTACTACGCAGTAAATACAATCAATGACTACTATCCATACACATATATACATGCAAATGTTTGTTTGTCGGTTTACTCGTACTATGAGATGGATTGACTTGTTTTTTTAACCCGACTGCGAAAGAAGGAGGGTTATGTTTTTCGAGAGTATGTATGTATATTTCTTTGGCACGCCCTAGAGCCTGAACGGCTTGTCGTATTTTTATGTAGTGACAATAGATATATCTTAGTCGTGAGAGTGACACTGTGTATATCAAAATTAAAATAAATTGATATTAAGGATGATACACAGGCTTAACGATTTAGCGGTCGGGTTTCTTCAATTTCGCCTCCAAGCACTTGTTGACTTGACTCTCGAATTCAGAATTGGTCCCTTAGTGAAAGTTGTTCCTTAGGATGTGTATAGCGACATCCTTTCGGCTTAGCACACCCCTGACCGATAACCCTGTATACAACGTGTACGGAAAGGTGTGAACCTAGATAGCAGGTGTGAACCTAGATAGAAGGTGTGAACCTAGATAGAAAGTGTGAACCTAGATATCAGGTGTGAACCTAGATAGCAGGTGTGAACCTAGATAGAAGGTGTGAACCTAGATAGAAAATGTGAACCTAGATAGAAGGTGTGAACCTAGATAGAAGGTGGGAACCCAGTTGTAGCTATGATGGTCGAGTGGTTAGTGGGGTCGATTGCCGTGCAAAAGGTAAGAGGTTCAATCCTACGAAACATGCAAAAGGAGCCTGAGCTACCGGTGAAGGAAAACATCATGAGGAAACCATAACAAGGTGGTAGGGCGTTTCCTATCGCTCGCTTGGCTTGCTACTACACTCATATTGTAAAATCTGTTGCCAAGCACCTAACGGTGTGTTCCGGCAGTCCTCCTGTGAGTCCAGAGAGCCAGTGTATTCCAGACTAATCATGCTCCATCTAGGACTACAGTATCGCTAAAAAGGTTTTTTTTTGGGAAAATAAAAAAATATATAGTGGCTGATCCTTACAACTGGACCGATCACGTGACCATATTTGAATGGAGAACCCATTTTTTTATTTAGCAAAATTTCTTCAATCTGGGTTTTCTTTGATGGGTAGACTAACATCCTTAAGTATTATCACACCTTTCTGTTACACGTTGTATAAAGTAACCCGAGCGGAATCTCTCAAATAGTTAACTACGAGTACTTCCGTTCGGTCTAGCTAGAGTCTTATACACAGACTTTGTCCGATGCGTCACTCCGTGCGTAGTTCTGTCCGGAAGGAATCTAATCTGACACACAATAGAATAGTTTGGTGATGTAGGTACACGTGAGAAACTTCGTGAATGAAGATTCTTTGCACTGCGCAGTTTCGGTCATTAGCACCATTAACTAGTTCCATTGATGGTACAAACGACCCAAGTGACCCAACTTTGTGTCTATTAGTACCATTGCAGAAAAGTAAAAATATTTTTCGTGATAATAAGAAAGATTTTGTTTAAAGAATATCTAGTGTTTTCCCGCTTTGTTTTGATGTCAGCGTGAGATATTGATAAATATTTTTGTGTTTATGGTGTGGTTCCTCCTCACCACCTCTACAACTCACCTCATTATTTATTTATACTCGTATCTCAGTATCCGACTTCCTCGACACGTGTTTCGCCTTAGCACATGGCATCCTTAGGAGATGTTGATTTTTCTACATCTCCTGAGGATACTGTTCGGTTGTTCTATCGAAGGAGCGCTTGAAGACTCAACATCTCCTGCGGATCCTGTTCTGTTGTCCTTTCGAGCGAGCGCTTGAAGAATCAACATCTCCTGAGGATCCTGTTCTGTTGTTCTTTCGAGCGAGCGCTTGAAGAATCAACATCTCCTGAGGATCCTGTTCTGTTGTTCTTTCGAGCGAGCGCTTGAAGAATCAACATCTCCTGCGGATCCTGTTCTGTTGTTCTTTTGAGCGAGCGCTTGAAGAGTCAACATCACCTGAGGATCCTGTTCTGTTGTTCTTTCGAGCGAGCGCTTGAAGAGTCAACATCACCTGAGGATCCTGTTCTGTTGTTCTTTCGAGCGAGCGCTTGAAGAGTCAACATCACCTGAGGATCCTATTCTGTTGTCCTTTTGAGCGAGCGCTTGAAGAGTCAACATCACCTGAGGATCCTGTTCTGTTGTCCTTTCGAGCGATGCTTATGTTATTACGGAGGAATAACCTTTATTTTACATGGTTCTAGGCCTTAATTTGATATAGCAATCCATCCAGGATAAGGTAAAAACAGAAGATCAACGCTGGTTGTTTCAGCCAGCATTATGTTGAGTTGGATGTGGTTTGTGACAGAAAGCAGTCATTAAATTCAGTTTTATTTATTACATAATAAATAATAATAATATGGGACAACATCCACTCAAAGGTTTAAATTACGTTGCGTAGTTCGTTGCAAATGAATTTAATTATATTCTATACTAATAAAATAAAATAAAATTTAGTACGAATAATTCGTTTGATGGAAATTTCCATCATGATGCATTTGAGAGCCAGAGATACAAAGTATGGTCAGTATCACCATAGTACTTCTAACACTGCCCAGTTCGGATGCTAGTTGTTTTGATGACATGTATCTAGGGCACTGACTGCGTAGGAATGCATCTAGCCAAGTGGCTTGTTTACATCCAGTGCAATACCCTCGGTGGTTAGTAATTGAACATGCAGGTGATCTAATATTCAGTACCTAGATCAACAGAATTAATAGCAGATTGTTTACCACCACTTGCATGTGAATAACATTAGTCGTGAGTCTGAACGTGGGGTTTTCCCGCGTTCGCTGAAAAAATGGCGTCTCTGTTTGTGTATTCGTTGCAAAACTAGTGAAGTTGCAAGTTTTAATGTATAGTCACCTCCACCGCTTTACTAGGGTACATGATGTCACTTTAAATTGACCACGATAACTTATTACTTGGTATTTGATTTAACTTGTTTGATAAATATCTCGATAATTTATAAAGTGGACGCTGACAAACATGCACATACCAAAAAAATAAATAAGAATACTACCTACTAACAAAACCAAAAGTTAGATTAGTAAAAGTAAAGGTTATCTGGGTTAAAATACGTATCTTGCTAATATTATATATGCGAAAGTTGGTATAAAGTATGGATGTATGTTTGTTACTCTTTCACGCATAAACTGCTGAACCTATTTAGATGAAATTTGGTACGGAGAAAGCTTAGACCCTGGATTGACACGTAAGCTGCAGTTTACCCCGTATCGACGCGGGTAACACCGCAGGGCATAGCTAGTGTTCCTAATTACCTCAGATTGTAGCTAATTTATATAGCTATAATTTTTGAGAAAATTATTATCATAATTGTTTGTTTCCTCTGCTTTTTAATCGGTAAAATATTTTTTATTAACTGACCTAACAGAAGATTCATTAAAATAAAGAAAGAAAGAAAACTGATATATTACTACTAAGATCCTTCACAAGAGGTAAGTATGAGTCAGTAAATACTGCGCGACTTTTTTCTAGGTAGCTGTGATGTATTGGATCTGTTCGCGAATTAATTTTGTTTCCTTCCACATATTCGAAACAATTAATCAATAATGTAACAAATTATGTTTAAGGTATTAGATTAATAGATGTTTGTATATTCTACGCATGATATTAAAGTACATAACCATCATCATCATCAGCCAGAAGACGTCCACTGCTGAACATAGGCCTCCCTTCAGAACGCCATTCTAAAAGATTCATGAGTTTTATAGATTCTGTGTCGTCGGTCCTACCGCGGAGCATAGCTATGAGTATTATTTTTACCGGGAAAATAAATTTCGGTACTATAGGTATATTTCGTTGGTAACTACCCTCAATTGCTAGAAGATCTGTGACTTGTGGCCCCCTACTATTCCTGTCTACATAACAACTGTTTACTTTCCTTTGCCTTCCGGTATAGGAACACATACTGAGGAAACCATGGCATGGTGGTAGGGCGTTTTCTAACTCTCGCCTGACTAACTACCCTCATCTTAATAAAATCTATCTTCTGGTGTGTTCCTTGAGAGCCAGTGTTCCATCTTTGGCCATAGTGTTACTGACTTCCGTGCTCGCGCTAGCTGGTGGTAAATTGCCTGGCTGTCTTGGGCAAAAAAACCAAACAAATTTGTAAAATGCATCTCTGTTGTTACATGTAGTAGTTATCTTTTTTTAAAATGCAACTATTTTATCTACCGTTCCATTATATTTATATATAAAAATTAAATTACCTACTATAATACAAAATGAGAAGTTTTCCTACAGTCCTGAAAAATACAACCTAAGTAAAGCGTTCTTAAAATGCATTGCCTTGAACAAACGAACAAACGAATCAACACAGCGGGCGTCGCACTGCTGGGCATGGGTCTGACCTATTGAAAATATAATAAATTAATCGAATAAAAATGGCTATAGAGCACAAAATTACTGCTGTCAAAATTCGGGGAGAAAATCTATGATTATATACTCTACATGAAAACAAAGAAACTTAGTTCTACGTGGTTTCTTTAGATAGCCTTCAGAATTAGACTATATTTGTACGGACCGAAGGTTGACATTTGATATTCCTTTGTAAAATGTATGAACAACTTAACCTTGGTAACGTATCTACTATATTTCTACTTTAGAAGCGTATCCTTATCTTCAGATCAACTCTTATCCGCATATATCCGGTAAGTAAAGATTTATTGGGTCATCATGATATTAAATTGCAGTATATGGAACGATCAGATCAGATATGATTCGTCGCTTTAAGGTCATGGGTCATTTTTTTCCCTAAACTGCAAGGCATCTGACCACAGGTTCGCAATACCACGGAAGTCAGCGATACTGCAGCCCTAGATGGAGCATGCCTAATCTGAAATACACTGGCTCTCCAGGAAGGTTGCCGGAAAACACCTAGGTTATGTATTTTACGACAGATTACGATTTACGACAGATTTACCATTGGATAGTTATATAGAGAGGCATCAGTATCCCTTCGCCATAAAAATCGTCTTTAAAAAAAAGACAGAAATAATTTAGGAGAAAGAGTAGGAGTAGTTTTCTAGTAGCACGTGAACCGGTTACTTATAGGCAAGCGATACATCCTAGGCCGAATGAATCATCGCTTTACATTAGATAAGTTGCGATCAAGCTCAAGTCTTTGCCTGTAGGTACCTATATTATTAAAAACTCTTTAGATTGTCCCATATAAATATAAATCTTATCAAAATTGATTAAGTGCTTTGGTTCAAGAAAAAAAAAACTTGTCTGCCGATTGTAAGATGGATACAACTTTTTTTTATATTACAATTAATAACAACAGCATTTGCGGTTATGATAATGTCAATGTCATGATCAGTGCATTAACGGTCGTCTCCGTTTTGTCATTTGCCAAGTTCTTTCAACAAGCAAGTGTACAAACTCAAAGGCAATGAACCCATGTGTTCTAAAAACGAGGTCTAAAGAGTAGCGTATACTTGGACCGGCCGTATCGCTGCGGAAAAATATAAAAGATTAAGTCCTGACGACGATTTTTCTTCATCAAATTTTGACGAAACATGGTATACATGTTCTTCTAATTTCCGTCGTTGAATATTTGATTTGAGGATGTAATTCCTCCAAAATGGCGGAAGCAGTCTGTGAGCGGCGCAGCGCTTACCGATTTCAACAATATTTGCCAGGGATATCAAGAACACAACACAACAAAAAACATAAAAATCGGTCAAAAGTTTGTCTGTCTTCAGATCGCAAAATTATTGTGATAGCGAGATCTACAGTTCGCAGAACTAATAGTATTAAATTGATTATAAGAAATAATTAACACATAATTATCATTACGTCTTCAATATGCCTTACGATTTGCGTTTAAAAAATAGCGTCATACTAAAATGTAATTAAGTACTTGACAGATTACGCTTACAACCAACATCGACTCCCGGCTCAAGTGAAAGACGTTTTCAAATGGAATATGTGCACGCTAAGCTTAAAATGTGTCCGAAAAATCCAACCTTAATGAATACTACACACGAGAAACATTAAAACTAATAGGATATTTGAAACTGAAGAATATTATCGTTTGTTTTTAATGCTTTGTTAATTTTTAGGTTTATTATCACAATTGCTTTTAACGACAAATGAAAATCTCTTCTTGGAGGTGTTACCTAGTTTCCGTGACCTTAAAGAGGGTTCATATTATACTTTAAGACTGCCATATTGTTAGAAATAAATAAGCTTACTTAAACGAGACCATATTTTGCGACATAAAGTAAAATGTCTTGATCGCTTTTTGGGTTTCGTAAGTAAAAGGTAAAAAGGGATTACTAAGACTTTGCCGTCCGCTCGTCCGTCCGTCCTTCACCAGGCTGTATCTCATGAACCGTGACAGCAAGACAGTTGAAATGTTCACAGATGACGTATTGGTGCTGCCTCTATAGCAACAGATACGCTATAAGATCAATATTTAAAGGGGCTCTCATACAACTAACGACATTTTGTTGCCGTTTTTTGCCCGATAATAATAACTACAACACTTGAAGTGAAGTTGAAGTTGAACTAATGTTGTAAGATAACGTACGGAACAATTATTGCGCGCGTCCGACTCCCACTTGGCTGATTTATTCATGTTGACAACACTTTAAAAAGAAATGCAATCTTAAATCTAAATGCATGCATAAATTAAAATTAAAATGAAATTATAACAAATAATTCAGTATCATTAGTGTAAATAAATAATTCTAAAAGTTTTCAACAATTTAACTTCATTATCTAATCCCAGTTTCAGTTTGTTTCAGTCGGAGCGGTTGATCAGTCTATAAGGTATTTTGTAATTAAATTATGATAAAATCCGATATATTGTACTCGATTAATTAATTACACTTATTATATCAATTATACTTAAATTCTTAATACGACCAAAATTAAGAAACATATTTTCAGGTTTACATTTAATTGGATTTTAAACTTACTCGTCCGTTGAAAGTGGATTTGATTTTATTATGCCACTTTCACGTGAAATTACTCTGTCATTTTCGTCTGCACGAGATGTTATTTTTAGTATTTTTATGTCGTTAAATTATAAAAGAATTATCACGTGATAATGCGAGACTCACTTTTTTGCTGACTTCTAATAATAACACTTAATTTTGTTCATATATAACATGTTTGTTACCTGATTTTCGGAGACTGTTTTTTTTTTGTTCTAATAAGGGTATATTTGTCGTAAGTTCATTTGAATTTTAATAGACGGTAGAACTTTAAAAAAAAATGTATGTGCTTTGTGCATCTCTCTCTCTCTTTGTCTATATTTTTTTTGTCGTAAGCTGGTAATTCAGAAGTATATAGCCGCTGATTCGAGCCTTTTGGTGTCGATTCAATGCTCATCAGATTATTAACTATACTGCATTGTTTTGACCGATTTAAAAATGGAGGCTTATGTGTGTTATTTAGAAAAACGACAAGACGTGGCATTGTTGAAGACACGAACGACTCATTTCATCCCTGATTAAGTTCACCGAATGTGAACGAAACTATAATTGGACCTTTCCATCAGTCAGGTACAAGTGAAAACCCGTCTTCTTAAACAAGACTTATGTGTCTAAAGTCAAAAGTTTTGCCTTTTTTCTTATTTCTCTTTGACCATTTGACTTTTTTCTCTTTAATTTTTTCTAGATTTGTTGATGCTTCGTGCGCGTGTAGGTAAAGTTAGACTTACCTACGCAAGTGGGAGGCTAGTTTGTTTTACTACACCTGACGAATATCTTCCTCAAGTCTAGTAAAATTTCTCAAGAAGATCTACTGCCTATACAACGTGTAACAGAAAGGTGTGACAATACTTGAGGGTGCTACCCATCTAAGTAAACCGTGAGTAAAATAAAAATTTGAGAAAAAAAATATTGCAACTTGACTTATCACGTGACCTCTTTTTGTATGGAGAACCTAATATTTTTTTCTCGAATTTTGTTAAATCATATTCTACAATGGGTTCACCTTGCACTATTAAGTGTTGTCACACCTTTCTGTTAGACGTCGTATGAATGAAGTCAAACTGCCGAATGTGATGTGGCGAGTGTGAAAGATCAATGCTGGTTGTTTCAACCCGCGTTATGTTGAGTTGTGACCGGTTTGTGACAGAAAGCAGTAATTTGTAACTTAAGATTGTAAATTGCAATAATTGATGGAGTCAGGCATTACTTTGCGGAAATCCATTTATAATAAGATGGTACGAGTATATACTAGATATTTAGTGTTTTTCCGCCTCGTCTACATTTTACTATTGTAAATTGCGTAAGTTGGTTTTCTGTTTCAAATAAATATTTCTCTATTTATCAGTAAAACCTGTAAAGTTCACAAGCCGCAGCCGCGAGTTACCGTTAGTTTAAAATATGTGAAATTTTCTTGGTAACTACAGAAATTGCAATTCTAATTGCTTCAACGGGGTCGCTACTCTGTATGCTGTTAGGTGAATAGGGATGTGCAAGGATCTGGACTTTTTGTAGTCTTGAAAATGGGACCCTGATTTTAAAGTCAACGTTGAATTTAATCTAAAATTGTACTGTTTTTGAATATTTTTGAACCACTAAAGCGAAGTTACCATTTTTTAAAACAAATATTTGAAACATTTCATTTTTAACCCCCGACGCAAAAACGACGGGTGTTATAATTTTATCGTGTCTGTGTGTGTATGTGTAGATCTGTCTGTGGCCATGTGTCTCACGTGCGGATGAACCGATTTTGATTTTGATAATCTTTATCGCACAGTTTATAAATTAAAACTAAAGTTACAAATTCATGCTTTCTGTCACAAACCGGTTCCAACTCAACAAAATGCTGGTTGAAAAAACCAACGTTGATTTTCCGTTGGAACGTTGGGTGACGTCGCGCACGCCACATTCGCAGTTTTACGTCAAGTGTCGTCATTAGCATGAATTCATACTAGCGTGTCTGCAGAAAAAAAATAGTAGTATAATGTACCTCCTCCTTTTTGGAAGTCGGGAAAAAAGAACTTGTGTAAAGTATTACTTGTTCATACATTAATTTCTTTATATCTCATCCCTTCATATTTAAATATTATCGACGCATAATACATAACATCGTGAGTCCTGCGTCAATATGACGTCACAATTACGTCATTAACGACCTCGACACCGTTTATTTCAAAAAATTATACTTCACTAGTACATTTTCGACCAGTTTGTATGATGTATTGTCTTTAATGATTGGTTTGTTCGAATATGGAACGAATTATGGAGATTACGTTTGTGACGTCATGTGCTGTGTGGTCGTTAACGAATTTAAATTTGGAAAGCGTTTGACGTCAAAGTGATTTATCGAGAAATATAGAAATAATGATATAATGGCTTAATTGACACAATGTTGACGAAATTAAAACCCTGCATTATGCGTGGTTAATTTTATATTAATGTCTAATAATATTTGCAATTCAGCGTGGTAACCCGGTAGCATGTGAGGTACGCTACCCTCTGGTAGTGGGTTGGATCATATGCATTATCTGTAGATTTTTAGTCTATGTAGATAGTTATTGTAGCCTGTGGGACGGTTGATACGTCATTATGTCATATCAATAAAAAATTAAAATAAAAAGGTTTATTTCAGGTTACTGAAACCCACAATTTCACATTAAAATACATAAAAACATTATAAATATACAAAATACTTTTAAAATAAAGAAATTGTACTCATTACCATTAACCATTATACCATACCAAGTTTTGTTTATATTTTAGCAGAGAAGCTTTCCTCGTCCGTTAAATCCTTAAAAAAAGCTGTTCGAAGTTTGTTGAATTCCTATTTCAAATATCAGATCTTACTTTAATTCGGGTATATGCAAAATGTTTTACTTGCTTTAATTTAAGGATGAAATACTTAATCATAGAGCCAACTACAAATTGAGACTAGAAAAGCACCCGAATCAGCTTGCGGGACAACTTACCATGCGTGAAACCATATGTCGCCTCAAAAAGCGGAGGGACACCTTTGACCAGGATAGTCATATATAGTAACTTACAAAGAAAAGGGATGGCTCCACTGGGAGCACTACCCTTCACGTTAAGAATACTTTACCTTATCTGCATATAGTCAGTGAAACTGATCGCATGATATTAAACAAAACAAAAAATACGTGTGTCACTAGGGGACTGCCGCGGTAAAGCTATTGCATACGCATACGTCTAGTCGCACGCACACAAACTGAAACGACGTTAGACGAGTGTTAAGTTTGTTTTCGTTACGGAATTTCTTGATTCGGTCGCCAGTAAGTTTTTTAAGCTATGCAATAGTTTAAAAAACTTACATTCATTTAAAACCAATTTCCTGAAACAATTTTGATAATCTATATATATAGATTAGCTAGACTTACTCTTACTTAAGACTTACTCTTTTATATATATAAGAGTAAGTCTATATATATAAAAAAGAGTAAGTCTTCTGATTTCATTGACTGACTGTCTGATATTTGCTAGGAATTAACGCAAAGCTATTCTAGAGTATACAAGTCTAGAGGCAAGAAATTTGCAGAGTATATTCTTTATAGTAGAGGCATACTACGAAAGAATTTATCCAAATTCAACCCTTAAGAGGGTCAAATAGGTTTTGTCTTTAAATTCAAATTTAAGTGCTAGTATTGTTACATGGGAAGTCACACGAGATGTATATAGGTACTCTTACGAACAAAAAAAAAAGATTTTTTTCTAATGGCGTGTTCAATAAATTTGAAGAACATACCCAAAATAAATTTGATAAATTGACGAACTTCATTTATTTTATAGTCCTTTAAAATGACTTTAATTTAACTTAGTATCTATATTTTTACTAAAAAAAAAATATATAAAACACAGTTATAAAAACAAATCTAATAACAAACCCCTAGAAGAAGAGAAATATTCGCTATTATCCCAAACACTAGATAATCTAATATAATATTAAATTCTCCAGCGAATTACCTAACACAGCTATTTAGGTATTAAATTCCATCAGTGAAACTTAGGTTAGAAACAGCGAGGTTTCTAACTTGAAGATTGTATTATAAATTAAATGGGAGCCGAGCGACTCCCTTGCGCCACCCCGAGAGGAGGAAAACGGGTTGCTGTTACCAAGTGGAAATATGGCGGGCAACACACTTGCGACAGATACCTGCGACGCTTTAGGATAACTATTTTAAACGACTACAAAATTCAGGGAGAATATTCGAAGCTATAAATTTATTTCTACCCGATTTCTCTGAAATATGTAGTAACCGATTTGGATTTTTGTTAGTGTTTATTAATTTTGAAATTCCGAAAATACCTAACCTTGACTGATACTGCATAGAGATGGTTTTATCAGAGTTAAGAATAATAAAATTTGCGTCAAACCATTTCTTTAACAATTCCATAACGATACTAACTTTATTTTCTAAATTATGTATACATTTGTCTCTGATACTTATATGTGTGTCATCTGCAAATAAATTTGTGAGCCCAACTTGACAATGCGTTGGTAATATCAATAATATATATCAAAAATTACTAGAATATATGTGACTCTCACAACATGAGATAAACTTTTTGCTGTTACCAAGTGGAAATAAGGGGTCAGATAAACTTGCGACATATAACTGGGATGATTTATTATCTTAACTATTGTATTAAGCTTATCTTCTTTTGCAAAACTTATCGCGTTTGAACGACGCGACGCGTGGGATGCAGGTTTATCTGGCCCAATAAGCATTGCGATTTAGTGTGGTAATGCCACTAGTGATCCTATTATGTACGCTGCCCTCTGCTGGCAATATGAAAGTTTACTATAGCAAAAGTCATAGCTAAGCGTTCTTATAAGACTAAGTTTACATGAATTAAATCAACTAAATACCCATGTACCTACATCTTGAACCAGCGGCCTATGCAGCCGTTATACAAGTACACCCGTTAGACATCGTTCGGACATCCGCCACAAAGACATGCGTTCTCTTTTGTATATGTTGAAACAGACACATTGCTCACGCATAGCAGCAATCATAACATTTTGTCTACTCATCATGATATTAAGTAGTTTCATGTGATAACGTATTCCTTTGTAACAACGACATGACAATCTCATGACGAGATTTTTTTATAGACCGACAAAGTAAGTTGTACTAAGCGGAATTTGGAATATTTTTAGGTAAATATAAATGTACGTTGCACGTGCCGTGTGCGTACGTGAGTCACCTGCCTAAATAACCAGCATTATGCTGGAGCTGGTTTGTCCAAAGAAACTTTCTTAAGTATTTGTTATGATTAGTCTAAATCCTACTAACATTATAAACGCGAACGTTTGTATGGATGTACGTTTATTAAACTTTCAAGCAAAAACAGCTGAACCGATTTGGATGAAATTTTGTACGGAGATAGCATAGAGCCTGGATTAACACATAGGTATCTTGTAACCTGGAGAAACAAGGCGCAGCAGGTTGTAAAATAAGCATAGTGTTTTGAACACTCAAAATTTCTTTCTTTAAAGTTTTATCGATTTATGCGACTTAACCCTGCAGTTTGTCGTAAGCGTGCGGCGTGCCTTATCACAAAGTCCGCTTTGTCGCCATGCAGTCTGCGCAGAATCAATTGACTCCGCGCTGCAGCGGGTAAACTGAACTTCATGCGACGTACCTACCTCCATAGCTTGGGAAAATCTGAGAAATTGTCGAAATTGTCATTTTTTTTAATTTACATTAATTTCTGTAAAAATAAAACTTTTACAAATGACTCGACGAGGTAGGCAGCAAACGAAATGTTGCCATTTTTATTACTATTTGAAGTTTGTATTGTAGCCAGCACGGGCAGAAGATAAAGTGTTTGTAAGGTAAAAATATGTAATTCTAAAATGTTTCTGATTTAAAACGTTGTTAATTGTGCTTTTGAACCGATTACAAAATAAAGAAGTAGACCATTCGTGAAAATATTTATCTTTCTTTATTAACTGTATATTTGTTTTCAGATTTGACAGAGACGATTCAACACAACAAATAAAATCATTTTTTGTTTGAAAGGCTAAGGGTAAAGTTATTGGTACAAATGTTATGGGATCTAAGAATTGATACCATAAAATGTTTAGTCTAGTCGTTTTTGAGTTATCATCAATTAGTATTCATTTGTACACTGTTTTTTGTAAAATAAATTTTGCCTAATGTTTTGGTTAAATATCAATTCCATACAAAACAGACCTTAACCCAACTTACGCTAAGCAATCGATCAAGTAAGAAAACTCGCACTGAGCATAATTTTTTGCAAAACGTCCTTTAAAGTTGTCCTGTAAAGTCCTGGTAAGCAACAGCATGAGATGGTCACCCTAGTGTACCCAGCTGATGCCACTGCGTACTTTACGTCACAGATTGTAACACTTGGGCGGTCCTTCGTGCGAAGATAACGGATATATACAGATGGGAATCCTCAAAATATTTACTGAAATCTCATCTAAATTCAGTCGAACAAGTTCTTTAAATTTAAGTGATTTCTGACTGCTATTACGGCAGCCGTCCATAGAAATTTTACAGTTAAAATCTAACCTTTGGACTGATGTCGATAGAATTTAAATAGAACCACTTAAGAAGTATACCCATTTAACAAAAGCAAATCGGTTCAGCCGTTTCCGAGAAACCAGGTACATAACAAACATTTAAAAAAACATACAGTCGAATTGAGTCCTCCCATGTTTTGGAAGACGGAATTGACTAGGTATCTCTGAATTTTAATTTTTATTTTGTTGTTTTGATATTGTTTCAAAATCAAATTCAACTTCTTAATGCAATGTAAGGTTTGTAAGGTTCGCTGCGCAAGAGTCGATATTACAAAAAAGCACCTTTCTTTAAAAAAATCACGAAACAGAAGACACAATTACCTTGGGAAAATATCTTTAGCGCGACGTCAACTCAGGTCTTATTGCCCCACATTAAGAGCTTTGATTTAAGCTTTTAATATTTTTGGGACTCGACCGGGAGTTTATCTTATTTTACAAAAAATATCGGAGCGTTTGATCGATGCGATGCTCTGAAAGCCGGTACTTACTTAGTCAAACGTTTAACAACGTTTTCAGCATGCTAATACCGCTAGCATTCTGGTCACTCTGTTGGTGGGTTAGGTCCAAATGGATAATCTGTAGATCTTCAATTTAGTGTGTTTGCTATTTTATTCTTTTCTCTTAATAAATTAAAATAAAATAAAAATAAAATGTTGATAGACTATGGTTAAATTTTCAAATTTAAATTCAATTCAAAACAATTTCACCAAAATAGGGTAAATAACAGGTCTCACATATTCGTAATTTAACAGTCCTGCCTATTTTCCCTGAGCTAGGCATGTGAATATGTTAAAAAGCTAAGCTATTTAAGCTTAGCTTTTTAACATATTCACGTTTAAAGTTATTTATATTGTCAATTAATATGTCAATTTTTAAAAACAAATAATTGTGTGTCCATACGTCAATAAGATATAATTATTCGTTATTTTAATTTAAAACGTACACGATTTACATTTTAATATGGAAACTTTTTAATGTAGGTGTAGACATAAATCAAAAAGAAGAGATGAAGATGACTTAGCCCAGTCAGGTTTTTGTTGTCACATAACCTTCTGTTCTTCCCTCATCCACATCTAGTGCCTCTATTGGATGCATTTCGATTTTTAACCCCAGAGCCCAGCGATCAAGTAGCTCGACCACATGCGTGGTCGAGTAGACCGGCGAGTGCATGTGCCGAGAATTGATATAGATTGGAGGCCGTCGCGGCCTTTTTGCTTAAACTGCTCGCTGCTACAATGTTCCAGATGGTTCTAAGAAATTCGATTTGTTCTAAGAACCTTAAGTATGTTTAATTTGTTGTTAACAAGAGGAAAATCTGGGAGGTGCATTTGCTTTGGTTGGTAGGTACTGCTGAGTCTTATAGTCCATCTTTAGATAATCTCTCATTGACGTCTCGCTTGGGTTGTTTTGTGCTTTTCCTTCCGCCAGTCTAACCTGGCCAGACCAACGTTGTAAGATTGTACCTATTAGAACTTTGCCTGGTGGTCTGCTTTGGCGCTTTACGCTTTAACCAATAACGTTCTACAGCTGGGTTGGGGTCTCCTCTACGAAGAAGGTGTGAGCACCACGCTGGCCAAATGGCGGGTTGGGAACTTCACTTATCCGCAACCGATCTTAAGTAACTCTTTAAAAAATCAGGTTTTTGTGATGTTTTTCTTTACCGTGGAAACTAGAGATTAATTCAAATATAAAGATATATGAGAGAAAGACCCTGACTGCTGTGTCTTTAACCTGGGATTGAACCATGCCCTCTAACTTGAGAGGTAAAGTTCACTGACTAGGCTACCACTAATAGACATAATATATCTAATGAGTTGTAGGAAAATCACTGGATAAATACTTACATTTACGAAGAAAAATGAAATGACTAACTACAACAATAGAAGATGGATTACCATTTCAGATCAGATGTCTCAGAAGACAGCGTGACTAGTATGCTAGCGGCATTACCACGTTATATGGCAATGCCTACCGTTGGGCCAGATAAACACCGGCATTATGGTCACGCGTCTTACGATCAAACGCTGCGATAAGTTTTGGAATATAAAATAAAATATTAATATTTATAAGTAATCCTATACCTATGCGAAACCTAATGCCTAGGTACATACCTACATACAAATATCTAGATAATGATCTAGCTCTCACCACACCAGACAGCGAGGCGACCTAGTAATTACGTACTCGTGTGTAATCGACACGTTTAATTACTACGTAATTGACAACACGTGTCCGTTAAGAGGTAATGCTAGTACTGAGTTTTCATACTTTTCATACAAACGTTTTTTTTTTGGTGTCCGTATCCAAATAAATATATAAGGGGGAGGGCTCCATTTCGAATCGAATTACGGGGCGTCTTATGCCCCCCGTGAGAGAGGCATTAGGTACGGGGGTCTAGCTCACGCTGTTTCCCGCCGGGACCCGGACCTTGGACGCTAGGGCTTTCAAGCCCCAGGGAGTTTTTAATGGTGGGCACTTTCTGCGCCCGGGGCCGCGATTGATTCTGGATGTTTGTCACCCCTCAACAGGTCTCTTTTTTTATCCTACACAGCTAGACATTTGACCACAAGTTCGCACGACCACGGAAGCCGGCGATACTGTAGCCTTTAAGATTGAGCATGCCTGGTCTGGAATACACTGGCTTTCAAGGAAGGCTGCCGGAACACACTGTGCTTAGCGAGAGATTTTTTAACTTGAGGGTGGTAGCTAGCCAGGCGAGCGATAGGAAACGCACTACCACCATGCTATGGTTTCCTCACGATGTTTTCCTTCACCGGTAGCTCAGACTCTTTTTGCATGTTTCGTGGGATCGAACCTCGTACCTTTTGCACGGCAATCGACCCCACTAACCACTCGACCATCATCGCTACAAAGCTCTACTCTTTTCTTTATAGAAATAAAAAAAAATAGAAAAAGATTTCTATTCTGTTTTTTTATTTCTATTCTTTTCTTTATGAAAGTTTTTCATGTCACGCCCATCCACGCTCACCATCACCAGGGAGAGAGGCGCGAATACACCTGCACTTGAGCAGCCCCCCGTCTCGCATGGGTCTCTGGCTCCATATAACAAACGTGTTTTTTTGGCGTTTTTTGTTCTGTGCTATAATAAAATTTTGATAAAATTGGTGTGTGCTATAAATTCAAATAACTGAAAATGTTTATAGACTCTCGTTATCAAAATTTATAAAATAAAATCAGCCAAGTGCTAGCGGACTCGGCAGTTGAATATTAATTTATCTTTGTTAGTTTAAAATTGGTCTAGTAGTGTGTAGATTGTTTTAAAGGGAATGGAGAAACTTGCGGAATATTTACTGTTGTATGGAAACTCAGTGCTAGCGTTTAAATATTTATTATCTTTAACAGCCAGTAACCCTTAAAAAATATTGCCGCGTTATTTACTCAATATAGTGATTTATAGGTTGTCTAGGTATAGTTTTTATTGAGTCAATTTTGAAATGTATTAAGGGCGGTACAATTCAGAGACCAATGGGACCATTGAAGTCAACCAAGGATACATCAATCTTCCAGGATGCCATAATTTCTATACAATTCACAGAATTTAGATATTTTTGTACACATTGAAGGATACTATAAGATAAGGTACTGGCCGAAAATGAAACAAGACCTATCTCAAAAAAATCCTACTAAAAAAAACTCGTCTCGTTTCTATAAATCAGTTTTTTTAGCAATCCTAACTAATATTATAAATGCGAAAGTAACTCTGTCTGTCTGTCTGTCTGTCTCGCTTTCACGCCAAAACCACTAAACCGATCTGGATGAAATTTGGTACACAGGTAGATTGGACTCCGGGAAAGTACATAGGATACTTTTTAACCGACTTCAAAAAAGTAGTTCCCCCATTATCTCGACAATCCAAAGGGGAACTACGCGGGTGAAACCGCGGGGCACAGCTATTTGTATATATGTTGTAGTGTCACCAATCCTGGCAAATTCAAAATTCGCAGCTTAGCTTTGACTCACACTTGCTAAAGCTAAATTACTTAGCTGTATTAAGCAGAAAAATAAATAAAAGCTTCGTTTAACATTTCTAGTACTTAAAATCACATGGGACGTAAATCGCGCCATTGTATGACGTAAATGCAAAATGAGTCGGAATGCGCTGCACCGACCTGTATACTGCACATGCACGTCATTGCATTAAGTACATACATGATAAATTACTTGCGAAGAACTTTCTAGAATCATTGGTACATTGTCTTTGCGAGCAAACGTGTGGCACGTTTGCCTAGAAGAAACCGTTTTACTAGTTAGTTTTCTATATATATAAAAGTAAAATTGACATCACTCCTTAATCAAAATCTATTTAGGCAATTTCAAGACTGAAATCTGTATCCGTGTTCGCTCAGTTTTTGCTCGTCGAATCAAACTTTTTTGCAAAGTGAGTGTCGGGTTTCGTGAGAAAAAAAAACGGGTCAAGATCAAGGCGAATGTTAGTTTTTGCCGGTGAATTTGCTCGAAAATGCTACAGATTAAAATATAATATTATTAAATGTTTTTCTTAAAAAGTCAAGCGATTATGTTTCTGCGAGATATTTATAAAAAAAAAATATTTTGACTTAAAAATTGAACTACTGGACTAACTTTGTTAATATATCTAAGAGACGACTGCATCGATTTCAAAAATTCTTTTTCAATTAAAGGTTGGTTATGTCCTGTATTAATTTTTTCAAAGTCGGTCCAGTAGTTTGCTTCTTAAGCCACAATTACTTCAGAAATAACTCTCTTGTCTTTAAAAATGCATACACAAACAAACAGACATACTAAGTATCGTTTACAGTCTTGTCCAAAGGTTCCAAGAATCATGCTGACGTCATAACACACTCTTTACAACTTTTTCTGCAGTTGGCTTCCTTTTGCGCAGTTTAAAGAAATGCTATCCCTGTTTCTTAGCGTTTCAAGGTCATTATTATATCAAATTTTGACTTTGGTTCCGTACAATTTATAGTTTTAATTTATTTTATAATGTTATATTATTATTTTTCATTGATTTATTTATAGTATGTTACAGAAAGGTGCGAAAATACTTAAGCGTGCTAACCGATTACCCATCAAAGTGAACTCAATGTAGGCCAAAATTTATCAAAATAATGAAATATTGCGTCCTCCATACAACTTGACTGATCACATGACCAATTTTTGTATGGAATCTATGTAATTTTTTTTTAATTTTGCTTCTTTTTTAACCCATGACTCAAAAACAACGTGCTGTGTAAGTTAGACTCGTCTGTAGGATCGTAGCTCCCAAACCGATTTTGATTTGGATTTTTTGTACGAAAGGCGTATTAGTCGGGAGTGTTCTTAGTTATACTTTTTTTTCACAACTCCCTTAATATGGTCTTCAAATGAAAGGGCTTAAGAGCCTTGTAACGTTTGGGCGCTGCGCAAGTTTAGGTATTTTACGCTCCGAGAAAGTCGGCGAACTACGCGACCGATATCTTTATTCAGAACTTCCCACCCGCCCGCAGGCCGCAACAGTGAGCTGCGGGCGTGACTACTTCGAAAGACGATCTTGATCCATATAACTATATTTTATTGACCGAGCGAGCGAAGCATCTTTGCTTCTGGACTGGAAAAATATTTTCTCAGTTACTTGCGGCTTCTAGGGAATATACGATTCACGATAATCAAAGCTTATGATATTTGTAGAGACAAAATATTTTTTTTAGTGGACAACAATCAATAGAATCTGCAAAATATAGCTCGTAAATGAGGTCTGTACGAGTTTTTACTTAACCAAGTACCGGAAAAAAAATTTTAAATAAGTAAAAATTTTAAATACAACAGCATGATAGTTCAAGAAGAGAAAACTACTTGTATTAAGTTATGGCAAATAAAAAAAAACTATGGCAAAGTATACAATTTGAACGTGGAAAACTACGTATTTACGCGGTATGCTGTAATATGGGCCTTATGATAATTTCAAATCCAAGATGGCTGCCATAACAAATGTCCAGGGTTTTACAAAATTAACAATTTGACTGGTTACATAAATATAAAAAAATGCTACAATATAGACAGATAAGTACCTACTGACTTATCTTTATATAATAAATCGTTTATTTTTTTTCAACATACTAATTTTGTTTTATCTCTTTATTTTTGTAACAAGGATCTCTAATCTCTCCATACACTTTCATCGAGCAGCCTTGAGACTGACACCTGCCGCTTTTTGCGCTTTTTTTGCTCGTGCGCGCTTTTTTGCGCTTTTTTCCACCGAATGAGTCAGTTGATGCTTTCTTGAATTAAGTTTGCAGATGAAATTACATCATAGTCGACTTAATCCAAAGTTAACTAAATTTCTTCATCTTTTTTTGGACGCAACTTGTGTTGATACGTAAGCACCTTCCTGCCTCAGTGGAACTATCTTAGGGGCTGGAGTCTGCTGAAGATGCCAAGCGTCGGAAATATACGTCTCTTTCAAAAGACTTTATTTTCGTACCGCTTAGCGTAGAAACCATTGGTCTACTAAGTAACCTTAACTAACCGCTAAACTCATCGATGACACTGGTGACAAGAGAGCTGGATCATTCCTCGCTCAAAGAGTTTGTGTGGCATTACAAGGCAGGAATGCTGCCAGCGTTCTTGGGACTTTGCCACACGGACATCAAATTTTTTCTAATCATTTTTACAATTTAGGTTCTTTTTAAGTAACTTTGTATATAGTTTGGTTAGTGTTTTAATTCCTGTGTTTTTTAGTTTTCAAAATAAATTAGTCACTTAATCCCGTCAAAAATATTAGATGTACAAAACTGCACAAGTCACGTAGTAGTTTTCTGCAGTTTTTCTGCAGTAAAAAGTTATGAAATCAAATATAAACTAAGTTGGTTAATTCAGTATCTGTTTATCTATGGGAGAAACTTTCAAACTAATCTGTCATAAATAATATCCCGCTAGTAAGCAAACAAAATGTTTAAGTAACTATATCAATAATATCCCGCTAGTAAGCAAACAAAATGTTTAAGTAACTATATCAATAATATCCCGCTTGTAAGCAAACAAAATGTTTAAGTAACTATATCAATAATATCCCGCTAGTAAACAAACAAAATGTTTAAGTAACTATATCAATAATATCCCGCTAGTAAGCAAACAAAATGTTTAAGTAACTATATCAATAATATCCCGCTTGCAAGCAAACAAAATGTTTAAGTAACTATATCAATAATATCCCGCTAGTAAGCAAACAAAATATTTAATTAACTATATCAATAATATCCCGCTTGTAAGCAAACAAAATGTTTAAGTAACTATATCAATAATATCCCGCTAGTAAGCAAACAAAATGTTTAAGTAACTATATCAATAATATCCCGCTAGTAAGCAAACAAAATGTTTAAGTAACTATATCAATAATATCCCGCTAGTAAGCAAACAAAATGTTTAAGTAACTATATCAATAATATCTCGCTAGTAAGCAAACAAAATGTTTAAGTAACTATATCAATAATATCCCGCTAGTAAGCAAACAAAATGTTTGAGTAACTATATCAATAATATCCCGCTAGTAAGCAAACAAAATGTTTAAGTAACTATATCAATAATATCCCGCTTGTAAGCAAACAAAATGTTTAAGTAACTATATCAATAATATCCCGCTAGTAAGCAAACAAAATGTTTAAGTAACTATATCAATAATATCCCGCTAGTAAGCAAACAAAATGTTTAAGTAACTATATCAATAATATCCCGCTAGTAAGCAAACAAAATGTTTAAGTAACTATATCAATAATATCCCGCTTGTAAGCAAACAAAATGTTTAAGTAACTATATCAATAATATCCCGCTTGCAAGCAAACAAAATGTTTGATTAACTATATCAATAATATCCCGCTTGCAAGCAAACAAAATGTTTAAGTAACTATATCAATAATATCCCGCTTGTAAGCAAACAAAATGTTTAAGTAACTATATCAATAATATCCCGCTTGTAAGCAAACAAAATGTTTGATTAACTATATCAATAATATCCCGCTTGCAAGCAAACAAAATGTTTAAGTAACTATATCAATAATATCCCGCTTGTAAGCAAACAAAATGTTTAAGTAACTATATCAATAATATCCCGCTTGTAAGCAAACAAAATGTTTGAGTAACTATATCAAAAATATCCCGCTTGCAAGCAAACAAAATGTTTAAGTAACTTTATCAATAATATCCCGCTAGTAAGCAAACAAAATGTTTAAGTGACTATATCAATAATATCCCGCTTGTAAGCAAACAAAATGTTTAAGTAACTATATCAATAATATCCCGCTAGTAAGCAAACAAAATGTTTAAGTAACTATATCAATAATATCCCGCTTGTAAGCAAACAAAATGTTTAAGTAACTATATCAATAAAATCCCGCTAGTAAGCAAACAAAATGTTTAAGTAACTATATCAATAATATCCCGCTTGCAAGCAAACAAAATGTTTAAGTAACTTTATCAATAATATCCCGCTAGTAAGCAAACAAAATGTTTAAGTGACTATATCAATAATATCCCGCTTGTAAGCAAACAAAATGTTTAAGTAACTATATCAATAATATCCCGCTAGTAAGCAAACAAAATGTTTAAGTAACTATATCAATAATATCCCGCTTGCAAGCAAACAAAATGTTTAAGTAACTATATCAATAATATCCCGCTAGTAAGCAAACAAAATATTTAATTAACTATATCAATAATATCCCGCTTGTAAGCAAACAAAATGTTTAAGTAACTATATCAATAATATCCCGCTAGTAAGCAAACAAAATGTTTAAGTAACTATATCAATAATATCCCGCTAGTAAGCAAACAAAATGTTTAAGTAACTATATCAATAATATCCCGCTAGTAAGCAAACAAAATGTTTAAGTAACTATATCAATAATATCCCGCTTGTAAGCAAACAAAATGTTTAAGTAACTATATCAATAATATCCCGCTAGTAAGCAAACAAAATGTTTAAGTAACTATATCAATAATATCCCGCTTGTAAGCAAACAAAATGTTTAAGTAACTATATCAATAATATCCCGCTAGTAAGCAAACAAAATGTTTAAGTAACTATATCAATAATATCCCGCTTGTAAGCAAACAAAATGTTTAAGTAACTATATCAATAATATCCCGCTAGTAAGCAAACAAAATGTTTAAGTAACTATATCAATAATATCCCGCTAGTAAGCAAACAAAATGTTTAAGTAACTATATCAATAATATCCCGCTAGTAAGCAAACAAAATGTTTGAGTAACTATATCAATAATATCCCGCTAGTAAGCAAACAAAATGTTTAAGTAACTATATCAATAATATCCCGCTTGTAAGCAAACAAAATGTTTAAGTAACTATATCAATAATATCCCGCTAGTAAGCAAACAAAATGTTTAAGTAACTATATCAATAATATCCCGCTAGTAAGCAAACAAAATGTTTAAGTAACTATATCAATAATATCCCGCTTGTAAGCAAACAAAATGTTTAAGTAACTATATCAATAATATCCCGCTTGTAAGCAAACAAAATGTTTAAGTAACTATATCAATAATATCCCGCTTGCAAGCAAACAAAATGTTTGATTAACTATATCAATAATATCCCGCTTGCAAGCAAACAAAATGTTTAAGTAACTATATCAATAATATCCCGCTTGTAAGCAAACAAAATGTTTAAGTAACTATATCAATAATATCCCGCTTGTAAGCAAACAAAATGTTTGATTAACTATATCAATAATATCCCGCTTGCAAGCAAACAAAATGTTTAAGTAACTATATCAATAATATCCCGCTTGTAAGCAAACAAAATGTTTAAGTAACTATATCAATAATATCCCGCTTGTAAGCAAACAAAATGTTTGAGTAACTATATCAATAATATCCCGCTTGCAAGCAAACAAAATTTTTAAGTAACTTTATCAATAATATCCCGCTAGTAAGCAAACAAAATGTTTAAGTGACTATATCAATAATATCCCGCTTGTAAGCAAACAAAATGTTTAAGTAACTATATCAATAATATCCCGCTAGTAAGCAAACAAAATGTTTAAGTAACTATATCAATAATATCCCGCTTGTAAGCAAACAAAATGTTTAAGTAACTATATCAATAATATCCCGCTAGTAAGCAAACAAAATATTTAATTAACTATATCAATAATATCCCGCTTGCAAGCAAACAAAATGTTTAAGTAACTTTATCAATAATATCCCGCTAGTAAGCAAACAAAATGTTTAAGTGACTATATCAATAATATCCCGCTTGTAAGCAAACAAAATGTTTAAGTAACTATATCAATAATATCCCGCTAGTAAGCAAACAAAATGTTTAAGTAACTATATCAATAATATCCCGCTTGCAAGCAAACAAAATGTTTAAGTAACTATATCAATAATATCCCGCTAGTAAGCAAACAAAATGTTTAAGTAACTATATCAATAATATCCCGCTAGTAAGCAAACAAAATGTTTAAGTAACTATATCAATAATATCCCGCTAGTAAGCAAACAAAATGTTTAAGTAACTATATCAATAATATCCCGCTAGTAAGCAAACAAAATGTTTAAGTAACTATATCAATAATATCCCGCTAGTAAGCAAACAAAATGTTTAAGTAACTATATCAATAATATCCCGCTAGTAAGCAAACAAAATGTTTAAGTAACTATATCAATAATATCCCGCTAGTAAGCAAACAAAATGTTTGAGTAACTATATCAATAATATCCCGCTTGTAAGCAAACAAAATGTTTAAGTAACTATATCAATAATATCCCGCTAGTAAGCAAACAAAATGTTTAAGTAACTATATCAATAATATCCCGCTTGTAAGCAAACAAAATGTTTAAGTAACTATATCAATAATATCCCGCTAGTAAGCAAACAAAATGTTTAAGTAACTATATCAATAATATCCCGCTAGTAAGCAAACAAAATGTTTAAGTAACTATATCAATAATATCCCGCTTGTAAGCAAACAAAATGTTTAAGTAACTATATCAATAATATCCCGCTTGTAAGCAAACAAAATGTTTAAGTAACTATATCAATAATATCCCGCTTGCAAGCAAACAAAATGTTTGATTAACTATATCAATAATATCCCGCTGGCAAGCAAACAAAATGTTTAAGTAACTATATCAATAATATCCCGCTTGTAAGCAAACAAAATGTTTAAGTAACTATATCAATAATATCCCGCTTGCAAGCAAACAAAATGTTTAAGTAACTATATCAATAATATCCCGCTAGTAAGCAAACAAAATGTTTAAGTAACTATATCAATAATATCCCGCTAGTAAGCAAACAAAATGTTTAAGTAACTATATCAATAATATCCCGCTTGCAAGCAAACAAAATGTTTAAGTAACTATATCAATAATATCCCGCTAGTAAGCAAACAAAATGTTTAAGTAACTATATCAATAATATCCCGCTAGTAAGCAAACAAAATGTTTAAGTAACTATATCAATAATATCCCGCTAGTAAGCAAACAAAATGTTTAAGTAACTATATCAATAATATCCCGCTAGTAAGCAAACAAAATGTTTGAGTAACTATATCAATAATATCCCGCTTGTAAGCAAACAAAATGTTTAAGTAACTATATCAATAATATCCCGCTTGTAAGCAAACAAAATGTTTAAGTAACTATATCAATAATATTAATATTTATTTCTTTTATAAATATAGTTACTTGTATGACAAAGTGCTAAAAACTTCTAAAATACTAGTGATTTTGCGAACTGTTGATCTCGCGATCACACATTTAAAACAATTTTGTTCATACACAAAACTCTTATTAGTCTAGTACCACATGTCACGACCAAATATTACTAAAATCGGTCGGTAAATGGTGGCGTAGCCAATGAATCCTATTTTTTATTAACCTACCAGTAACAATACATACAGTTAATTAATTATAATTTTATTAAGTAAGTATTGTGATTGTTTAGTAATATTATCTTTGCATAATTAAATTTTTTGTGAAATTATTCTTATTTCGACTCTTTTTTTTAGGTAATATGATGTTTTTTTTGGTATTTTTTCTTTGTTTAATGAAACTGGGTTCTTTGCCGTTAGAAATATATAAAATAAATAAAAACACAGTAACACAGACGCTTCGCTCAGTCAATAACGTAGTTAAAAAAGCCCTATACGTATAGTAGACAAAAAATATTTTACGCGTGCTTAATTTTAATCTCGGATAATGACCCTTAGCTTAGCATTACTCATTCATAACCGATCACCCATCATTATAATTTACTGCCTTATAATTAACTACAAACAAACATTATTTGACTCACAGCACTTCGGTATAACATATAATGGATAATTGCTAGGCAACAGCGAGTAGCTATAGGGCTGGGAAGTAAAGCGAGCTAAGTTATCGATAAAAGTAGTCGATAATATTTGAGGACGTATCGATATCTCAATATGGGTATCAAATAAGAAGGATTTGACTAGTAGAATACGATACAGTATGACCATTTTAAATCTAACTGCCTGAAACACGAATGTAAGAATTAAAAAAAATATATATTGACGCTTATTGTATTGAACCTGATAACGTCTAGAAAATTAAATTAAAAAAAAGATAATTACTGATAATTTGTTATTTTATTTAGTATTTAAGAGCTCTACTACTCGATACAATTTTGTCGGCCATTGCTTTCAAAGTGTATTTATAGTACCTAGTGGTTTACCGACTCTTTTTAAAGGTTTGCACTATAAATAAAACTCAAAAAGAAATGTCGAACAGAATTTATTTTTATGAATTTTTATAATAACCAACTTAAAAAGCCCTGAAATTATATATTATATTCGAACTTTATATTGTTAATCAAAAATGATTTATGTTTTATAAGAAAATATCAATGAATAAACGAAAAAATAACCTAAACTAGAAGTAAAAATATTTTAAGGGTTAACCCGATGAACAATTTTATCGACAATACAACGAAAAATAAAACGATAATCTCGACACTATATAAAAAACGATATAAAATTTACCAAATAAATTAAGGCCCAACAGTTTTCTATCCCAAAATATAGTTATAAATTATATTGCTCATGTTTTAGGCTATACCAAAACCGATCTTATTTGTAGCCGCTTACTGTATATAATAGTGTGTCAAAAAAAGGTCGTAAATAATAATGACAAGAGTGTGTAGTGATTTTTATTACTTTAATGACAGACCATCAAATTTTCGATGATTTAAGATGTCGAATTTTATAATAAAAAATGTTAGACACGTACGGTTAAATTATCAGATCAGTGGCGGTCAACATTTTACTTGAATGAAAACCATGAATATACTTAAACATTAATGTTATAGTTATCAATTTATAAGCAAATGTAAGATAAACTTTTATTTGAAACGCGCTTAGTTACTCAGTAGCGCATTTTATGTAGAAAAGCATGCTTTTTCTGATGTGACGTGGTGGTCTGATTTTGTTCCGTAGATATCTTGTTCTATTTGCACCAGGTATAGGTGTTGGCCCTAGCCTGCCACTCAAGGTCACATACTTGTTTTAGCATGACTGAATAAAACTCCTAATTACTAACCAGTCCTATTTATAATTCCGTGCAGTATGTTTCTGCGGTCCTTTAGTTGACTAAATAATTGAATCTACATATAGGCTGCTACTTCTTTTTACCCGACTGCGAGAGGAGGGTTATGTTTTTCGAGTGTATGTATGTATGTATATTTCTTTGGCACGCTCTAGAGCTTAAACTGATTGTCGTATTTTTATGTGAGTGGTGTCAATAGATTCGTCTTAGTCGTGAGAGTGACACTGGGTACATAAAAAAACTCGACTGCTAAATCGTTAAAAATTTAAAGATGTAACTTGCTCTAAGATAATTTAACACAACTTATGGTTTGCTTTAATCGTCGCAAAATCGCGTAAGCAGATAATTTTATTATTGACTAGCTGACAAAGTGAACTTCGTACCGTCTAACAGTTATTTATGTTTCTCACCTTTTAAACCTTCCCTGGAGTATAATAAGCATTTCAAGACCAAAATCAGATAAATCGGTCAAAGTCAAAGTCAAATCATTTACTGGCCTTATAACTGCGTTTGTTACACTACGAGTAGGCAAGTCAATACGTACAATAATGAATTATAATATTATGACGAAACAAGAGTTAAAATTTAAAGAAAAATTAGAAAGAATAAATTTGTGTCTAGATAATAATGTTAAATTTAATATTAATGTCTGATTACTATATACATAATACTTAGTTATATATCAGTCCGGTAACATTACAAGTCAAGTATTGTTTAATGTCAATATCCATTTTAATTAATAATTCGAGAATGAATATTCAGTCAGATCAGTTTGTAAGAATTCTTTTACTGAGTAAAAAGCAGTGGATTCGAAGAATTTTTTTAATTTACACCTAAAATCATTGCCATGTAAGTTAGCTACAGGACGAGGTAATTTATTGAACATACATATCTTAATCCAGATGCCTTGTTTCTTTACTTTGGCTAATCGAACTTTTGGTTTTGTTAGAAGTACGTCCGGTCTATTGCGATCTCTAAGATATTATGGTATGTGATTCGGTTTTATCATTAGATTTTCTTTCTCGTCAAAAATTTCTAATAGGCAATTATAAATATACATGGATACCGCTGTCATTATTTTGTGTTTTTTAAAGTATTTTCGTGCTGACGTGCGTTTTTTTAATCCAAATACTATTCTTATGGCCTTCTTATGGGCTCTTTGGACTTTAATCATATCGGCCCCGTTGCCCCATACAGTTATCGCATATCTTATCATGGAATGTACGTATGCATAATACACTGACAACATATCTTTCACATCTAATACAGATCGGCCCAGCCGTTCTCGAGTTTTTGCGAGACAAACGAACAGCGATTGATTTATATATATATATAAGTTTAATTTAATGATAGCAACTTCAAATATACGTAAAAATAAATACTTATCTCTACCATAAAATATACAATTTAAGATAAGATAAAACGTCGACTACCTGCTTGTCATGTGAGGCTCAATGAGACACCCTTTTCGCCATTTGCCTTTTATTTTTGTACAATTATAAATAAGCTCGTTAGTGCATCAGATGGCGAACGTACCTACTCGTAACTCTTCAGAGATAATGACGGAGATTATTCTGCAATTTGGTCTTTTTAACAACCTTTTATATGAATTAACCTGGTCTGATATCGTTAGAGCTCATGGTAACACGAAGGATTTTGGCTTATGTGTAATGACATATTAATTATGTGTTAAAAAAGAAGCCAATGTTTACAATGGATATTTAAATTTTAACAAAAAAAGAGATGTTATAAATAATGTCTAGAGCTCCGGCCAGGACAGTGTAAATGATATCATAAATACGTTAAAAGCTATTTTTTCTAAATGAAAAGGTGGTAAAATAAAAAAGTCACTTAAAAAAAAAATTAAATTTAAAAACGTAACATTAATTTCGCTTTCTACAAAATTAATTTCGTACCAAAGTATTGCCATGTTATTTACTCAAAAAAGTGATTTACGCGTTTATATTGTCTTAATTTTGACATTTGTGACGGGCGGTACAATTCATAGACCAATGTGACCATTGGAATCAACCAAAGACACATAAATCTTACAAAGGGATGACATGATTCCTCTACAATTCACATAATTTAGGTATTTTTGTACACAATGTACGAGGTGACTGACGCATTTTTCATTAATAGGTACACGATATTAAGCACATCCTTAGACATTTTTTGGTACAACGTCCTGGCTGAAATTGAGACAAGCCACTTATAAACAAAAAGAGAATATAAATAATTCATTCAGCATCGTCACAAATCTATAGGTTTTTCTCTCATGTTGCATCAAATTATCGGCTAGTTACAAAAAAACCGAAAACAAATATTGAGACACTAAATAAGAGGAACAAAAGTTGAAACTTGAAAAGCCCGTCAAATTTAAAAACACTTTCATATTTACAATTACATTGCCCACAGTTTTGAAATTAATCAAAACTGTGGGCAATGTAGTTGTAAATATGCGTTCCACTTCAATATACAGGGTGTTCTGTAGAGGGTCCGACAAACTTAGTGAGCGTGTTCAGGTACGTATTTAGAGAATACAAGTTGGCCAAAAAAAATCCCTGACCTCCTATTTTTTTTTTAAAGATTTTTTTTGTAAATTTTACGTTTTACACCGAAATTGTACCTATTCACTTAAATAACATTTCTAAAATCCGTTTTAGACCGGATGTTTTCATGTGATTATAATCTCAAATGCATGCTTAAGCCACGAAAAGCAAAATTACATACAATTAGAACTACCTAACTGATGTAGAACTCATAAAGTGAAAAAATAAATTTAAGCTTGACATCTAAGTTCAACTTTCACAGTGATTTAAAAAAAAACCACTAGCGATTCTGGAGGTAGTATGCATTAAAAAAGTTCTCCATTTATCACTTATTACAATATATAAATGAACATTCGTTAATAACCAACTATCAACACTGGTTATTCTAATTTTCTCGTACCAATTTTGTTAATACAATACATATAGTCTTTTCCAGTGTCAACTTCGTTAGCAAAATTCTATTATAAATGATAGAAAATTAATCTTACCGCAGTATATTAAATAAGTCGCAAATGCTAATAGATTTACTGGTGCGCATTTTATACAAAGCTTCGTGAGATCAACATTGATCGTATTAATTAATTAATTTATATAGCTGCGCCTCGCTGTATGAAAAGACGCTTATTATTCTATTTTAAGGTAAAAGTTTGTTGCTCCTAAACTACATTTCGGTCAAATATGTCGAGCTATTTTGGCATGTAGAAGGTAGGTATTGTAGGTGGTAGGGCGTTTCCTATCGCTCGCCTGACTAGCTCAAGTTGTAAAATCTGTCGCCAAGCACCTAACAGTGTGTTCCGGCAGCCATACTTTAGAGCCAGAGTATTCCAGACTAGGCATGCTCCATCTAGGGCTACGGAATCGCTGACTTTGTGGTCTTGCGAACTTGTGGTCAAATGCCTAGCTGCAAAAGATAAAAACAAAAAACTAATTATTATAATTTTTGTATGATTTATTCCGTAGGTAGATCTTATAATAGGGTGACCTTCACAGTACGAGCAGAAATTCCTAATGTGAACTGTGTCCTTCCTCAATTAAGAGTTCCGTCAATTATTCTGTTAACCCTTTTACCCAAGTTCACGGTCAAGGTCTGTGTAAGTATGTTCACGGTTATAAGCTGTCCTAATGGAAAAATATAATTTTATTGATGTGGTCATTAGTGAATCGTTGTTGATAATTTTATTTCATAACACGGGTTTACAAATGTACCGGAAATAAAACAAGCTATAATCTTTATTAGGACACTCCTGGATGTTGTAAAACACGGAATATAACCTATGTCCACATGCTTAAATCAAATTATAAATTTAATATTAACAATCAGCCGGAACGTTAATCTCCGCTAATATTAACCTCTACTTATCTGTTAACTATAAAAAAACTACTGCAAAAACTGTTATCTCAATCATAATTGTAGGTAATCGTTCGAGTATTACATCATTTGAGTGCATGAAAAAATATTTGACAGCCACTGGCAGGTAGCGTATAATGAGTCATACACATGATACAAATCATACACGATCGGACTTATAAAAGAAATACAACCCTGGAAGTATACTTAGTGCCTAAATGTTAGTTCGCGTAGACACTTCCATAACGAGTAACATAATATAATACTCATTACATAAATTTACGATACATTACAAATTTTATTGCCATTTCAATGTAAAGCGATCGTGGGGTCAATTAACAATTTTATTGTCAAACCAAAGTTTCATATATTGTAAAAATATTGAAGAGTGTTAACGATAAATAATATTTACGATTTACAACCGTGAGTTAATTTAAATAAGTTTGTAAAGTATGTGAGTAGAACTAAATATTATTAAATTATTTATTAAGTATTAAATTATTTACTAATATTGACAGTTTCCGTCTGTTGTGACCGTGACTAATTTTTTAAGGCTTGTGCTTAAAAAAGAAAGTGACTTTGTATTTTTAGACTGTCTAAAAATATTTGGACTTTTTACCTGGAATTGATACGTGAATGTGACGTGCTAATTTTGGTAAGTAATATTTTTTACTGATTTACGAAATAATGCTTTAATTTTATGAAGATTACGAATTAAGAATAATTTTATTATATTATATTCCATGTAGTTATTAATAGTTATAATTTTAAAGTAAGATCTTATAGATATTAGATACATCAAGCATAGCTTCCGACTGATACTGAGCTAAGAACAAAACGGAACGAATTAACTCGAAAATATATAAGAAATATCTAAAATGAGTAAAGTACGATTATTTTAAGACTCAACACGACCATATCATTATTATTGATATTATAGTTCGATCTTATATACATGATATTTTTATTAATATAAACCTTTTTTTTTACAATAAAAACTTTAGTTATTGTTCAGACCAAAAATTAATTAATGCATGTGTTACTAACTGTCTTTATTTAATGAGATCATTGCAATATCAGACTTATTTAGAATTACCTAATTAAATTTGAAACCGAAAGTCCATATCCAATGACATCTTTTAATGAAGAAATATCGATACTTTCAATTCATCGATAACTATTAGTGTTGTTACTAGTTTCATCGCTATTAAAATGTATTTATTTCAGTTCAAAGCGGAAAATAAAGCATCGAACGTAGGTATACCTACTTATAAATATAAATATATTAGTAAATTTAAAATCATTCATAATAAACAACATTAAACTACGTAACCGGAAGAATCATACGTGATCTAAACCCAAAATTATTTGTCATAAAATTTTATGTTATATTTTCAATTTTATAACAACAGACCTACCATATAATTTAAGGTTATAATCGTTAAAAATAATATTATTCTAAGAGCGAAATAGACATAGGCAAGGTGCCTAATTTTCGTTTACAATTTCGTAGAAAAAAGGTTCGTAAATTTTTATGTTTCCTAGTTTAAAATCTTTGAATATTCTTAATAAATTTAAAATAATAATTTTAAAATCATAGCCTGTAATTATGTGAAATTAATATCAATTGAATCTTGTTTCATCTCGGTTGCTTGTAGATAATTAAAATAATTATAGATAGAGGGCTTCCCATAAAGGGCTTGGTTAACTTCGTTGTAGATATAGCTAGGTTATCGTAAGCATTAATGTACTACGTCTGTCTAATAGCTGTTGGACGTCATAGAAATAATAAATAAATATGATCAGCGGAGCAAGGTTTGGAGCAAGGGCGTTTACTTTTCATTCATCAGGCATTCGAAAATCATAGCTTTATATCTATAACTTTGTCTAGAAAAGCAATCGAAAAAGAATTAAATTTTGGGTGAATACTGAAAAATGCTGTGATATTCTATTTAGAATTAAGTTCTCGATCAGTCGAAATAATATAAGACTAACTTTTATGACCTAAAACGAATCTCAAAACTACGCTTCATAGTTCACTCACATCTGCGACCAAATTGTCTCATAAAAGAACCGACACGTAAAGGACCGCAGGTGACGCGCCAGCATTCCTCAGTAAAAAGGTCAGCGATTGCGTCATTTCCGGTATACTTCAATCTATTCTGTGTGAGGATTCTCGCTCGCTGATTGGTCGAAATGGGTGGTGTGGTCTAAATCACTTACGGACGTACGACATTGATTATCTGTCTGACTGTCTAGATAGGGCGAACAGGCCAACTTTGCTAAGGTAGTGTGAGTGAAAACTACGTAATACGCAAGCGCTTCGTAAGAATACTTGTCGTAGTGTGCGTGCATAATGACATCAGCGAATGCTCGGCTTTATTTTAAATGGGGACAAGGTTTTTAATTTAAGAAACAAATATTAATTGACGCAAAACAATACACTAGAAATTAGATTATTGGAAGAGATCGGTTTTTAGCGATAAGACTGCGTTTGTGCCATGTTATTAATGTAGTTATTCTCTGATGTTTTATTTTTGTGATCACAATAAAGATTTCTTGTATCGTATGGTATAGAGAAATATATTAATAATGTATATCTTTATTTATTTTTCAGAGGTGATCTGTTCACCACTATTTTTAACGACGGATTAGAAGTTTTGAATGTATATCTAGGTATTTGAATAATCAATCATAGTAGATTCGTCAACATTGTTGCGTATTGCTGACGAAATAGTTAGCTTGCGTGAAATTTAGGTCATTTCTTGAGAATTCAATAATGTAGATTATGCATATTTCATGTAAATTGATATATCGCATAATTATTTAGTTTGCTTGCGAATGAAATTTGTAAAATGCTGAATTTAGAACTTACTTAGAAGTGGGGACAGTCGCCTCTACGAGAATATACCTATTGATTTTCAAAATATTAGGAGGTACTGAATTTAACTGCGAATTTGTTTACTGTTAACGTTTGGCACTCTGCTTTTTAGAGACGGATTTAAAAAAATATTTTTTGCAAAAGTGTAAAATATAATATTCTGATAAAATATAAATTTATAAAATTGAACAAAATCCTTCTAGTAATTTGTGAGCATTAATTATCTTAAAGCGTATTTAAAAACACTGATAAAATAAATAATTGTAGCAAAATTTAGTTTTTAAATAGAAATAACTCAAATAATTGAAGTCTAAGAATAAGAATAAAAATAAGAATAAGAAATATTTATTCTTATTATTATTCTTACAATTATTTGAGTTGATTCTAGTAACGGTGTTTGCTGAACTGAAGTCAATGAAAACTTTTATTTTAAGAACTAAACATGGACTAAAATTACTTATATAATATTTTCTACTTTACTACCTATATCGTTCCACAGCTGGACACGGATCTCCCATACGAAAGGAGGCCATATTCCACGCAAGCGATATTGGAATGGAATTTCAATTATATTCGAATTAAATTTATATATATAATATATAAATTAAATACGAATAGAATTATAATCTGTAGTTAATAGCATTAAGATTTTTGATAATTTGTTGAATTCACTAGACTTGATGACACAAAAAAATATACAAATGTTAAAATAAACTGAAATGAAGTGATGAGTGGTTAAGATCGTTTTTGAGATAAAAATTAATTAAGTTACAGTTACAGGGTTATCGGCTAGGCGTGTGCTAAGCCGAAACGGGGTCACTCTACCCATCCTAAGGAACAACTCTCACTATGGGGCCAACTCTGAAATAGAGAAAAAATAATCAGCTGTTTCATACATTTTGTCTACGACCTATCAACTTTTTGAATAAAACAGCTGTTTTTTCTCGAATTCATAGTTGGTTGGTTGGTAGTGAAAGTTGTTCCTTAGGATGGGTAGAGTGACCCCCTTTCGGCTTAGTGCACCCCTAGTCGGTAACTCTGTATATATATATATATTTTTTCTATTTTTTTGTTGTATTGTAATAGTAAAAGTCACAAGTAACCAGTGGATGCAATTAGCAGCCTGTCGTTCAGAATGGCGTTCTAAGGGGAGGCCTTAGTTCAGCAGTGGACGACTTCTGGCTGAAGAGTAGATAAATCATAGAAGCCAGACTAAGCTTATAACCCAATACATATCATACTCGTGTCACGACTAGGACACTTTCATTAGTGTTGTCCATGGATATATATAATTTAATCATTGACATAAGATGAAGCAATCCGGGTCGGGTCGGCTCAGGTCTTCCCTATGAAGGGGGCGTAGGTCATAGTCCACTAAGCTGAAATTTTGAAAATTCAAGGTGAGGACTTCACTTTTTTTTGATTTCTATTTACCTTCACCGACAAGCAGATCTCCTCAAGATGTTTATTTTTCACCGTTTATTATACAGACACTTTATCTTAGAATTGTATTTTGATTGCCCCATACAACCTACATTATTTGTTTGCCGTTTCTTTCTCGATATTAACGAAGTCATCAGATACACGATTGAAATATTCACAGAACATTTATATTCACTTAAAAAAATTAATAAAATAAATCAAAATAAAATTAACATTTAAGAAACGTAATTATTTGGTATTTTTAGCTTGTTATTAATCACGTTGTACACTTACATAATCGCACGGAACCCTTCGTACTCGAGTCCGACTCGCACTTCGCCGAAAAAAAAAAAGGTTAAAAGAAATCATGGCCTCGAGGTCGACTGTTCGCGGAACTTCTATTATATATATATATATATATATTTACCTATATACTTATGTCCTTATCTATTGATATCGTGTTATCTGAGTTCACAATACTTCACGAAAAGTGGGTGTGCCTCTTGTGTGTAATGATCATGCTTTATACATCCGTGTGTGTAAGATGTACATAACTATACAGGCTTATCGGCTAGGGGTGTCGAAATCGAAAGCGGGTCACACTACCCATCCTAAGGAACAACTTTCACTATGGGACCAACTCTGTATTCAAGAAAAAATAATCAGCTGTTTCATACATTTTGTCGACGACGACTGATCAACAATTTTGTATAAAACAGCTGATTTTTTTTCTCGAATTAAGAGTTGGTACCATAGTGAAAGTTGTTCCTTAGGATGAGTATAGTGACCCCCTTTCGGCTTAGCACACCCCCGACCGATAAACCTGTATTTAAAATTATGTAAGTCTTGAGTAAGTCCTGACTGACTGACTGATATTCACTAGGGATCAACGTAGAGCATAAACCACTGAATATTAATTTCTTAAGGTGTGTCTGTTAATTATAGGGTGTATTATACTAAGATATATTTATTATTATATAATTGGAATTTCAACCCCTAATGGGGTCTAATGGGGGTTCAAAGATTGAAACTTTTTATATTTAATTTTACAGCTTATATGAAATTGTGTTAATTTAAGTGTTTGTTTTTACGTCTCTACAGATCTAAGCGGGGTGATTTTAAACTGACTGCGTATATTTTTACCACGCAATCAGCATTTTTTTTAGTTCAACACAGCTAGGCATTGACCACAAGTTCGCACGACCACGGAAGTCAGTGATACTGTAGCCTTAGATGGAGCTTGCCTACTCTGGAATACACTGGCTCTCAAGGAAGGCTACCGGAACACATCGTTAGGTGCTTGGCGACAGATTTACAACTTGAAGGTGGTAGCTAGCCAGGCGAGCGATGGGAAACGTCCTACCACCATGCTATGGTTTCCTCACGATGTTTTCATTCACCGGTAGCTCAGGCTCTTTTTGCATGTTTCGTGGGATCGAACCTCGTACCTTTTGCACGGCAATCGACCTCTCGTCGACTCGACTATCATCGCTACGAAGAAGCATTTGTCAATGTAACATATTTCGCTCAAAAAAAAACATTTTTATTTCCGTTTTTATTTGTACGAGTAAAAACTGGGAAGTATATTCACTTACGAGCGATTACACAAATCTGGGTCATGCGAACGCTCGTTTGTCGTCACCGTGAGCTAGTTTCGCACCGGAGCTTCGCCGCGGCTTGTGAGTTTCGCGTTCACTTTGTGTGTCTTCGTTTAAAGTTTCCTCAAATTTTTGCACTAAAGTGGGTTAAACCATAAAGCTCGATAGATTAGAAAAATAAAACATTTTATTTTTCAATATTCTTTCAGTATACTAAATATATGAAAGACACTGAATTTAAAACCAACCTTTTAATACAAACATATACTCGAATAACCAAAATAATATCTAAAGAAATCAGGCACTCGCGTAAAATATATAGATCAGAAATGCGCTCTTTGAATTTTAAGCACGAAAGAGTCCATTCTCTATAACTATTCTCGATTTTTCAAAAGCAAAACAAAGAAAACCTTTTATTTATAGAGATTCAGTAAAGGGCAAGAGTAATCTTCAGAAAAATGAGAAATATACGAATCAACGGACTGTAGAGCAGCCAAGGATATTAACCATAGATATCAAATATTTAGGTAGAGAGAATGGAATTACACTATTATAAAGGTGAAAGTTTGTATTTGTGTGTGTTTCTTAGTTCCTCCTTCACGCTCAAACGGTTCCACGGATTTAGATAAGATTTGGCACGAAGATAATGCTATGTATTATAAAAGCACATTCATAAGCGGAATAAACGTGTTTAATCACTTACCACTTGAACTAAAATCGCTGAATGGTTCTAAATTTAAATCCAGCCTAAAAAAATGTTTAATTTCTAAAAGTTTCTACAATATGAACGAATATTTTGGTAATTATTAAATAATATTTAAATTAGGTATGTTACTCGTATTAGATGTTTGTTAGTAGCCTAAATTAATAAAGCATTATAAGTATTTCTTTTATTAGTGGTGTATTTTATAAGCTATATATTTAAAAATACAAAGTTAAACTGTGTATAAATAAATAAATAGGTATTCTGTTTTAGGATAGCTATTATCATACGCGTAATCTGTAACATTTAAGTGTAACATCTTGTTTACCTAAAACATATACTATATATATATATATATATATATATATATATATATATATATATATATATATATATATCGTACGTAAAAAAAATTGTACATATATTAATCTGTAATTGATTGCTTAAGTCATTAGTAATATTTTAAACTATTGTATGTTCTAAACGAACAAAACTGTTGAAACTTTATACTTTTCTTAAGAACATTGTACACAGTTTGACAATAAATACATTCTTATTCTTATTCTGATACCCTGGATCAACACATAGGCTTATTTTTATCTCGGAAAATTAAAGTGTTCCCATGAGATGATCAAATATTTACCGCAAATAACACCGCTGGGCGCAGCTAGTTTTATAATACACACAAGTTAGTAGAATAGTGTTTTATTTGTTGCGTTTTTGAACCTCGACCTCGCTGTCATGAGATAGTTTTTACCCGTCTTCTCGAAAAGGAAGTTTTGTCAAATAAATTAAAAAAAATTTGATCGATGCGTGTCATCAACGATACTATGTATACTAATATAATATTAAGAAAAGATTTGTATTTTTGAGAATTCTATCGCCGTTAGAATGCTACATTATCACTGAGTAACATAGGCAATAAACAATTAGAGATTTTCGGATAATACCGCGGAGCCTCGCTAGTATGCTATAAATGACGTGAAATACAATTTTGAAATTGATAAAACTTTATTTACAGTAAACAATTACTTAGCGCAAAAATATGTTTATTGTGAAAAATAAATAAATGGCTCTTTTTACATAGTGGAGTCTAGTGCACAGCAATTAGACGCATTGGGTTGATATGAATTGACTTTGGCATCGGCCACTCTATGCCCGAGCCTAAAACCAAATTCTGTGGTCGCGAAACTCAAGTCAAGTGTGAAAGTACGAAAGTTATTTCTGTTCGCCAATAGATGAGAACAACAATAAAGATTATAACAAAATGGTGGGAATTTTCCATTAATTTCTAACCCTCGACGCAAAAAGAACGGAGTGATAAGTGTGTGTGTTTGTCTGTCTGTGACATCGTAGCTCTTAAACGGATGGATAGATTGTGATTGTTTAGTTTAAAAAATGAATCTGATGTGTCAGGAGTGTTCCTAGCCGGATATTATGAAAATTGATACAAGATGGCCGCCAGAAAATGATTGATCAAATCATTATTTTTTCACAACTTCTCAATATGGGTATTAAAGCAAATGAAAGGGCTTGCCTACACTACGATAAATTTCAAATCCAAGATGGCTGACACAACAAAATGGCGAATTGCATATTTATTTTGTGACAGGGATTTTAATTTTACTTGTTATGGTGAAAATAAAGAGCTCTTGGAATTGATTTTAGAATTATGTAGTACTTAATTTAAAAAAAAAACTTCAGAACCGAGTTTGATAAAATGTATATGTGACCGCCTCGGGAGTATATACTCCTTCGAACTAAAACAGTTATTTTTAATTTAATTAACACCTATAATATATATCCAAATATCGATGAACAAACACAAATTATATATATATATATATATATACAGACAATCCTCCCTTTTGGAAATCGGTTAAAGCGACCGAATCCAATCGGCTTTCCCTATAATAAAATAAATCGGTTTTTGTATTTCCTATAGAAGTAAGGGTTTCCGTTGACCTTCTGTTTACTAAACCAAAATAGTTTTCCATTGCGACCCTGCCCTAAGCAATTTTGTCGAATGTAAGGATTCCATTCTTGGATTTCTATTTTTTTACTTCTAGTTTTATCTGTATTAGGTATGAAAACATACATACAGAGTTGTTGTGTATTTATTTAGCGAATATCAATCAAAATTTACAAATTATACTTTTCATAACTTTTATGACATAATTTTTTTAAATAATTTTTTTATTTATTTATATCAGTTTAAAAAGTTATAGGTACCAGGTGCCCATTAGGCTAGGCTAGAGTGAAAATCAAAAGTAAGGTAAGGGTTTAGTTTTATCAGTTTACCGCTTTAACGTTGTCAAAATGAAACAAAATGCTTGCTCCTGTTTTCACTCCTTTCATACCTAACTTTAGCAGCACTGCAGTTGCAGTGTATTAAAACTTATCTAGATTTTTTTCTAAATGCTTGGCGCATTTAGAAAAAAACCTAGTTGGTTCTTTAAAATTAACATCAGCTATGGTCAAACTCTTACCGTTAATCCTAAAACTTTTATACCAAGCTTTTTACTTTAAAAATTACATCAAAAACTGCTTATCATTTTCTACGCAATCAGAAGACATAAACTCTTTTATCAGTGCATCGCTATTTACTCACCCAAAAAAAAACTGTAATTTTGGAAAAACCCGAGTACAATATGTTAGTGAAATACCAATGCATTTTAATCCTTATGTAGGTGCATTAGAGGCGAAATGCGATGGTGCTAAATGCATTAATTGTCTAGTCGTCTGTCTGTCTGCACCGTGAGCTATGTCACGTAAACCAGTTGGTATCCATTGTTGAAGACATGACGGTAAATCTAGTTGAATTTTTATCAAAGAAATAAAAAGTTTTGTCTTGCAGCGGGGCAGTGGAAAAAAATCTGTTTCCCGTAACCTTTGCCTACATCAATAATGTAATAATAATAACATAATTTAATCAATAATATAATATAATGAATAATATAATATAATATTTCAAATCATCTATAGAAATTATAGATCCTTGTTCCTTCTAGAAATAATTAAAGAAAAATTTAAAAAGAGGACAAACATGACCTATGATTGATACAAAATAAGGCCAATTTCTGTTAATTCTATTGTTGTAAGTGTCAAAGAGTATTTGTTTGTTTGAGAAATAAACATATGATTAACCTAACAAGAGACGCGGGTTCTCCCTATGGGGTTGGAAACTCAACTTTTGTACATACGTCACTGACATGTATTATATGGACTAGATATTCACTAGGTTATGACAGTTGATTTATGTCGATTTGAAGCTCCCGGTGAAAACACCGAGAACTAAAATTGGCATTATCACCAATATCAGTTCTATGACTCACATGATCACTAGACGCACACGCACACATCAGCGCCAAAATGTAGAAAATCAAATGTCACTTCATTCATTCATTGTCTGTCACTTTGACAATCGTCCAGCATACTTGTATTAATACAAGTAAGTCATTATCTTGCACTAGAATGTCGTCCCGACATTTCGCTGTTGTCAAGTGCATTGGAAACACGCATCGTACATGTATCCTTTCTAGGACGGTCCGAGTTTTTTTAAGTCACTTTAATAGTATTAAATTATACGATTTCTTTGTCGGTTTATTGAGTAGGTGGGTTACCTTTTAGGCCTCTTTTTTGTTAAGGCTTTTGTAACGTTTTTGCCTATTATGGGATATTCGGTAGCCAAAGATATAGGCCTGCCTCTTAAGGCCAGTTCTGCATTTATGTGCAAAATAGAATTGTCAATTCTTAGATTAGAATAAAGCTCTTTTTAAAAAAATTGTGATTATTGAGTTCCATTACGACAGGCTCCGTTAGAAGTTTTTCAAATAAATTGTTTTAAAAATAACCATTTTTGACGTAAATAAAATAAATATAAAATTAAAATGGGACCACATTCCATTAAAAACAAAATAAAAATATAATATACTTTGAAAAATATTTTTTTTAAATCGGTCCAACCGTCTTAGAAAAATCAGGTGACAAACGTAAAATTAAATACAGTCGTATTACAGCCAGTACTTCCTTGTTGTTTGGTAAGTCGGTAAACAAGCATATAACCTATTTTAGCTGACTTCAAGAAAGAAGGAGCTTTCCAATTTCATTGTATTTTTATATGTATGTTTTTTTTAATAATTCGATTACAAAATTATAATTTTTCATGAATGTGTTTTAAAAGCGGTCCCGTCGTTTGATTATTAGATGAAAATAAGTCTCTGAAAAAACTGAAAGCCAGCTCTGACTTTTTTTTATTTATCGCATTTGAATACCACTCCTCATTTTCCTGTTAAAATAAACCCATATGAACGAAAAACAAAATTCTGAATAATCTGTTCGACAATGTATTTGTAATTCAGATGTATTGAAGACGCGAGAACTCATGCATATTGTGATCACTGAAATATGACAAAGGTCGGTTATGTTCTGGAATAGTCTACGCATTTTCCTTGTCTTTTCATACTTCTATAGGACTTTTAACCGAATTCAAAAAAGAAGTAAGTTGTCAAAACGTCGCAATCTTTCTTTTTAAATTTTTGCACCAAAAGTGACCCTATTACTAGACTTCGTCGTCCGTCCGTCTGTCACCAGACTGTATATCAAAAACCGTCATAGCTAGACAGTTGAAAGTTATGTATTTCTATTATATTGTTATTAGATGATGTATTTCTGTAACCACTACAACAAATACTAAAAACAGCTAATATAAATACTAAAGGGGGCTCTGTTTTATATACTATATTTTTTTTAAATAATGGTAGGTAACTGTCAGCGCGCGAGTCCGACCCTCACTTGGGCCATTTGCTATGTATTTCCCATGTATTCTCAAAAACGCCTGAATGATTAAAAAAATTTAATGCAAATTTATTGAGATAATAACGATTAGGTATATATGAGTTACAATTGAACGAATACTGAAACGATTTGAAAAAATATTTATTACAAGGTGCGTTTCGTACGAGTTAGTGAAACCTCGAAGTACCGGTGGCGTCTTGCTCTAATAAAATGCTTAAATATATAATAATAATAATATGGGACAACATCCACACAAAGGTGTTCAGGTCCCAAACTAGGCAAAGCCTGTGCTATGATAACCTCTGTCTCTTTAATAACTTCCTGAAAATATTTAATATCAAGTAACGATCCGAATTCTTCTTACTACAAAGTAACTATTACACGTTCAATTCGTATCGGAATGCCAACAATTTGGTTTGCTCCACGCCTGACGCGCACTGAGTTTACCTTTAGAGATTGTTAACCCTTATAGATCGAATGTCGTTCTCATAAGCCATTCCGCAAACACCTAGATCGAAATAGATCGACTCACTCATTACTCGGACGTATTTGCTCGTTTGCTTAAGGATAGTGCTGGTCTGATTACTAAAATAAGCGTAAAATTGCACTTACTCGTAAAACATTGATTCTCGAGCTGTAGGGATAGTCCAGTTTGTCTTCCATCATTGCCAGTACTGTGTTGGAGCTGGACCGTGCCACGTACCAGAGAGGCACTACGCTTGCGCATTGAAGTTTAAAAGTCTGCGTCCCATCGCACGCTGGCAAACCTTGAGTTTGGACTTTTCGCTTTGTCAAAGACCAAATCTAAGCACCATAGGTCAAGTTGGGAAATTGCACGTGTCCATTAGAAGTTCTCCTTTCACGAACTCTTTCATTGACATTTAGTTCTTCCAGGCACTTTCCGTTCGTCTTGTGACTTCTCAGTCTTGTCTCATGTCAGTCAACGCTATCTATTTCAAATTTTTACCTATTCTTTGATTCATTCTTCACGTGAACAATTTGTATATTTTCTTTTATTAAATTTTAATATCGTTAGTTGTTGATGTTATAATACGTCTGTAGTTGTTATTATTTTTAAGCAAGCTGGTATGCCATATGCACATAGCAGAAGAAAATCGAAAATAAGTAAAAAACAAATATAAATTAATTTTTTTTTTGTCGAGATACCTTTCTTTTTTTGGTCTAAAAAAATATACGTTTGCCATTTAAGACCACTAAGTACACGTTTGTTAAATTTATCTAATGTTCTAAAACATGAATGATAAATTTTAAAATGTTGGATTCTCATCATGTTGAGTCTCAAATGTGAAATTACTTTATCGCTGTCACTATCATAAAAAAAAAACAATTTTAAAAGGGAGACAAGCAATATGATGATGCCAATCACTGATATAGATACAAAAAGTTTGTTAGAATCGTCTAGTTCTTCTGTTAGTGTTTTACTTAGGAATCAGGTTTTTTGCATGCATTACTATCTGAAACTATTGATTAAGTTTTGGACAACATAACTTTCCGTTGGAATCTGCGCCTAGGCACTTCTTGCCATCGCCGAAGTCGCTGTCATTGCGGCGAAATGGTTGATCAACTAGATCTTATCTTGGCAAAGAATCGAAGGTCACCTTTCGCGGCACACCAGCTGAATGACTTTGTCAGTCCGTCCTTTCAATTTAATAAACGGATTTGACGGTAAGACGCCTGCTTCATTTTACAGAAATTTCTGTTCAGGCTGCTAGTGCACTCTGGTGATATAAAAGCTGAAGTATCAAATGGCTTAAGCGAAGACCTTTACAAAAGTTTCATATCTGCAGTGGAATTTTTAAGACATGGAGGCAGAGCAATTTAAAATTTTTGGAAACTTCTATAAATCTGGTGGATGTGACTGACTTGTGCCCAATATACTAGCTCTTATTTTGGGCAGTAAATTTGCATTTGATTGCGTTGTCTACGACATAAAACTGAATATAAAGAAGTTTCAAACTTTGAATTCTCAGTAGGGGTTGCATTTCTAAAAATTCTTTCTTAGTACACCCTATACTCACCATACACCCTCCATATTTCATACTCGGTTCAGCGGTTTAACTGGTCACTATGTGTATTAATTGAAATATATTGATTGATTTATTTTTATTATAAATACTCTATGATAGGAAATCTTTTTGGTACGCGCTGTCAAAATTGACTGGCACATTACAAACGCGCTAAACCCAAATGTTTTGCAAATAGCATTCCTTACTTTCTGATGCAGCGGTGAGTCGACCAGCTATTATGGACCATTGCAAATGTAATGTAAAACTTTGCATTTCGGAACCAAACTGGCTTACCTCTGTGAAATGTCTTCGGATCAGCAAATGACTCAGTCAAAGACTGAGAGACTGATTCTGTTTCTTTCTTTTACTGCTATGTCTCTTTGCTAAGTATGTTACCCACATTAGTATGGACATTTTATCCCTATTCAAATTTTTTTCATACCTTTTTTCGCAAGAAAAGCCCTTTTACAAGATATAGTCTATCTTTGTGCCAAATTTCAACACAAATTTAAAAATCAAACAAATATCATCTATATACGAGTATATTCAAAGAAGAAATATTAAAATAATTTTGATTTAAAAAAGCTACTGACAGATTGAATATATCAGACAATCAAACAACAAGGAACAATTAGGAAAGTAGTCTTCAAGACAAAAAAATAAATCAAATAGGTCCATTCGTCTCTGAGATATCGGACATATAAAAAGATTCCGACGAATCCCCCTTTTCAAACATCTGGCAGAAGATGTAAAACCGTACATATACCTACATTCCCAGAAGGCCTCTACAAAAGATGTCATCTATGTCATTGCTATATCATTGATCTATAAGTTTAGGTATTGGTATATAGGTCAGTTCCGAATTTGCAATCTCTCACGTGTCTCTGACATATCAAAACGTGTTGGTTCAAAAGTATGAAAATTCAATGAAATTAGAATACAGAATTGACCGATATACGAATATTAGTAAAGAGGAAATGCGATAAGATCATTCAGAAATACGGACTTGAGGTTTTTCGTGAAGGTTTTAAATGAAATTATATATTCGTTTGTAAGGTTTTTTTTAAATATTTAAATTTTAATGACATTTTCATTTATGTATCTAGTATTTCACCTGTGATGAGAAGCCATGCAAACTCATTATTATATTTAGTTAACTTGATTGGTAATTATTGATTAAGAAAACGGGTTTTCACTAGTACCTGACTGTTGGAAAGGTCCAACTATAGTTTCGTTCACATTCGGTGAACTTCATCAGGGAAAACCCGTTTTCTTAAACAATATGTATCAAACACGCGTTAGTTTTCTAAATAAAATTGAGATGGTTCAAGCTTGCGTAAATGCTCTACACGTAGTTAGGCCAGCTTGTTAGACAATACAAACCCTCTTTGATAGGGTTAAACAATGCAACAATACTGTGGTTACCATGCCTGTAGCAAATTTTTCGCATTTCTTACTAGACGTACACCGTCTTGATAGTATTTATTTAGCGTACTTGGTAGTACTTGGTAGCGTCCTTTGATTACTAGCTTTATTAAGATAGCGGCATACGTTATCAAAGTACGAGCGTTACAATATTTTTTTAAATATTTTTATCACTAGATATTTTTATTAAATCACAAAAGCAAAGGAAAAAAAACGTTCACAGTTTTAAAAACTTAGCTAAAAATAAACCCCCAGCAGAAGAGAAAGTCCCGAGAATGCTGATTGCATTGCCACGTTGAAAACTAAATTTATAATGGTATGCCTTTTGTAAAAATCTGTTATTGTTATTTGAGGCCACCGTTCAGTATTAGTCTTATCTAACTTTTGATAATATCAATAATATAGTGTAGAATAATTATTTTTTAACTATTAACTAGGAAATGACACTATTGTATGTGGTTCGTTAATCCAGGGTCTCTCTATCTATGTCTCCAGGGTATGGCTATCTCCATACTAAATTTCATCCAAATCAGTTTAGCAGTTTTAGCGTGAAATAGTAACAAACATTCATACACGTACATAATAGTAGTGGGAAGTAAGAGGTAGGATTAGTAGGATAGTAGCTTTAATAGTCTTGCGCTTGACCGTAGCTCTCCTGATGCGGCTTAGAATGATTATTTTATTGTGATTTTGGTAATTAATTCCATAGTAAACGTGATTGGTAATAATAAATACTAGGACCCACTGAAGCATGTCTCCTTTGCAATCCAACCAGTCTAATTCTTTTTTGTTGTGGTTGACCCATCTAGGTATCCCTTAATAGTATTACAATCTAGCCTAAAGCTAATAAGCAATTTTAATTTAGCTTATTCTTCTACAAAAATAGTGTGAACCAGTAACACGTATCTTAAAATATCTATTAAGGACAAGGCACTTTGTTCATGCGTTTTTATACATAGCACTTACACTAAATTTCACTATCACGAATTAAAATTACACTACACTAATTTTTAAGTCTCTGTAATAAGACTACAAAATTACATTTATATCATGGCAAAGTAAAATTTTGGGAAATTACGTCATATATTCTCATCAAAAATCCCGCAGTGCCTGAAGACAAGGGTCTTTAACCAATGTGTGTTGCCAGTGATGACATATGACACAGAGACGTGGTCTTTAACTGTTGGCTTGCTAGATAAGCTCAAAGTTACTCAGCGTACAATCGAAAGAGCTTTGTTGAGAGTGTCTTTGCGCGATAGAATCCGTAATGGGGATATTCACTAAAGAACTGGAGTTGTATATAACTTAATAGCTCGTAGGATTTGCAAGCTGAAGTGGCAATGCTCGAAGAACTGATAACCGATGGGGAAGAAACGTTCTTGAGTCGGCACTCACGGCACCACGAACTGGAAGACTACTACTTGGTCCACTAGGTGGACCGACGACATAGTGAAAGACACAAGTAACCAGTAACCAGGCAGCTTGTCGTTCGGAATAGCGTACTTTACGAAGCCTTTGTTCAGCAATGGACGTCTTCTGGCTGTTGATGGTGATGATGATGAATAGCAAGGTCCAAATCCTTGTATTTCTGACAACACCCTGTTTTTTTTTTTTTTAATATTTTTATTGGCAACTGGATACAAAGTCCTTAATGCCTACAACACCCTGTATCTGCCATGTGTTGCTATGTCTATCGCCCACTTAACCCCATAAATCTCCTTCTCTCCACGCCCGTATCCAATAACACCTGTGTGTTTATAATCATTTACCCATCTTTGTAATTATTTATCTATCTTTCAACAGCGCACGCGGATTTTCTCCCGAACTGTCTAAACATATTGATTTTATTTTAGTCTGGCAACACTTGTTAATGTTTTTTGTTATAGGTAAAAATGTTAGAATTCTTTTGATTTTTGAGTTCTTACATATTGGTTCGTACCGTTAATAGAATAGCATTGCTGGGCATAAGTCTCTTCTTTATAGGCTATATAGTCTAGCACGCTATTCAAATTACGGGTTTGGGACGTCACTTATCTTCGAAAGATACTAAGGTTCTTTTACAAGTAGGATCCCTCACGCTGTGTTTTTAGCGTTTAAAAGCAAGTGATAATTATTTTATGATTATTTTGCCTCATAATTCTTGTAAGGTTTTAGATATGCAAGTTTAGGTTCTAAGAAACATTGCTAGGTGCAAAATAAGCAATCTGTTCTTCAGAGATTCCCGTGCCCTTCGTCAAGCTCTGACGCAAGTTACCCGAGAGGGGGGAAGAGGGAGGTAGGGGGGGGGGGGGGGGGTTAGTAGGTACAATCAGGTAACCAACATAAAAACAGTCTAAACCTCCTCCTCTATGGTAAATATTAGATGAATATATTAATCGTTATTATACCTTTAATCTATCAGCAAGAAAGTCTCTCAGAAGCTTAATTTACGAATTCGAAAGCCGACGAGCATTAATTTGCGTTTGATCGATTCGACGCGTGACCAGAATTCCGGTTTTATCTGGCCCAACGTATAAGCATTGCTGTAATGCAGCTAGCAACTGGGCACGCTGCCCTCTGGTGGTGGGTTGGAGCATTTGGTTTATCTGTAGATCTTAAATGGTAATTTTTCTGCTACATTTTTTTATTGTGTAGTTAGTCATATTGCTTATGTTAATAAAGACACTTGAAATTTGTGTTTTTATATTATATTGACGATTATAATCCGATAAAGATTATAATGTAAGAATTGAAGTAATTAACTTCTAGATTTGACTTTTGACACTACAATATATATATAATTGTGTAATATTTTATTTATTAACTGTAACATACATCTTAGTAATTTTATGAATATCATAATATATACAAAAGAAAAAAATATTGGTGACAATATTTTTTTAATTTTGCGCAATATGGTTATAATGATGGCTGCGTTGCCTGAAGGAGCGCTGAATTGCTAGATTCATTTTTTGGGCAAAATATAACTCCAGCAATTACATAATAGTGTATATAAACATTATGTATATAATATCAGTAAAGAATCCTTTATCGTAAAAATAAACAACGAATATATCTTTCTGTGAATTTGTTTATTATTTTGTTGTAGAACGGAGCTAAAACTTTGTTTAAAGTAGCGTCCACTAGTTACATACCAGGAGTACTTTGAACCGGTGTCTGGTTGATTTTAAACTGCTTACATTATGTACCTATACGTCGTTATATACCCATAGCGTCCTACCGTTGGGCATGCGTCTCCCATATGAAGGGGGTGTAGACCATAGACCACTAAGCTGGCCAAATTGCGGTTTGAGGACTTCACTTATCTTCGAAAGGTGATCCGTATATTAATTAATACTAAATTAATTAATACTAAATGAATTAATACTAAAATCTCCGAAAAGCAGGTTTCCTAAGGACATATTCGTTCATCGTTTATGCTTAATAATATATTTTTTCAAATCGGTGTTGCCGTCTTCGCGCAATTAAGTAACACGGCTGTATTTTTTTACCTACTACCTAGAATAAGGAAATATTACCATCTCATCTTCTTCTAGGTATTCGGTAAATAATTGACCGCTTTCAGACCCTATTTTTCCTTTTATCATAGCGACTGGCAAAGCAATCGACATTATATCGGCCCTGGATCTAGGATTTATTCAAACTAGGGTGGAACCAAATTATCAATTATTTCATGCCCATTTTTTTAACATTACGGCATATTTCCCCACTACATTACATACATGTAGGAGCATTTAGGTATACAGGGGTATTTTGAAAGGCTATTTAGGCAGTTACCATGACGAAAAACTATCACACTTTTCAAACTTTCATATAAGAAATTTAATTAATTTTGTCGCCGCGGTCTTTCACTTTTCATGAAACAGCTTACACACATACAAAACATCAATTATATCAAAATTCTTCTTTGAAACTTATCGTATCAATTGATTTATTCGACCCCTGAATAGGATTCTAACAATATTACCACAAAAAAATATTTATAAACATAGTTCAAACTATTGTTTTACAAAGGAATGTCAAAAATTTAAACACTCTTCAAAAACTTTACTGGAACGAAATTCTAGAGATTGAATATCAAAATTGGTCGTTAGAAACTGGATAGACAAGACAGCATATACTTAAACAAGGCGGTTCATTCTGAACAAGTGATAGCCACGGATTTTTATAAATAAATGAACCGAATTATCTGCTTAATATGCTTTTAGCGATAAGGCCGCCAGATGTGACACTAGATGTAATTTTTTCTGATATTCTTTTTGTGTCTGCTATAAAGAGTTAATTCATTCATGTAAAATCTTTTGTGTTTATTTTCTTCAAAATACTAAAAAGTGCAAGCGCATTTATTGCCAAATACAAAATAACTAACTACAATAGCAAAAAAAATAGTATTAAGATTACCTATGGACCATTTGAGATTTACTGAAAATCCAAATGCACACCACCCACCCACCACCAGAGGACAGCGTGTCCAGTGTGCTAGCCGCATTACCGCTGAATGGCGATACTAATACGTTTTTCCAGATAAAAACCAGCATTATTTTGTGGTTCAACGGTAAGTGAAATCTGGCTAACGTATAAGCATTAATACTATGCGGTAATATGCCGCTAGCATTCTGTGTATGCGAACCACTGATTGGTCTGAGCATTTGGATTATCTTTAGTTGATCTTTTCCGATTCAAATGTTCATGTGTTGTTAAGAAAGTAATAGTTAAGAATTTAATTTATATTAATAAAGTCACTTGCCGGTACTTGACTCATTGAGATAATTATCTGATGTTAACGCTGCTACATATCTACAAATTAAAATAAACTGAACCACGCGATACCTTGACACACTCTTGACTGATCTTTAACAGACTTCATAAAATGAGGAAGCTCTTAATTGTACGGAATATTATAAGTCTAAGAAATATTTGTTGGCCTTTGAATAAATAACGTTACAGGCAAGTCTTGTTACATTTGAAATATTAAATACTTAAAAAAATTAAACTTAAATAACTTATTAAAATACTTTTATAGTTCTCACATATACTTATTATATTATATATTTACATTGTAATTTATTTCTCAAGTTATTAGTAATATTGTGTAATGATTGTTCGTTGCACAAGAACGATGATTCGACAAGCTGCATTGACATATATTCACTAAGCTACTTTCTTTGTGTTTCCCGATATGATTGATAAAACATTTCTTTATCTTTATTTTATCCATGACACTTTCCGGATCTTGCAAAAATTCAAGACGAACAAACAGACTAACAAACACACTTTCGTTTTATAATATGTATCTGTAGGGATTAATAGTATAGAAAAATAGAGAAAAGTCAACAAGTAGTTCTACAATGTTGCAGTTCGCACAATAAATTCCAGTCAATTACAATTTAAACTTATGCTCTGGACTTTAGTCTACTGAAATTCTTGACAGAAGGCCTGTCTACTTAACAATGTAGTGATTCTCAATTGACTTACAAAACGCATTCTATATCACTTACCATCACGAATTCAGATGAAATGAAACGTCTTCAATTAAAATTTAAAAAAAAAATATAAAATACTAAAACCTATTCAATGTAAAAACCCACTTTAATGATTTCTCGAAGTTCCGTTTATTATTTTGTTTTTTTTTTCCTTATTTATTCTTAATTTTGTATATTCCCCGATTTTTCAGGCCGTTTTTTTTTAATTATTGTGTTATTTGATATATTTATTTACATTTATAACCCAATCGCAAAAAAGAGGGTGGTATGTATGTCTGTGGCTCCCAAACGGATAGAAGTAAGTAAGTAAAGAAGTAAAGAAGTTTATTATTTCATGATATTGTGTTTGGTATATACAGTAGGTAAAACAAATTGGTAGTAAAAATACAAAATACCTTTTTGAAACTCTGTGCTCCACACTAGGTCTCCTAGGTTTTTTTTTTTTTTTTTTTTTTGGAAGAGATGGAAATAGAGGATGTTTTGAGTATGAGTGAGTAGTGTCTTAATGTGTGAGGTAAGTGGGTGTGTGTTGTGTAATATAATTGTAAATTTAACTGTGTATGTTGTGACTTAATGTGTGTATATGTTGTGTAATATAATATAGATAGACCGATTTTGATTTTTAATTTTTTATTTTTTGTTTGAAAAGTGTATATTAGTTCTTTAGCTATTTGATAAAAATTGTTTCTTAATGGCCGACGCCACAAAACGGCGAAGTACAATTTCTTTTACAAATACCTCAATATAGGTTTCATGAAATTAAGACTTGACCAGTAGAATATTATGATAATTTCAAATGCAAGATAGCTGCTACAACAAAAGTCGGGCTAATTTTCAAAATTTTCAATTTTAATTGTATTTTATACAGAAATGTCCTAGTCTTATTTTTTTATATAAAATTCCAGCTGCTGATAATCATCATGTTTGTATAAATTTCAACACCGCCCTAACACCTCTGCTTAAAAATACAAATTAACTTAAGGAAAAGTCTGTTCAAAATTGAATAATACCATTTCGTCATATTTCTACGCACAGTACATCGAATAATCGAAACGAATACTTCACGCAATCGAATCGTGTGCGTTCGATTTTCAAATTCAAATTTATCCTGAAAGCTTCGACTCCCGCGCAGCTATATAACGCAGTGCTCAGCCTACATCGGTCATTTCATCCCGGCTTTCCGACCAGTGTAAACGTGCCTTAAAAAGGTGCTATTAAAATTAAAGATTCCAAATTTGAATTTCATATTCGCCGTGGATTTTTCGATCTGTGATTTTAGTTTTGCTTTTTTATTTCTCTCTATTTGTGTTAAGTATATTGATTCTGCGTTCCGGAGTTTTTAAAAGGTAATGCTTTTAATTTATTGTTTTTAAAGGAATATTACTTATTTATATTATTTGAAATTACTTTTGGTCGAGATAGTAATGGTAAGCTTGGTAATGGCGTTAGCATACTAGGCACGCTCGCCTCAGGTAGTCGGTTGGAGCGTATCGTTAGTTAAAAACTTAGGAAGCCTGAATTTCTCTATTTCACTAGACATTTCGCATTAGTATGCCGCATCATACACATTTTTTTGCTGTATTTTTATAATTTTGTTGAGAAAGTCATAATCATTCATTCATTCATGAATGGATCAGCTGGGAAAAAATGACCAAAGCACTTATTATACCACTCACAGTCCTAAAATCTTTTACGATGCATCCGATGCAGATAACCAAAAGAGCTAGAACGCTAAATGCCTGACTCTAGTTTGTACAAATAATTAATATATATATATATATATATATATACGCTGCCGTCTTTTTAAAAATCGCAATATTTAAATAGAATAATTATTATGTTCATTAATAAAATATACGCCGTAACGAAACCTTTATTTAACTACAGATACTGGAAGTCTATTATTTTAAAAGAATCATATATCTAAAGGAAAATCGCAAATCGTCAAAATGCAAAAGCGTATAGCTTTCACGTGCATTTAAATATACCTAGTATTTTTCGTATTTTGTATATCTTACTTTTTAACAATTATTTCAAGTATGAACGATATTGGAATTTTTGACCATTATTTTCTAATGATATGTACTTAAAAGCATATAAATTTAAGTTTTGTGATCGGTGTTTCTTATACATATGGCCGTTGGAAAATTTAGGAAAATTTTTTAATATGTCGTCTAAAACTTGATTTTGAGGTAAATCACCATGACATAGCAATATGACCTACTGGGCCACCCAAAATGACTAATAAAAATATCATCAACAGAGGTACTCATTGTATTTTTATGCGTGAAAATTATGTAGGGAAAATATATAAAATTCTTATTTCTATAATAAATAGTTCCTGCTGGGTAATAATCTCTAAAACCAAAATGTACATTATGAACTGCATATGTACCAAAACTAAAAATCATTATTAATTCTCCCAAAAACTGAAACTAAACGAACCAACTGAACTAAACGATAATAATAATCTCATAAAACGTCGCACGTAACTATTTTACTTTATTTTCATACATACTTTTTTCCTGCGACAGTTTTTTGTGTATCTTTATTATTGTTACAATTGGCGCCTACAAAAAAAGAAACCATAATCCTATTCTGTTCATTCACTCATGTTCAATGACTCATTCAGTAAGAATGTAACGAGTGAAAAAAAGATCCCTTTCGAACAAAAACCGAAGTAGGTCGGATGATGTAATGGGAAAGAAAGATTTCAACTTTGATCGTATATTCTAGAACTAATTTATATGAATCAATTTAAAATGTATCGGAGGTTCGCGCGTTTTTGATTTGAGGTAGGTATTTGGTAATTTCTAAAATTACTAACAAATTGAAAAAAAAAATCTTTTAACTTATAAAGTCACTTTATTACAACTATATTCTACTACTTATTATTAATATCTATGATATTATGGGTCATGGACGTAGTTGACATAGTTGCCGCTAGCTTACTGGGCACGCTGCCTCTTGTAGTGAGCATTTGGATTATCTGTAAATCTAAAGTAGTCTATTTGCAAAATTTTTTTGTTATAGTTAGTTCTTTAATTTTTCTAAACCGGTTGAAAAAAACTGTTGTGCAATATCTTTTTCATTCCACCATCTCGGAGTATTATTGCTGTTCGATATCTGAGTGCAAAAGCCGTTTTTATCCGCAAGAGGATAAAGTAAATTTGAATTTAGAATATCGTGTGCACTAAGTTAGTGAATTAAAAACTTAATTCAACCTATTTATTTCTACCTCTATAATGCCGAATTCATCACACAACCTTTTTTATTTTGTTAAAAACTCAGACTCTGACCCTTTTGCTGTACTTTTTTTAATTTCTTTGCGAGCGCCATTACATTTTTTTAGAGGTGGGATGAAAAGTTACGTGTTGCACTCGAGTTCAAACATTTTTCAACTTGTGCTCTTTTAATTCCCTCGCTAATGCTCAGGATTCTAATTTTAAGAATCCTTCGCTTGCTTGGTCATCAAAAGTGAGCACGTGGTTAAAAAGCAACTTTGCACTCTTGTATAACAAATAACTATTATTTCCTAGGTAACAACGCAATTGCTGAGCTAGGTTTCTAAAGTAAACATTTCCTGAATTCCTATTCTTGAATTGTTTTATTCATTCATTGTTTAATAAATTTCTGCAAACGAAAATTCTTAATACATATCAATATAATCTAGCCTTAAACTAATAATAATAATTAAATATTATCTCTAAGAATGTATTTTTTAACGCTTTTTCTTATTGTACTACTTAGGCAATTCTTATGAACAAAGCGTCTTGCACCTTATCACGTTGTCTTTAGTTAAAGCACATTCAATACATTTCACTATCACTATTTGAATAACATGTCGCAGTCAAATATCGCATAACATATTGCGAATTATACATCATTTTTATAATACAACATAGAATCCTAACTGTTAACGACTGTTTCACTTTCACAACAAAACCACTAAACCGATCTAGATGAAATCGGTACACAGGTAGATTGAACCCCGGGAAAGTACATAGGATACTTTTAACCGACTTCAAAAAAGTAGTTCCCCCATTATCTCGACAATCCAAAGGGGAACTACGCGGGTGAAAGTAATTTATTCATTTAATTAGCTTTAAACCTTCCTCTCTTACGAAATAATATTAAAAATAACTAAATACAACTAACTTAAATCATCTATTTAAAAATAACTAAATACAACTAACTTATATCACCTATTTAAAAATAACTAAATACAACTAACTTATATCACCTATTTAAAAATAACTAAATACAACTAACTTAAATCACCTATTTAAAAATAACTAAATACAACTAACTTATATCACCTATTTAAAAATAACTAAATACAACTAACTTAAATCACCTATTTAAAAATAACTAAATACAACTAACTTAAAGCACCTATTTAAAAATAACTAAATACAACTAACTTAAAGCACCTATTTAAAAATAACTAAATACAACTAACTTATATCACCTATTTAAAAATAACTAAATACAACTAACTTATATCACCTATTTAAAAATAACTAAATACAACTAACTTAAATCACCTATTTAAAAATAACTAAATACAACTAACTTAAAGCACCTATTTAAAAATAACTAAATACAACTAACTTAAAGCACCTATTTAAAAATAACTAAATACAACTAACTTAAAGCTTTATTTAAAAATAACTAAATACAACTAACTTAAATCACCTATTTAAAAATAACTAAATACAACTAACTTAAATCACCTATTTAAAAATAACTAAATACAACTAACTTAAATCACCTATTTAAAAATAACTAAATACAACTAACTTAAATCACCTATTTAAAAATAACTAAATACAACTAACTTAAATCACCTATTTAAAAATAACTAAATACAACTAACTTAAATCACCTATTTAAAAATCATAAGAATATTACAATTTGTTTTTACAAAAATACATTAAAAGTCTGTAGTAAATTGATGTCAGAAAAAAATCTATTTAAATTGTATAAAAATTATGCACAATGGCATCTTCAAACTATTTTGTAGTTCGTAGTAAATATATAAGGCTCATTTAACACGGATACATAAGCCAAAGTTTACCTCTACAAGTATGTTGGATGTAATTATGTATGTCTAACTGTTTGGTTGGGCGTCGCCAAGGGCAGGTTCAGGGCAAGAGGCAGTTGCCTCCTCTACAGAAAAAAAATGCCATAAAAACTTAACTAAAGAACACTTCAAGTGTTCTTTTTGTTTTCGCCTTAATTACTCTCCAATAAGGAATTTGCCGACATTATTTTGTAGACGATTATGTTAAACTAAACTTATTTATTACCTTGATATTATTAAAATCTAGCTTAAGCTAAGGCTTAGATTGTAATAATATCAAAGAAAACCTTTTACAGGTTTTCCTTCTGCAATATAAAAAAAAGTCAAGTGCTTGTCGGCACATTGGACTTCGAATCGTTTTTATCACAATCCCTGTTGGATATTACTATAAACCTGCATGTACTTGAGGAATAAAAAAAGCAAATAAATAATTTGCAAAACATAAAATAAATAAATAAAATACAATAAAACATAATAAATATAAATATGTAGAATCATTTCCTATATATATATATATATATATTTACGAGTATATATAATATATTAAATATAATTTTTTTATTTATAATAACAATTTTTTTATAATAAGCTATACTGATTGCTACCCGCAATTTTATTAAACCAGTAAAATCATAAACATGTGAAAATCAGACTTTAATTCGGTAGCAAAATGTTTGATTTAATTTGAGTTTAAATCAAAATAACACTAACTGAGGCTTTATTTTTGAACCGCTCGTTTGAAACTCACTAATGAAGTCACTTACAAGGGATATGCAAAGAGACGCATTTTTCAAAAAAATATACCTTTCGCCAAATAACGACTGTTTCACAGATGTTACAAACCAATTAAAAATGCAAGTAGACACTTAAAAATGCGTAAAAATTGGGAAAAGGGGAATCTAACATAAAAAAAACGGAAATATTGATTAACTCCCCCCTATTTGAAGTTGGTTATAATAACACACAAAACAACGAGTTTATGTTCCTTCCTTTTTGTACCGTTTACTCAGTGATGCCAGGAAATAGTTCCTGGCATCACTGAGTAAAAAAAAAATTGTCATAAAGCATTTTTTTTGTACTAACTAAAACAATATACATACAGAACCATCAAAATAAATAAGTTTTTTACTTATTTTTTTTTTATTTTTAGTAACTATTATTATTTTAATTATTTTTTAACTTATTTCTTGGTTTTTTACTTGTTAGTTGTTTATTTATAATATTAATAATATAGATTATGTATTTTCCACAATTATTGAGAAAATCAATTGATTTTTTATCAAATTATTAATTTAATTGAAATAATTTTTCTTTGTTTCAGATTCCTACTAATCGAATCTCAGCAGTATTATAAAGTTCCGCCATTATGTATTTAGTTCTGGTTTTCGCCGCCGCGGCGCTAGTGGGCGGATGTCGCTCGGCCACCGTCAACAGGGAGTTTCCACTCTTATCCGAGTTGGATAATAACATTGTACCCAATGGTAAGTAAACAACTAGAGTAAGTACTATAAAAATAAACCATCTATATCTATCTTTACATATAAAAGAGTAAATCCTGGCTGATATTTGCTAAGAACCTAATCATAGTCCTCTAAACCTCAATGGAAGCAATAAAATCTGAAATCTGAATAGAGAGATGAAATTTGGAGAATTGATTAATTTTAGGATGAACTAAAAAAGGATTTTTGGAATTTCTATCCTAAAGGGTCAGATGGGGTTCAAATTCTAAAAATTATTTCGTCGTTGCAAATTTAAAATGTGTAATTTTTCTTGTAAATTACTAAATTTACAAGAAATACTAGACATGGGAGGTTATATCCCATTTAATGCCGCGGGCAAGAACGCCGCGGATGAAAGCAATGTTAATATTACGTATGTATTTAACTGTTCTTAAAACGTATAGTTAAATATTGCTCTCAAAATTTCAGAAGGATCGGTTGCAATAAAACTCCCTCCCTCTATTAACTTAGATATTTATATTTAAAAAACTATCGACGACGCAATAGCGACGAGGTGTCCGCTTGTGTGTGTCCTAGCCCCCAGAGGATGTACAGATTTTGTTATTTTTGTATGAAAGGTGCATTAGTTGGGTGTGTTCTTACTTCTTTGATAAAATCGGTCCAAGATGGCCGCCACCTATTTATTAAAATTTTAAGTTAATTCCTGACTATCTACCACACGTTAAATATCAATAAATACCGTTTAAATTAAATCATAATATTCTCTACAAAATCTGAGCACACAATAGATTTCCTTTTGACCTTTACTTCAACCTATCTGCTAATACTTACCAAGAATTCCTTTTGACAAAATTATTCTATTCAGTAATATCTGGTTCTCGATCTAATGTCTAAAAGTCGAGCTCATTTGCAAATCCTTTGTGTCTACAGCCTAAGGTCAACTCTGGAATAAGGTCAGGTCAGGAAATTATAATAGGTCTTTGCTCTGGAAACTAAAGCCAGGTTTTAAATAGGTATCTAGTGCAGTGGAGATCTAATAATACCCATCTACTAACATCATCGCAAAGCCATCACGTCTTTATGCTTATTCTTCTTCTTGTCTATCTCTTCTTCTTTCTTTTCTTATGTTTTACTTCCCCGTTTTTACTTATAGGTACCTTAGTTCTGCCTATGGTTGCCTAGAAAAGATTGCTAATAGCTATAAGGCTGCCGATTCTTGCGCCGTTGTAATAGGTTTCTTTGTTTTTCTGTTGTATGTTTTTTTGGGCACATAGTAAAGAGCTTTCTATATAGGTATTTTCAAATCGCAAGTGAATCGGTTTCTTGTAGGCAAGCGCGCTACATACTAGGTTGCATCGTCAGTTTAGGGTCGTCATTATTAGGCGAGATGCGGTTAAGCTCAAGTCACTTTCCCAGACATAGGAGAAATTCTATTGGGACGCTATGCGTGTGAAACGTCACTAAATAATTTGAACACTTCAGTTTACTTGTTCTAAATAAAGGATAGAATTTTATTATTCAGTCAGACCTTCCTGATCTTTTGTTTTCGTGAAATTAGTCAATGTTACGAACTCAACTTAGAAAAGTATGATTTAATTATTTTCAACGTACTTATTATTCTGTTTCAGGTTTAAAATCCAAACCGAAATTAATATTGAATCTAACTATGCCGAAACGACCGAAATCTTCATATGCGTTCAAACAGGGCGACATCTTGCACCTGCCTTGTGAAGCTGCCGGCTCTCCCGCACCATCTGTGCGCTGGTTCAAGAACGACGCGCCGGTTTTCGAGGTTGGTTTTGCTAGTCGCCGCTAGATGGCAAATAGTAGTTTGTTGTTTTAATATCATTTCAAGTGCTTGATAAATTTTTATCTGTTATACATATATAATATAATTATACTTCAATTAGTAAATTCGACATGATATTTATTATGAACAATTATAATTTACTTATCAAAGCAAAAACATATCCAGTCCTGCCAGTAGCGCTATTTTGTAGCGTGGGTAAATTTGAATTATCTTAGTTCTATATCTTTACACTAGGTGGCATTGCAAAAAGATTCTCATTTAATTTTTTCGAAATTTTCAACACCTAATAAAAATGTAGCTTTAGATATTTAAAAGACAATCGGGAAAACAAACTAATAACGTAATAAAATCAACAGATTTCAATTTTAACCCACTTCTTCTTTACTTTGTCGTTTAACTAGAAACCATATCCCAATACGAATGTTTAAAAACAAACAAAAAAAAAAATGTTTCATTTTTTAAACAAAGAGTCCGAAAAGTGAAATCAGTACTAGTTTTTTTTTTATATTATTGTTAGTTGTAAACTTCGATGTGTCAATTAAAAATCATTCCTATTTCTATCGTAGTACGACATGGAATCCAACGAGCAAATAGACAGCAACCCGGAGTCATTCGCACACGTGACGTCGACGCTACTAGTGGCGCGCTCTGGCCGCCGCGACCGGTACTCTTGTGTCGTCACTTCCGGCACGAAGACTATGCACGCTAGCACTATTGTATACAATATTGGTAAGTTTATTCTTAATTTATGTTCTACTAGCTGTACCTCGCGATTTCAACCTCGTTTCCCCATTTTATTATCGAGATAATAAAATGGGGAACTACTTCTTTGAAGTCGGTTAAAAAGTATCCTATGTTCTTCCCGGGCTCCAATCTACCTGTGTACCAAATTTCATCCAGATCGGTTAAGTGGTTTTAAGACAAGACAAGGACAGAGTTAAAATATTAAGTTACGATTCTACATTTACGGTCTTATTAATAAACGAGTCTTAACTCTAAACAACATTTGTCTTGTTTTATCCCATCGAGAACGTCACGTGTCAAAACAAGACAAAATATTTTTAAAGTTAAAACGGGTTTATTAATAAGTCCGATAAAATGCCATTTATTCGACTAATCTTCCAAGTTCTTTTAGTAAGCACAAAGTTTCTGTTTAGTAGCTGAATTTTCAATACGTTGAATTCGTATGTATTGTGTAGGTAAAAATACAACGTAAAAAAATAAAATACTTTAGTAAAAATACTTTCGGTTCTTGCAGGTGTTTTGATTTATAAATGAAACTATTGGGCCGAGTTTTTGTAAAATATATAAAGGACTACTTGAGAAGCAAGCATACTTTTACAAACACAATTTATTCAATTCACATTTGACCACTAGCTCGCACGAGCACGGAAGTTGGCGATACTGAAGCCCTAGATAGAGCATACCCTGGAATACACTAGTTCTCAAGGAAGGCTGCCGGAACACACCTTTAGGTGCATAGCGGCAGTTTTGTCAACTTGAGCTAGCTAGCCAGGCAAGCGTAAGAAAACGTCCTACCACTATGTGCTATGGTTTCCTTTACCGGTAGCTCAGACTCTTTTTGTGAATGAATTAAGAACCTTCTCAGATATTAAATTTTAACAAACCACACCTACGCCCTCTTCTTCTTTCTTATTGCTAATTGTACTAAGTAAATACAAATAAAGTTAGTTCAATAACTCCCCACTAGATGGCATGAGCGACATCCCCGAACGCGTCAAGCTGTACCCTCTGACTCCTCAAGTGGTGGTGTCATATAGCTTCTACCTGGACAACATAGGAAGCGATATAGTGCTGCCTTGCAGGGTGAAGGGACACCCACGACCCACCGTGGCCTGGACTGACAAACACGGGAACCTCGTCAATAACCATCCCACCATGCAGGTATAAATCCTTGGTTAATTACTTTATTTCTTGGGCGCAGGGACTCGAAGCGGGAGTTGACCTCCGAAATAAGATAATGCCATCGGATCAGATCCAGTGCTGTCTCGACTAAATCAGACTTTGCGTCATCAATCCATTGATATCAAGGCTCAATTGATAGCTTATCCAAGAAATTAAAATATCAATTTCACTTAAAATACAGATTAAATAAAAGATAGGTACCTAAACTATAAATTTCTGCTATTATATCTTACTCTGAGAATCTTATAGACCAGTGGGCCTGGGGCAAGGCCAATAATTATGAAGATGGTGATTATATATTGAAAATAATTTTGCTTTCGTGTGATAATTGTCATTGATTTCTTTCGTTATTGTTACAATAAGTAAATAAAATAAGTAAACAAATTTATTCACTAAACAATGATGAACAGGAACAGATGGGATGGGCTATAGATCAGTAAACATAATCTCAAATACTACATAATAATATACTCTATCATTATTAGATGCAATGTTCAAGTCTGTCTAAAGTTACGGATGATATGTCTTTCAGCGATAAGGCCGTCACTTGTGACTCTAAGTGTAACACTTATTTTTAATTTATATATTTGTGTTTTATAGTTTTGTATAAAATAGTACCATTCAGCTACCTTGTATGCATTTTTTAGCAATTCTCGTCAAGTTATCTATGTAATTCGTTCCCAGGTTCTTCGTTCAGGCGAGCTTGTAATCTCTGACCTGCGTTGGGACGACATGGGTCAGTTCACCTGCCATGCTACTAATATCTTCGGGACTGCTAGTGCTAGCACCTTCGTCTATCCTGCTAAAGTGAGTACTGCTACAAACTGCTAAATGCCCCATTGTTGGAAAGGTCCAACTATAGTTTCGTTCATATTCGGTGAATTTCATCAGGGATGAAATAAGTCATTCGTGTCCACAACGACTCATTGTAAAATGTATAAACAAGAAAGTATAGATATTTCGATAGCTTTCGAACTAACTAAGAATTTATCGGGGAATGTCCTTGAAAAATATTTCAACGAATTGAGAACTTTCATTTTTAAAGTCGATAAAAAATGGCGGTCTGTTAGCGCAATTTCGATATGTGATAAATACTTGTTACAATATGGCTTATTTACTTACTTTATTTTGTTTTTGCAGGCAACTTAGGTAATCGAAACTTGAAGAAGCGTCGTCGGCTATACTTAACTTGGATGTTCCTGATAGCTTAAGTTTTTACTTTATTAAGCCATATACTAGGGCGCTGGACGCTGCGTTTTCTAACATAATCTGTTCATCTTTGGTAACTAAATTATTTATAACTGAACTTTCTTTAGCATACTTCGAATTTATTTAGTTAATAAGTCTTTTTATTGTATCTTTAAGAGTTGAAAAAGATTCTTTTAATACTAAATGTTTTCATAAAGTTTATCGCTGTTGTATTTGAAGTGTATATTTTTAAGCAAAAAGTTGCCAAAGAAACATGCGTGACTTTGAAACCAAAACGCAGCGTTTTTATACCAGTGTGTAGAATCACCTTTACCGAGGTTTTCTATCTTTTTTTTGTTTTTCTTTATAATAATTAATTAATCTTGTATTATTAAATATAACGTTCATTTTTCATTTATTATCATATCAGTATTTAATAAACGAAAAAATGCAAGTGATTTTTTAGTGTTTTTATGAATAATTAGATCTTTAAATTTGAATCGATATTTTGATCATTCAATTGCTTTGTAACCTTCGTAGACTGTGACTCAATAGACCACATGAAACAATTGATCTTAAATAAAATACTGAATTTGACAAAAGCATTTTTATTACTAAAATAAAACAACGAAGGTCCAATTTTGTAGTTTTTAGGAGTGTTCTGAAAACTGTAACATCGTCAATTTTGGCATGACGACGATTTTTTTCTCTAGAAAAATTGTTTAGCTGGATCTTAATTTGGAGTATACTAAGCCGAAGGGGGGTAATTAAAGTCATCATTACGAACAACTTACATTATCACCTTGATATCTAGAAAAAAAATCATCTGTTCCATATAAAAAGTTTATTCGTCGAAAGAATAAGAAATATTTGTTTTCCTTTAAATGACAGGCAAGTTTTGTTACATTTGAATTATTAATTAACTAAACAAATATTTTTCTCGAATTTAGAATTAGTCTCATGGTGAAAGTTGTTCATTAGGGCGTGTATAGTGACCCCCTTTCGGCTTAGTACACCTACCTACACCTACATCCCCTAACCACCTTCCTTGTATAAATAGTTACGATATCAGATTATTATTATTTATAGGCCTTACGGTAAAGCTAACTATATTTCATACTACCTGTGTTACTCTCGTTAATCTTCTTATTTATATAAATATATATCTTATATATAAAAATCAATTGCTGTTCGTTAGTCTCGCAAAAACTCAAGAACGGCTGGGCCGATTTAGCTGATTTTGGTCTTGAAATGTTTGTCGTACTCCAGGGAAGGTTTAAAAGGTGAGAAACATGAAGAACTGGCTGGCGGTACGAAGTTTGCCGGGTCATAGGTATAGGGATAGAAAAATGGGCACGCTGTCCTCTGGTGGTGGGTTGGAGCATTTGAATTATCTGTAGATCTTAAATGGTCTATAGGTCTTTTATAATTGCTATTATTAACCCGACTGTTAAAAAAGGAGCTTATTGTTTATCGAGTAAATGTATGTATGTATATTTCTTTGTCACGCCCTAGAGGCTAAACGTCTTGTCGTATTTTTATGTGAGTGGTGTCAATAGATTCGTCTTCACCTGCAGATGGTTATAAGCTATACTAGCTCCATCCCGCGGCATCACTTGTTTAGATACGCGGCTCTAAAGTTCTTGCAGTCGGGTTTTTTTAAGTCACTTTTAACCACTTATTAGCACTTGCCCGATATTACAACTTAAAAATATAAACTTTTTTTTAAAAATGGGAAAATTACTCGTCACTTCGATGGTTAGATCAATAATATTAATATCAATAAATCATTTATTTCAACAAGAATGACTTTAAAACATTGGCTAATATTATAAATACCTCACATACTAACATACATATAAAATATACTTTAAGTAAGTGTATCACTTCACAACACTTGAAATATTAAGTTCATTTTTACTTAATTTCATAGCAGTATTTTGTGAACGAAAAAAGCAAGTGATTTTTTAGTGTTTTTATCAATAATTAACTTTAATTACTATCCCTCTTTGTTCTACATTGTTAACAAAAAATAAATAAAAAAGTAGTTTTATTTACTAAACCAAATCAAAAATTTCGAAAGTATCAAAACTCGTAGCAAACATTACCACTTACCATCAAAACACTAATATGCATACAAATCAAAGTGAGCCACTAATTCGCAAGTGTCGTGCGGGATTCGAACCCGGCACGCACGACTCGGCCGTCCCACTCACTCGCTCTAATTCCGTGCCATCCGAGCCGCGTCACGATCTACTGTGGGCTAATCATTATTTACAATTACCCAGTTTGATTTACATTTGGACACGGTTAGATTGTGTCCTTAGCTTCACTTAGAGGGTTAGGCCAGGGAAGATATAATACTTATGGGTGTTTATTGTTCTACCCATCAAATTGAATGCATTGCAGATAAAAATTTGTCAAATTAAAAAAGTTAGGTTGGTTCTCCATTCAAAAATTGGTCACGTGATCGGCCAAATTGTATGGAGAACGCAATATATTTTTTTTTAATTCTGTTAAATTTTGTTCAACAATGTGTTTGATTTGTTTGGTAGACTAACACTTTTCTGTTGACTTTGGTTGATTCGAGCCCTCGCCCGCACTTACTAACATTTTGTAATTTGAATAATTGTATAATTTAGACGGTCACCAAATATTATTTGTTGGTTCCTAAAATGGCTTAACGGTCACCAAATTATGACACTCCGAATTTTCGACAACAAGGTCCGCAGTAGGTTCAGGTGATTTTTTATGACAATCCAAATACTTTCGACAACAAGGTCCGCAGTAGGTTCAGGTGATTTTTTATGACAATCCAAATACTTTCGGCAACAAGGTCCGCAGTAGGTTCAGGTGATTTTTTATGACAATCCAAATACTTTCGACAACAAGGTCCGCAGTAGGTTCAGGTGATTTTTTATGACAATCCAAATACTTTCGGCAACAAGGTCCGTTTTAGGAAACGTAATTTGGTGACCATCAATCCATTTATTACAAATGTTGAACATTGAATGTCACTTCCATACCGAGAGCAATCCGGCTTCCGCAAGCAGCACCTATATTTTATTTACTACATATATTTTAGATAATAGACGGTGTTTAAACACGAGCCTTATAGAAAGGTGCATCATACAAGTAGGTGCGGTGGCCTTGCTCTGAATCCCGCGCTATCTGACTCTCAGATGAAGCATCGATTACCATTTGATTGTCATAATGTCTGAGGCTCGTGCGGACGATATGCCTTGCGAAATTGTACGATTTCGTTACTAGTGATGGGGTGTTCTGACTATGTTTCTATCGATATCAGTGAAATTACTTAGTCATATTCGTTAATAAGAAACAAGTGGTTAGAAGCGAGATCGAAAAACCCGACTGCTAAATCGTTAAGCCTGTATATCATCTTTAATTTCTTTTTTTTATTTTGATGTACCCAGTGCCACTCTGACGACTAAGACGAGTCTATTTACACCACACAGATAAAAATACGACAAGCTGTTTAGGCTCTAGAGGGTGCCAAGCAAATATACATACATACACTCGAATAACATAGCCTTCCTTCTTTCGCAGTAGGGTAAAAATAATGATTCGTAACTTAAAGCATCTCAAAACACTGTAAGATAAAATTTAAAAAATGTCTATCAATATAACAATTTTATGAAATATTAATATTAATGAATAATTTAATTTTACTGCAATCACTAAAAATTTTGTAAAATGTCATAAAAAATTATAAAATTTATAAAATATCTGCTCGACAAGCAAACCATTTAGGCGACCGACGTTTGAACAAGCCAAAAGAGAGCGGCACGGTTGTATACTAGAAGTAAATACACTTTAGACACCACAATCTACCAGGCCCTGCCAACTGACTTAGCACTGAAAACTGATTGACTGTGCTGATTGAGGTTCGCCGAGGAAAGAGAAAGATGGCGTAACACTATAGGCGACGGGCTTCTGGGGGCTAAAGGTCACAACCATCATACGTGAAGAATACAGCTCGAAGAGAAAAAGGGACTAGAAGTAAGTTGGAAGAGAACTCAAAGTAGCAAAAACTAAGTATCTTTTTGACAAGTTTTCTTTTGTATTTCAAGTTTTATGTTTCTACAATTTAATTTGTTCATATCCAGTTAGAAATGAGAGTAATATATTATTATAAACGATGTAGAGCTAGGTAACAAAATTTGTTATATGATATAATTTTACTTATCACAATAGCACTAAGTCCTCAATAACGAATGACTCAAATATCATTACAACAAGGTACCTAACTAAAATGAAAAAAAAACTGACTTATAAAAAAACACATTTCTAGGAATTTTACTAGAGTTCGTTTAGAATTAACTGGAAATTACTTATCGATGCATTCATCGACATTCGATATCGATAAACTAACGATAACCACATCACTAGTTGTTACAGTTTTGTTCATAACATAGCCTTGTTCAAATTAAACAGTATTGTATAATTCAAGTTATGTTTAAGTACAAGTTAGATTAAATCTTAACATGTTTGTTTAATGAAATGTGATCTATTATGCGCTTTAATTGGACTTTATGTTTGTTTGTAACGATTGCATGTTATTTACAAATTATAAGGTTGTATATGAGCTATGACCTGTTTAATTTAGTAATCAGTAAATGGACCGAGTAAGCTAAATGACTTAACCTCAAGTTAAAATTATCTTTTATCTGTTGGAATGTACGTTTATATTATGATTAATGAATGGAAGGTCATATTTTAAGACGAATTAAAAAATATGTTTTTTTTTTAAGTATGTATTATCATAGACAGCCAATAACATGAATCGGAGATGCTGTTCGTAACCGTGGCAATTAGAAGTTACGTCATTTTGTCTCTCAAACACCATTTTTTCTTTTTGTTAAATAATACAGCATTTATTTAAAAAATAAAGGTTATTTTAATTTTTTTCATATAAAGACATAAAGAAAATGTTGTAATTTTTTTATTATTTTAGGTTCTGAATTGGTAGGAATCTTTTTTAGTGCTGAATAACCAAAAGGACCCTAATACTAAGACTTAGCTGTCCGTCCGTTATTAAGCAATTATTTTTTCAGTAAAGTATCTTAGAAAGCGTTCGTTCTGTCTTCGAGTTCATTCGTTCAATCGTTTCATTCATTCGTTCGTTCACTTTTATGTCACCCAATCCAATGCCTTTTAACTCAATTTAGAATTATATCTATAAAGAGTAGAAAAAAAGCTATTCTATAATTGTCTGTACTAGACAGATAGATAGGACTAATAAGGTAAAGTGAAGTAATATTTATTGACCTTTAAATAACGTTCGTTACAGGCAACGTCTGTCTTACATTTGAATTAATAATTACTTAAAAAATTAAACTTATAAATCTCATTTATATACGATTAGTTAATATTAGTTGTTAGTTTAATAGTTCTCATGATATATATTTACATTTAGTTTAGTTATGGTGTCTATAGTAGGTATATTTCTCGTACAAGCCTCGTATTTAAGGAAATAGCAAACAAACTTACACAAACTAAGTTATTATAAGTACTAAGTCACGTGTGGTCTAACTTAGAACTAAAATAGTTACAATTTGAATATAAATAACTTAAGTGAATGTGTAATTTTCTAGACACGAATATGTAATAACGTAATACATTTAGAGTTACATAATGTAAACGTTACTGGGGCGTAGTGAGGGGCGGTTGATGGCGGCGCAAACCTCTCATCGGGGTGCAAGTTTGGTGGGTAAGAAATTTTATGGAGGTTGCCAAATAAGTCAAAGTGATACATTAAAAAAATGTTAATTTAAATTAATTTAATTCGGCAAGTTCTAATACTTTATATGTAGTTATTATTTTTATTAACAGACCAAATTTTTGGATCGATTTTGACGATAATGAATACGAGACTAACTAAGAGTATGTAAATATACCTACAGGATAGTTTACTAAACCAAAAGGGGGTCAATACACTTATCCTAAGGTACAAGTCTAACTATGGAACTAACACTGAATTCCAGAAAAAAAATCAGCTGTTCCATAGAAAAAGTTTATCGGTTGTAAACAACATGTATGAGACAGCTGTTTTTTTCTCTAATTCAGAGTTGGTCCCATAGTGATAGTTGTTCCGGGACATTGAGACGAGTATAGTGACCCCCTTTCGGTACACCCCTAACCGATAACCTAAGTAAATAAGTGCTCTCTTCCAAACAATAAATCCAAAGCAGGGCCTTGTTCACAATGAAAATTTCAACAGGTTACACAGCCGAGCTATTTTAACCGCGTGTAATTCACGTGAAACGGTATTTACTAATGTCAAGTTTTATATCGTGTCGTGGCACGGAATGCGTTCGTTTTGCTTCATCAGAATAATGTATTGCGTCAACAAAACGTTTAACACGTGAAACGTTTTTTCAGTAAGGAATCTAGAAGAAAAAGGAATAAGGACCGAGGCTTCGCTGAGAAATCAAGAAAAAAAAATTACGACGAATTGTAATGCAGCCTCTACATTTTTAAAGCCAGTTAATATCTTAACCGACTTTACAAAATGAGGAGGTGTATATAGTGTACCTCCGCGTGTATTGAATCATACATAAAATTACACGTTCCGGTTGTTTGCATAAAAAGACGATAAAAATCCCTCAGAACCCCGAAACATGCAAATTACGTTTTAGAGAATAACTTCGAAATCCGTCCACAAATTTGAAAAAAAAAACATGTACATATAAGAAATTTAAAAGTCTTAGTACCAGTAAACACACTCTTGCTAACATTCGTTCTGTTGAAATCTATGATTGGTACGTACTAACAAAACCCACATAATGATAAAACAATATTTTAAACTATTGCATAGCTTTTATCGGGGGTATGAGCGCGGCGACCGAATCAAGAAATTCCGTAACGAAAATAAACCTAACACTTGTCTAACGTCGTTTCAGTTCGTCAGACTTCGGCACGGTGTTTGTGCGCGTGCGACTAGACGTATGTGTGTACAATAGCTTTCTCTGAGTACGACACGTGATTTTTTTTTAATAATTTCGCACGCATCTTTGCTTATCCTTCAATTATTGAAAGTTAATGTTCTATTTTATACTAGTTCCTACTGTTAATTTGTCCAGTCTAACCGTTTGTCGTCGAGTTGCGTCCTTAAAGTTAAATTAATGCCGTTCTAAACATAAAGCATCGGATTAATTTTGAGTTAGCAATTAAAATTGCAATTCCCACCACTCGTATAGATTCCTTTCTAAACCTAAATGACGATGGATTCAATCACAATTAATACAGCACATTATGAGGACTATGAGCCAGAAGATATGTAACCTTAGCAATAAGTTTTCATACAAATACCTAACGCAGGTTTTTATCTGGCCCAACGTATAAGCATTGTCATTCAGCGTGGTAATGCAGCTAGCATACTAGACACGCTGCCCTCTGGTGGTGGGTTAGAGCATTTACGTTATCTGTAGATCTTAAATGGTCTATTAGTAATTCATCTGCAATTTTTTTTGTAAGTAGTTAGTCATTTGGTTTTTCGTAATAAGGTTTAATTTTGGAAAAAAAAACGTAGGTACTAAAATTAAAAATTAAAATAGCTAAGTAGTCTTAACTACTCTTGAGGAAAGTTCTTTTGAACGCGATCGGACCATTTCATTATTAATCAATATGAAACACTAAGAACTTTAATTATTATAAATAATTGTTTTTTAAATCAAATTCTGATATAATGCTATACATATAATAGGTTACTTTTAATACGCACTTGACAAAATCTATCAATACATTATACAGGGTTATCGGCTAGGGGTGTACTAAGCCGAAAGGGGAACATACCTATACCTACTCATCTAAGGAACATCTTTTAGTATTGAATCGACTCTGAATACGAGGAATAAATTGAGCTGTTTCATAGAAAAATTTTAATGGTCTTCGTTACAGCTGGTTACTTGTCACTAAAACGCGACTTAGTAATTTAAAAAAGCCTTGATGTATGGAAATACACCATTATTTACATGATATATTCTTAAAATTCATTTTAGTTTCTGAACAAATAAAATGCTAGGCCAAAAATATCAAAATCGACACATTCTAGAAGGCCAAATTCGCGAAAATTTGATGAATTTAATGATTTAATATTCTTAAAAAAATCTATTCAAAAAAACCTTCCTATAGACAAGTATTTTTAGCGATTATATGTTTTTAGTGTCTTGATGATTTGACGCTGTCGTACACACGTCTCTTAAATTCAGAGTTGACCCCGTAGTAAAAGTTGCTCCATAGAATGACTAACGTGACCACCTTTCGGCTTAGTACACCCCTAACTAATAACCTAGTAATAGAATGACGTTTGTATGAAACCTTATTCGAAACTTTACACCTTTAATGAATACCTGCTGGCGGTTGACATTTGTAATTCAATGAGATGATTTAATTTTGATTTTGATGAGCATTTGTGTGACTGTCATGGCTTTAAATCATTCTACCACGTACGTGAGATAGGTATTTTAATGTATGACTATGTCTATGGCTTTAGATTCATATCTTACTAAGTTGCAAAAAAGAAGTAGCGGTGCCCAAAGACTCTTTTCTACCGACGCGAAGTCCGACGTCTCCGAGAAATCATATACCTAAAATACGAAACAAATACAGTTTCCATTGTATTTTTTACGTTTAGTAGGTACCCGATTCTCAGTTCATTGAGTAGGAACCTCCTTTTTTGATAGTTAGTAGAAAATAATGAATTGGTCATCCCATCCCGCGGGATAAGACGCAGCGCAGCACGATATATGGCGTTTTCTTACTTTTTAATGTAGACATCGACGAGAAGAGTAGGTACATTATGGGATAGACACGTTTTCCGCTTTCAACGTAAAAATGGCGTCTTCGGCTGTATATATAGTGCAAAACTAGTGATTCTTGAAGTATTGATGTCCTATCTCTGAGCAAAAAATCAAAGACGAACCAACAAACATACAAAACCACTTATCTAACGATTTCCAAAAAAGAGGAAGTAATTAATTCAGCTGTATTTTTTTTAACGCTTGTTACCTGATTTCTCGGAGACGTTTTCACAGATTTGAAAAAAGCTTTTTTTTTTGTCCCTTTCAAAACCATTAGGTTAAAAAACTTTTCTTATAATTTTTAAATCAAAAAAAAAAGTTACTAGTTAAAACACATTTAAATATCTTACTTTTTTGAGTATTTCTGGGACAAATACGAGTATGTCGCTGTGGTCTTTAAGAAACGAAGTTTCAATTTCCAATAGCCATAAAGAAAAAACGATACCTTTTATTTTGTGTATATATCATAAAATACGTAAAAGCTGTGTTCAGAAACTATGTGCTACGTGTGTTCAGAAACTATTTTATGCCAAAAAATATAAATTTGTTTCTTGATCACTGTCTTACTTTATTATTTATATTTGAGACACAGGTGTCCCCGTGCTCGTCAAAGTTTTAAATGGCTATAATATATAGATTGACCAACGCTTTATTTTAGACATAGAAAACATAACACTACAAAAATATAAATTTACATGTAGCGCCACTGAAAACGATCTCTTACAGGCAACCTTTGAGATTGCGAATTTGAGAATTGAGAATTTTGTAAAAAAAGTATACTTTTGACGGGGGTGTACTTACAATAAAGAAAGTAAAGTAATATATATACTTAATTACACATATACAAACATACATACTTACATTCTATTACCTTACATAAACTAAATTAAATTAGCTATATAACTAACATCTCGAGCAGTTCCATCAAAAAAATTTTTTTTTTATTTTTATCCTAATATCTGAAGAAGTTCTGTTAGAGCCTGCCGTAGGCAATGGAATTCGGAAATATGAAGGCAAAATATCTAAAGTCTAAATCTCTTTCGCAATATCTGTATAAAAAATCGATTACATGTACCTACTTTAAATGAGTTTAAATTTAGGCAATAATTATTGCAATATTATATCGAGGTACATAAGATCTAAATCGTGATCGATTATCGTGACTCGCTACCGAAATGAATACAACCTTTTTAATTGATTTTAATTGATGTTGCATTACTCGTATGTACGTAGTCAGTAAGCCCCTTGACTGGTAGCCGGTAGCCGAAAGCCGGGATTGAACCCGAGCCAGTTCAATTCCAGGTTCACGCGTGCAGCTCTGAGTTTTGTTTGTACATTTATATTTAATTATCATTTATTTAATGCATTTATCAAAAAAACTTAAATTACAACAAAAAAATAACAGATGAATTGCCAATAGACCTCTTATGATCTACAGATAAACCATATGATCGAACTCTTTACCATTGCAGCGTGCCTAACATGCTAGCGGCATTACCAAGCTGAATGGTAATGTTTTTACGTTGGACCAGATAAAAACCGACATCTGATCAATTACCACTTGTTTAAACGGTGAAGGAAAAAAAACATCGCGATGAAACCTGCTTTTCGCACTATGGTAAACTATGGCTTACTACACCCCCTTCATAGGAGAAATCCATGCCCAGTAGTGTAATATTTGTTGTAGCGACAACAGAAGTACATCATTTGTGAAAATTTAAACTGTTCAATATCACGGTTCTTGAGATAAATGACTGGTGACGGACGGACAGGAAATTTTTAGTAATAGGGTCCCCTTTTTTACCCTGTATGTACGGCACCCTAAAAGATCCCGCATGACATATTGAGAACCTTCTCATTTATTAAAAGACGATGTAATTACTTGAAGCCTCCTTTATTTGAAATATGTTAAAACCCCGTATTTAAAATCGGCTTGTTTTTTATAGCTTGCGCTTGACCGCAACTCGCCTAATGTAAAGCGACGATGCGGTCTAAGATGTGGCACGCTTGTCTAGAAGAAACCGATTCACTCGCGATTTGAAAAGACTGAGATAGAGTACTCGGCAGTAAATCCCATAAAATGGCTGTTCGCACAATAAATGTCGACGCAAAGCGTTTAGTTCGAGTCCGTGGAATTTCTACCATATAGCGGTGGCGTCTTGCAGTATCTCTACTTGTTCGATTGTAGGAAGGGGACCACAAAAGGAGTTCTCAATTCGTATGTTTTTTTTTTGTATTCCTGCTATTATAGATAGATAGATTCTTGGTTTATGGCTTCTGTGACAGATTGTCACAATTCTGTCAGAGTCCGTTTCATGATAGTGTCATAAACTTGAGGAGGTGTTTCTCGCTAAGAATATGCTCGGTTGTTGCTATAGATTTGTCTTGTGCTCTAATTAACCAGTAAATCAAAGTGACACCTGTCAATTTGACAGTTTGGCGTGGTAATGTCAAAAGTTGCGGCGGCCGCAGGAGGCTGATTGATGCGGCATCGCTGCACGCGCGCAACTAGAACAAACCTAACATTATGGGTTTAGGATTACATGTGAAACGGGTGGGAAGATGCTCTACTTCATATTGTTTAAGAAGACGCGTTTCCACGCGAACCTGATTGTTGGAAAGGTACAACTATAGTTTCGTTCACATTCGGTGAACTTCATCAGGGATCAAATGAGTTGTTCGTGTCTTCAACGATCACACGACTTAAACAATATAAATCAAACACGCGTTAGATTTCTAAATAAAATATGCTTCATATGCACTGTTCTATTTTTTTTTTTCAATAAATAAGTTTAATTGACACTAAAGAAATGTTTTAAAAAATGTAAATTAAAAAATCTAAATGCTTATTGTAGTTTAATTTATTTTATTTTGGCGATACTTAATAAATTAATTAGTTCTATTTAGTTTGTAATTAGTTCGTTTGAGAAATATATGAAAAAAGATGTTTCAATAATGTGTGGATCCAGGCCAAGACAGTGCACATGATACCATAAATACATTAGGGATTATTAGTCTTAAATCTATCAACAAAATTCAAAATAACAAAAAACTTACCGCCGTGTACAAAATTAATTTAGAATCAAAATATTTCTACCTTATTTACGCTAAAAGGCAATTTTTAGTGAGGCCAGACGTATTCAACGACTGGTCTTTCTTATTTTTGATATTTCCTGACTGATTTCAGTAATATTTGGTACACACATGCGAAACACAACAATAGTTAAGATTCCCGAATATGAGAAAATTCTGTGGTTGTCGTGTTTTTTATAAAGTCGCAAAAATTATCGTGGTGGAGATCGACAGTTCGCAGAAATACTATATTTTTTCTTAATAAATCCAATTAGCAATTTTTTTTAAATCTCCTGACAAGTAGAGCATTTTACCGACGGTAACAACTAAGATGCACCAATCTCATACCACGCACACAAACGCAACCTCACACACACACAAACAATGAAGCACATAAAGATGCGCTCTATGTGATACTTACTTAATAATCAAAAAGTATATAAGCTTAAAGGAAGGCTATCAACTCATCATTCCATCTCTATGGTTGTCTGTGATTGGTGAAGTGTTCGAATTTGGAATTGGAATTCGTTGATTCGAATTTGGAACGGTAAAGTAGATCTGATTTTTCTTCGGATTTTCATCTTCGTGTTCGCTATGGTGTCAGAGTTTTTAAGCTGTTAGAAAATAAAAACTGATTTAAATTTAGATTAACTCTACATTATAATCTAACTAAATATCATATATGAAAAATTAACGTAAAAGACGTATAAATATAAATCCATTCGCACAAAAAAAACTTTCAAATATGTCCCACCAACAGACTGTGACAGACGATTTGAGAACCTCCTCTTCTTTAAAATCGATTAAAAAGAGAAATAAGTAGGCGAAGTATCCTACATACTTGGTATTTTTTTTTTTTTACATATTTAGTAAAATGGTATAAAAAGTTTTTAGATTATTGACATGTTTTAAACTTTTAACTCTCATTTGATGCCCTCAGGAGATAAACGTCTTATCTTATCGTTTCTTGGTACATCCATACCTTATAGGTAAGGAACACACCCGCCAAATTTCATTTATCTAGATTTAGCGGTTTAATATCTACGTTGGTTCCTAGCGAATAATCAGTCAGTCAGTCAGGAAGTAATATTGTTTTATATGTTGATATGTGGATATGGTCTTAGTAAACGTTTTCAACAGTATTTATTTTAGGCTCGTGTTTAAAGGCCGTCCATAAAATAACCTATGTTAATACAAAAAAAAAATCTAAGAGGTTACCAAAATGGATTGATGGTCACCTAATCCTTATATTTTTCAGAAGACGAAGACCCACCTCTAAACGCTTACAAATTTGAACCAAAATGAAGGTAAGAAACTTATTTATATGCTAAGGTAGGACATTACTCGTACCATGAATTTTACGGATTTTAGCGACCCAAGTGTGTAGAATTGTTTTAGAATTACGTTTGCATAACTTCGTTTAGACAACATACGTCAGATTTAGCAGACTACAAAATCAACCAGAAACGGAAATTAAATCAATACAATTGACAACATTTAATTTTTGCAAATCAATGGAAATTCGAGATAATGTAATGAAGAGTTCATATTAAAAATATCAATTTTTTCCGAGTTATTCACAAAAAAGTTATGAAATACTGTCGTATTTATTTTAAAACCGACAGATGACATAAAAAAATATTATAACTGTCATATGTGAACCGTACCAAAAGAAACAACAAAAATACAGATAATGAATGACATCATTTTTTATAGCTTTTGACGAGAACAACATTATGCTAGACTTTTCTTGTATATAACAAAAGTTTGATTATGTAGAAAAGAAGACATGATATTGATTATGTAGACTGACTTGCGATCCTTAATTTCCATGTCCAAACAATGCTACCTTTCTTCTTCTTAACCGACCGATTTCTTTTTAACTGACTCACAAAAAGCAGGTTATTTTTTGTTCATCTGTACCTATATATTTTTTTGTGTATGTTCATTGATATTTTCGCCAAAAATGTACAGATTAAAAAAAATGGTTCTGATTATACTCCCGATGTGGTTCCGTATACATTTTATCAAAATCGGTACGTTAGATATTTTTTTATTCCTGATAATGTCCTATTAAATTTTTTTTAGTAACGTCTTAGAAAATCACTTTCTAAGACATTATTATTACATAGCATAAGTTGTGTGCCGAACGGAAGTTTTCAAAAGCTTAAAATGTATTGTAACTGACATTTATAGTCGTTTTTATCTCAATAAAAAAACATATTAAAGTATAACTTTTTTTAAGTAAACTCGTCTGTTTCAGATTCTCATCGCTTGTTTGTTGTTCGTCGTGTCTGCGATAGCAGAGCCACCAGTCAATAGCAGGTTTGTATGATGCTAACTGCTAACTGCTAATGTTACGAATACCTAATTCGCATTTTGCGTACTAATGACAGTTCTATAGAGGTAACAAGTGACGTTCTAAATTCCAAGCAAAAAAACATGGAATCCAAACTGATGGCTCAACGGTGATGGCCAATTCATCTAAGTGGCCAACACTTTGGTAGGATCAGTTTTTGTTCCCTTGGCACCCATCTCCCTATAGAACATCATTGTTGTGCACTAATACTAAGTATGGGTCTGTGAGCTAGACCTCACTAGAGTTTGCCTTAATTAGCTTGATGATTTTTAGCCGATGAGATTTGAAGTAGTATGAGATCTACAAATTTTCAAATTGTTAATAATCAAGTGTACCTCGACGACATTTACTGGCAGATATCAACAGTGTTTGGTGCAGACATGCAGTATACAACAATAATAAAGATTTCTGGATAAAATAATATCCGTTAAGTGATTGCTGTTATTTTATAGTCCCTAAAAATTTAGTTGAGAGCGATAGATAAAGATAAAGATGATTTATTTTTATAAACTTGAGTTTTACATACAATGATAAATGTGTTAGTAAAGTGGCTTAAAATCATGTTTTGCCCTATGGCTTACAAATGTGTTGAGAGAGGGCAAACCATTAAATTAGATATATAATTATTTAAAATGAATTCAGCTTACTGATTACAATTATAAAATATTAATAAGATTCGTCGTATCAGACCATAGCGTCCCACTGCTGGGCACGGGTCTCCCCACGCCCCCTTCGTGGGGAGACCCGTGCCGGCCATGTAGGTCATAGTCCACCACGCTGGCCAAATTGCGGGCTAGGGACTTCACTTATCTTTGAAAATTATTAAACTTCTCGGACAAGCAGGTTTTCTCACGATGTTTTCCTTCACCGTTTAATCATGTAGTAATGATTTCTAATATGCACATTGATGAAAAACACAGAAGAGATTAATAAGATTAAACAGCAAATAATAATAACTACTATCACAATACTACTAACACAATCGAGGTGAACAGTTCGCGGAACAACTAGTTTTCCCTTAATGTTCCAGGTACCTCCCACCTCAACAAGGCAGCGGTTTCGGAGCCCCGTCGTCTACATACGGTGCACCGGGCAGTGGGAATGGTGGATCTCATGGACGACAAACTGCTGCTATTTTCGGGTATTTATTCCATTTAAAACTCTTTTCGATCAAGTTCATTTTTCATCTTATTCTTTTATCAACTTAATATATAGTTAGTACCTATATCCAAAACTAAGTACTTAGGTAGTTTCTGTTCTGCAGAGCTCTAAATGCCTGGAGGCTTAGCGCGACAGCTCAAGTGTCATAATATATAGTTACCTACAGAACTTTTTTCAAAAGTAAGATGCCGATCAAATCGTTCTTTAGCTGTTTAATATCTTTTCTTAGCCTCTAATTGTTTTTTCTTAGTTGATTAAGTCTTACAAAATTAAACTAATCAGCTATAAGCAGCTAATTTTTTAATCTGAACGTAACTTAAAATTTGAAATAGGTCAAGATCTTTTACAATTTTTATTAACATTTCAGGCTATTTGCTTCGGTTAGAGGTAGATAGATAGAACAATTCTTTATTGAAGACAAAAAAAACAATTAAATACTTGAGAAATATTCTTACAAAAAATAGTGCTACAAGTGGCGGCTTTATACAAAGCGATCGAGAGAAGTAATTAGTAAAAGTACTTATATTCTATCCTTGTTTGAAAGTCTAAACTAGTAAAAATATTTTTTCTAGCCAATCAGCTTCTCGGCGGCCATCCTCGCAATACGGTGCCCCATCGCATTTCAGTGCTCCTTCATCTCAGTACGGTGCCCCATCAGCGCTGAGTGCCCCGTCGTCTCAATACGGAGCCCCATCTGCCCAATACGGGGCACCCGGAGCTCACGCGAATCAACCTTCTTCTCAATACGGCGCACCATCGCATGGTGAATCTAGGTAATAAAACTCTGAATAAATAAAACAATCTCAACATTGAGCGCTCTTTGCCTGGGTCCTTATTATTTTTTAACGCTATGTTGACGCAATACGTTATTATGATGATGAAAAAGGAGCGCGTTGTGTGCTATGACACTATTTAAACATTTTTGACATTGGCTTAGTGAATACCGCGGCTGTGTGTTGAAATGTTCATAATGAATAAGGACCCTGGTTTTATCCGACAAAAGTCTTACTTTCGCTTACACCCGATGCAATAGCCGATCGAATTTAAAATGCGTGCATGTCCTAGATACATTTCTCTCTTTCTTTAGAGGATTCCAGTCACCGTCTCAGCAGTATGGAGCACCGGGTGCTCTAGGAGATCAGAGCCGTCAGTATCTGCCTCCTGGTGGTGCCGGGGGGTACGGAGACGAAGGCCAGAGCGTGAGTGTTACCTGTTTTTCTTCTGCATTAGCGCATCGCTGCATGAGTTGATATGAGCTAACTTAAAATACTCAGAAGGTATTTAGTCTAGATTAGTTAATTCTTAACTCAGACCTATTTAGTAGAGTTTTAAGAAGTTTTGAATTCAAAGCCCAAGGTGGCACTGCAACCGGTTTAACAAGTGCTTACCATCAGGCTTGTTATGATCGCTAGTTGAAAAAAACGCGTTGATTGGCTGGATAATCGTTTGGCGTTTTTATGACAGATTAGAATATTATAGTTAGAATAACAGATTTATGTTTATCAGTAGAACTTATTTATCTCATTTTCTATTCCGCAGGAGCCAGCAAACTATAGTTTCGAGTACATGGTGAAGGACGAGCCAAGCGGCAATGACTTCGGTCACCGCGAGTCGAGGCAGGGAGACCGCGCTGAGGGACTCTACTACGTTCTGTTGCCCGATGGTAGGAAACAGGTGAGAATGTACATTTTATCTATATAGGGCTAGGAATGTATTAAACCGAAAGGGTGTCATTATGTTCATCCTAAAAAATAACTTTTATTATAAAGACAATGAAATCGAGAAAAAAAAGCTGTTTCATACATATTGTCGACGACTGATAAACTTTTTAGAACAGCAGATTGTTTCTTCTCGACCCTCTTCGGCTTAGTACACCCCTAGTCAACAACCGTCTATTGAAAAATATACTTTTCAATTGATGAAGGAACTCTTTAAAAGGTACTCATAACTCGGCTACAACCTAATAATGTGTAGGTTATTTTGATATTACGATTTCCGAGTAATTACGTTTAGCTTTTCAGTTTTCTTTTCTTAATTATCGTGCTGTCATCAGTGTTTTCTTATAACTGGCAATACATATTATTAATAGTGTAAATATAAATAGTTTAGTTGAGTCCGATTTTGATAAGTGCAACTCAACTTGATAGTCATTTGTCGTGTTTTATCCGACTGAGAATATGACGCGCCAATGCTACTGAGATCGTCTTTACGATCGAGAGACATTTATTAGTCCTCGGTGTCACCCGCCGAGATCTTGCTATCTTACGGGAACACTTCATTTTCCGGGGATGAAAAGTAACCTATGTATTAATCCCGGACATGAGCTATCCTGGTGCCAAGTTTAATCCAAATATGTTTGAGAGTGAAGGAGTAACAAACAAACACACAAACATACAAACTTATGGCGATATAATATTAGTATGATGTGATTATTTGGTATACCAGACGTGTCATCGTTGAAGACCCGAACGATTCATTTCATCCCTGATGAAGACGAATGTGAATGAAACTATAGTTGGACCTTTCCGACAATCTGGTACCTACGCGTGAAAACCCGTCTTCTTAAAGAATATGAATCAAACACGCGTTAGTTTACTAAATAAAATGATTAAAAAAAAACTATGTTAGGTAAATCGAATCGACCAAAATAAATACCTTAATATAAATTTCCAGACCGTACAATACGAGGCGGATGAAGCTGGTTACCGGCCGAAGATCAGCTACGAAGATACCGGCGCTGGTGGATACCCCGGGGCTCAAGGCTACGGCGCACAGAGCGGACCTTACTAGACTATAAGTCTCTCACAAACTGACAAACCATTGTGGTAGTGATAGAACTATTGACTACATTTGTCAATATTGAACGGAGGAAATATGCTAAATGTACTACGTTATATCCGAAAAGAAAAAGTATTAGCAAGACAAATGAAAGAAAAATACTGGAAGCAAAACTGGAAAACAGCGATCACTAAGTTAAATTTCGAGAGGCCCACGAATAGTAACCAAAACAATCAATTTAGAAGAACAATTCGAAAGATAACATTTTCTTTGGTAAATATTTCATTAAAATAGCGCTATCTGTATATAATAAAATTAGCAGATTAAAAATAGCACGGTGCTATTTGATAATGTTAACGCGCTAAATTATAACGAACGAAATGTAGCAATAATTCTAATCACTACCGAAACGCGAATTACGCTCGTACCTAATATTTAATTAAAAAACTTTATGCTAATAATACTCAACGACGACGTAAGCTATACAAAGGATTTTGAGCCATATCAACTTAGATTTAAAGTACAAAACGCTTATGTAGTATTGTAGTTTGTAGATATACCTAATAGAAGATCTATGAGATTATGGAGGGTTATTAATATTCTTTTTAATTCTCTATACACTTACTTTTCTTGTGACTTCAATGGCCAGTATTTTTTAATATTAGATCTTTATCTATAAATATTTATGTAACTTTCTACTTCTATGCATGTGTTTTTTCTCTCTTTGTAAAACTTATATATAAGTATACGAAATTTATTTCCTTATTGTTTATTATGAAAGAACTCTTTGTATTATATTATTTGCAATTTATAAATTACTTAGTACTTAGTAACAAAGCAGAATACTCAAGATTTGTAAATAAAAAATATTTTATAAAAATACTTTTTTGTTTTTTGGTAATTAAATGGCCAAAACAGATCGCAGTTAGCCATAATGTCGAGTCGACCTTATGTTATATATTTACGTTTATGGGTTATTCATCTACACTAATATTATAAAGATGAAAGATTTCTATTTTTGTATGTAATGAATAAACTCAATACCTACTGGACAGATTTCAAAATTCTTTCGTCGTTAGAAAGCTACTCGTACATTATCCAAGAGTAACACACGAGTAGGCTACAGGCACGAGTAATATCGGGGATCGCAGCAAGTCATTTAATAAATTAATTAATTAGTGATATTATCACATTGTATTATTTTTATTTAATTTTCTAACTCATCATAAGAGTACTCGGTTAACACATATGTTGCTCAATCCAAAGAAAAATGTACAAAAAGAAATAAAACCAAAAAAAAAATTTAATTGTTATCTCCCCGAGGCGTTTTCGAAACTTCAGGTTGGATAGTTGTAAAAATATGTCCTACATTCGAATTGATACCGATTTTTTAAAGTCGGTTTAAAACAAAATCTATAAATAGTTTTTTTTTTATTCCATTACGGAAGGCGCCAATAAAACTTTATCAGTTATTTCGATTTAAATGTCAGTAGTTAGGTTTTCACCGCTTCTGGCTCACCGGATCCAGAACTTCCTCAAAAAAACAAGCGCCGGTTCGACTTCGCAATCTAAAAAATAAAAAAGTTTGGTGTCTTTTCCTAAGTTTTCGGGGTCGCTGAATCGATCTGTTGCATTAATTTTGTGATATCTTGCACGGATCGCGAGATAGGTTACCAATTTAAAGAGCTCCACTACATTGCTAATCACCTATTGATAACCAAATTGTTTCCTAATCACCAAGTGAACTCGGTGTGCCATTGTTTGTTAATCACCTCTGACGCATACCTGAAGCTTATTAGCTTATTGAAATAAGTACAAAATAGTTTGTATAAAAATATATCGTTATTTATTTTATTGCTACTGAATAATTTAATAAAATCCATGACGCATACCTGAAGCTTATTAGCTTATTAAAATAAGTACAAAATAGTTTGTATCAAAATATATCGTTATTTATTTTATTGCTACTGAATAATTTAATAAAATCCATGACGCATACCTGAAGCTTATTAGCTTATTAAAATAAGTACAAAATAGTTTGTATCAAAATATATCGTTATTTATTTTATTGCTACTGAATAATTTAATAAAATCCATGACGCATACCTGAAGCTTATTAGCTTATTAAAATAAGTACAAAATAGTTTGTATCAAAATATATCGTTATTTATTTTATTGCTACTGAATAATTTAATAAAATCCATGACGCATACCTGAAGCTTATTAGCTTATTAAAATAAGTACAAAATAGTTTGTATCAAAATATATCGTAATTTATTTTATTGCTACTGAATAATTTAATAAAATCCATCATTGTATTTCCATAAAATTTGTTATAAAGATATGTTACACAATATTCTCCGCAAACTGATGTAAAATCATCATGTAATCTATACCTATTAAAATCCCACTGCTTCGAATTTCTGTTCAAGAAATCCCTATGATATCCTGTAGGTGGTCGTCCATATGAATCAAAATACTCACCAAACCTATTTCTATCTATGTGTATGGCCACCCAATGAGAACCTGGCACGCTGTCGGTGTCCAAATTGCTTATCAGATACGTTGGAACTTTAACGTGTAGGGGTAACCTGTTTGCTGCATATAAATTTTTTTTGTAAAGTAGGATTGATTTTGTTCAAATATTTTTGAATCTCGATTGTGTTCATAATCAATCAACCTTTCGCGTATTAAAGCTGTGATATGATTGATCTTCAAATCAAGAATGTGGAACTAAATAAACTGAACTTCTTTATAAACATTTTGCAAGGACATAAATAAAAGATTGGAATATGTGTGATGTTTTTTATTACAAACACTTATATCTAAACAATGTTAACTTAACTGCTATAGTCTACGGTTACATTACGGTTCTTGTTTATTTCAATAACATTATCAAATTCTGCATAAACAATACAATTTATAGTCTGAGTAAGAGTAGACTCAAAACGAACTTCTAATCTAATACTACCATGTTTTATAAGATTCCAATGTGTGTTTGAATTTGAGCTAAGGTCGGCTGTTAGATCAAACGCCAACAAACAGTATCCTTTTGCATATTTTTCCCTAGATATCCCCATTACCTTCATTAAGAAAATGTATACCTGTTCCTGAAAATAGTGTGTGATAAGCAGCAGTAAAAATATTACTCTCAAACGATGGTTGCAAAGCTTTTGAAGGTATTTTCTGGCCATCAATGTATAAGCAAAATGTATTAAAATCATAGTTTTCAAAATTGAATGGATTTTTAGTCAGACACCCATTAAACGCTGCATTGTTTACAAATCCAACTATACATCTTTTAGGAACTTGTCCTAGAAAAATATTGTCAAGAGTCTTGCCCTGAATCACTGATGGTATGGTTAAAACTTTGACTTCAGCACGAGTAATCGGATATTTAGCGGTAGTAGAGTCTAAAACTTTCTGATGTGCAAGTAATACAGTTGGATTGATTCGGGCTCTACGAACAATAAGAGTTGCATCTGTAATGCATACTTTAAATTTTAAATCCTTTGAAGACATTAGATTAAACGTTTCCCTAGAACGAACTAATTTGACACTCATTTCAACACCATTTATTAAAAACTTTTCCTGGTTAAATATATCACCATGAAGATGTCCAATCATTTCTATTTCCTTACTTTGACTTACTAACTGTTGTCGTTTAACGAATCCTTCATTTTTTCGTCGGTTGAGTTCATTTCCCCAGCAGTATCTTCATACCAAAGACCACAAGTTAGGTGAGATTCTTTAGCTGCAGGAGCATAGTTTAATAAAGTTTCCATGTAAGCTCGATATGCATACGTATTGTTTGGAGGTGATACAAGCTTCTGATTCAAATATACATCTAGTTGACTGAAGAGTGAATAAAGCCAATTATTTATTGGTGATACAATGGTTGATTCAGGTAGTTATGTCGAGTCTTGGTTAAGTATTTTAGCTTTGATGTGTATCAACGTGTAGGATAAATCTATGTAATCATCACCGGTTCCGGATACTTGAAATTCTATAGGACCATCGTCAGCAAGGGATGAAATGGGTTTGTAGTGTATCTATAGTCCATTTTCGATACTAGTTTGTGTAGATGGCAAAGCAAATAAATCTAACTCTGATTTAATGCATTCACAAGAATGACTATGTAAAAAAGACATCTTAAGTTAATTAAATATATCTTTTAAATTATTGGGTCTAGCTCTTGATTTTTTAATAGTTTTCACTTTGGCGGTCGGTAGTGGAATGAATGAAGAAAGACGTTTTCTTTTTGTTATATATCCAGAGCTAGACATATTCAATCGATCTATTTTACTATCTGCTTTTCTTTTCAAATTTGAACTAGCGTCTTTAAAGTCGAGATTTAATTGAATCCTCCATTGGGCGAGCACTTATTATATCTGATAGAAGACCGACACCGGCATTTAAGGCCTCCTTGCCTATTACTCGAGCTCCACGAGAAAGTAATGGTAAAACTGATCTAAACAATAAACCTAAGAAGCTACCAATGCTATGACCGCGTTGATAAGGGGCTCCTTTATAAATTACTCCAATCCCAGAACCAGCTTGATGTGAATAATAATGTTCATATGGACAAGTTATACCATCACGAGAATGCATTATAATTTTCGGAAATGTAGTTTAACACACATTGTTCCAAACTGAAATGGTATTTTTTGACCCGTGCTAGATCTTATATCCACTTCAAGCGTGTCAAACTCTCTACGCATAACAGGTAAGTAGTGAGGTGGTGAAAAACATGCATTTTATTTGCTCCATATATATACTTTGCAGGATCCAAAGGTATAATTTTTATTCGGTTTCTCTTCTGTGTTTGATGTCTCTGTAGCAACTGCATCGTTAGTCTCAGTGTCTTTGTTTTTATCATCTGTTACAACGTCTTCTGGTTGATTAGTATTTGAAACTAAAGGTAATTCGAGAGGTTGACGTCCTTCTTCGGTAAAATGTAAGTATCTTTGCAAAATTTGTAAGTATAAAATGCACTTCTTTCTATCTTCCATATGACTATTTAAAATATTTTTCATTTCAATGTCTAATCGTGACATGAGGCTATCAGCAGAATTTTGTTGTTTTAATTTTTTCAAATATACTTGGATCAACGAGTAACATTTTTTTAGCGTGTTCCATATTTCAAACGATAGAGCCAACTAATGCACTCAAAATTGAACCCAATATTATTGGTAAAAAAGCTCCTCCCTTTTGAACAATTATGTGTTTACGAACTTTGTTTGCACATTTACGCACTAGTTTGCGAAGTATTTCTTTATGTTAATGCAACTTTTTCTTTGCCTTTTCTTCAAGAGGAACTTTACCTTTTAAAACATTATGAATTATTTCACAAATACAATTGATTTCATCTTCATCACATGACTTTAAAAGTGCTTTTTGATATTTTGGTTTAAGTGTATGCAGAGCACTTAGTAAATCTTTATGCGTCTTTAAGCTTCGATGCATTATTGATAACTGATTTGAATTTGTTGATTCTTTGCATATTTAAATGATTTTGTTGCGATGTAAACAGTGCAATATCCATCTGAGGGAAATATTTTTGTTTTAAATCGACACATTTTACTAGTGTCTTGTTTTAGATCTATCATCAAATATCCATGAGCTTCTTTAGTTGCATCTTTGTATGAATCTTCCATAAACTTTGTATTTTCTGGTGATACTTGACGTGCTAGATATCTAATTTGAGTTTTATCTCGAGGATTTTTAAAATATATAATATAACTATAATTCAAAGATATATCTCTCTGCCCTTTACCTTGATGAAACAAGTTTTGTGTTATATAAAAAAACACTCAGGTTTCTATGATGGCAACCTTTTGTAAATATATCAACAACACGTCCATCTGATTCTCTCATGAGATCATCAATGATTACTAGCTGTGCTTCCTTTCCATCAAACATACTGAGATCTGGTATGCCTTGACAATAATTGACGTTTTTTAGGTTATACAAAGGCTGCATTTCATCAAAACACCAATAGTCCGGGAGCCAGGTGCAAATTTGGTTAATTATTTCCTCTCAAGAGATAATTCGTGAGACGCATCAGAGTATAGTATTATAAAGCGTCGTGAAAGTCAGCTGGTGCCCGGTTGGGGGGATGAGCGGGTGTAGCCTCCCACGCATGAAAAAAAATAAAATACATTCACTGATTTCCTCTCAGCTGAAATTTTGTCAAATTGTAGCTCATCTAATATCTCAACGAAAAAAAATAATCAGCTGGTTACAACGTGGTGTATTGTACGTCAGCTGGTGTCTCGAACATGATAAAAAAATATTTATTTTCAGTGATTTCCTCTCAAACAAAAATTTACCTGATGATAGCTTATATGTAACTGTGGATAAATATATAGGTCAGCTGGCTGTATCTTGGTGGAAAAACCGTCAGCTGATACTTTGAAAGTTATTACATAGGAGTTAGGCAGGAGCATCTACTGTCAATTTAAATGCATCAGCTGACTAGCGTTTCCTCGACTTATTGCTAGCTGATTTTTTTTATTTATCGCATCAGTATATTAACAATCAACTCACAAATTTTCATCTGGGAGGAAATGACGTATCTTTAATTATTCGACATAGCGTACTTAACTGTAGGCGAATAGTTTGTATAGAAACAAAAGAGTAGAATACACCCTCTTTATTTTGGTGTATAATAACAATGGTCTTTTGTTATTGTTTCTTAGCATAGCTATTTTGAAAGTCGGCAGTTTTGTGGAAGTGAAGCCAAGTATTGTGCGTGTTTAAAAATTGTTTTCTCGTAAAAGGTGAGTAAAAGCTATCATAATTCTGATCATGACCTTTACACTACAATAATGAAGTACTGAATACAATATTTAGTTAGTTTTTCGTCTAAAAATAAAGACGCGTCGAAATTGTTTCGTGCTTTGAGTATTTTGACGGGTGATTTTGAAGTCAAAATGTATTAGTGCATGATTTATGTACAGGAAAAATTGGAAATAACAATCACATAATTGTATTATTGACTATATTTCTGTTCAAGAAGTTCTAAAAAAGCTAAAAATACCATTTATTTTTGTCAATGTTCAAAATATCGGTTTTCTGTATATTTAAACTTCGATAGTATTTTTATCTCTTTTAATTGGCACTAATTAATTTAATATTATATCTATTTTGTAGAGAATTTTTTGAGCTTTAATTTAAAAAAAAATTCTCTAACTTTATTAGGGATCAAGATATTTGAAAATGAAATATGTTGGGTACTTTTCACCCTCAATGCCTAAAGAGGTATACGATTTAGATGTGTGCTTGTCAGGGGTTAAAGATACGTCATTTCCTCCCAGATGAAAATTTGTGAGTTGATTGTTAATATACTGATGCGATAAATAAAAAAAATCAGCTAGCAATAAGTCGAGGAAAAGCTAGTCAGTTGATGCATTTAAATTGACAGTAGATGCTCCTGCCTAACTCCTATGTAATAACTTTCAAAGTATCAGCTGACGGTTTTTCCACCAAGATACAGCCAGCTGACCTATATATTTATCCACAGTTACATATAAGCTATCTTCAGGTAAATTTTTGTTCACTGAAAATATTTTTTTTTTTTCATGTTAGAGACACCAGCTGACGTACAATACACCACGTTGTAACCAGCTGATTATTTTTTTTCGTTGAGATATTAGATGAGCTACAATTTGACAAAATTTCAGCTGAGAGGAAATCAGTGAATGTATTTTATTTTTTTTCATGCGTGGGAGGCTACACCCGCTCATCCCCCCAACCGAGTGCCAGCTGACGTTCACAAGGCTTCATAATACTATACTCTGATGCATTTTACTAATTACCGCTTGAGAGGAAATTGGTCATGTAAATCTGTTGCTGGCTCCCGGACTACAAGTTATATGAGCAAAATCAACACTACAAATTTCTTTTACATACTTTATGAAGTTAGTTACAAAGTTAGATTTTCCACAACCGCTCGGACCTGCCACTATTGCACTAAAAGGATGACTAAAATGAAGCATAAATGAAACAATCTGTGCAAAAAAATTCTTATAGATAACACCAACACAATAATGGCTTAACATAAAATAATACAAACTAATATTTACAATACATTTCGTCATACCAATTTAAACTAATTTTACATTTAATATCTAAATAGAAAACTATGCTATTGTTAAATTAAACATTTTTCTTTCAAAATACAAACTTAAACTAACTTTACATTTAATAACTAAATAAGAAAATATGGTAATTTTTCTTTCACAATACAAACTCAAACTAAATTACAAACTAACACTATGATAACATTATCTTAGTCTATGATGACCCCACGCTAACGTGTCAATATTATTGGGTAAAATATGACGTTTGGTGTCATTATAAGACAAACATATTTTGTTTACTTCTTGAGTAAATATTCTATGTTTTAATGATTTGAATAAAATCATGGCGCTGTACTGAGTATTTTTGTTAAAAAGACATGATTTATAATTTTCAATTCTCAAATTCTTTGTGACACATTTTTTTATACCTTTGGCTTTTGCAACAAATTTATCATCAACATCCAATGCATACATTTTAGACCTTAACCCAACGAATTCTCGAAATATTTTCCCATTATTTTCATCTTTGAAAAAACCTAACTTCTTTTTATTTATTTTTGGATAGCCAAATATGTTGTCATCTGCGTAATCCGATGTATCGAACTTAGAAGATAGATCTGGTTTAATATCTTCATAGAAGTTATTTGTAAAAACTTGATATATGAAACTATCAGTATCACTGTGGAGTAATTTTATGTTATTGTTAAACTTTTTAAGCATGTAGTTGTAATGAAAATCATACATTAAAGTTTTTGAAATATCCAAAATACAAAAACCTAAGTATATTGGCTTATTATGAAACAATTTAGTTTTTCTTAACTGAACCGCTACTAAATTCTCTCCAAAAATTGAGAAATTTTTAAATTCTGGTTTCGCATTAAAATCTTGTACACCAAGCTTTTTACGGCGATTTTCCCAATGTGTTAATAGTTTGATATTTACCCTCTTTTCAATATTTTCCATCGTCTTCTACAGAATTATTCATTAACTTGTAAAAATCTTTTTCGAAATCGGATTTTGCAGATGTTCGTAAAGTTGTGTTTAAATCGATGTAACGTTTTAACCAAGGACTTTGTTTGAATTTTAATATCCTATGAACCTTTGTTATTTTGACACCCAACTCAATGCATTGTTTCAAATTCCTGTAGTGGATTTTATACTTCATCTTATTGTGTAAGTTTGGGACTAACTTGATTTCTTTAGAATTTCCAATTTTTATGTTTTCGGGACAAAGAGGCAAATCTGAATGCAATTCATGAAGTTCAGGGGGGTACTCCAAATCAACTTCTAAAATAAAACCATGTTCTGAATTATCTGGCACATCAAAATTTGTATCAACGTCTACCCACTCAAACCTACCAAAAGGAAGAAATTGGGACATGGCCTAACCATACAGATTATTAGCATCCAAATAAGTCAAAAATTATTTTGGCTTATCTTTATCATAATCTTCCATGAACTCATTATTAGCTTTTGCATGGCGATTACTGCATTGAGACACACCTCCTCGTATACCAGCCCTAATAAAAGCAAATTTTTCGTAATCTGTCAAAACTCTATTTGGGTGTATTTCAACACAGCATCCCAACTCAGCTACACAGCTCCTGGGTTACCAGGAGCTGTGTAGTAATGAGCCGGATCCAAGCCGCATGTTTTTAAAAACAAATTTTTAAAGTTCTCAAACACATCCGTTAGCACTAAAACATCAGTTTTAAGGTATAGATCTAAATAATCTGACATATTACGACAGTGAAAGTGCTGCCAAACGTTTTTAGCATGGTTGTAATCATCATTTGATACATGTGAATTACTTAGTGAACTATAAAACTGTTTTTGACTAGGGAGTGTAGTTTTTTTCAAACAGTCTTCAGATGTCATGAACTCATATGGGTATATACCTTTTTTTCTTAGAAGATTAAAATCGTTATTGTTAGGGAAGTTATATCTTAAAGTTTTAAATTGTTCATTGCTTAAATTTTTTGCTAGCTGATCAAGACTACATGGTAAAAATTTAAAGGAATCTATAAATCTTAAGCAAATTTTTTGATTATTTATAATTATGGTTTTGAAAAAGAAATATATTTTGCTTTGGTTTGAGGAATCACATCAATTTCTCCTTCAACAAAATTTAAGTCATGGGCTATGAAATGGGCATCATAATTGCTTAGGTTGTGGAGAAAAATTGGGGTGTAATGTGGTGGTCGAAACTTTTTTACAAATACTTCATGTGCAACACCTCGAAAATCACCAGTTTGTCAATCATAATCTAACGTGTCTTCACCATTTAAATTACTCTCACAGATGTGACAAATTGTTGCCATTGAAACTTTATTTTGATCTGAAGCTGACAAAGGTTTAGGACAAACTTGAAAGTTATTTTTCCTACATATCTTTTTTAAATCTTCATGCAAACGATTCATGAACACTTGTGCACAATTTTCTCCACTGTAAGTCTCATATTTTGACAACGTATCATCATATGAACATTTGTTGTAATAACCAAAACTATAAGGTTTATGCTCATGAGTATTGCGAGTGTATGGTTTTGAGGGATCGTTAAAACATGATTTGATTGGGTTAAAACATGATTTGATTGGGTTTAAAAATGCTTCGAAATCAGCATATATAACAAACGGTAGTTTTAGCTTTTTATGGTATTTATCGAATTTCAATTTGTCATTGGATACTGATCGACCAAACCAATCCTTTGATGTCTTGTCACCATTTGGTAATTCTGTTGCAATTTGAGCACAGTCATACTGTTGATGATCAATCAACCTTACATTTGTTGGAAAGTGTAGCAAACATCCATCACAAATATGGACTGCATGATCTTGATTTGAAATTTGTTTACTAACGAGACGCGACATGTTTTTAATGTAGCAATAATGTTTATTTATTCCGTTTAAAATCAACAATAAATTTACGTGAACATCTTTGCGAGATTTTGTTAAATACAATGGACCAACAACGCTATGACACTTTTTATCTTTGTTAAATTTTAAACCAAATACGTTAATGCTAATATTGTTTAGTTTTTCGACTTTGGATATATCAGACAGCTTTACAGGAAAATCTACTCCGTCAAATTTTAATTTGTTTGAATGTGCGGTGTATGATGATACTCGATCAACATTTTTGTCAACTGGATACAAAGCGGAAAGCAATGCCCATTTGAAACATAAATTGTCAGCATTTTTAACATTAACTACAGCTTCTTTAGTTCTTATATCCTTCGGCAACTCAATATATGAAGTACCACGTAGAGGGTTAAATTTATTAACATTCATATCCAATGCTTTTATTTCCTTAAGACTCCAACCACTGTCTTTTTTCTCAAAAGAACTGATTTTATTTAGCAAAGTGTCACACAAAGATGAAAATAGAAAATTTAGATCATTCCCCTGAAATACTATGTAATTATATGTTTGGAAATCAAAAGTTTGAAATGAATCCTCTTTAGTTTGTTGAATAAAATCGGCATGCAGAACAAAGTTTACTTTAAAAACTATTTGCTTTTGAATAGATTCTTCAATTAGAAGCATAATTTAATTTTTGATAGAATTTAAAAACAACTCAGGTGTTTGAAAGTTATTTGAATGTTGATCGTTCTTTCCATGAATCTTATAAGAAATTATTCTATTACCAAAAGCTGATTCAATCACTGAAACATTTTTTAATGAGTGTACTTTTTCAAGTTTACTTTTATGGAGTTTACTCTTTAAGAGATTAGCAAAATACCTTCTACTAACAAGAACTTGGCAAATGCTACAATTCACCTTATTATCTCCGTCGTTAGATGTGGTTTCGTTTGTGCTGGTAGATCGCGTCGATGAGGTGGATGGTCCGTCTTCTAATCTAGCATCATACAGTTATCAAATTTTCGAGAAATTTCATCATTGAAATCAGAATCCGCCGTATTGAAAAACACATTGACACAGTTCACACTCGTATCTTCAATATTTTGGTGAAGATGGATTCACAGCAAGTACCTACTCGTAAGCGATAAATAGTCCAACTATTCTCACTAGCATGTCTGCAAGAACTTTTTATAGTCAGAACAGGTAGAAAGATCCCATGTTACATACCTCATTAGGTAAATATTACTTACTAAACCAACCCCAATAATGAGATATTGTTTCCCGAGATTCTATTAATAAGTAATTGTATTCTAATATTTTTTCTTTAAAGATATTTATGACTAAAATTTGCAAATGAGGTGTAATTAAATCTACTAAGAATTAAATTATATCGAAACTCATTAACAAAAATTGCTAAACTACTGCTTATTAAAATGATATTTTTTACATGCTGGGTTTGATGCTATTTCTTTTGTTATGCAATATATAATTTTTTTACACTTTCATAATTGTTATTGCATTCATTAGTAAAATATTCTATAGCTTGCGTGTTTCCATTGTTCTGAAGGTGTTACTTTATTTATTTTGTTCATGTTATACACTTCTATGTTTATCATGTGATTCGATCGAGGGCCATCATCTTCATTGGTAGTTATAAAAACATTACCACCTTCTAGATGGGCACGAGAAACTGATGATGATGACTTTCTCTTTTTTATTTGTTTCACTTCAAATATATTATCTAAGCTTTCGGTTGATTTGTTCCTTTTCATCTGTTTTTATGTGGTATTTCTTCGAAAATTTTAAGAGGTTCTTGGGTCTTATCTTTATCGTCTAAACAAGCATAATAATATTGCTTGAATGTATTTTCTTCGAAAGAGTTCTGCAACAATACAATTACCACTATCAAAGTTTTGAAACTATTATCCACAGAAAATTTTAAGCAAAGCCACTAAGTTTTATTGAAAGTACTTACATCCATTGTTCCGTAGGTCACTTCAAACACACACTTCACAAAATTTAATCTGGAGTCTAAGTCGCACGAACTATCTTACAACACTATCAGGATCGTTATGTTAATGTTCATTTAAAGACCGACTAAAGGGGAACATTCAAATAGCATTCCTTGTTTGTACAAAATTTTGACAACGCGTTATTGAAATAGATAAGAACCGTCATGGTGACTACTTAGGAGTTATCGTTTGAGAGTAATTCAGGTATGCGTCAGAGGTGATTAACAAACAATGGCACACCGAGTTCACTTGATGATTAGGAAACAATCAGGTTATCAATAGGTGATTAGCAATGTAGTGGAGCTCTTTAAATCGGTTCCCTATCTCGCGATCCGTGCAATATATCACAAAATTAATGCAACAGATCGATTCAGCGACCCCGAAAACCTAGGAAAAGATACCAAACTTTTTTTTTAGGTTGCGAGGTCGAACCGGCGCTTGTTTTTTTTAGGAAGTTCTGGATCCGGTGAGCAATCCGGTGAGTAAATATATTTTTCTAATCTGTCCAGCCGTTCCTGAGAAATTCAGTTTAGCAAACATCTTGGAAGTCTGTAAGAAAGGAAACCCTCTAATGACTTCCATCGCAACGAACGTTTAGGGAAATGAATGCTATATATTAAATTGTAGTATATATTCTATTAGGTCCTTACATATGAACTGGCCACTTTGATCTCAAATATCTCTTCTTTGGTTAGGGATTCCAATTTCAAATTTAGTCCTTACATATGAAATTGGCGTTTTGTCGTACTGGCCACTTTGATCTCAAATATCTCTTCTTTGGTTAGGGATTCCAATTTCAAATTTATACAGCTATTTATTCATACATTTGTATTTCGAAAACGGTAATTCATTTGTTTTGTCCTCGTTTGGTTTTTTCTTTGCGTCACGCAGTTTTCGCCATTCGCCAAAACGCCAATTTCATATGTAAGGACCTAATATTATATTTATTTATTTAGGGGTTCACTGTATTCATCATAACGACGAACAACTTTCACTATATGGGACCTATGTAGAATCAGAAAAAATAGCAGTTGCATACATTTTGTCTTTGTTTGTCTTTCTTCTTCGTCTTTATTTATAAAATTAGCTGTCCTCCGCGGTTTCACCCGCGTAGGTCCTATCGAGTGGTTGTTACTATCGAGACAATCCAATGGAGAACAACTTTTTTGTAGTCGGTTAAAAAGTTTCCAATGTTCTTTTCCCGGGATCCAATCTACCTGTGTACTTACTAAATTTCATCCAAATCGGTGGTTTTGTCGTGAAAGCGAGACAGACAGACAGAGTTACTTTCGCATTTATAATATTAGTCAGGACAGTTCACGTTGCGTACATCGGATAACAAATCTTAAAAAAAAAAAACAATTTAAGAAAATGTGCGATCATATACCGTCCTCTTTTGGTATTGGGTAAAAATAAAATAACTTCCTTTAATTTGAAAATATTTATTATCATACTTTCTAAGTCTATGATTTGGTAATTCACAATCACTAATAGCAAACCATGTTTTTTTACTTTACAATATACCCAGCAGCCTTCATTCACAGATGAACTTACAGAAATAAAAAAAAATTACATAAGATTAATTTAAAAAAAAATACACAAAATATTTTGGATTCTGTAAACGGTAACAATCACATTATATACGAGAACTAGCTGACTCGGCCACGCGTTGCTGTGACTAAAGTTTTTAGTAGATTTACCATAGCAGCGCCATCTATTGATTACTTACGCAACCCAGTCGAAAGGTATCGACATCTGTTAGAATCATTTGGAGTTAACAGATAATTGTGACTGTCAAATAATAACAGACAAATAATTAGCAATAAATTAAAATTGCGACTATAATTTGAGATTTAAACTATCCTATCTCTCAAGTTGGAACTAACTGCAAATGGTGTGCGAATTTTATTATAATCGGTTAAGTGGTTTAAGAGTCCATTGAGGACAAACATTGTGACACGAGATTTATATATATTAAGATAATACTTGAAGATGTTTTTTTGACACATTTTCAACACTAAACAATTGAGATTTTAAGATTTTTGGTAACTTTTTGACTAATTCTACGAGTATTTTATCCTAAACATTCTGACTTAGTCATTTACTGTCTTTTAAAAATGAATTATTGTTTTTACGTATGCATTTTCTACATATAAACCATTTATTCGTAAACTTTTTAATACCAAATTATGTTACATAATTAATACTTTTAAATTCAAATTTTTGCATTGCTATTTACATTTATTTATTAATTCGTTAAGATTATAACAATAAACATAGTAAATAAGAAAAAATAAATAAGCCATCAATCAAGCATCAAGGCTAAGCATGGCCGCTTATCCCGGATGAGGGAAACACAAAATATAATACGGCTATCTTGAAACGACATAATGATATTCGCTTTGGGGGTGATTGATTGACGTTTCAAATGAGTAGTATGTAGTATTTAAGTTAGCAGTATGTAGTATTTAAGTTAGCAGTATGTAGTATATTAAACTAACTAACTATCTATATATATAAAAGAAAGTCGTGTTAGTTACACTATTTATAACTCAAGAACGGCTGAACCGATTTGGTAGGGAGGTAGCTTAGAACCAGGAGAAGGACATAGGATACCTTTTAACCGACTTCAAAAAAAGTAGTTCGAAGTTAGTTTTAGTTTTAGTAGAACTACGCGGGTAAAACCGCGGGGCACAGCTAGTCTTGTTTATATAAGAGTAAATTATATAGAATTTTATTATTTTTTATTTTATTAGTTCTCGTGACGTGAAATGTAGTGTTGATATGAGAAGTAAAGTACATACGAGTACATGTGTTTGACTTCTGTACTTTCCGTATTTTGTGATGGCGATGTTTGTCACACACGTGTGTGTGTGTGTGTGTGTGCAAAATGAGTATTAAAAATTATGTTTTGTTTAATACTAACTGTGGCCTATTCTATGTCGACACTAATGCCATGTTGACACAGTGCAATTGTAATTCTGAGACAATTCAAATAACAGACTCGAGCACAAAACTAACCAACTCGTAGTATAACCTACATATACACATTAGTGTCCGAACGAAAGTTCGGTTTCGGTTTCGGCCGAAACTGAACCCACCGCTGAAGATTCGGTCTCGGCCGGAAAACCAGTTTTGATTGGACTCTAACACACATTATGTCGTCTTTATTTTAACACGTTTAATAAGCGAGTCACTACTGTCATCATTAATAACAAATTCTATTATGAGACAAACCTTGAATTTTATAAAAAGAAACGACTTTCAAAAACATTATCGATTTTCGACAAAAAATATGTTAAATAGGTGTTTTTTTTTGTAATCCAGAGTTCGTCCCATATAATTAGTATCCCATATTAAACGTCGCTCATTAACATGAGTACAGAAACCCACTTTCGGCTTAGTTACCGATAACAAAGTAGATAAAAACCATTTTCCCCATTGGTCACACTAGCTAAGGTTATCAATATATTTTAATTTAAAGTAAGACATACTACAATACTTTAAAGTAGATACAAAACTATAAAGTAATCTATAATATATATTAAGTACAATTCCATTTAGAAAACTAACGCGTATTTGATTCATATTGTTTAAAAACACTGGTTTTTACTTGTATCTGATCGTTGGAAAGGTTCTGATAGTTTCGTTCCTTCAAGTCCAGAAAGTTGAATTTGCCATAATGTTGAATTCTTATAAAGTTAATAACACCAAAATGTTGAACTGACAAAAAAGTTGAGTTACTAAATGTTGAATTCTCATAATGTTGAAATTATAATTGCTTGAATGTTGAATTTCTAAAATGATAAATCTCAAAATGTTGAACTCCGTGAACTCAGTGGCACTCAAAGAGCTGATGTTATTGAAGAAGTATGCTGGCGTTATTATCTCTAGACTTAATTCCCTCCTAACATACATCGTCTATCTAGTTTTACAGCAGTAGCTTGGCCCCGCGGTTGTAAAGCAGCCCATGCGCTATTTTATTTATATATATTCTAGTTTATAATTTGTCTGTGTGCCAAATTAGATCTAGGTCCGTATAAATATTATTAATAAAATTATAAAAAAAAATATAAAAATGAAATCTACCAAACCCAACTTAAAACTTTATTTAACTTCTTAAAAAAATAAGTATTTAATGTATTTTTAAATTCTTCTAGTATCCTAATTTAAGTCCTAATTACACATTTTATTTCAGAAATCGCATCGCATTAATTTTCTGCTTAGTCATATGCTTTAGAAGCGTTTGATATTTTATATCAAAGAGGGACACTTCAGTGTTCTTCAAAAACCAGAGTGTTTGAGTGTGAGCTAAACACTCAGGTTTCTGCCTTGGCTGGCGATTGGTTTTGGCCCGTACAGATTACTTTACAAAATATACAGCCGTTGTGCGGACTTCCCCTACAGGGTGTCTGTCTAGTTGTGTACTTTTTTGAAAATCAACATTGGTTAGATATTTTAGCCAACATTATAAGAATTCAACATTTTGGCAAATTCAACTTTCGGAACCTGGAGGGTTTCGTTCACATTCGATGAACTTCATCAGCGATGAAATGAGCCGTTCGTGTCTTCAAAGACGACAAAAACGATGATGACGAATGATGTGCGAGACGTGTCATCGTTGAAGACCCGAACGACTCATATCATCCCTGATAAAGTTCACCGAATGTGAACGAAACTATAGTTGGACCTTTCCAACAATCAGATACGCGTGAAGACCGTCTCCTTAAACAATATGAGTACAATTCCTATTACAGTATTAATCTCACTAATCCGGCACTTCAATAGACTCACACCGCGTATAAGTTCCAACGTCATCAAAAATACGCCTAATACGCTAAGAATACGCGAGATAAGTTACAGTTATGAACAAGTGGTTACAAGTGACTTAAAAAAACCCGACTGCAAGAATTTTAAATCAACGTATCTTAATAAGTGAAATCGCGGAATACAGCTAGTATAATAAATAGCCTACGACCATCTGCAGGTGAAGAACAATCTATTGACAACACTCAAAGAAAAATACAACAAGCCGTTTAGGGTCTAGGGCGTGCCAAAGAAAAATACATGCATACACTCAAAAAACATAACCCTCCTTATTCTTCGCAGTCGGGTAAAAAACGCGTAAAACTCATAGATTGAATTCCATTATCAAAATACTTTATTTAAATATTTTTTTCTATTAAATCCAGTAATCCGAAAATTACAATAATCCGGCACACTGGATTTTAATAATGCCAGATTAGTGAGATTATTTATACTTTAGTACAGTAAAAAACAGGATGCATAGTACCGTTATATATATTTGAGACTTTCAGAGTATTTATTTATTTTAGATATTGACACTAAAATAAGAATCATAAATAATAAGAAAAATAATAAATAAGATTCTACGAGTATCATAATTTAAAAGTTCACTTTGAGAAATAATTTCTTAAATTTAATTTTAATATCACCTAAATTTTACCTTTCACTTTAATTCGTTTCTAATAAAAAATAATAATAATAATTAATGTATTTTTAAACACATTTCGAAATGTCAAAAGATTTTGAGAAACACTGTGTTTATTTAACGTATTTTTTTTATATTTAATTATTTAATGTATTCGCTATGTTGGCAACACCGTTACGTCATAAAAGCGTGAGTCGCGTGAGAAAACTATTTATTTTATGTACTAGTTTAGGGCTGCCATATAGAATTTATAATGTCAGTTCCACTTTACGCCACGACGGTTCTATTTCCGAACAGACATATTATTACATGGTTTTTTACTTTTACACAAGTTGTTCATGTGCGTTCATACATTTTGGTGAAACATAATAAATGGCAAAATGGATTTATTCCTGTTTGTCACCATGTGTTGAAATCTGTCCCCTATCAAAAAAAAAAGCGTTCTGTCATTTTTTTGCTTCATAGGGTGACAGAAAGGAATTTTTATTCCTGTTTGTCACCTTGCGGGGACAGATTGGGGTGGCAAACATGAATAAATCCCAAAATGGACCGCAGGGATATTATCTTTTAATTTTTTAGAAGATTATTATGTATGCATAAAATGACAAAGTAGAAACTACAAAATGTTTTTGTTTTTCCATAACGAATGTTTTCAGATAGATCACGTATGTATGCAGAAATATATTAAATTAAAAAATATTGTATTCATTAAATACTAAAAAATTAAAGAATTAAATTTTTAAGCAAAGCCATTTTCATGCATTAAAAATATTCGAATCATTCTAAAAATCCTTGGCATAAGGAATTTTTATACAAAATATACAAAAAAAAAATTTTTTTCATTCAATCGCTGCCTACACTTAGAAACTACGAGTACGTATTAGTTATAATCTGATTCCGAGTATCACTGAGCTTGTGTGCGCTTTATCCCACTAGGTAGGGTTGACGACACTTGGAAAATATTTCACCTCTTTTATTTATCTTTTGAGTATTTTTTTTACGAAACTAAATTAATCTTTAAGCCTAATCTACACCACGAGACCGTAATGGCCGCCATTTGTGACTGTATTCTTTTTATTTATTTTTATTTTGTACAATGACGTTTTTGTATAATACTCCACGACAATAGTGTACGAGTATAACAGCATACTTGCATGGTAACTGGCTTTCAATATTAACTTCCGGAACACACTTTAGCTGCTTGTCAACAGATTTCCACATCAGGGTGGATTTAACTTTCACATTTTTTTATGTACATTATATAGTTAAATATATAGGAATTATTTACATTTACTATGTGTCCGTCAGATGATCTTTACAATAACAGTACATATTTAAATGTGGGTGTGTTATACTAATACAGCTTGGTTCGTCGTTGTACCTGAAATATATATAAAAAAAAATTTAAAGTTATATATTTATTTGCTACATACTGACTACAGCGCCATCTGCCGGACTGATATGTGAATCTAAACTTTCCAGGATGCCACCCAAACGCGTACACAAAAAAAAACATTAAAATCGGTCCAGCCGTTTAAAAGGAGTTCAGTGACATACAAACTTACAGTAGAATTATATATATAAAAGGAGATAAAATTCAGAATGTTCCATCCACATCATCCACTAACGAACGATTATAACAAGCTATAACACACAAGACGCCGCAGAGGCAACGTTGTTGTCTGTGACTAAGGGATACACCTACTTTGATGTAGTTTTATAATAGTAAGCACATCAGCTAATTCAAACATCCGTGAAAGCTTTTTAACATTTAACTGCCGAGAGGTCCTACGTCAGCAGGTAAAGGTTAACATGGATATGACACGTCAGAGGCCTTCAGGAGGCCTAGAAACTTGTGTAGTATCTCAATATCGTAATCACCATCAGCCAGAAGACGTCCACTGCTGAATAGGCCTTCCCCTTAGAAAGAAAAAACTGCCAATAGCATCCACTGATAACATATCTACTCGTATACGAAAGAAAAAATGGATTATAATACTCACGCGTTAATTCTCGATATATCTCTTATGTCAAAGTGGAATTTGTCTTCTCTGATGATGTAGGTGGCGGAAGCTTCGTACACGCCTTGTCCGGGACCCACTGTCACCTGGATAACACAACGGTTGTTATAAGTTATGCGAAATGTTGACCTCGTGACCGAATTCCAAACCAACTACCAAAAAATAATGACAGCCCTTGATCGAATTAAACAAAAATATATTATATGACAATTCTAAAACAAATAACACAAAAAACATGCTAGCTTCTAATGGCGGCCTTATCGCTTAAAGCGTAAAATAATTGATTTAAATATTTATTACATTGAAAACGCGCTGCAACAAAACTACCCTCATTTTGGGGAAAATAATAAACCAATAAAAAAAAACCCCGACCACTAAAAGTTTTTTTTAAGTTATGTTTACTAATTCATATCAATATTGTCCCCGATTCAGTCAGGCCAAACTTACTAAACTAACGTAATTTGACAGTTCTAAAATTGTCCTCTCTCTTTTTGTTTCCATAATAAAGAAAAGGATGGATATAAATTTAGGATATTTTCAATTTAGTCAGTGTGACTGAATTGACCGAATTGAGGTCATTGATTATTTTCGTTTGGTAAATATTAAACATCCTAATACAATACTTGGATTAATATTTAGAAGCCTTATTTTATAAACGCGTCTTAACTTTAATCATAATTTGTCTTGTTTTGTCGCGTGACGTTCTCTATCGGAGAGAACGTGACAAAATATGTTCTAAGTTAAGACGCGTTCATTAATAAGGCAGTAGAACATTTACATTTATAACAAACAAACTGTCTAATTGAGTTGCTTCCTCATTTTTGAGACGGTAAAAAATAAGTCCGAGACCCTTTCTACAAAAGCCCAGAAAGAAAGAGAAGATTCGCAAGTTGTTCAAGAGGTCAACCTTGAATGTTTATACTCTAACGCTATACTAATCTACACTAAGGAACAACTTTAACTATGTGACCATCTTAGAAATCGAGAACTGATACTTTTCGTATGGAACGGTGAATTTTTTTTTCGAATTTAGAGAAAGTCCCATAATTAAAATTGTTCGTAGTGATGAATATAGCGACCCCCTTTTGGCTTAGTACACCTTTACCCTATAACCCTGTATATATATATAGTGTAGGTTTCCGTAACATTATTCTATCCTGGGGTTATTAATACACACATTACCTTGATCTGATAGTTGTCTCGTGTCGTCTCTGTCTTGCCGTTGAACTTGCCTATATATCCGTCCTGGTCTCGCGCGCCTTTGAACGCTATGAGCCTGCTGTTCGCACGTTGTATCATCACCCACGATATTGAAGATAGCGTGCGTGGAACGCATAAATCCCTGAAACATAAGGGAAACACTCATAAACATAAGAAAGACACTCATAATGATAAGAGAAACTCTCATAATGATAAGAGAAACACTCATAAACATAAGAAAAACACTCATAATGATAAGAGTAACACTCATAAACATAAGAAGAACACGCATAAACATAAGAAAAACACTCATAATGATAAGAGAAACACAAACATAAGAGAAGCACTGATAAACATAACAGAAACACACGTAGACAAACAAATCACTCACCTGGCAGGCTCAGTGAGTGTATTGATGTAGTTGACAAAAGCCTCTGCTATACGTTTGTACAGTTTGTGTGTAGGAGAGACATTCTCCCATTTGAGACATGCGCACCAATGTGGCTCTATACCCGCCTCGCTGCACGAACGATTGCGTGGTATCTATAACGTAAGTGAAACACTCATAAACGTCACCCAGAGTTACACAAGAATTGGCGCCACTTCTCTAGTCCACTAAAGCTAAACTAGGTGGCGCTTAAACTAAATAATCTTAATATTCCAGCCCATGCGCCGTCATATATAAGATCAAGGTTTATTAACGAATAACATCGCGGGATGCATCCAGTATAGTCCTATGACATATTTATCTACATAAAGACAAATCTATACATAAATATAGGTCAACCGGTTTGGGATATTAATAATTAATTATTTATTAATTTATCTATATTTGTTTATTAGGCTGTATGGACAAATAGAGCAACATAGATTAAAGGTATATATTCTTTTTGGAGTCTATCTATCTAAGTATCGTAGTCGGATAAAAAGTTATTTCTAAAAAAGGGTTGTAAATTCAAAAAAATAATGTACTAAAAGTGATTTCTTTATCGTTAAAGAAACTTCAATTCGGCGAGCGAAAATAATTTTCTTTTCAGTAATTTCTATAAATATATTAAAGTAAATATCAAGCTAAATAAATATCAAACTTATAGATGCCACTGGTGACAAGAGACCTGGCTCATTCCTCGCTCAAAGAATTCCTGTGGCAATACAACGCTGAAATGAAGCCAGCGTTCTTGGGCAGCCACACGGACATCATTTTTTTACAAACTTTGAAACTCTTTTTTTTACAGTTTAGGTTCTTTTTAGGTTACTTTGCATATATTATATTGTTTAGTTAAGAGTGTTTTAGATTCCCGTTTTATTTTAGTTTTTGTCAATAAATGTTATACAAAAATAATGCATAAAAAAATTAAATATTTTATTAATTAATTATATAAGTCATAAAATAATTTTGTTCAGTCGTCTCCGTTGAATTAGGTAACAAACGTTTAAAAAAAAATCAGCTGTATGAAGTATTTTTTTGTTAGTTTTTGGGAAATAAGTCAAAATATTTATATTTTATTAATTCTATTCATATGTAAGCCATCTTTTTTTTTTATATTTCCTTAAATAAAGTACTTACTGGTTCAAACAAACTAATGGCCCGCTGCAAGTCAGCGCCTTTTATCTTGTACGTATTCATATGTTCCTTCATATTCAGCGCATCCAGTATGCTCGCGTGGATGTCGTGAGGCGTCGTCAAAGCTTCCGCATTCAATGCTAGGTTTTCCTAAAAATATGCAAACTGTTGACTATTATTAGTTATGCGAAATGTTGACCTCGCGTCCACAATCAATTTCCAACTTCCACAATAATAATATACCCGACCGAATTACCGGGTAATCTGTTAGGGGTGTACTAAGCCAAAAGGGGGTCACTATACTCAGCCTAAGGAACATATTTCACTATGGGACCAACTTTGAATTCGAGAAAAAAAACAGCTGTTCCATACAAAAAGTTGATCTGTTGTCGACAAAATGTATGGATACAGCTGATTTTTTTCTCTCGAATTCAAAGTTGGTCCCATAGTGAAAGTTATTCCTTAGCATAAGTATAGTGACCTCCTTTACGGCTTAGTACACCCCTAACAGATAACCCTGTATAATATGTATATACAATAAAACTGTGGAGGTTGAATTTCTGTACAATAAGAAAAAAATTTTAAAAACCTAGTCAGAAAGATGTAAGAAATGAAAAAGAACTAATTTACATTGTTCTTGGTTTCTCTGTCTGTGTCTGTTTGTACGGTCTGATCTCCGAAACGGCTGGACCGATTAAAATGAAAATATTGTATGGTGGTAGCTTATATCCCTGGTCAATATATAACCAAACTTAATTAAACAAAAAAAGTAATCATACCTAAAACAAAACTAACTAAAGCGAATTAAATTAAATATATTTAATAAGCTGTAGATTGTATACCTGTTCAATTTATAATGTTGCACGAGTAAATATAGCAATACCGATTCATACTAGGAGAAATAATGGCAATACCAAGTCCTGAAATATAGGAAGGGATTTTGCCTGCCTTATAGACAATGGCAGTTTATTCTATAAAGTGATAGCTTGCACACTGCACAGTAAACGAGGAATGGTAATACGTGTATTATTGTATCATCATCATCAGACAAACAAATCATTCGTTCGTTCATTGATTGAACGATTTATTCGTCTGATGATGATGATATAATAAGTGTATTATACCTTCATCATCATTATCAGTCAAACAAATCATTCATTCGTTCATTGATTAAACGATTTATTCATCTGATGATGATGATATAATAAGTGTATTATACCATCATCATCATCAGTCAAACAAATCATTCATTCGTTCATTGATTAAACGATTTATTCGCCCGATGATGATGATATAATAAGTGGATGATATAATAAGTGTATTATACCATCATCATCATCAGACAAACAAATCATTCGTTCGTTCATTGATTGAACGATTTATTCGTCTGATGATGATGATATAATAAGTGTATTATACCTTCATCATCATCATCAGTCAAACAAATCATTCATTCGTTCATTGATTGAACGATTTATTCATCTGATGATGATGATATAATAAGTGTATTATACCATCATCATCATCATCATCAGTCAAACAAATCATTCATTCGTTCATTGATTGAACGATTTATTCGTCCGATGATGATGATATAATAAGTGTATCATACAATCATCATCATCAGACAAACAAATCATCCGTTCATTCATTAATTAATAGATATAACAATAGTTACATACCACAACATCAGGTCGTGTCTCAGTGAGAGCGTTCGGCAGGTGTATCGCCATCAGCGGCAACCTCTCCTCCAACTTGCCTTGCAGCGTGTCGCGGACGTTAGCGTATCTATTACCAATTAGTATTAGCATTGCAAATTATTGACCCCCATTTTTATGTCAAGATAAATGAAAAATTACGCATTACGTCCTTTTATTTCACTCACAATGAAAATCAAAGTATCTTCTTCTTTTATAAGCCTAGAATTTCATGAAATGTAATTAAATTTAAAAAAAATGTACAACCTCATAAAGGGCACGGACCAAAGCGTCTGTGGAGTATTAATATTTAAAAAAAAAACAAACCAAGTAAAATTCTGATTAATGTTATTTTCGTACGAAGCTCGTAATGTTGTCATCAATTTCATTAGTGCATTAAAATGTTATATGAACTTTACATTTGTTCGAGGATGCAATTTTATATTTGAGACGTGTGTGTGATAAGACGTGTGTGTGTGTGAGGGGGGGTCAATGGAAGTTTAACCCCAAGTGTGTGGGGTTGTCGCCCCTGCCCCTGCCCCAAGCACCCATCTCGGAAAAAGGGGTGCAAACTTTTTCGCGATATGTCGGAAACTATACGTTCTACAAAAAATTCGTCGAAACATAATTTTTAGTAAATTGCTTTGCCTACAACTATGTTCGTATAATTTTTTTGCCCAAAATTTTAAATTAAAGAAGTTATAAGCAAAAGAGTAAGAATTTTTTTTAATTTTCTGCTTTGTTCTATAACATTTTATGTCATTTCTTTTTTTTTACGTATAATAATAAAATTGATAATAATTCCTACCTCGGCCCGTGGTCTCCCATAATGAACAACAACGTGTCATCCAAATGTCCGCCATCTTGTAATGCTTGTAGGAACTTGACAGTTGCGTTGTCAGCTGTAGATATCCTGTTGAAGTCGTCGTGCGTAATGTCCGCTATGAATGTGAAACCAAAATGGCTGCCCGGCAATTTGAGAAACTGTAAAAAAACCAAAATAAATTAATATAGGTAAATAAACAACACAAGAAGAAAAACAAATTCAGTTAGCAAGATGTATAATAACTATTCCTAAGAAATGTTTCATATCGGTCTCCAAGAAATCATGTAAAAAAAACACACACGTCGAATTGAGAACCTCTTTTGTGGGAAGTCGGTAAAAAGGCTTAATAATGAGAACGAAAAAAAAAAAAGTAGTAAAACAATATTGGGGAATTATATTCTTCTGATATTTTTCAAGGTGATAAATACTTGATGGAGTCAGGCGTTACTTTGCGGAAATCCATTTATAAGATGGTAACAAAATATTAAGTTGAGAAATCGAAACATATTTTCGTTTTTATGGTGTGGTTCTTCCTCACCACCATAAGGAAAGAGAAATAATATGGTGAGGTGTGGCGGTGGTGAGGAGGAACTACACCATAAAAACAAAAATATTTTTCGATTTCTCACGCTGACATCGAGACGAGGCGGAAAAACACTAAATATTTTGTATATACCATCTTGTGATAAATACTGTTTATTGAGTGGCATGTTTTTTGTTATGCTAAACAGCAAAACAAAAAAAATATACCTGTTCAGTAATATTCATCATGAGTTCGTATCTAGGCGTGTCCCCCACGCAGTAAGGTCTGGGTTTCTTCGGGTACCACTTGCCATAGTGGTCAGTCTCTTGGTAGAAAGCACGTAGGTAATGATCGGCCGGTTGGTGTTGGAACCCGTTGAACCTGTATTGGAACGTGCCTATGCCCGGCATGTCTTCGAAGTAAGCTGTGTGGTAGCTGAAATTTAATTTTAAAAAATTATAACCAGTAGATTTTGTAGCGATGACGGTCGAGTGGTTAGTGGAGTCGATTGCCGTGCAAAAGAAACGAGGTTGGATCCCACGAAACATGCAAAGAGAGCCTGAGCTACCGGTGCAGGAAAACATCGTGAGGAAACCATAGCATGGTGGTAGGACGCCTATTGCTCGCCTACCCAGCTATCACCCTCAAGTTGTAAAATCTGTCGCCAAGCGCCTAGCGGTGTATTCCGGCCGCCTTCATTGATAGCCATTGTATTCCAGGCTAGGCAGGCTAGGGCTACAGTATCTCTGACTTCCGTTGCGCAAACTTGTGGTCAAATGCCTAGCTGTGCAGGATAAAAAAAAAGGTTATGTTCCTGGTGCAAAGAAAGGCCATTGCTATTTGACGTGGCAATGCTACTACTTTATAATAGGACAAAAAGACAACCACTTGACCCAATTTTTTATATTCCCTAATTATAATTATAATGTTGTGTTCCGCATATACTATTGAAATTGTATTGTAAATAAGTTCGTAGCAAAGTGTCCTTCTTTTTGTGAGCGCCCTCTCGATCAATGATTAAAATGAAAACTAAAAAATGTTAGAACTCATACATCAAATCTCGTCAACACTGGTTGGATATATTTTTTAGAAACAGGTGATGGGAACATACATAAAAAATGAATACCTCCTTTATTTAATTATGAAGACTGTACAAAAATAAAAAAATACATAGTCACAAAAAAAACATATCCAGACTATTAAATAACGGGGTTAATAGTAATCTATTAGTTAGCTAGTTTATAAACTTTGTAGTATTTGTATTATACTACTGTATTATATTGTAAAGCCCTTTTTACTAACGTTTTGCGTTGTCTTTCATACTTTATAATTTTCTCATTTATCTTTGTAAAAACCTGGTCAATATATCCACAATAATTTTCTGATGATTTCGTTATACTTTTGGTGCTGAAAATATTACTTTTAAATGTATTAATTGCCGTTTTTATATCAAAATTTGTTTGTTTACATATTGTTGACAACGTCAATAATTTTCATTTCACGTCATATCTTTCAAAAGTTGTATTTTTTTCTATGAGAACGTGTAAGGTTTTATGATAAATAGTCTAGTTTTACTTATTTTTGTATTGGTCTTTTATAATATTTAAATTTAAAAATATAGATTTTAGGAAACGGGCTCGCGACTATATAAGACGTCGCGAGGCATTCTCCAGGACAGTTCTGCTCAAGTTTTCTTTCAACTACGTACTACGGCCACACCCGGGCCAGGCAGGCCTGGGAATACTGTTGGCGCGACCAGTTTTATTTTAAAGTGAATTTTTCATCAAACCATCACAAGTTCTCAGGAATATAAGGGAATGTGGATAATGTGACAACTTAGCCCGTCCCGTATTACTTAATGTTGAATTATACACCACTACTTTTTTATATATATGTTAATTTTAACAGCGTTATCTATTTCCGATACTGAAATTGTGAAGAACACACATATCTGAAGTAAAATCTAAAAATATGAGTTAAAAAAATATCGAAAATTTGCTAATTAATGGACACCCATTGTATAACACATTCACGCCAACAACGGAATCAAATCATTCGTAAACATGGCGTCGTAGGTCAGCGCAGGTCACCACGCGCTAATTTTGGTATCATGGCGTAACAGTACAGGGTAAGACCCTAGCTGTTACTAGAGCACGGGTCATTTCACACGTCTGACGCCTGGAGACGAGGAGACTCGCAGTGTCGCAAGACGTATACGACGATGTGCTAGCGTACTTCGAAGAAGACCCTGGGAGAAGAACTAATGACGCTGCTCGTCGGTGCGGCACTACTGTGCGTGGAAGATAGTCAATTCGGCGGGAATGCATGCGTATTAACTATCGAAAGGTGCAAGAACTTAATAGTGCCGTAGTAGTGAGACGTGAAATGAACATTTTGAACTCCGTAAAGAGCAATTAAGTGAAGCGTGCTAGAGTGTGCGTTGACAATGGAGGTGGACATTTTGGACAAATACTAAAACACCTGTAAGTGTTATCATCCATGTAAATAGCTACCAATCGCTGTAATTACTTGATTCCAACTTGTTAAATACGCTAAACTTACACTATACCTAAATTTGTACGTTTGTAGGCACAAACGTACGGCGCGCGCGCGGACATGTTTTATTGTTTTAAGAGAGAAAGGGATGCGTATACAAGTGTAAGAGAGGTAATAAACGCGTTCATTGATAGGTGACGTAACATTCGTGGTGTTTACAATTTTTGCCAGGATATTTGTAATTTTAAACCTGTCATAACTTCAGCTGTATGGCATGAAAAAAATTACTAACAGCGTATTGACGATAGGTATATATAACGAGCTAAAATTAAGTTCATTTATAAAAAGTAGCGCTGTATAGATTTAGAAGACATTTTGAGAATGCAAGACGTTTCTTTTTGAAAAATAAACACCATAAACCATCCACGGCGGTCTTACCGCTCAATACAAGTTCATAAACCCACTCACCCGAGTTTCTTGAGCTTGTAGAATATAAAAGGGAATCCGTCCAGCGTTCCTTTGTTGGTGACTCTTCTCATATCTGGCAGTTCTAACTCAGTCTTTCCCGTGAGTATGGGGAATAAGGCAGCTGGTGTACCATCCCCTACTATATTGTAACTGAAATTTATAATAATAGTCATTTGTTATACGAGACTGCAAAGTTGCTTTTTACCCGCGTGCTCACTTTTAATGACCGAGCACGCGAAGGATCCTAAAATATTCTAAAGGATTCTAAGTTTGAATAAGATTCTAATTTTAAAAAAATGAATTCTGAGCGTTAGCGAGGGAATTAAAAGAGTACAAGGTTAAAAATCTTTGCACTCGAGTGCAACACGTAACTTTTCATCCCACCTCAGCGAGGAAATGACTACATACGAAAAATAAAAACACAGTCACAAAATAATTTTATTTCATATTAGGTCTTAACTACTACATTATGATAGGTTAGTAAAGGGTGTCGAGCAGAAAATTTACGATTTCAAAAAATAATCTAAAATAAACTACATGAAGTAAGTTATTTTTATTTACTGTAAAATACAGCTAAATAATGCGGATTTCACTTTTTAAATATGATATCGTCCAAATGATGCCCGTTTCTTTGTACGCATTCTTCTAATCGGGCGCGTAAGTTTGTGAATACGCGAGCGCAGAGCGTCGGTGCAATAGCTGCAACTTCACGCCGTATATTCTCTTGTAAGGCCGGAATTGTGCGAGGGCTGTTGTTGTATACTTTAGACTTTAAATATCCCCACAAGAAAAAGTCATAAGGTGACAGATCAGGTGACCGAGGAGGCCAAGGAATGTCTCCACCTTTGCTGATCAACTTGTTTGGGAAAATCGACTTTATTTTCTCCATTGATACCCGAGCTGTGTGTGGAGTGGCGCCATCTTGTTGAAAGTGCGTTCTGGTATTGTACCCAGGTAGCAGCTGCAGCTGGGGTAAAAAAAACTCTGTAAGTAAAAGTGTAAACGTTTCTGATGGCGTTCTCTTGGATTATCAGGGCTCCAGAATCTCATGTTTTGTTTGTTTACATAGCCATCGATATGAAAATGAGCTTCATCTGTAAACAATATGTTTCCGAGTGTTCGAAGGGTTCGAAAGCTGTCCAGCATGGTTTTGGCGAAGCTTTCTCGTAAAGAATAGTCACTTTCTTTCAAATGTTGCATGATTTGAATTTTATATGAATGGAACTTTAATTTTTGTTTCAAAATATTGTGCACTGTTGAATTCGTTATTCCAGTTGAAGCCGATATCTTTCTTACCGATTTGCGTGGATTTCGAGTAATTTCTTCTCGAATCAGCTTTATGTGTTCGGGCGTCGCAGCTGACGTTGATGCTCCTGGGGGAGGCTGATTGAGCGAGCCTTTTCGAAATTTTTCTACCCACGATAAAATAAGTTGCGTGCTTGGTGCATCACTTGCTTGACGAATTCTGTAGTGAGAACAAATAGCACGACGCGCGCGAACCAGCGATTCATGGCACTTTATATATTACTCGACTGCGTACGCGCGGTGGGACCCTGGCCAGTGACTCATGGCGACTAAAAAATCCGCAGAACCCACGCGTCTAATGGTACCCCTCCCTTGCACCTCACCCGCGCAACTGCCGAGTAGTTTGAATTTAAAGTTGAAAATTTCCTACTGGACACCCTTTATTACAAAATAATCTTTAAATAATTCTAATTACTTAATACCAAGGTATAATTAAGAAATATTGAAAGTAACGTTGGTACAGTTACTTACGTTGAGTGTCATATTTTTGTTAGGTAATTTAATGTTGTTGTTAGTGACTTGTGTACTGTTTTTCATGAGTAACAAAATAAAAAAAGTTGTATGATGAATTCGGCACCATAGAGGTAGAAGTAAATAGGTTGAATGAGGTTTTTAATTCACAAACTTAGTGCACACGATATTCTAAATTCAAATTTACTTTATCCACCAGCGGATAAAAACGGCTTTTGCACACAGATATCGAATAACAAAAATAGTCTCTCCAAGATGGTGGGATGAAAATAATATTATTATACTACTTATTTTTAACACATATTTTATGTGTGTGTGATAAGGGATAATTATGTTTGGAAAGGGAGCGAATGAGGAGATGACAGTGGATAGAGTAAGGAGATAAGGTCAGGAATATGATGATTTCATTCCTATAAATGTTGTAAGGAAGAGATCGTCTTTTGTGCCAAGTCATTTAATTTTAATTTATGGCGCTTTTTTATTAATATATTTTAATGTGGCGTCAATATGGCATTATCATATTGTATTAGCTTTTACCCGCGGCGTTGCCCAACTTATAGCCGTTATATTATTATTAAAAAAAACAATATGATTAGAAAAAACGTATTTCTGGAGAACAAATCTGAGTTGACCAACAAAATACTTCAAATGCCAGTATTAAAACGTTTGCTGTCTAGCGGAATATGTGATCTCGAGGTTTGTTTGGCGCAGGTATCAATCACGCAGCGATTCAACGTTTTAATATAAAACAATGTTATAAGATTTTTTTTACACTTTATATAATACCGCATGAACTCATGACTCTTGTATTAGATCCGGGGAAAAAATGGCCGTGAAAGTGCTTGTTTCAAAAATTTACTCTGTAAAAAAATGAGGTTTCCGGTTGTTTATTGCTATGCTGCAAGAACCGGCTGGTATTTCGGGATAAAATCTTATGGTATTAATCCAGGAGATTAGATATCCTGGTACAGAATATTACGTTTACCGAACATTCATTTTGTTTTGATATAACTATTAATTACTTAACTGAAAAACATCATTCATGAAAATTTAATCTGTCTAACAATCACTGTTCATGAGGTACAGCCTGGTGACAGAGGGACGGATGTCCATTCAATTTTAGAATAATGGAATCCAGTTTTGACCCTTAAACCCTATTTCTTATTTAAGCGCAACTTGATCAGAGACACTCTCATTAAGTCAATTGCCGTAAACAAATTGCAGCTTATTAAGATTTTGGTTTATCTATACTGGTTATGATTAAATAATCAGAAAATCACCTGTCTAAACATGTACCTACTCCTGTACTAACACGGTTTACACGGCGCGGCGCGGCGGCGCGCGGGTCTCGCATTGCCATTGATTCAATGAGAAGCAGAAGATTATAATATTCTACTTTCTTGTCAATAAAAATGCAAATATTTCTAAACATAATAAACCTATTTAATATTGTTTTTCCTTATTACATTATGGACTCCTTTAATTACAGAGACACGTCATGTCAAGTATCCGTCACTTGAGCTGTCAACTGGCGAACATGGCGGAGGCCATAATGAATATTACATAAAAATATATTGAAAAGTAACCTTTTTTTCATTGAATATTCCGATTTTTATATGAACTCCGATAGCACTCTTCTCTTTAAATATATCTGTATAAAATATCAAGTCGATCTGATGCTCAGTTATTGAGGAGAAGACGAACAAACAAAATAACAAACACACTTTCGCATTTATAATAACTGTGGGGACTGTATACAGGGTTATCGGTTAGGGGTGTAATAAGCCGAAAGGAGGTCACTATACCCACAATTGCAAAAATCCTTTTAATATGTTTATTATTTACTTTTTTACAGCTAGGGATAGACTAGCTTTAGGCCAACATGGTAATAAAGCACCTTATACGTAAAAATAGTGAAAAATCAAAACATTTACAAACCAAATTACTGAACTGCATGATTTTGGTAACATTTACTAGATACCTAAGATGTATACATTTTCAAACAACAAATCATCTTTTAATCGGTCCAGGTTGTCTTCGAGAAAATGGAGAAAAAACACAAAAAAAAATTGCAACAAATTAAAAACGCCCTCTTTTTCTCTAAGCTGGTTAAAAATAAACTATAACTCACCCGTTAAGAATAGTCATGTTCAGTTTCTTAGTTATATATTCGTAGCTTTTGGGCATTTTCCTGATGAATCCATTCTTGGAGGTGGAATCGAAGCCGAAAATCAACACGTTTATGGGACCGCCGCCCACGCGTGGGCTGTTAGTCCCAATGCGATAGCCTATAGCATAACCCATCCATTTCACTGACCCACTGTTGACAAACAAACAGTTATACTTTAATAAGTGGTTAGAAGCGTCAATCAAACAAGTTCTCTCAAAAAAAAAAATACAGATCTATAGATCCATAGACGTCGATAGAACATTTTCAGATATATCGATTTAAAAATTACAGATCTATAGATCCATAGACGTCGATAGAACATTTTCAGATATATCGATTAAAAAATTACAGATCTATAGATCCGTAGACGTCGATAGAACATTTTCAGATATATCGATTTAAAAATTACAGATCTATAGATCCATAGACGTCGATAGAACATTTTCAGATATATCGATTTAAAAATTACAGATCTATAGATCCATAGACGTCAATAGAACATTTTCAGATATATCGATTTAAAAATTACAGATCTATAGATCCATAGACGTCGATAGAACATTTTCAGATATATCGATTTAAAAATCAAACCTCTGGAAAGATTTTGATATAATTTAAATGGAACATTCGAGAAGTATACACAACGTGTAACAGAAAGGTGTGACAATACTTAAGGGTGATAGACTACCCATCATAAGAGAACCCAGCGAAAACAAAATTAAAAAAAATAAGCAATAACTTGAACTTCACGTGACAATTTTTGTATGGAGGGTCTGTTTGTTTTCTAATCTGAAAAAAAATTGTTGCAATGATTTCACTTTGATGGGTAGAATAACATCCTTAAGTACTGTTACACGTTGTAAATCGAATAGTTTTTGTTGAATATAGTTCAATCATTAATTCACCTATACAAAATGTCATTTAATATAAATGCGGGTAGAAAAAATTGCGGGGTGTAAGGGATCCTTCAAACATCTCCAAGACCCAAGCCAACCTCACCTGTTCGTGGTGCACCCTGCTAGGCAACGAACGAGGCTCTGGCGATCCGCCAACATGCACTGGAACAGCGCGGCGGATTACTGTCTAAACTCCCCCTAATAAAACGATGGATAGTAACAACAAGAATAGGCCCCAAGTGTCCAGCGACTCCAGCAGCTGCGCTGGTGGAGAGGCGACCAGCACAGCACTGGATCAGGGGTGCTAAGAATCTCCGGGTGAGGTCGCCATCCCGTCAAACGACTACTGCTAAAGCTATAAAGGACACCGATCTGCTACACATTATAACATAACGTTAGAACACTAATGGAAGACGATCGCCTCGTCGAAATAAAAAATGCAACAAAAGATATACGCTGGGATATTATCGGTCTAGCAGAAGTAAGAAGAGTAGGCGAAGAAATTACAGAATTAGACAAATTCATATTTTTTCACTATGGTGAAACACAAGGTCGATTATGAGTAAGTTTTCTAGTTGCTAAAAGGTGGAGAAACAATATCATTGAATTCACAGGTCATTCTGAAAGGATAGCATCCTTAAAATTTCATTTAACACATAATGAAACACACACTCTTATACAAGCTCACTCTCGAACCGCCTTTAAACTTAATAATACTGACGTTGAATATTTTTACGATCACCCTAACAAAGTATACGATGAGAATCGAGGTACATGGACTATGGTTATTTTAATGCCAAAGTTCGAATTAGGCAACAATCGGACACTGATGAAGTTATAGGCAAACATCTAGGAGACCGCAATGAGCGAGGTGCTAGATTTATCCAGTTTGCTACTAACTATCTAACTAACCTAAAACGAAATAGATTACATTTTGTCTCCTAACACGGAAAGATTAAAAGACGTCAGCATAATAAACAGAATCAGTTTCAACTCTGACCATACGCTTGTCAGAGCAAAAATACGATTTGACTTCAAAATACAGAGAACAGTCTTATTTAAAAATTGGTTTTAAAAAGTTACAAAAGATACACTTATCAACAACGCTGACAAATACAAATTACAGCTATCCAACTACTTTGACGTGCTTGAAACAGATGGTGAAGAAAATGTAGACAGCCAGTATAACAATATAATAAAAGCAATACACACAAGTATCAAAAACTTAAAACGAGATTAACACAATACTAGCAAACTGTTAAGTTCAACAATCATGTTAATAGAACGTGTAATGAAATACGAAATAGGAACAATAGAACGTAGAAATATAGATAGAATGGTTAAACGCAGTATCAGACAGGATCTCAGAAACTATAATACACATTCCGTTAAAGTATCCTTAGAAAATCATAACTCTCTTAGAACAGCAAAACAAGGTTTCTATAAAGGAAAAACTTGGATTAACCGCCTTCTACAATCCTTGTACAGCGATCCAGAAAAAGTCACCAGACAAATCGAGTATTCACGCCACGACTCCATACCATACATACGAGTATCTGGTTTTGAAGTGTATACTGCTCTGAAAACGATTAAATTTGATAAAAGTCCCGGTGAAGACGGCATCACAACAGAGGCATTAAAAATTGTATCCCATGTCTTGCTTCCCCATATCACTAATCTTTTTAATACAATACAGGTAAAATACCTGAAATAATGTGTCACTCTAATATAATACTGCTCCATAAAAAAAGAAAATAAGAGTGACATAAGTAATTACAGGCCTATCAGTCTAACATCTCATCTCTATAAAGCTTTTATTAAAGTCATCCAAAAACGCATCGTTATCAAATTAGACAAACATCAGCCCCCTGAACAAGCTTGCTTCCGCCCTGGATTTTCAACTATAGATCATTTATACACAGTAAATCAGATTATAGAAAAGCACAACGAGAAAAGGGTGTTAAGCAAGCTGATCTGCTCTCTCCCAAATTATACACAAGTACACTTGAAGAAGTATTTAAGACATTGGCGAGGTCCTGGTTGACAAGAGGGATCGATGTCGGCAACAAAAAACTTAGTAACCTTAGATTTGCAGATGACATCGTTCTCTTTGCGTCAACGGCATCTGAATTACAAATTACGAGTATGCTCCAAGAACTGAGTACTGCAAGCCTCAAAGTTGGACTTATGATGAATCGATCGAAGACGCAAGTCATGACCAATAGCAGGAAACGCAGGGTCGAGGTAGACGGGCAAACACTACAGTATGTTGATGAGTACGTATATCTAGGCCAGTTAGTATCCTTCGAGAACCGGCAAGACAAGGAAATTGATCGCCGCGTCGAAAACGCCTGGAGGAGCTACTGGTCTATGAAAGAGTTAAAGAAGGGCAACTTGCCGATATCTTTGAAAAGTAAACTCATGAACATCTGTATATTGCCCGTCCTAAACTACGGTGCTTAGACCTAGTCGCTGACCGATGATCAGAAGTCCAAGTTAGGGGTTTGCCAAAGAGCCATGGAACGCAGCATCCTCGGTATTAAAAGGACGGATAGAGTGCGAAATACCACGCTGTGTTCCATTACAGGTGTTGTTGACGTAGACCACAAAAACCGGAAGACTTAAATGAGATTGGGCGGGTCACGTTATGCGGATGCACCCCAACCGATGGGCTCAGATCGTGACGCAGTGGGAGCCTGATGGCCTACGTAGTCGAGGACGGCCTAGAACTCGCTGGTGTCGCGATCTCAACGCATTTAAACTGGACTGGCGGGAGGTGGCCCAGGATCGTGAAGCATGGAAGGATATGGGGGATGGACCTTTGCCAAGCAGTGCGACAGTGTAGGTAAAAAAAAAGAATTACTCACTCGTTCGGTCGTTCCCCCGTGCAAGTAACTTTGACGTGATCGCTAGATTTCAGTACATAAGGTTTCTCTCCATACACTGTTTTAGAAGCACCTATAGTGTATTTAGCGTCGCTCAGATATATGATGTCCTGGTACATGCATTTTATTTTCTTTGTCGTTGATAATATTTCCTTAACTACTCGGCATTCTGAGAGCTGAAAATATATTAATATATATAAAAATCAATGCCACTCTATATATAAACGGGCTCACCTATCCAAACCAAATGTTGGCACATTTTTTGTAACAAATGAATTCAATAAATGGCGGATCATTTTTTTAAGGGAATTTTGCTGTCAAATTGAAACTTTTTTCAGTGTTGACAGCACAAGCGTGTTGTCATGTTGTTTTTTTATTATTTCACGTAGCGAAGCACGTGCGAGTACTGGGCCGCTAGTACTATATATAAAAGTGTCTTTTTTTTATAAAATTTAAACTAAATATGTCAAAAATATTAACACTATTTATTCACTCAAACTGAAGCTTTTGATATATATTATTAACTCGACAAGACTGTCCGATTATGTCCATACTTAAACGTTGTGCTTACGCTTAAAAGTTATGCTTAAGCTTAAAAGCTTTGCTTACGCTTATAAATAATATTGTCACAATAGATGATTAGAGATGTGATCATCGCGTTTTGTTTACTAATATTAGACTTAAATAATGATAAAATCAATGAAGTCGAAGTGTCCAGGCTTCTTTGCGAAATTGGGTAAAGACACACAAGAATAACAGTGGAATTCACAACTTTTTTTGACTGCTATTCAAAACACTCTTTAAAAAAACATAAATAACTGGAAATAACATTGATATACAACATGCAAAAAGAGCCTGAGCTACCGGTGAAGGAAAACATCGTGAGGAAACCATAACATGGTGGTAGGGCATTTCCTATCGCTCGCCTACCTAGCTACCACCCTTAAGTTGTAAAATCTTTCCTAACGGTGCGTTAAGGCAGCTAGGCATGCTCCATCTAGCGCTACAGTATCACTAACTTCCGTGGTCATGCGAACTTGTGGTCAAATGCCTAGCTGTGTAGGATAAAAAAATAACCTGTAATTAGAATAACTTACATAGCATTTGACCCAATCCTGTCCCTCACAAACCACATCTGGCATTTTCTTATCGAAGCGAGTAACTTCGCTGGCGAACGGATCTAGATGTGGCATCTGACAACCCGTGCCCTTGTCCTCTCTTAGTGCTTCTTGCAACTTGTCTTCTATGTATCTGTGTTTGTTAATATTATTCCTATGGCATTAGTATTTTTAGAGAACAAATATAACTTAAACACCCTCTCGCTTGAACTTATCTAATTTATTATTGAATATAATATAATATGGGACAACATCTACACAAAGAAAGAATTTTACGATACTATGAAATACTTTTAGGAAAAACGGTTTTGTATTATCACGCTGTGAAATAGTAAATAAATAATAACAATATTTTTATAGATTTTTTTTCGTTTTTGTATAATATTTAATTATTGTTTTTATAGAAAAAAATAATTTACCGAATAAGTTTTCTTACAAAAGAAATTGTAAAACTGCACTTTTTAAAGTGTTTTATTTTTGAGTAATGTAAAGATGACGGCCGAAGCCGAATTGTCAGAAATTATTTTAGCGATTTTATCTTAAGTGTCCAAGCCAGAGGGTTAATACACCAAATCATGTCCAATTATATACAAGGTTATTTGTCAGGGGTGTACTAAGCCGAAATGGGGTGACTGTACTTATCATAATGACCAACTATTACTATGGATCCACAAGTAAAACGAGAAAAATAAAGGGCTATGTCGTTATAAAACCTATCTTTTTTCTCCAATTCCAAGTTGAGTCATATTGAATGAATGAATGAATGAATGGTTTATTTGTGACAAACACATTTAACTAAAAAAATTAACACAAATAAACATATTTAGTAATAATGTGTGTTTGTCACAACCAGACCCCAACTCAGCAAAATGCTGTCTGCATCAGCCAGCGCTGGTCTTCCTCTGATAAAATGATTTGAATTGATTTAATGAGTAACAGTCACCCCTTTTCAGCTTAAATACATCAAAGCTCAGTATATATAGTGTTAGAGGGAAGTTTTATTTTCATTTTGATGGAACCCCCAAATCGTATTGTCGAGTACAAGGTCCTTAAGAACCAATACGGTAATAAATTTCTGTAATGTTGAATTATTTTGACGGCTCCAAATTGTCTGCTTTATAAATAATAATATAAACTTAGGTTTTTTTTTTCAAATTTAAAAACTTTATGATAAAATTTGGAATTGCAGTAAGTATCTACAAAATTATTTCCCAATAGACAAAAATGTTTTTTTTTTATCGACATGAAAAATATTACTACTTACACTACGATACACGTTGATTTCAGCACAAATAGTTTCATTATGTAAAAAAATTGTTTTGCAAATGTAAACTATGTTATGTATATAACAATTCTAGCTTGCCTAGAAGAAACCGATTCATTCACAACTTGTATCCAGAATCGGAAAATAAGAAGTAATTAAAGTAGTAATTTCACAACTTGGCAGTTTTAACAATAAAAGTAGACGTGAAGTGTTTCATGCTCGAAAGCATGTAACCTCGAACACCCAAACACTCTATAATAAAGAGAAATTATATATATATATATATATATATATATAATATTTAGTGTTATATATTTGTATGTGGTCGTAAATGTTAATTATTTAGATTTATGTTAAAGCTTCGTTCAGACGACAAGCGCCCGCTAAGCACTCGCCACGCTCATCAGCACCCGCGTCTAACACGCTTTGAATTTTTTTAACTTAATTTTTAATCATATGCCACATCAATAGATCTCAAAATTGCATTTATCGAAGTCCAACCGAATACGCCACACGCCCGCCTCGTGCCTACTCAGCGCCCGTCCCGCATGCGCCAGTCTCGCCACATAAAACCCTTGCGCCCATAGTTGCACATCACTGGTAGTACAAACGGGTGCGAGGCGTGCGCGATACATACGCTGATTTTGCGCGTGCTGAGAGCGGATGTGGAGCGGGCGCGAAGCGTGCGCGTGATCGACGCGGGTCGTCTGAACACGCCCTAAAAGTGACATATAAAGATTAATATGATTAATTTGAAGATTTTGAAGCAATTTCTTTAGTTCAATTATTACAATATCAAAAAAAGTAGGTAGTCAGTTTAGTTCTGTTAGCACCACTTTTAAAGGATAGAATTTGGCGCATTTTGGTACTTACCTTGAATACAAGAAAAAAAATTGCCGTTTCATACACTTTGCCGACATAGGCGAGACATTTTCTATGAAACAGCTGATTATTTTTTCTCGATTTCCGGGTTTATCTGATAGTGAAAGTTGTTCGCCACACTTAGATCCATTTTCGAGTTAGTTAATGCTTTACAAATATTACCTTGTTTATATAGAAAGGTATAATTATGTACCTCATAATCATGTAAGTTAAATATATAAAATATTTAATCGCTATTTATCACAACAAAACATTTAATGCTGTTAGACAGATAACATGCAATAAATTCCGGTCTGATAGTAAAAAATAACTCACATGCACATTACTAACAGAGTTATTTTGAATGGATATAGCTATATTATCTTAATAATTTGTACCATAAAATAATGAAAAAGTTTATTGCGTTTCTTTCTACAATATTAAAGTTTTTGTACAAAATCATATTATATTATTTATTAGAACGTTCTAAATAACTCTGAATATATAATGATAATTTAATTATGAAATAAAAAATACTAAATCATAGCACTACTTACTGATTTATTGAGGCTCTGAAAACCCAAAAGAAAAATAAGAATTTAAATGTCATTCCTACATGCATATATATAATTTAAAGTATTCACCATGTCATTGTCATTCCTGTTTACTGGATGTATTAATATAACAGATTTTTTATTGATATAAACGGATATAGTCCCATCTGCTCCACCAGTAGAGCGGTTGGGAATTTGTATTCCCGTCTACCCCATTAAAGTGTGCAATGGGGCAGACAGGAATTAAAATTCCCAACTGCCCAATTAGTGGGGTCAATGCGAATATAATATCTACAAGCGGGTTATGACACTAACTAAATCAACACCTCCGAAAATTTTGATAGTGACAGTGACAAGAGATTATCTTAAAATTAGTTATAAGAAAACAGTAATGAAATAGTGAATAGCTATTACTATAGTCAACATTGACCTCGATTCGGACAGATGCAAACTAGCTAAACTAACCTAATTTGACAGTTCTTAACTTGTTTCCTCTCTTTTTGTTTCCAAACGTAAGAAAAGGGTGGATATCATTTTAAGAACTTTCAGTTTCGTTAGTGTGACTGGCCGAATTGGGGTCATTATCTAATACAAATTGCTAGTGAAGAAACGCTAAGAAACTTAAAACTACTGTGAGACTAATTCAGAGAGAAGATGATAATTCTTATGCATAAAACGATAAAAAAGATATCGAGCGTTTTCTCGTCATGACGATGTCATTGCTACATAGAATTATCTTTTATGTGATGATGTTTCGAATTACCCGAATGAATTCGGAATCGTCACGAGAAATCGATTAATAATAAATTTTATCGATTTATGCATCATAGGCTTGATGCAAACATTAAAATAAACTTTTAGATAAAATTGTATTTTAGATACGTATTAATCACCTAAAACGTTCAATGTTCAACTAGAATAGTGGTCATGACAAAACAAACTTTAATTTAAAGAATAAGAATTTTTTGATATATATCACTGATAATGTTTAGAATTAGTGGCAGTGTCAAACTACGAGTATTGACTCTTATAATAAATTAAGGAATGAATATTTGTTTATTTGACCATGAGTCTAAATAAGTATTTCAACATCAAATAAAATATTCTTATGACTCTCGGTGTAAATGTGTCTATAACTACTTTGGTTGTCTATGGTCATCCATTGCACTAGGAACGAACCGGAACGGAAGTCACTACCTGTATCTTTTAAGATAACAAATAAACATGTTTTATAAACACACACACACTCAGAAATATTATCTAAAATACATAAAAACAAAAGACAAACACAAATCGTATAAGCGCTAACTAAAAACTACAAAAAAGATGAGAGACGGACATAATAATGTCACTATTAATTGCAAATTATAACAATTTCGTCATTATGACTAACAATGAAATTCTTGTATGGGACAAACCCGGAAATTGGGAATAAAACTACAAATAATATTTTTATACAAAAAAATAGTAAAACAAAATGTACGGATATTTAACAGCGGTTAACAGTACGAATTTAAACTTTTTTTTATATTCATATACTTTGAACCTATGGCACACTGCTGAGCCAAGATCTCTTTTAACGGGGGTGCAGGCCATTAGCCCACCATGCTGGCTAAATGCGGGGGCCTCACTTATCTTTGAAGGATTCTAACCTTCTCCGACGAGCACGTTTCCTAACGATAAGATATGTCAACACTTTATTCAAAACCAGCTTAACACAACAAACTAAACAGTTAGTACGAAAAAAGCTAATAAATAATAGCAAATTTTTAATGGCAGCCTTTATCGCACCGATTTTTATTTCGCAGTAAAAGCAATTGATGATTAATTATAGTCTATACAACAGTGAACACTCTAGAAGTTTGCTTGCCCCAGGAACAATTTTGTTTATACACGTACTTAATAGTTATATAGACATATTAAAAGTAAAACAAAATATTTGCTTTAAATGTACACTGAACAAGCGAATCAAGCGAAGTGTCTTCATACTGTCTTAAAATTATACTGGCTTTTCAAGTTTGAGCATCTTATGTAACGTTTTGACGTTAGAACGTCAAAACATGACAAAAGACGTTCAACACTGAGACGCGTTTATTATTAATAAGGCCGTAAATTTAGCAATATTATCAATAGATGATAATCAGGGAGTATGAATGCTTATTTGGATGTTAGTACAGGCTATAATTTTAATCTAATCAAAGACATGCCACACTCAAATTTAAATAAGAAATATTTTCATATTTCTTAACAGCAACTAATCATAGTCATAGTAAAAATAAATTGTAGTTTTTACTTTCGCAGAAACAATTGTTCACATTTAAGAAAACAATAAAGTTAATATATAGAGCGACGAGAACTATTACTTCATTATGTTTGTAAGCCACACCTATATCGATTTTATTAGCGTCCTTGCGTCCACCTGTAGGCAACAAAATGAAACGCGAGCGAACTCCACAAGTAGTTGGTAATGTCTTAAATAACTTATCGCAGTGTACAACATTAATTTCGAATCAAAATATGAACACGTAAGTTTACGGTGAATCGCGCGTTTTTGATGTATAATGTCGACATTTGTGACGGCCAGTACAAATTATAGACTAATCCAATTCCAACAAAAATCTTCCAGGGATGTCATAATTCTGCTACAATTCACAGAATCTAAATATTTTTGTGCACAATGAAGTAGGCAACTGATGCAGGTTTCATTAATACACAATATTAATCAAATGTTAAGACATTGTTTGGTAGGCTTACACTATTATGGCCTAAAATCAATAAACAAGACCTTTGTATTTATGTATGTCCGTCTCTCATCCAAATAGTTTTATAAAATAATAATAAAGACAAACAATAATTTATCTCACCTGTTAGATATATCGACAGGGTAAGTTAAAGAAGCATTGTAAGATGCAGTGGCTGAAGCGATAGTACTACTTTGTGCAGTTTGTTCTGATATGCATAACAAGGGACTAGAAAAAAGCCAAAGTTAGTTACTATATCTATACTAAAAAAACATATATTCCCATCTGCCCCATTTCTTTGGCCATTGCTATCCCAGTAAATATGGGGCAAATGGGAATATAAGTTTTCAATTGACGGGGTTGAGGCAGTCTAAATGAAATAAAGAAAACACAATAAAATTAGTAAATAAAATGAAAAGTTTATACAAAGTGGTCAGAAAAAGAGAATAAAATTAATTTTGTTTTTGTTACAAAAGCTAATATATGCCTGATAATTATTTTGTTTTTTAGATACCAACTTCTGAACCTGTCCCGTGTTTAACTCCCTGTAACAGTAATTCCCTATCTCGGCATGAAATGCATAAAAGAATGAATCCTTGAAGGCATGTCATGCAGTTTTTTCTTATGACCACTATGTGTACATAAAGCATCCAACAAGTTAATATTAATATAAAGTTCACCAAATTTGAATGAAGCTTCAGTTGGGTCGCCAATCATAAAACAAAATATTAACTTATTTGCAGGTTCAAAACATGTTCACTGGAATTGTTTTTAATTTTCTTAAATAATCAACCACTCTGCATCAACTGTCTACATGTATGTCAATAGAACCATCACCAGTAAGTGTCTAGCTTGGTTGGCCATAGAAAGGAGGAAAACACCAAAGAGCAGCTCAATTACTTAACTAATGCCTATCTCATATACTTCAAATAACCAGTGTGTTGCACAAAATGTCTTTATACATTTGCCAAATGTAGCTCGACTGTTGCTAAGGCAGGTTGTCTGTCTTCGTTTAATTTGAATTTATTATTTTATTTATCTTGACAACTACGGGTATTTTTTTTAAATTGTCTTAAAACTATTTATTTTTATTTTATCATTCATATAATTGGAATTCATAATAAAAGTTATAATAAAATAGTTTTTAATTTTATACAATCCAAATATCAATAAGGATGACTTTGTGCAACACTGTGGGTAAGAATATTATTAAGCTAAGGACAAAGATATAGCATACAAAAGCTTGTATTGTAATGGAGACAAAGTCTCTAAAGCTTGGTATAAAGCAGGCAAAGAACAATAACTCTGTAAAAGCAAAAGCTGCCTTGTATAAGGAATAGCAACGTTGTCTAAGGATTAACTACTTTGTTCAAGGAATAGCTACTTTGCCTAAGGAAATAAAAATACCTTTTCCAAGGAATAGTTACTTTGTGAAAAGAACACTTACTAACTGTCTATTAGCTTCATAAATACCTTCTAGTCAGATCCAAGTCTCTCTCCAAAAGATTTCCATTTAGACTTATGTAATAAACAATGCAAGTCACCATTACCAACAGAAACATTAATATATGATTCCTTCTTGAACGGTACCATTTTTTTACCATTACTACTATCTGAAATTAATAAATAAAAAATATGTCAGCTTTGAATAAGTTTAGCAGAATGTTTAGAAACAGATTTCAGTTTAATATTGGGTATTCAACTATATATAGCGACAGTTATTAAAAGCTGGAGTAGTGAAAGACACCAAACAGTTACAGTTCTGATAAAGTCCAAGGATAGATTACTTTCTATGATTTAATATTTATTCTGAAAATAGTTATGCTTAATAATTAGGGTGGAATCTCCCCCAATAATAGTAAAAGCTAGCTTCACCATCAGTTCTTCTATACATATTTAGCCCAAACGTTAGGAGTAACAAATAAATCTTAGATTCAAAGCTGGTAAAGCCCTTTACAACAAAAAAAAAATGATTTATCTGCAGTTGATAATGGTTATTGTCGGCTTGGGAAAAATGACAAGATTGATAACAAAAATACTTGGTTTCTCGTGAGTTTTTATCTAATTATGTAAATTGATGAACCAGGAATTAACCGACAGAGTAATAAACGGGTACTCACACTTAATAGCATTACAAATATACGATTTATTATTTGACGATAAATTAATCCAAGAAGCATCTTCCACAAACAAAGCAATAGCACAGTCAATGCTAGAAAATGAAGCACTAATAAATCAAAAGCAAATAAATTTAAAAAAATCTTAAATGCATTTCATAAATCAAAAACCAGTGCTAAGGCCGGTTTTAGTTGGCGAATTAAGTACGCCCTCAAAATATATACGACATGATCGTAATTTATACCTTTATCGCTAGTGCAGTGTTTTATTGATTGTCCTTATTACAAAGGTCGTAAACAATGAAATTTCGAGGAGAAAGCTCCTTTACACAACAATACTGACGACATAGAAAATGAGATTCAAAGTAAAGAAATCTGTGTTTTCTATCTAGGTAAACTCCAAACTCTGACAAACACTGACAGGACAGACTGACATATTTTTTTCTTTTGGTATATGACACCATACTGGTTTATTATTTGCCAGTGTTAAGTTTGTGAATTTTTTAGTTATAAATTAATAAACTTATAAAGACATACACTAAGAACTCCTAAACTACTCAACCTATCAACGGGCAGCTGATGTAGATTTGTTGCTGTACGACAAATTTTCTAAATTTATTAAAAAAATATACCTCTAGCGTATGGAACAATCGGAAATGTATGGAGCTCTTTTTTAAACGTTGAAACACTGCAAAAGAAACTCCTTGGTCTTTGTTTTAGTACCTACCCACTGGTAATTAAATAGGTGATTTATCTAACAATAATTATATATATCGTGTTTGCTTATGAAATACTACATTAAATTTAATAAATTAATTACAATTCATTACCCGATCAGTTATAATCCGAAACAGCTTTTAATCCACTTATATTTTTTTCATTCCGGACATTGTTTGTCGGAATAATTAAAAATTATTTATCATGTAGAAACTGATAACCTCTGTGTATTTTTCATACTGTCCACCTATAAACAAAAATCTGTGGAGCTAAATTAAACATTTACAACTATGTGAGGAAAAGATACAACATGGATCCAGTTTCTCTAAGTGTAATGAATACATCGGTAAATGTGTTATCTTCGTCCTAGATATACATAATAATATCAGTGACGCTAAAGGTTTACACACATTGCTCTAATATAAATAATACATAATATGGCAGGGTATATGTATCAATACGTTTTTAGTTAACTTCAAACAGGAAAAGTTTGTCAATTTGTCGGTCGGTCTGTATATTAATTCCCAGATTTCTGAGTTCTAAGTCGTTTTGCATCGCGGTTCGAATCGCTCAAGTACTGTTTTTAATGTGAGCTTTCGCACCGCAGTGGATGTAGGAGTGCGAATATTGCTGGACCGATTTTAAAAATTCCGAAGATGTTCGAAGTATACTTTCCCCTAATACTAATGTGTAGGTACTTTCTTTTATTCTTTGACTACATAGATAACATTCTATTTTTGACGTATTTTTTTTTTCTGGCGAATTAAACTCAAAATGATGTGCCTAAAAACTATATTATCCTTTTCCACTGATTTAAATTCAATATAGCCAAAATAGTAGAATCTAATAATTTGACAAGTTAGGTAAGTCTAACGTATGATTATCACCATCCATCATCATTGGCAGCCTTTCCTATTCCGTTCTTGGGTAGTCCTTTTTATAAACTTAGTGAATATATGTCAATGCAGCTTGTGAAATCATCGATCTTGTGTAACGAACAACCATTACAAAGTATTAGTAATAACTGAGAAATAAATTACAATGTAAAAATATACTACATGTTATAAGAACTATAAAAATCTAAGAACTTACTTATTTATTGACAAAAACTAAAATAAACAGGAATCTCTAACACTAATCTAAAACACTCTAACTAAACTATACACAAAGTAACCTAAACTGTAAAAAAAAAGATTATAAGTCTGTAAAAAAATTATGTCCGTGTGGCAGAGTCTCAAGAACGCTGGCTGCATTCCCGCGTTGAATTGCCACAGGAATAAGTTAGAAAAGTATTCAAATGAGTTTCTTAAATTTAATTTATTAAAGTAATTAATAATTCAAATGTATCAAGACTTGCCTGTAACGAACGTTATTCAAAGGCCAATGAATATTTCTTATTCTTATGCCTCCTAAATGTAAGCATATCATATCCTCAGTTCTGCGCCCATCTTGTTCGGGTTGGCCCGAATATGTTACTATAAATAATATATAGAACTCTATTCGGTTAAATCGGTCGATCACCACCGAATGCTATATTTGTGGCATTCGGTGGTGGCGGATTTAACTCCACACCACCCCACATATTGTATTTGCAAAAGTGTGTTCGTTCGTTTATTTGTGCATTTTCTCCTCATCAACTGAGTTAGATCGACTTTTGAGAGTGAGATTGCCATCAACTACTTCTTTCTAAGAAAAACCAACAAACCGGACAGAGCCGCGGGCATAAGCTAGTTGTTTTATATTTCTCAAATTAAAATATAATAATATTAGTATTAAACGTCTCTATAGATTCCACATAATAGAATTCTTGCTTCGATCAATTTGTTTTGATTCATTTATCAGTGAACCGTTCTCAGATTAATGTGGTAAGTGTTTTAGTTAATTTAATTATGGGACACTGGTAGGAGCTCGTCTTATTTACAAATCGCTCTTTACTATAAAATACTAATAAATATATAAGCTACAATCTACGGCGCGGGCGCTCTACCTCAATACGGCGTGAGACAATTTTATTTTTTTAAAGTATTAAGTATTTATAAAATGCCTTGACCATTAACCGCAAAATCTTTATGACCGGAAAGTTTCCGTAACCATTGATACATACTAGCTCAATCTCTTCCATTACAATACTAATACCATTTTGTTTTATATGAGGAAAAGCTTCTGTTTGTCCTGTGTCTGGGTTATTATTATATATATAAGTATGTATATATGTATTTAAGCATGTATACCACTCATTAGGTTACCATAGCAAAGGCTTTGCCTAGTTTGGGACCTAAAGACCTTTGTGTGGATGTTATCCCACATTATTATTATTATATTAAGGCTTAGCGAACTTTCTCTAGTAGTTTTATAAGGTTTTATAAATATATTGTAGTTAGCTTTAAGTTTTATGAGTTTCGTAGTAATAGTTACTAGGAAATATTTAGCTTCTCTCTGGCTATCCAAATGTCCTTATATAATACGTAAATTAATTAATATCTATGCCTATATATATTATTGCAAATCTCTCCACATTTCAGGGTCCGCACAATGAGACTGCTCATCTTACTTTCTAGCATATTGGCAGTCTACGCTCGTTTCGTCAGCAAAGAGTGCAATGGGATCAACATAAATGGAGTTTTCCATGAAGCCGAAGTACTCAAAGAAGATCTCGATAGACCTTATCTGCTAGCAGCCAATAGGGGCTCTGATATACTTTACTTCAGTTACAGCGTCAAAAATGATGACGATAGCTCTAGAACGGCCAGATACGACTTAAGAACGAAAGAATTCAAAGATATTAAAGGCGTAGAAAACGGATTCGCACAAGCTGTTGACGAAAAACACCACAAACTCTACATCGGTGGTTCCAATGGCATTTACAGTTACGATGACGAGAGTGATTCTGCCAATTTTTACGCAGAGAAAGATGTTAATATCTGGAATCTATACTACAGAGACGATAAGATATATTTCTCAGTATACCCGACACAGTTTCTTTTCGCGTATTCGAACGGCAATACTGAGAGAGTTAAAGAATTAGAAGATACAAAAGTTGATAATTTCGTGGTTGATAATGAGGGTATTATGTTTTTCACTAACGCAACAGGACTATTTGCGAAAGGTGGTGGTAAGGAAATCCTGTTTCAAGAATATAAAGATATCGGTGTTAGAGGACTCAATATAGATGTCAATGGAACTGTGTATGCGGTTCTTCAAGATGGTGTATACAAAGTTAATAAATATAGCAAAACTGTGGATAAGGTTGTAGATATTGAAGATGCGTTTGGAGTTGCTTTTGATAAAGATAACAATATGATATATTCTGACAGCTCAAAGTTAGTTAGACTGAAACCTAATCTAAATAAAGAATGTTAATATAGCGTTTATCTCGAATTCTAATAATTCAACATCATTTGACATTGTCTATTTCCTCAAATATCCCGATAGCTTCTATGCTATGCTTTATTATATACTTTTAGCCACCATGACATCTATTCAAATTAAACAGTATATATTAAATTGAATACTTCACATTGAGTGCCCTAAAATTTTTAACTATCTTTTCTTTAAGTCTCTTGTAAAAATAGTTATATATACATGCATAATGTGTTTAGTCTATGTTAAGTCAAAGTCTAGGTCATAATTATCTTCTAAAAAAGGTACGAATTGTAGTGTAGGTAATAATATCAGAGCCCATTTAATATTTTTCATTGACCGAGTGAGCGTAGCATCTCTGCTTTAGGTCTGGCAATTTTTGCTTTCCTTTGTCGGTTGTATATTTGTTGTGTTTGTATCTCCTGAAATTTAGTACTCGCTAAACGGTCGTAGTTTCCATCGAATCTTGACGAAACTTGGTTAATGAGTTCTAATATTTTCTTAGTTGTTGGGATTTTTGATTAGAGGGGCATTTACACCAAAACGGAGGAAGTATGCCATGGCGCCATTGAATAGTATAAATTTAATAGTCATTTATTTTCGTAAAGTCGCACAAAATATCGTGATCCGAACTTCTAGTTATTTAAATACATTATGTTGTAATGGTTGTGTGTCATGCCAATGAAATGGGATAATGTATATGGAGTCAGTAAGTACTCGTACACGTGTGCTGTTCATATTCAGGGTTCAAATTCAGATTTTAACACATTCAATCAGAAAATATAAAGAAAAAGTTGTTAAAACTAAGCATAAGAATTATTTACATCAAAACAAACTCATTGACTGCACTTCATGTCCTTTTATTTTTATATATATTGTAAATAGTGTACGAAGTAATCGGTTTGAGTCTATATATTTTATCGTCTATCGAATAAAATACATCTCCATAGTCACCAAAAGTCAGACTGCTTGGATAAAAGTCCAATTCAGTCAATTTAGTCGCGGTCCCATTAGCGCAGTCTATATCGTAAATACCGCCATCGGACACACCATAAGTTTTAGGACCATCTACTATAAAAAAGTAGACAACACTCAGATCTTTATTCTTGAACACTTCATAACCGTGATAAGCGCAGTAAACTCCACACATCGTCACTACGTGGACATTTTTATTGTTATCAACATCAAACTGCATCACAGTTCGTAGGTCTGAAACTCTCACCGCTGTTCTGAATTCATCGAACACTTTATAAATCATGTGTACATTGCCATCTAAGAGATACATTTCGTTGTTTCTCACAATTAGTTTCATTATATTCATGTTATAAAGTCCTATGCTACGTGCTTCGTTGCTTATTGGATCATATTTGTATAGACCATCTTCAGATCCGAAATAAACGTCGCTAGAGTCAGGATCTACCGCTACTGCCTTATTTTTCTTGATTCCCCTAATTTTTTTGGCTTCCTTCGTCATCACATTCACGTATGCTCGTCCTGAATTTTGCAAATCATCATCCATGTACATGAAAAATAGGTTTCGGCTGGAGGAGTCATATGTCAGCTCTTTCGGTCCTTGGAAGCGATCTGTTAGTAAAAATTTTTTATACATACGCTCTCCAATCCTTTCTATAGGTGCGTCGGTCACAATCACTCTTATCTTTGCATTGACACAAAGCAGTAAGGTTAGTGATGTTATCAGTTTTGTCACGGACATCGCAAAAGCGTGTGATTTGTACAAAAACAAGATGTACACTGGACAGATTTAAAATTCTCGTTTATATAGAAGGTTTTTATTTGCAATTTTAATCCTTAGTGTGGTGGATTTAGAGATTATGATGTGTCGCATTAATTGTGGCTTGTTGTGCTCAATTAGATGAGTAAATGAGTGTATTATTGCATCCCAAGGTCGGCGCGAGTTTGGAATTCCTCGTGATTCCATTCACTGTTTCCCGGGATTTTAATTTGCTTTCCTTTAACATGATTATCAAATTGTTTATCAACGTAGCGTCAACTTTTTTAACTAATTGAGTTTTAATTTCAGCCCAGCAGCATTTAGAACAGTTGTCTGAAAGAGAGTTTTTTAGTGATAAGTGTGCTTTAAGTACCAGTTATGTTGTTATAATAGTTATGATTTCTGTATTATTTATTTTTAAGATTAAAATATCAATATTATGCTTTATTTACATTTGTGCCATGTCACCGCTCAAAAGGTATCGAAACCAAAAAGAGTTGAGAGATACGAGTATATAGACAGATGAACGCTTTACTGTAGACACACAAAACATAAAAACAAATATATATATATATATATATATAATTTTACATGTAGCGCCACAAGTGGCGGCCTTATCGCTAAAAGCTATCTCTTCCATGCAATATATACACAATGTATGTGTAAACTATTGAAAAGAAATATAAATATTTAGATCAGTTACACGAAATACAAATAAAATGTCTGTACCTTGTCTTTAAAAGTAGAAAGGGATGGAGCTGTCCTAATGTCCAACGGCAAACTGTTCTCGCTACCATGTTTCCCAGTTTAACAGGCACTGAACGATAACACTTGAAGCTACTAAAATATGCATATACGTTGCGTGCAGGGGAAGGGGGGAAGGGGGGGATATAGGCTTGCCAACTTTTTTTACAAGAAATATATTCGGGTTTGTAAAACAGTATTTAATTTATTTTGAATTTCTCGCACAATTTACTAGATTACAATCTTTTTCTTAAAATTATATAAAAATAATTATAACTGAAATTAAAATAAATGAGGAGCTCATTTTGTAATAATTTAACAGATTCTATTTGTACTTTAGTTCTACCCTCCACTTAGCATTCATTCAGTAAATGCTGAGGTGGCGGGAACAGAAACTAGATATGAAACAATTTTGGTTCACTAATAAATGGCTACTATACTTTTGGCCAGTACTCATTTCAAAAAAATCTTTGTCTTCTGATATTTTTTCATACATTACTTCGAAATTTATCAATTCTGAATATAAATTTTAATCATTCATACCAATATCGAGTGTATGCATGCTGAAAACAGTATTTTGTATACTTTATTTTTGTTCATAAAAAATATAATTTACTTAGTGTAAAACAGTATAGTTGGCAACATTGTCATTATGGTTTTCGCTGGGGCTCTGCGGCTTCCACTTCAGCAGGTTAATCATCTCCAATCAAGAACATCTCCTGCTTAAAGTATGCTCCTAGCTATGCAAGGCCCAGAATTTGACCCTGATAATTTCTAGGAACTTTGCGAGGCCTGACCCGTGCTTGCCCACCGCTGGCACTACCCTAGTTACGGCACTGTAAATGCTTCTCGCGAATGGCGAGCAAATACCTATTGACCGCCGTGCCCTATTGTTTGTTTATCCACAAAATAAACTATAAATAATAACTAAGTCGATAAACAAGGCTTTTGGGATTCGGATTCATATGTATAATTCCCTCACAAAATCTACTTTATTTATCTCATAGGATCCAAAAACATAAATAATTCCAACTCAAACCTAATAGATAGATACTGGGTGTTACTTTTCGTCATAGATGCTTTCGAAAAACATCAATAAAATATTTTAGAATACATTATGTTTAAAACTGTTCATACCATTTTTTCAATTGAGCGGCAATATGAGCTTCGGAATTCACGAAACAAAAATAGATAAGTTCAACGCCATCTATGAACGAGTAGCGTTTTTTCTGAAATTATTTCAACTTTAGTTCCGCTGTGTGCAGTAGATGGCGCTTACCCAACTTTGGTCTGCTGCTCGCTTTTGAGGTAAGCCGCAGCGCAGTCGGCTTGTCTTTGACTTATACAATAACTTCACTTCAGCCACAGAATATAGTAATAGTACTACGGCCTACCTATGATGCTTTTTATGTAATTATTTTATAAGTAAAAGCTTGTATAATTAATATAAAGTATAAATACTGATTTCCTTTGATTTTATTGTGAAATTTTAACAGTCTCAATGTGAAATGATGCTATTAATATGCAGCTAGAATTGAACCTGCTACCCTAAAATACTCTAACTACTGAGCTTGCCGAGTGGCGGTGTCTTTTGATAAAAAGCCGAAAAGAGATTTTCGGTCCGGGGATGTTTTGATGTATTTGTTATTCTTCTTCATTCGTCGTGCAGATTTTGAGCTGTGATGACATTAGTGTATTAAGTGATATTAAGAATACAAGTTTTTAAGATTTTAGTCTACAATTTATCGGTAAGTTTTTTACTAAATTCCTAACTATGAATCTATTAATATTTCCACTAAAGAAAATTTACAAAGTTTTCCCATTCTTACTGTCTAGGTGTAAACCTTAGGTATGCCAACTGCTGGGCATAGGTCTCCACTTGACCAGTAGGTAGGTATCTACTATTATTTTCTTCTGCAAAGAGATTTGTAGATTTAGGAGTTTATGGCACGTAGGTGGTATCCAATCCCAGTCGCTTGCTTAGTAGTTTTTTTACATAGTTGGGGTCAGCTTGGGCCAAGAAACATGGCACGAGCGATTTACTATACCTTTTCTTTCTTCGTAAAAGTCTACGGTATCCGTACGATGTATGATTCTAGAGAAGATCTTTATGTTTTTTTAATTTTTTCGTATCTTATTGGCGGTGTGACTGGCTCTAGCCTGTCGCGAAGGCCACTGTTACTATTGAAGGCACCAACCATAGCCCAATAAGAATTCCTCAGGAAGATACAAATCCTACGCCATGGCTTACGATTGCAATCGAAAATCTTGAAGGTTTCAAAATCTTCAAGAAAATATAGTAAAATTTAGTTCATTATTATAAATGTCACTGATCATCGACGAAAACCGTAAAATATTGTTCCTACACGATTATTATTTGATTAGAAGTATTAAACTTGAACTATTTATTTATATCCGGTAAATATTAGCTACTTCCTGTTATTATATATATATATTATACATATATAAAAAATACCATAAACAACACAATTGTAACTGCTCGCACACTCGCGCGCGGCTCACTTCGCAGTGTAATATTTTATAAAGAGTCACGTCCCAAACTGTACTTTAACTCGCCGGCTTAAAAACTATATTTGAATATGTGTGTTTAGGAATTGATTGTGTTGTTTAGGTTATAAAACTTTCCAAATTATACTGGCATCGGCTTAAGAAGCATTTGAATTAGCATGTCCACTGTCCAGCGATGGTAGGTATGACCGGCTTTAAAAATCTTTTGAAATATTAAGACGACTATAGACCGCCAATTTGTCCAATAATAAATATGTTATAAATAACTAAAAACAAACAATTAATGACTATTGTAATTACATAAAACCAATGAAGGAACTTCGAAGTACGCCTGACTACGTTTCTATGCAGAATAAATTATTATTATATTATGTGTCATATTTACTACTAATACTTAAAAAGTCAGACAATTCTAAGCCTGTTCATATTACGAAGGAAAGTTCAATAATTTTTAAAATAAAGAAATCTTTTTATTTTTATTTTATCACATTGTAGTTACTAAATCTCTAATATAGGTACATATATAAATGTATATTTCATCTTCCTTCATTCGTTCATTTTGTTTTTGTTGTCAATAGTCATTCATAACACGAATTTATAATTAGAATCTCAGAACGCTGCGATTTTGAGTTTTTACGAAGTTTTATGACTGAAAACTTAGGTGTCTTTATAAAATGTGTTTTTTACGTATTTGCAGTGTCTAAGATGTTTTCGAGGAAAGGTATGGCCGAGTATATGCAAGAAATAAATAGATTGTTTCCAAGGACTGAAGAAAATGGTGAGATTTGTTGCTGTTTTTTATTTAATTTACTTAATTAATTGTTTATGACGCGTGTCGAAAATTTCGTAAGTTTTTTGAGAGTACGCATTTACGTATGTGTAGATATTTGCTAGTCTAGTTGGTTAACTTGGTTAAGGAATTTGGATCAAAGATAAATATAAACATGGATCCTGAAGTACAATTTTAATTTGATTTGGGGCATTTAGGTGACTGTTTTGTAGGGACTTACTCTTGCTATGTCTTTCTAAAGCTTTTCATTCATTAAATATTGAAGATATTTTTAGGGCTTAGGTGGAGTGGCTCATCCTAGTGTTTGTTACATAATCAAAAAACCATTTATTTCGATTTATTTACCATGTTTCATAATCTTGCTCTATGTTATTCATTAAGGGAAATTGACTTTGGACCTAAAACTGATCCTACTAAACTATAAGAAACCAAACAAGTTTTTTTAAATTGGGAAAACCGAACTCATGTTTTCCAGCTTTACCTGTCTTCCCCTATTAGAACTGTAATTGCTCATGCTCATTTTCTAAAGCTAAATATATGTTTAATTTCAGACTTCTTGCTGTCATCACCCATCCCATGTCAGTCATTCCACCAATCAACACCGACAAGCTCCACTGACACGTCTCCTGATCAATTTCATTTGATCCCAGACTACCGAAGCCCTGACAAACCAGACCAAAGCCCGGCTCAACCAATCTCGGACTTGATGAGGCCGGGAACATATCAAAATATGGATTTCCTCAACAATCCCGAACCACAGTGCTTGTCTATGGAAATATGTGAGACTCCACCACATATGAGACGTCAACGTCCATACGTTGGGAAGAATCTTAATGAGAATTTCACGACAAACGATTTAGCAAACATATGGAGTGACGAACAGTTTACGCCACTGAATAAAATCATGCAATACTATCAGTTATTTCCTTCAGAACATAAAGACGAGGAAACCATGAACTTAAGTTATACTCCACCGAGAAATTCTAAAACGCCACCCGTGCTCCAGAGCAGTCCTGAACCATACTCACCTTACAAGCATGATAAATCTACAATAAGACCAACAAGGATGTCTGAACCACAGTCATACTCACCATTTTATAAGCAAGAACAGTCTCTAATAAAACCAATAGAGATGCATGAGACACAGACATACCTACCATCTTACGAGCAAGAAAAGTCTCCAATGAGACCAACAAGGATGTCTGAGAGACAGCTATATTCAACATTTTACGAGCAAGAAAAGTCTCCAATTAGACCAACGGGGATGTCTGAGAGACAGCTATATTCAACATTTAACGAGCAAGAAAAGTCTCCAATGAGACCAACAGGGATGTCTGAGAGACAGCTATATTCAACATTTTACGAGCAAGAAAAGTCACCTGCAAAACTATCATCACTGCCTGAAAGGGAAATGTATTCACCATATACTGAATTTCCGCTGAAGCCTGACACACAAATATACACAGAGATGTCACCGATCAATCGTAATATGTCAATTTCAGAAATCTCACAAATGTCAAGAACATCTCCTATTTCACGGAAATCATCTATATCAGGAACTTCTTCGATCTCGATGATATCTCCACCGTCCATGTTCATGACTAGTTCACCATATGGTCAAAATTACCCAATACAGGGGTTCAAAGAGCCTATGATGGTGTTGAATGCTTCTTACGAGGATGGCATTAAGAAGAAAATGTGTTCGTTTTGCAAAAAAAATGGAGAGACACCGTTGGTTTATACAACGCATGTGGTCAAGGAGAAGATTGGGAAAAAGAATGTTGTGACTTGTCCCATACTACGGTCACTTGTGTGTGCAAGTTGTGGTGCCTCCGGGAACAATGCTCATACCATGTGAGTACTGTTTAATATTTGCTTAATGAATAGGTGATATCATAAATCTTGGATAAACTAGTTTTTACGGTATGTATTGGGCTTATCCCCTCATAATGTGTTTGGGGATACACATTGTTTGTTCTACTGCTCCTCAGCAAGTCAGTGACTGATCGACTTGAGAGCCCCATACGTTATTCCGTCTTCGCCAGGGGCTTTTTCATTCTTAAGTTGTCTGAGGGCCAACTCAATTTCTTCTAAACTTACTTCGGGCAATTCATCGGTATAGTGGCGGATTAGTGACGTTCGAGAATTTCATTTGGCTCAGGTATTAGCGCATGCGAGTCGTATAACCGGCCGTAGAAATCCTCAATCTCGCCAAGAATCTCCGGCTTGGAGACGAAAGTATTACCATATATAGTTTTGGGCTTTGTTAAATTGGCTCTTCCAATTATAATTTAAATTGCTTTGTAAAGACTAGTTTCGTAGTTTTATCACAATAGCCTCCTGGATCCGGAGTATATTTTCCCGCCGGAGATCAACTTCATCGGGTTCCGTACCCAAAGGATAAAAATCAGGATTTTATTATGAAGACTGCTGTCCATCCATTTGTCTGTCTCTCACTAGGATGTATCTCATGAACCATGATATCGAGACACCTGAAACTTTCACAGATAATATATTCCTGTTGCTGCTAAAAAACAAATACTAAAAACAGAATAATATAACTCTTTATTAGGGGCTCCTATATACAACATTTCACTGGTACGCTTTTAAAAATTAAACCCCCAAAGGGGGGTTACAATGGGAGATCAGAATTTTATATCTCGTGCAACATCTCAAGTGACAGTTATTACTCAGTCCTATTAATATAATAATAATATGGCATTTAATCTGAAATCATTTTCTTCAGGTTTTTATAAAAATGTCTCTGATTTCAGAGTGCCGCTTGTTATAGGCCTCCTCCACTTCTTTCCACCGTCTATCCAGGGCTACCCTTCTCCAGTTGGGTCCAACAGTTAACTTCAGGTGTCATCTTAACATCTCTATTAAGCTTTATTTGATATATGTACTATTGTATAATTCCAGAAGCTACTGCCCCGTCCTGCGTAGCAGCAACAACGGCTTCCCTCTAACATCTACCACCATCACATTAAAGAACACTCGAGTCAAGAGCAATGGTATGCGTAGATTCTAACAAACAAAGCTATTATTTAACTAAGGTGTATGGGAAAATGAGATTCATGGGAGTAGTTATAAATAGAATAGGAACAGATTAATGTGTGTTAAATTGTAGCCCTGATTAAATACGTTGTTTTACTATTAGACTTAGCAAGGGTTTGAACTTAGTTATTAATATTTATAGAAAAACTATAGTATTGCTTCCAATACATTTACGTACGTATTTTTTAAGGGCCATGCACACTTTAAGTTGTACTAATTGTGGTGGTGTAGCATGTAAGAGCTTTTATAACACGCGTGGTGTGTGAGTGTTAATAACACCTTATTATTTTTATTTTTTCAGTAATTATCTCGCCACGTAAATACAGCTTGAATTTTAAGGTTCGGGTTTTACCACTAAGTGAGATCTTATGCTTTGGGATCAAGGATCGTATTAAGATTTTATATGCACTAACTTCATATCAATAGGTCTTTTTTTATCGTAAACTGGGGTCCAAGTCTTTTATTCCAATTGTTTCAGAATTACAATTACATTGTGTAATTATAGTCGTTTTGCTGTAGATAGGTTCGTTAGCACTGAACGAAATGCTACCAGACTACCAAGTCTGTCTAAAACGACAATTATGACGTAATGCAATTACAATTCTAAGACAATTCAAATAACAGGCTTTAGTCCCTGGTCTAGTAGCCACAACAATAGGGCAACTGGGACTAATAATTCCCAACTGTCCTATTGTTAGAACAGATCCTAGGGCAGTTGGGAATATATCACATTATGTACTGGATACAATAATAATAATGACTATTATTTTTTTAATTCTAAGCAACACTAGCTAAGTAAGTAAATTGACAATAATGATTTGACATATGAAATAAGTAAATATCTCTTTAAGTGCCTCACATAATGCTTGGAGCAAAACACTAACAATGATGATCTCTCTTTAAAGATGTTAACGTTAAAAACGTAAAATATTATGATAATGTTCAAAGTACACAGACCATAAATAATATATAAGTAACGTAGTAATAGGATTTATAAGCGATATGAAAAAGTTTAAAAGTAATATTTAAAAAGTTCGCCTTATATCCGCTAGAGGCGCCACAGTCTTTGTTAAATATTCAAATCAAACTCTACTATAATTAACATTGCTAGGAAGCTTAATTAGCTAAGCTAAATATACAAATATATATGTTCCTAAATATATGTTCCTTAGGATGGGTACAGTGACCCCATTTCGGCTTAGTATACCCCTAGCCGATAACCCTGTATATATTATAAATATTTATAAACAGTCAACATGGACACCTAATGGAGATAAGTTTCAATTATACCTCTTTGTGTCCGCCTAATAAGAGCTCGAAAGGAGATGAATAGTAAAAAATCCTATTTGCCCCCCTCTAGGGTTGAAAACTGAAGAAATTTTACATAAAAAACTTGTAAAACGTTGAATGTTAAATAGAAGTTCAAGATATGTCCGCTAGAGGCGCTACTGTCGCTCTATTGTACAAATTCTTATATTATGTTAACAAGTTTGTTTTGAAATATTTTTTACTTGTATGTGCTTGATCTAGGTACTTTATATTGTTGTAGGTATGTTTGGCACCGTTATTATTTAATTTTAGCCAAGTAGATTTTTATAATTTCATAATAATTATGATTTCTGATATTTTTATGTCCGATTTCATAATATATGTACATTTGATTATAATTATTCGAGTCGTACCGTTGATCTTATGACGAGAAAATATGAAAGTTTTTCTTTTAAAAACGACACATCAAATTGTCGTTTTTAAAATTAAATTCAGTATTTTTGAAAAAAAATAACATTCTTTTTGTATTCGTACATTATGACTACAACTTTTTTTATGGGCTTTTTAATTTAACTTATTTGATTGGAGTTTGCAGGAAATATTTAGGAAATTGCATTAGGACAGAATTACTTGATACACGTCTTTTGGACATTTTTATGCATGTTTTTTAATTCAACTGTTTTTATGATATTTTGCTATACATGTTTGACTGGAATTATCAGTGTTATGTGAAATTGCGTTTACCGATATCATATTAGACTTTTATTTGACTTTAATATTATGACGATATTACCAATCACAATTTTATAATTATTGACAATTTTATTACATCATATTGACTATAAATGTAACTTACTTTAAGCATGATTAATATCATAAATGTTATTAATTTTTTTGTCAATTTTTTCTTACCTACTATTGAGAATTACTTATGTTGTGAGGTATATTTATCTTCACAATTATCCATGTATGACTAAAATTTTTTAAATCAGAAATTAGACTAAGAAGTTTAGTTTATCAATGAAGCAGTTTGACGTCTTATAATATGAGCATGAAAATATTGCTAAGTTAGTAAAGTTATAAATGTGTATAACTTTACAATATTTTAATATCGTGCTTGAATTTTTATAATAATCTGACAATAGAAGAAATAGTTACTTTGGCTGTTTAATGCGATGCTATCTAAGTATGTTTTTACAAAACCAACTTAAATAAATTTATCAATACATTCACACATAAAATATTTAGTTATAATATTCTTATATTAAAATTTACAATATTTCACACATAATTCATTTTTAATTTAAAAAAATAACAGCAGTTTGACTAATGTAAATTTAAAATCATTATAATTAACACATTTGATACCAATATTTAGATGCAAAAATTTTCATGTAATTTTCTGACCGTAACTTAAAAAATCATTATTTAGACTCTACAGTTATATTAAACAACTTATTAGTACTTTATTTACTAAAAGGGCAAGTGCCTTTTTTAACATAAACAAAATTACTAAATAAAACAGCAAAAAAAAACACAATTTTTACATAATAATATTTAGTATAATATCTTTTTGTTATAATATTCTCATATTACATACTACGAGTACATAAATAAAATTTTTATCGTTTTTATGTAAACACTAAATATTCTTTATATACCATCTTAATAATCATTATGTATTCCTGAAGCATTTGATCCTTCAATATTTTCATGTAATTATCTGACCTTACTTAAGAATCATTACTTAATGACTACAACTTATTGAAATGAATCTATCAAAGTTAATAATACATTATAAATTATAACATATTATAAATATTATGTCTCAGACATTAAGAATATTCATAATTTTTCACAGATGACATAATTTTATTCCATAAATATAAGCATTTTGACTAAATAAATCAAAATTACGATCAAACACATTTGATACCAATATTTACAATTTTATCATGTAATTATTTGACTTTACCTAAAATTGGTTTAGTAATGAGCCACTTTAAATGATAACATCATATAACCGACATTTAAGAATTTTCACAAATTTTTCATGCGTCATTTCATTTTATTCTTTAAATATACAGCAATAATATTAACATAAATAATTGTAATATCATTACGAATGAAACATTTTTATACTCACGCTTTAATAATACAATAAGCTTTAACCTACTTTGTTGACCAAATGTCTGAGTAGGTTATAGTTTATTGTATTTAAAAAATAAAAATATTGTATTTAGGTTGCTTAATTCAATCATAGTGGCCAATCAAGGAATATAAAAAAATCATAGCATCCTTCTCATACTCTTATTGCATTTGTTTATATTAAGATAATGTTTATAATTATTTTTTGACATTATTATTGTGCAATTATCATGCTATCATTATAACTCAAGACTGACTCAGTTTGACATAATATCTTTTGTGGTTCCTAATTACAACTACCTCCTTTATAGACGATGGCTAATATAGTCACTCAAGCAAGACTGAGTCAGTTTGACATAATAATTTTAACTTTTATGGTTCCTAATTTTGACTACCTCCTTTATAGACTTTATAATATAGTGGGTTATCATCAATCTTAGTTTTACAAAGTTGACAGGTATTTTTTGGATTAATTAGAATTTGGACAATTGGTAGATTTAGATGTTTAACAAATCATGATTATTCTTTTACTATTGACATTAAATGACAATATCGTGAATATTTGAAATATAACTTTTTAATTTTTTAGTTCATACAATAACGTAACAGTGATATATCAAAGATTTCTTGTAAATAATAGCTTTTGTATGACTAATTAATACTCTGAATCGTGAAGGAAAATATAATACTAATATTTTTTTTAAATAATGTAAATATTTTACTTAACATTGCTTAAACGCAAGCTTGTATCCTAATAATCTTACATTTCATATAGATCTTGTGTAAAAAACAAGAATTTGACACATCTGGTTCTAATTCAGCATAATTCTACGAAATTGGCCCATTTTTATTTATCACTGTTAGTGCATTTATGTATTGAATTTTATTATTAGGTAAGAATATGTTTTTCAGTTTTATGATTTTATATATTACAAAATAAGACGTGTATAGGATAAAGTATCCCAAATATTAGTTTAAAATATTCCTGTATGCAAAGTATGTTTTTTTATGGTTGTCGTTAATACAAAATAAAACTTTATTTGAATATGGTTTGGACATACTAAAAAAGTATGTACTTATTCGTGTTTTTAATATGTGTTTAAGTTTTCTATAGTTTAGTTATTGTTTTCCTACGTTTTTTGAATATGCTTAAATACTTAGTGAAGGTATGTTGTGTTTTTGAATATGCTCAAATACTTAGTGAAGGTATGTTGTGTTTTTGAATATGCTCAAATACTTAGTGAAGGTATGTTGTGTTTTTGAATATGCTCAAATACTTAGGAAAGGTATGTTGTGTTTTTGAATATGCTCAAATACTTAGGAAAGGTATGTTGTGTTTTTGAATATGCTCAAATACTTAGGGAAGGTATGACGTGTTTTTTAATATTTTATTGTGTTTTGTATGTCGCTTAATGAGCTATAGTATTTTATCGATTAGGTTTTAATAGTTTTTGGACCGGATGAAATAACTTTTCTACTAAATTATTGATTAATTGACCTTTTAAGTGCCTAAGTCACTTATACCTGAAAAGCGCTAGCGAGCCCTCACAACCTTAGCTTACCTTAGCTTACGGGACACGGCAATGAAGTTTTGCCTGGCTTTCAGGTTGATGAAATTAAGGCTAAATTCAGAATTCAGAATCGGAGACATGCTCTCTCTCGCTCGCACTATCTGGTTTTTATTAAGATGCAATTATTTTATTAAAACCCGGCTTAGGAAATCTTGTAAAAAACAATACTGCCCATGATATTTTATTTTTTTAAATTTTAGTATATCAAACGATAAAAGTTTTTTTTTACCTAGAACTCTGCATAACGAAAATTATAATGTAGTACCGTTTTTATGTACAAAAATGTATGTGTAATAATAAAATTTTACAAAAAATATGTTATATTTTCTTCAATAATATGCCCGGAGCCGATTTTTAAAAATCTTTTTTGTATATCTTAATAAAACTGATAGAATGCGTGTGAGAGAGCCACGTGCGTATAATTCTGTGGCCATTGAACACTGGATATACAACGTGTAACAGAAAGGTGTGACAATACTTAAGTGTGTTAGTCTATCCAACAAAGTGAACATATTGCAGTACGAAATTTTTCAAAATACGAAGAAAATAAATATTAGGTTCTCCATACAACAATTGATCACTTCATCGGTCAAGTTGTATGGAGGACGCAATAATTTTGTTTTTGCAAGTGATATAATTCTTGTACGAAGAAGTAATTAGTGATATAATAGTGTACTAAGTTCTAGGAAATGTATAGGAAATAGTTTTGTGTTGTTGTTGTTTGTTTGTGTCATGTTTTTCTCTAAAATAATTAAAGGCAGAGTTCCTTAAATTATTTTAGAGTTCCGATTATTTATTATTGTATCTATTTAGTTTTAAGTACTACGAAGATATCGTATTGAAATAAGATATGTTATTTTTGTGTCAACGCATTATCGACCTTATTAGTAAAATGCATCTTAATGTTAAGGGGTGTTATATCTTGTTTTGCTAAACGTTGAAACGCGGTTATTAATAAGACAGTATTAGTTAGGTACTACATTTCAGTATCTCTGAACGATAAAATGATTGATTTTTATTGTATAATTATTTATTTAATATAGTAAAGACAGACACCATGATTTGTTATACCTTGTAATAAAAACAATGTAATAAAAAAAACCTTTCCTATTAGAAAAATGTGACAGAGACATTTATTTTACAGATTTCTTTTTATAATTTAGCAAACTAATTGCCGAGTTTGCTATTTATTTTTTATTTGTGTGTAATGGTCCTGTATAATGTTCTTTCGTTATGATTACTAGAGTGTGTGATATTTGGAAGAACGGAAATAGACCATCAAAAAGAGAGATGGTCTATTGCCGTTTTACCCTTAGTTAGAAACTATAATTTCTTTCTCGCCACAACATGGGACAACGGGAGTTTGTAAATTTTGATGTTGCATATCTTTCCTTGAGGGGTGTGTCTTTAACACGGATATTGGAAAATATGCTGTAAATACATTTTAAGACAGTCTATTAAGGGGCGCATCTGCTAAAACGCGACATAAATTAAAAAAAAAAAAATTGACTGTACATCTAATAAAAAATTAAATCTACAGACAATATATACGGTTAAGTAATAAATTACTCTACGAGATGAGAGATTTTTGAAAAAAAAAATATTTTAAGAAAAAAAAATGAAAAACCTGTGTCAAAAATCTTATTAAAAATACAGAACGCGTTTCTGTAGACCAGTCTTTATAGCAATTGCATTTTTTTTGTAGTCTCGCCAAACCTAGTGAATTCTTTAAATTGTATAAAGTCGTAAACAATAATTTAGCTTTGACGCAGGCGCCTTAAGCAATGTCATTATCGTGAAATGTAGAACGTAATTTTTTCAAAATCTTTACCGTGTTTCAGCTCACACCTATACATTATGTATCTTTCAGCGATTATCAGCGATATCTTAGATATTAAGATTATCTTTGTCGGACTGTATTTTAAAATATTTCATATAATTTATACAAATACTTGTGAGTATTGAATTTTCCATAAAAATAGTATTAACTAATGTTTTTTAAAGATTGTGCGTACTTAATGTACTGTCGAGTTTTATTCACAAATTGATTAAGTTTTTTTAGTATGCATGATTTGATTTCTAATATAATTAACTTACCACTAAACATTTTATGCTTTTTCATTTGTTAAGCTTCGGGTTCTGGCAGGTGTATTGGTATGGAAAACGCTCATACGTGCATGCAAAAATGCAAAAGTGTGTTTGTTGGTTCGTTTGTTCGTCTGCTTCTCAGCTACTAATTATAGGATTGAATTTTTTTTGGCATAGAGATAGTTCGAAGTTAGAAGAGTGCTGTCGGTTTTTCCTGAGAAACAAACATTATACGAGCGTAGCTGCGGGCAACAGCTATATTATTATATATTTAATCCCGCTATCTTACCTGCCAGGAGCAATAAGTCCAAGGTATATTGAGGACACTTTAATTTCCTCTGGTTGGTTAAATACCCAGAGGAACAAAGCGGTCAATTCATAAAAAAAGTTTATCGGCCGTCGACAATAAAACTGCTGATTTTATTCTCGAATTTGGGGTTAGCTCATTGACAAAATCGTTTATAAGTGCGCTAATTTTAACGCGGCTACATACACACAAACTCGCCTAAACTTGATACATACTAAGTATGTACCTAAGTTAGTTGTTTTTACCATTGTCTTACTCGTATAGTTAATATTGATAGGAATCTACACATAAATCCGATAATTTCGAAGTATATTTTCCCAATTGTCGATGTTTTATTATCTAAGCAACTGCAAGTTACAGCCGAATCGAATAAGCAATGGTTAAACTTAACCTTTGCCAAATGTTACCCGGTCACGGAGTACGCTTACAGCACAGGGGAGCTGTGGAGAGCATATTTACTAACTTAAAATATATTATTTAGAAGATTAAAATAAACCGGATTATAATATGACGAGGAGCAGGATGCGGTGCTGTGTTCTTCCGGGTAACACGCCTAGATTATCATCTATAGAAAGAACGAGGCAGTACTATCAAATGATATTGCTGCTCGTAAATCAAAAACTATAAATATTCCTACCGATTAATCATCGATGGTTGTGCCAACACTGGCCTTTTTTTTGTTGACGCGGGGGAAATCTTTTACGAGATACATAAGCGTGCAGCCGGGTTATGTAGGACTGTACCTACAACCCCCGCCCTGAATCACTGAAAGACATGCCAATTTTCGACGATGCTCAAAGTTTTGGAGCTTAGCCTTGGCTAAGGCATGTGACTATCAGGAACCTCTGCGGTGTGCATGTTACAAAAAATATAAAGTTTTACAAAACATCGCTCCATAGATTTTTTGTCTATGACAGTAAATCGTCATGATAGTCCTTGCGCCTTCGTCGCCCCGCACCTTTCTTCCTTCCTCTGTAGTGTGTGATGGAGTAGTTTGATTACTGCATCTATCGACTTCCTTCGCTGCACAACGTGTCATTCTCAAAATGCCCATTGGTAGCAAAAAGTTTATCAAAATTATCTTCGCAGAACCTAATTAACTCAACTTACCTTAACGTGAACTAAAATAATGATCTCTTTTTGTAAAATGGTCTTACCTATTACGAAAGCGGCATTAGGTACTCTCTTTCAAACGGGACCTTCTGCGACGAAACAACTGTAATTTTTTCTTGTATGCTTCTAGTTGTCTATATAAACAAGTATAGTTAGAAGAGACTTAAAAAAAACCCGACTGCTTCAGTCACTTGTGGTGTCCCACTGCTGGGCAAGAGCCTCCTACTAATATATTAGTTACTACCACTTGTACTAAACTTAATGACTAGGTACATTGTCTGTCAGCGATGCGTTTCTCTTTCAATTCTTAAAACAAAAAAAACTAACTCAAAATGTCGAGCGTGTAATAGTTATGTACACTTTGACCTTAATTATTTAGAAACTTAATAATAGTGTAGTTTTGTATTTGATTACTTATTAAAGTAGGCACTTATGTAATGAGTACATCGCATGATCTACTTACCCACCGTCCTTACAGGGTTAAATGGGAGCGGAATAGTTAGAATGAACACATTAATAATTGACAACATCAAGAAAAAAATATGTTCTAGTACCTAATAGAATCTTTTTTTTATTTCGGAACCAGTTCATAGTCACACGTACAAAATTACACAAATTAAAACAAAATAAAATACTCAACTAAATAAAAATATTTTTTTTAAATAAGTATATTAAATAGAATTGTCAAATTATCCCTAACCTGTATGAAAACAGTCATCTGGTAATGATATAATCGTCATTATTTTGTAATGTGCAAACAAGACGACTTGAGTGTTATACTCATTCGAATAATTTAATTTCAAGCGAGCGCTTTTAGAGTCAACGTCTCCTGATGCCTTGTGCTAAAGCGAAACACGTAGAGGAAGTCAGATACTGAGATAAAGAGTAATAATAAGGTGAGATGTGGAGGTGGTGAGGAGGAACCTCACAATAAAATAAAAAAAATATTGTGATTTTCTTACGTTGACATCAAAAGGAAGCAGGAAAACACTATATATTCTTATTACACCATCTTCTTTATTTATATCATATTTTTACTAATATCTAATTTATTTCCACAGGAGACAAGAGAGCTAGCTCATTCCTCTTTAGTGTATTGGTATGGAAAACGCTCATACGTGCATGCAAAAATGCAAAAGTGTGTTTGTTGGTTCGTTTGTTCGTCTGCTTCTCAGCTACTAATTATAGGATTGAATTTTTTTTGGCATAGAGATAGTTCGAAGTTAGAAGAGTGCTGTCGGTTTTTCCTGAGAAACAAACATTATACGAGCGTAGCTGCGGGCAACAGCTATATTATTATATATTTAATCCCGCTATCTTACCTGCCAGGAGCAATAAGTCCAAGGTATATTGAGGACACTTTAATTTCCTCTGGTTGGTTAAATACCCAGAGGAACAAAGCGGTCAATTCATAAAAAAAGTTTATCGGCCGTCGACAATAAAACTGCTGATTTTATTCTCGAATTTGGGGTTAGCTCATTGACAAAATCGTTTATAAGTGCGCTAATTTTAACGCGGCTACATACACACAAACTCGCCTAAACTTGATACATACTAAGTATGTACCTAAGTTAGTTGTTTTTACCATTGTCTTACTCGTATAGTTAATATTGATAGGAATCTACACATAAATCCGATAATTTCGAAGTATATTTTCCCAATTGTCGATGTTTTATTATCTAAGCAACTGCAAGTTACAGCCGAATCGAATAAGCAATGGTTAAACTTAACCTTTGCCAAATGTTACCCGGTCACGGAGTACGCTTACAGCACAGGGGAGCTGTGGAGAGCATATTTACTAACTTAAAATATATTATTTAGAAGATTAAAATAAACCGGATTATAATATGACGAGGAGCAGGATGCGGTGCTGTGTTCTTCCGGGTAACACGCCTAGATTATCATCTATAGAAAGAACGAGGCAGTACTATCAAATGATATTGCTGCTCGTAAATCAAAAACTATAAATATTCCTACCGATTAATCATCGATGGTTGTGCCAACACTGGCCTTTTTTTTGTTGACGCGGGGGAAATCTTTTACGAGATACATAAGCGTGCAGCCGGGTTATGTAGGACTGTACCTACAACCCCCGCCCTGAATCACTGAAAGACATGCCAATTTTCGACGATGCTCAAAGTTTTGGAGCTTAGCCTTGGCTAAGGCATGTGACTATCAGGAACCTCTGCGGTGTGCATGTTACAAAAAATATAAAGTTTTACAAAACATCGCTCCATAGATTTTTTGTCTATGACAGTAAATCGTCATGATAGTCCTTGCGCCTTCGTCGCCCCGCACCTTTCTTCCTTCCTCTGTAGTGTGTGATGGAGTAGTTTGATTACTGCATCTATCGACTTCCTTCGCTGCACAACGTGTCATTCTCAAAATGCCCATTGGTAGCAAAAAGTTTATCAAAATTATCTTCGCAGAACCTAATTAACTCAACTTACCTTAACGTGAACTAAAATAATGATCTCTTTTTGTAAAATGGTCTTACCTATTACGAAAGCGGCATTAGGTACTCTCTTTCAAACGGGACCTTCTGCGACGAAACAACTGTAATTTTTTCTTGTATGCTTCTAGTTGTCTATATAAACAAGTATAGTTAGAAGAGACTTAAAAAAAACCCGACTGCTTCAGTCACTTGTGGTGTCCCACTGCTGGGCAAGAGCCTCCTACTAATATATTAGTTACTACCACTTGTACTAAACTTAATGACTAGGTACATTGTCTGTCAGCGATGCGTTTCTCTTTCAATTCTTAAAACAAAAAAAACTAACTCAAAATGTCGAGCGTGTAATAGTTATGTACACTTTGACCTTAATTATTTAGAAACTTAATAATAGTGTAGTTTTGTATTTGATTACTTATTAAAGTAGGCACTTATGTAATGAGTACATCGCATGATCTACTTACCCACCGTCCTTACAGGGTTAAATGGGAGCGGAATAGTTAGAATGAACACATTAATAATTGACAACATCAAGAAAAAAATATGTTCTAGTACCTAATAGAATCTTTTTTTTATTTCGGAACCAGTTCATAGTCACACGTACAAAATTACACAAATTAAAACAAAATAAAATACTCAACTAAATAAAAATATTTTTTTTAAATAAGTATATTAAATAGAATTGTCAAATTATCCCTAACCTGTATGAAAACAGTCATCTGGTAATGATATAATCGTCATTATTTTGTAATGTGCAAACAAGACGACTTGAGTGTTATACTCATTCGAATAATTTAATTTCAAGCGAGCGCTTTTAGAGTCAACGTCTCCTGATGCCTTGTGCTAAAGCGAAACACGTAGAGGAAGTCAGATACTGAGATAAAGAGTAATAATAAGGTGAGATGTGGAGGTGGTGAGGAGGAACCTCACAATAAAATAAAAAAAAATATTGTGATTTTCTTACGTTGACATCAAAAGGAAGCAGGAAAACACTATATATTCTTATTACACCATCTTCTTTATTTATATCATATTTTTACTAATATCTAATTTATTTCCACAGGAGACAAGAGAGCTAGCTCATTCCTTGCTCAAACAATTTCATTGACAATTCAACGCGGGAATGAAGCCAGCGTTTTTGGGACAATGCCACACGAACATCAAGTTGTAACAGGCTTAATTATTATTACATTTAAGAATACGGGTTTTCACGCGTCGACGGGTTACCTGATTGTTAGAAAGATCCAACTATAGTTTCGTTCATATTCGGTGTACTTCGTCAAGGATGAAATTGTGTCCTCAACGATGACACGTCTCGCACTACGCTTGGCCGCTCGCCGCGCTAAAGCCCGTCTACTTAAACAATGGATCAAACACGCGTTAGTTTTCTGAATAAAATTACAGTTTAGGTTCTTTTTTAATAAAATTTAATATTATATTATTTTTTAATATTATTTCGTAAGACTTGTACGTAATGAATTAGTTAGTATAGATGGCTATAAGTACAATATATTTATATAAATATATATTTTTTTAAATAGGTATTTCATTTGAAATGGGCTTGCATGTAACTTGAGTTATTTATAGACGTACATTAGGTCTTCAGGATTATGTACTTTATGAACGAATGTATGTGACTTGATGAACAAAAAAATGGATTAGGTGCCTATTTAGAATAAGCAAATATTTCTTATTTCTAAATACTGTTACTTATTAACGAATTAACTTATGTATTGCTCCATGCTAAAAATACGTCATATAGTAAGGTTTTTGCTGGCATCTATTCCGCTGAGGGTACAGTATCTAAGGTGCGTGAAGGAGGGTTATGTTTTTCTAGTATATATGTTAATTTTTTTGTCACGCCTTAGAACCTAAACGGCTTGTCGTATTTTAATGCAAATGGTGTCAATAGTTTATGTTAGTCTTGTAAGAGTGGCACTGGGTACATAAAAATTAGAAAAAAATAATCCGTCTATGAAATCGCTTCTAACCACTTGTTAGCTAAAGGTTTCAGATTCGCTTCTAGAATTAGCTATTAATTAGGTAGAGTAGTTAATAAAGTATTTAATAGCGATTATATGCCACAATATTTTACTTTCATTAATATGCTTCATTCTTCTTATATTCATCGTTCATTCACTCACAAGCCAACTTGTTATAAAATGTTTAATAGCTCTGTACGATAGGAATATTCACCACGATCTTGTTGCTTGTCTGAATAATGATATCTTTACATTCTCTGTCGGTCAGTAGCGCCCGTCACTTGGCATGAACTTATCAACTTACTTGTTATTAGTTATGTGTTAAGACAGCTTAATTGCCACTTGAAGAGTACTTTGTTCAGACGATAACTTTTTTCAAACTATGTCGTAAAAAGGTGCAAGATACGACTGTCTTAGATCGCTGCAAGATCTAAAAATTTTAGATTTTTTATCAAACGACGTCTAAAAAGAGAATGTTCTCTCAATTATCGGTCTTCTTTTGGATATTACTACTATTCTCAGAGATGGTTGGACCGATTGAAATATATTTTTTTTGTTCGGAATGGTGTATTTTCCAATTGGCCATATATAGGTAGATTTTGTCAAAACGTTGCCTGACGAATTGAAGTCTGTTTTTAAGTGTCCTCAAGTATTACTTATAATTTGATAAATTCTTATTTTGTTTCAGAAAGTATTGAGAGGGTATACTCGTATGTGGTCCCATACAAATTAAATAACAATAGAAAAATTAGGTAAAAATTAAATTCAAATTTAATTTCCTTGTTCAAAGGAATTCAATGTGGGAAAGCTGCTAGCATTCTTGGGACTTTGCCTTACGGACATAATTTTTTTCAGATTTTTATTTTTTTATTGAAAAAACTTTCTGTATTTCTTTTAAATAAATGATTGTGTTATCACAATAGGTCCACTAGATTGGTTTTAATTTTGAAAATAATTTACTACTCTTAGTACCTACTCCGCATTCCAACTGGTTCAACCACTCCGGTCCGTTTTAGAATTAATTATGATTTTTATCATCCCTTATCTATGGATGTTTAACTCACACATTTTAGTGTTTATTTTATTTTTAACTAAAGGCATTAGGCTTCGCATAGGTGGATAGCTTTTTAAGGATTTGTCGGTACGTCTGAAGGACTTCGCGCTTGACAGAAATGAACCAGCATTTCTATATTTTGTTGTCAGTAGAGCAACGCAATTAGCATTTTGTGCATGTTGCCAGAAGTTATTTTTTTTTAAAGTGTACAATATATTTTATAACATACGTATTAAGTGTTTAACTTTATAATTGATTTATAATAATATCTTATTTTAGTTTGAGTTATTTGGTTATAATTATGTATAAAGTCCAGTCCGTTTCACTTGGTTGATCGACGACATAGTGAAAGTCACAAATAGTCAGTGGATGCAATTGGCAGCTTGTCGTTCGAAATGGCGTTCCAAGAGAGAGGCCTATGCTCAGCTGTGGACGTCTTTTGGCTAATGATAATATATATATAGTTATGTCACTAAATATATCTTCTTTATAATGTTAGTGTAGATATCAAATTCAATTTCCGTAAATGATTCCATTGTTATTTAATTTTTAAATCGCGTCCAAATCTGCAATATAGCAGATAACATCGTTTACAAATGTAGTAATAAGGTACTAAGATCCTAATCTGCTCGGTCCAGATCTGCTTGTCGTCAAGGGTCACCCGTTCCCTTTCAAAGGTCAGTGCCTATACTGGATCGTTTGATTATTTGTATGTCTAGATAGAGCGACGCGCTTCAACGAAACTACAATAACATTGACAATTTAACAAGCCCTGATACGAATTATTCACTATTTCGTAGTAGCGGCAATCTTGAATTTTAAATATAGGTATAATAGTGTATTATTATTATTATTATAATAGTTAAGCCCTTTCATTTGGCTTCCATATTGAGAGTGTTGTGTAAATATATATAAGCTGTCATAGTTCATTAAACATAGCGAAGAACAAGGCTGATTAACGATAATTTCCTTAATAAAATTCGGCTTATCTGTTGGGGAGCTATGATGCCGAACTCATAACACCCCATTATTTTTGCGTTGGGGGATACACTAGTGCCGCGTAACTCTGCTTGTCGTAGTGTGCGTAAATAATGCTACCAGTGCATGTATGCACTTATAATTAAACCGAACAGAAAATTACAATTACAAGAAACAAAAAAATACTTACCGCTTAGGAAGTCATTAGAGGTGAACGGTTCTCCACTATTTTTTTCTCCGCGTTTGATGAAGCTGTCACTATCTATTATATAAAATAAGTAATCAAAGACTGGATCCTTTCTAATGTTTACTGTGACCGTCCTTTGCTTTTGAAAGGCTGAGAACTGTTTGTGCAGATTTTGAAGATGACATTAATGTATGTTTCGGTTTATATTTATTGGCGTTAAATAATAAATACGAGTATGCGTTGTTATTATAAACATTGAAATCAAATCAGCATAGTTTATTCGTAGAACCATTTGTTTTGTTAAATTTTATCTGACTTTCATAAGGGAAGACGTTTCCTATTCCTCGGAATCTTTTCTGTACATACTTACTTAACTATAACTTTTATTGCTATATTAAATTCATGTAATGGTTGTCCGGAAGAGATCGATTTTTAGCGATAAGACCGCCTTTTGTGCCATGTTATTTGTTTTTTAATTAAAGAATTATTGTATTAACTATTATTATTATTATACTTATTTCGCTATTACTCGGTAAATGATTTAAAATGTCAATTAATACATATATCTTTTTGAGCAATAGATAACCAAATTTTAAGTTTTATTTCCAATTGCTTTTATTAAGAGAATATAAACGAAGAGACTAACTTAAACAAAAAACGCAGATGGATTATGTACCTATAAACCTATAATAAAAGATTCAATGCAATAAAGTACTATGTCTACAAACTTGTTATTTTGGAGCTTTTTTTAACTATCCACTCCGTTCTACCCTCACTTGGAAACGATTGAGTGCCAGTAACACATGAAAAATGTTCTCAGCGCAGAAGCCGGAAAAAACTAAACTTAACACCAAATATTAACAAAAAACAAATAACGTAACTCACGACAGTTCGTGTGCTCGTGTGCTCGTGAGACGGACATCCTTGCGGCTTCTTTTATGCTTATCGGAAATTAGATCATTATATTTATATGTAAACGACTTGTAATGTAATGTATAATAATAGAGCGGTGTTATTAGGTGTTGAGGCCAAGGTTTCGAGATCAGCGTGTTTTGAGACCGCATCATCAGTTATCATGATTATTCGAAATTTAATTAAGAATTTATTTTTTTTTTTTTTTTTTCAGAAGTATAAAATAGGTATTTTAGAAAAACGGAAATGGGGGAATTAAGAGGGGTTCTAAAATTAATGTCGTCTGGAACGTGACGCGAGAGTCAATAAACAGACCTAGGTAACAAAAGAGAGACCTAGGTAAACTATAATATACAATATGTAACAGATAGGTGTGGCAATACATAACAGTGTTACTCTACCATTCAAAGTGAACCCTGCGTAGAGCAAAATTTTGCAAAATTCGAGAAAAAATTATTGTTCCTCCATACAAGTTGACCTATCACGTGACCAATTATTGTATGTGGAAGCTAATATTTTTTTCTTGCATTTTGCAAATTTTTCTTCTACGCAGGGTTCACTTTGATTGGTAGACTAACATCCTTAAGTACTGTCTCACCTTTTTGTTACACGTTGTATATATATATATAACCCGGTCAGAATATCTGTGCACCTCGCTGGAATGCGGCGCCTCTCCCGCTTCCCCTGTCACCTCTCCGCGCACTCCCCGGTGCGACAGTACGGTTAGCACACCGTACCCAGACCGCCGATATGACGTCACGAGCTCACGTGCACAGATATTGTGACCGGGTTGTACATATTTTTTTTAATTTGTCGCGGCTTCCTAAGGTTATTCTTACAAGCTGTCTTCTGTGAGAACCTACTGACACCTAAATAAATTGAACAAGTCAACTCAAGCGTACTCAAGTAGGTAGGTATCTTATTTAGGTACATGTATATAAAGGATCATACTTACACACATTGTTACAAGGTGTTTCCCGCGCCCCCATACAATGCTATAAGTAAACTTATAGGTTATATCAAAAAGGACCATACTGTATAATTACGATCGACTTCAAAAAAAATTATTTAAAAAAAAAAATTACTAGTAAAAAGTAAAAGTAAAAAAGCTATTTATTTATCTGCATGCATCAGATGTAAGTGATGTTATTTACAATCAAATCTAGCATTTCATTATGTTATAAATTAAACTGAATTATATGTCTAATTACTTAAACCTACATTCTTCTAACTAAGTATTAATAATTATTATTGTTTAATTAAATTAGTCAATTACACATTTTAGTATGTCAAATTGTTTTTTTATTTATGCAGATGTCGCCTCCTTGGCGTAGGCCTCTCCAGTGTATTCCATATTTTCCTATCTCTTGCAACCCTTCTCCACTCCTGTCCTAGTCTTTGGGTAAATCCATCTTACTTACATTACTAGTAGCTTTCGTTTAATACTCTAGCGAGTTGTTATTTGTATATCACGCGAGCTTTCAAAGTTGTTTTTTACAAAAATCCATAACAGAAGGTTTAATTTAATTAGCCCAGACGGTAAACCCGTTGCCTTGCAATCGAAACACCACGGGTTCAATCCCAGATACAGGCATGCTCCTCTGATTTTTCACTGTCGGAGAAGCTTTCGAAGAAAAGTGAGAGTGTGACAGGTAGTCCACTATGGGCCACAGCTCTATCACTCGGGAGACCTATGCCCAGCTGTAGGACGCTATGGGTTGATAGGTACCATTAACAAGGTAACTCTAAGCTAAGGTATCCTTTTATTTAGAAAAGTAACGTGTGTTAGATTCATATTGTTTAAGAAGACGGATTTTCTCGCGTACCTGATTCATCCCTGATGAAGGTCACAACAACAATCAGGTACAAGTGGAAACCCGTCTTAAATAATATAAGGTATCCTTAGCTAAGCTAAGGTATCTTTAACAAGGTAACTCTGTATGGCTAGAGGTAATGCAGAGGTGGTTCTCGTGATAGGGCAGACCTTGCAGGTGCGTTGATGTGTCAAATTTTGGATCATCCTACAGTCTATACGAATTACCTCTTTTATTGTTACTAATGCGGTTTTATGGTTAGCTTTTACACATGTGATGTTGTTTGCCGAAGGCTGTCACAGATCTAACAATTGACAACATTTAATTTTACTATTGCAAAGTGATGGAAATTCGAAAACCGTTTCGAGATAATGCAATGAAGAGTTTATACCAAAAATAACAGACTTTTATATTCACTTTTTTCCGACTTATATACAAAACTCTGATAAATATTTTTTTTTCGTATTTATGCTAAGATCGTCAGATGTCACCTATAATAAACATTATTGTAACTGTCACCTGTGAACCATACCAAAACAAACAACAAAAATACAGATAATTAATGACTATATTTCTTGACGCTTTTGACGAGAATAATATTACGCTGAACTTTAAAAAAATTTGAAAGCCGATTCACAACACAATTGGGTTCTAACAGGTTAATAATTAAATTGATTCATTTGTTCACATATTGATAAAAATATTATTTTTAATCTAATTTAAAACGATTTTTCAGATATTTTATACAATCTTTTTTTTCATACTTTTCGGTTGATCCCTTACATAATGTATCAGGGTCGGTCCGCTAGTTGAATTTGCAAAGCTAAATAAATTAAAAAATAAAGTTTTAAAAGGAATTGGTAACCTTACATATAAAAAATCGCATCACATTATAGCGTACGGTTAATTCAATTTAGCTGAACCATTTTTGAGAAGGTTAAGAATGCAGCCGGAGTTCAAGTACAATACACCACTTTATTATAACGCGTTCCAGTTATTTGATGATGTCGAAGTTTTTTGTAAACCAATAGTTGTAGGGCACGGATCTCCCGTACACAATAATCAATATATTCGATGGCACGCCCGAAATGATTTAGGTACTTAATAAAAAATTCTATTAGTCGTAGAGCAACGATGTTCAAAATTTTTAATCTATACATCTAAATATCAGAGTCTCCCCTATGAGATTTCACATTGTTCAAAGCCCCAATTGATTGGACTAAAATAGCTATTAAAAATTAGACGAATGTCAATAATCTGTTAAATGACTAGATGCCAGTAACGCAGGTACGAGTATCTCAAGCCTTAGGTACAAATTAGTTTAATCTAACCTACAAATCCTAGATTATCTTAACACATTAACCGCCAAGCTAATTTGACCTATATGTTCAATTTAGGCCGTTTGGTATATAAATAGTATATGTTCTGGTATGTATGTACACAATTTTTTTTTTAAATTATATGCTTATTTTAGAAATTATAAAGGTTTTTTTGTTTGCGGTCACCGGTGGCCGTCGCGGCGTATAGATTGAATTTCGCTTCACAGCGCCGCGCGGGTCATTTCGCCGGTCACCTGTCTCTTTCGCACCCCTTTCTCTGATTGGCGGAACGGAGCGGCTAGCGCGATCGCGTGACCTTTGTTGTTTAGTTTGTGTACGGAAGTGAAGCGTGTTGTTTCGAGTGCATAAATAATTATCTTTTACAAGTATATTTAGTTACTGTTTTATGTCCGTATAATGGAATTTGATAACTTTGAGTTGACACAGGACGATCTGTCGTATTTGGAGCGTTTGGAATTAGAAATTACCAAGAAAAATGACGATATTGTGGCGCATACTGGGTGTGAAGATGTGGATATGGCTTTTCCATATATTTCTGATATTAGTTCCGATTCTGATAGTGCGGGTGATTGTCTACAACCAGTGCGTAATAGAAAACGTCGCCGCATCCTGTCTGAAACTGAAAGTGAGGATGAAATAATACAGCCGTCGCCTCGTGGTTCTACATCATCTTCAGGAAACTGGTACTCTCCGTCTGGTAATCAACCCAAAATAATACCTTTTACGGAAACGCCAGGTTTGAAGCCTTTTTCTTTACGCCATAGCATGTCATGTTCTGGGCCAAGTGATTTTTATAGCTTGATGGTTCCTGTCGATATTTTTGAACGCATAGCGAGGGAAACTAACTTATATGCCCAACAACTTATATCGAAAGACACGATAAAAAGAGTTTCGCGATTGAAAAACTGGACAGACACAAACAAAAGTGAAATAAAAAAAATGTTTGGACTCATCATGTACATGGGGCTTGTGCGACTACCAAAACTGAGTGACTATTGGTCAAATGACGATATGTTTGGTCAACAATACGCTAAAAAAATAATAAGCCGTAATAGATTTGAACTGCTTTTACGCATGCTTCATTTTTCTGATAATACCCAGGCTACGTCACATGACCGCTTGTACAAAATCAGATCCCTGGTTGACGAACTGAATGTGAACTTTAGAGCACATTTTACTCCGGATATTTCCCTGTGTGTTGATGAAAGTATGATACCTTTTCGCGGGAGAATAATTTTTAGACAATATTTAAAACAAAAAAGACATAAGTACGGCATTAAAATATTTAAGTTATGTACAGTTCCGGGTTACACGTGCAAGCTTCAAGTCTATGCTGGAAAACACTGCGATACAACAAACACTACACCAACTCAGGTTGTAATGTCACTTTGTCGACACTTGTTCCAAAAAGGACATGAACTGTACACGGATAATTGGTACACTAGTATTGATTTGGCTGAAAAACTATTACAGGAAGAAATGCATTTGGTCGGAACGTTGCGCAAGAATAGAAAAAAATTACCGAAAGATGTTATGAATGCAAAATTAAAAGCAGGAGAATACAGTGCAGCTGAAAATGACAAGGGGATCACTGTGATGAAATGGCGTGATAAGAGAGAAGTGTCCTTGTTGTCTACTAAACATACCGCAAAATTTGTCACTACCACAAATAAAAGAGGACAATCAAAAAGAAAGCCACAGATAGTTGTCGACTATAACAAGGCAAAATCTGCAGTTGACCTGTCAGATCAAATGACAGCTTATTCGTCTCCATTACGAAAAACTGTCAAGTGGTATCGAAAGTTAGCTTGCGAACTGCTACTCAACACAGCGATGGTAAATGCCATGGTTCTTTATAAACAAACCACGAAAAAGAACATTTCTGTCGTTCAGTTTCGTAAAGCAATTGTGAGCTACCTTGTAAAAGCTGATGAGGAAAATGAAATGTCTGATATTGCTTCAAGACGACCAAAACGATTAAAACACGAACTAAAGACTAAAGAAGGCAAAGTTCGTACAACACGAAGATGGTGTCAAGGATGCTACAAAATAAATGTTCAAAACATGGGCAGGAACATTGCTAAAAACAAAACTAAAAAAGTAGCCACTTTTTGCTCCGACTGTCCATCACAGCCACATTATTGCTTGAGCTGTTTCAACAGGGAACATCGTTATAGATGATTGTTAACGTTTTTAGGGTTCCGTAGAACTTAATTAAATATATAAAAATAAAATACATTTTTCATTTATTGCCATTTGATTTTTATGAAAATTTACTTGAAAACTTATAAAAATTTAGAAACCAAGCGCTCAATAATATTCCTGGGCGCCGCGCGGGTCACAACGTACGTTAAAACGCCATTTACGAGTGACCGCCGGCTCTCAGCAACGATTCAAAAACTAGTGTTCCTTACCGGTCACCAGTGACCCCCATGGCGCTGAGAGAAGGGTATGGTGCCGGTCACCTGTGACCCCCACGGCGGTTAATGTGTTAAACATGTCAGCAAAGCAATTAATATTCAAATTGCAATCTTCTGCGATACATCAAGATAACTTCAATAAATTACTACAAGTGGGTGCTAATTATTTTACCTTCAATTAATCAACGTATAGATTATGGGGTCGAGTTATTATCTGTACTAAATTGATGGAATTAAACGCTCGTGGCAAGGCTAGTTAAGATGTTTTTACCGATCGTCAAAGTTCAGGTACGATTAGTGCAGTCACTTGTTGGATGGGTGGTCGTTAAGTAACATTTAGGGGTCCCATTTAAATAAATAAAAAAATATATTAACTTTTTACATTTTGGTCACATACGGTCAGGGAATCTTTTTAAGCAAAGGTTTTTAGTTAAGAATCCCTGCTCTTCCTTAACTTAGCGTACAAGTTCAAGTTACTTATAATTAAAAAATAAAATAAAAAAGTTTACAATACAAATTTGTGAGATATAGATATGAATTTGTGAGTTTTGTGTGTTTATAAAAATATATAAAATAACAGTTATTTTCATGATTGCAAAATAAGTTCATGACAAGCATGTTCATTCGTTTAAGACGAAATGAAAAAATAATAAGTCATAAAACCGAAATGGCAATGTCAATATCATGCCGATACACCCCTGATCACCGATCACTGATCTGATTAACGACGACGAAGATATCAAAGTATACCAAGTACAGTCAAGATTGATTGGAAACTACGACCTGTACCTACGCGAATGCTTACATCCAGACAAACATTAAAATACACAAACAGATTTACTTAAAATCATTTTACCAGACTCAAAGCAAGAAGATGCTTCGCTCTCTTTATCAGCTACGTAATGCAATAACAGCTCGTGAACAAAGCGTAAAAAAACAAACTATAATTTGCCGAACGACCTTTTGATCAAATTGCATGGGTACCATACATGCCGTGAGTAATGTATGGAAGGTTCAAGGTGTAACGCAAGCTTAATTATAATTTGTATGGGATGACTGCTAGATAATTATTCGTGAGGAAATTGTACACTTTTGAGCTAAAGTTGACTATTAAGCGTGGCTGTTTTAAGTCCCCTAAGCAAAAAAATGGAGCTGTCTTTTTTAACTGACTGTCAAAAAGCAAGATAATGTTTTTCGACTGTATGTTTGTGTATTTGTAAGTTTGTATATTAGTAGGTATATGTGTATGTCTAACTCTTTCTGACCGACTTCAGCCTAAATCGGTGGACCGATTTTGATGTGCGAAATGTCATGGGATTCGTCTTTATTTGCAGTTACTTATAAGCTATACTAGTTATATTCCACGCTTTCACTTTTTAAAATACAGTAGTCTAAAGATTATATAGGTACTCGAGTTTTTACTTTCTTTGGCACGCCCCAGAGCCTGAACGGCTTGTCGTATTTTTATGTGAGTGGTGTCAATAGATTCGCCTTAATCGCGAGAGTGACACTGGGAACACCAAAATTTAAAAAAAAGGAATTAAAGATGATACACAGGTTTAACGATTTAACAGTCGGGTTTTTTCGAACTCGCTTCTAACCAATTGTTTTGTTGAACTTGTTAAATAGGCTTGCTTTTAACTGCAATTCTCTAAAAGAAAGCTATATTTACAACTGAGCACTGTCATGAAATGGATGTCACGTAAAAGTGTAGGTCTTATAGCAATCGGACGGTTAGAAGCATTTGCTGTATATACTCTTATTTATTAGAAGTTTATTCTATATAGGTAAAAAATAAACTTGCGATTAAACGCTACTCATATGATGTAATTCGACAATTCAGCCTAAAATGTAGCGCTCGCTTAGATGAAGCTACTCGTAAGTTATCTGGAAATTGAGCTATAAAATTCATACAAAAGTTGGAAGAAATCTCTTTTCAGGGATACTACAGGCTTTATCTGTTTTATTATATTTACTAAATATTTATATATTATTTTTTTAAACCTACCTATAGCTACAGTTATATAATTGTATTAAAATAAGATACGAATAGAAACTTTTATTTAGGCACAAAAAAGTGACTACCTATTTTCTTTCACCAAAAAATCTATGACGTCAGGTTTCGGAAGAACTTTTTCAGTTATATCGATTTATAATCAAACACGACCGATTGTGATAAAAATTCTAATGAAACCACACAATAAGTAGGTAAAAAAAAATAAAGCAAAATATATTTTTTTATTGAAATTAGATACGTAACGAATATTAAGTAAAAATACCAATCGAATTGAGTAACTCCTCCTTTTTTGGTAAGTCTGTAAATAAATAGTTACAATCAATATGTAATGTAAGTAAACAATGGAACAGTTCATTGTGTATAAACTAAACGTTAACATACAATTAATAATAGAAGATCCCGTACACACCGACAAAGGACTTTCGCAACTGTCTACAGACGCTGCATTACGTATGGCAATAGAAATCATCCTACTAATATTATAAACGCGTCATTTATTCAAGTATTAGCAACCCATACACAATAAAAATCCATAAGTACAAAACATCAAGAGATACAATTACATTGAGTTAAATTATACATCAGATAAAAAATCAAAAAACAATTACAATAATAAGTTTAAAATATACATTAAATCCAAATCAACAAAAAAAAAACAGTCAGTAGTTACAAATAAATTAATTATTAAAATCTTGCAAAGACAAAGACAACATACAATTATATAAATTTACAATTTTCTTCTTGGCATCGGGACGGCAACATGCCTCTCACACGCATGTCGTATATACGGACAGTCCAACCTGGTAGCGATCATCGCCAGGACGGTGTTAGAGCTGGTCCGCACTCTGCGCACCGGAGACGCACACCTCTTGCGCATTGTTGCGTGAAAGCAGTCTGTGTGCGCTTCTGCGAACATGCCCGAGGCGCTGCAGTAACGGGGCAGCCTCAACAACGCCCTGAAGGCATTGTTGTACTGGACGCGGATGGCACTATAAGCCCTATCAGTGTAATCAGCCCACAGACTGCACGTGTATAAGGATGTGCAGTAGGTAGGTAATAATGTATGTTTGTTTGTTACTCTTCACGCAAAAACCACTGAACGTATTGATGAAATTTGGTACGGATATTGCAATATGCTACTTTTTATCCTGTTGTAACGCGCGTAACACCGCAGGGCGTAATTAGTAATATATATTTTGAAAAACATGTCAAAGAAATTTTACAAAATACGAAACTAAAATTAAGTTGTCCTCACAAACCGCACAGTGCCCTCCTCCGAATGTGCCCAAAAGGCTGACTGAGTTTCCGCGCTGAATAGCCAGCGAAATGCGTTGGATTAATGTAATTAGCGTTAAACATATAGAACGGGCTAAACCTGAACCTTAGTTAGAAATATATATATATATATATATATTATATATATATATTATATATATATATATTATATATATATATATATTATATATATAATTTCATTATATACACTAATAAGAATGGCAAGCCTATTCCAATAGTAATATTCGTAATAGCAATTAAATTAAAATACTGTATTATAAAGTAACCTTGTTTAAATAATCCTTCAATAAAAGCTTCAATACGGCTGTCAAATTTACCAGTAACATATTTTTAAAAAGATTTTTCATTAATAAGAAAGTACCTACTTATACACTTTCGAACAAAAGATACACAGTAGAAAGTCAGACAGTGGCGATCTGTCAAGAAAAGAAACTATTGAACAAATATAGAAAAATAACATATTTGCGGCAGAAAACACCACTATAAAACAAAATTTACAAAATCAAACCATATTTAATTACTGGAATCAGCCACAACTCAAAATAACGCTGGTTGAAGCAACTAAAATCGATCTTTCATTGGATCCGGGAGGTTACTTATCGCATATTGTCCAAACACAGCGCGCAGTAGAAAATATCCTACGTAAATTTAGTTCTTGAAATCATTACTAGATGGCGTGCGTCAATGGAGAGTCAAGGCACAATCGCGCAAGCGATTGTATAAAGATAAGCTTAGGATACTTTTACGTTTCTATTAATAAAATAATTCTTACTACAGTGCAAATAGTATTGTTTATTCAGTGCCGGAATAGCTCCAAAAACCGCTAGCCTATACATATTTTATGAGAAGTAAGATGCCGTTAAATCCACAAACATAGTCAGACAGTAAATTAAGAGACAAAAACTTTTTTAATAACATCAAAAGCAATAGACATTGAAAGTTATTCCTATCGGAACACGTAACAAAACCCGAACCAGTCCGCATACCATTAAAAATAACAAAAATCCATGTCAAGGGCGAAGCGGAGTGAAAAGTGATGCATTGTAGTCAAAATGCAGAGCATCTCAGAACAATGGCAAGAAGACATTTGTTTCCACGCAGGGGCGTAGTAAGAACGGGGCCGTCAGTTTTAAAAATATATTTAATTAGGTTTTTATGATGTTTACTGTTAAGCGTAAGGAAACCATAGCATGGTGGTAGGACATTTCCTATCGCACGCCTGGCTAGCTACCACCAACCAAAGACCTAACGGTGTGTTCTGGCAGCCTTCCTTGAGAGTCATTGTATTACAGACTAGGCATGCTCCATCTAGGGCTACAGTATCGCTGACTTCCGTAGTCGTGCGAGCTTGTAGTCAAGTGCCTAGCTGTGTAGGATAAAAAAAGCGAAGAAAGTGTCTTTGCTTCAGGTTTGGATTTTTTTCTTGCGTTCGTTTGTTTAGTGTTTAATAAACACACGCAAGTGGACAGTGGATTACCAAATCGAATTTACTTTAAAAATGGTTACCCCCACACAAAAAGCCTACGGAAAACCATTTATATTACGACCTCCACTAATTCTTGACTAAAGCTGTTCTCCGATTAAAGTAATTGTTTAGTATTTCTCCGCCAAATTAAAATAAAATTGGCCGGTAAACGGCAAACCTACCCCAGACTTGAAGCAATTACATTTCACTCGCCCGTCAAAAATATTTAAGGACGTTGTACTACTGAATAAAACAATGCACTTAAAACGATTACCCCCACCCCCAAGTTTTACTCCTTAGTACAATCCTGTCACAAAACACAGACCCGCAAATGCTACATTGTATTGTAATTAAATGCTCCGACAATTAGTTTCGAAATTTTTTATATTTCTTGTCACGTATTTAGGATGATGTAGATGTTTGTTGATCCTTAATGGCCTTCACGAGTAAAAGGAGAGAGGATGAGAACCTCACTAAGAGCAGCTGGAAAGCATCTCACCATCAGCATGCTGAATACCAGTGCGTTACTAAGCACGCGTCTCCATTAAGGAGTTTACATTATAATCCATCCACTACGCCATTAAATAGCGGGTTCATATTTTATTATCAAGCTCCGCATGTCTCTACAGGTCGATAAATACCTCTCAATTGAAAATTAAAGAATTAAATTTTTAGGGTGCAGAGGTGTACGAGAACAGGAACGGATTTTTGGAAATTCAACCCTAAGAGGGTAAAATGAGGGTTCAAAGTATGAAACTTCTTTATATTTTATTTTATCGCGAGCAACGACGCGGGTCACAGCTAATAGTTTACTTTAAAAAACAGCTCAAATTTTAGGATGTAAGGTAGGCAGCCATGCTTATGGTTTACTTTGTCCCAAAAAATTATTAAATCTTTTTTTTATCCGGTAATAACGGGTACCACCGCAGGGCGCACCTAGTAAATAATAAAAAAACAGACACCATTGGGCGGTCTTATCACCTAGAGCGATTTCTTCCCGACAACCTTGGGATGGATCGGACTAATTGAGTGGTGCAACAATAGGAACAATAGAAAAACTAAGACATGTTACAAATACATAAACAAAAATATTTAAAAAAAATCAACACACATATTATATACATCGTATAAATACAGGGTTATCGGCTAGGAGTGTACTAAGCCGAAAGGGGGTCACTATACTTATCCTAAGGAACAACTTTCACTATGGGACCAACACTGAATTCGAGAAAAAATATCAGCTGTTCCATACATTATGTCGACGACCGATCAACTTTTTGTATGGAACAGCTGTTTTTTTTCTAGCTTAGTACACCCCTAGCCGATAACCCTGTATTTATACGATGTATATAATATGTGTGTTGATTTTTTTTAAATATTTTTGTTTATGTATTTGTAACATGTCTTAGTTTTTCTATTGTTCCTATTGTTGCACCACTCAATTAGTCCGATCCATCCCAAGGTTGTCGGGAAGAAATCGCTCTAGGTGATAAGACCGCCCAATGGTGTCTGTTTTTTTATTATTTACTAGGTGCGCCCTGCGGTGGTACCCGTTATTACCGGATAAAAAAAAGAATATGTGTTAATCCACGGTCTAAGCTATCCCAATACCAAATTTCATCTAAATTGGTTCAATCGTTTTTGCGTGAAAAAGACATTCACACATTCTTACAAACTTTCTCGTTTATATTATAAGTAGGAAGTAGGACAGTAAGAGATAGGAAGTAGGACAGTAAGAGATAGGAAGTAGGACAGTAAGAGATAGGAAGTAGGACAGTAAGAGATAGGAAGTAGGACAGTAAGAGATAGGAAGTAGGACAGTAAGAGATAGGAAGTAGGATATGTTTATTGTTTTATGATGCCATATACAAATATTGTATTGTATTTTATACATATTGACTCTAGTATAATACTTGTGTAACATTAGGTATGCATACTTCACCTACATTAAGGCTGCTATCCCACTGGCGTTTTACGAGCGTTAGCGTCTCTCCAGCGCTGCCGCTGCGCACACGCGACGTCAACGTCGCGAGTCTCTAGCGGCAAGCGTTCTCCTTGCGACGTCGTACCAACCAACGCCTCATAACAACGTCTCAATGTCTGTGGGATAGCGGCCTTATAGATGCGATCAGGGCACGTAATAAGGAGCCATGGTCGTCAGATATGGTCTTATGGAGACATAATATCTCATTGGTAGTGTTGCCATGCTGGGATATTATGGCAGATTGTTTGTAAGGCCAGATATAGATAGTCCAATTTCTATAAATCCATGTCAAGTCCCAACACAACCTTAATACTGAAACAAGTAATAGATACTACAAAAAAAAAATTGCAAAATTTTCTAAATTTTGTTTTTGTCAGTTAGTTTTTGTAACTAACCAAATGTTAATAAACCGACTTCAAAAAGTAGGAGATTCTGAATTTGTGGAAATCTTTTCTATTATGTTTTCACTGCGCCGATTTCACAAAACTCTTTTTTGTTCGAAAGTTTTTTTTAATCCTTTATTTCCTTTTTTTATCCTGATGTACCCAGTGTCACTCTCACGACTAAGACGAATCTATTGACACCACTCACATAAAAATACGACAAGCTGTTTAGGCTCTAGAGCGTGCCAAACAAATTCTCTTGCAGTCAGGCAAAAATAGCCAGAACCAAAGCAGAGGCGCTCCCTTCGCTTGGTCCATTATATACTATGGACAATAAGCCCTCAATCCACATCAATCAGATGTAAGTAAGTATATTCCTAATGCAATATTTTGCAAGATACAATGTATTAGGTGATATCATGAGAAATAAATGGCAATCTACAGGAATGTTCACTCATCCACGCATACAGGGTGACTGAGTCACTTGCAGCATTTATTTATTCTTGTTTTCAGAGACACCGTGACCCTAAAAATAGGGAATATACCCTAGTCTGGAGTATAATTCAATTAACTTTTTACTGTGGACACATAATTATTAAACATAAGTAAATTCTTAAGTTTAGTACCACAGATGGCAGCCTTATCATTAAAAGCTTAATCAACATCCACACAAAGGTCTTCAGGTCCCAAACTAGGCAAAGCCTGTGATATGGTTATCTTATAACTGATATACGTACTTATATACATATACATACTTATATATACAATACTGACTCTTAAGAAAGGAGGATGCCGGAATATGTGTTTGGTGACAAGAGATTTTTTTTTTAGTGGGAGGATGTAACAATGGTTGTTTAATTATTACAATTTACAAGAATACAAGGCGCGAATTTTATGCATACGATGCACTCTCTCTTGCTAACACTTCGTCAATATCAACAAAATCTAAAATCATTGAATTTAATTTTGATAACAAGAAATGAAGACTTTTATTATCCTGTTAAGAAAAATACAACTTTTTTTGTACAAAAGTAATTCGTTTACGTAAAGGCCCAAAACTCCTAACAGACCACCCCGGTGGGAGATTCTGGAACATTGTTAGGAATAAAACGTTTTTATTATGTATGTGAAACGAGAATCTAGTACTATATTCACCCTGTATACTCAGTATTTATAATTCAAATGTACTTATCAATATTAATACGATGACATTCTATTCAATTATTGTCACTAGGATTCTAATATCGAGAATAATAAATCAATAAAGGCACGTATCAATAAAATAACTTCTACGCAATTTAATGTCATCCGAGTAATTTACTTTACAAATAAATCGAATTCGTATCGAAAAGCAAGCTCTATAACCCTGAAGGTATATAGTTATTATAAGTTAGTGTATTTAGTACAAGATTATTAATAAGGTCCACACCACAGATTAGCAATAAGTTCCCCCACGCGTTTTCAAAATGATACAGGGTTATCGAACTAACATGTTGTCACTACTATTTAAAAGGCATACATAACAACTGTTTAAAAGGCGAATCGAGATTTAAAAAAAAATACTGATTTTTTCATACATTGTCACCAAGAAATCGCTTTTAGCGATGATGCCGTCACTTAGTGCTATCCCAATGCAACTCTTTCCTCTTAAATCATTTTTTGTGTCGGCGGCCATCTTGGACCGATTTTTATAATCGTAATCGCAATTTTTTAAAATTATGTAGTGGTCAATTGCGCTGAACTTTGTATACGAACAGGAAGGGTTATCACCAAGGCTTCACGCCTTCTTTGGTGGGCATGTCAATTAAATAATGTGTATTTCTTAAGCAATTAACGAATATTTTTTTTTAATCAAATATAGCTTAGAACACTCCTTTCATTCATTTATTCATACACAAACAAAATCTAAATTAGTCCGTCCATTTTAGGGCTACGATGCCAACACACACAGATAGGTACATCAAACCCGTCATCCCCTCTCAGTAAGTAGATTTAAATCAATTAATTTTTCCGTCTAATAGGCGGTCATACATTATTATAATAATTGTACTACGGATAGGCGATGTTCACAACCTACCTACTCTATTGGGAGGTAAAGCATGGTTATTATGGGAGGGGTTCCGTAGGAAACTAATAACAGTAGTGAGATAAATTTAACGCGCCAGCTTTTAATGTAGACAAAGTCTTAGTTAATACAGTGTAAATAAAATTACAAAAATCAGCAATGTGCTAAAAAATAAAAAGTTTTAAAAAAAAAACGGCGTTACGGCGGGTGCCGATACTACAATTATATCGATTTAAAAATAAAACATCGAGACTGATTTAAAAAAAATTAAAAACCGACCACACAGGAAGAATAAAATCTATAAAAATATTTTTCAGATCGGTCCATCTGACTCCGTGAAATCTCTTTTTATTTGTCCTACAAACTATTGCTATTGAGTTGAGCTAAAATTTTGACTACTACGTTATGATGTAGATTTATTATTTTACAAGGGAAATTTATTCCTGCTCGCCTGTACACTAGAAACATTTTATAATCCCAGTTAACTGAATAAATAATTCCATATCAGTAACTAACTGCAAAGGAACCCCAAACTCTAAGACGCATCGTCGGACGATTCGGAAGTGTACGAGTAGACAAAAGGCCGATGATACCATTGTTGCGGATAATAATATATAATAGAACAATAATAGTGAATAATAATCGTTATAATAGTATACGTGAGGTCGTATTTAAACACTATTATTTTGTGTGTTTAATAAAATAAAATGTGCTACCATATGTTAAGTTCAAGGCAGAGTTATTGATCAAAGGTATCATGTATATGTATTCTTTAATTAACATGCTTTTATTAGCTTGCTATGTATCTATGTAGCTGAGAATGTATGTTACAGTGAATCTATGTAACTATGAGTCTATGTAAATATAAGTCTATGTAACTATGAGTGTATGTAACTATGAATCTTTGTAACTATGAGTCTATGTAAGTATGAATCAATGTAACTTTGAATCTTTTTAACTAAGAGTCTATGTAACTATGAGTCTATGTAACTATGAGTCTATGTAACTATGAATCTTTGTAACTATGAATCAATGTAACTTTGAATCTTTGTAACTATGAGTCTATGTAACTATGAGTCTATGTAACTATGTATCTTTGTAACTATGAATCTATGTAACTATGAATCTATGTAACTATAAGTCTATGTAACTATGAGTCTATGTAACTATGAATCTTTGTAACTATGAGTCTATGTAACTATGAGTCTATGTAACTATGAATCTTTGTAACTATGAGTCTATGTAACTATGAGTCTATGTAACTATGAATCTTTGTAACTATGAATCAATGTAACTTTGAATCTTTGTAACTATGAGTCTATGTAACTATGAGTCTATGTAACTATGTATCTTTGTAACTATGAATCTATGTAACTATGAATCTATGTAACTATAAGTCTATGTAACTATGAGTCTATGTAACTTTGAATCTTTGTAACTATGAGTCTATGTAACTATGAGTCTATGTAACTATGAATCTTTGTAACTATGAGTCTATGTAACTATGAGTCTATGAATCTAATGAATCTATGTAACTATGAGTCTATGTAACTATGAGTCTATGTAACTATGTATCTAATGAAACTTCATAGTTTCATTAGATACATAGTTACATAGACTCATAGTTACATAGACTCATAGTTACAAAGATTCATAGTTACATAGACTCATAGTTATATAGACTTATAGTTACATAGATTCATAGTTATATAGATTAGTAGTAAGTAACTATGAATCTAAAAAGATCCCCTTCTAGTTTTTGCGTATTATTCCATATTTGAATATGGCTCAAAGGGATTCGATTTTTTTTTATCCAACTCAGCTATGCATTTGATCAGCTCGCACGACCACGGAAGTCAGCGACACTGTAGCCCTAGATGGAGCATGAATAGTCTGGAATACACTGGCTCTCGATGAAGGCTACCGGAACACACCGTTATGAAATATTACAGAAAAATTTAAAAAAAAAATTATAGTTAATTAACTTTTAGGATGTTTACTACATGCCGAAATTTAAGCCCCTCTCCCTCTGACCCTCCTAAATTAGTCACGTAAAATAAACACGTTGCCTAGGTGACAGCAGTCTATAGCAATTACGCCAGATAAGTAACTTCTGTATATTTCGCAAGCGTCTAGACATTCGTAGATTCAACTTAGCTCACTGTGGTCGACACTAATGGCTTATAAATGAGATACAATTCCAAGACTTTTCCTTTATTAAACTTGCGTTCAAGTGACCTGCTTTTGCATATGCTACTTTGTGATATATACTTATCAGTAATTTAGCTACTTTATGTCTTTTTTTTATTATATACTTGCTGACCCGGCGAACTTCGTACCGCCTAACAGTTGATTCTATAATTTTTTATCTTTAGTTTACAAGCAATTAAAAAAAAAATTCCATAAGGACCATCCTCGTACTTCAAGGAATATAATAAAAAAAGAATTTTTTGCAAAATCAGGTCAACTGCTCTCGAGATTTGCGCCGAGCAACACATACACATTCACCGATTCATTTTTATATTATACGTTTACCGTTCACAGACGCTTTGGTCCGTGCCTTTTATGAATTTGGACAATTTTTGGTGAATTTAATTACATATCTTGAATTTCTAGGTTTATAAAAGAAGACAAATATCATCTACTTAGCTAATTTAATTAATTGTATAGTCAATAAAAGAACGGCTGAACCGATTTGGCTGAAAATTGTTGTTGAGGTAGCTTAGAACCGGGAGAAGGACATAGGATACCTTTTAACCGACTTCAAAAAAAGTAGTTCGAAGTTAGTTGTAGTATGTTTTAGTTTTAGTAGAACTACGCGGGTGAAACCGCGGGGCACAGCTAGTATAATATAAAATTTGGACAACGTCTTCAGGTCCTAAACTAGGCAAAGTATGTGCTATGGTAACCTGATGACTGATATACATACTTATATATATAATAAACACCCAGACACAGGTCAAACAGACATGTTCATGCACACAAATGTTTGACCTGTCCGGGGATCGAACCCGGGACCAGCGGCGCAGAAGGCAGGGCCAACCGGACAGTCAAATAAAAATTTTGAATATTGTGAATAACGCGTGTACCGGAAACAATCCGACCCCCGCAAGCAGCGCCCGTTCACGAGTTGACGCATGTGCCGGCTATCGCTCTCCTCACGCATATCGGAGGGAAGAGAGCAACCCGACACTTTACTTTAGGTCTCGACGACCTCTTAACCGATTACGTTCATATTTATTGAAATATTTACTAAAAAAAACTGTGGTTGATTACTACATGGCCCTGCACATTTTTTCTCCCAAAAGGTTTGGAGGGGGGAGTACTATGCAAAAATTTAAATTCTCGATCACAAAAAATCGTTGTAAGTGTACACAAAGTACCAATCCATATTAAATTTATCACAATATTAAATTTATTATTAAATAATATTAATATTTTTTTTTCAAACAAAAGTTTTTTATTTTGTATGGTCAATAATAGTAATACGAGTATATCGTTTTAAAAGTACCTTTGAGTAACAAAAATATATTGTTGAAATATTACTGTACGCGAGTGCCAACATTCACATAAACATTCTAACAGAGAAAAGATAATGTCGTCTGACAGATTTGTTAAAATAAATTAAATTTATCTATTCTCATGTATATTCGTATATAATAATGGAAGAAATAACAATACTTCCTGTACGCCTAAAATTTGTCTGGAAGAACTTGCTAAGGCCGCCTAATGGGGCGGCCTTAACCTTTGGCGGGTACATTAATGTACCTTACTCTATTCTATTCTTCTATAATTACTTATTAAGTATTTTTTTGTGTGGTGTGGATAAAAGTTATAATAACTCATTCATTCAAGTTCCACTGCTGAGCAAAGGTCTCTCTATATTATAAAACGAATTGATAACGACCTACAATATGTATGTTAGAAAACCCATTACATCACAGCATGCACTCTTGCAAATTTATCGCGCGTGAATGCTGCTCTCATTTTGATAAAACTTTCACTTTTGTACAGTCAGTTTTTAATACAGCTGTAAAACCATTTTGTGTGCTAATGCGAGGCTATTTCCTTTTTGATGCAATTAAACATCATAACTACTTACAGTTTACATAAATCTACAATATACATACAATATAACACTCATTTATATATATATATGTGTTTATGACTCCTGTGGATTCATATATGTGGTGATGAATTGATTACAATTTTTTACATATTTTTTTGTACAGTGTCAGAGTTTCTTCTTCGTTCTGTCAAAGTTTTCTTTCGTATGTTTGTGTGTTTGTATGTCTCCTGAAATTACGTACTCGCGTAAGGTCATAGTATTCAACGAATTTCTCGGAACTTGGTGTATGGGTTTTACGAATTTTTTCTATCATCCATCTAGTATATTTTTTATTTGGCTTGCATTTGACCATGTCTATTTTGATTCGGTCTAAGATGTAGCATACCTGTCGATTCCATCGCGACTAGCAATAACCTATATATTACCTTAGTTATCGGGAAATAGAGAAACGTGTCGAGTTCTACAACCTGGCAGCGAGCACTATATAAGCAGACGCTGTGTGTTTTGAGCTCATACACTGAATTACCGTCCTAACTGAAAAGAAAGATCAGACAACAGGTCATCTATTTTTAAGCCGAAAATTATCGTGACCTCAAGATCTAAAAATTCACAGAACTAATTATTTATTTGGGCACTAGCTGCGCCCTCTATAATACGGTATAAAAAGTATCCTATATGTCAATCCAGGGTCTAAGCTATATCCGTACCAAATTTCATCCAAATCTGTTCAACAGTTTTTGCGTGAAAGAGCATCAAACACACACACCCATACTTTCTTACTAACATTCGTGTTTATGGCATTAGTAGAATAGTAGGATTCGACGACAATATGAATTCCGTTAGTTTCAAAATCATGAAACTTTATTCAATACAACAATGTGGTAAAAAGATTATAAAATCAGTAAAATTAGCTAAAAGGTTGTGATCAAAAATTTTGGTTTTTTCAGGTCGATGATAATAATACAGGAAATGACATTTTTTGTTTACAGACTGACGTTACATAATCCGGCTCTTTTGGCTTACGCGGGTCATCTTATTTCCTTATCGCTATTTAGCGATAAGACCGTATTTTGTGCTGATTGTTTATGCTTATATAATGTTTTGATGTCGTATTTTTGTGGTAATAATAAAGTTTTTTTTTATAAGATTTTTTTTAGTAGGTATATTGTTGTTTGGCACTGGGTCGTGGCCTTCAACTGTTGGCCTGCTAGATAATATCGCTCAAAGTTGCTCACTGAATGTAGAGAGCTATGCTTGGAGTGTCTTTGCGTGATATACGAATGATAAATATTTATTGAGCTTTAAATAACGTTCGTTACAGGCAAGTCTAGTTACATTTGAATTAATAATTACTTTATTAGATGGTTGCCAGGAAACAATCTGTGTCGTGCGTACAGCCAGGTTGTGGAATTCCCTTCCGAGTTCCGTTTCCCTATAACTATAATCTCGATCGATTTTCAAATTGCGAGTGAATCGTTTTCTTCTAGGCAAGCGTGCCTCATCCTAGACTGCATCGTCGCTTTACATCAGGCGAGTTGCGGTCAAACGCAACGCCTATTATTTATAAACAATCGCTCTAAGCGATAAGGCCGCCATTAAAAAACGTTGTATATATAACATTAATTAGATTTTATTTGTTATAATTATTTATTGTTAAACTGGTTTTTTAATAAAGACTCTTATCTTACTTAAAAAAGAACTTAAAAACTTTTATAGCTCTTTTTCTCATATAACGTATATTTATTATATTAAATATTTAAATTGTGATTTATTTCTTTAGTTATTAGTATTAGGATAGAATCCGTGACGAGGATATTCAAAGAACTTTAGTTGCCGACAGAGCTCGTGTGATTTGCAAGCTGAAGTGGCAATGTGCTGGTCACATCGCTCGAAGAACCGTACACCGATGGGGAAGAAAGGTTCTTAAGAAATACCATCTTTATTTAGTTGGATTATTTTATAGTCAATTTAGAATCATTGATGAAATTTAATTATCTCGAATTCAGTGTTAGTCTCATAATAAAAGTTGTTCGTAATGACGAGTATAATGACCCTCTTTTGTCTTTGTGCGCCCCTAACTGATAATCCTGTATCTCTCATTCTCATTCTACATGTAAACAAAAACTACAGTTTTTTTAACATCATTGAATGACCATTTGAACCTCTATAATAACACGAAATGTCCATTTCTGCACAATTATCATTATTTTTTTACATCTCCATAAGGCTTTTGTAATCCATACATCAATAATAACAAAGAAAATTACGTACAAACGAATCAAGAGTTAATTACTCACAATATACAATGCAAAGAATCTTAGTAATCCCTACACATATTACAAATGCGAAAGTCTGTTTGTTGGTTTGTTTGTTTGTCTTCTCACCAGCAACTGAGTGTCGGATCTACTTACTCACTAGTTCTATCAATAGAACTAGTGGGAACAAACAGAGAATATTTTATGGTTTTTTTTCGAGGTCTAGGGCTATATAGATATAGGACTATTTTTTGTGGGTTTTAAAAAGACAATTAACCTTATGTTGACGGAGCGAGCGTGCCATGGGAGAGGCTTATGTCCAGCAGTGGACAAGAGTAAGCTGATGATGATGATGATGACCGAGCGAGCGAAGGGTCTTGAAGTCTAGAAAATGTTTTTTTGTCTCTCAGTTTGTATGTTTGTCAGCTATAAATTTCACACTCGCGAACAGGTCGTAGTTTCCAACCAATCTTGACGAAACTTGGTGATGGGTATAAACATACGATATTAATTAGGATTCCTGAATATTTAAAAAAATTATCAAATCGCGAGGTCGACAGTTCACAGAAGCTAACTAAGCAGAAGTTTATAAATGTACCTATTAAGGTGTTTCTTCGTGTTTAAGAGGATCACCGACCCTTCACTTTTTTCGTGTTTCTGATAGAATTTTCGTTCCGGGCCGTACTTCTTTTCACCACCTACATTGTAACGTAGTTTTTTGTTATCGGTGTTAATTTCTTCACTGTTATGTATTTAAGGCCTACACGTTTTATTATTTTGAAAAAGTTATTGAATTCTGCATAACAAACGCTTTGTAATAAGCATCGTATCAGCAACAAAATGTTACTGCTTAGGAAGCTTGTAACTTTGAAGAGATATAAAAGACAGCAATAAATAAAACGGTAAAGACTGGTATATGATGTTAGCTATGTGAAAAAAAAACACTGGAATCGGACAACATTAAAAGGTAGAAAAGAAATATATCGTTTTGTATGGACAGGTTGGCGGTCTATAGCACTCATACGAAGAGAACTAGGTAAGTGGTGAGACTTGTTTGCATTGTCGTGTAAAAACTAATTAGCTGAGAAAAGTTAATCATTTTACTCAAGAAGCGACCAACACATTAGCAAACTACAACATAATGTTGCTGCATATTTTTGCTTACACGGATTTGCTTTCTAACAGATTTCAAATAGGAGAAGGTTTTCAATTTGATTTTATTTATCTGAGACGTCCGGGACGATTTGGAAACTGGATTTTAAATTTTTCGTTTAGAAATATACCTTTCTAGTAATCTATTAAAGTACTTGTTTCATTTTCGGCCAGGACCGTGTACGTTTACCAAAAATGCCTACTTCATTGTGTACAAAAATATCGAAATTCTGTGAATGGCATTAGAATTGTGGCATCCCTGGGAGAGATTTTTATCCTGGGTTGAATCCAGTTGTTCTATTCTATTTTTAGGTTATGGCCTCTGCCATGACTTCAGTTGTCACATTGGTCTATGCATTATACCACCTGTCACAAATGTCAAAATTGGCACAACAAAAACGCGGAAATCTCAATTTTGCGTAAATAAGGTGGGAATATGTTTATTCTAAATTAATTTTGTACACTGCAATAAGTTACGTGATTTTAAATTTAGTTCATAGATTAAAGATTAATATTCCCTAACGTATTTATCGTTTCATGTTTACTGTCCCGGCCAAGACTAGATATAGAAATGCTTTTATTAATAAATAAACTGTTCCAGTAAATACTGGACCGACTTTGATAATAAGAGATCCTTTTTAAACATAATAGCTAAATATAATATATTTAATGTACTTACCCATGTTAATGTAGTTCACTAAGTTCACATTAAATGAACACCCTGAAGGGACGCAGTCACCCACGATACAAGATTGATAATGTTAGTGTAGGTGCTGCGCGTCATAAACATTTTGTAATATTACAACATATAAATACTGTTAAAGGACGATATTAATATTTTTGTGACATTATTTGTAATATTTTTTGTGTGAAATAAACGATTTGATAAATTCTTATGCTAGTCTGCTGAATGAAAACGATTTACTTAAGTCTTACCATTAATTACCATGAGTTACCTACTGACATTGTTAATTTTTTTTTTTAAATCACTTAAAGATTTTATAAAGAAACTTTTGGGTTAGAAACTTCTCCTATTTGGAAGTCAGTTGATGAAATATAATAATCGAATTGAATATTTACAGAAATAGTTCGTTAATTCATTTACGATATTAAAAGTAGGTCAAGAACAAAGACGATTGTATAAAAATCATGCAAGAGGTCAAATAAATGGAGCATAATAGCTGTAGGCCGAAACTTAAGCTCTTTCTGAAATACTTAATTAACAAGATGTAAAAGGCACATTATGATAAGGTCATCATAAAGACTTATAAATTTTTTATTAAATGATTAACTACAACAACAAAAAATTATAGCAGAAAGATTACGTATAGACCACTAAAGATCTACAGATAATACAAATGCTCCAACCCACCACCAGAGAGCAGCGTGCCCAGAAGCTAGACGCTAGTGAGAGTGACACTGGGTATATCAAAGTCTATAAAAAACAAAATTTAGGATTTCTGGTGCCAAAAAGGAACCTTAAAAAAATTATGTTTTCAAAATACATCGAGTGTGATATCAAAATAAATATTTTTAACTTTCATTACGAACAAAAATACATATACGCAAACCTCTTATATATAGGTATAACTTATATGTTTTGTTGAAGTTTGGAATAGAAAATGCTAAGTTTAAGATACACTACTCAGGTTTAAAGATATAGCAGTCGGATTTTTTTGATGTCGCTTTTTAATTTAAATTATTATTTTACTAAACCATATTTTGTTGACTTTATACCTACTTCTCACTGGCAAATATACACGCACCTACTAATGGTATGACGCCATATAAAAAAAAAACTAAAATATTGAAACATTTCGATACAAGTAATCATAATTTAACTTTACTTAGCAACTACGAAACATCTTTCGTAATTTCCAATAACATCTTCATTAGATTCCTCAACTTTAATTTCGATTATTTACCACGACTTCTTAAATACTATTATTACCTTTAAGAGCATTATGTACGCTTTTATTTCTTTTATTAACAGTATATAAACTTGCCAGACTACTACTTATGTACTGCGCAAGTATGTATTTTAATGTAATTGCAATGTCGAACGGCCAAAGGTAACATAAAGTTATATATACGTTTTACAGGCTTATCTGTTAGGTATGTACTAAGCCGAAAGGGGGTCACTATACTCAGCCTAAGGAAAAACTTTCGCTATGTTATCAACTCTAAATTCGAGATAAAAAAACCCAGCTGCTCCATACGAAAAGTTGATCGGTGGTCGACAAAATGTATGGAACAGCTGATTATTTTTTCTTGAATTCAGAGTTGGTCCCATAGTGATAGTTGTTCCTTAGGATGAGTATAGTGACTCCCTTTCGGCTTAGTACACCCTGACCGATAGCCCTGTATGTACAAAGCGCCTATAGTAGCAATTTTGCTCTACATTTCTGCCCATCACTTTCGCATGAAGAAATATTATGGGTATTGCCTAGTGATATTTAGATTGTCTGAAACTTCGACCGTCGTGGTGAAATGCAACAGTAGGTTAGGTTAAACTTTAGATGGGTGATCGTGATGTTATTTTGGTACACTATACGGACTGATTGTTAATTGACGGTGTATATTTTTACCATGCAATTTTCATCGTTAATCCTGACTCATATTATAAATGCGAAAGTAACTTTGTCTGTCTGTCTGTCTAAACCACTGAACCAATCTGGATGAAATTTGGTTCACAAGTAGATGAGACTTTGGAAAAGACACAGGATACTTTTTAACCGTCTTCAAAAAAAGGAGTTTACCATTGGATTATCTCGATAAATGAGGAACTACGCGGGCGAAACCGCGTAGCACAGCTAGTTTAATATAATTCGCTAATAAAATATATATACCTAAGTACGATCACACAAAAGTTTGCCATGCGAACGAGCTTGTCGTCGCCGTGACCTAGTTTCGCAACAATAGGTGATATGAGTTTCGTGTTAACTTTGCATGACTTCTGTTGAAGTTTTCTCATAATTTTGTACTAAAGTGGGTTAAACAAAAAACACGGGAATTATATAATTTAAAATTCTTTCAGTACCTATACTAAATATACGCACTCAATTTTGAATCACCCCGTATCTACCCAAAAGGAGGATAATTCTTTTCGAGTGTATCTATGTATGTATGTGTCTTTGTAAGTCCAACTCCATATGACCCTCTAAAAGCCTGAAAATGAAACCATATATTTCTCTTTTTTATGTCATTGGTCTACATTTGCAGATGGTCATAGGTTATAATAGTTTCGCGGTTTCACTCGTTAAGTTACAGTAGTCTGGAGGTTTTGCAGTTGGGTTTTCTTAAATCGCTTCTACAAACCAGTTCTTCACTTCAATTAATCTACTACTATACTATCCCTTTCAGAAATAAAACGTTTTTTTCCCTTGTATCAGTGTGATATTGTTTTTTTATTATTATAGTTTATTAAGATACATAAGTTAAAAATAAAAATATACAACGTGTAACAGAAAGGTGTGACAATAATTAAGGCAATACGAATCAAAGTGAACCCATAGTTAACCAAAATTTTGCTAGATTCAAAAATCATAAACGCGTCTCCTAAATAAAATAACACGTCAATTATAATTTTCTATCAGGGCAAGTGCCTTTTTTATCATAAACGAAATGACTAACTTAGAACAACAAAAACAAATGTAGCAGAAACATTAACATTACCCATGGACTATTATTTTCTATTGAATGAAAACTACGTCTTCTAATGCGACTAGCGGGTTCATACTAAAGGCAAGGGATTGGCATCTCTCTAGATCTCAATGATCATCAGTTGAAGGTTACATACGAGTACATCAGTAATTAGGGTGATCTTTATCGAATGTGGTTTTGCAAGCGGTTTTGTTACACGTTACGTTTGCCCATCGATCGATTGTTACTTTATTAGAGTACACGCGTTCGTTGCGGTAGCTAATGGTATTGTATTGATGTCTTATTTTTGTTTGATTATTGTTTGGCAATGGCATACTCGTAAGTAGTGCGAGATAACCCCGCGACTAATAATTTTCTTTATTAAACTTATGGCTGATTTTTCTCCGATAGTCAATTGAACATCATTATCAACATTCATTTTATTTTTGGCTAGCATTCTGTGCACGCTACCCTCTGGAAGTGGGTTGAAGCATTTGGATTATCTGTAGATCTTAAATGGTCTATAGGTAATCTTTCTGGTAGTCACCCCAATTTGTTACCTTGCGGGGACAGATAGGGGTGACAAACAGGAATAAATCTTCTTCATTTTTACTATTTCACTTTATACGTAGTGAAGCACGTACCGGGCCGCTAGCTTAAAATATAAAACTTTGCCCCACTCAAAACTGAGACTATCTCTCGCTCAGCCAAACGACTACACTTAGATTGTAGAAAAAAAAAACATTACTGTAATATTTCGTCTAACAATGCCAAGTGTAGATCAAAATCGGTTTCATTTACGACAAATTTGTTTCCTATTACCACTCAAATGCCAAGATTTGCTCTTCCACGATTTCTTTTGTATGTAACTATACAATAAATCACAGTATCCGTGCATTTTGGGCGGTTGCTTCATAATAATGTGTGAAATGCCGTCTGTGTAAAATTATGGTAAAATGTTTTGAGGACATACAACGTGTAACAGAAAGGTGTGACAATTACTTAAGGGTGTTAGACTGCCCATCAAAGTGAACCCATTATAAAACAACATTATTAAAAATAAAATAATAAAATAGTTCAGCATTCAAAAATGGTCACATAATAAGGTCAAGTTGTATGGAGAGGATTATTTTAATTAAAGCAATTTATTTTAATAAAATATTGCAAAATTTTGTTTTACAATGTGACGTGTTTTTATTATCTTCCAGGAGTACCTACCTTGGGTCCGGAATAGAAAAAGCTATATGATATCCTGTCGAATTAAAATCAGTAGTTCTACTTTCAGAATGCGTGCCGGATACTCATGCTGCTCATGTGCGCGGACGATGTGGCGGCTATTGTGACTGCCACAAGTGTGTCATCGCTTGCGCTGAAGCTGAACCGTGTAGCGAGACAACTTGCAACAGGGTTTAGCCCTGAACCCCAAAAAAACAAATGTTCTGCATTTTAATCTGTCAGGAAGACGCTATCCTGAACTATTTGTCGAAATGGAAGGAGAGACATTGCGACAGGTGGATGGATTCACGATGGTTGGTTTTCAACTAGATAGATCTTTCACCTGGGTCTCCCACCTCGACTCTCTGTGTGACATACTGGCCGGGCCGTTCGAGTAGTGGCGCGCGTCGAACCAAATACACCAGCAAAGGAGTTATTTAAAAAACTAAAATTACTAACGCTGCCAGCACTATATATTTATCATGTATGTGTATATATGTACAAAAATGTATACACCTTTCATACTTGTCATGACGTGCGGGAGGGCGATCTGTGCACAAGATACGAAGATAAACTCATTGGGATCAAATATCGATTAACAAAGTCCAGAAAATGTGCGAGAATTTGTGGTCTACACCACAAATTCTCTCACATTTTCTGGACATTGTACATCGCTAACGATGTATAATCATCTACCGGTAATAATACGCAACTCTAAATTACTAAAAGCATTTAAATGTAAACTTAAAACATTGTTGACGGATATGGCGCCTTATACTGTCGAGGAATTCATCCCGAACATGTACAAAATGTATAAATTATGAATTCTATTGTTTTTGAATTTGAGGACTTTCTGTTATATTGATAATTTACTATGTAATTATTATTTGTATTCATGTAGACGTATCTAAGTACATAGATATATTCATAAAGATACTGACGTGTAATATTGTTATATGTACGAAATAGAATTATCATTATCATTCAAGTTCAAAGATTGCCTGGAAGAGATCGCTTCTCACGACTATACTAAAAAGTGGGCCATTTTTAATTACTAAATATTTGTCCTAAACTTTTTGATGCCACAGGAGACAAGAGTGCTGGCTCATTCCTTGCTCAAAGTATTTCTGTAGCAATAAAACGCGGGAATGCTGCCAACGTTCTTGGGAAATTGCCACACGGACATCAATTTCTTTTCGGTTTTTTTTGACTGACAGTAGTTTCTGTATTTCTTTATAAATAAATGACTAATATCTAACAAATTTTATGAAGACAATAAAAAAAAAATTGACCTTCATTATCTAACACGATTTGTATGAATAAGATTATATGGTTAGGTGTTAATAAATTGTGATTCGACCTCTAGCACGAGTATTAAAATAACTATGTATTAATAAACCAAATTAACAGTCTTCTTATGATTGCGCCTAATTATTATGTACTTATTGGGTTTTTTATTTGTTTATTAAGGTATCTTATCGAAGTGAAAACTAAAGCATTTATTCTAAAAAAAACCTATGTAATACTTTTTGCATAATCCTTACTAATATTATAAATGCGAAAGTAAACTCTGTTTGTCTATCTGTTTCTCTTTCACGCCAAAACCACTGAACCGATCTGGATGAAATTTGGTACACAGGTAGATTGGACCCCGGGAAAGGATATAGGATACTTTTTAACAGACTTTTAAAAAAGTAGTTCCCCTATTATCTCGATAATCCAATGGGGAACAAAGCGGGTGAAACCGCGAGGCACAGCGAGTCTTATATATAATTAAACTATTAGGTATTCATTTTTTCATTATTATTATATCATATTTGATTGCATTATTATTTTGTGAAATAAATCATCCATCTATCTATCATCAATAACACATGAAAAATCCAAGTTTTTAGCTGAGTGTGAATTTTTATTAATTTTTTGTTAACAGTAATAAGTCATGCGTTATTATTTTTGACATGGTGCTAATGAGCTACTAAGTATATGAAATCAGGTGCACGAAGATTCTCACGATTAACTTGCTCGCGTCGATTAGTAATCACTATACTTAGTGAACTCGTGAATGTTCTAACTGAGGGCATATAAGTAGACACAGTTTTGTGTGGATGAAAGCTAAGTTTACAGAACCAAAAAGGTTAAGGCTGAAGAACAAACAATGGAGCGTTTTAGAGCTTTTTTGGGTGATGGCAAGGTCTTTCCAAATCGAATGAGAGAAAAATACTAAACTAAGATATTTCGTCTAGGGAAAAAATGTAGTAATTGCAATACGAGTACAAGCAAACAAACTTTTCTTTCTTTGCTTTCTCTTTTGTGGTTGCTCGGCTGCTCTCGGTGTGAGGATCAGGTTATAAAACTCTGAAAAGTGCTTCCTTTTCTTATTTCATATGATAAACCGATAGATGTTATCATCTGGACGTTACAAACGTAACACTTCTAAAAAAATAATAAAAATAAAATAATAATAAATCTGTCTTATTATCAAAGGTTGAGGTTTAAGGTTAGCAGTCTAATGTTGGAAGCGGTAAACTCCCGACTGCCCTACCCACGAATTCTAAAAAAAAACAAATCGAATACCACATACCTTATTATGGTGTGAGTATTGCCTAATTTGACAGTGAACTTTTCGAGTGGTGCATTTTAATTTAGTTAAAATCGATCCAGAAATTTAATTTTGAAATCGAAAAGTTCTATAGACGCCTGCCGTAATGAAAACGGTAATCATTTTTTTTTAAAGTATATTTCATAGAGTTGAAATCATAGAAAACAAAATAGTTTGTTTTACTCATCGAACCTAAAGTTGAACTTAATGGCATAGGAGGTTTGTAATAAGCACAATGACTACTTAAATATGTCCGTCGGTAATTTATACACCCCATAGAATTACAAGATCACGAATTAACAACCGGAATTTTATTCCATACAAGTCCATACAACCTACTCGTAATCTCATCAATTCTCCATCCATTTTCCGTCCGAACAGCTCTGATATGATGTTAATGATGAATTTGATGAATAACCCTCAACTAGAAGGCAACAATAGATGCTTGATGTGTTAGACACTTTAATAACTATCAGGTACCTGCCTGCTATAGTGTAAGAGGCAGTGGCGAGATTAAGTAAGGTGCTTCAAAAACTGCGTTGTATCACGTAAGTAGGCAATGAAATTTACTGTAATAATATGGAGAGTAAAAATAAAAGTTTCATCGTACTACTGAACCTTTTTTTATCCTACACAGCTAGGCGTAGGCTACAAGTTCGCACGAACACGAAAGTCAGCGATACAATAGCCCTAGATCCCTAATTTTTTTTTAAATTACGTTGACGCAGTGTCACTTTCTCGACTAAGACGAATCTATTGACTCACATCAAAATACGGCAACCCGTTTAAGCTCTAGGGCATGCCAAAGAAATATACATACCTACATACATACACTCGAAAAACATAACCCTGCTTTTTTCACAGTCGAAGCAAAACCAAATTAGAATTTCTAAATCACTTAACTTAAAACAACCTCCCGGATCCTAAACCACAACTACTTAACTCTGATTCTTGGTGCATGTCTCGCACATACCTCCAAGTGATCTTTACCTATCATCCGTCAGATATTTCGTGATGCAATACAACGGTATGTAATGGTACTTACTTGGAGACTGGCGAGGATATGAGAAGCAATATAGAGCGGAATTTTATATAGAAAACTAACGCGTGTTTGATGCATATCGTTTCAAAAGACGCATTTTCACGCGTGCAGTTATATAGGTGTGAAACGTGTCATCGTTGAAGACACTTACGTCTCTTTTCATCCCTGGTGGAGTTCACTTAATGTGAACGAAATTATAGTTGGACCTTTCCAACGATCAGGCGTCAAAACCCGTCTTCTTAAAGAATATAGAGCGGAAAGTTAAAATTTGTTAACTATCGGTAAATCCCGGCTTCGTTCAGGTAAGCATTTTTTGTAATAAAAATAACCTGTGATTAATGTTCTCAGTGGTTATGTAGCTTTCTAACGCAATAACAATTTTTGAACTCGGTGTTAAGTTTATTCGTTACATACAACAAGTAAAATTGAAATTGTGTATAACCCCGGCTTTTATAAAGTATCCTGGGGTCTAACCCAGAATATCGAATTTTTATAGATATCTCTGTTTCCAATTGATAAATACATCATGAAACTCTCAGCACAAGATGTTGAACTAAATAAAAAAACGTTATTAGCTCTCATACATGTTTTCCTAGCGCGGCCTATCTATACAATTCCCAGTAAGTTATAATTCTCCGAGTAATGTTCAGGTGTAAAATAGCGCTCAGGATGTGAAAGGTTGTGGGAGCAGGTGGCATGTCATGTTCAAATATAGGTGCTTCTATTTTATATTGACTTCGCACGATTGACTCATTCAGCCAGTTTAGAATCCTGATTGAACGTTGAGAATGATTATAGAGTATCAAAATGAAGTATGAAAAAGAGTGTGAGACCTATGCTTAGAAGTTGAAAATGTATGACATGGGCTCAGTAAAAGTCCACATAATCAGGGCAAATACAATTTTAATACTAAGGATATTCTTTTTACAAAATTAAACAAATCAAAATCAAAACTCAATAATTTAAAAATAAATCTTAGTATTAAGTATGACATTTAGAAAAATATCCCTGGAAGATTTTTATTTTCTTGGTTAACCCCAATCCACCCTCGTCTGCGTCAAATTTTACGGAGCATATACGACTTTGGAAAATTTGGATTTGAATTTGAACGCTCATATAAAAAAGGTACTTACAAATTTTTGGTTAATTCATTTGCCGTGCGTTTGCCAAATTACTATATTTGTTAAAGGAATAAATAATAATACGACAAATTTGTTGGATATTTGCTTCCATAGATGGAAAGGTACTCGACTTGGGTTATATTCGATTTCACAACGTTTTTCGGCAGAAATATAGCGCTGCGAGACTTGTGTATTTTTGTACACGTTATGTTTTTGACGGGATCTCATTACTTATTGTAGATAGGTTTCCGTTACTTTCGGTCTGGACGGTAAATGTATCTAAATATATTATACATAGAAAAACTTCTGCGCTTAAATACGACCAAAGTTGGTATTTAGATGTAAACCGTCTAGGCTTTTCACTCTCGAAAACGCCACATAATGCTTGATCGCAAGTGAAAGACTAAGTACTTACTGAAGAACCAATGCCTATCAATACACTACTATAAGAGTATTAAGACTTATCCCTCGACACAGAAGTGAATATAGAGTTTGTATAAATGTACAATATAGTCAAAATAATAAAAAAAGTCTTGGATACTGTTCACGATAAACTAATCACTAATTAATAATTTTATTTCAAACGTTCTGATGAACTGTAAAAGTAACATTGTAACAACATACATTTTTTTTTTATATAGGATTACAAACTTTTTTAACAAAAGTTTTTATAGCTAGTAAACGGGACTAAATATCCGAAATGTCAGATTTTTTCCTCGGCTATAAATAACTGTTCAAAATTAGGAGCTCATAGGTCTGCTAGAAGTACCTTAGTATTCTGATGATCGGCGAGTCGGTGACACAATCGAGGTTTCTGACATACAATGACTCTTAAAGCACTTGTTGAAATTTAATATAATTTAGAAATACATCTATATATATGTTTTCTTGGTCACCGAAAATTCAGGCTTCTAGCTGCTTTCACAACAAAGTTACAGGGCGTCGAAAAGGGCACCGCTGAAACCGCTTCGAGAAAAGGATGGTACGGTCGTGCCTTGTTGGTTTTGCTCGACTTGACTTGGCCCTAGATATCGCGTTTTATGTGGTCAAGATTAAATAAAAATCATTGAACTAGAAAAATCAATTTAGACGTGGTTCGTGTGTTTGAAGATTCTGTTCCAATTTTATATGTGATTATTACTGCCAGACCCTGACCTCTCGGACATTATGGATGAAAATAGTATGATTTGATACTAAATTATTTCGCGAGTTAAATCGCGTTTCTAAAAATTTTAATCTGTGCAGCTGACAAGTCAGTGAGACATTCTATACGTAATGAATCGAAACGAGAATATTTAACGCGCGTAACGTAAACGTTTGCGTGATTTAAGATGTAACAGCGCCATCTAGTATTGTTTAATAACATTAAGACCAAGGCCAGACCATTGATTTAAGTAATAAGTATGGACCGCCGATTCAATGTATTTGCTTCCAAAATAATAAGTAAACAAGATTAGATACTCCTTTGAAAGCATAATTATATGTCTAAGTAGTAAATACGTTACTAAAGAGAGATAGCGAATACTGAAACTACAAGAAAAAAAAGACCGCGGCGATCTTTCAAAATGGCTGCAATTTCTTTGACGTGTCAACTTCTTTGAGTTGTCAACTTCAAATTTATACGTCACTAGCTCTTACACGCGGCGTTGCCCGCTGCATTATAATAATAATAATAATTAGTTTTAAATATCTACAAATAAACCTAAAACGGCCAAAAAACACTAAAAGTGCACAGACTACCTAGTTACTAAAACGTTTACTTTCTAGCAGAGCGGTCCCGCAGCAATTAAGTTATGAATGCAAAACATTGTTGTAATAAGAATATAAATATATAGATAAGATAGATATAGAATAAGATTTTTTTGCACTTTTATGTTACTCACTCGGTAAAATATTAAAATGTTTTTGGTTCATTTCTATCCTGCAAGAACCTGTTGGGGTATATCGTGGTAAAAACTGGCCCATGTGTTAATCCAGGGTATAAGATAACCTAGTAGCTACCGAATATTAAGTTTGTTGAATGGGAACTAAAATATTTATACTATTACCTAAATTTATTTAATTAATTATTGCTAAAGAGAATTTACAACTAAATATTCTGTGATTATTTCAAGCGTATTTAACCTGTTGCTGTTTTTGATGTAAGAAAAAAACTGCGATTGTTGTATGGGAGCTCCTATAATTCTTAGTAATGGGGTCCTGTTTAGACCCTTTGGGTACAAACCTCTAAAAAAATTTTTTGCAGTCAGACACATTGAGGCAAATATAGACAAATATATTTATTTTTTAAATAAATAAATAATATATAATAATCAAAGCTTATTAAGATTTGATTATTATATATCACCTGTCTAAATATGAACTCAGTTTGTTTCAGAGATAATATTACAGTTTGACACAGCGGAGGCATCGTACTAGGGATGATTCAATCAGAAACAACATTATAATATTCTACATTTTTGCAAATAAAAAAGGCGATTATTTCTAAAAATAGTAAACCTTTTTAGTATTTTTATCCCATATTCATAATAGACTCGTTTAATACTAGATCCAGCCTTGTTCTGTCTAACATCAGTGGCTTGAGCTGTCAACGGAATGTAGCGGCAAGATGGCGATTTTTCATTGTTCTTAAAATATACTTGTAGGGGGAATATGTAGAGCGTATGTCCGAGCGCCCCACTCCGCCGGCAGTCGCAACTTGTACTTAGTTAAACTTATAAAGTAAAACTCAAAAGTAATTTAATATATTTTTTATTTTAAATATGTATTCGATATTTTCTAGCAAGTATGCCGTTTTTTTATTTTTGTTTTCACTACTGACGATATATATTTTTTTTAATTTTGAATAGAACCTTTTCAGAATAAAAAAGGAATAGGTACTCCACTATTATGTTAAATATGAAGGACTTTGTATCCGATTTGCCAATAAACATTTTTTTTAAATACTGATTTAAAAAAAAATATATTGGCAAATCGGATAAACCTTTTTTTTTAAATCAGTATTTAAAAAAATGTTTATTGGCAAATCGGATACAAAGTCCTTCATATTTAACATAGCTTGCAAGTGCGAGTTGTACTCGCGAACTAAGTGTTCCGTACAACATTAGTTCTAGTTTATAAAAAACGGAAATAAACACATTTGTTTTTATGAGAGCCCCCCTTATACTTATTTATTCTTTATACTTATTTTTTAATTGTAATTTGTTATTACAATACAATATTTTTCCTCAAAATAATGGAGATAAAAAAAAACGAACTAATTTACTTATCATACTTACGTATACTTAATCTAAGTTACAAAATCTACAAGTTCGCGCATCATCGACTTAGTAAGCTAAGTAACGAGTCGCCTGACAAAAACGTCTAACTTACAATATCCAGTGCTTAAGTTACATACAACTTGAAGATAACATAAGTAATGTAATATAATAACTTATGACATAATGAAATATGATAAATTGATTTATAATTTGGTGTTATGTCATATAGAATTTGTGATGGTGATATGCAGAATGCCGTCAAATATATAATTCTGCGTCAAAGCTAAATTAGTATGAACAATTTTAGAAAATTTTAAGAATTTACTAGCTATTAACCTATAGCGTCCCACTGATAGGCACGGGTTTCCTCTATAAACCTCCACGGCCAGTGTATTCAGGCATGCTTTATCTAGGCCTACAGTGTCGCTGACTTCCGTGGTCGTATGAGTTTGTAGGCAAATGCCCAGCTGTAATGGATATAAACCCGGGCGAAATTAAGGTTAGCTACTTTGCTTAGCTTCGACAGCAAATTATTGGCTTTCTCCGACAAAGAGGTTTCCTCACGATGTTTTTTTTAAGCCAGTGTTATAATATGCACATTAGTGCATATTATAATATGTTATCAACAGTGACCTCTGACAGACCTCTGAAGTGCACGCCTAAACCTGGTATTGAACCCTTTACTTACAAGCGAAAGGACGCGAATACTGCAAGAAATAACTTTATTAATTTTTAATTATTTATTGAGTCATTATTGCATGAACCCATCCACTAGTTTCCAGTTGTTAGTGACCGCGTGTCCCCGACCGCGCTACACTTGTACAAAAACACCATCATTGTAGTTACAGCCAGTTGGACAAGGCTACTTGCAGCATATCACATCCATTTCAGGATGTTTATAACTCGTGTAACAGAAAGGTGTGACAATACTTAAGGGTGTTAGTTTACCAATCAAGGTGAAACCTGCGTAGAAGAAAACTTTGCTAAATTCGAGAAAAGAACATTACTATACAAAACATTGGTCACGTGATCGGTCAAGTTGTATGAATATTGCAAAATTTTGTTCTACATTGGTTTCACTTTGATGTGTAGACTAACAGCATTAAGTATTGTCACACGTTTCTGTTACACGTTGTATATTTTTTATAATAACAAAATTATGAAATAGCTACGTGTGGGCTTCACACGTAGCCTTTTTGGTTTGTGTGAGTGAATATCGGCCTTTCTGAGGGAACGCTCAACACGAGTAAATTGATGGTTGTAAAATACCGGGGTCCCTCAGGGATCGATACTCCCAGCGACTCTTTTTTACCCACTACATGTAAACGACCTTCTAAAAACCTTTAGGTATGCAGACAACAGTAGTGAAGTAACGTAAAGATATTGTAAAACCCTCAATTTACATTAATTAAAAGTTAAGTTAACTAATAGTTAAGTAAACATAGTTTTGTTTCCTTTTTAAGATATGTTAATTTAATTACTAAGAAACAACAGTACCTAACATTACACTAAAATTTTTTTTTTTTTACAAAAAATCTCTCATTCATATAAACTATTTTAATTATTTATAATATTCAGTCAAGTAGCGTGATGTCGCCTCATTGGCATAGGCCTCCCCCAGTTTTGCCCATAACTTTCTCTTTCGAGCGCGAGATAGGCAACAGTCGTAGGGTTACATATCTACCCGCGTGCCAGTGCGGCTGAGGTTCAGCCATGGTCGTGCTGAACCTCGAGGCAGTCTCCGGGCGAAGCCAATCTGGGCAAGTTCAATGCAGCTAAGACTTAGGTGTGTTTGTTTTCCGCCAAAAGTCCTTTTCAGCTGGCTGCTACTGTCCGCCTCCTCTCGCCCCACCATCGTTCGTTGAAGTTAACTGTTGATCGTGACAACTACTTGTCACGCTGACTTCAACTTTCTATTTAAGTAAATAATATAGTATTGAGTCTAAAGCTCAACTAGCTGCCAAAAAGTTGGTTATCCTCTAGAAGGCGGCGCGGCGGTGCTTCATGTCAGAACAGTTGCCTACGTTACATATAGCACAGGTTCGATCTTGCATGGAGCTGTGCTCATCAATCTCAGCTTGAAGCATCGGATAAGCGAAAATAATGTGGTTTTTTTTATAGGTTTATAGGTGACCATCGTCGGAAAGTGACTAAAGTCTACATAAATATTATCTATTATTCAATCAGTTTTTATTGTATACATTTCAGGGACACTCCCTGAGACTGGCAGCTATAAAAACCGACTGAATTATATAGCCTTGGAATTACACTATTTGATTCCCCCATCCTCATTTCCATAGGGCATATAGAGATACGGTCAGACGGCACCGGTGCATGTTAAGGTTCCTAAGGCTCGCACTCGCTTTGTGCCTACTTTAATTGTGCAAACTGCTAGATTATGGACCTTGCTGTCGGCTTCTCTCTTTCCTGTTAGCTATAATTTGGGTTTTTCCAAGTCACGAGTGCGTCGGTTTCTTTTAGGCAAGCGAGCCCATCTTGCGCCGTATCGCTGCATTTTTTATTCATCAGCTAAATCAGCCCCCTTATCAACTAGAGTTAGGCATGAAAAGGTGAAAACAAAAGCTTGAAAATATATTACTTGCTCACCAAAATTTAAAAAAAAAGTTTTCCAATTCGTCCAGCTATGCCTGAAAATCGGAGAACAAATATAAAAAAAGGCTCCGACAAATTGAGAACTACTTCCATTTTAAAGTCAGTTATAAACAAGAATACTTAAAAAAATATTTTTGATGAATCTTTTATCTGGGATAATGAACTAAAAAGGTTTATACACATTATTAACGGGTAATTGCCTTTATAAATAAAAAAAAACGAAATGGCTAACTACAATAGCAAAACTGTGGTTGAAAGTGACTTCAAAAAACCCGACTACAAGAACTTTAGAGCCAGTATCTTAACAACGTGAAATCACGTGATGCAGCTAATTATAGACTATAACCATCTGCAGGGGGGCTATCGATTATTTGTATTGCTTTCAAAGCTATGATGGTGATGTCTGGACTCAAAGCAGTAGTACTCACATCGCGCTAGCCGATGCCAATATCAGTCAAATATATGGACTCATTGCAATCTTTAGTTCACTTATTGTTTTGAAAATTGTCATCGCTTTACTGAAAGCAATACCAGGGTCTTGTCTCGTAGCCGATACGAAACTACTGTATTGCTTTCAAGACTATAGCAACACTGAAAGCAATACGGATAGTCGTTAGCCCCCCGGGTAGAAACTTGAACTAATATTGTACAGATAACGAAACCCTTATTGCGCAGATGAAAACAAATCTATTGACACCACTCACATAAAAATACGACAAGCTGTTTATGCTCTAGGGCGTGACAAAGAAATATACATATATACACTCGAAAAACATAACCCTACTTCTTTCGCAGTCGCGCCTATAATAGCAAATGAATGATAGACCACTACAGATCTACATAATAATACACAAATCGCCTAAAAAAATTTAAATGATTTTTTTTATGTAATTTCTTTAATACGTTCCGGAACAAGGTATGTATAATGTATATGTTATCAGCATATACTCATAGATAGCTATTTACAAGTTGCGCAGTCTGTCCGTCTATCGTTCTGCGGTATTGTTTTACTCTAGTACTTACTTTTGTTTCCCTCGGTTACACTTGTATACCGTGAACTTCGACCTTTTTGCGATATTACGTTATTTATAACTGGGTTACTTTCAAAGAGTTAGTTGCGACGCTCTGAAATTATCCGAAGGCAAAGTCAAAAAATAATGTTGTTAAAATCATTTTTTTTCTAATTCTAAAAACCCAACAGCAAAACCTTTAGGCCACTATTTTTTAGGGAGAGAAACCGCGAGATGCTGCCGGTACGGCAAATCTAAAATATGGAAAAATCCAATGACGACTCGCACATCAAAATCGGTCGATCTGTTTAGGCTTTAGGATAGGATCTGAGGGTCACAAAGAGTTGTTACACTTACATTATTTAATATAAATACACAAAACTACACAACTACAAATTATCCTGCTTTTGGGCAGCAGAGAAAAAACGTATAGGTTCTCAATGACTATCTCGCCAGAATCTATTTATATATATATGTTCTCAATTTTCAGCGCCAACTTAATATGTAATAGTCCAAAATAAATCAATTTGTATGAAATTCTTCACAAGTGATTCCTTATAAACTTTAACAATATCGCTCCAGTAGTTCGGTTATGACTAATATCTATATATCCTAACTGCGGCCCGCGGTTTAACCTGCGCTGGATATTTGATAATCCCATGAGGACACTTAAATTTTCCAGAATAAAAAGTAGCCTATGTTTGGTAAGAAATTTCATCCAAATCCGTTCAGCCATTTGAAATAGGAACAAACAAACAAACAAACACACATACATACAAACTTTCGCCATTTTTTTTTTTGTTTGTGTTGCTAAATTTAATTTGTTTGTCACTTCTTTACATGTAACATGTCATTACGTCAACTAAACCACGTTGAACTATGATTCAACAAACAATGAATGTAATCAGAATTTTATAAATTGCAGAACTTACAATAAAACTATTATAGTTTTATCACCAATTGATGATTTTCAAATAATATTTTATAACTTGACGGTCGTTAGAGACGACAACCACTGGCTTACTTCATTTTTGTTATTTTTATTTAGCTATGGTAATATATGTGTGTAAAAGAATTTTCAGTTTGTTTGTTAGCAAATATATTATTAACATTTAAAATACTAAATGGATTTTATTTATCAAATCTAAGAGAAATAATATATATGGTTTGTTAATGTTTAATCGCTAGACCAATTTCCTTCCTAAAGAGAATTCTTATTTTATTTTGTATTCCGCTAACCATCTGCCCCAAGATCTGCGCTATTGCCGTGGCCACTGGTGCAGTTGGAAATAAATAGCGTCGCAGTAAACTTTCCCTCATTTTCAGTAAAATTAATCTCAGTCACCCAATACTCGATGAATTTAATAAGAATTCTAGATGTAAACTAAATCAGTCAAATAAATATCTCTCTCGACCAATTTGAATTCTAAATTACTTTTCACACAGCTTAAGTTGAAGGCAAGCAAAGTCAGCGGGACAGTATAGTCCCTAGTTCTAGGCCTCCACGCCAAATGGCTATAAAATGCGATTTTTAGTTTGACACTGTTAAATCCTTTTGTCGTCACGCGCCATTCTAGGCGTCATTAAAAATCATACACGCCACTTTATCTATCCGTGTTTAGTGACGTTCAGTATCATTACTATGCAGAGAAGTGTCGATAATATAACGTGGATAAGTATCGATAAAAATTAACGATAAACAATTTTGTCTTAAGATACCCAATTAAAATACAACGTGTAGTGTCTGCAACTTTCTTAAAATAGCATTGTTTTATTATGGTTTAACGTTATAAAGAAATAAAATAATCTGTCTGTATTATATAATCGGTGCGAACGATATCATTTATATAAAACATTTCAAAACTCGTATCAAACGCATAAATTTCTAATATAAATAATGTGTATTCACATAAAAACTAAGTAATTGCACAGACATACATGTACGAGTACATTTACTTATAAATGAATACTCAAATGAGTATTCATTTGAGTATCACGATATACGTTAAAATGATTGCACTTACAAATAATTGGTTTTGATTAAAAAAATACAACTTCAACTGCAAGTTCTAAGAATCATTTTAAATTATTAAAATGCAACCTTTACGATAAAAAAATATGTTTAATACAATTACAAACAGTATCTCAGTTCTTATATGAAAATAAACTGAGTTCTCTTGAAAATTCGCATCCAACGAACTGTGTATAATTTAGATTTTAGCTATCTAAACTATTTTGCACGTGACCATGAGATCGGTCACGGTCATCGCAAAATCAATGTATTCTCTATCAATAAAATTATGTACTAAAATAATATCGACAACTACCAGGTAGCTCAAAACACTTTCGATTATTATCAAAACCAATTGGATTTGCCACGATATATTTTAATAGGCATAGATAATCTATCGATAACTTTGAAATGCCGATGACTTCACATCTCTATTAAAGGCTAGGGCACTGCAATTTTTATATGTCACTTTGGTGTAAAAAGGTTATGATTATTTTAGTTAGTGTTTCAACATAATATAGGCCCTAAATTTTTTAAGTACTTAATTACTCTGTGTTTGGTTAATTGACTTTACGATTTTTATATAATTGACCTAACTAATTTTATGAGCCGTATAGGTCAGAAGTTAGATAGAATGTCATAATACATGAGTTCGCTTGGTTACTTTCTAGAGTTAACTTACACAAAATAGTTAAATAAACGCAAGTTAAGTATTTAGAGAAAAGTGCAATAATGGTCTATACAGGAATATGAGTCTCTTCGGATATAAAACTGATCCTACCAAAGAGTGATGGCCATCACAAATGAGCTGTCAGTTAGCTTAGAAACCAAAGTACGTCACGGGATTAATGAAGCTTATGATTTTAGCTTAGAAGTAGGAAGGTAAATATATATATCAGTTCAGTTCACTTATGTGTCAGTTTTATTTAACTATATAGAAAAACCTTTCAGTCATATGATGTCGATCATGTAAATCAAGTTTCTTTATAAATGTTAAATAAACAGATTAAGTTCAAAACCCGTTAAAAAATACGAACTGAAATACGAGATACTCGCTTTTTTCTAAAATGCTATTATACATAAGATAACTGATATAAATTGACATGAATAAAATATTTCTAGCTTTCATAATTTTCATAAGTAAATTAAATGATATTATGTTAAAAATATAGTTAAATAATAGTTAAAAAAAATATTTACTTGTATGTTTTTGTACTTTTATAACATTTAAATTTAGTATCCTCTTGATTATTGCAAAATTTGCTCCACAGTTTATGTGGTCGTAACAATATATCTGTGAAAATGGTTGCATACACAACGCATTAAGTACTCCGAGACGAGTGTAAGTTTTTGCTTTACACACTGTTTTGTCGATTTAACTGCAATGCAATACGCATTAATTATGGGGGTTCTACTGTAATGGACCTATTAGTTCTTGCCCGGTTGGCTTAGCACCTATTTTATTGCATCTACAGATCAATTTGCAAAATAAATTAATTATAATTCATCTGAAAAAGGCGAGGAAGAAATCGCAGAACGGTTATTAGCGCTTGCCTAAATTTTTTTTTACAATAGCTGCAGGAAAACTGCATGATGAGTATTTTTTATGGGTGTATAATATAAGTCTTGGCAGTGGTGGAATTTGTTTCGAAAAAGTTTATTACTTGAAAACTAATTTTAATGCGTAAAAAATACAAAAGTTACAGGATTATTACTCAATTGTATTGTGCCCTACACTGCCTTAAGACCATTGGGATTTGAAACAACTGGGATTGCCCAGTTGTTTCAAAGCTTGCAAAGCAAGGCGGAACACAACTAAGCAATTTTTAACCGAGATGAACAATAGTTTAATATTATTATTATTATTTTTGTAAAAAATCATATGATAATGTAATATGACTAAAATACTAACATAATTATTAAATTGTTATTAAGTAAAAGATAAATAAAAGCTATTTTCGTTTTATTTTATTTCTTTCATACAATTGCAGGTTACAGTAATGGTCAAATGCTTTTACGTTGTAGATTTTTTTATATCTAACGACGCCTGTATGTGAGAGAAAGCTAAAAGTCTTCGAAAATAATTTTTCGATAAAAATATTATTAATTTATATAATAGTAAAATTTGGCTGGATTATGGCATACACACATTCGGGGAGACACGTGCCAGCTGTTGGACTATTCGGTTTCGATAATTATATTTGCAGGTGTAACATCAGTATACGTTTAGCTTTAACAAGTTGTAAATCATACTCTTACCTATAATGAAATAAAATACGAAATTCAAATAAAAATATCCGGAATGTAATTATGAATCATAACTTTAAAATACATACTAATAAAAATGCCATTTCATATAATGTAATACACAGATTAAACTAATGTCTGTTATGTGACCACAATATTATGTATAACAATAATGATTATTATAACATGCTTTGTTATATCAATTGCTTCATGTGAAACGGTAAAATGTAGTTTGAAAATTACAATAAACTATAAAAAAGCTTTTAAGTTTTACACCACCAAGTTTGAATACTACTAAAGAGTTAACGCCAGTATTTTTAAAACAAACTCATTTTTGTATATAAATTATGAATTATGTAAAACATGGTATATATATAGGAAACTATGGACCTTGCTTTTTGCAACATAATTCTCAACTAAAGCAAAAGACAGAGCCCATGTATGTACATGTAAAAAATACTATTTTTGCAATTAATTTAATGTTTTATGTTTATTTTCTGCGATGCTGTTATATTACCTTTATTATTATTTTTCATTTTGACATTATCGATAAAATGAATCGATATTTTTATAATTGATCCCATTATTGACGCAGTGGGCGCGCGGGTATTAACCAGGAATTACCCCTACACCCACCGGTGGGTGAAGACAGTACCCACTAGTAGTATTTGTAGGCTCTATATTTTTTTCCTTCTGGTTGTTTTTTTTTTTATCAAATTGCATTTATTCTAAAACACTCGAAAGTATACATTGTCAAAATATACAAAATTCTTACATAGTTTTTAAATAAGAGTAGGCACTTTCTTATTGTTTTTTTTTTTCATAACATCTACCGGGCATTTAAGGCCATTATTAGGAAAAAAATAAAAAAGAAACGAAGCAGTTCGATCACCCATTGATCAATAAGATCTTATTGATCGATGGGTGATCGATTTATAGATAACCTAAATGCTTCAATCTAATGGCAGAGTTAATAGTAAATTCCATCAAATGTACTATCGAGCCAAACTTTTTATGAATAAATTATGAAAGCAGGACACACAATACTCCATGTTGTTTCATACAATCTATTATTAATTTTTAATAAAAAAGTATTAACCGCATTAATCCTTTTTTTGAGTTAGTACCAAAGTAGGTACACTACAATATTAAAACAATAAGTAGTAAGTCTTTTGTACACAATCAACCACTTTATCTGAAAGGACAACAAATAATTTACGCTATAAATATGGATAACCATATTGTGTACATTGAATTTAGCTCAAGTAATCCTGTGCTTTATACTCACCCAAATATAATAAAATCATTATTAAGGCAAAGATGCTAATCGTAATGACGTAATGTATAAAATAAAAAGTACGTGTCATGTGTCACTGTCAATGTCAACTTTCCCGCCCACTGCTAACAACTCCGCTCAATTATCAAGGACATAATTTCGTTTGCGTTTTACGAAAATGCACTCTATAATTTCTTTATTGCCTTGACTTCCTTCTTTTCTTTTCTTAGGTTGTAATGCCACTCCATGATCACCCATCCATTTAATGACTGTGCTTAAAATCGGTGATCTGCTAAGACCAGTTAAGTAGGCTGAACCTGCTCATCTTTACGTACTTTAAAAGCTTAACTAGAGTTACGGACTAATTCTATAAGTGTAATGTCTAAAAAGTTTAGAAAGCAGGCTATGTATGTATGTAATAAATAAAAAAAATTACTTAATATGAGTTTAATAATATCATAATTATAAGAAGGACCACCTACAGCCAAAGACAAAACCTTGCTAAGAAAATAAGTACCTAAGCATATTATTTTATAAGAAAGAAGCAAATGTACTAATGTCAATCCGCTACATCTATGGAACCAATCAATACACATTGTTTAGAACAGAAGAAAATTTACATTAATATCGATCTACATTGACAGATGCGAAACAAAAAACCTGGCTTCAGCCCGAAGCAATATTTAGCCAAATTGCACTAATTACTTCACGACTTATTGAATCTAACCCTAAAAGAAGACCCGGAAAAGATCCCACCTTTCATCCTTGGCAAATAAGAAATAAGATCATGTATATAAGCGTGATGGGATGATCTCGCTTCAGTGTTGACTTGTGCGTCGCGGTGTGTGTGTGTGTTGTGTGACGGACTTTTTAACCCAAGGTTATTGTTTTATTTTTAATATTTTTGTTTCGTCTGAAATCTGGTAATGTACAGTTATGGTATTCAGCTTTTGTGATTAGTGCGTTAGAATTTTGTTGAAATGTTTTTAGAGCGAATGTGATAAAATGAGGATTCTATTTTAGAGATTGATGAAAGATGAGATAGACTTTTAAAAAGTTTGTAGAATAATTTGATTTAATTTGAAAAAAAAGCATAGTTGTTTTATAGATTGGATCGTCAAAAAGATGCGTAGGCTTAAATTTATTTTTAATATTTAAAGAGAAATTTGATATAGTATTCATAAAAAGATAAATTAAAACTTTTGAGTGTGGATTTTGAGTAACTTAATGGACTTGGAATTTATATTGCTACAAAAGAATTACAACAACAAAGTAAATATTAAATAAATAGGCCGTAAGATAAATTATTTCAAATGAAACTGACAAATCACAACTCCAAAAATTAAACTAATGCTTACTAATGCAGATACTTATTTATGTCGTTAAAGTCAAATTACTCAAAATGACGACCGACTTGCATAAGCAAGTTGAGAAAAAATCACTCAATTGTAAAATGACAGTAAATCGTACGTCATTCTTTGTAATTTTATCATTACTATTTCTGAATACAGGATATGTATATTTTGTGGTTAATGACAGAAACATTATTGGTAAAAATTAACAAATACCTATCTCAATGGCTATGCATAATAGTGATTCGATCGAAGTATCGATATAACTTAACAACGTTGATCGTGGATTTTAAATCACTAATTAAATATGATTGACAGTTCACACCAATTATAAAATTAGGGTCTTAAATTAGTGTAGTATTAGAATAGTCTAATAGTCTTTGATACATTTATTAACTCCTTTAATTTTGTTATTGATTTTTCTGAATCATCAAATTTGTTGTGTATTGTTCTAGGTGCTTTAGTGACCTACCGCCTTGAACTTTATGCGCTTGAAAATCACATTCTAAGTATAATCCGCTCTTAATTTGTTATCTTGCAAATAAATTGTAGTATTTAGTCAGTATGATGCGATTACTTTATTATCTTTAGCAAACAAATAACATTAATTATTAATGGATCGAGAATATATTTTCTTTATTTCACAAAGAAACTAGCAGTTATTTTATGTAAAATATTTTTTAATGATATGAGAACTATTTAGAGCGCTACAGACCAGCTACAATTTTATCGACAACAATGACTATGAAATTAATACATCGATTAGTTTATCGATAAAATCAGTCCCTTCACTAACTAATTACAGCCAACGCTTTGCATTCGAGTTCACAAATTGAATTTCCTGATTAAAACGCCGTCGCGTTGCCTCCAAATGAGATTTAAATGTAGTTATGTCGTAACCATTTGCTATAAAAATGCTTTGTTTTACTCAACAAAGATACCCATCTATGTACGATGAGCCAAATACCAAAAAGGCTAAATGTAACGAGGTACAAATAAGAGAAGTATTGTAGGTTGATTGTCATGTGAATAGACCAGTTGTTAATATGCAAATTTTTTAAATAGTTTCGGCTGCTACTAAAAATGCGATATTACTACATATTTATTTTTTAGGTATATACATAGATGTTACTGTAGTTATTGATTTTCTGACAGTTAGTATTTAGTTAAGAGAGATATATTTATTGACCTTCATATTAACATTGGTTACAGGCAAGTCTTGTTATAACTAAAAAAACTTTAATTTTTTATTTAATATACGAGTAGTTCGTAGTTCAATAGTTCTCATATAGTTATTTAATAGTATTGACGTTTTTTTAATTACTCCATGGAAAATAAAATGTAATTTATTTTCAAAAAGCGTTGGACTCTGAAGCAAAAACTTATTTCGCATTTATAATATTTAGTTAACTTGACTTTATGTAGGCATCTAGTTTTTTTTATAATTAACAGAAAAGATTTAGCTATTTATTAACCGTACTACTTAGATCTAGATTTAAATATCAACTACATAGGTTTATTAAATACCGTGTACTGAAAATTACTAAAATTAACGCTAAATTTAAGTTTAAATATACTTAGTTTCGATTTAAGAGAAAACATAATAATACCTGAGATCGAAGGATAATAAGAATATATATATTTTTTGATTTCGCATATTTTAATACGTAAAAGCAATACGAAAAATATAATCTTTAAAAGCTATAATTCAGAGTTTTAATTTTTTTCTGCAAAAAGTATGCAAATTAGTTTAGTTTTACAACTATAAAAAAAACTACAGAACCGATAACAAAAAAAATTTCCTCGTTAGAAGCTACATTATCACTGAGTGACATAGGGTATAAAAAATTAGAGATCCGTGGAGCCCAGCTAGCCGCTACATAAAGTTACACTTAGACTAATAATTTCTTGACATTTTACAGATAAATTTATCAAAGAGTTAAAGTTAGACACCATAAACCGAAAGCGTCTTACCTTTAGGCTGTATTAGCCCTTCACCGCGATGAAGGCCTATTGAACACTAAAATACCGATAGGACTTCTATACAAATAGAAAGTAAATAGGTTAGACACTATATTATAGGTCTTAAACGACAAGCCTTGTATTTGTAAGCCTTGTAAACTACAAGCTTTGTATAAGATTTGCGTTGATTCACCTATCAGTGAGTAGTAAGTCAGTCAGAATAATATAAATATTTCTTATTCTTATAAAGAATAAGAAATATTTATTGGCCTTTAAATAACGTTACAGACAACGTCTTGTTACATTTGAATTATTAATTACTTAAAAAGAAATAAACTTGAAAAACTTATTTAAACACTTTTATAGTCTTTTTAACATATATTTATTATATTATATATTTACATTGGTCAGAGCTTACTCTTTTATGTATGAAAAAAATAAACAATAAACGATTTTAACTTTTTAGACTTCAACATTAAATAGTATATATGCCTTCTGCTTAGTTTGAATACCATTGACAATTATGCCGGGAAGAGATCGCTATAAGCGATAACGTTATTTCAAAACCTAGTATACATTTGTAAGATTTTATTTGTTATAATTATTAATTGTTAACCCTTTTTTAATTAAGAGTTGTCTTATCTAATCTCTGGTTTTTATTGAAAGAACGCATTATTTACTTGACTTTCAATATCTTTTCTGGTTACAAAAATATTCTTAAACCTTACTTTCTTTCTCACTACCGAAGTAGGTACTTACTCGTTGTATGCAATATTACGTAATATTCTCATTTACTTAATGTCTGGCAAGCTAAGGGTTATAATCATAAAAATCATGCTGAATCGTGATAAAAATATAGAAAAACATGTACAAACTCGAAAATATGACAACTGCATATAAATTAGACTACCTACCAGACCGATTTTGATTAAATGAATGTAGGACCATATTTTGAAACTGGGGAAGAGTTTTTCCAATTTGTCTAATCCTCTTTCAGTACCGATACGAGTAGTAAGATAAACTCATTTGGTAAACTCTTTTACTACTAACCTAACATATTTTCGCTTCAATGATTCTTTGGTAATATATATATATATATATAATTAAAAACCAAGTTAAATAACATTTAAAAAGTTTAACAAGATGAATTCGAAACGTGACACTGGAAAGTAATATGAAACTTCAGACCTTTTCTTTTTTAAATCGGTTGCAAATCGGTTCCACCAGAGGGCAGCGTGCCTAGTTGCTATAGCAGCATTCCCACGCTGAATGGCAATGCTTAATATACGTTGGCCCAGAAAAAAACGCATATGTATATATATATATACACATATGCGGTTTTTTCTATATATATATATATGGATATATATATATCCATTGATATCTTAGATCCAAACTAAGATTTTATTAAGTCAAATGTACATAATATTTCAAAACGTATCCGAGCGTAGGTCATTATCTGAAATTCCTTAACACCACATTGCTTTAGGAATCATTTGCGTAAAGTGACTTATACAAAGACATGCTATTAACCCTAAGTACCAGATAAATAGCTTTATACGTCCACGCTTTACTTGCTCACCACAAACATTGAGCGAGTGGGAGAAGCGAGCGTCATCTGCCTGACCTTATCCCACTAGGTGAGATCGGCACAGCATGTCTTCTTCTTCCATTCTACTCTATTAGCCGTCATCTTTTCATTCACTCCCCTTTCACACAATTCGTCCACATCTTCTTAGGTTGTCCCCTCCTGGTGCTACCATCTACGATCATTTTCGAGCTGGGAAAAATATAAAGGTTGTAATTTTTAAACGTCTTCAAAAAAAAACAAGACATTCTCGTCAATGGCCTAATGGTCAGGGTTATGAGCATATTATCCAAATAATGCAGGTTTGAATCTTGCTCGTCGTGAAATTTTTCGTGCTTGTTTAGAAGAATTGAAATAATTCGTGTGTAAACTACACTTGTAAAAAGTGGCTTAAAAAAAATCACACACTTTTTTTTTCTTAATTTTTATCGATGCCTGCCTTTATTTGGAAAATTATTCTTTATTTGTTTACTTTCTAATCAGTTTCGTTCCGTGTTGATATGTTCATAGTGAATAACGGCCCAGTACTCGTACTTAGGAAAAGTATAATGTCTAAACGAATTCACGCGCGTTGATGTCTCTAGTATGAAAATTTATTCAATCATATAACAGCGAAGTTTCATTTGTTTCATGAGAGAATATCCTACAAAAAACCCCTACAAACAGACTTTATGAGATATTTCTGTCATGTAGACTAAAAACTTTAATATATATGAATTTTATTTGAGGATGTATTCAGCAAATCCCTGCCGCAACGAACTTTCACTACTCCAGAGTATTTTTTTAATTTTGTTAAAAATAGTATATTTCCTCTTAGTTCCGTATATACATTTTACCAAACACAGTTCAGTAGTTTATTAATCAAATTAATAATTTTAATTTTCTTACATTATACATTGACGACATTCGGTTTTGTAACATAAGTTTTTTTTCCCGAACTGAAGTAGATTTCACTTTATTTAAGTTTTACCTACTTGTATAAGCTAAACTTGTTCGTCATAGTAATTTGCCATTGTTAGAAAGTAAATAATGAGCTAAGTCATGTAAGAGTCTCAAAATAAAACAGTTTTTGTAAGACATAATAATTACAACTCCTACAGAAAGCGTTTCCAATTGAAATGTAGTTATGTAGGTAGTTAAAGTTAATTGTTTCAAACATACCTATGGCATGTTTAGTATTTTAGTAAATGAATATGCAATTCAATTAATAGTACTCCATCCAAAGATTGTTGTCCATTAAAGGATGTACTCGTATAGATAACTTAGTTAAGACATAAAAGATAAAATCAAAAATTTTATTTTCTCAAAAATTTAATTATATTATCTCTACGTTTTATATTATCTTTGTATTTGCTTATAATATTTCAATTTTTATGTTTCAGATATTCAAATTAGACGCAATGATTTCTTCAGTAAGAACGGTGAGTTTACTTTATATTTTGTAAAACGCTCGATTGCGAATTACTTGAGAGCTACGTTTTTTCGGTCTCGATATCAATAATAATAATTTCATAGCACCTTCAAATACCCAAATCAATTAAAAAACAATAATAAAGCTTGCGTAAAATAAATAAACCAACAACTATCTGTGGTTGATTAAATACTGAATATGCTAAAATAATATACTAGTTCAAAAACCGAATTGCCGATCAAAATACAAGTTTTCCAAAAGATACTTTGATGAAAAATACCACAAACATATTTCTAAGCATCGTTCACTATTATACGCTAATGTCAAAAGCTTAACACTCTTCAAAAATATGAGTATACTAGAGCACAATACAAGACAACGAATAAAGAACTTGAGAACTGGCACAATACACAGAGTGTGGTGGCCAATCAAGAAAGAATAAAAAAAAACCAAAAAGACAACGAATGTCATTATTGGTTGGTCGTTAATAAGTATATTAAACAAGGTTTTGTGGTTGCATAATATAACAAGTGCTTAGAAGCGAGTTCGAGAAAAACCCGACTGCTAAATCGTTAAACATGTGTCTCATCCTTATTTTATTGTCACTCACGACTAGGACGAATGTATTGACACCACTCACATAAAAACACGACAAGCCGTTTAGGCTCTAGGGCGCGCTAAAGAAATACACATACATACATACATATATTCATACATACACTCGAAAAACATTTCCCTCCTTCTTTCGCAGTCGAGTAAAAAGGTGTTTATTTCTAAACAAAAGATCGTCTCTAGTTATTTGCAGTAAGACATGAACTGAAACATCTGCTTAAAACTTGTCAAATACAGAAGAAAAACGGAATTTAATTTATTAATGGATATTTTTAAGACAACCTTAACCTGCAATTAGCCAGCGTGATGGACTAAACCACTCCTTTCATACCTGAGACCCGTGCCCACCACGTAGTAGCACGTAGGATGATACATTGTGCAACTTTGTTGAAACTGTCAGCCTTAGGTACTAAGTCGAGATTAAGAAGGCATTCCTTAGCTTCCTGAACATATATATAAGATAATACTAAAATCTTAACCCATTGAATGTTAATTCATGATATATAAGTTAAGAGTCACGATTGAACACATCTCGTTCACGATTCCACATGATTAATTAACCATACCAGTCAATCAAACAAACCATAAAATACAGTAAATACAAAATGTTCAATAATAAGCCTATTTGTATTCGAATAAATACAAACAAACGAATAAAAACCCTATGTGAAGGTTCAAGAAGCAACGAGAATGTACACGTAAAGTCAGTATGGGCAGTTACTATTATTTCACAACTAACTGCAAGTCTAACAGCCGTTCATCTGTGAAAGAGGTAGTGGAAGGCAGATTAGAGTAGGACCGTAACGGATCAATTTTGAAAATACGTTAGTTATAAATGAGGACAACATGTTTTTTTCCGGTCGATTGTCTTTATTAAGCAAACTGACATGACTTAATACAGCAAAAAATTGTCTTACGATTTATATACCTTATTTTACTAGTAAAGCGTAATATCCAAGATGCTCTCTTTCATTTATATTTTCTATGTTTTAATTCCATTCTAGTAGTTTTTGGAGCTGTAAATCGTACAAAACGTTTACGATTAAACTTGTCAAAGCTATTAGATATGGCACTGCAACAATTATAGCAAACATAATATTACTGTCTAAAAATAATTCTTTCAATAGAACTAAAGAGAATAATTTCACAGCAGTCTCATCAAAAACTGTGTAGTACTTACAGCGACAAAAAAGTTTTACTTGTCCCATGCTGGAACTAGGCAATGGAGTTACTACTACGGGACTCGCGCTATAAAGTCCATACTGCTTTCATAATTTCTCATACACAATACCGAACAAAGTTGAAATAAAAACCCGTACGTATATACAAGACAGACAGACAATAATTACGATAATTAAGGTCACACCTCGCTTTCGCACGGACACTATTGTTAGGTTCAATTAAAACAAATTAATAAAAAAATAGTAGTTTTGAAATTTACGATTGGATAAACTAGTCGTTTTTAAGCTGGAAATAAAAATGATTATGAATTCTTATTACTTTATCAGTGTCTATGGGTAATGCTGCAAAATTTCTCTTTTTTGAAGATTAAAGAAGCTTTCCCGCGTGTATTATGTTTAATTTTTTTATCTGACTAACAATTAAGGGGATGTTCTTAATTTGGCAGAATCTTAATTTTTAAATATTTTCCATAACATTTTTGCTTGGTCTGATTTGGAAAAAATATTTTTTTTAATTATTTTTCTTTTTGGTCTTAACAAGCGAGTGTTTCGCGTTTTTAAATGTATTTTAAATTAGTATACATTAGTATACTAATTTAAAATACATTTAAAAAAAACGGTCGAAAATGTATTTTCTGAAATGTATGTAATTGAAATTTGTGAATAGTACTCCACTTTGTTATACATTTTCAAACACAGCTCTGGGCTGGACCTTTATTGATGCATCATTGGAGTCGCAACCAACAATGAGAGGTCCTGTACAATATAAAAATTTTTTTTAGCTTAGTTCAACACACGGCCATAATAAATGAATAAATAAAAATATTAAAAAAGAGCAAGTATACATAAGCTGCCGAATTTCTCATTTAGTATTCAAAGAGTCTTCTTATAGGAAATTAGTAAAGCTCTAAGCAACATAAACTAACAAAATGTACTTTTAAGAAAATTCTCGCTCGCGACACAATCTTACCAACAATTTGCAGTAAATCTACATGAACCGGTAACATTATGCCTCGTGTCAGTACATATAAGTACACAGTGTAATAAATAAGAAGATTATCTTCTTATGTTAAGACATACCTTAAATATGAAAAGATAAGCTTTACAGGTGGACTCATATAAATTTGATTGAAATCGGCTCAGTAGTTTGGTTTTATATTTAAAATAACTGAGTAATGTTGTAGGTTATTGGCGAATAAACCTTTCTTTTTACCTAAATAATTATATTATAATAATTGTTATAATAGAATTATTTATATTAAATGATAAATAATTATAACATTAAATAAAACGAAAGGAATTAAGTTATGTCTAAAATAAGCTAATTTGAATATATTTAATTGTTTAGTTAAAATGATACTTAGATAAGTATTAAATTAAAACAATAAACGGCTTATTTTTAAAACCATCCAGAAAATTCGAAATATCAACTAAAATGGATAAATGCTCACCAACTTGTAATTCATAAAAAATGACTTCAAATTTGCTGACCGTATTAGTTTGTGAAAGAAAGGATCTATGAATAGTTTAGTAAAATTACATTAACCTACTGCTATGTCGATCTTATCTGTAACGAAAGTATCTCTGGATTGCCAAAAAATGTTTGGTTATCATTTTATCCATTTTTGTAATCATATATTTATATTTAGCATTTAAATAGTAGTCCTTTTACCAACCTCATATGAGCTTTATTATCTTCGTACTAACCCAATGCACAGCAAAATCAATTTACTTCATACATTGTATTAAACTAATAGTCGCAGTCTCATACAAATCACTAAACTTTCTTCACTACTTCCCTATATACTACGCCATATAAAATCAAAACTGGAAACCACTAACTTCTACGGTATTCAACCTTTTCAATATATCATCTAAACAGAGAAATATAAACTTTAGTTTTATTGATATAAGGGTCAATGTGACATTAATAAAAGGTTCAACATTGGGAATGAACGAACATTTATTCTATAATGGAGACAGTATAAGATGAAATATTGATTTTATTACAATATTACAAATCGAAGTTGAGAAGCTAATACAACTTACAAAACAAAGTTAAACTTAGTATTAAAATTAAATAATACAGAAGTTACGCTGATCAGATTGAAAATTATAACTATAAAATTAAAAAATATAATATTGAATGACACAGCCATTCCTAAGACATATTATAAATGCGAAAGCGTGTCACTTTCTTCGTCTGATTCTCGGCAACTAAGTCACGGATCGTTTTTTTTTGCATCGTTTTTTTTATAGATCTAGTGCCAGAGAGCCTTTCATAGGCTACTTTTTCATCAAAGCATACATATCACCATCCAAACCGCGAGCTAAATCTAGTAATAAACACATGTCCCTATTGAACACTTCGTTTTCGTAAAATCGCAGCTGGCTTCATTATCGCGAAATTAGAGATGGTTTCTAACCAGCCTGCTCGTACTCGTCGCATATGGAGAAACATTAGTTGTTAGACTTGTTTGTCCGTACTGGCATTAAAGGTGGACACCAAGCGAATTACCATCTTAAAAATTGTCTACTGTCTACTTACTTAAAAAACTCGTTCGAACTTCTAGCTCCCCACTAAGATTTCTCCTGTGTCAAGGATGCTGTGCAATATTCACTAACACATACACATTAATGAAAAAAACCAATGCCTTGGTCGGGAATCGAATTCGGTGCCGCCGTGTCTCAAAGCCTACTAGATTACATTCTAGCCACTAAACTACAGTCGTTAAAATATTGTGATTCATTTTTACTTTATTTATAAACATTACTTACTGATATAAAATAGGTGATAATTACTTTAAAAAAGCGACAACTTCCCAAGTAGATAATTTTATCAGTTCTTTAGAGATTAATAAACCAAATCTCTAAACTGATTTTAATAAAAATTGTAACGGACCAAGTGAAACGTATCTTTAAAAAGATAATAAGATTTTCTCAAATACGTCTTAGGATCACTGAGAAGTCAGGCAACATACATAAGATAAGTCAATGCCAATATAAGAATATCTTACTTTTATGTCGTTAGGTAATCAAAATAATTATCTCAGAGCTACATTCAAACATACACACGATAATAAATTGATTAGCAATCGACACCCATCATCAATTGACTCGTTTAAAAAACAGAAAGTTAAAGACTTAATACTCTCTCATGTCTTTATTTCATGACAACTCAATAAAGGTGGAAATACTGTGCCAGATATACTATGCTACGCTATGTCTTCAGGTCTACCGTAATTATTCAGACTAAAAGTGGACTGATAGCATGACCGTTTATTCTCAGGGAAAAGTAATAAATGGACGTGGAAACATAACCAGGGAAGACTACCTTTAAACAAAAAATAATAATTAAATAGGTTGAGACATTTCTGAGAAATCGGGAAACACTTACATAAAGAATTAAATAATCAGGCGAATTCAGAACTTCTCCTTTTTTAATTACATTATCACCAATATTATAAAGAGTAAAGATTTGTATTTTTATAAGTAACGAATAAACTTACAAACTGCTGGACTGATTTTAATAATTATTATGCTGTTAGCCAGCTACATTATCACTGAGGCAATAGAAACCAACACAAAGTGTAAAAACAATTTATCGATGAAATGTCTTTCATCACTTGCGTAGCGAAAAGTATTAACGATAAAACAAAATAATGTTCTACAAAATTATAGGACATATCAAAAGGTTTTTTTTCGAGACCATACAATGGCGTGAGCGTAAAGCCATTGACGTCATTGACAACAGGTCAGCTAGTATGTTATGAAACAGCATAGCGTCGCGGACGTATCTATATAAATGTACTTTATCGCTATGCTTTAACTAGAGTGTGAGTTTAATAGAGATGTGGTCGACAATACCCATCGAGTTAACGATTAAATATCGATTAAATGGCCCCATTTAATCGATATTTAATCGTTAAAACTCACTCAATATATCAGCTGAGTACTCGACAACGAGCCCGCAGCTCGCGCATTATCATAAACTTATGTACAAGGTATAAGCTTAGAGAGTTTACACTTTCGTATTTAAAGTTATTGGTTAGAGGTGTATTGAGCTGAAAGAAGGTCAATTACTATACTCATTATTATGAACAACTTTCACTATGGGCCCAAATCTGAATTCGAGAAATAAAGCAGATGTTTCATAGAAATAGTCAACCATTCGTGGACAAAATGTAAGAAATAAGTGATTTAACTTTGAACTGCCGTTGAACTAACGTCAGTACTATACGATATAAAGATTATACAGCTCATTAATCACCAGAATATAATCTTGCACTGGTAATTAATTAACTTAATTATAATATATATTAAAAAATACAACTAATAAAAAAATATTATATTATTAGATATTATAATATATATTTTTTTATATTATTTGTATTTTTTATCGTACATATGACATCAACGCGCTTCTGAGTATTCTTATTTGTGCATCTTGTTTTTGCGCAAGAATTACCGAGACAGGACAGTTCACCTGAAATAAATTTTATCTAGATCTTTTTTTTTATCCTAGCATTTGACCACAAGTTCGCACGACTACGGAAGTCAGCGATATAGTAGATGTTAATGGAGCATGCCTAGTCTGGTAAACACAGGCTCTCAAGAAAATCGATCAAGAAGTTTAATTTTTACGTCGCAAAAACTAAAAAATATTACCTATTATGTAAATAATTTGGTTTTACTTATATTCCCCAGGGTAACGGTTTGTTTTTCATGACATTATATGATCACACCGCCAGAGACTGACCGAGAAAAATAATAATAATTTAGCTTTTAAACGCTGCCGCCTATACTTTAAGCGCCCCAAAAACCCTTTTGAATTATCATAATTTATATCCTCACAGAAGCACTGAATGCGAAACGTATTTTTATTTAACATTAATAGTTGCTATTTATTATTTATTTTTACGAATTCAATACTCGCAGTTACTTTTACTCGTCCCTTGATATTGTAACTTAATGTTATATAAAAGTAAGGAGATGTAAGAAATTAAGAAAGTATATATAAGCGCAAAATACATTGCAATAAGGGCTTTACGTCAACTTCTATACTACGAACAGCGAGGCAATTCGATGCCGAGTTCTCTATTTCCCGCTAGCTATGGATCTTTTCAAATAATAAGTGCATCGGTTTCTTCTAAGTATGCGTGTTACATCTTAGGCCGCGTCGTCGTTTTACATCAGGTGAGTTGCGGTCAAGCGCAAGCCTATTGAATATATAAAAAATAATAAATAACAGTTCTTACTGTATGAGCATTGACATTCATCGTGGTAATACCGCGAGCATGTCGCTTACGCTGCTTTCTTATTTCGATTCGATTATATATAGACGAATAGTGGTCTTTTGGGTTTAAAATGGAGGCCGGGGTTGATTCGAGTTGGCCCCATAACGTTGTTTACAATGATCTGCAAAATAAATGAATAGCCTAATATACGACAATGATTAGTTATAGACGTCATTATTGTATTGATGTATCAATATTTATTTTAATGGTGATTTGCAGATTTATTCTACTTTCTTCAACAATCCTGTCTCTTTGACTCATGATAGTAAGCAAGTCTATTCGATATGCTAAGAATAGATAACTCTTAACACTATTCACAAAAACATACTACATTTCTAGTGGCGACCTTATCGCTTAAAGCGGTCTATTCCAGATATTAGACAATAACTTTCATACTTACGCTTTAAACAACGTTTCGCAAAATACAGCAAAAAGCGAATCTCGACACTATTTTTTGTTTTTGCCAATGACGTTTGTTACTTAGTTGTTATGTTTGTCGAAATATAAATACCTTATAGGTACATGAATTAATACCGACAAATATTCTCTTCTTTCCTTCCAAATAGCTTGCTTGTCATAATAATATATCATTACTATTCGAGTATAAATTGCGGATTTTTACCGTCAGTATGACAGTTGTTTAGTAGTTCCTTTAATGAACCATACATTTCTTCATTGAATTGGAAAAACGAACTACAATTGGCTAATCAAAAGATACTAGTAATGCTCTCGAAAGAGAGGGCAATAGATTTTTTACAATTTTTTTTATTAACCACTATTTATTAACCGCTTTATGTTGATTTACCACAGAGAAAACTATAGCTATGACACTACGACCGGCGACCTTCTAACAATCTCTATGCAAAAAGTAGATACGCATTTGTTATACCTACATATACTGTCACTGTCACTGGCGGCGTTGCGCATGACATGAAATAGAATATAATAAAGTTTTTAAACTTTTTGAGGGATCTATGGCTCAATTTTCAAAAATCTTTCCTTAGTACACTTCTACACCCTAAAAGGAAAACACCCTCTGAATTTCATGTCTCTTAGTTCAGCGGTTTAGGCTCAGCATTGTTTTCTAGCAAATATCAGTAAGTCAGGACTTACTATTCTATACAAGCGGCACGTCCCGGATTCGCACAGGCAAAAATTTACAATAGTAAATGTAGTCTATGGTATAATATAAGATAATGTAGCTTTCTAACGATATATTATTTTTTGAAATCGGTCCAGTAGATTGTAAGCTAATTCGTTACATACAAGAATACAAATCTATCCTCTTTATGATAATAGTTTAGATATAGTTAGTACCTTATGTCAAAAATCTCGTCTCTGGCTGTAGTGACTAGATAATAGTATAGTTTAGTTAATAGTCCTTGATACAGAAACGTGGTTCATTTGGTGCGGTTAGAAAGTAATATCGTGCTACATCCCGCCTACCGTTGCGATCTGTCGTGGCTGAATGCAACAACCGTACTGCGTCGGCTGACGATTCGTGACTATAGATGCGCAACACTATGTTTGAAATGATTTGTGTTACCATTACGAACACAGATTAAAGAGTAATAACTATTCCTGATTCTATGTATAGGTTTGTTGATTGACAGTGGGTTTCAATTTGACAGGCAATTTGTTTCAGTTATTTTGATTTACAAATTAACTGATTTTGATATAATTTGTATGGGACATGTAAAGTATAGTTCATTATTAATTATTTAAGCATTAGAAAATGCATTAAGTATTAAATTTATGTTAAAATACACAGAATATTAAGTTTGCAGTTCTTAAGCCTAAAATTTTCTCGAATACTTTGAGTGAAAACATGGAGTAGCTTAATATTCGAAACTTTTTTCTCTCAGCACCTAAGCTGCACACAATTTTTTTGGGAATGGACAGGTAAAAACTCAGAACTAACAACCTAACAATCACTTTAGGCGTTAATGAGTTTTACCGTGTTCGCTGAAAAAATAAATAATGGCGTCTTCGTCTGTGTATTAATTGCAAAAATAGTGATTCTTTAAGTTTTAATGTGCAATACTGGTGAATTATTAACCATTAATGTCTTGTTTATGTGCGCAAGTGTGGGCAAGAGATATAAAGACGGAATTTTCGTTTTCGCGGGAAATCTCCATAGTGATCACACAAATAATAATAATAAATAATAATAGAAGCAAAGAGATAACTAAAAACAAGGCATTGAAGACTTTCAATACAGTTGCCAAAACACAATTTAAAAATAAATTAGGCGTTTATATTCACTTTACTGTTTCTTTTTTTCTTCTTCTGTTTCTTTATTGGCCATGACACTCTGTGTATTGTGCCAGTTCACAAGTTGTTTCAATTTATAAAATCATTAACGATTCCTGATTCTATGTATAAACAATCAAATGTCAAATTAGTGTTTCTTTTTTTATTCTTTCTTGATTGGCCACCACACTTTGTGTTTCTTTTTTTGTATGCAATAAAAACCTATTATTATATTTTTCTTTTCATATACGAGTATGGCACCATACGATTTATATATTTGCCAGCGTCAAGTTTATAAACCTATTATTGAATTGTATGATATTGTATTGTACAAATTGTAGTAAAGTTTGTGGTGAGCATGTTAACGATAGATTTGAATCGAGGTGCGGTCGCACAAAGGGCTCACCAATCTCATACACGAAAGGTCTACTTTATAATTTGGGGTCAGGATTAAAATATTTATATGTCAGTGTTGTACAGATACGTGGGCGTTGGCAAAGATACTATTGGGAACATTGTGACTGAACTTTAATACAATGTGACTTATATATATAAAAGAGTAAGTCCTGATTGACTGACTGATATTCGCTAGGAATCAAAAAATAGAGCCTCAACCGCTGAACCTTGACTCATCGAGTTTGGAGAGTCATTATAAGGTGTAGGGATATACTGATAAATATCAAATATTGTCTTTTTTATTTTAAATATAATATCCCCGCGATATTTTGACAGCTACTAATTAAATCTAAAAGTAAGCTGTTTTTTTTCTTATCGCAAAAACAAAGAGCAGCTGTCCAAACGATGAGTTGTAATAACACGACCTGTCATCTGGTCTGGAGTATTGTTTGTGTTTGCGAATTTTACGTTGCATCCCCGACACTGGCTGGAGAAATCTTAGTAGAGAACCATTATCGTGAACAGTTTTATATTTGCTCGTAATGCTGTGCAAAAGGTGTAATGACTCGATTCTTCGAGACTTAAGTAGTCTTGAGGTTTTGCACAAATGTTATTCATTTTATTTTATCTTGAACAGCTAGGCATTTGACCACAAGTTCGCACGACCACAAAAGTCAGCGGCACTGTAGCCCTAGATGGAGCATGCCTAGTCAGTAATACACTGGTTCTCTCAAGGTAAGCTGCTGGAACACACCGTTAGGTGCTTGGCGACACATTGTGCAACTTGAGGGTGGTAGCTAGCCAGGTGAGCGATAGGAAACGCCCTACCAGCATGCAACCATGCAACCATGTTAATTTGTACCTATGTCTTCTAGTAAAGCACAAAATCACGCGAAAATACTCTCTAGAAAAACTCTAAACGGCCCGTTAATTATTTCTTAAATTTTAATACTATAAGAATAAATTCTACCTAATTAACATACTTGAAGCTCAGTGCTAAAAAATTTAAACATTAAATTCTAGTTTTATCCTAGCTTAATACTTATTGATCCCTTACTTATTCTTTCCTGCCTTAACCGCATGGAAGGACGTTGGTTCAATCCGCAACAGACGATATAATTTTTGCACTTCAACTAATCCGACAGAGGCTAACAACATTTCCCATTTTGCTCTAACATTACACATGCCGTTTCGCACTGTCTACTTTGAAGGACTATGAAATAGGTTACTCGCATAATCGCCTCGTGCGAACTGACAACTTTGGTCGGCCATTGTTTTTCTGTGAAACTATCCTACGAAAGGCATTCTCTGCCCTAACACCCAAATAATAAGGTTGTTTTTAGAATGTGTAGCTGTTACAAAACATGACTTATTTAGATAGGTGGTTTGATAAAATAATTTATTACATTGAGAAGCTGTGTCCATTGAAAAACGTGCGAAAATTAAACTGTTGTGAACCCCGGGTTGTTATGGTTTTATTATATCACGCTAGTGTTGTGCTTTACGGGTCTGTCTGTGTTCTGTCTGTATTATGATAACCACTGTAGTATAGAGGGTAGGTTAGTAAAAGATCAGGCGGTTACGGGTTCTACTACGGGTCGGCGCAGGTATTTGTAAGTCAAGTAAGAAAATAAGATCCCAATCTTTAGCATATACTTCTCGTGTAGTCTTTTTAATCTTTTATCAAGGTAATCGATTAAGATTAATTTAAGTCAAAATTTCAAAAAAAATATGTTTAAGCGTCTTCCAAAACGAAAACGGTTGAAACTTTTTTTGAGTGTTATATTCAATGACTGTTTTATTACGTATTGTTAGAACTGCTACAAATTTAAGGTCTTAGGATAACAATTTGAAGTCGCTACAGACAGGTCCGTATTGAACATACAATATATTATTTCTAAATTGAAATATAATTAAATGATTACAATTTTCATATGAACAAACTATTATTGGTTTATTTATATTTATTTATTTTTTAAATGATTTCTACTATAGCAGTACTGACAAACTGACGAATATTTCCCGGCACTTATTTATATTAGTTTCGTGTGAAGTGTGAAGATATAAAACGGTGATGGTTTGGTAACATTGAGTCTGCAAATTATGATAATTATTTTATGGTATACCATTATCTGGTTATCTCATCATTAAGTAATTTGGCCAGTCTTTGGCTGTAATAAGACATTTATATACCACAAGCGGTTTTCTCGGCTTTGCACGGGTGGGAAATTTTATAACATTTTTTTTGCTTGGGTTGGTTTTAGTAAAGATTTCCAGAGATACTTTTTTTTCTAGTAATTAATATAGCCTATGTTACTCAGCAATAATGTAGCTTTCTCCTTCCAGAATTGTTGATTGATAAATCAGTCCGATAGTGTTATTATACATGCGTTACATATAAATATATATATATTCGTTATACAAAATCCAAAAAATACAAATCTGAACTCTTCTCAATATTAGTATAGATGAGCTAGTTTTTGCTTGTAGATATACAAGGTTACTGGATCATACAATTTACCTACATACATATAGGTCTCCATACAAATTTCAGATTTAAGTACATGATCACAACCTCTTTCTGCCACTTTTTATTTACAAAAACCTGCAATTATTTTGTTGACCGTCAATCAACTATTTGTTTTTTACTGTTTTTTTTTCTATGTATGTTAAAAATAAGTGAAAAAACTAAAATGAGTGATTAATTTATTTTTATTTTTCGTATGTAGTCATTTCCTCGCTGAGGTGGGATGAAAAGTTACGTGTTGCACTCGAGTGCAAAGATTTTTCACCTTGTGCTCTGTTAATTCCCTCGCTAATTCTCAGGATTCTAATTTTTGGATCGCTCGCTGAGCTTGTGATATATATATATATATATATATATATATACATACTTTGGAAGATTTGTATAAAATTAATTAAATAAAGAGTATAATCTTCATAGTTATATCTTACAGTTAGATAGAATATAAAAGATGCATTTTTAAAAGGTCAAGTACTTATCAATTTTAAATAAACGCGTACAAAAACTGTATTACACTATAACTAGATATTGCAAATACGTAATAACAATGTATAAATCAATTTAATAGCGCAAAACAAGCGTGTGTTGTGACAACTAAATTATAGCGATGCGCTGTTAGAAAAGTGTGGGGCTGTGAGTTTCAGGGTTAAAATAAATCTTGTGTAATAGAGGTTAGTGATCGGTTTCCAAAGATAAGTTTTTTTTCTTTTTTGTATTGGTCATAAACACTCTATGTATTGTGCCATTCCTCAAACAACGAGCTACTGTCAATATGAAGAGAGATCGAGCTTCTTCCGAAATATTTAAAGACTTAAAGGAATATGGCAAATGCATAAGCCGTGTAAAGCCAAAACCCTAGAAAGAGGGAAGAAGACAGAAAAATTGTGTTTTTCCGCGATTGGCAAAACATTACCTTGGTCTTTTGTTATTTTAGTTTTATGGCGTTTATCTCATGCCTATTCGAGAATTAATGCGGGAAATCTCTATAGGAACTGTAATAAAGTCTTCATTAGGTATTATACTAGGGTATACTGTTGACCACAATGACCTTATTAAACGTAATGTTTACGTGTATTACTTATCTTCATTAAGTACTTATATTTCCTTTTCATCACATTAGATCTTTTTCTTTACCTTTGAATAGTAACACATAAAATACTAATCAAGCATTTACGAAATCAACTCTAGAGTAACTTCTGTAGCGAAACCGAATTATTGCTGTAACTACTCGAACTATTGAATTACTACTCCAATTATATCGTGTATAGATCTATTGGTTCATTATTTACAATATTTCAAAATCTAATCGTTCAAAGTTACGGAAACATACCTCCATATTTGAGTAGGTACTTACGCCCTTCGGCATACCTCATTACATCGATGCCCGTGCATTTATGAGAAACTTAGCAAGAGATTGTTAAAAGTTTAACGATCTCTCGCAAAAGTAAATCCCCGGTACCCCAACGGGTTCGGTTTATACCTAGATGGGGAAAGTTTCTTTATGCGTGTCCTAAAAAGAGAGGAGGTAGGACTTGTGTTTTTTATTTCTTACCTGATTTCTTGGATGACGAGTGAACTGGTTTGAAAAATACATTTTTTACTTTAAAAGGGTATATTAGTAGGATATACTTTTGGTAGGAGACGGTCCCATCAAAATTGTATTACAATTTAGGTTTTAAAAATTGAATTACCTGATAAGATTTAATCGGAATTGTTTTTTTTTTATGGAATATATTTATTATTTGCAAATTTTTAAGAATCCTGAAAAGAAAATTGTTGTTTATGGCCATCAGAGAGTTAATTGGTAGTAGCCATGAATACAAGATCCAAAAACAAATCTACTGAACAGATTTTGGTATTATAATGTTTGAGCAATTGGGTGTTGAGTACAGAAAAATATATTCCGGCCTGTTGCATCGGTACCTAATTACTTTTTATTAAATAACTTTTTAATCTTCATTATTGCCACGGCACGAGTTCATTGAGCCAGTCTATAATTATTAAAATGTCATTAAAGTGTGCAGTGAAGGCTCTATTTCCTCCCACGGTTCACTTTTAAAGGTGAGAGTCTAACTGCTTGGTTAATATAAGTGCACGCAAAGTGAAGGCGATTTAGATTACACTGCCTGACATACGAAAATACCTACGGAAGAGTATTTTGCTAAACATAAAAAAATAGGACTAAATTAAATAAATTTGTTATACGTAGATCCAATGTTTTATCCTGTTTCTTTCTCTGCCTTATATTTTTGCACACTTCTCAGTCTTAGCCAACCTCCTAAGGGTGTTGTTGTATGCATCGAAATCGCGACAACTACACGAAGGTTACTGGTAACTAACGTAATTTTTTTTGAGTGTGACGGTATAATAGACACCGAGAGACATAGAATAAGATTATGGAAATGATGCACCTAAATAATCATAAAAACAGAGTCTGTGATTTCCAAGAGTCATATTACATAGAGAAATTAAAATAAATAAAGGAAATTGCTAAATTAGATTTTGTAGGGATAAAGAAAAATAAGAATAAAAAACATAAAAATATTCCTCGGTTGAATACAAAACCAAGTATTGAAGCTGCTAATGCTAATTACATGGAGCGAGCGATCTTTTTCTATGAAAGGAATTGTACCTATATGCAAAATGTGCTCAAAATAAACTAGATTTTGCGGTGAACGTTTATTGGATGGTCCACTCTGTTATTATTCAAGTTTTTGTTAACCTTAATAATGTCTACTTACTTTAGATTCGCGATATAAAGTACCATCGTGGTGGACAGGATCGACTTATATAACATCCCTGATAAAATTCACCTAATGTGAACAAAACTATAGTTGAACCTTTCCAACAATCAAGTACTCTTGAAAACCCGCAAAAATTAATCAAACACGCGTTAGTTTTCTTAATAAAATCGCCGGAATATATTTTTCTGTACTCAACACCCAATTGCTCAAACATCATAATACCAAAATCTGTTCAGTAGATTTGTTTTTGGATCTTGTATTCATGGCTACTACTAATTAACTCTCTGATGGCCATAAACAACAATTTTCTTTTTAGGATTCTTGAAAATTCGCAAATAATAAATATATTATATAAAAAAAAAACATTGACGCGAGATAATGCGAAAAAAATACGCTGTATTTAACTTCGGGCTTTTTTTCTTCGAATTATCAAATGTAGAACAATTTTTTTGCTTGTGCTCATTAGTAGCCACCGTTGGTTAAGCGTTACCCAGATTCTACTTATAGAATATGTAATCAATAAACAAAAACTTGATAAAAGATGAACCTACCTCTATATGCGTGTATGGTACCCGTATGCATCGCACGGTGCAAGGTTGGTTCGTGTTGACAATGGCGCACGTTGCACCCGACTAGGCATTCAGCTTATTTTACGATTTGAAAGCGGAGTAGACTAACTTACAGAATGCTAGGTTCAACCGCATAAATTTTACAAATCAACATTATTATTACGGATGGCTAACGGCTAGATGCTACTTATGGCTACAACATCGATGGTCAGCAGTTGTCGAAAAACGTCTTTCGTAATGTGTTTCATTTGCCAGAATATGTTACGTTCCAAGAGGACAAAAGATTTGAAAGCTTGGCTCACGCATGGCTCTATAATCAGAACTTCTTTTTGTTTGCACCAGCAGATATATCAAAATTAAATTTGGAGCAATGTTGTACGAACTGTCGAAATATTACAAGCTAAGTCGAAAACTCAGGTCCTTCAGCGAACAACTCGTTGCGGAGTCTCCAAGCATGTCACTAAAGAATTTAAATTTGTTTCGAACTACTATTCTGATACGATATTCTACTCTCAGATTCTCGATGCGATCGCAAGCTCCCGTGTCGCGGAGGAATGTACGCGTGAGGTATAAATGTGAACAAATCAACGCTGGAATCTTGCATATTTATTATTATATTATAAATAATGTGCTAATAAACGTTAAATGCTGTCGTTAAGTTTATATAAGGCGACTTAGTCTAGTGTTAAAATAAACATAAGCATGTCTCGTGAATTCATGCTTTACAATTTATCTTGTTTGATGAGATTTGAAATTCTATTTATAGATTAATACAATATGTTATTAAAAAATTTACTTGATCGTTTAATTTAATTAATAAAGAAATAAATAAATTTCGGACAGCTTCCACAGAAAGATCTTCAGATAATAAATATCCTTATTGTATACATATAAGTCTTGTCAATTTACAAGACATAATTATTTTATTTCATTATAATTATCATTAATACATTAAATACATTAAACAATCAGGGAGGGGCTGATCGTTCCTGGTTCAAAGTTGCCGAATGCCCATAAAGCAGTGATATATAACTTTAGATTTTAAAAACTATAATTATCTTATAAAAAGAAAACAAATAGGTAAATAATTAAATTAATTTGAATTATAAGTCTTAACTTTATATTATCTTATTGTCTCTGATCTCTTTACTTTAGACATTGCTGATATTATAAAATTTCGCTTTAGAATAAAAACGTACCTAGGCTAGCTAAGCTAGGAATAGGAACCCAGTTAGCCTTCCTTTCTTTTATCATGAACTATGATCGTCATTGTGAATGACGTAGGTGGTGTAGGGACTCTAAAGGAAAAACTTTTTTATATTGTTTTCAGAACGTTACCCCCAATTTTATAATCTTCCAATTTCAAGTTACTATATATATATATATATATATATATATAGTAACTTTTATATATATATATATATAAGTCAGCGAAATCAAAAGCTTTTGTGAATTTTTATAGAGACAGTCATGTTGCTATGCATCTTTATTAGGTATTGACTGCGGAATGCAGAACGTATGTTATACCTACATACTTACTTACATTTATTTTACTGTTATATACTACGTAGATAAATATTTTATGTATTTCACAGAACAATGGTACATGTAGCCGTGCAGTCATCGCAGAATGCACTATTTGCCGTTATGCTAATGGAAATCACCTTTTAGAGATTATAATAGGTATTGTTTTTTGCTAAGGTTTTTTGCATACTTAGAAATACATACATTGTTGCATTATGTGGATATCTTGACCATAAAAGCAAAGAACCTCCTTCTGTCTTATCTACACCTAGATTTGAAAAAAATAATGTTTGTTAAGGACCCGTTTATTCACATACATAATTTTTTTTCTCGAATTCTTAGTTGGTTGGTTAGAAAGTTGTTCCTTAGGATGAGTATAGTGGCCTCCTTTCAGCTTAGTACACCCCTAGCCGATAACTCTGTATAGTCCCATATTCATTTCACCAAAATGAGTCTCTATAGTAGTTTAGTTTGTAAATAAAAACAACTCCATATTTTTTGTATATATATGCGCCTGCTCAATTAATACATTTATCACATCAAACGTAAATATTAAGAACCTACACACGCACTAACTATAGATTTTTAGAGTCCCGTACCCGAAGAGCAAAAACGGGTCCCTATTACTAAGACTCCGCTGTCCATCCGTCCATCCGTCTGTAACCAGGCTGTATCTCATGAACAGTGATAGCTAAACCGTTGAAATTTTTACACGTCATATTTTTGTTTTGTTTGCCGAAATAAATTAACAACAAATACGAAAAGCAATAAATAGAATATTTAAATGTGGCTCCCATATATAATATACACGTTTTTCAGCTGTTTTTTTGCTAGATAATGGTACGGAATCGTGTGTGCGCAAGTCCGACTCGCACTTTGTAGATTTCTCACATCATTGAACAGATTACCATCGAAGATATCTGTAGGCAATGCAATTTCTCAATACGAATACGGATGTGGTTCTTGCTTTGCTTAGTAGCAATAAAACTAAGTACAAATTAATTGAATCGTAAATAAACTGAAAATCAATTAAACGGTTATCGAGCCACGAAGTTGACCTATAGCGTACACTAGATGTCGACACTTGTATACACATTCCAGTCTAAACTAACCTTAATATAAAGGCTCAACAAAAGAAAGTGACGCAATTGAAGGAGCATGGAGTCCTTGAAATTGTCGCTTGGCTTGGTTTATTAGATATGAGTGTAAAGCCTTGTTTTGACTACAATATCAATCTGCCTGTACATGGTAGAGATTCCTCGGTCTCGCACTAAACGCTTTGCGTCGACTTTTACTGTGCGAACTACCAGGTTGTGGAATACGCTGTCAAATACTCTATTTGCCGATGAATATAATTTCGGTATTTTCAAATCGCGAGTGAATCGGTTTCTTCTAGACAAGTGTGCTTCATCTCAGACCGTATCGTGGCTTAAATCATGTTAATCAATCAGATTCCCGGCTGGAGCAGTTTAATAAAAGGATGATTTTTGAAATCTTAGCTTTGGGTATTAAGAACATAACAAGGGTTTTTTTTAAATTAATAAAGTACTTAATTACCGCAGTTGTTACAATTTAAAAATCAAACCACTACTGGACCGCATTACGATAAAGTTGAAATAGTAACCTAAGTTAAATTATACAACAAAAGCACCTATACGTATGTAAGCTACATTGTACTGTCCTGGACTTTACTCAAATAAAAACTCTTTCAAACAAAAACAGAATTTGTCATATCGTATCAACCGTGTCCCAGAAATCAGGTAAAAAACAAATAATAGCTGTACATTTACTTCCTTCTCCATTTTGAAACTCTGATACAAAACTCAAAATATGTCGTACCTACATCAGAATACATGTTTGAATGAATTAATGAATGAATAAATATAGCTTTGTTATACACATAACAAAAGATAAAAAAATACAGCATGACAAATTTATACAATAGTACGTTAGGTGGACTTATCGCCTAAAGCATGTTTACTAAAACTATTAGGGTTATTTCGGTTTGTCCTCTCAACCCGTCTCCTCAATTAGACAAGCAAATAGACTCGTGAGTGTAATTTCGTGTACAACATTTCCTTCGAGGCCTCTAGGCCTAGTGCAGACAATTACCAGATGTTTCCTACAACAGTATTTCCTTGAAAGCTTGCAGTAGATACTGTTATTTAATCTGTGGCCGTAATTGGAGATCGTGCTGGTTGGTTTGTTCCGGATTTATTAGTAAAGTTTAAAAATCTTATAGTTAAATACAAACAAACTTTATCGCCGACTAATCTGTTACAATTCTAATTTTTTTTTTACAAAAACGAACATAAAAAATTATCATAAAATATTCTGCAATTTACAAATGAATAATGTGGGTACATACGTAAAACAAATTAGTAATGTGCGTTGTCCACCTAAAACAAAAGTTTTATTTGCAATTCAATTTTAAATGTAACAGCCAGCCGGAAGAATGCCTTATTGAAACCATAAAATTCGAACGAATATATATAAGTATTTTGTTAGGGTTTATATTACCTGCTTGGGAAGTAGATAACCGTACATTTATAAAAAGATATGTTTCGTAAGTAGCCCTAAGAATAAAACAGTTGTCTCTAAGCTAATAAGAATAACGAGGAATTAGGAAACAGACCATAGAACTGTTGGGATCACTGAGAAAAATAATCAGTTTCTTCTATCCTTTAAGTATGCCACAAAGTAGATACTACCACTATCAGTCCCAACGGAAGACCAGCGCGGGTGGTTTACAATCGGCATCATGCCGAGTTGGGACGCGTGACAAAAAACATGCTTCATTACTACTCTATTTTTTATTTTTTTATTAAAATTCAAAATTTGTGACAAAGAAAAACAATGTCACAAATAACACCATCTATTCTTTTCTATTCTACATTCATTCTTTTCTAAATGAAACAAGAACTAACAAATATGTTTTTTTTATTTTTCCAGATGATTCTCCCCGCCCTCATGACAGCGTGTCTTATATCGCTGTCACAAGCCGCCGGCGAGGAGTACCTCCCACCCAACAAAGGTTACAATTACGAACCGCCCTCCGTACCCTTCCCCCCCATCAACAACCCTGTCAAGGTATGTGGGGAAAAATATCATTCAAAACTAATTAAGTGGCATTTACTGCCTTATTAATTAATGTATCTTAACGTAGAGCATCTTTTGCCTTGTTCTATCCAATGGAGAACGTCACGCGCCAAAACAAGACAAATGACGATTAAAGTTAAGACGCGTTTATAAATAAGGCTGTATATGCTACAAGCATACTCAGTACGCTGCCCTTAAATGGTGGGTTGCATTTGCGTTATCTGTACATCTAAAGTGGTCATTTTCTTTTTTCTTTTAATAAAGGCACTTGGCCGGTTAATTGTTAAGTTTCAAACATTGTTGAAAAATACGACAAGTTCCAATATGCTGACATACATACTGACAGCTTATATTATGAGCAAATGAAAATTTTTAGCAGAGCCGATTTCCTCTTTTTTCATTAACGTACATAAATTTCCAGATTTATTACATGTATATAAGTAAAAAAAAAATTTTTTCTTTTTGCTTGATTGGCCACCACACTCTGTGTATTGTGCCAGTTCTCAAGTTATTAGCTTTCCTTTTTCATCACTTAGCAATATATTTTATCCACGACCCTCTACTTCCTATTTCGGTACACGACCTACCCAAAAAGCCTGCATCACAACTATACCTCACACAGATAAAACATAACATGCCCACATAACTTGTATCAACAATTAAATTATACAATTACTGAACAAATGATGAGATTTGTTCGTCCTACGCTTTATAATTCACAATGCAGCTGCGACCTTCACAGAGTTGTATTAAACTATTGAAATGTCAAAATCACAACAAGCGCCGACTGAAGTATAGATGGCGCTAATAGTAGTTTAATGAGTGAGCTACTGTCGCATACAAATCAATTTCGCACCTTTATGTTGCACGCTCTGTGGGTAAAGAAGTTTAATTTTATTATTTTAATTTAAATTAAATTAAATATAATGATTCTATCTAAATATTTGTACGTAAAGTAATATAACATAAAGGTATCAATTTAATAATTACCAATGAAATTCACTTCAATTTCACACATTTACTTTGGAGCGCAATGAAACTAATAATGTCTTCAACTAAATGTGCGTATTTGAATTTTGTCTATGCATTTTATGAAATGACTTTAAAAAAACAAACCTCACAGTAAATTGGTACATTATTATTTCTCTACCAACACTAAACTCGTTGACCATGAATAATTGCATTGTTCACGTGCAGTTTGTATGCATGACTCATAAAACTGTCAGGCCTACGCGTTTTGGGATGAGATCGCTTTGAATAGATACAACTATGATTTAGGAGTAACATGGGTGTAATAGACACTCGACATGACCAAAATGAGGTCGTTATAAGTTATTTATTTTAATATAATGAGGCAAAGCGCAGTATGAAAATTACAAATGTGTTGTGCTCGAGGAATAATATTATAGTGCTTATAAATCTTTGAAGATAAGTGAAGTCCACTATCCCACAATTTGGCTAGCGAGGTGGATTATGGCTCTTTAATATGGGAGACCCGTGCCCAGCAGTGGGACATTATGGCTTAATACGTATGCGTAGTTATTCTCGAACAAATGATTTCAGTATAAGTGACACTTTAAATACTGAATACATTCAGTATTGTATTTAGAAATGTCGTCACAGTTGCCATAGAAACCAAAGAGTATGTTTTAACGAAGTATATTTTTTCTACTTTAAATTACGTCACCTGTCTACATCTATACAACTGTCATTGGTTAAAATACAAAAATACAGTCAAAACCTCTTCTTATTAAGTAGGTTAAAAATACAGCTTATATTTTGCACGATTCTCTACCTACCCACACATAAACATCTTTCTACAGAATGTTATTAGTATATCCAAATAGGTACAGGCAGTGATTATAATCTAACAGCATTATGTAGGTTTATGTAATTTCACATGATTGTAATAATGATGATGATGATTAAGGCCAGGGTCACGTGTGTAGGTCGCCGCTAGTTTAAGGTCTTAGCGGAAAAAAGTGCAGGCGGTACGTCATGTGGGAATTAGCCTTACCTACTATAATTACCCAGTTTCAAATAACTATTTTAAAAAGTGACTGACAATCATCGACGTGTTTTTTTTAATCGATACATACAAAAACACGACTCTTTTTTTCTTTATAATATTAGTACATATATTCATAGATTCGTTATTAATAGTTATCTCTTATTCTGCTTGTTATTTATAAATTCTTATATAGATTTATAGGTTATTAATGGCGGCTTTTATATAAATCTGTGTGATTAGGATTTAAACTGGTATGTTTGCGATGTTCCAGCAACCCACCCCAGCGCCGTACAGGCCACCCCAGAGGCCTGCGCCGCCCCCGCAGAGGCCTAACACCTACATCCCTCCCAACCCGCAACCTCACGAGGTAAATATTTATATTTACCTACTTTCATCATACCTACTACCTACCTATAAAATTACATAATTATAAGGCTTTATAATTTACTAGCTCTTGCTCGCAGCTTCGCCCTCGTTAAGTTTGTTTTATGGGAAAAACAATAAGTAGTCTATGGCACTCTTCTTGCACCACAAATTACTAGGGTGCCTCAAAACAAATTGAATTTTTTACATCAATGCCTCAGACTATCTCTGTGCAAAAACGATTTGACACTCAATTGCTGACATTGGCAAATCGGGGCATGGAGTCCAAAGAAACATGGCAATTTTTACTCGATCTTTGATGAGGGCCATGATCATCTCTTTCATTTACATGGTCTATAGCTTCCTTTGTCTATTGCTGAACCAGAAGCAAAGCAATAATAAGAAACAGAATTTAAATTTAGATATTTTATTGATCATCGTAATAATGGTCTTGCTGGTTATTATTCGAAGGCGCAATATACTTCGATTTATCTAGAAATAAAAACCAAAATATCAACATTATGAAACTTATCAGCCTTTATAATTTATATTTTTTTTATTTGTTCTTGATTATTTCCTTTTTGTATTTATTACGAACGCCATCATCACGATAAACAACTTTCACTATGTGAACTACAGAAAAAAAAAATTTTTTTTCTAATTCTGGGTTGGTTTTATAGTGAAAGTGCTTTGTAATGGTAATTAACTATTAACGCTTTGCTATATTACCTAAACATACATAATCTTAATTGTATGACGTAAGTATTTCAATGTCTTGCTATAAAATTGATACATATTTAGGTACGTACCTCTTACCTCTGATGACATATGTTGAGAAGCTAAACAAATAAATATATATGGAATAAAAACACGTAACTTCACTATAAAGTTTAATATCAAATGTGAAAAAGTATTACAGGAAAAAGTCCTAAAACCCAATTGCTCAGCCATAGTCTATGACAAAGTGTCAAATATTATTTAAGTTACAGTCGTATGATTTTTTTTTATCAATAAGTTAACTAAAAATATAACTTACTATATCAACAAAGTTATAAAACATTAATATTTATAACTACATAAGTTCAGTAAAATTGTAAACAATGGCCTACAACCTCTCGGGGATACCCGTACCTAATGGGACGTATGTTACAAATGTTGAGTAAATTTATGTTAGTTATAGAGTAAGTAAAAACTTACAGTTTGGACCTATCAAGTCTTCATGCGAGTAGCTAGGTTTCTTGCTAGGTATCTGGTCATCCACTACGACCCTGTTTTCCTCTAAATATGACAACAATATTAAAATCTAACTAAAATAACTATGGTATCGTATTTTATTCAACTATATTAGATAAAAATCAAAGAAACGTACCTTCGCTGCTTGCTAAATATTTATAATAAAATATAAAGTTAAAAAACTTGTTTGAATTTTGTATTTTGAAAATATTCTACTTTTATTTAAAAAATGATTTGTATACTTACAAGGTACGTATCCAGGATCGACTGTAAAACAAAACAGATGTCTACTTAGCTTATAGTTCTTAGAACTGTTGACCTAACGACCACAATAATTATAAAACCTTAAAAATTAAAGGAGAACAGTTTGATAGTATTTTTTTGTATCTAGTACTTAAGGCTGTATTCCACATGTTATTTTTTGAAATATAATTCCCCAATCCACGGACTCGCACAAAACGCTTCGCGTCTACATTTATTGTGCGAACTGCAAGGTTATGGAATTCGCTGCCAAGTTCTCTATTTCCCGTTAGCTATTATCTCGGTCTCTTCTAATCGCGAGTAAATCGGTTTCTTCTAGGCAAGCGCGCTACATCCTAAACCGCATCGTTTCTTTACATCAGGTGAGTTGCGGTCAAGCGCAAGCATATCGGCTATAAAAAAACCCGAGTTATTTAAAATAATTTAAACTATTGTTAAACCTGTGTACCAAGTTTCGTCTTAACAAGTTGATAACCAGTGTTTGAGTACCATCAACCATACAAACATTTAAAATAAAAGTTACAGACAAAATAATTTTTGTTGTCAGACTAGTAAAAGAGACGGTACAGCTTACTAATCTTTGAGCTATGTCGATTACCTTGATTCTTCTACATACAAATCCTAAATTACGTTCACTTAAACGCGCTCTCAAATTCTTATTAATTATTTTATTAAGGCTTACTTGTAATAGGTTCATCTGTGCTGCATTTTGTGGATGGACCTTTTGTTATGATCGATAAAGTAGATCTATTTTGTCGCATAGTCAGCTTTTGGGTGTTGCGCTTCCAATCTCTTTTATTATATTTATCTCCTGGTAAACAACAACATAAATGAATTGTAAAAGTTCTTGCTATTGAGGTATAGGAGGTGTTCTTGTCGAAGATGGCGCTACTGGAGCGAAGAAATCAAATATTCGTATCCCAGACGAGTTAATATAAAATTAAATATACTGTGACAGTGTCGCACTTGAGAAGACACAACAGTTCTCAAATGACATAAACTATATTAATTTTGCTATTATGGTGATCAAGAAAATATTATTTTGTTACATATTTTACACGCATTTAGATTTTTGTTAAAACAAATATGGAATGATGAAAAAAGTCAAGTCACGATATCAGTACGAGTATTCCTCATTATGTTATGTCATTTAAATACATATAGTTACCTACTGCCAAGTTGTAGAAATAAGTTTTTTTTTTTATTCTTTCTTGATTGGCCACCACACTCTGTGTATTGTGCCAGTTCTCAAGTTCTTAGAAATAAGTTTGTTTCGTGAAATTAATTGATAAGCATAAGCAATACATCATGTTTTGTCACATTATGTGTCGCAAATCCTCAAAAAGGTTATTTTAAGTACCTATTCAAAGTAAAAGCACGTACTTCTTAAAGTATTATTGACTGTGTACAACTCACCAGTCTCAATACCTGTAAATAAATAGACTTAAATGATAGTTTCATCTAAGCACAGTATAATAGAAGCCAAAAATATCAAAGTAGATTAGTCTAATTAACACAAAAAGTTTGTGAACTTACTTGAAAGTATATCTCCGTATGCTAAATAAGTATAACATATTATTTACAGTAATTTATAAATAAAAAATTAAGAAAATTTATTAGTTCAAAGGATGTTTTAAAGAAATAAAACAACAAACATGCAACTTTTATTCCATAATATTTACATAAATCATACCCATGTCATTTTGTTTCTGTTTCATGGCTTCAACAAAAAAATACATCATAAGTTTACGGCTTAGGTATATGTTTATATGACTTGATGAGATATTATGATTTTGTTGTACTTATATGAAAAATTATGTTAAAATTAACGGTTTGTGTAACAAAAAACTTAACTTACCAATTCTCTCATCTGAATTCCATCCCTCAATCATATTTGACGTATATACTACTACAATAAGCTGAAAAATTGTAACTTTTTTACTTACTTATGAATCCAATGATTAATCTATATATTTTAATAACTATTTTATACTCACCAAAAAACATAATAAATTATTATTATTTCCGTAAAATGAGGTCATATTTTTAGCGAGAACCAAAATTTACATATTTTTCATTTTCCTGTAAAAATGGTGAACGTAGCTATAATATCTGAAAACGAAAATTATTTATAGCAAGTTATAAAATATTTTATGAGGTAGCGAAAATTCGTTTTTGGTACCTCGATAAAAGCTACTTACTATATTTCATTTTATAATGTATTATTGTAATATACACATACGGCTATATTATAGATAGTTCAGATATCACACAAAGTACCTAATGAAGTAATTTTGTGTTAATTATTTACTAGATATAAGTGCAGTTAGAAGTTCTAAATCAAATTTATATGCCAGATATAATTTACAGATAACGCCATATATCGAGCGTATCAATACAGTAACTTTATAGTAACCACTAAAATACAACATCAGAGAGTAAAGTACAATTAAAACTCATACTAAAAGCAAGCTTTCTTTACCATACGTAGGTGTTAGATGAAGGTGATAATTCTTAGTCTATTAGCTAAGGTGGTCACTCGTCTCTTTTCGCCATATTAGGTACCTTCCTAATTCACTAATCAAAATCCCGTCTCTTTCTAGCATCACGAAGAGCACCACGATCATCATGAAGACCACCACCATCACGAACCCGGCATGCCTTTCGACTTCTCATACGCCGTGAGCGAAGATGATAACAACTTCAGCCACAACGCCATCTCTGACGGTGACGTCACTCGCGGTGAATACAGAGTCGCTCTTCCCGATGGACGTACGCAGATCGTGAAGTACACTGCGGATTGGAAGAACGGTTTCAATGCTGAGGTTAGTTCTGATGGCGGATCATAGATGGCGTTATTGCAAAAGCTGTCATCGCCTGGTAAACCGAGTTTTGTGCGAGAGGCGTGTGCTCAATACATCTATCACTGTATACAGAGTTATCAGTTAAGGATGTACTAAGCCGAATGAGGGTTGCTATACTCATAATTGCGATTCACTATCGGACTAGCCCTGAAATCGAGAAAAAATTAAATTGGTCTTTGAGAAAGTGTATGAAACAGCAATTTTTTTATTCTCGAGTTCGGAGTTGGCCTCATAGTGCAAGTTATTGATTAGAGAGTGTATAGTGACCCTCTTTCGGTATAGTACCTACACCCGTAGCCGATGACCCTGTATATCAATCATTTGGGCCAGAGAAGTTTAACTATTTTGCGGATTATAATTAATAAATGAGCACATTTTTGTGGAGAAGGAAACAATCGTGTGAAAACTTCATGATTTCTTAAGTTGTTAGTGTGTCTCAAAAATTCAACTACCTATTCACGCCATAGCATGCCTCGCGATATTTTTATTACTCAAAGAATCAGAAAGTAAGTTTCGCCTTAACGAAATTGTAAGCCTGTTTTTGTATATTTCAGGTCACTTACGAAGGCGAGGCGCAGTACCCTGAAGCTCCCGCTGGAGGCTACGGCCGTGGCCCAGCGCAGCCCAGCGGTGGACAACAATACGTGCCTCCCAGCCAAGGCGGTGGTTATCAATACTAAACCATTCTTTAAAGTGAGACATTCTACATGTGGCGCCATCTATCCGCCACTATACACCAGCTCTACGCAATCACGCCTGATTATCATCATAGTAGGACTGGTCCATGCACCTAGAAAACTATTATCAAGTTGTTTCTTTCACTATGAGATATAATAGTGTGTACGTGTGCAAACCCGTATTGCAAAAGAAATGATTTATTTTTTTGAAAATAACATATTTACGATAAACGTTACTTCGTCAGCTAAATAGTAAAAAGCAGGTACTTTATGGCGAGTGGTTAAAATTGTAAACAACACTGTTAAACACACGTCAATAACTTCTTTTAAGAGTTTATTTTGCATACGATCGGTGTTTTCTGGATCCATAGACTTCTCCCACATGTGTGTGTCAGGATAAACAAGGTCTCTTAACCTTTTACTCTCAAACTTTATACATATCAGCGTGCAGAAGTGAGGGTCCTGTACAGATAATATTTTTTTACAGGTTTCACATCTTAATGAAATTAAAACCATGTTTAGATGACGAGGCTTTAAATTGAACATAATGACAAAAATATTATCTAATGTGTAAGTAGCTACAAAAAACAAAGTACAAAGAGCATTTTAACTTGACAGATGATATGGTACTCTTTCAAATCAACTATGTTTTCTGAACGCACCGAGAGATGGCTCTAGTGCGCATTAAGTAAAGATATTATGTTGAGTTTGTTATGTCAAGCATGCTAGCGCCATCTTTCGGAAAATTCAACAACATAAAGTTACGTAACGAAAAGAAACTAACAACACTACCAATAATCACAGTAGCAGCTATGTTCAACTTTACCAATCAGACACTAGGTGGCGTTAAAACTAATTTTAACACCTCTTAGTGTTGTGCTTGGTATAATTAAATAAAAAAAATATTGTAATAGTAATTATTTCTATGCAAATAAGTAATCGATTTTAATTATTATTATAAGCATATTTCTATTAGTTAAGTTTCCCTACATCAAATTACTTACGTGATGTTACATTAGTTACCAATTTTGTTACCAGTAAAAATATTAAGTATTAATTTTTAATTTCTATGATTTTTGTATGTCAATATGTATGTAACGAAAAAAATATACTTATTATATTTCTTAAACAGGAAAAAAAATATTCTTAGCATACAAAGTATAATAAGGTCAAATGTAATCTAAATAATACTCATAATTTTATTCACTGCCAGTACATATTATTATATTTATTGTATAGTGTAAAATTTACTCAAGAAGTCCTTTTGTACCTTATTTTGTAATAAAATAAAAATAAGACAATTGTTTTTTTCTTTAATCTTACCCCCGATACGTAGAAATACGAATTCTGCAATAATAAGTTTAAAGACGTGCTGTGTGTGTTCTCTACAGGTGTTCTCCTTCAACAGAATATGATTAAAGACTGTGTCTATGTATGATTAAGGTCTCCAATGGTAAAGCCTGATGGGGCACTAGCTCGTTCTGCCAAAGAGATAGCAAACTTATTTACTTATTTATCCTCACGTCTTGATGCTGGTAGCACAGTACCTCCATCTATACTTGGCAGTATGACAACAATGTCTGGAATTCGCATTCGCCAAATGGAGGTACGCAGAACGCTATATAATTTGGTCATGAGCAAAGCTAGTGGCGAAGACGGAATTTCAGCAATAGTCTTGAGGACATGTGCACCTGAGTTGAATTCTGTGTATACACGCCTCTTTCGGCTCTTTCTTGAGACTGGCCAAGTGCCGAAGTCTTGGAAGTTAGCAAACGTGCAACCTGTATCTAAAAAAGGTAGTCGTGCCGATCCTGTAAAGTACACGCCAATTTCAGTAACGTCCTTACTCTGCAAGAGTTTTTGGTGCTGCAATTAAAAACATCTGGATAGGTTCCCACATTAATGGGACAATTTCCAATCTATTAAATAAATTACTTAGTTACCTCTGTTTTTCTAATTAAATAAGAAGAAATTAGCGATTAAATATTTATTCTTTTACTTTGAAAATTTTCAGAGAACCTAATGACTGAGTGTGCCGTGAATATAATCCGATAGTATAGGTGAAAATAATCCGATTTCTAATAAAGAGACTGCCTGGGATCCTACAAAATTCAAAGACGTTTATTAAATCATTTACGGGATCAAGAAAAACTTGAACCAAAACGTGATTGTGGCCGTGTTTTTTTTGTCAGCAATGTAATGCCAATGGAGATCACTACTATCAAATTAAATAAATAGAACTTTTACCCAAACTAATTAGTTTATATGGTAGGCAACCCCAACCCGCCATTTCAAAAGTATGTGTTTATCTGTGTCTAATATTAGCAACCATAGTGTTCCTGGTACTTTTGCGAGCGAGACAGATATATGTTTATTTCCAAATGATTAGTGATTTCAAAGTTTCGTCGTCGCGTCACCATAGCGGTTACACGTTTTTCAACGCACGGCAAAGAGGTTTACAACTCTATGTAATATATACTTCTCAATCTCTCCATCACTTTACTACATAATATGGCGTGTGATCTGATTAATATCTTGACCTGCAGCCTGATACAGCCAGTTTTGTATTGACGATTAGTTTCGAAAAGTTTTCCGTCTTCACAGTATTCTTTATGAAGACTTTTCGAAGCAAATCGTCGATTCAAAACTTGCTGAATCAGGCTGCAGGAGATTTTGGACTTTAAGTTTAGGTACCTACGCGTACCTACTAACCACATTTTCTACTTTTACTTGATCAATATTCAATAACTTGTTACACATAGAAACAGGAATACATACTTTGTTATTCTTTATATTTGACATTGGCCCAAATAGTAAACTTATGACGCTCTATTAAAAAAAGAAACACGCAGTAGACATAGAAAGACTTTGATATATTTTCTTAATCGTTTTTATTTATAATCGTTTTAATTAATGATATGATAATTTGGTTTACCTAATATGTCAAATCGATCATAATTACCTTTAATGAAAATATATTGCTGATGCATTACCTAGAGACTAGTTAAAACCTACAGATAATGCTCCAACCCACCACCAGAAAGCAGCAGGCACATGCTAGTGGCAGACAGTGGCAGTCTAGCTAGATGAACATCACGCGTCGCATCGATCAAATGCTTCAAGAAGTTTTGCAAAATAATATAAGATCCTGGTCCCCTCGGCCCTAAAGTTTTAACTCCTTAAAGAGAGCGTTCTACTTTTTGTCATTTCATTCCAGATTTTGAGGATTATTTATTATAATCAATTAATAAGTTAATTAATTCACAAAACAAGATACTATCATTAAAATTACATAGTTTTGAAGTTTCTAAGTTAAGATCAGGACTATATCACTAAGCATGTGCATACGTCATGTGTTATGGAATTTTATGATAAGTTATCGTTTTAAATGACAAAAGTGTAAAAGTGTTATAATCTGACTAAACTTTTTATGGAGAATGGTGATATAAAGGTTTACTGGCGGCAAAAACCATTGCTACTAGAGTGGTTAGGAAAACATCTTCGGTCCTTGTCGACAAAACGTTTGTAATCTAATGACTCTATAGTAATTTACCTCTAGTGCGATGCGATGCCGACATCTTGTTTTTTCTTGCTTTGCATGAAATTATGTTCCGTGGTTGAGTTTACAATGTTCAGCGTGTATATACATTTTTCGCGGGTAATATAATATATAATAACTTCAGTTTCATAACTGCAGAAAAAATGCTGTAAAACGAAGCAAATAATAAATAGCAGGTATATTTTTTAGTTCTATTTTTAAAATATTTTTTTAATAACCTAACACATGAACTTGGAACGGGACATCGGAGAGCTTACGATGAATTTTAGGTTGCGCTTAGTTTTCTATTTGTTTTAATACTGCATGTCTTGTTTCTCTATCAGTTAACTCAAAAAACTCTATTTAGTCCCCACAAAAATACATAAGAATACAGGCTTTTATAATAGAACTAAGTAGCTTATAATTTATGATGTGTTCTTAAAAATTTCATATGTTTCAGATATGGCAACTGTAGTTGTTGAGGAAATCGCCACACAGGAGTTGTCTGATCAGAACAAAAGACAAGAATGGCTTAAAACTAAGCTACGAACCTTGTGGTCAGAAGTCCAGTTCTGTGGTCTGTGTTTAGAAATGAATAGATCATACTTTACGCTGGATACAGACTTTGTTATCAATGAAAGTCACGATACCAAGCCATTGAGTGATATTATTGGTTATGTATTAAACGTAAATGTAAGTATTATAACATTTAGTATCATACTAAACCATGTTTAACTTATTTTTGATCTTAGTCCAGTGTGTGATAAATATCTTTTAGACTTATTCCACTTAGCTATGGTTGCACTTTAATCTATTGATGATTGATCGACCTGTAAAAAGCAGGGAACTGTTACACCATCTAAATAATTTATTAACAAAGTTTTATTTCTACTTGGATGGTTGGATAATGGAAATGTCAGATATTTGAATATCTACTTGAAGAAGATAAACATAAAGATTTTATAAATAAATTATTTAGATTTAAATGAAATAGGTAACTATTATTCAGTACATCCTAATTTAAAATTACTTACATTTCAGATAAAGGATCATGCGACAAGTGATATAATATGTGAACAATGCACAGATAAAACCATTCAGTCCTATATATTCATTGAAAACACCAAGAACTTATTTGCAGTCATAACTAACTGCGTGAATGACTTACTCTCCAAAGTCACAGACCTAAACAACGAATTAGATATAAGCCAAAAATATGAAGAAACAAATGTAATGATAGTTACAGAGCATGATACTGAAATTAACGAATATATTAAGGAAATAATATCTGGGAAAAACCCTTTACTGGCAGACCAATGTTCAAAAGAACGAATACCTCCCAAAGCTGATTCAAATAAAAATAAAGAGGTTTACGGCAAGTCATACATTCAGAAAAATGGCCCCGTAATCATACCAACACACAGAATTATTAAACATCCAAGATTGAATAAGGTATTAAGAAAAGATAATGAACCAAATGAAACGCCAACATTTACACTAGAAAATGGAAGTCTAGTCATAGCACCGTTGTCTTTAAACACACCGTCTGCTCCAAATTACAACACATACGCATGCCATTCATGTACTAGCATTTTCACTACATATCGATCTCTAAAGGAACATGAAAAGGCAATCCATAATACAACAATATATCAGTGTAGGATTTGCAGTAAAAAGTACAATTCTCAACAATACTTAGATATACATTACATTAATGGTCATGAAAAGTCTAGATGCAGGCATTGCAAATATCTGTTTGATACTAAAGAATTAAACCATCATCTACGGGAGAAGCATGAAAAACAAGTCAATATTTGTGAATACTGCGATCTTGTATATTATTCCACCGAACAATTGGAGACTCATTTCAAATCAGCACATTTGAACAACAATGTGCAATTAAATGACAATAAAACCCAATGTGTGATGTGCCTTAGGAATTTTAGGGTTGAGGAAATCAAGAGCCATAAATGCAAGTTTTCTTGTCTGGAATGTTTGTCTACGCCGTGCTTGCACTACAGCTATTTAATGTCATACAGAGAACAAGTACTCAGTCATGCGACGAAAATACAATGTTTAGATTGTGATTTTACAACTAAAAGAAAGGAGCAACTCATTGCTCACGTTAACAGGGAACATTTAGACCATCATCCATTCACATGCGACGAATGCGGGACACAGTTTTATACAAAGCTAAGTTTAAAAACGCACATAGATCAGTTTCATCATGATCTGAACTGTCAGTTCTGTGATTATGAATTTAAAACTACTAAATTGCTTCATCAGCATAGAGAACTTTGCAAAGGTATAGCTAGAAAGTTTTCGTGTGAACTATGTGTTGCATCGTTCAATACTAGCGTAGAATTGCAGAAGCATGTGAGCATAAGACACAGCGATATTGTCTACCCTTGCACATTATGTAAGAAGGAATTCACAAATGAAGTGACACTTAAATCCCATCATGCTAAAGTGCACAGTGGAATTCAACATAAGAAACGTAGAAAGTTTATAGAGTGTACACTATGTGACATAACCTTTAGTAACGTCAAAGAAATGCTTTTACATGAGCAGTTACATGATACAAATGAAATGTTTCCATGCAAGGTCTGCTCCAAACAGTTTACGAGTCTCAAAAAGTTGTACATGCACAAACAGAAACATTACAGTTACAAAGTAAAGTGTGAGAGCTGTAACAAACTAGTAGTTGCATCGTACCACAATCAACATGTTGCAATATGTTCAAAATTCAAGAACACAACGCTTGTGTGCGAGATATGTGATAAGAGCTTTCAAACACCGTCCGCACTAAAAATTCATAAACGACTTCACGATCAGCCAATAATATGTGAATACTGCAATAAATTTATCAAACCAGCTTCAATGAAGAGTCACATAAATTTGAAACATTCCGACAATTCCGTAGTCAGCAGCGATCATATGATTAAGTGTGAACACTGCGATTATGCATCAAAGAAGCGACTGGATTATGAAAATCATATGAACAAAGTGCATTTAAAAGTGAAACCGTATATTTGTCAAATTTGTGGAAAAGCATTCTGTGGGAAAGCGAGACTTGTTGAACACGCTCGGACACATTCCGTTGATAATCATTGCTTTTGTACTTATTGCCATAAGAAATTTGCAAACAAAGTGTGTCTTAAAATGCACATGAGAAAGCATACCGGTGAGAAACCGTATGAATGTAACATATGTTTAGAAAGATTCCGTTCTTCTAGTATAATGAAGACGCACAGATTAAAGAAGCATCAGGATAAAACGATACAGTGTCCGTTATGTGACTCAATGTATCATTTAGCTGCTGAAATGAGGTTTCATGTTAAGAAAGTACATTGGAAACGGCCAGAGCCTTTTGATTTCAGACAAATTGTACCTGAAGAGTATCATCACTTGTTTGAAGATCGGAGACTGCAGAAATTAGGAGAAATCTAGTAAACCTGGATTCTTATCTACCGACTTCCAAAAAAATAGGATATATACAATTCAACTGTACTTTTTTTTATGCTTTGGAAGGGTATTATTTCCAAGTTTTGTTTTTTGATTGGAATGAGTAAGTTCTAGATGCACCTGCTGTAATGAAAATCAGTTTTAACTTTTTTTTAAATTAATTACCTATTTTATTTAAACCATAATGTATTGAATTTTATAACAAGCTATTGAGCTTGTTGAAATATCATTGGATCTTCTAGATAAATCCTATTAAGTTATTTATCAATTCAGGACATTATTATTTATTTTTGCAATATAATTTACTGCTGGGCTCTGCGGTGTTTACCGCGGATCTCTAATTTTGTATAGCTTATGTTACTCCGTGACAATGTAGCTTTCTATTGGCGAAAGAATTTTGGAAATCAGTCCAGTATCAGAGGTTAATTCGTTACATACAAAAATAGAAATCTTTCTTCTCTATAATATTAGAATAGAATATAGTATAATTTGTATAATATAATATATTTAGGTATATAATATAATTTGTATCATACATAATTAAAATATGACTATAGTTAATATGTACATAAATTAAATTTATAAAATAATAATTTACACCATACGTTATTAAACTAGGTACAAATTACATTAAATACAAAAGGGTTCACCAATGTTTAATATTTATGTAGGTACCTACCTTCTTTTGTCTGTATACCTACCTAGAGAGCTAGTAGATACTTTTACTCACCATTAAATTATTTTATTGGTATATGTAGGGTAAACATACCGGTTTGCCGACCACTGGGTACCCACTTCGCACGCGGTTATTCTGACAGACAGTATTTTATTTAATATTCCGCCTTTCAATCCTGACGAAAATGACGGTTTTATTATTATGAACCAAGATCCAAAGGCATAACCTCACAAAATGAACTCTCAGTCGCGATTTGAAAATTCAATGTGTGGACCAGGGTTAGAATCCGTAGTATAATTGTATTAATTGTACTATTATTTCATGGTGTGTAGTATTGTAATGCGACTATACTACGCGAAAACAGCATAATTTTATGTTCGTGTGACACAATAAAATTATAAGGGGATTTTCTCTTACTTTTTATATATTTCATATTTCTGTAGGTACGGCAACACCAAATCAGGCATCGACAAATGAATCGGGGATTTCCGTAATATGTTTTACTATTTCAATCATGTGACAGAGATAGATTGCCAAAGTGCAATTGATTTTTGATTTTAACTCTGATTGCGAAAGAATGGCATAGGTGCAAAGTTAACTTAGTAAAAACAAAATAAGAGAATAAACTTGCAACTCGCTCCATCGACTCCCTAATACTTTGTTGCGATGCTATTAAAGAAAGCAAGTCTAATAACTGCATCGCTTTTATTCCATCTGAGTCAAAGCTAATGACGAAGTTCCGATCGGCGAATTAGTTGAGATTGACGTCCACTTGCTTAAATTTGATTAATATTGGTTATTTCTTTATTATTTTAACTGTCAATAAAGATGTAACTCGTTAATGCCACTTAATTTAATTTCAATTAACGAAGCGTTTAGACACGTAGGCATGCTAGAAAAAAGTAGTATAGTTTTTTGACAAAAAGTATAATTTTATATCCTATGTGGTATAATATTTTGAGGAACTGAATCATACTCTGGTGTGGACGCACGTGATTTTTATCGAAAAAAATAGGAGGTGGATTGATTTTCAAAAGTAAGTTTTAAAGAGTTATTGTTGATTTATTGCTGATGGCTTTGGTTTGTGTGTATTTACTAAATAGACTTGTTCGGGAAGCGCGTTATCATGGTTTTAAAAAGCAATTTAAATTATTTAATTAATACATGCGACATCAATGAAGTCTGAATATAGAGTGATTATTCTTAAGGCTAGAGCTAAGCTAACGAGGAGATTTGTCATCTCAGCGTTCCAGTAATTCCCATCGTATGTTATTGCGTGGGCGCGTAGACTAAAACATGATGACAGTTACTGAGATATAAACAAGGGTCGAGCGACAGACGCTGCGCTGGTGGCATGACACACAATATTTAGCATGTTTTATTTTGATATTCAGATGCCCAAACTCATAAAACTTTCATAATGCTATTGGTTTCTCCTAGTCTTGTTAATATAACTGGGTAGGTATAATTTCATTTTGTTTCATTTCTTTTCTTAATTACCTATTTTAGGAATTTTATCTTGATCTTAAAGCCAAAAGGAGTTATGTATATCTATGTATCCATCGATATTATAATATGCTATGTAATTTTATTTTTAAATCGTTAAAAAGATTAATATAATACCCAATTTCATGAACTTACTAAATGTGTTACTTTTATACTACTATGAACCCTATTGCAAGCGTTATAAGAGTCGTTTTTCTGCCTTGAATAAGGTGGCCGAACACCAGTGTACATAAATAGATAACCGCTATATTTGCCAATTTTACGTATATATATATATTGAATATTATATCACTAATACATCTATAAACGCTAGTTTTCATGAAAGTATACCATTGTCGTATGAAATGAAAAATATCATGGAAATGTCTTGGAGTTACCTACAACATTTCGCTTGAAATCAACTCTGAAACGGACAATCCGCTTAAACGGCCGCTATGTTTACTTACCCTACCCACATTTTTTTTGTGAACGTAATAATATATATTGTTATAACTATAACTTATAAGAACATAAATCGTATGTCTAAATATAGTGCTCAGAATTTTATCTTATGTTTGTGAATAATTGCTCATTATAAAATGATAAAATAATATTATATAACGTAAATACAAAACTGTGAGTACCAAAGAGGGTGGACCTTTGTAAAAAACCTTTCTTTTACGGTTAAAGTTAGGGTGAGTAGTGAGCTTGACCCTTCAAGTTCAAGCTCAATTATGTGGATAAAAAGAAACGGTCAAGAAGTTGTCGAAATAATGTAGAAAAAATTGCTGCTCGCGAGATAGGCTATTCGAGTAAGTATTCGCTCGTAGATCTGCCTAGTTAGTGATGCTCCGATTCGATCTGTTCAAAGATCAAATCGTTCGGATCGAAACAAATACTACGCCTACCATCAATAAATATAGCACTCGTCTCGTATTACATTATTTGGATGCTAATTATAGATTTAAGTGGATTTTTATTTAAAGATTTTTTATTTGCCTAGGAACAATTTATATTTCGTCGAAAAATAAAAAAAAACTCAATAGGTGTTGAAAATACGAATTATTACATTAATTTTGGTGAGATAAATAATAACTATACATTATTTCAGAAGGTTCATTTATTCTGAAACAATTATTCGATTCCGTTATCATCACTAACTGGGTAAATTTTTCGAATAAGTTTCATCCCCAGCTAAGCTACTTTTTTTGCTTTGATATATGGCACCATACCATTAGTATATTTGCCAGTGTCAAGTTTATCAAGTCCCAAGTTATTAATCAATCCAGATAAGTCAAATGTCAAGCAATAAGTCATCGTGGTAAAGTTAAACTAGTTAAAGTCACATCATGTACCCTCGTAAAGCGGTGGAGACTTTACCAGGGTCTCTATGGAGATTTTCCGCGAACACGAAAACCACGTTATTCCATCTTTATATCGCTTGCCCACACTCATGCACGTAAACAAGACATTAATGATTAATAATACACCAATATTACACATTAAAGCTTGCAGAATCAATAGTTTTGCAATAAATACACAGACAGGACGCCATTTTTTCAGCGAACGCGGGAAAAATCCCAGCTAGCTAAGGCTAAGCTCATAGAGGAGTACTGTATACTATGAATGCTGTACGTGTAAGCGTTCTCTTTCTAGTCTGTGATGCTAAGCTAGTGTCCAATCATAGAAGAGTACTATATTGTCCAATGTCCAACACTATTTCTAAGATTTGACTATATCGGAGTACTGTATACTATGAAATAGAGAGGCCACAGAGGTCGCTTTTTTGTCAGTCTGACGCGGTCTGGTGGTATGCCCCAAAACTCAAAGCTCTTTATATGCGTGTGTATCCTGTGTATCAGTAATTCATATGTGTGCACTTTCTATCTACATACATACATAATATTTTATATATGTATATAAAATATTCATTAAAATGATATTTTTTCATACTGTATTATAGCAAAGTGCAGTTCTGCAGGCTGGGCCTACATCAACTGCACTTTTCTGTTATACTGCCTAGGCAATAAAATGAACAGATAGGCAAGTGTACTTAAAGTGTCCCAACACTAGATGCTTTTAAAATCAAGCAACACAATATTGATTTCGTCTTCACATTTGCAATATATTTCATCAATCACAATTCTATTGACAGGCTCACACAAAAATCGAAAACATAATCTAAAACAATCGTTTTATCTATAAAACACACAAATTCGTATGATAAAACACGTAAATACGTAATATTTTAACAAAATAATATCTTCGGGCTGATTTTCATTTCAAGATAAGACATTGACTTTGACATATAGAAATAGTACGTTATTAAAAATAACGCCATTTCTGTGACACCTTTAGGGCAAGGTAACAGAGAGCGTTTATATGATACAAGAAAATGAAATTTTGAATATGTACGTCAGTGTCTTACCGATTGGACGTATATGTCTTTTTTGTTGTTGTCTGTGTCTGTCTGCGTTATTTTATTTTGTACCGAATACTTTCATTTGCATTTTATTGATGAAATATTCCTTATTTACTACTTATATTGCCGAAAACTTTATGTCCTTAACGCAAGCCAATGTGTGTACTTTCTAAGCTCGATTGATTTGGATCAGAATGTAACCTATAAACATGGATACAGAAATTCCCGCCGTAGATCCAAAAAAGTGTCTAAAAACTTACAGTAAGCCAGATAAATCCGTTCTTAAGCCTGTTGTGACTCCTAAAACTACAATTTTACAGTTGCCATTACCTTCAAACCTTCTGGAAAGTAAGATATTAACGACCAAAGTAGCGGTGCAATTATTGTTGGAAGGGACTCTTAATTCTAAAGTTTGTCGATACTGCTTGGCAATAGAGTCACAATTAACTTATTTAGATCAGATAATAGAGGTGGCTGGCAAGGGAGCATTTTACAAAGTGTCTATTAAGGATATAATAGCCAGTTTTCATCCATTCAAGGTAAGACTACATGATATTTTAATGTCATATACACCTCAGAACAGTTTTGTTCCGGAACAGTTATTTAGGGGAAGGGTTAGGTAATTACCAGGTTGAGGCGTTAGCCTTAGCTAAGGTGTAATACTGAAGCCTCGACTGTTGCCAAAATGTGCCTAGTTGTTGGTTTTTAAGGTTCTGTAGTACTGTTGTTACCATAAGGATCCCTAGTATATATCATATGCAAGCCTATTTACCATGAACAAATATAAACCTGTCTTGCTCTATAAAATTTGTGATGATTTTGATTAATTACTTTACTTCTAATACTCATTAAGTAATACTGTATTTTATAACTTGTGAGGTGTGTCATATTGGGCACAATTTATCATAAAACATGTTGCTTTTTCAACACTAGTGATTACCGAGGTGAAAACAATAGTAATAAACACGTATATCTTGAAATTTCAGGTGGTTCATGATCCTAATTTCCCGGACAGAATTTGTGAGAAATGTCTTGATAAAGCTATCACCGCTTACTTATTCACACAACAATGTGAACGAGCAGAAAGAGCACTCCGGAACTGCTTTGATGACATATATGACAAACTCGAAAAGCTTGACCCGTTAGAAAAACCTAAGAAACGTGGACGACAGAAACTGCACCAAAATCACAATGTTCTTTATGCCGAACATGAAAAAGTTATTGACTATGCAGATCCAATAATAAACATAATAAATACATCATCAGAAGTTTTGACAGAACAAACACCAATCAGTGACCTAGAATGTCTCAAGTGCTGTGAGATATTACCCAATATAGAATCACTGATAAGTCACACAAAAATACATCCTAAAACAATGTGGTACAACTGCCGACTATGCGGAACATCATTTCCTAGACAGCAGCTGTTAAAGAAACACTTTAATTATAAACACTCTAAGAGCTCTGTGTCAAAACCTGCTGAAAAACCAAAATATGATTGCACAAAATGCAGTACAGTCTTTGATAAATACTATGAATATCTTCAGCATATAGAAAAGCATAAATTTAAACGAGTTATGGAGCATTTAGTGGAGGGAAAGATGAATAAACTATGTGCTCTATGTTTCGGTAAAGGAACAAATATGACACCCCTGAATGAAAGGATATGTATGCATGGAGGCAGCCCAGAGCTAACAGGCAAAAGATCCTTGTATACCATATTGGCATCAACTTTGCCAGAGGTAAGTTTATTTTACTGCAATATTGCTAAAGTTGGAGTAATTTTAAAAGGGAGCTATCTTATATATCAAAATTTCTTATTCACAATCTCATGTTCCTTTATTACCTTTAATGGACACCTGTGGTTGACTGACTATGATATATTTCTCTAAGATTTACAATAACTATAATATGCAACTCTGAACTCCATCTTATGCCACATGATTCACTAACAATAAACAAGTTGCGAATCCAACTCGAGCTTGTTAAATAAAAAATATTTATAAGTCACTACAAAAAACTTGAGTGAGTTTGACATATGTATGTTGAACTCTTTGTAATGTGTGTGAACTATGTGTAATGTTATTCTCGTGTATGTTTGTATGATCATATACTCAAAAAATATTACCCTGGTTTTGTACAGCCTGGTAAAAAGCAAAAAAAATATCCGTCATAATTTTCTTTGCCAAATGACTAAATTTCAAGTTTATAATAATGTAATGATATGACTTGTCTTAGTTCTATTTTTGATTTTATACATATATAGAAGGAATAGGTGATACAATACTTATTTGGGCATTTCTCTGTGAACTGGGTAACCCATTCTGCTTACTTACAAATTTAAAAAATCTTACTTAGGGAATACATTTCCGTCTATTTATTGTTATACTGCAAATGAACCAAAAAAATTCCCATTACTAAAGAAAATATTGAGTATTTTCTGAAAAATCTATACAAGAGACTGTTTCCTAATTCGCCTATGTCATGAAAAAAATGGATAACCCAAAGTGCGATTTTTGTGACAGTATAGATGATATGCAACATATTTTGCTGGAATGTGGCCAGAACGCGAACCTTAGAGCCAGAGTTATCCCTGATGTCTATGTCTGATGGGGTATTGTAATGGCATTCTGGCTGAGCCCACTTCGGATACAGCCAGAATGCTTTACAAATTAGTTTTAAATAGAATGCGTACAGATTGATATATAGTTTATTTGATTGTAATTCAATTTTTGGCGACATATTCGCTAAGCGAATAAGCCTTGTAAATGTGAAGGGCGAAAGCGAGCCTTCGGCGCTATAACCGAATTACTTCTGGCTAAGGGAGACAACCCGGAATAAAAAATATCTTAAGAACCATGGAAGCAAACCAAAAAGAGAAACTACCCCAGGAGGGTACCGGTCTTGCCGGAGAATCCCTCCCTGAGCTCTGCTCAGGCTGCCCTTCGTATTCTGGGGGGGGGGGCAACGTTTTGCCACAAGTGGTTACAATAGATGAAGCACGTATGCATACACAAAAACCAAAAGCGGTTCAAGAAAGTTTGGGTCCTGGTAGTAGCACCAGCGGCCCAAAAAAATATGTTCAACAGGCGTTCCACCCGAGCCTGTTCATTTCTAAAACAAGGACTGTTCTCACTGATAGGATGCCCAGTCCTCCCATTACAGCACAAGGATCAAGATCAGATAAAGCTGAATGGCAGGAAACACACTTTGAGAGGAATTCAAAAAAGCGTAAGAAAGCCGATACCAGCCCCATACATGATGCTATCAATACCCACAACAGATTTGCCAATTTATCATTAGATGTTGACGGAATTGAAAATGCATAGTACGGATAAAACCAAAAAGATTATTAAACCTCCCCCAATCATCCTATATGGGATCGAAGATGTCAATAAGCTCACAACTCTGCTAACTAATAATGTAGATAAAGATAAATTCACCTTTAAGGTAGTGAACAGAAAACAGCTGCGTCTAACAAGTCTGGACACTGAATCCCATAGGAAAATAATCCAGGTACTTAGAGAAAATGGATTAATTAGGTATACATTTAAGAAAAAAGATGAGAAGAATTACAGAATAGTGATTCGGAACTTACATCACACTACTCCGATTGATATTATTAAAGAGGAAATCGAAGCCACAGGAAATACAGTTATTGGAGAAACTGTGAATGCTAGATATGGTCCGGATAAAAAACCTACATCTACATTCTTTGCTACACTTCTGCTAAGTCGAAACAACATTAAAGTAAAAAGTTTAAAATATATTTATTATCAATCAGTAAAAATCGAAGACCCAAGGAAAAGAAACACAATTGTACAGTGTCAGAGATGCCAACAATATGGACATTCAAAAAATTATTGTATGCGCCCTTACAAATGTGTGAAATGCGCTGAATCTCATAAAACGACGGACTGTCCCAAACAAGATCGCAATTCACCAGCATGCTGTGTGCTATGCCAGGGAGCCCATCCAGCCAACTATAAGGGATGTGAAGTATACAACGAAATCAAGGCGTTCTAAACAGATAAATAATAACCACAAAGAACAAGGTGAGAATAAAAAACAGTCTGCATTAAAAGCACCAACTACAGTAAGACAGAATAAACAAACACCCCAAAAAAGGACCCCTATACAAGACATACTTAACCACAGTGAATTATTTGAAAAGAATGAGACAACTACCACAAAAGATCAACGCCCAGAGCAACACACTAACACCAACAATAGGCAAAAAATATATAGCCAAGTAGCTCAAGAAAAACCGGTGGCCAAAACAAGTACCAATGATGGCCTAATCCCACTCTTCAATGTTCCTGAACATAGAAACCAAAACTCTTCTACCACTATAGAAATAATGCTTGTAAAGCAAGCTGAAAGATTTGACCTTATCCTACAACAAATGAGTACTCTCATGAGTCTCATAGTAAAACTCATAGACAAGATCTCGAAATGATTATGCTCAGATTAGCCACGTGGAACATAAATGGACTGTCATCTAATACATCAGATTTAGACTTACTAATAAAAAATCACAAATTAGACATAGTCCTTATATCAGAAGCACATGGTACTATAAACACCTGTGTTAAAATTTATGATTTCGATACCTACTTCACAAATCATCCCGACGGCACCGCTCATGCAGATTCTGCCCTCTTAATAAGGAAACTGTAAATTATTACCAGCTCCCAGAATATAAAACTGAACATATACAGGCTTGTTCAGTATGTGTAGTAGAAGAAGCAGGCCCAATAACTTTCTCCGCTCCGAAACACAAAATAACTGAAGATCAATTCTCTAAATTCTTCGAAACTCTCGGTAATCGCTTTATCGCTGGGGGAGACTGGAATACAAAACACGTTTATTGGGGATCTAGGCTCAGCAGCACAAGAGGGAGGCAACTGAAAATGTGCACTGACAAAAACAACCTTACAGCACTAACAAAAACAACCTTACAGCACTAACAACAGGGGAACATACATATTGGCCAAGTGATCCAATGAAACAGCCAGACCTACTTGACTTTTTTATCTCCAAGGGATTGACAGGACACTATTTTAAAGTGGAATCTTGTCTTGATGGCAATTCCGATCACACTCCGGTGCTCCTCACTTGTAGTAGTCTCCTAATAGAGTATGCTGAAAATGAAATGCTATACAATAAATATACTGACTGGGATTCATTTCATGAATATTTAGAAACCAACATTTGTTTAAAAATTGCTCTAAAAACCAAAGATGAGATAGAAAGCGCCGTCAAGTATATAACGACACTAATACAGGAAGCTTGCTGGCGGTCTACTCCAATAGTCAAACATGTTAGAAGGGATAATATTCCACTCCATATTAAAAATATGATAAAAGATAAGAGGAAAAATCGGAGAGTGTGGCAACAAAGTCGCCTATACGAGGATAAAAAAGTTCTGGAAGAATCTTCTAATACTTTAAAAAGAACGATACGCGAGTGGCACGACAATACACTTTCTGCCAAGTTGGAGTCTATTACAGACACTGCTGCTACAAATTACTCACTATGGAAATTCACCAGAAACATGAACCAGCCACAAACTATGAAACCGCCCCTCAAAACTGATGTTTGGGCAAGAACTGCACAGGAGAAAGCCAATATATTTGCATCGCACTTGTCACAGGTGTTCACTCCGAATGAGTCTCTTGACGAATCAGCAGACAATTTGGTCAATTCGGTACTGGGCCAAGATCTACAACTATCCCCACCTCCAAAGTCGGTAACTGTTAGGGAAGTCTGGAAAACAATCCGGGAACTAAAAGACAAAAAAGCTCCAGGATTTGACTTAATAACTAAAGAGATACTGAAAAACCTACCAAGGAAAGCAATAGTGTTTCTTACAATGGTTTTTAACGGTATGCTGAGAGTCCAGTATTTTCCGCAACTATGGAAAGTTTCATCTATATTAATGATACACAAACCGGGTAAACCACCATATGAAGTCAGTTCATATAGACCAATCAGTCTTCTACCAACCATGTCTAAAGTATTCGAGAAAATATTGCTTCAAAGACTAACTCCGATACTAGAAGAGAACAAAATGATTCCTGATCACCAGTTTGGCTTCAGACAGTAGCATTCGACTATAGAGCAAGTGCACAGAGTGTATGACAAGCCCTGGAAGAAAAACAGTATTGTTCTTCAGCATTTCTGGATATCCAACAGGCGTTCGACGAAGTCTGGCATAAGGGACTACTCTACAAAATAAAATCTAATTTACCACTGAGCTACTTTCTTCTTCTACAATCTTACCTGTGAGATAGACTATTTCAGGTACGAGAGATGAGGACGATTTGCGGACGACACTGCTATTCTCGCAAGCAACGTCGACCCAAAGATGCATCTACAACACTGCAAAAAAGTCTTGATGAAATAACATCCTGGTTGAGAAAATGGAGAATAAAAGCGAGTGCGACAAAATCTGTCCAAGTGACTTTTACTCTTCGAAAAGGAAATTGTCCACCTGTACAACTAGAAAGTGTGACATTACCGCACCAAGAACAAGTTAAGTACTTAGGCGTTCATTTGGACCGACGCATGACCTGGAAGCACCACATTCTAATGAAAAGAGAAGCTCTCAAAATAAGGTATCATGCATACTCCTGGCTTCTTGGCCGAAATAGCAAATTGTCGACAGACAATAAACTCCTGATATACAAAAGCGTGCTGAAACCAATATGGATGTACGGTGTCCAATTATGGGGAACAGCTGCAAAATCCAACATAACAATAATTCAAAGAATGCAGAACACGATTCTAAGGACAATAAGCGGCGTATCTTGGTACACAACTAACACTGAAATTCACAAAAATCTGAATATAAGCACAGTTAATGAAGAAGTTACAAACGCTTCTAAATCATACAGGCATCGCTTATCAAAACACCCTAATCAATTGGCCGGCGAATTAAAAACACGAGCCTACACTCCACGGCTGGACACATGATGATACACTCACTACATCCGCTTATAGTAGAAACAGATTGCGGATAAAAGCAAACAAAAAAAAACATTGCATCTTTGTAACTTTGTTTACTACTGACTTCCAAATGAAGGTGCTCAAATTGACTATTATTTTTTTGTATTTATGTATGTGGTTTCTCGGAGGTAGACCAATTAATTTTTATTTATTATTAAATGTTCAAGTAGTCCAATTTTGATTTCCTCAAAATCGGTCAAGAGGTCTAATTTTTAATTTTGAAATAATTAAAAAAAATCTACCGGCGCCTGCTATAATGGAAATAATAGGCACTTTTCTGAAAAAAAAAATATTGTTTTCTTTAAAAATTATTGTTGCTATTTCAGTGAAGTGAACTAGACGCATTGAGATCTGGAGTATTGTCTCTAATATACAAGTTATTGTATGATGATACATTACTTACGCAAGTTACAAATATTTGCTAATGTTATTTTTTTATTGTGATATTTGGTCATACAACTTCTTCTTTGTATTCTTGTATTCTCATGGAGTCAGTCTCAGCAAGCTTACTAGGCCCCCTTTCTTTTTAGGGTTCCGGTACGAACACTAAGTTTTGCTTGGCGAGGGCCTGAGGACTGTATTTTTAGGACTATAGGAATAAAGATTATGATACAATAAAGTTTATTATAAGTTACATTATAGTTATATAGTATATATTGAATACCCAGCAGAGGTAAATTAGGTTATTATTATTTGAAATTATCTATGGAACATTTATCTGTTATTACATTAAACAATATTGGCCTGAAACAGTGACTTGCCCAGTTTTCAGAGAAACATCCATTCAAATGATTTTGAATCTATATCAGCAGTCATCATCATATTGTCCTGTCCTATCTTTCTAGAAAAAGAACAAATATCAAGAACTCCATATACCTACACAAGTAAGCCTAATCCGCTTTATTAAACGGAAGAAGCAAAACCATGAGACCTGTGATTTCTCCCTGTCTAATCCCATTATTGTAGACAATGAGGATGTTAATTGTTGTGAATCGTACCTATACCTCTTTTCTAAGCCGGAATCGCTAATGCGTGAAGTACTTGAAACCAATGACAATGAAGTAATTAAAGCTGACGATGATCATGTTAAAATTAATGACGAAAATGACAACATTCTCTTTCAAACTGTTACTAAATCAACAGCTCAAGAAATAGATACAGCAAAAGTTAAATATGATATCCCTAAATATAATAAAATGCTATGTAAAGCTATTGAACCCCAAATTTTTGAACTACAACAAGATACAGTTAATTTTAAGTTTTCTAATCCTGATGCCGTAAGCATTAGTGATGATAATATATTATCTGATGTAGATAAAAAGAAAGTTTATGGATGTAAACAGATAAATATAAAGAATATAGATGTCGATTCATTGCCTTGCAAGGCCTGTTGGGTGTTTAAACACACAAATAAATGCGAGGTTTGTGGGAACTCAAATGATGTATCGCAGAAAGCGCCTGATATGGCAGAAAAGAAACAAGATTTACTCGAACTTGAGGAAAAGTCGTCTTTGTATTGCAATGTCTGCTGGGTATTTAAACATACTGAGAGATGCAATTACTGTGATGAATCAAAAATTTGTCAAAACATTACCGGAGTTTTCAAGGAAACACAAGCAACTGATACCATTCCTGTAAACACTCAAAATACAGTCAACAAAAAAGTGAAATATCAAACATGGCAATGCGATATTTGTTTGACACAAAACAAGAATGAAAAAGAAATGTGTGACTGTTGTGATGCTAAACCATTTTTGAATACTGAGAGCGTTAAATTACCGTTTTGTGATAGAAAAAAAGATTCTAGCTCTGGCATAAGTACTTTTATAGAAATCAAGGAAGCTAATCTGCCTGAACAAAATTTGGACAGCTTAGTTGCCAACATAGAGACTGATAGAGATGACGATATGGAAAAATGGAAGATGTCTTTAGGAAACCAAGAAAGTACGAAAACAAGTCTATACGATGATAAAAGAGTTTATAACATAGATAATATCATTAATACACGTGATGAAGTTTCCCTTATGGATACAGAAACGATTGTACCCGAAAATTGTTACGATTTCACTGCGATAGAAAACATAAAACCATGCAGAAATTTCGACGAAAATGATAACGCTATGGATGTACAAATTAGCGACGAAGTGAAAACGTTACCAAATATGGCAATTAGTATTACTGATGATAAGTTAGAAAAAGCTGAAATGCCAAAAATAGGCACAAATGCAATGTCCAATTTAGCGACATTAGTAACTCAATCAAATTTGATTGATGCTAATAGCACTTTATTTAGACATAATCAATTTCAATTTAATATGGGAATGTCTGGAAGAGACGAAACACGAAAGTCGCAGTTCGCACAGTCGAGAAGAAAGTATAAGTCCCGCTATTAAAAACATCAAGTAGGATTACCTAATTTGTATTAGTAGGAAGTTTGAGCGTTCTAAATACAGTATTAATGGTGTAGTAAAGTCGCATTGAAATAGCTTTTCACTTTAGTATTAAAAGCAATTGAGATAATGAGTCATTTTATGTGACCTATCAAATGAGTGTATGTTGAAATGTTACTGAAGACCTAATGAGCCTCTAATTTGCATTTATTTACATATTTGACTCATTATTTTATTTGTATTGTAGTTATTTTAATATTGGATTGCTTCTTGTTTTATTTTTAAAAAAATTTTTTTTTGTTGCAGATGAACATCTTTGATAATTATTCTGGATCAAAAATTTGCGAAAAATGCCTAAATAATGCTCTAGCTTCTTACGTTTTTGTCAACCATGTATACTTTAATAGAAACAGGTTAGGCTCTTGCGTCAGCAATATGATAGAAAAACTGGAAGAAATTCCAGAAATTCAAAAGAATATTTGTATTGAAATAGCTGAAAGTGCAATAATGAAAGTTGTTGATATTTTTGACGGAAGTATTGATGAATGTGATGATGATGAAAATAAACTGAAGGTAGAAATTTTAGAAGATGAATTCAGAATAAAATCGGACGATGAAGAAGAATCTGAACCTGAGTCGAACATAAATAAGGAGTCTATAGTTAAGTCTGATGACAACAAGGAAAGTGGCTACAAAAATAATATATTAAATGGATACAGGTATGCAAATGAAATATGTGGGGAATTTTTGACATTCAAAAAGAAAGCTAAACCGAGAAAACCAAGATTTGCATGTCCTGTTTGTTACAAATATTTTATATCAGGTTATTTTTTCAAAAGGCATGTTTTGAAGCATCTGCCTAGAAAAATAGACTGTAACATTTGTGATTTACAGTTTGGATCAAAATTTTATTTGTATGAACACAAAAGAATGACACATATGCTTAGAAAAAAGTATTATACATCTTGCAAAATTTGCGGCAGATGTTTTGCTGAAGAGAAAAAACTAAAATATCACGAAAAACGGCACAAATGTTCCCAATGTCAAGTTTGTACGAAAATATTCAAAACACATTCTTCCTTTTTGATTCATATGCAAGGACACGTGAAAAAATTGGGGGTAGTCATGAAAAAGTACAAGCAAACCTGTAGCTTTTGCGAAAAGAACTGTTCAAACGACAATGAACTTTCACTGCATGTAAATAAAGTTCATTTGCAAATAAAACCTTACAGTTGTGATATGTGTGAAAGACATTTTTACACAGAATACAATTTAAGAAGTCACAAACAGGTGCATAGTGTGTTTAGTAAAGAAAAATGTGCATTTTGTAACAAAATTTTGAGTTCTAGAAAGACACTAGTGATTCATATTAGAAAACACATAGGAGATACACCATTCTTGTGTCAAATATGCACCAAATCTTTCTACTCACAGTATCATTTGAAAAAACATATGATTTCTGATCATGGTGGCAGATTTTCCTGTAAAATATGCAAAACGGTGTTTGTAAACAAACGAAAATTGAAAGACCACTTTAATGAGGTGCACAATAGTATGTTTTAGTTATATGTATATTAAATAATGCAATATTATTAACTCTGACGGTTTTACTCGTAACAGTGACAGTTCTAAGCTGATTACTTCGTTTTAAAGCCATTCTTTTTCTGTTTAACTTGCCTCGAGGGTAAAAGATGGCATACTTTTAAAAATTGACACCATCACTTATACCAAACTACCTTATGGGTATGTAACCAGAATTATTACCAATATTGATGAAGTAATTTCGGTATTAGCATACTGTAATGCCCCAGCTTAGTTGGGGGTAGTCTGTAACTTTGTAAAAATGTAATGAGGGTAGGTAGATAAAATCATTTATTTGCATGATGGAATCAGTATTGTATGATAGACTATGCGAATATGAACATCAGTTGTAACATGTAATATGATTTTATTTTCTGAAAAAAAAATACAGTATACTATTGATTTTGATATTTATTACTTATTGTCTTACGTCTTAGCAAGTAAATTGTCCTTGCTAGGCTACATTAATAATAATTTTGTACCTACTTGCGTAGGTATAAGTTAGGTACGTAAGTAATCAATTATTTCCTAATGTTTGATTCTGTATAATGCAATAATTTATGTTTTATTTTGTTAGATAAGTAATAAAAATGATTATTTGTTACTCGTGTATGTACATACAGCGTTTCATTCATACCTAAATTGTCGTAACAGTAGGTATAAATAGGCCAAGCGAGCGAAATGTCTCTGTTTCAAGACTATTGTGGACGACGGTGACGGGCGAGGAAACGTGCGATAGCGAAATGTGCCAACTATGCTTCGAAAATGTTCCAACACCCGAAGCGTCTACGTGTGCTGGGATTGCCGAAGAAAAGACTGTGTGACGATCTGACTTCGGCTACTGCGTTGTCTTCGAGTCCCACTCGCAAGCAGAAGAGTCGCTTCGTCTTCGAATACAGCTATTCCTAATATCGACTGGGTGTCAGCTGTCGCAGCTATCTATTGCCAAACTATCTCTGCCGCTCTATTGATACGCGAGTGCAGCGGGCACGAGCACTACAGTCTGCGTACAACCAACCAACGATCAACTAATGCTCAGCTGGCAACCACGACACCCACAACACCAATAACAGCCCTAACAACAGCCGCGCACATGGTCGGCTCTAGGGTATTTATGGCATCTCCGCCACCGCTCCCGTAACTGTAAACTTTACCCCGCGCGCCGCGCGGGTCGTACGGCCCCTCCACAGCGAGGGAGAGCGCTCGTAGAGTGGGACAGCCTTTACCCGCCGAGTACCTGACCATGTGGGCTTTTCCTAACTATTGAATAGATATACTCTAATCAATTTCCTATGTTAATACGAAGCGACTTTGCATCTGCGATGGGGATCCGAATGACAACACAAACAGCCCAACTATTTATTTACAAACTTAGTACATAGGTTCTTACTTGACTAACTTAGGCCTATTATATCTACCGGTATATATTAGTTGGTCGTTGGTTGGTTGGTACGCAGACTGTAGAGCTCGTGCCCGCTGCCCTCGCGTATCAATAGAGTGGCAGAGATATTTTGGCAATAGATAGCTGCGACAGCAGACTTCCCAGTCGATATTAGGAATAGCTGCATTCGAAGACGAAGCCACTCTTCTGCTTGCGAGTGGGACTCGAAGACAACGCAGTAGCCGAAGTCAGATCGTCACACACTCTTTTCTTCGGCAATCCCAGCACACATGGACGCTTCGGGTGGTGAAACATTTTCGAAGCATAGTTGACACATTTCGCTATCGCACGTTTCCTCGCCCGTCACCGTCGTCCACATTGGTCCTTCGAGCCGGATATTCCGAAGAATGAAGATATGGCGTTGATTCGGTCTACAAGTGGGCTACAGACAGCGCTGAATCATGGGCAACGCCTTTGACGCTGATCCACCCACTGGTCTGATACCGGGATCACAGTCGTCGATTCCGCCTCATTCGCAGCAAGAAACCGCACAGGTACAGCGTGTTATTTTATTTTTCTGTGACCATAGCTGTAGCATTCGCGTTATCGTCATCAGCAATATATCGACTGTCGCAACGGGACCGCCACGATGTACACAGAAGCCACAATAGCACAGCGTGTTATTTCTTCGAAGCCTGCACCCACAGCCGTGGACTTCACATCGTCGGCGCTAGCTATCAGACATCGGAACGGAACTCACCTTAGTTCACCGCTCACTTCGATATATACTGCAGCCGCGGTGACCCAGAGCAATAAACGGCAGGTGCCTGTGCTCACTACCGTGGACTATGCCGGAGTATCGCCAGCTATCAGACATCACAACGGGGCATATTTTACGAGTGTTTCGCCTGCTGGGATGTCTTACGACACAACACAAGTCAAGTCGCCAGCCGAGTCCGAGAAAATGACACACACTGCTGCATCTACATTACAACATGGCTCATCAGCGACAAGAAATCAACGTCAGTACGAACGGCAATTACGTATCGCTCGAGCGACAGAAGAATTAGCTCTTGCCAAAGAAGATTTGGCTCACGCTCTCGAAGAGGCGGCTCGTGCTAGCGCCAAGTATGCTCGTTTTCTAGAAATCAATGGACTTACTAAGGAAGACGTAGGAAAGATGCAAAAAGGACTCTGTCAGAAAGTGTCATCCTACATAACAGTCTCAAATGAAGCACGCACTGTAAAAGAGCGAGCTGCAGACTTCACTGTAAGAAAAGATGGTTGTTCTACGCCGCGCAAGGACAACGACGAGGCAACACCGATCGCGCTAACGTCCGACAGTACGCCGTCCGGTAACATCGCAGTAACATCGGCCACTGTCGGATCAGACATCGACGAACCTAATCGCCAGCCGCACAATAGCGACGAAAATCCATCACCATCATCAGCCACGTCGGTACCCGAAATCGCTGGCATCAATTCTCAGACGTGTACCGACGTCATCGGAGTAGTACCGTCGCTTAACCCGAGAAGAGAAATAAACGATGAAGACTCTGTTCGACATACTACAGAGGATGATCAGAAGAATTGTCACAAGAGCAAAAGAGATATCGGAAACGCCGTTGACACCGCGACTCTTCTTGTGCCTCAAGGCTTACAACACCGGCGGGAGTCTCAAAGATATGAGGTTTACAACAAACCTCAACAGCGACGCCGATTACATGAAACGCCACAACTGCTACGTCCGTTAATCAAGATGCCGCGCAAACGCAATCCAAGAAGAGCGCGTCGACAGACTTTAACTCGGACTGCGTCACCGGCGGGAGCTACGATACCACGGGCGTGGAGACTGCGAAATAGTCGCCGACGACGTGGTCATCATCGTCTGTTTCGTGACAACCGACCACATCCTGCGGCGGATCGTTTGACCGCGAGACAATTTCGAGGCTACAGACCTCGAATAAGAATACATCGTGTTGGCAGCCTATGTTCTCACCAGCGCCAGCGGCGGAGTTCTACGGAGTCCAGATCCACGCACATCATCTCTACGAAGGCAGTCGCTCTCCAAACAGTTCTGCAGCGCCTAGACGACGCTGCACGGCGTGAGAATGTTCGCGACGGCTAGAACCTTCGAGATGGATCGCGCTATTTTACTATGTACGCATCACATCTGCAAGCGGGATCGTTTTATCTTTTGTTTAGTTTCTCCTTAGTATTTGTCGGCATTTAAGTAATGTTTTAGCATAATTGTTATTTGTCGCTCTTTGTAACAACTTGCGCTAAATGTTTATAGCTTTATGACAGATTGTTAAGCCGGCAAATTACTTTCTAAAAATATTGTAAAATCTATTGTTCTGAATCCCGCCAGATGTAGCTGCAATCCCTCCGTCTCCGTGAGAATAGTTGTGCGCCTTCAAAGTAGTTATGTACTATATCTTAGTAAAATGTAAGTAGGTTCTCTATTATATAACAGCGCTCGCTCGAAAGCGAGCGAGCGCTTGAATAGTCAACATCTATCTTTATCAAGACGAGGTGGAAAACAATAAATATCTTGTACATACCACCTTATTATAAATGGATTTCCGCAAAGTAACGCCTGACTCCATCAGCTATCTATATTAGCTATGTTAATTATAGCTACGATAATGTTATGTTTCTTATGTATTCCTTTTAAACTTTTTTTATATGTAATGCTAGAGAATATAAAAACTGTATGACGTCAGATATAAGAAATAGAACTATGTAATGTCAGTTACTTTAATCTGTCAGTGTCTTTTAGAATGTCTTAGAAAAAAATGGCGAATTGTTTTGCCAACTGGTCATCGTCTTGTCACTAGGCAAAATAATGCAATTTTTTCATTGTTTACATAATTTTATCATAAGCAATACGGTTTCAAAAACTTAAGTGTGTTATGTTGCGGTAGATTTTCAACTTCAATATGTCTTGGTTAAACTTAAACGAGAGTTTTAACAGTTTGAAGGGTCAGATTACAAATTTCGCTTCGGAGGTGTTATCCGAGGGCCCTGATCAGGATACAGTTGACAACGCGTCGAAAGAGGGTCCTGCAGCGACAGAACTTGAAGATAAATGCCGTAAACAGGAGCTCGAGGTAAGTTTTGGTGTATAAATTATAATAGTTCCAATCTTTGACAGCTGGCCTGAGCAAGGTTATGTTTTGGGTTTTTATTTGCATGTAAGCCTTTTTTATTGCTCAAATGCATTTGTTATTAATATATTAATGAAGCTAGTTTTTCATTCTCAACTAGATTTTCTTCTTGTTGAAACGCAATGTTTTAATCGCGCTATTTTAATATATTATATACATACCTATATAATATGTTTGCCTTATGTATTCGGCGTATACGTAATATCGCATCAAGTTATGATTGGATACGTCGCCCACACGGCCTATTATATTCCTATTCTATTATTCTCGTTTTTAGTATTGTGTTTCTCTGTAATAAAGTAATTGTATAAACCCACTCAGAGATGAAAAACAAGTCTTGCTTCTAAAAATACTTTGCTTGGTCACCTTAATTTTCGAAACAAAAAGGTTTGAAGGATCTCTTAAAAAAATATTGTAATATCAATGTAAAATAATGTACTAAACTAAACTAAAAAATATTGTAAAATAATGTACTAATAATTGCTAAGGCAATCTAGTAAAAAAATCAAATCATAAAAACCTACTTAATCACTACTATTAAAGTACACTTGAATTGAGTTCTCCAAATGTCTTTTCATAATATAGGTTTACTTATATGATATTATAGGTACATGTTAGACTTTTTAGACTCTTTATCTTCTTCCAGTCTCCAGACGACCTGCCAACCTCGAACGCTTAGCTATGATGACTCTTACTTATAGTTTTATTAGCATTTCAAGCTCATGATTCATTCTTGCATGGCATTCCCCTTCGCCATCCTTTAGGGCCTAAAGATTTAGTGAATAATTTTCCTCTCAAACACTGCAAGTTTTTTGGTTGTCCATTTGAGTTAGTGTCCATGTCTTACATGCATAGGTCACAACTGGATCTTGTCTTCTTGGAGTCTTGTAGCTAGCCACTTTTGTTTTTTTGGATAGGTACTTGTTGCTCAAGATTTCTGCAAGTGTAAAAGCACTTGTTGCCAGATTTCTTCTTTTTTGATTTTTTTCTGCATCAAATTCTGAATGTTGAGAAAGTTTTGTACCCCTGTAATGACACCGCCCTCTTCAGCCACATCTTCTGGCTTGCAGTTAGATAATGTGTTTGTGTATGTTAATCTCCAATCCAAATTTAGCAGCTTCCGTTCCGAGTGTGTTGGGTTAAACATGCTATTTTGGAGTCAGCTAGTGATTACAATATCTTCAGCATGTGTATATTTCATGTGCTCAGGGTGGCCTCAGTGAGACAGACAAGCTTACTTGGTATGCCAAGTATAAGTTCCTATTGAGAATACTTGCCCTGTTGATGCTATTGAAGACTTGCTTAAAGTCAATAAACATATGGTGTAGGTCTATCTCATATAAAAATGCCTTTTCCAGTGTTTGTCTCATTAAGTGGATCTGGTCTAAATAGATGTATTAGGCCAAAAAGCACATTGATATTCACTGAAGATGCATTCAGAGAACTCCAGCGATCCCCAATATAAAACACCTGAGAACATTTTGTAAGCAGATGAGAATAGTAATGTCTCTAGTTACATATTGATAATGTTATTAAAACACGGCTAGGTATTTATAGACAAGCTTGATAGACCATGGAAATCAGCGACACTTTAGCCCTGGATTTAGCATACCTAGTCTGGAATATGCTGGCTCTCAAGGAAGGCTGCCTAAACACACTGTTTGGTCCTTGGTGACAGAGATTTTCGACTTGAGTAGTCAGTAGCCAGGCGAGTGTTAGTAAACACTCTACCACCATGCTAATTTGGTTGAATGAATAAACAATTTGTTAAATATTGGCATTTTTATACACCCTAATTGTTTATTTCCTTACTTCTGGCCAGTTGGCGCAGTTGGTAGCAACCCTGCCTTCTGCGCCACTGGTCCCGGGTTCGATCCCTGGGCAGTTCTAACATTTGTGTGCAAGAACATGTCTGTTTGACCTGTGTCTGCGTGTTTATTATATATATAAGTATGTATATCAATCATCAGGTTACCATAGCACATACTTGGGACCTGAAGACCTTTGTGTGGATGTTGTCCAATAATATATTATTATTATTATTCTAGTACAGATCTGCTAGCTTTCAGGAGCTTGTCCAAACACGCTTATAAAATGCCCTAGAATAGTGATGCTCTCTCTGATTTGCTTGGGCTCACCTTTTCTGACTTGCAACGTTTCCAAAATCGGTCGTAAAGTTGTGTTTTACCGACTCCCAAAAAGGAGAAGGTACTCAATACAACTGTAATTTCTTTTCTAATGGGTGTATTTCTCATCTTGTCCTATTAAATTTCATTAGAATCGTTTTCTACTTGCTAGATATTAGAAATGGGAAAGTATGTTTGTTGGTTAGTTTGTTTGTCTTCTCTTCTTCTTCTTCAGAATCCAGTGACGGATCGATTTCTTGATTTTTGCGTATATATAGTTTGAAGTCTGAGAGAAGAGAGTGCCATAGGCTATGTTTTGCCCGGTGAATATAACGCGGACGAAGCTACGGGCTAAAGCTAGAAAAATATAATTTATGTACATAAATGAAATTTACAATATTATGTGCGAGAGTGCCGCGGCGCGGCGGTCGTCATGTAGAGTGGAACCCCTATGGCACGCGTGGCTCGGTGGGGTAGATAGCGCGTTATCTACATCGATATCGATAAGAGGCAGCTTTCCGTACGTACCTGCGTACTCGTATGGATCGCTTGAGCCCCGATGCTTACTTATTGCTTACGGATCGACGTAATGATTAGATTTTTACACAAATAGGGCAGAGGTACTCAATTCAACTGTATTTTAACCGACTTCCGAAACGAAGCTTCTATGTTCGTCTTATAAATAAAAAGTATCTGTTAACCAACTATTTTTCTGTAACTTCCAGTCATCTCGCTAAGAAGTTGAGTTGTCCTACCAGTGCCATCCATGCAGGTTTTCAGTTGTCCCATAATGGAATAACGGAGAAAATCCTCCTTATCTTTTTAAATGTATAATAAATAGATATAAATTCTAATAATAAATATATACTACGCTTTTTAATGACCGCCTTATCGCTTAAAGCGATCTCCATCGATATAGGTAAATCTATATCTATTTATTTTGATAAATATCTACATGTGCAGTCTAAGACGTAGAAAAGGATCATGCATAATGCATTTGTTTTGTCTCCAGAATCCTTGAAGTCGTATGAATGATTTTACTTGACTCCGTCTAAGTGAAGGTTTTTCCATTAGAGGTCCTGTTTTGCGTCAGACAAATGATAAATTGTAAATTTTTCCATTTCAAAAATATATAGTGCAAGGTTATTTTTCATAACAACTATATAAAAGTTTTCGTAAAAGTGGTTAGAAGTGACTAAAAAAAAACTCAAATTTTTTGGACCACGTAACTTAGGGAAACCAGTTAGCCTAAGACCATCTGCAGATATAGGCAAATCCAATGGCACCTCGCACATCAAAATCGGTTTAGGCTTTAGAAGATATATAAAACACCGCCACCAAAAGCCGCCAGGTTATAGTTGGAGTGATGGCAAGAGACCGGACGGTTGGTCCGAAAATCCCAAACAAGTAGGTAATACATTAAAAAAGTGAAAAACCTTACAACTTTTCAGTTATTTTATTTTTTAAACCAAAGCGAATTCAAGAGAGCCATAAAGTTGCAGCGAAGTTGATCCAAAAAGCGCTTAAATCCAGCTCTAGAATCGTATCTGGGTCGGGCTATATTATTATCCCCATGGCTGTCAAAACCTTAGGTAGTTGTGGGGTTGACGCTATTTTTTAATTGACTGCCCATTCAAAAGGTATTGAATATAGTGTATGTTTGGAATATTAGTATGTCAGTATGTCTTAACTGTTTGTAACCCTTTACGGCCATAACTGGTAGACAGACTTTGGTATTCGAGGTGTCATGATGCCATAACATTTAATTTAAAAACTAGTCATTTCAACCAAGGTACCAAAAACAGAAAAAAAAGAAGACGGAGACTAAGGACCCGTGTTTCGTCTCTTGCTTCTTTAATTTTTTTCCTAATTCATTACAATCTTTGTGTCAATGATAATTTACTGTTAGTTTAATTTATAGTAGGTTCACTAGCTTTTGCCCTCGGCTCCGTCCGCGTTATGTTTTAGCCTTGGCACTCTTTGGATCTCGAATCATCTCTGCGCAAAAAATCAAGTCGGTTTGTCTCTGATATAATATGTTTTGATTTATCCCGGATCGCCATGCAAGTGACATCGCAGGTCGGGGCTAGTTTCATCCATTTCATACACATGAATGCTAATGGTCGCTGTTCGCTTCCTGTTTTGTTGACACCCGAGGTTTCCAGACCATGTTTAATTCATGTTCGCTTTGTAAGTGCGTATCTACACTGATGCGATTGCGATCGCGGCTGAGAACGTTGCGTTCACAACAGCGCGATTGTCGTACAGAAAACATTTTCTAATTCGGGTACAAATGACACTCGTATTGTCATCTGTCCCCAGTTGGGAATTTTTAACAGACTTCAAGGAAGTACTCAATGCGTCGGAAACTCTTTTTTTAAGTACGAGGATGTAAACTAATTTCACTTAGAGAACACGAAGAAAGGCACTGATGATCCCTAACTAATACCCTATAAATAATCAAAGCTATTACATTAAAAACTCAAAATTATTTAACCTGTAAGACGAAAGGGGATCACTCTAGCATATAAATAATCAATGCTAATACATTAAATACTTAAAATTATTTAACCTGTAAGACGGAAGGGGATCACTCTAGCATATAAATAATCAACGCTAATACATTAAATACTTAAAATTATTTAACCTGTAAGGCGAAAGGGGATCACTCTAGCATATAAATAATCAATGCTAATACATTAAATACTTAAAATTCTTTAACCTGTAAGGCGAAAAGGGATCACTCTAGCATATAAATAATCAACGCTAATACATTAAATAATTAAAATTCTTTAACCTGTAAGGCGAAAGGGGATCACTCTAGCATATAAATAATCAATGCTAATACATTAAATACTTAAAATTCTTTAACCTGTAAGGCGAAAGGGGATCACTCTAGCATATAAATAATCAACGCTAATACATTAAATAATTAAAATTCTTTAACCTGTAAGGCGAAAGGAGATCACTCTAGCATATAAATAATCAACGCTAATACATTAAATACTTAAAATTATTTAACCTGTAAGGCGAAAGGGGATCACTCTAGCATATAAATAATCAATGCTAATACATTAAATACTTAAAATTATTTAACCTGTAAGGCGAAAGGGGATCACTCTAGCATATAAATAATCAATGCTAATACATTAAATACTTAAAATTATTTAACCTGTAAGGCGAAAGGGGATCACTCTAGCATATAAATAATCAATGCTAATACATTAAATACTTAAAATTATTTAACCTGTAAGGCGAAAGGGGATCACTATACTCATTCTTCAGCTTGCACTATAATACCAACTCTTGAGTTCGAAAAAAATGTTGTTTATGAATTTATTCTACGACCAATATACTTTTTGTACAGAACATCTGATTTATTTTTCAAATTTAGGATTGGTCTCATAATGTAAACTCTCCGTAATGATGAGTATAGAGATCCGGCTTAGTACCCCTACAACCAATTACCCTGTATTTTTGCAAACGTGCTCCCGGATCAGACATATTGAGTGATATGTTGTCTCAGAATTAAATCTGTGTTGTTTACGGGACTCAAAAAACAGGCGCCCCATATTTCTTGGCTGGAGATTGATTGGCGTCATCAACTCAGGTAGTCGTTTGCGAAGCCCTACTGTGAAAGTTGCCATGGAATAAGTAGAAAGAAGACGTGACGTAACTGGATAACCTGCCCGCGATATTTTTAGTTCCGAAATTCTTTGGAAGTTACATTCAGTGTTTGACGTCAGTGAACGAAAGCTACTGTAGGCGAAAATGAGATCTCCAAAACCTCTGACAAGTTTCGTAACTTGATTGCATAATAACTAATCAATGTATACTGAAATATACTAAAATCCACAGATAAAAAAAGAACAAAAAAAGAGTGTAACATTTGTTACTTGACTTGAAAACAGATTTAGCCTCACCTCCAAAAACACTTTAACACAAACAGCATTACATATAATACTAGCTGACCCGGCCACGCGTTGCTGTGGCTATTTTATAGCGTCAACAACACATGGTAATTATGCTGTTAAAATGTAGCTTATATGACACGTTCGTAGATTTACCATAGCAGCGCCATCTATTGATTACTTACTAAACCCAGTCGAAAGGTATCGACATCTGTTAGAATCATTTGTAGTTAACAGATAATTGTGACTGTCAAATAATAACTGACAAATAATTAGCAATAAATTAAAATTGCGACTATAATTTGAGATTTAAACTATCCTATCTCTCAAGTTGGATCGAACTGCACATGGTGTGCGAATTTTATTATAATCGGTTAAGTGGTTTAGGAGTCCATTGAGGACAAACATTGTGACACGAGATTTATATATATTAAGATATAAACTAGATGTACTACGCAGAAATCGTCCCTCTGTTGTATGTTACTGTATAAAATATTACTTCTACTAACATTACTAATACCTAATAATTTAATTAATAAGTATTAATATTTAATTACATAATATACCTATCTAATTTTTATTTCTTAAAATACTACCAATATCATAAATTTAACAGAATGATAATGAATTAATTAGTTTAATTGTAAATATTATAACGAAAACCTAATCTTTATTTTTATGATACCTGGTAAAACAATTATTCTGATTCCAATTTACTTAGGTTCTTGTAAAGCACTAGCTACCGCGACACAGGGAATCCTACCGATGTAGCTAGCGGACAGAACATCTAAATGTATAATCTAGTTATAATTATGTTTTGAAAAAAAAAATTGCCCGAATACATATTATGAGAATTGTTTAACATTGTTTTATGTTATAGGTAGATAAAAACACTTTATCGAATGTATACTATTGTACACAAAAGAAATACACTAAACATAATTAGACTTATCAATAGCAGTGCAATAAGAGCCGGCGTTAGCGATCTTATATTATGTCAAATCGCGCTCGCGATGACGTCAGGCTTAACTTATAATCTCAGTGCACACTTAGCATGGTGCTACTTCCTCTCTCTATCTCCTCCACGAGTGGTAGATACAAGGCAAACTAATTACATATTTTTGTATTCAACGTGTCGCAGAACGTTTTCATGTTTTACCATCAAATGTAGGACGAGATTTCAATCGCAAATACCTAGCCATTGACAAATCCGACCTACTCGTTCGCTCTGACGCACCTGAATTGTTTAAAAGTTTCTTTGTTGGTTTGCTTGTGGAGGATAGAAGACCATACAGGGTATTCGGCTAAGGAAGGTACTAATTCGAAAGGGACTCATCCTACGGAACGACTTGTAACTTTGAATACGAGGAAAAATCTGCTGCGTCATACATTTTGCCGACAACCGAAAAACTTTTTCGATGGATAGCTGATATTTTTTTCTCTAAAGTAACGAAGAATATTGAGATAAAAAATAAAAAAAAATAACGAAAGCACACAAATATTATTTATTAATCTTGTTTGTGGTAATATTGAAGCATGCATTCTACAAGAGTTTCTTAAACAATACAACAAGCAATACTTTAAAAAAAAATTAAACCTACGAGTACTTCAATTCTACAAGCAAAAGTTACGTTACAAAACAGAATGTCATAATAAGTATAGAGAATGAAAACAATTAAAAAAGAATGATCAAAATCATAACAAGTGGTTAGAAGCGAGTTTGAATAAATCCGACAGCTAATTCGTTAAACCTGAGTAACACCCTAAATCCCCCTTTTTTTGACGTATCCAGTGTCTCTCTGACGGCTAAGATGAATCTATTGGCACCACTCACATAAAAATCCGACAAACGGTTTAGGCTCTAGGGCGTACCAAAGAAATATACATACATATACTCGAAAAACATAATCCTCCTCGCGCAGTCGGGTAAAAAGTTATGCTTAGTCAGAAAACACAATCAAATCAACCATTATCGAACTAAAAATTATAATAAAAGTCTATAAGACAGTAAAATTCAAAAAGTTCGTAGATCCAGGGTTTTAACATCCAGAACATACTGCATCTTATAATATAAAAATGAATCGCTTAATGTGTCGCTAAGCGCAAATCTCGAAATCAGCTGAACCGATTTTGCTTATTCTTTTTTAGAATATTCCTTGAATTACGTGGATGGTTCTTAAGGAGAGCAAATTTTATAAAATTCATGTAAAAAAATCTAAAATCAACACTTATCTACTCGTATACTTCTATCTATACCATCGATAGGTAATATATAAAGTTTAAGTGTTAGTGGAGAGGTTCCGAAAAGTCAAAACAATTCAGTGACGTTAGTATCATTTCTCTTAAAGAATCGACTGTTAGGCGGTACGAAGTTTGCCAGGTCAGCTAGTATTGTATAAATTAATATTAGGTCATTACATATGAAATTGGCGTTTTGTATGGGAGGAACATAAAGTCTTTTTTTTAATAATAATATATTTATTTAATCAAAGTATGTACCATTGCTATCTATGCACTTTTGCCATCTCATAGGTAGTTCATTGATCCCTTTACTAAAAAAAACCATTAGGAAGAGAATCAATGAAACCTTTGAAGGCGCCTTGGACTGCCCCATCGGAATTGAATTTTTTCTCTTGCAAGAAGTTATCCAATTTTCGAAAAAAATGGTAATCTGTTGGAGCCAGGTCCGGGGAGTACGGTGGATGTCTTAGACATTCCAATTGAAGCTCCTCTAATTTGACAGCCGTCTGTTGTGCAGTGTGTGGTCTAGCGTTGTCCTGAAGCAGCAGTGGCCTAGAGCGATTGACCAACCTCGGTTGTTTAGCAGCTAGCTTTTCCATCATGGTTTGCAGTTGCTGACAATAAATATCTGCTGTAATCGTCTGGCCAGATTTAAGAAAGCTGTAGTGAACGACACCGGCACTAGTCCACCAAACGCTCACAAGTAACATTTTTTGAGCCAATTTTCGCTTGGGGCAGGGTTTGGCTGGTTCGACAGGATTCAGCTATTGCAATGAGCGTTTCCTTTTATCGTACAGGATCCACATTTCATCACAGGTAATGATCCGATAATTGACGCGCGTTTGTCGGTTTGCTGCACTCAATTCATGAGGTACCCACCTTTCAAGCTTTTTCACCTTTCTAATTTGCTTCAAGTGGGTTAAAACAGTTTTATCACTAACACCGCAGCCTGCAGCTAACTCAGACGTGGTTTGCGATGGATCTGCTTCCACAATAGCTTTCAATTCTTCATTAGCAACTTTAGTCTCCGGCCGTCCACGGGGCTTCTGCTTCTGTTCTGCAGGTCGAATTTTCCAGAACGAAAACGTTGGAACCAAAAACGCACTGTGTTTTCTTTTGCGACACCGCCGCCATACACATCAATAATCCTTCGAGCCGTTTCTGCAGCACTAGTACCACGGTGGAACTCGTACTCGTAAATAACGCGATATTTCAAGTTTTCCATTTTGTAAACTGCGTGACGCAAAGAAAAAACCAAACGAGGACAAAACAAATGAATTATGATTTTGGAAATACAAATGTATGATGATGAATAAATAGCTGTATAAATTTGAAATTGGAATCCCTAACCAAAGAAGAGATATTTGAGATCAAAGTGGCCAGTACGACAAAACGCCAATTTCATATGTAAGGACCTAATATTAAGATGACGATATTGTGTAGTGATTCTATATGGTGTTTGTAAATGTTGCATGACATCCCCGACAGATGAAATCCTGGTAGGACGAAAAGTAAAAAAAAAAACTATGCTAATCATCCGCACTTCCTCTCAATATCGTCGATTTGAGAAATGACAGACTTATGCGTCCGCGCAGTCGTTCGCTTATACAGTCTACATCCGACCAATCACAGCCGAGAATTTTGTGATTCAAATTAGGAACCCATTGAAATGCAAGCTGCCAATAGGTCAAAGTATATAGGCATTAATAAGTAACTATGTGTTTTGTTTTTTATTTTGATTTAGGCGCGGCGCGCTATTTACGTTCTTGTATGTAAAATTTTATGATTAAATTGGTACTTTGACTGTCTTGAAATTAGCTTTTGCTGTGTGAAGTATTGTAATTGGGCTTGCCTAGAATATACATACATATAAGAGGTTGTAAGGCCAATAAATACTGTATGAAACGACTTTAAAACAAAAGGGAGGTTCTTAATTCGTCGGTAGGACTCCCCCTAACCAAAGGGGACCCTATTTCTAAGACCTCGCTGACCGTCCGTTCGTCCATCACCAAGCTATAGCGTTATAGCTAGACAATTGTCATTTTCACAGATGATGTGTTTCTGTTGCCGCTATAACAACAAATGCTATAAACAATAAAATAAATATTTAATGGATAAATATATAATACATCGGACGTGATTGTTTGGTTTTTTTTTTGCTGGTTGAAACTTGAACTAATGTTGTAAGGAACTCTTAGTGCGCGAGTACGACTCGCACTTTTTTAAGTCTAATGATTTCGTTTGTAAATCAAAATATGTTACCATGAAAAATCTGTATATCTTTACAGATTGCATCGTTGAAGAAGCTGACAGAAGAACTGCAAGCTTCTCTGCAGTCAGAGGTAAGTTTTTAATGGTTTCGACAAAAAATACAACACGAAAGAATAAAAAACAACCAACACGGCACAAAAAGTAGATTTATCGCTAAAAAACGACAGTCTCTTCCATACAACGTTTATAGGAGTGGAATAGTTCAGTAAAATTTTGGGTAGACGGTGGTGAAAAACTGATATTAAATATATATATATAAGTATACATAGAAATAGTAGTGAACACATAGATATAGGGCAACATACGAAACATAGTATTGCATCACAAAATCGACGTTGCAAATTTAAAACGTTCCATGTGTAAATTTACAAAAAAAAGTACACATGTAAATTACACCTTTCTTGTGAATTTAGTCATTTACAAGAAAAATTGCACATAGAAGGTTTTAAAGCAACGACGAAATAAACTTATCAATTTAGGTAGGGAATTCTTAAATCAAATTATTATTATTGCTTGTTATTTTTTCTGTTTATTTATGACAGCACATTGTTTACGCTGTTTCATTAAGATTGCTCAAAAATTACATTATTTTCTATGAATAAGTTCAAATAAGTCTGATGTGACTATTAAAAGCATTATTGTTTTAAAATACTACACAACAACGGCTACGATAACTAATATATTCATATAACTGCTATTTAGAAAGGGCAAAAAATAATTAATAAACAATAAAAAAAAACGTAGTTATTTATGTTAATTTGTCCCAAACAATTCACACATCCAAAGGTCGTTCCAACGAAAATGCTTTCAAAATCGCAGGAAGCTTTTTTAAATAATTAAATATTTATAAATATAAAAAATGTTAATTTAGTCGTAAAGTCAAATAATAGTTAGTCGTTAGGGACATTCGATAAGCATCATACAATCGAAAGGTGAATAGGTTTAGGACAGAGGGCAAAAAATAAACTAAAGGTATAAATTAAGGATTTAGTAAAGCTTTTCTGATTATTATGTATTACATTAGCTTTTGCAAGCGACATTAGCTTTTGCACGTTACGAGTATGTTTGCTTTTATGGGAGTATTGTATAGCCTATGGCACTCTCTGAATTTCGAACTATCTCTGAGTGAAAAAACAAGGCGACTCGTCACCCAGTGGCTGAGGAGAAGTACAAAAATACACTTGACGCATTTATTTTATGTGTCGAGTAACAGTGTGATTCAATCGTCCCTGTATTAAGTCTGGCAACATTTGCTTCTTATAGCTAATGAATAAAAAATTGCTGTTCGTTTATCTCGCTAAAACTCGAGGACGGCTGGGGCGATTTAGCTGATTTTGGTTTTGAAATGTTTGTGAAAGTTTAGGGAAGGTATAATCGGCGAGAAACATACATAACTGTTGGATATTTTGTATGGATCTTGGTATATTGATACTCACATGAAGGACTTAGTTTTCGTTTATTTCGCAAATTTTGACTTAGTAAAGATTTTTAAAGGGGTTAAAGCCGGTTACGCTGCCACTGACTGGTCGATTTCATGTAAGTACATTATATTATAATTACAAACCTGTTGTATCTCATTGTTGGGAAAAGAGGCTTTCTAAAAGAATTAAAATTCTAAACCATTATATATACAAAAGGCTTTTCATTAAAAAAATGGTTTCGGCCAAAAATAGACGTATGCAAATAATGGTTAATATTCAAAATTAAATTCGACATAATACACGCGATATTATACTGTTAATAATAAATATTTGGAAAAGGAATAAAATTGGTCATGAGGCCGTAAGAGATAAAGGTCGTAAGGGCAAATAGACTGTACAGAATTTTTCATGCCGCAGCAACTTACAAAAGCTTGTAAGTATAATGTGAAACGAAAAGCGCTGTAGAAACAAAGTGTATCGCTTATCCCAGATAATACTATTGATCGGTCTGTGGTGGAGAGTTCTGATAACAGTCCGGTATAAAAGCTGCTGATAAGGCCGCTTTGGTATTGTTTGGCGGTGACCCGTGGGAGACCAGGTGAGTGTTTAATTATTTATTAGAATTTTAATATCACATTTAAATAATTTATAGCAATATTGCTTCTAACTAGCTGCTCGTCGCGGCTTTATGTTTTTATTCGACTGCGAATGAAGGAGTGTTCTTTGGCACGCCCTAGAGCCTAAACGGCTTGTAGTATTTTGATGTGAGTGGTGTCAATAGATTCGTCTTAGCCGCGAGAGTGACACTGGGTACATTAAAATTAAAAAAAAGAAAAAGAAATTAAGGATGATACACAGGTTTAATGATTTAGCAGTGGGGTTTCTTCGAACTTGCTTCTAATCACTTGTTTGTAGATATTGATATGTTCTATAATATTGTGGGATTTTTATTGTTCTATTAGGTATCAGTATTTTTCGCAGATGAAAGAAATATAATGGCTATTTCTTAATAATAAGTCATGTGTTGGTTATAGTATTGATTTATAGCATCTCTAATTTTTTCTTGTGATAAATATAGCCAATGTTACTCGGTGACACTTTATTTTTCTATAATAAACCTAAAGTAAGAGTGAAGTAATTTATTAATCAGTCCAATTGTATATATATTTATTCGTTATATACATAAATACAAATCTTTCCTCTATATAATATTAGTATATAAAGTATAGATAACCCTTAATTATAATCTGTCGGTATAGTTCAACTTGGCTAATTTTTTTGAATATTATACGTGTAAGTGTAAAACTTGTTAAGTTAGTAGTAGCCTAGAGACAAAGGTAAACCTTTACCTCACAAGCGATAGAGCGCGGGTTCAATCCTAGGTACAGGCATGCACTTCGAAGTTTGACACTCATGTGCATAAACTAATTACCACACGCTTAAACGGTATAGGGAAGCATAGCGAGGAAACCTGCTAGTTTAAAAATGTTAATACCTACACCCCCTTTCATAGGGTAGACTCGAGCTCAGCTGTGGAACGTAAAACATTTTATCAAACCTAACAAAACGCAATGAAAAGAATTACCAAACGTTCGGGACAAACATTTTCCCCTGTGTTTGTACAACTGCTATCATACTCATATGTATCAACATACTATATATAATACAATGATACCGATTCTGTGTAGGTGGTGGCATTTGGAACTAAAGGTGTCTGAACGTAACTTACGAGTACATACGTAGCGTACATTTGATGTACGTTGGCTCGTCGGCATGAGGGCCGCTGTAGTCTTGTTAAATGAAAATAATCTCTCCATTCGTGGGTTATCGCTTTTATTGTAACCCATTTCAAAAAGATAGAGGTTTTCAATTCTTTGAAATCTATTTTTTTTTTTTACTATTTTTTTATATATTTCCCTTGATTTCTCGGAGAGGTCTGCACTTATTTGGAAATTTCTTGCGATCCATCTATTTTATCTAAATCGATTTGGTAATTTATTCACAGTAGAGCTAGAAGGAATTTTGAAATCGGTTCAGTATTTTTTAAATTTGTTCGTTACATACAAAAACACAAATCTTTCATCTTTCTATCTATTAGTATAGATTGATAATTTTGACTTAACTGTAACTACGCATTTTAGTAAATATTCATTATGTATTACTAGCATATCATTGATTGATTTTTTTATGTTAACAAATTTTAATTTCCGCCAATATTATTAGTACGCCAACTTATTTGAAAGAGACTATAGCAGTGACGCGACAGTGGCTCCCTCAGTCAATAGTAAAGTTAAACTGGTCGAAGTTGGTGTACAGAAACAATGTACGTACCTACTTAGTAAGTTATTGGATGTTTAATATTCATGAAACTTTCTAATTAAAAATAGACGTGAAATAGACACGCGCTAGTCATCCATGTTCGATATTTAAATATTGCTGCTTACGTACTTAAGTATTACTTTTATTTGGTTTTTAGAACTTTATCGGTTTTCAAGTAATTTATTTTTAGGAATGAATGAAACTACATACTCGAAAATGCGCCTGTATTAAAATTTTACTCGTGTACGTTTATGTCAAATCCAATAAAGTTTTTTAAACGATTTATTTCTGTTTGTCCTCTCAATCTGTTCACTTCAGATGAAACATGAAAAATCCTGCCTGTTCCCCCTACTCAGGGGGTCAGTTAGAGACATTTAACCATCATCTGAATTACTGTTAGGTGGTACAAGCTTCACGGTGTATTAAATGTGTGAGAAGTTAAATACATTTTTATTATGACTGAAAATATAACAGCGTATTTCTCCCTACTCATTATTATTATCAGAGCTGAATATCAAACCGTCGCAAGCGAAGGTCAAATCGAACAAAACGCATACACCACCTAGCTTCCATACACAAGTCAAAGGTCCGGACGCATTGTAATCCAATAAGAATATTTATCTATTTGAACTATTTTGAACCCAGCGCGAACCTCGCGCCGTTGTAGATCGTATGCGTTGCATTTTCATGAAGGCATTGAAGGACGCACACACGAAAAAAAAATGTGCTAGTGTGAGTAGAGGCGGTACGACCTGCGCGGGCGCCGCCTCGCTAGTCAGTTGCACATCAACAGCCGCGTCGCGCGCACGTCTCGACCGCACACATCAGAAGAAAACGCTCGAAATTCAAAAAAACTGTGACGCCGAAGTTCAAATAAGGTTATCGGTTTCTGTTTGCGCGTAGGATATCCGCGGGCTTAAGGTAAGTTTTGTAATGTTTACACATCCGCGCTGTTTGCCTTTGATTAGAACCTCGCTACGATGCTAAAGGTCTTTTTGAGATGTTTCTGTATTTTTAGTCGGCGTTATTAAAGCAGGTCGTTTTATGATATCTTTATTTTGTATCGTTATTACTCTTAACAGTTTACAAAGTATAATACGCGTGTTTTTTTTTTCGAGTAGAACAATATTAACAGCTATAGGTTGAGTCACGATTTTGTCCGAAAACTCCTAATAAAATTAAATTTCTTTCACAATATAAAAGTCTCGAATTAATCGCAATCTACATTTATTTTTCAGCTTTGGTATCATATATTTAGTCTATCGGCTTCTATATATTTTATTTAAACATAAAATTACAAAACTTGTTGTTAATATGAAAATAGAAACAGAATAAATAGGTACAACAAGAAAAAGAAACAAAAGAGTTACGAGTATCCCTCAAAGCTATCTCTTGTCATTATAAATTGAAATTTAAGATAATTAAACGAAATATAAAGCAAGTTAATAAATATTTACTCATAAAGCAATTACAATATATTATTACAAAATAAAAATTGCACATAATCAGGATCACTCGGCAGAGACGTCTCTTGGGTCGCTAAACACTATTTTACTTCTGATTTGATGTATAACTTCTCAGAGAAAACTACATTTTTGTTCACGTTCGTGTATCACAAGTCTGAACCACCATTTTTCAGGTTACATTACATACAAGCTACGCAATGTGTGCTCTACAAATGTATGAATCATTTATGATATGTAGTCGCTCTTCGTCATAGTTTTTAGACTTAACAGTTTTACTGATAATTATGATAAAGTCTTTATTATCACTGTAAATAGTATCAGCACGCCCTTTTTACCAGACTGCGAAATAAGGAGGGTTATGTTTTTCGAGTGTATATTTATATATTTCTTTAGTACGTCCTAGAGCCTAAACAGCTTGTCGTATTTTTATGTGAGTGGTGTCAATAGATACGTCTTAGTCGTGAGAGTGACACTGGGTACATCAAAATTATAGAAATACGTGTGTCACTCGGGGACTGCCGCGGTAAAGCTATTGCATACATATACGTCTAGTCGCACGCAAACAAACACCGTGCCGAAGTCTGCCGAACTGAAACGACGTTAGACGAGTGTTAGGTTTATTTTCGTTACGGAATTTCTTGACTCGGCTGTCGCGCTCAAACCCCCGATAAAAGCTATGCAGTAGGTTAAAAAAAACAAAATTAAGGATGATCGAGTGGGGGTTTCTTTTTGTAGTGGGTTCTAACCACTTAAAACACCACTAAAACGTCCGATGTGTAAGATAAGCTTGTAAATGGTAATAATATCGTCCATATTCGACAAATAATTCTTATTCAAAATGTGACTGCAGACTTTCATTACAGCAGCCGCTAATAACACTTTTACACTTATGATGATGATTTTAAAATCAAACCTCATGATCAATATTGGTAACATTAAAATGTGACCACGTATAAGATTGTAGGTACCCTATAAAACAAAAAAGCAATTCTTATATCGGTTATTCCGTATTCGAGAAATCTAGTATAAAAACATTTAAAAAATATACGGACGAATGAAGTACCTCGTTTGTTTTTTTGGGAAGTTGCTATAAAATACATGTTCTTTCTAACCATCTCCTGTTTAGCAAAAATATATAATATAAAAGATTAGTAACAACTAGTCCGCCTATAATTGCGGCATGATTTTTATATTAATTGCAAACTTACACAATAGATCTTTCTGCATATGTAAGTATATATTCTGTCAGTATAGAAAGATAAACGCTCCTATAGGATCTCATTAATGACTTAGGCATGCCATTTATTTACCAATCACACTCGAATTTACACTTAGTTCCAATCTTTATTAATCCCACAAAATTGGGGGCAGCTACACCCTTTCTCACTATTTATTACACCCAAATATTTTTAACCCTTAAGGAGACAAACAGGGTTAAAAATCATGTCTGTCCTCCTACTGCTGATAAGAAAACGGCACTGCTCTTTTCTATTTACGCAAGATAAAGATAAAACTTATTACAAACGCACCTGAATTTACACTAAACTTATTTCTAGACTAAAGTGCAGTTTGTGGCAGACGTCCTTACGATTTATTCCTAACTATACCACCCCCGCCCCTAAGGAGACCAACAGGGTTTCAAATCCCCCTACGCCTGATAAGGAGACAGCACTGCCCTATTCTATTTACATAAGATAAGGATAAACCTTATTTAATTCTATTCTAAACAGCTATTTCACATTACCATCTCTGCTCTCAGTTACGTGTGCATTTTCAAATGATACTAAATATAGAGACCTTGGTGGAGCAAGCGATGCGTTTCCAACCTTGCCGTGTCTGCCGGTTTGTAATGCATTTGCAGTTTGTTTTTACGACGTCATGTCTGTACGATTACTTAATCTGATTGATTATTTCTCATACGTCTATATAGGTAAGTTAGTGGTAGCCTTGTCAGAAACTCCATGCCTCACAAACAAAAGGGCGCGGGTTCAATCCCAGGTACAGACATGCAAGTAAGTGGTTTTTTGCTCATGTGCATATTGTAATTAATTACCACATGCTTAAAGTGTGTTCAAATTTTAAGTTTTTTATTTTCGTAATTTTGATTTTCTCAAGCCTCTATTGTATCTGTTTCTTATAGGTAAGCCTGCTTCAGCTTAGATCCCACTGTGTCCTTACATCAAGCAAGATGCGGTCAAATTCTATTTATTACGACAATTATTCAGGGACCAAATGCTAAAATAGTCTATTTGAAAAACAGAATGCTTGTTTCTTTTGGAATAAGTAGAAAATGTTAGTCTATATTTCCCTCTGGGGCTATAAAATAATTTTAATTTAATTTTAATAATATGTCTGACAAACCGGGATTAATCTATAAATTAATGAGTATATTTCCCGTATATTTCTAAAACAAATATTTTCAGTAACCACATTTCTTCCATGTATAAACTGTCTATTCATATGTTATATGCAAGTGCAAGGCGTGTGTTGATTTGAATTTACGACTATTTGTAGATTAACACATTTTTTAAAATAGTAAAATTCAAATTAAGTTTGTATAATAATCAGTAAGTTTTAAGTTATGTTGGTGTTGCTTACTGTCCGGGCAGATGTCGATGAGCAAATATTTAATCTCTGTCTGGTCTGTGGGACTGCTTTATCGTATTCGATATCATTCACTATATATGGTTATAACTAGAATAGTAGCTGTCGCCCGCGGCGTTGACCGCGAAATATAATAGAATATAAAGAAGATCCCCCATTTGACCTCCTTAGCGGTTGGTTTTCTAAAATTCTTTTCTTAGTACACACTATAATGAAAATACCTTCTAAATTTCTTGGCTCTAGTTTCAGCGGCTTAGGATCTGCGTTAATTCCTAGCAAATATCAGTCGGTCAGTCACGAATTTAATATATATAGATAGATAGATGAATAAATGCATTCAGTGGATATTGTAGTAGTACTCGTATCAAGCCCTATGCGTTCTACTGCTGGGCAAAGCTCTTCTCGAAGAGAGATACTCGCGATTCGAAAAGATATAGCTACAGCAAAAATAGAGATATCAGTAGAGAGTTCCACAATCTGGCAGTTTTTACAACAAAATTTGACGCACGTACAAGCATTTAGTACATGTGGGTGGGCTCCGATAATTTTACAATTTGACATGTTGATCGATGATCCATCCACAGATTTATAATTTAAGTATTATATAATTACCCGACTGCGAAAGAATGAGGATTATGATTTTCGAGTGTATGTATGTACGTACATATATTTCTTGGCACGCTCTAGAGCCTAAACGGCTTGTCATAGTTTTATGTGAGTGGTGTCAATAGATTCGTCTTAGTCGTGAGAGTGACATAGGGTACATCAATATTAAAAAAAATGGATACCGTCTGGCATAAGTTTCTCACCAGTTGTCACGATTACGGTAAACATCTTCGATTCGTGTTTTTTGATTTTTTCGTTTCGATCGCCACAGTGTTTCAGACCTTGTTTTAAAAGTAATGATATCTATATTTATTGAATTGTGGTCGTCGTCCCCAATCGAAAAACCTCGACGACTAAATTTTAAAATTCGTTAAAACCCAAACACAAAGTTTCGTTAAGATATGGTGGAAACTACTACCTGTACGTGAATTTACAGACATGCACACAAATTGACAGACGAACGAAAACTTTATCAAACTTTGGTAGCCTTCCTTGAGAGCCAGTGTATTCCAGACTAGGCATGCTCCATCTTGGGCTGCAGTATCGCTGACGTCCGTCGTCAAATCCCTAGCTGTGTAGGATAAAAAAAGACTGGAAGCAGAGACGCTTCGCTCGCTTGCTCAATTACTTTGTACATTGTTGTGTGTATAGAATATGTTTAGTTTAGGCCGTGCCGTCCTACGGTACTGCTTATGGGTGTCAAGGATGACCCCGAGCAAGTAATAATTAGTTACGAGTTACAAACCGCCTGGCAACTGAATTACCATACCAATGACTAGCTAGCTCGTGTACAGGTGATCGTGAGTGTTTTCGTACCGACTTGCCAAAAGGAGGGCGATGTTTTACTTCGTAGAGGAGAAGGTTCGCAATTCTTGAAATCCATTTTGTTGTTAGCTCGTTGGCGGCTGGACTGCTTTAAAAAAATATATTCTTGCTTGAAAAAGTATACGGTTCTTTAAGGGTTTTTAAGGTAAGGCTGTTTTTCATACAAATTTTTATCGAAATCGTGCCAGATATTTTGAGTTATTCTCGATGTGTATTAATTGCACAGCAAAAAATATATAGATATAGGCAATGGAGTACATTGGACGGTCTTTTCGCCTAAAGTGATTTCCTTCAGATATTCATTATTTAATTCCACAATTCTTGTTCTTATGTTTTGTAACGTAAGTTTAGCACCAAATTGAAGTCAGGTTTTTCTTTTAAGTTGATTAATTGTATGTATGTATGTATGTATGTATGTATATTATGTATGTCTAACCAAGTCGCGTATGTTTTTTTTAATTAGTCGTTGGATAGGTACATATGACGGTCACCAGGACGCCCTTGTCTTTGTATTGACAAAGATCACATATTTCTTTAAAGACAAATACTCCATTATAATAACAATACGATGCTAGTTAATCCGTGTCTAAAATGATCCTTCACTTTCGATATCCATTCGCGTGCGTTCACCCGTGATGCTTTTGAAACGTTAACGACGCGTTTTATATGCATGTTAAGAACTAGATTTGCTCGCGAATTTGCCCGCGTTATATTAGTTTTTCGAGCAGAAAGTATCAAGTGCCCTCGACTTATCTCTGCAGAAATCAAGTCGATCTGTCACACAGTTGCTGAGGAGAGGACTTATAAACAAACCAACAAACACACTTTCGCGTCTATAATATGTGTGGAGATTACAATACTAAAAGTATCTATTGTTACTACAAAAATCGTACAGAGAATAAATACGACGAAAAATACAAATAGAAGATGGTCTATCTTCTTATATATAAAAATCAAATGCTGTTCGTTAGTCTCGCAAAAACTCGAGAGCGGCTGGGCCGATTTAGCTGAATTTGGTCTTGAATTGTTTGTCGTACTTCAGGGAAGGTTTAAAAGGTGGGAAACATAAATAACTATTAGGCGGTACGAAGTTCGCCGGTACAGCTAGTACGTAATAAAACTGTGGCCGCTATAAAGCGATATCTTCCAGACCTACTCGGGATTGTTATCATATTAACCTAAATATTCTTACATCTTGGTAGAGATCTGAATTGTATGCACTTCCGACAGAGACCTGGTTACGACTGTACGCGCGCTCTTAACATTTTTCACTTACATCTACCGTCCCCTTGACCTTGCTGAGTACCTTCTACATCACGCCAAGCGCAACGAAACACGTTGCCGTTCAATTCTAAGAAGGATGACTCTTAAATTATGTAAAACACTTGCAAACGAGTTCTTACATGTAAGATTCACTTGAAGATTTGTCGAGTGCGATTTAGAAGAAATTCAACGCTACTTTTTTGAGATTTCATGTAAAAGATTAGTCTTGGGTACGTTTGGATCACAGACGAAGTCTTGAGCATGCATTTTCATATTAATTTATTGGTAGGTAAAATGGAGAACGTAGTTTATTGACGGCGCATAAACTTTTTATATGACCTTGTATAAATAAAGCACAAGTTATCGTGCATGGAGTACTGCTCGCATCTTTGGGATAGTTCAGCGTAAAGAGTTGTTTCAAAAATGTTTTTAGCTTCGGCCAGGACAGTGTACAATTGTACATGATACCATAAACACGTTAGGGATTATCAATCTTTAAACTATCAAATAAATTCAAAGTAACGTAACTTATCGCAATGTACAAAATTTATTTCGGGTCAAAATATTTCTACGTTATGTTCGCTTAAATTCGATTTGCGCGTTTTTGTTGTGTTATTTTTGACATTTGTGACAATTGAAAGGCCAATGTGACCATTCAAGTCAACCTAGGATACAAAAATCTTCCAGGGATGCCGTATTTCCACTACAATTTACAGAATTTAGATATTTTTGTACAAAATGAAGCAGGTGACTGATGCCTTTTTTATTTAAAATATAATATTAAAAACATCTTTAGGCATTTTTTTGATAGACGTACACCGTCCTGGCCGAAAATGAAACAAGTCCTTTATACCAGCTTGAAGCGTTGGAGTCTGTCGAGAGGAGAGCTAAGAGACTTAAAGGCAACGATGGTCTAGCTAAAGCTAAACTTCAATGCCTCGAAAAGTGGCTAGCCTATTGGTTTTTTTATATATTTTCCGTTCGGATATATTTCGGGAAGTGGTTGTGGAAATGAGAATGTTAAGTCCCTCATCACCATTCTACAATCGGACTAGTAAAGATACTACTCGGACAATACGCCACCGGTACATGGTTGAGATTTCACTTACTCGCGCTAAACGCGTTTACTATTATTTTTATTACGCGCTAGCGAGTTCGTTATTTCTCGAACGCTACGAGTATAGTCTCGGTCGTAGCTGTCATTTATTTTTATATTTATTGTAATTTTTTTAATTACTTAAATTTGGCTAAGGCTCCACTCACAAAGCATTAAGCAAAAGTCAGTTTTTTATAACATTAAAGACATTAGCTATACTTCTATTAAGTTAACATTTAAATTAGAAACAACATCAAACCGCCAAATGAGAATGTGAACAAATCAAAGGTCCCACCGCAAGTACAAACAGCTCATACAAATCACAGCACAAACGGCCATCTGCAGGATGACATTGGCCGAGTGAACGCACACCATACAATTGTAATCTGCGAGGTAAGTACTCGCGATAAAATTACGCGTAGGAACGACACGCGAATCGTGCTCATTGTTAGCGCGGATAGGGAAAAAAATGTTGTATAAGAGCGAGTCGGACTTCGTATGCTGAGGGTTCTGTACTTACCAAATTCGTAACTGTCATGTATTTTTTTTCTTCATTGGCCACCACACTCACACACCACACACACTCTTATATATAAAACAAAAGTCGACATAAAACAGACATTTTGCGAATCAGAATGTGTCGGTCATTTTTCAAATCTGTTTAAATACTGATGTGACAATGCGGATTGTATAATATGCTGATGTATCATTGTGCAAATGCGTCGTTATGCGATAAAAAACCCAAATTATATTGGTCATTATGCGTCAGAACGTAATATTTATTCAAAATGTTCGCGAGTTCGAGACATGATTTTTACAATCATACGTTGCTTTACGGAATGTATTCTTGATTTAGTAACTATTTCTTACTATGTTTCTAATTTTTAACGGACCACAAAAAAGGAGGTTTCCCAATTCGTCTGAATCGCTTTTTATGATTTTGCAGACAGCCCTAGACCGACATACAATATTCGTTTTCATTGAAAGGGTATTGAGGTGGTCCCATAGAAATTGTATCAAAGTTTGGTTTATCAATCAAAATAACTGAAAAATTCTATATATCCAATTGCGGAATTGAATCAAGGCTTACTATTTCAAAAATAAGTATTTATTCTGCATTGATTTTCCTCTTCCTTTTTATATTAGAGCGAGAAATGGATACTGCGAGTATACATAATGATCGTACGATACAAAGAATGAATGGCACAGCGTCTCGATGACACCTATTGCACGGAACCCTAATTAAAAATTATCTTATAGTCTATGAAAAGGGCAAAAAAATTAAATGAATAGATGGCGGATAAAGAAAAACGTTTGCCTTCTCCATCGTGACAAATTTAGCAATCTTTGCAATAAACTGAATACATTTTAAATCTTCTTTCACGATTTTGACACTAGAATCAATAAAAAAACCGTCTTCCAAAAAGAAGGAGGAGTATGTTCGTCTGTATGTATTTTTTTAATGTTCATCAATATTTCGGTCAATAGTGAAACAATTAAAAATTTTTTTTTTTGTAATTAGACTATGAACAAAAAAGAACAAGGTGGTCAAATATATTTTTTTTCTAAATCAAGGTCCAGTTATTAGTAACGTAAGTTTTTTTTATAACAACAAGTTTTGAGTGATTAACTTTAGAAATATTAAAAAAAAAGTGATTACTGAAAACCATAACGATAGACGTCAATACAATTACTTCAGTTATTTAAACTTGAAAATGATAGCCCTGGATAGATTTTGATGAAATTTAAATGAGACTACTCGAGAAGTACCTAGACTACGACTATTACAAACAAAAAAAGATTTTTTCAAATCGGTCCAGCCGTCTCCGTGAATCCAGTATAACACGCGGCAAATGACTAGAACCGAGACGGCGGCATCGTCCCTTTCACTCTCACGGGTAGTTTGGTAAGTGCGAACAGTACAACACGTCTCGCGCAAGCTCTACTTGTTTGCCGCGTACTTTAACAACCTTATAAAAACCACAAACACGTGGAATAGAATATCTCCTTTTTTTCAGTAAAAATATAAATCACTACTAAGTCCCACCGTTTATACCCGACTGCCCAAAATTAGAGTAATATTTAGCATGTCTTAGTATATAGCAAGCCTGCCTACTGCACCGCTGGTTCCGGGTTCGATTCCCGGACAGGTCAAACATTTGTGTGCATGATAATGTCTGTTTGACCTGTGTCTGGGTGTTTATTATACATATATATAAGTATGTGTACCTATCAGTGATCAGGCTACCACAGCACAGGCTTTGCCTAGTTTGGGGCTTGAAGATCTTTGTGTGGATGTTGTCCCATATTATTATTTATTACCTCTCAATGAGAATTAGTCAAATATAAAAGAGTGAACAATTTAAAAGACTCTGCATATAAAACAGTGATCCATCATTGTCTTATCAATTAAATGGTTAAATGCTACTAACGACATTTTTTTTTTTTAAATTAAATACAACTGGCACGGCAACTGTACTCATGTATATTTATATATTTAAACTGTTAAATATTTAACAGGACCTTTATTACAGGTTTTTTACTAGTCGGTCAGTTAGTACTGTAGGTAAAGCTAAATCGTTTTTTTTTTTTTAAAAATGGTTGAATATAGAGAAATGTAGAGAAGGAAACGCTTTGGGTGAGACCTTTGCCCAGGAGTGGAACAGTAAAGGTTAATAAAAAAATATATAAAGAAATTAGCCAAAGTTCGAGTCGGGTAGCGCATGAAGGTTTCCACATGTTGTCGTTATTAATAGCGAGCAAAAATCGTCAAAAAAACATTAATGTTGTTGTAAGAGAGCCCCCCTTAAACATTTGCCTTTGCGTGAACACCACGGAAGTCAGCGATACTGTAGCCCTAGATGGAGCAAGAATAGTCTGTCATAATAATACACTGGCTCTCGAAGAATGCTGCCGGAACACACCGTTAGGTGCTTGGTGCAGCAGATTTTACAACTTAAGTGTGGTAGCTTGCCAGGCGAACGATAAGTAACGCCTTACCACCGTGTTATAGTTTCCTCACGATCTTTTCCTTTACCAGTAGCTCGGGCACCTTTTACATGTTTCGTGGGATCTTACCTTCAGAACTCTTATTTAAAAAGGCGTTGAAATTGTCTGAAGGGTAGATTTTTGATTCCCAAAATTGACCCTGTTTTAAAAATCCTGCAATATTATGAGTGCCTAAAGCTACAATGCACACATTTTCATCCCTTCAGGTCCTTACACCTATAACCCTGTACAATATTTACTGCTATTTAAATTAAAAGTACCGATCGTGAATCCACGTACTTACTGAAACCTATAAAAAGTTTACTACATGTATAAATATAAGTCACGACACGAAGAGTGGTGTCATCGTGACCAATTCACTTCATTATTAGTTTATTTTCAACAGCTGTAAAATGTTATAATTTACGATTCGGAAAAACAATGAAAATTCATTATGGAGTTGCACTGGTCGTAATATAATTCTAAAATTTCAAAATTAATTCTCATCAACAAATTTTTAAAAGGAGTTACATTATCGGAATTTTCTAGTTATGTTTCTCAATGCTGGATAAATTTATTTTTTTGGTATATAATTTGAAAACAATTACATGACATCTCTAAAATAAATAAAAAATATTTTTCTCAAGGGTCTCAGTGATATCGGAAAACATACATAAACAAGAAGGTTCCAACTAAATAAGATTCTCCTCTTCTTTTGAAGTCGGTTAAAAATACGTACAGTACTAAAAAAACTTACTTCCTTTTAACCGATTTCACAATAAGGTGGTTCATAATGTGTCGGATTTTTTTATGTACGTTTCCCGATCTCTAAGAGATGGCTGGACCGTTTAATTAATAGTTTTTATTTTATTCGTTTTATATTGTTTAAGAAGACGGGTTGTCACTTGTACCTGATTTTTGGAAAGGTCCAACTATAGTTTCTATGTTTGAAATGAGTACATATAAATTTCATCAAAATTAGTTTTAATTCAAAATTGAATTGATTAATCAATTTCATTGAATTGAATTGAATTGAATTTACTCAGAATAACTTTATTTTTGCTATAGTTGACATTCTGTCTTGTAAAGTAAGTTTTGCGTGCCGAAATGGACTCGTGTCTCACTTTTTTATTAATTTATTTTATTTTGATCACTTAGTTACAATAACACTTAGCAAAATAAACTTGTTAATTATAAAATAAAAATCAATGTTAAACATTTAGTAAATTCAAAATATTATTGTTAATATGGTATTTATTTTTTTAATCAACTTTTTACGTGAGATAATCAAAATATCAGAATTAATTCGACACACAATGTTAAATTAATCAGTACATACGATACCTAAATCAAGATGTGACTTTTTATAGATATAAAATGATGCAATTTCTAGTGTAGTACTCGTTCAAAGTCGGTTGTAAATGGAAACGTGACAGCTAAAATGGCGGGAAACCGCCGACGGGCTGCCTTATCGGTTACGTTATATTTTTTATCTTACAAACATCACATGGGCGTACACTTTGCCGATAATTTCTCATAATTATTGTAATCGCTTACACGTTTTATTTTTAAACACGCGTTTTTTTAGTATGCGTGACAGGTTTTTTTTATAGTGCAGCGATAAGTTTTATTTAGACACGAGCGCGTTTTAGTTTTTATTGGCGGTGTTGCTAGCTTTAAAACAATATGGCGTCGCAGCAGAATGGTCCTTTCGTAAAAGGCCCTTTTAATAATATTTCCTTTATTCTTGCGTGTCGAAATGAAACGATTTTAACTAGGTACGTCAAACAACATTGACTTCGGAACTATGTGTAAAAAGAGATGTTTCAGAAATGTACGGAGCTCGTGCCATGACCGTTTACATGATGCCATAAATGTGTTAGTGATTATTAATCTTTATTCTGTTATTCAACTTCAAATGATTCAACTTATTGTTCTTTTCAAAATTAATTTTGAATCACTATAACTCTACAATCAATCTTAAAGTAAGTCGTAAAAGAAAGTCGTGTTATTTACTCTATTTACTCGTATAACTCAAGAACAGCTGAACTTATTTAGCTGAAAATTAGTGGCTACTTGGAACCAGGAGATAGACAGGATACTTTTTATATTCCCGTGGGATAATCAAGTTTCTGCGGGTAATACCGTGGGGCACAACTAGTTATATAAATTAGACATTTAATATTTTATCATTTGTTGAAATAGTTAAGATATAAAAATAAAGAAAAAGGTGAACATTTTGGTTTGGTGAATTTATTTGAAGTCACATAAAAACTGTAATTTGTTTTTTACAAAGAAACAATAATTCAATTAATATTCTATTTAACTATAGAGGTTTCAATTGCACAAAAAACAAAGTAGGTTAAACTACAACACCCGCCCTCAATTAAAACTCTATATTCCTTGCAAAAACAAACAACAAAAAAATTATTCAAACTTTTGCCTTAACTAAACTGCTAACCCTAAACCATTTATACATCTTGTATGTGCAACTCGGCCTAATGGTTTAGTCAACACATCGGCATAATTGTTTTCTGAACTGACAAACTGTATTTTTACAATTCCATCAGTTACTTTTTCCCTAATAAAGTGATACTTCGTGTCAATATGTTTGGTCCGCGAATGATGGACCGGATTGTACACCAAATTCTGGGCACTCTGACTGTCATTGAATAAAATAACTGGACTATCCTTACCTAACAACTCTAGTATTAGTCTTCTTAGGTAGCACGCTTCGGTAGTTGCTGCACTAAGCGACATGTACTCTGCCTCTGTAGAAGACAACGCCACTGTATGTTGCTTCTTAGCTTGCCATGCAACTGGAGCTCCTGCTAACGTGAAGAAATAGCCAGTGTATGACTTGCGGTCAATACTACAATTTGCCCAATCTGCATCCGTGTATCCATTAAGATACTCTCCAGTTTTTCTATACGTAAGAGCATAACCTTTAGTACCCTTCAAATATTGCAACACTCTTTTTGCCGCAATCCAGTGCTCTTTATTAAATGTTGTGTTGAACTGACTGAGATAACTCGTCACAAAAGCGATGTCAGGTCGAGTATTCACTACCAGATACATTAGCGACCCAATTAAACTTTGATAAGGAACATCTTCTCGAAATCCAGAACTCAACTTTTTCTGATTTGATGGTGTGTCAACTGTTTTACACATTGTCATTCCATATTTCTCTAGTAGATTATTAATAAATGTTTCTTGGCTTACTTTTATTTCTCCACTCTCATTCTTAGTAATATTGAGTCCTAAGAAATATTTTAGCTCTCCCAAATCTTTCATGGAAAAAACATCACATAATTCCTGTTTGACAATGTCAATCTTGTCATCACTCTGATACATCAAAATAATGTCATCCACATAAACTGCCAATATGACAAATTCGTTATCAAAAATTCTTTTGTATATACATGGTTCCGAAGGAGTTTTGATGTAACCCAATTTAATCAAAGTTTTGTCAAGTTTTGTGTTCCAAGCTCTACTGGCTTGCTTCAAACCATATAAAGATTTCTTCAGCAGACATACTTTGTCATTTTTATTAGCAATTCCTGGTGGTAACTCCATGTATACTTTCTCTTCCAGATCTCCATTAAGAAAAGCTGTATCAACATCTAAATGTCTCATTTTTAGATTCAGTTCAGCAGCCAATGCAAACAATACTCGCAGGGAAGAATGCCGAATAACTGGAGCAAACGTTTCATCATAGTCTATACCTTCTCTTTGCTTGAAACCTTTTGCTACAAGTCTCGCTTTATACTTTATGATATTTCCATGAGCATCGGTCTTCAGTTTATAAACCCATTTGCAAGGTATCACCTTTTTATCTCCATCACACTTATCTACAAGTTCCCATGTTCCATGTTTCATCAATGAATTATATTCATCATTCATTGCTGTCTGCCATCTATCAGCTTCATCAGAATTTATTGCCTCTAAATAATTTTCCGGCTCCGTTACTTGCCCAGCGGCCAGAGAGGTATAAAAATCTGGTGGTCTACGAATTCTATGCGGATATCTATTACCTTGTTCATCATTTTCTGGTTCGTCTCGTGTAGGACTTGTAGGAACAGACTCAGCTGAGTTATAATCGAACTCATCATCGCTGTTGTCATGATGTGGTAATTCTGATTCCTGATTTTCCACATTCTCATCTGGCTGCATAACCTCATTATGTAGGTGAGGCATATCTCCATACTCTTCGTCCTTGTCTTGAAAAACCTCCAATATATTATTAGAAGTAGAAGTCATAGACTCTTCAACGCTCCTTTTTAGATTCGTGAAATGCTCCTCGAAAAATGTAACATCTCGTGACTTCTTCATTTGTCTTGGATTTGAAGAATCTCTAAATAAATATGCATTAGGATCTTCTGTATATCCCACAAAAATAGCTTCTTTAGCCTTTACATCCAACTTCTTTCTATGACACGCTGGAACTTGTATTAGTGCTCGACATCCAAATACACGCAAATGGCTCAGATCTGTTTTTTTTTCGTACCATTTCTCATATGGTATTTTACCTTGTAAAGCACGATGCGGTGACCTGTTCTTCAAATAAACAGCCATCGTAAATGCGTCCTCCCAATACGCTTTCGAAAGTAGACTTCCAGCTAGCATAGAGCGCGCTTTCTCTATTATTGAGCGATTAGTTCTCTCTGCGACGCCGTTGGATTGTGGGCTATACCCAACAGTTGTTTCATGAATCACACCCTTGGATGATAAATATTCTGATAAGTCCTTATTGACGTACTCTTTACCACAGTCCGTTCTCAGAATCTTTATTTTAGCACCAGTCTGTCTTTCCACAAGTTCTTGAAAATGACAAAACTTGTTCTTTACTTGTGCTTTCGAAGCAATGAAATAAGGGTAAATCATTCTTGAAAAATCATCGACGAAAAGTAACACATACTTATTCCCCTGAAATGATGCTTCAGACATTGGTCCTATTAAATCCGAATGTATCAATTCCAACTTCATTGTAGCCTTTTTGTATGTAATCGTTTTAAAAGGTTTTCTTGCCTGTTTGCCTTCAACGCAGGCAACACATTTTGATTGATCTACTGCTGGATAATCAACTCCAATATGAGAGTTCTTGAGTTGGCTCATACCTATGCGACATAAGTGACCTAAACGTTTGTGCCATAATTGGTACCTGCTCAACGAATCAGAGTGCACATCATACGCCTTGCTTTGGTGAGTATTAGTTGTACAATCAAGTGTGTACAGTCCACCATTCGCAGAACCATGAAGAATCTTATCACCTTTAACAGAAAAATCAGAATCATTTTTATAAAAATCACAACCATTTTTATCAAAAACTACTGCAATACCTTTCTCTACGACCTTTTTGACTGAAATCAAATTACTAGTTAATTCAGGTACATACGCTACATCCTTTATGCTATTAACAACGCCATGTGCTGTATTTATGGATACGTCTCCAATTCCACCACAAGAAATCTTATCACCATTTGCTACAGTAACAGTGCCACCATCTAATGGTATTATTTCCTCAAACCAATCACGTCTCGGTGTCATATGTTTAGACGCGCCTGAATCAATAAACCACTTGTCCTTATCTGACTGGGAAGACACTCCGAGTGCGCTAAATGTCACAGCATTATTTTCCAATTTAGCAGCTTCCTTCTTGTTTTTCAGACGTAATGGACAATTTGGTCGTTTGTGACCGGGTTTGTTGCACTCATAGCAAACTACTGGTTTGATGTTTCGAGACATATTTGCTTGTTTTTTAGATTGGAAAGCAATATCTGTCGCCTCATCGTCACGTTTTGACATTTCATTCAATAGCTTTGTTTTGACTAAAGCTGTTGTGACGATTACATTACTATTCTCAAGTGCCATTATTAGGGGTTCATATCTAGTTGAGAGACCTCCTAATAGGATAGCCGCCACAGATATATCTTCTATAATCTTTCCTATATCTGCCAAGTCTTGTACTGTACATAAAACAGCATTGATATACGCTTCGATGTTCTGGTAATCATTAGAGGAAAGTCTATAAAGTTTCCGTTCAAGGGATAATCGTCTGCCTAATCCTTTATCTTCATATACTTCCTGCAATGCATTCCAAGCTTCTAAAGCGGTCTTGGCGCTTCTTACATGAGTCATCGCAGACCCATCGACAGTCAAGCATAACTTTGCTAAGGCTCTCTGGTCATTTTTCATTCGGACTGCTGCTGACGTGGAATCTCCATTCTCATACCCATTTATTGCGCACCACAAATCCTCATGTATTAAGTAATTACGCATTTTAAATTTCCAAGACGCATATTCATCTTTACTTGATACTTTGAATGTGGGCAAGGATGAGGAATTCCACCTCTGGTAAGTACCAGACGAATCGCCGTTACTGTTTGCCATAGTGGACGACGACGACTCCTTCGACGACAAATTCACAATATTTCAAATTCCCACTATTACTTGTTTACACTATAGTCTTTATTTCATAGATCTTCGTGCTGATAACGTGTTGAAATAGTTAAGATATAAAAATAAAGAAAAAGGTGAACATTTTGGTTTGGTGAATTTATTTGAAGTCACATAAAAACTGTAATTTGTTTTTTACAAAGAAACAATAATTCAATTAATATTCTATTTAACTATAGAGGTTTCAATTGCACAAAAAACAAAGTAGGTTAAACTACAACATCATTTAATGGCTTATTCGAAATGGGTCACTTTTTTAAATAAATGTCTACATAAATTCCAAAGTTCCCTTTAGCAAAATGTAGGTTAAATCTAATCTGATAACAAATGCTCGTGTTTAGTGAGAGTACTTCACAATTCCATTAATAGATAATGTGTCAAGTACCTAAGTAGTTAGTATTCGCGGTAATCTATAAATCGATGTGCGATCTGATTGTAAGATAACGGCAAATAGACGAAAGGACTGGTCACAGAATATACGTCGAAATTATAACTGCATTTACTACGATAATTTGGAGCAACATATTAATCGAGTCAGAAAAGGTTCAGTTTTTTTATTTATTTTGAAGTTGATTAAATCGATTGTATTATTAATGTAAAGTTTTCAGTAACGCTTGGATAATACACTTTTATTTGAAAGGGCAGTTCTCTGACAGGGATGAAGGTTGCTTAACATCGGCTTTCGATTTCATACATCTACGCTAACTTAAACAATATTTGAAAAAAAAGTTTTCCGAACAAAGATCAAGTCTCGTTACAAATTGAATTTAGTTAGTTTCTTAAATTAATTTTTTTAATTTTAATACACAACACAATATAAATAATAAATAAATATGTGTAATTAGAAAAATTTGTGGCGTTGAGCCATCTCGAATTTTAAATTTATCATATTGATAGTATCCTATTAGTCAAGTCTTTTCATTTGATATCCTTATTGAGGTAGTTTTGAAAAAATATGTTTATTGCCATATTGTGTCGTGGACATTTTGGACTTATTTTCATTAAACATAGCTCATAAAAACACTTCCGATTAACTCACCTTTCGATAAAAGAAAACAATAACAAAATCGATCTTTTCGGGAGCTGTAATGGCAAAGACTCAAGCAGACACGGGGATTAAAAACTGATACTTAAATAATAAATAACCTAACTTAACTGTTTCTTTGATAAATATATACAACGTGTAACAGAAAGGTGTGACAATACTTTAGGGTGTTAGTCTACTCATCAAAGTGAATCCATTGCAGAACAAAACTTTCAATATTCAAAAATGAAAATTTAGGTTCTCCATACAAAAATTGTTCTAGTGATCGCCAATTAGTATGGATAACGCATTTTTTATTTATTTTTGCAATATGTCTTTCTACAACGAGTTGTAGAATGTCGAAAGAAATGTCGTAGAAAGACATTTTGCTGGGTAGAATAACACACTTAAGTATTGTCACACCTTTCTGTTACACGTTGTATAATTGTGAATGTTAGTTCGATGAATTCCAGAAACAACATTTAGATTCCCAGTTCCTTTGCTGACGGAGCGAGCGGTATTGTATATCAAAAGAGTTCTCACACTTTATACTCTTTTACTGTCATTAGATATTATTATAATACAAAAGGCGCTAAAATGTATGTCCCAAAACATATTTTTATTTTCATTTTTGGAGAATTGGTAAAGTTAGACTAAATCATTATTGATTTATTTGGACTGCATTTTTGTAAATTAAATTTAAATAGATAATAATACATATAATAAAATAGAATTGTTCCATGTGAAATGAGACATGCGTCATCATCATCTTCTTTCTTATATATAACAGTCAATAGCTATTCGTTTATCTCGCTAAAACTCGAGAACGGTTGGGACGATTCAGCTGATTTTGGTTTTGAAATTATTGTGCAAGTTCACGGAAGGGTTAAACATATAAAACTGTTAGGCGGCACGAAGTTCACCGGGTCAGCTAGTTATACAATATTTATTGTAAATATTATAATGTTATGCAAATTTTCTATCTATTATATAAGAAATGAAAAAGTGTATTTGTTTGTACTTCTTCTTCTCAGCAATTGAGTCACGGATTTTCTTTACTCACGGATTTCTTGCACAGAGATAGCGTGAAGTCTGAAGAGGGCCATACACTTTCCCGGGGAAAAATAAACATGTTTAAACGGTGAAGGAAAACATCGTAAGGAAAACCGCTAGTCGGAAAATGTTAATACCTTTCAAAGATTAGTGAAATCCTTATCAAGCGATTTGCGTGGACTATGGCGTACGCCTCCTTCATAGGAGGGACCCGTGCCCAGCAGTGGGACGCTATGGGTGATACGTATAGATATTGCTTACTGTCACCGTACTATTTTCTATTGTATCATATGTGTTCCACTTACTTCTTTGTTCTTTGACATAAAGTAACTCGTGCTTATCTTCCGCAAACTGGGTCGTCCGCTTTCCAAATGGGTTTCCCGTGTTCGCCCGTACGGCCGTGCCTAATCCTGACTCATATGTAATGTGTTAATGCAGTTCGCCTCAGTACTAGTGCTTAGTAGTATGCCAATAGTTCGACTTGCATGCATTTTCCGAATAACTTATAATCGCAACACTCTTTATTTTTAACAAAAAAATATGAATATCAGAAAATATACAACAGGTAACAGGCACAAGAGGCGGCCGTATCTCTAAAAAGCGATCTTTTCCAGGCAACCTTTGTGACTATGGAAAATAAAACTAAGATTTAGCATAGACCGTGGTGTAAAACAAGCTAATATTTATGAAGTTAAACGCTTACAGAAAATAAGTAACTTGTCTCAATTCTCGTAGCAATTTTTATGGACTACCATTTAATGAAATTATAATTGACAGACGATCTTCGATCAATAGACATACAGATATTTTTCAGTTATTTTGAATTAAAACTAAATCATGAACTGATTTTGACAATCTTTAATCTTTATAGCACCAACTTTAAAATCGTTCTGTCATAATCGGTTTAGGCTTCTCTGAAAAATCGTGGAACATAAACTATCTATATCTCTATATATGTATAAATATAACGATTTTAAAGTATATGAAAATGAAATCTTTTGGTCACGCCATCACGCGTGAACGGCTGGACCGTTTTTTTTTTTGGTGTGTTGTGTTTGTTATTGTCAGGAGAAGACATTATGACAGAAAAAAATTAATATATAGATATAAATATAAATGAATCCGTTTGTTTCACTAAAACTCGAGAACGGCTGAGCCGATATAGCTGATTTTAGTCTTGAAAATGATTGTCGTACTCCAGGGAAGGTTTAAAAGGTGAGAAACATACATAACTGTTAGGCGGTACGAAGTTCGGCGGGTCAGCTAGCTAAACATAAAAAAGACTTCTACTATTCAATTCGACGATTTTTTTTAAATGTTTGTTACATGATTTTTCGGAGACGACTGAATCGATTTAAAAAAATCTTTTTTTGTTTGAAATATTATTGTAAAGAGGTGTAATTTTTTAACGACGTGACGTCCGAAAAATAGGAGGTACTATGTTCATCGATACTTTCGTCAATTGTAAAGCAATTAGAAAAAATCTTATTCGATTCAAAAGTTAATGCTCCCGAGGTGGTCTCATATTGATTTTATAAAAAATCAGTTTAATAAATTGTGTTTTATTAAATGAAACTCTTAATATTCTTACAGTTACATCATTAGTAACGTGAGGTTTGCGCGCCGAATGAAAGTAGGTTTTGCAATTGTTTAAATTATGACTTGTTAAATTTAAATTACTGAAAAAATTCTTTCGACGTCGAAAAAAGAAAACGAAATAATTTAGTATTTTTTGTTATTATTTCATTTAATTTATTTTTCGTTTAGTATGATAAAATGATTGGTCGTAATGTGGATGTCGGTGATTACTTACTAAAAAAAACACTTGATTTGAAGTCGTTTACTAAAGACGGTGTTACCATGCAGTTACATACCAATAGCCTTTGACACGTTTAACCTCCACGTACCTGCATGACTCCCCGACATGACAAACAAACATACGTACAGAGCGAAACATCTGGTGTTTACACAGTTGGACCGGACTCTCTTCTTAAACAGTGTTATCTGTTAGGGGTATAGTAAGCCGAAAGGAGGTCAGTATACTTATATTAATAAACAAATTTCACTATGGGACCAACTCTAAATACGTGAAAAAAACCCACTGGTTGTTTTACTCAAATTGTATGTTATTAAAGAATCGTCTCCTATTCTTATTTAAATCTGTCGTGCTCGTGTTTAAGTTAGCTGTAATAGGTAGTTCTACGTTTCTGAACGAAAAATACTAGCTTATCGTCACACCGAAGCAATTTTGACCGGTCAGACTAGATCTGTCAACATACATGTTTTATTTGTAAAATCGTCTACTTATGTAAACTGAAGCAGTTCATGTTATAATGGTGTTAATCCTCGGTCGAACGTGACCGGAATAGCGACGCCATTGGAGATACATTCGAAATGAGAATGCGGGTTTCGCGCCTGAACACCTGTCAAGTGTCGTTTGTTTATTTTTTTCTTCTAATTATTTACCAAACAGGCCAGTATTTGCTGCGTGCTTATTTATTGAGAGCAAAGAGGATGCGACTATTAGTAATGTTACTGGTGGATGCATAGAAAATGTATTTTATTCTACCCAAAGAAATTCAGAAGAGTTTTTTATTTATTAATCATAGAAGCTGTATACTAAGTTTCGTCAAGATTGGTTGGAAACTACGACCTGCACGCGAGTACGAACAAACATTCGAACATACAGACTGAGAGACGAAGGGAAAATTCTCTGACTCGAAACAGTAAAGTTTTGCTTGCTTCGCTCGCTAAATCAACTAAACGCTACAGTTTTGATTGTTTGCCATATTCTACTGAAATTCCTCAATATTTAAGTATTCAAAAACAAAGCTCGTCAAGCTTTATGATTAGGGGTAAAAAATAACTAAATAGTTTTTTTACGCCTTTTTTAAGGATATACAAGTGATTAGAAGCGATTTCAAAAAACACGACTACTAAATCTTTTTTTAATTTTGATGTACCCAGTGTCACTCTCACAACTAAGACGTATCTATTGATACCACTCACGTACAAATACGACAAGCCGTTTAGGCTCTAGGGGGTGCCAAAAAAATATACATACATACACTCAAAAAAACATAACCCCCGATCTTTCGCAGTCTAAGTAAAAAGTACTAAATGTAGCTATGTGAAATGTTCTCGAAGGGTTCAGTGACGTAATTTCAAAGGTTGACATTCTAGTCGGTTTTTTCTTTAAGGACAGTTAATTTCCCGACCCCGTGTATGAAGCCTCTATTTAAGAGAGCAATATTGGTTGTCGTTTTAGTGTAATAATATGTCTTTGGTGATACGAGTAATAGAGACGTAGGGAGGGTATTTCTGCGCATGTGCCCTTTTGATTGACGAATCACTGACTAGTATACATCATACTAATTAGTATTATTAATATTGCTCGTGTTAATATAAGCTGATATTTTGCCTTAATATTTTTTGTGTACTCTTGTTTGATATTCACATGAAGCATTTCTCAACTAACAACTTATTTGAGTCATCTGATTATATTCAAGCCTCGTTATTCAAAAAAAGAATCCCAGCTTTTACACAGATAAATCATCAAAAATAGAACGGAGAAGACGGCAACTGGCATCATTTCGTAACCTACTCGTAACCCTAGTTAACCTCACATCGACAATAAGAGACATTACCAAGTAAATACATACTGTTCTCTTTGTGATTCAAATAAATTTAAATTACGAACGTCGTCTTCTGTGTCGCAAACGACCAAATATTCTATGTGGCCAGTGATGTAACCGGCCAGTTAGTTGTCTTCTTTGTCGAGATTTTTGTCTGTGGTAACATTGCTTTGTTTTTTTCTCTTGCTTACGGATCTTGCGGTAGGTCGTTCGCGCTATTATGCCAGATTAGCTTTTCGAGTGGTTATAAATGTTGTTTGAGCGATAGGCAAAAAGTGACTGAGCGTAGACCATTTTTTTTTATTAATATGTGAACGAACGCGGTTGTAGTAAAAGTAGGAATATAAATAGTGTTTGTTAGATATTAACATATATATATATATATAAATATTTATCTGAATAAAATCTTTATTATGCGTTTGGATCGAAATGGTATTATGTCGAAAAAGTGACAATCGCACAATTTGCAGGTGCTTATTAAGGTGTTTATTTTCCAGTTATTTTGATTTACAAACCAGTTACTAGATCGTTTTGGATAATAATCTAACAAAATAAATAATGCGTAATTGGTACAGGCGTCTCTGAGATTGTTCGGGGAAAAATTCCGACGAATTGAATAAATCCTTATTGCAGTTCTGTTAAAATAAAAATGTTCTAAAATCTAATGTTTCTATATGAACTTGAAAATTCAAATTAATAAAAGTAATTTAAGTTTACTCTTATTGCGTTGTGGTCACCTAGTCATGTGTCATACGAGTAGTTTTCTGTAGACATACACCCAGCAGGATGCCACATAGAAAATCAAATCTAGAAATTGGCTTATTAGGATTTATTTGCGAAAGAATATCTACGAAATTGCGTTTTCCAAAAGTAACCTATAATCATGTACGTGTTATCTCCTCATTTCAAGCCATCGTCGAGTCACAAAGCCTTCTAAGGCGCCGAAAGAGGTTCATGTTTACTTAGTATTTTTTTTCGTTCAAAAACGGTACACGATGCCTTTCGCAAAAGGTTTTTGTTTGTTTATGGAATACCTCGCGAAGGTGCGTTCGGAAGTGAGGTGAGAATGGGTGCGGTGGGTGGGCCCGCACGCTTGAGTCGCGCTTTTTTTAATCTCTTGCGCTATTTTTTTCGGTTTTCGAACGCAATGTTTTGTATTGGTCTCCCTAAAGACCGTTGGACTCCTTGAATAATTAACTTTATTATGCTATCTATAAGGTTTCTATAAAAGGTTATTGCTCATAGGCGTTGATGTTTTGATGTCTGTGAACAAAAACATACCTATATATATAAAATACTTAATATCATATTATAGTATCATGTTCTATCAGTTATCTACCTATGTATCAAACCATATCGTCCCACTGCTGGGCTCGGGCCTCCTCTATGATGGGGATGTAGGCCATAGTCCACCACGCTGGACGAATAACTGCTTGGGGACTCCACTACTCTTATCTTCGAAAGCTATTAACCTTCTCTGACAAGCAGGTATCTTCACTTATCACCATGTTTTCCTTGAACGTTAAAGCAAGTGCTAATATCCATTTTATATTTTAGTATTTATTATATTAAAATTCTAATATCTGCATGCTGGAAAAACTTATGGGCGCTTGCCTGAACTTGAGATCGAACTACCATCCTCACTGTACAAAATACCATCATAAATGTATTATTGCAACGCTTGGTAAAACAAATGTAAACTTTCCTAAAAAGGCTTTTGTTCTAGAAGGTGTACCTATCACGTAATAAAATACCTTGGAGCTATTTATGCTATTAAATAACTTGAAATTCACCGTGCTAGGCTTTATTGTTTAAATGCCTCATAATATGTTTGTCTCTCTCGCTTGTTATACTGCAAATATATCTATCTCGCTTGCTCTCATATATCAGTAGAAAAATGTAACTTTGATCATAGTGGACATGTTGCGCTTATGTCGTTTTATTTTTGAAAGTTGTATGTATCTTTTCCATTGGAATTTGCACATAACACACGTTTTTGTTTTGTACTTAATAAGGATATTTTACTAATGATTTATATTGGCGTGTCATTAAGTAGGTTCGTCTTCATTTCATCACAAGAGCGATATATTTTACAATATTAAAGTGGCATATGAATTTCTTTCGCAGTCGTTTGTAAACATACATTTTTTGTCAGTTATTTTGGTTTAAAAGTCAGACCGATGTTGATAAAACTCATATAGATCCAGGGGACGACCGAGGAAGAAAATATGTATGTATGAATATATGTAACCTTTCAATGAAAATAATATTTTGCAATCGATCCAAGCGGATTTTAGTATCACTGTTTGTAGAGAGCAAAAATATCTGATAGACTGACTTATAACAATGTTCAAAACGAAACTCATATTTATTCTGGATATTTCTTCAAATACGCATATAGAGAAATTTATTTTCATTTACCTTATCCTGGCTTCGTTGCTAAGCAACGCAATTGTTTACACAAAGGTTCGACGATCCCTCATACTTCAGTTGTTGCCATAGATTCAGTGCGGGTCCAGGTTTACGATCTAAGGTCGCGGGTTCGAAACCCGACGCCTTTTGTGTTTATGGCTACTACAATAGGCGACGTTATCGATTGCTTTACGATTTGAATAGGTTGATGAAATTTTGCTATTTTCCACGTTTAGGTACGTTTAAAACTAAGATCCGGGTAGGTAAGACTCTGAGTCAATCCTAGATTGAAAAGTGAATCTCTAAATCAAGTGGAGAAAAGAAATCAAGGTTGATAAGTAAATCAGATTTTCCACTATCAAGATTTTCCTAGCGCACCTGCATGCCTAGCATGGCCGTTTATCTCCAGGAAAAGACAAAGACAAAAATAATAATTCGTCTACTTTAAAGTGACAAAACTATATTCGTTTTGTAGCTTTTTAAATTGGAAGTACCTATTCGTGTACCTAGTAGTACCTATTCATGGTTGCCTGGAAGAGATCCCTTTAAGAGATAAGGCCGCCATTTAAAAGCTGGTTTTTAAATAAAGAGTTGTCTTATCTTATTTTATCTTATTCGATTTCGATGAAATGTTATCCCTAGAAGGTATATATCTAGACAGAAAAAGAAGATTACGAACCATTTTGTTCATCGCCCATACTACTAGCCCCGTTGGATGGGAATAGTTAAGATGCGGCATATAAACATCATTATGTGAGCAAAAAAAAATCCTTATGCCCTAACTTTTCTTTTTGTCTCGCACATACATTAACCTAGTTGATAATTTATGCGAGGTTGTAAACTTTTCATTTCAATGTCATCCAACCGTCATCCAAGGTCACTCGCAAAGTTTGTCCAAACAATAATCGATGTTTGCAAGAAGTGCGATCGTCGATTACATAATCGATAGTTGTTAGTGCGATCATCGCATCACTATGCGACACGGTTAGTCGATAGACCGTGGTCACGTCACTAGCTACTGGTGGTTATTGGCAGCCAAGTGAAGCTACAGTGCTTTGAAACTGGCGAAATGTTCTTTCGCGTGTTAGTTTGGTAACTCGCGTAAAGGATGTAGTTTTCAATCAATCTTACGGAAGTTTGGTGTATATAATCTGATAATTCTCTGACACTAGGGCGAGCCGTTTTTTTTTAATCTTGCTGAACAAAATACGCTGTTCAAGAGAAGAAAGAACAATGTTAAAAGCTTATATATACTCGTAGCTTGATGTTGTAATGTGAAAAATGTTTCCTATTTGTCCCCGAGCATCGGAACCCAAATATTCAAATATAAAACACAAATAGTTTTATTATTTTTATAGTTTTTAGTATTCGTTTGGATTGAGTTTTGAACCCCAATTATAACCCAAATGGTGACCCCATTTGGGTTCAAATAGAACATTTGGGGCCAAATAGTTTTTCCAACAGGCGAGATTTACTTGCTAAGGGATAGGTATACCTATCCCTGTTTTAAGTACCTACTTTAAAAAGGTCATACAATTAACGTTTCTCGATATAATTTCGCTATATTCCTGACGTGCGGTTGCACGGGTCTCTGGTCCGGAGACATTCTGTAACTCAAGCGCTTGAGGTTTCGACTGTCAAAACCATTACGCATTGCCTCAGCACTATTATTTTTTCTGTGGTTATACGAGTACTAACTTGTGTAAAACTAATGCTGGTTATCCTTGGAAATTGGTTTAGTTATAAAAATGTGTATAAATAATTATACTCGACTAATCCCGACTGCGAAAGAAAGAGCGTTATGTTTTTCGAGTGTATGTATATTTCTATGGCACGTTCTAGAGCCTAAACGGCTCGTCGTATTTTTTGTGTGAGTAGTGTCAATAGATTCGTCTTAACAGTGTAAGTGACACTGGGTACATCAAAATTTAAAAATAAAATAAATATAAATAATAAAAATTCCGCCTGCTAAATCGTTAAACCTGTGTAAGGTCTAACGATTTAGCAGTCGGAATTTTTTGAACTCGCTTCTAACCATTTGTTTCTTCTGCTTTTCAAGTAACTAATATTGAAATTACACGATTCTATAAATGCTCCGAGCGTGTATGTATCTAATTATGTAAGGGAATTTTGAACGTGATTTTTCGTGTTTTGTATTAAGATCGGTCCAGAAGTTTGGTTTTGTAAATCGATATAAGTAAAAAATTGTGTCTACACTCTTCCAGAGTTTAAAACGGTTGTCACTTTTTGAAATTATTGCTTGTTCATGATGTAAGTTTCGTTGTAAGTAGCAGACGAGTAACGTTGGCGGCATTGTAGGTTAAGTCAATAAGCCCTCAGACTGCCTCGGAGAACTGTCACAGAAAAAAAAGAAAATTAATTTGTATCATTTCAGTGGACGTATTAGTTGTAATGGAGTTTAGAAACTTTGCAAATGACAACATAAATTAATGTATAACAAACACTACAGGGTTAAGTTGAAAATTGAAAAAGCCCCAACAAAAAAGTCATATGCTTTTTCATGGGCATCTTCTTCATATTTGACATAAGAAAATTAAAAAAAAAACGATTTTTGTTGTGGCGACCATCTTGGATTTGAAATTGTATAGTATTCTACTAGACAAGCCCTTTGATTTGGTACCAAAATTGAGAAAGCTGTGAAAATATATAACTCGCCATTTTATGGCGGCAGCCATTTTGAGCCGATTTTCATCAAACAAAGCTAAGAGCAATAAAACAAAATCAGTTCACCTGTTCGTGAGCTACGATGCCACCGACACACACACACTTATAACACCCCATCGTTTTTGCATCGGAGATTAAAAATTGTCCTATGTTGTCAGATAGCGTATAGTAGTCCAGCAACAGAGACAATTAGATATTTATGTAATTAATAATTATTTTCATGGTTTCACTGTTCATTCGGTTAATCGTTCAATTTATATATCAATTATAGTTTTAATCCATTGACAAATCATTAATTAATTTTAGTTTATTAATCTCTTTCTATTTATTGTATTAATGTTATATAATATTATAACGGACGGCCTACTGACACGATATTCTCTCGGCCGCGAATGAATAATTATTTAAAATACAAACATAAATAATAATTACTGCTAAAGTGACACAAAACGTACAATTCACACGGCATCGGCACAGTGACAGGGAAACCCTTATTGTATAATGACATTGACAGTTACCGAATTTGTCACCGAATTAGTAAGAACTTAAGAAGTGGCACAATATACAGAGCTTGGTGGCCAAGACAGTAAGAAGAAAAATAGGGTCGACTAGTTAGCTTATTAACACGATTTTATTTTACTTTGATCATGATTTTCAGAACGTCAGATTAATTTCAAACTTTGTATATTTATCAGAGACCAGTGACAATGTAATAATTTAAGTACTTTGTCCCAATATAGTTTTTCAGGATAAGCATTTTTTTCATATTCTTTTCTAGATTTAGTTCGACTATCTACAAATAGGTGTTTTTCTATTTTTGTCTTGTTGAGATTATCTTACATCGGCGAAAATAATTGTTAAGGGGTTAAATTCATTTTCTGTACATACATTTAGCGTACGGAAATTCGTTTGAAGAATGTTATTGATTGTTAGTATAAGAAAGCGATAGATTTTCTCAGTAACTACATTTTTGTAAAAGCCATTTTAGTGAATCTGTAGAGACATCATAAACTGTATCTATTTCTATGAAAAACTAAAGACTCAACTTAACCGTCAATCATTTCAAATGACATTGGACCATGCACTTCTATTCAACCACGCTATTACATAACACCACTAACGCCATCTAGTTTTATGATATTTTCAACTCTATTTTAAACTATAAAGAAGCGTATTTCCTTTAGCATATGTTTATGCTTCTGTTCATTTGTTAGTCGCAAGTTCTTCGGACATGTCATTTGAAGTTTCTAAAATAGGTATTTTGCTGTGTTTCTTATGAGAGAATTTGCTACATGTAAGCCGCTGCTGACCTCTTTGACCGTTGTATGAATGTTAAAGTGGGCGGTTGCAAAAGAAGACGGTCTTTTTCACAGGGTTTTTAGGTTATGTTCCTGGGTATTTTTTAATTTATTTATGACTTAGTTATGCACGTCTGGATTAGACGGTCCCGGATAAAGTAACTTAATGTCATAAATACTTTGATAAAGTTAGTAAGCACAAACATAAGTAATCTTATAAGAACCATCAACGTTTTATCGAAGCTATTTTCAGTAATAATAACTTTATTAATTTGATTTAATGAGCTTTTTACTGCAAATAATATTTTATAAATGTAAAGCCATGTAAATGAGATTGTTGATAATTGTTTCTATTGCTTAGAAAACTATGTTACAGGAAAATATATACCTACTTAATTTTTTTGTGGTTAGATCGTGCTATTAGCTTCTAATTAGAGTTAACTAGTTAAGATTTTCGTGATATTATATGACTGTCCTAGCAAAATATCTGTATTTCAAATAAAAATAGAATTAACTCAAAACTCTTCTATTCAAACATCCAACATTTCTGTCAATGCACACCTACCAATTCAACGAAAAATAAATCTTAAAACTATTTACCAACAGTTCAATATCCATTGCTCTTACCATTAGCAAATTAATAATGGAAATTACACCTAAAGTACACAGTGCTATGGTTGATTGTATAATGTGCAGGGTATCAGCACGCGATCGTTCCGCTTGCTAGTAAAGCGAAGGACGTAGAGTCATGTGAAATTGATTTCTGACTGATGATGATCGTTTGTTTGATGATTGTCAATGACGCGTTCGACAATGACATGATTGACAAGTGACGCTGCAAATAATCATAAACAGCGATTTTTCGATCTGCGACTGAGATTATACCTTCTCATCTCCTTAGAAACCTGATCCACAATTTTATTAGCCTGAGAGGAGCTCATAGCATAGTGTTTGGACTATCGCAAGCACTTGTCATAATGCAAAACCTTCTAACTTTATTAAACATTATAGATTGGAAAACCCATTAAAAGAATTGAGATCTATCTGCGAAAATTTACAAAAGTCAGGTTTTCGTACAAGAATATGAGGGTAACTAAAACGATGAGTATGGTGATATGCAGCATTCTTACTGCTTTTACTTTTTTAAGTTTAATTATTTTTCTTTTAATTGGTAAGAATAAGCTTTAGTTCAAAATATTCGATTGTAATTCATCCTGTCTCGACTGCTAGCCGCTAACTCAATGCTAGTAGGTCAACTATTGTAACAAGTATACTAGATCGAGCTACAATTGCATTATGTTGTCATGTTATAACAATAAATAATACGAGACGGTAAAATAATAATTGCAAGTTTTTGCCCCTCATGCAAAATTATATAAGATTATCGTATTAAAAGTAAATCTTTGTTATTCGTGAGAACATGCTAATACTTTCAAGAACGTGTGACGAAGCGAAACAAGAAGACGGACCGTAAAAAATACATATTTATTATGCACTTACATCCTGAAACATGTTGGAAACGGCACATTCTCGTGTTAACATTTGAAATAATGTTAGTTTTAGTTATTCGCTTAGAGTGTGATGATATTTTGATGAAGACCTCAAATAGAAGATTTAGATATATTTAAACTAATATTTTTGTTGGAGTAACATTTTGGGTTGTACTCATAATGTAACACCAGCAAAAGTCAGCTAATGAAGAACCCGAAACTTGGAATAACAAAACTGAGACACAATTTAGTCATATTAAATTAAAATACATAATATTCGAACCATTACTGTTAACGAAAGCAATCTTGTATCAGTTCTCTCACCAGATCTTCATCTCTTAAACGTAAGCACTGAGTTTGCTATTCCACTAAATAATCAGACATTTTTAACTTTTCTGTGATTATTTTAACTACAGGAAAGACTGCTTATTCAAATGTCTAAATTCACTAAATTCTAACATTTACAAAAATCTAAACAAAACTAGTGATGTAAAATGAAAAAAATCAATTTTTTTTCACTTTATTGAAAAAAAACATGAAAAAAACTTAGCATCGTTGTTTTTTTCTAAATTAGGTTTTTTTTCGAGCCTACGTTTTAGTTCAATTGTAAATAAAATTTGGATAATAAATCAACATATTATTTATTCATAATTCACTACTTCCAACAATAAATTACAACTCAATATTTTTTTTCAATTTATTCTTCATGTTCACTTTCTGTATCAGTTTCAGTGCCTACATTGGTCATGTCCGAGTCGGAATGTTCTTCTTTTCTAAGTACTAAGAAATATATAAGTACTTACGCTTTTGAGTAACGTTCTCTGTTTTTTTTTCCATATTTTTCTTTTATCGAATCTGGGCACTTTTTACACTCTTAAGGTAGGTGCTCTAAAAGTCTTGTACCGTTTTTTGTCACATATTTTGAGCAGAATGTGCATTCTGCTTTGGGAATTTTCGAAGATGTAACCACGACATTAAAAAGATTTCCCACAGGCGATGTTTTTCGGCCTGAACCAACTCGATTCGGCATACTTAGGTATTTACTTTTGTAATCAAACTCGAATTAACAACACTTGAATAGCACAAATTCAAAAAAAATATATATTGAACTTTCTCCGTCCGTCACTCGTCAGCGTCACACACACAGCACAACTGCGCTAAACTAAAAATAGGTATTCAAACAAACAAATCGAAAGGGGATTTCCGCGTGCACAAATATATGATTTACCTTTCGTATATGTTAATATCAATGAATGTTGCCAAATTTTTTATGAAATTTTGGTACTATTTTATCAGAAAAGTACCGTAGGTTCAAGAATAAACCTAACACTCTATGATGTACTCTTAAGTATTAATCTTTAACGGTAAATGCCCTAACAGTTTTAGATTGCATACTCTTGAAAAAAAACATGGTCCAGATAAAAAAACAGTTTTTATCAGGTTTTTTTTCAAGGTATTTTTTTCACATTAGAAAAAAAAAACGTTTTTTTGCAACTTTAAACAAAACAAAGCTGGATATAGAAAGTTAAAGTTCTCAGCTCGAACTGATGGTGAGCCTACTATACCCAGCAAAAGGCCATTGTCTGTGCCAGCATATAGCCGGTTACCGAGTCTAGTCATAACACTGCCTAACACTGCATAAGAGTGCATAATGCACGTACCAGGTGGTGATGTTTTGAAAACTTCGCGTTTAGTTGCTGGCGGGACAGTGCGTTGGTAAAGCTGCTGGAAAGATTTGGGCCGATCTAATAACTGTGCATATAGCTTCTTACCTATTGACGCGTCTGAAATAAAGCGTCATACAAGCTAAAATATACTAAGAAGATTTAGATCGATATCTCATGAAATTTGATCGTAGATAACTAAGATAAATAAGCTGCAACGAATCCAAAGGAGCCCAAAGATCCTCCCAGTATTAGGCAATGTAACAGAGCAGAATTTTTTTTGTTTTCAATTCTGATTCAACAAATATTACAAATATTTATAGCTTAAACTTGCATTTTAGCTACGCCTTCAGATATTTAATTATTGTCTGTATGCATATTATTGCAGAGATTTTTGTTTCTTTTTTGAGAGTAGTAGATATTAAGATATTAATTGATAATATAAATTATCATTAATTCGTTACTTGAAATAAGAACTGGAACAGTGCTTGTGCCACTATTGCATAAACTTTACAACCGGTCAGTGCGTCGTCAAAGCGCAGCCATTGTTCCCGCTTTGATATTCAATAAATAACTATCGGTAATATAATCGAATCTTAATAAAATTGTGAATTGAATCGAAAGTCGCGTTTATTCCCAATTAATTTCTAGCGAAGTGCCGTTTTCGATTAAAATAACATTAGTACAAACGTGAATTATAAATATTGTATCAAACGTGTACGAATCGTTGAAAATAATATCATCCGTGATCAAAAAGCGTGGAACCTGTTTTGTAACGTGAAATAATAATTATACTTACACACAATATTATATAGAGCGTAAAACATTCAAACAAGTGCGTCCATGTGTTGCAGCTAGTTAAATTACTGAAATTATGCAATTCACCAATGCATTTAATTATATAACTGTTGTATTATTTAGATTGTTCAAAACTAAATGATAACTGCATTATATACTGGTAACAAATTACATTAAAATGTTAACATAGGCACAACCATCTATAAATATCTATATCTTTATAAATTAATTTTTGTTATAAGACTATTATTTGTAACGTAAAGTAATAATTAGATAATCATGTTTTTGTAAGAAATATCAGTATTCTGTCTTCAGTAATTACTCTTATGGTCCTCCCCTGAATTATTCAAATATTACCGCGCACTCAAACGTTACCGGTATATCTAGCACCTTATTTATATTATTGATTTAGTAAATAAATATTGAATAACACTATTGACTATTAGTCTAGCAGGAAAATTGTGTCTTAAATATTATCATTAATCATTAAAAGCACTGGAAGAGTGTTCAGTATTCAAAGCTTCTACACCGGTGTCAGTTCAGTGGTCATGGTTGGCAGTACACAGTGTCACAGGTTGCCATCGTTGGCGACTGTTTAACTATTTACCTCAACGTTTATATGTAGTAGTAACTACATTGTAACCAAACTATGAGTAAATGGTAGTGGTATGCATTAAGAACTTAAGATTCGAGATAATTGTCACCACTTTAAATTTGATATTAGTTTAAACTAAGTTATATTGTAGTAAAAATCAGCAGTAGGTCATTTTATGATATGTTAGGTTAAAGAAACTCAAATCGTTGCATAAAAACTATACAAATCCGAAAAGTAATATTGCATTTGCAGAATACTATAAGATAGACACGTAAGACAACATTCGACTAATCATTCATTAATCACATTAGTATTTGACGATACAATCAATAGCTGCTAGACCTCAGGTTTTTCTTTAGCCAATATATTTATAGAGACTTTAAAAAAAAGAGTTTTATTAAATGGATCAAAACTAAGCTTTGTAAAATATTAAAATGATGCCAAGAAGATGTTACTGATCAAAGTTACCATTTTTCTGCAAATCTTCGTAAACATATCGAGCTGCATGCAATTGTTGAAAATAGAGGTAATGTTAATAAATATTTGTATTCTTTCCTCTTATCATCTATATTCTGATCTTTCTCAGTTGCAGTTATTTTAAAACCTTGTCTCAAATCGATCTTTTTTAAGTTTTTGACTCTATTTCGATGTAATCTTCAACTCATTTTTCTTTTGTGTTGGCGAAATAAGTAATAGTTAAAAGACACGCTCTTCTTTTAATTTTCTTGGTTCTTTTTCCAATTTTACTTGCCTTATATCCTCGGGATGGAATGCTCCAAATGATATAAATAAATTCAAGCTTTAAGGATTTTTTAGACTAGCGATAATTTGTTCTCTTTTGCTGTATCTTGTAATTGGGTTCATGTCTTTGTGATATCTTTACACTCCAATATGTGAATGTCTTTGTCGTATACATCAAAAGTTTTTTTATTCCCTTGATTTTAATAAAGGTCAAAGACTACGCTTCCCGCTAAACACAATCGTAACTCGTTTATTTATAGTTAGTAATTTTTTACTTCCTGTAACAGTTACTTTAAATGCAACATTATAATCAATGCTAGAATATTATCCCACGTCATTCTACTAAGTGTAAGGTCACATTACAAAGGTAATCAAATTTTATGACAAAGTACGACGTGTGTTATTTGTAACTGCTTCTTTAGTATGTATGTGTATAATTTTAGTAATTTGATTTGCCAACATGGTAAAGCCTTTTAGATTTTAGATAAATATGCGAACTGTCAACGGCTAAAATCACATAAAATTATAAAAGACGTTTTTTTTGCCTGTAGTTTTTGTAACATTAAAGTTTATATGTATAAATTTATATAATATGATTTTACTTAGCATAAAAAGGTCCCTAAATTGTTTTGTAACATCAGGCTTCGGCTGCACTTCTACTAAATATCGGAAAATAATAAAAATAAAAACTTGATCAAAACTTAGTTTCTTAAAACAAACCGCGTTAAAAAGCATACTTAGACCCACAAACCTTTTTAAATTATTGCATCGAAAAATGTTTACTGTAAAGGTTTTACCTAGGTGGAGTCCAGAGTACACCAACTTCTTTCTACTATAGTTACATACTAAAACATGTTTGTTCACCTGCCATTATAATGTTCTAGTACCAAAGTTTTTGGATGCAAAAAAAACTATTCACTATTACTGCTAAAGCACATTGGCAAATACTTTACAGGCCTATTTCCAACTCGACTCAAACGAATCAGAGATTACGCAAAACGCCTCAAAATCCATAACCGTCTTTCATACGTTCTACAATACGTCCTCATCCTCGTTACGCAAAAGCGTAAAACGTGACTACTATTATTGAATCTGTGTAAAACGGTTGACGATTACGTTTTGAAAAGAGAATCGCCGGGAACGCGGTCAAGGCTCTCCGCGCCGTCGACAGGTGGCGCTAGCGTGTCGCGTGCTCTCTGTCTCTAGCCTACTCTATGTCGAATTACTAACGAATACTAGCGTTCTTGTAGGATTCGTTGATGTTTTGTACGACTATAGTGGTTTTATGATATGTTGGCTGTGCATCGCGACGAATATTTGGTTATCACACGGGAACGCTGCATTAGTCCTGGATTAAGGTAGCCTTCTTGTACATTGCACGAGCTTGAGTGCGTTCGAGACGTCACCTGCCGGCAACAACGGAAGACCAGTGCTGGTTGTTTACAACCAGCATGATGCTGAGTTGGAGCCGGTTTGTGAAAAGAAATTTAGATATTAATTATGAAGTCTCTGTTAGTAAAAGTAGTTTTTGGTACAAATAAATTTCTTTCTTTCTACCCAGAGTATAAGCTATCATGATACCAAATTTTATCTAAATTCCTGAAGGAGTAACAAACATACACCCAAATATTCGCATTTATAATATTAGTGTGATTCCAGTGTGACAGTCAATTAGTAAGTGTAATTATATATTTCACTCTGTCCCACTTGAAAATACCGCAGTGGGATTTCGAAAAAAGTTACCTGTAGGTGACAGACTGAGGGGGCAAACAGGAATTAATACCTTTTACTTCGTTTGCTAAATTTGCTTAGGCCTGTCTTAAAATCTATAGGTAAAATTGTAATGAAGTCTCTGTATTGGGGTACGTAGAAAAGTTATTGAAATCAACCGGTAAATGACTGAGTTGACAATCCCTGTTTTTAGAGAAAATACTGTAATTTGAAATCCGGACGACCAAACGATTAGGAAAATTTTAAGCTCTTTTATATAAAGTTATGTTCATAATACATAATAGACGCAAGCAAATTTTGCCCAACCCGAAGCAGAGAAGCTTCGCTCGCTCCGTTCGCTCGTTCAATAACTCATATTGACTCCTCTAAGTGCAATGAATTTTCCAAATATTTACCTGCAATATAACGCATATAAACCGCACTCGCTCGTAATATAGGGGATCCGCGCGATAAGTGCTTGATAACGCGTTATCTGTCTAATCCAGCGTTAGAACAAACAGCAATGTTGCGACCTGGTTATATACGAGTATTGTACGCGAACAGCACTTGGAAATCGCTTTGTTTTCATATATATTTTATGGTCAATTTCGCGATAAACGGTAAAATAATGTAATACACTGTGATCGGAAAGTTTTAACTCATTTATTCTGTTAATTCTTTATCCGTTAATAAAAAAATATAAAAAAAAACTATATACTCGTATATAAAATTCTTTGGCAGTTCGTTTGTTTCGCTAAAACTCGGGAACAGCTAGGCACATTTAGCTGATCTCGGTATTGAAATATTTGTGAAATTTAAAGGTAACTTTAAACGTACTACCATTGTGTGTGCAATAAAGCTATATTCATTCGTTAATTTATTCACACATGTCTAATATAATGTTACTAAAGAAAATATAATGATACTATGAACATGGGTCTTGGTTTTTTATCACTTTCATCGATTCCTCGTTCGAAAGTGACGTCACTATCAAGTTATTCATGTAAGTGATAAAAACTAAAGCCCAGCCCTTTCTGACTCTCCTCGTGACGTTTCAACAGTAACTAGCCCTTATTAAATGGCAGTTATTGTTAAAACATATCCAGCTTCATATAAAATGCCTATAGTCCAACCATGGCATGGTCTAAGCATGACAAAGGCATGAAAATGCTTCTATACCCGAGTCGTTGAACCCATTCCTTCATTTAATGGCAAAATTCTTCGATATTTAATAACCTTCGCTACCTTCCGGGTAGGGCTGCATCACGGGGGAACTAAAGCCTTTTATACCGTAAAGCCTATGGTATACTAAGACCCTCTGACGAGAAGAATTAAAAGGACGATAATAATAAATAATAATAATGTCGAGTTTGAAAATCAGACCAAAAATACAGTTTAATAATAGTCAAAATAGACCATTAAAGAAATAAAACAATGTTACGCGAGTACGATAAAAAGAGTGCCTCTTAAAACTAGTTACGAAACTTTAGTTGTAGAAGTTCGGACAATGTTTGGCTACCATACCGCCTAATATAGTACTCTATAACGTGTCTGTCAGCCACGTTATTTTATTATTTATTTTTATTATTTTTAAGGGCTACGTGCTTTATCTTCAGCCACTGGCTGTATTAAAAATAAAGAGAATCTGATCTCATAAGGAAAAAATGTGATTAAACGTGTTACACAATAATGTGAAACAAATTATACATTAAAAAAGTAAAAAACAGACTTTTAACTTGGGACTTGTACGTGACAAATCGCAATATCATCTATGTAAGTCAAAGAAAATTAATACTTATGTTGATTGAAAATAAACTGCTGGACCGATTTTCCAATAGGAAAGATTCCCCTTAAAAATAAAAAATAAATATTTTTTCATTTCTCTCCAGCCATCCAGATATTGTCCTCCCGCAATTAAACCACCCACTTTTTTAAAGTTGCTTAAATATTCTTTACTGCTTATTTTCCCGTTTCTACCACTTTCGCGCACTCGGTGTGCACAAAGCTTTAAATACTTTATGTGCTATTGTTGAAGCTCAAACATTTCGCAGTAATAGGCAATATGTAATACCTAGGTAGTTCAGGATATTTCCTTGGTAGCTTTCATAGGTTTTATAGTCATAGCTTCCTTATGCTTGAGAACTAGTGTCGGATTACTTCCAGGAAGTGTTAATAGGTAGCAAGGGAGTGTAATAGGGTAGGCAAATTCATAGTCAAAAATATTTCATTTAACTTTGAATGTAACTTTACTTATTGCCTATTTTCCTAATATCTGCGTTTGTTACACTAGACAAGTCAATATTTACAGTAATGAATTGTAATATAATGTTCAGTTAAAATTGATAACAATATTAGTTGTTTTTGTTAGTGTCGTGTAAAGGATTTATAGCTTGATATGTAAATAGCTTGAAGGCTTTCATGTAGCTTATATATATATATAATACGTGCGGAGCGTATTTTTGTCATCTCTGATGCTGTTTGTTGTTGAGTACGTAAAAACTTCTTCATTATTTTTAAAGAACGAAGGTGAATGCAAAGTTTTGGTATAAGAATTGTACCCAAATCTCGCGGAAATTAAACACTAGATCCATATTATATCCATATTATACTGATAAAAAATTGGAAACCTCTTTTTATCAATTATTAAACTATTTATATTAATTATTATAATGAAGAAAGATTTGTATTTATGTATGTAACGAATAAACGCGAACAGAACTAGGCCGATTACAAAAACTACTACGCCAGTATACTCGTAAAGCTACATAATCACTGAGTAACATAGGCTATAAAAAAATAGAGATCCGCGGGTAACACCACGGAGCTTAGCTAGTTTTTGATGATATTGATAAGCTTTAAAATTACTTATTATTCCTAACTTTCCAATTTATACTTTATCCTACTAATATTATAAACGCGAAAGTCTTGTACGAATGTATGTGTGTATGTTTGTTACTCTTTCACGCAAAAACTACTGAAGGGATTTTGATGAAACTTGGTATCAGGATAGCTTGGACTCTGGTTTAACACGTAGGCTACTTTTTATCCCGGAAAATCTAAGGGTTCCCAAGGGGGTGATCAAATATCAACCGCGGGTAAAACCGCTCTGCGCATCTAGTTGTTCATAACTTATAGTTAGCAGAAGATAGGTTACTGACTTCTCCGTTCCGACTACATACCTAATATTATAAAGTAATTACAAGAAAATAAAAATTAATCGTCACCAGCATTTTCCACAGTTGACAGGAAGTGTGCGATAATTGTGTAGGTAATGTACGTACGTACTCGTTAGTGAGGAACGACACCGTGACAAGTGGTGCGTGAAGATAGCACGGGTGGTAACTTTGTCACCACCTGCCTCATATATCTATAAATATGTTAGTAGAAAAGTATTAAAGCGCTTTTTTCTTTTTTAAGCATAGTAATCTATAATTATGTAATTTAACTTATTAAATTAAAATTCACGGACCTTGTAGTTTTGTGGATTATAAAAAAATTGAGGGTGTGTTCATTATAGGGTTTAGGAGTGTACTATTAAAGAATTTCAGGAAATTTGGGTTGAATCTAAAAGTCATTTCTACGGGGTTCAAAATTTGAAATTACTTTAAATTCTATGTTACGTCACGGGCAACGCCGTGCTTCTAATATAGCATTGTAACTACGAGAATGTAATATATACCTATTTATAACTAGTACTTATGCGAACGGTTGACATCGAGACCATAAAATAAAATAAAAAAGAAAGTTTCTACCGATTTTTAGGTTGGTGTATAATTGGGTTGTATATCGCCTGTCTGTGTCAAATATTGCCCCTTTCTTGACATTTGATAGGAAATAGAATAGTTGTTAGAAACTTTTGTGTTTATCAGAAACGCTAACCAACCTCATTTAAGAACCTTCTATATGTATAGTATAACTAGTAAGTAACGGTAAAGTTATAACCCAGGGCGGAGTAACGCAGGCGGGGGACCAGTCACCGAGCCGTAAAGATAACGCACTTATCGGTACGCGAGTGCAAACATCACGAGTACCTGCTCGGCCGAGTGTGCGATGGAGCGATCGGTGGAAACGTACAAATTAGTGGTTTATTAAGAGGATCACCGACCCTTCACTGTTTTCGTGTTTCTGATAGAGTATTCGTTTCGGGGCGTACTTCTTTTCACCCCCTAAATAGTAACGTAATTTTTTGTTATTGGTGTCATTCGCTTCACTATGATGTACGAGTATTACAAGCTTGCACGTTTTATTATTTTGATAAAATTTATTGAATTATGCATAATCAAGGCTTTTAGTAGGCATCGTATCAGCGCAAAAATATGATTGCTTAAGATGCTTGTAACTTTATAGTGATATAAACACAGATACAAGAAAAAAACAAAACGGTAAAGCCTTGTAAATAATGTGTTAGCTATGTAAAAAACCACTGTAATCGGATAACATTATAAGGTAGAAAAGAGCTATATCTTATTGTATGGAACAGTTGGCGGTCTATAGCTGTCTTAATCGTAGGCTATTTCAGAGGCTTAAAAAGGGCCCACCACTCCGCCTATACGGATAAATAATTGTTTTAGTTGTTTTTTTTATAGTCGATATGCCGCATGTTTTTTTTATAGTAGTTTGACCGCATCTCGCCTGATGTATAGCGACGATGCGTCCTAAGATAAAGCACGCTTGCTTAGAAAAAAACGATTCACTCGCGATTTGAAATTTGATTATAGCTATCGGGAAATAAAAGAAGCCGGTAACGAGTTACATAGTCTGGCAGTGAGTACAATGAAAGTTGACACAACGCTTATACAACCTGTACAAATTGTAGTTATTCAAAACCCGCTCAACCGACGAGCGGTTGATAAGTTTTAATTGTCTTTTCACGAAACTAATGTCACCTGATGTTTTAATTAAACAGTCACTGAGTGTATTATCTAAATAGGTAGGTATATACGGTATATATGTATTGACTATTCAATAGGTATATAATATACATATAGAATAGTCAATATATACGCTTTACCGAATAATGAAGCCAATGTGAAATGAAAGTCGCATTTAAAACAGGTCTGCTGAATAACTTGCATGAAACTTAGTATATAGGTATTTTGAAACGAAGTCAGAATATATTGCGTTGATTTTTCAGTGCGTCATCGTGGCATTTAAGTTTATTTACGTAATAAGTACGAGTATATATGTCATATTATCAAAATCAGTACCTAAATAGCGTTCGCAGTAAACTTTGCCCCTTTGCTCTTACGTCCTTAATAAAATCGAGAACTATAATCTAAATTAATAATAAATTAGCAGTAGCCGAGTAGAAAGTAAGAACATGTAGGCAAATTATTAGAGTAAATAAATACATTTTGTCATGCTTGTCACCTATAAATATGTAGGTAGTTTCTTCCATATACATAATATATAAAAGATTAAGTTCTGACTGACCGACAAACTTATATTCGCTAGGAATCAACGCAGTACCTAAACCGCTAATTAGGATTAGCGGTTTAGGAGACATGATATTTGTGTAGGTGTTCTTTTTAGAGTTTAATAAAAAATATTTTTCATGGAAATTCATTCCCTAAGAGAGTCTTGTGGGGGTTCAAAGTTGAGATTTCTTTATATTCCATTTAATGTCGCGGGCATCGCCGCATACTACGAGTTGTCATCTTATATTTTAGTGATGTCAATAAATTTTGCGTGAATTCACATTTATCGAATTTACAAATTGAATTAAATTAATGTGTGTATGTATCAATATATGTGGCGTCGTCGCCGCCGTGCAGTCTTCCTCTACGAATAATATGGGAAACTTATATTTAGTATTTTCTAGACACGTGTACTAACCAACTTACTCATATATATGGCAGGCAGTTAAAGAACGCACGGAGATTGGAGGGCAGAAGTTTTATTATTATTTAATTATTTTTTCTACCCTATTCTGTCACACTCATGTGCAAAAATTATAAATTATCCTATTTTATTGTTCTCTGCTCTGTCTTCACCCAGTAACCGCCAATCTTTTCTATATATTGCATAATAATCTTACCTTTATAACATGGAACATCACATCTTACTAATATTGTAAACGCGAAAGTTAGTAATAATGTAGGTATGTGTGTATGTTTGTTAGTCTTTCACGCTAAAACCACTGAACCGATTTGGATAAAATTTGGTACGGAGATAGCTTATACCCTGTATTAACATATAGGATACTTTTTATCCTGTATTAACGCGGGTAACACCGCAGGGCGCAGCTAGTTATGAATACAACTTTTCAGGCACATAAGGCGGCATGATCTCTATAAAGCAAAATTAATTATTTTGACTATTAGAGGCTTTGATTATTGTTTTTTATGACCTTCACAATTAAGAAAATTAAAATCTCGAATGTTATCCCTGTAGCAATTCATCCAAATATATTATTTTACAACGTTCACACATAGTACGGGAAATGTATTCAGTCACAGAAAGTTCTAAAATCCAGATGATGTTCACATGTTCGCAGTTAACTGTTGACCCCGTGATTATCGTTCACATTTGGTATATCGATATCTGGTTTATGTATTCACAACTCTATGACGGCGCTATTTCGTGATATATCGATACATGTGTGCTACAGATATCGGTTGGAAAACCCTAGCGATATACCTATATAGTGTTGTCGGCTGTGTCGGATGTACTAAGCCGAAAGGGGGTTGCTAATCATATCCAAACGGACAACTTTCACAATGGGACCAACTCTATTTGTTTGTAATGATGAGTATATGAACCTGTATAACCTGAGTATACCAACCAATAAACTAATAGGTAGTTCATTGAATCGACTGTGTCAGATAATGTTTTTATTTCTATACGTCTACACATTTAAATCTTGTAAATGGTTTAAGACTTGGACACATAGTATCTAGCTAAAACAAATAAAAAACTGCAACAAACTATTAAACTTTGTTATTCCTCAAATTATGAAACGTATTTCGGACATCAATAATTGACTTCTATATATACGTATTTTACAAGTATAATAACAGCCTCGTCGGCAAGTTCGTCGGCAATGGAGGGACAGCGCGCATTTACTTTTACTTTTAATATCTACGTACAAAAAATTCGTTTATGTGCCCCGACATAATAAAATGTAATATTAAGTTTTTTGAATGTATCTTTCTTTTCTTTACAGAGGCTCGCAAAACAAAATGGCGTTAAAGAAGACGAAAACAACTGGTACTGGGATCCCCCTCCTCAAACTCCTCTCGACCAAAACACCGAAGAGCAGTATAAAGTACAAATACGAACATTACAAAATGAACTATCCACCATGAGAGAAAGAGATACGATAGACCTTAGACCAGACACGGAAGAAGAAGTAAGCAGACTTAGAGAAGAAAATCAAAACCTCACCAAAAATTTAGAAGATTTAGACAACCAACATCAACAGGCAATGGAAAGACTTTTAACGCTAAAAAAAGAACTACACGCTAATTTTGAAGCATTGAAACAAGATCACGAGGACTTAAAAAATAGTAACGACGAATATGCATCAGAAATCAAAATGTTACTTGAAAAACTTGGAGAGAGAGACAAAGAAGTTGAAAGCATGAAAACTGTTAAGACAGACTTTGAAACTTTACATCATAAATATCAAAATTTAGAAAGAATGTACGGGTTGTTACGAGAAAACGCCGAAAAATTCCAAGAAGAAAATCAGGAACTGCACGAAGAAATTTTCAAGTTACAGGAAGAAGTGACAAAGTTAGAGCATGAATTGGAACTTGCTACCAAAAATACTGAGCATCCTGAAACAGTACCCAAAGTAAAATATGATGAATTGCTAAAAGAAGTCAGTGACCTAAAAGACAGAAGGAATGCAAATCTGATGCATCACGATGAAGTAAACATTGATGATAATGCAAAAAGTGTTATTGAGCATTTGAAACGTGACATTACTGATTTGAGGTATCAATTATCTCAAAAAGATGCCGAAGCTCATGAAGGTTCAGATCATAATGTTATAAAATCTGATAAAATTATGCAACTGTACAACAAGTATGTGAACTTTGAGATTCCGTTAGATTATGTAGGAGAAATACCGTCAGTAGGTGATAATATCGTGCTCTACAAATTAGAAAGTGTTTTCAAAACAGTCAATTCGTTCAAAAAAGAGATCGATGCATTGAAACATCAAGTTTCTGAAAAAAATCTCAATATTAATCATTTGCAAACACAAATTGATGACTTGACTACTGAAAACGATTTTCTCACCACGGACATTCAACATTTTGAACAGGAACTAAATGAAATGAAGAAAAATAATGATTTTTTAATATCAGAAATAACAGCATTAAAGAACGCTTCAAAACTTGAACCTATCATAGAAAGCAACGAAGATAACCTGGCAAAACTTGAAAATGAGTTAGACATTTGTAATAATATGAATAAGACCTTTGAATCTGAAATAAATAGAATCGAAAAAGAATTGGCAGATGTAAGGGCTGAAAAAATCAGTCTTCAAGAAAGTTTAGGAGACTTAAAATCAAAATATACCACAATGCTAAGTGAAATAGAAATGTGTAAAAACAAAACGGAAGCTGTTGAAGCGTTAGAAATATCTGCTTATAATCAAGAAATAGAAAAACTAAAAAAAGTTTCTGATGAAGTAGATGATTTAAAAAAAAGTCTTAGTGCAGCTAATTCTAAAAACGAGCAGTTGACTATTGACATTCATATAATTGAAAACGATAAAGTACTTCTTGCTAAACAAGTAGAAGATCTTACTAGTGCTCTTGTTGAAAAAACAGCCTCATATAATGATCTTGAGGCAATAAAGTTGGCTATGGAAAGTAAACAAAAAGAGTTGGAGAGTCAGCTAGAAATTATAAAAAATAGTAAAGATGAAGTAGAAGCAAACAGACAAAAATTAGCTGAAAAAATCTTGGTGCTAGAAAGCAGTCTAAGTAGCGCAAAAAAAGCTGGTTCTGACGTTGAGCGACTATCAACTGAAAAGACTCGTGTTGCACAAAAATTAAACCAAGTCATCAAAGAAAACTCATCACTGATTTCCCAGATACAATCTTTGCAAAATAGAGAGCAAGATCTTGTAAATCAAAATAATATTCTCAAGGCCAATAGTAAAGGAAAAGGTGATGGAACACATTCTGAGAACGTGACAAAAGAAATAAAAAACTCTTATGTAGTAAAAGTAGTCGAGCAACAAGATTTACACAAAGAAATTACCAACCTAAAACAAGAAAATCATAAACTTGTTCAGAGAAACACACATTTAGAGACTGAGCTTTCCTCTACAGACGCCAAACTATTGCACCTAGACGAGGAATTGAAAAATTTAATGGATGAAATTAATGAAAAAGATGAATTGATTGATGGCCTTAATGATACCATACATGAAGATAAAGTTACCATTTTCAATCTTAATAAAACCGTTAATGAATTGAATGAAAGTATGCAACTTAAAAACGATGAGCTAGAAAGACTAAGACTACGATCTGAGTCTCTGTCACACCAACTAATGGGCGTAAGAGAGAGATTTAATCAGATTCAGGAAGAGCTACATATTGCTCAGACAAATTCTCATGAAATAGGCATAGAACTGAGTAATTTACGCGACGAAATGAATATTAGAAATGCTGAACTAGCAACATTGAGTGATGCTGAAAAAATACTTCAAAATAGGTTAAAAGCAGCTGAAGAAACTTGCGAAAAATACCAGGCTACTATAACCGAAAAAGATAAAGAAATCAAAGAGCTTAAACAGTCAATAACTGAACTTGCAGAAAAAGTAAAAGGCAGTCCTCAGCATAGCAATGATAATAATGAACTGATTCGCGAAAAAGAATTAATAGAAAATGAATTATCTGTGGCCAAAAGTAACTTGACAACTAAGGAAAATGAACTAGAAGAACTTAAATCAAAGACTCAAGAAATTGAAAAATCTGCCTCTGAATACAAATCAGCGATCGATCAAGCGGCTGCAGAAAAATCTGAACTAATTAACTTAATTAATTTGAAACATAACGAAAGTATTCAATACCACAACGAAATTCAAAGATTAAATCATGTGATTTTAGAGCAAACCAATGAATTTAAGCGTATTGTGGAAGAAAAAGACAAAGCTATACAAAATCATTCTGAAGCTTGCAGTAACTGTGAACAATTGAGAATGACTTTGAAAGAAAAAGATGATATTATTATATCCTTGAATAATAATACAACTGATTACGAAAAGTTGAAGATTAAGATGCAAAACGCGAGTGAAGTGGTGAAAAATTTAACGGAGAAATGTGATAATTTAGAGCGGAGTGTGGCCACCCAGATGGAGGCGATTAAGAAATTGACAGCAGAAAATGCACAGGTAAATTGTTTTATTTTCTTAAGTACATATTCTAGCAATATCATAAACAACAACTCATGAATTCAAGTAAGCTAATAATCGTGACTACACTGCAATAAACGTTCTTTTTTATATTTAAAGATGGCGCTCCCCATACACATATACATATATTAAAAGAAACGTTTATTTGGACACGTGCTATATGGAACATTAATGTAATGTTAAGACGAATGTATGGCACCAACAGCCCATAAATAAAATAATCCATCATTGTAGTGGTAAAATCTTAGCAACCTTGTTGCATAATAAATGTAGGTAATATTCTCTATCTATACTAGTGCCTATCACCTGCGTCGTTATCTTCGCCATAAAATAGCATGATCTTTCATTAGATCATCTTGAATTTCCAAAAAAATAATTTTTATAGTACACCCTAGCATCGTATGCGATATTTTAATACCGGTTTATATTCAGCGGCGTTTACATTTAATCAAATACAACTTTTCAGTTGTCAGAGAAAGAGCAGAACTCTACGAAAGAGCTGGAACGCCTGCGACGCCACCTCGTGGAGACCGAGGAGAGTTACACGCAGGAGTTGATGACGTCAGAGCAGAAGTTAACTGAGTGCCAGGCGAGGCTACACCAAGTGGAGGAACGCGCGAAACAGACTAGCACTGTTTATACTAGCAATAGGTAAAGGGTTTGATAATTATTTTTTTGGTACGTCAGTGAATTTTGTTGCTTTATTTGTAAGGTCTGGAATGATACGAGAGAACCGTAGAGCCTTCGGGCTATGACAAGAAACGCTCCGAACTTGACATCGTGATATCTTAACAAGGTTATGTCCGACTTTATTCATAGTAGTAAATGTATTCTAACTACTAGACTTGGCCAGTTCGCTCCTTAAAACCGATAGACTGCTTTTTACTGACTTCCAAAATGAAGGAGGACGCTAATAATGTTTGTTATATTATTTTACGGAGACCGCTGTACCTAAAAATGTATGAAATGTGTCCCGATGTGTTCCCATATAAATTTTACCATGATCGGTCCCAGTAGTTTGGTTTATAAATAATAAATACTGAAAAATTCGGTATTAGCGTCGGCCGAATTGAACTCGGTTATCACTTCTTTAATCTTTTAGATATCTCCTCTTTTGGGATCTCGGTAAAAAAAGATTCCGAACCAAGTATACTAAGCCGCCACAGTGCTCGTCGCCACTGGTCGCTTAAAAACAAATTAAGGGCGATGATGAATGTCGCTTTTGGAAAAATACCCGGAATTGTTACTCGGAAGTTCGAATCCTACCTACCGTGTCACCTTCTTATCCTTTACGTATCAAATAACTTCAACGGAGTTACTTGCAAAAAATATACTTTTGTTATATAACATTTCCAGCATACGAGCGAACCAAGAAGTGGAAACGCTCCGCAATCAGATGCGTTTAGTTGAGAAGCAAAGGGACGAGGTTCAAGCGAGGCTGAGCGAAGCCGAAGACGCGAGCAGCCGGAGCGAAGCAGCTCTCACCAACTTGCAGATAGTCCTCGACCAATTCACAACAGGTAAGACAACATTATTAATTTAATAAAAAAAACATATTTCTGTTTGTTGTGATCATGTTTTTCTAAATACATTTTGGTCTCACCTGACATACAGAAAACTTACAAGTTTACAATTATTTTACAGATAAAGACCGCGACATACAAACCGCCACAGAGAAAATAAGAAACAAGATGGAGGAGATGAAACGTCAGAATCTCATCTGTCAAGACGAGATTGCACGACTGAATGCGAAACTTGAAGAATCATTGGCTGGACTGAAAGCAGCTACGCGGTTAGGTGACCAATTAGAAACCAAGACTGCACAGATAAACGATTTGAAGGAGCAAGGTATGTGATATTTTAGTTATGCCTTTAGATTTTTTTTAATTAATCGCCTAGAAGTCCATGAAAATGAAAATTTATTTAGTCTGTAGTTAAAAGTAGTTTCCGGAGTTGTTAGTGTTTTTATATTCTGTGTAATTTGAAATGGAATGTCTTTATGTATAGTTTTCCACGAAGTAGAAATAGTCACGAATTTGTTATTATTATCTATTAAAGTGGGATTTAGTCTTTGTATTTCATATGTGACAACGACATTGTTGAAGTTAAGTCATTGTTTTAATTCATACATTATACAACATGTAACAGAAAGGTGTGATAATACTTAAGGTTGTCTATTTATTAAAATGAACCCATAGTAGAATAAAATTTCGCCAAACTAAAAAAAACGTCACGTGAACGGTCAAGCTTTATAGAGAACCTATTTTTTTGGCATTTTGTTAAATTTTGTTCTTCGCAGGCTTTACTTTGTTTTGCAGGCTAACAATTAAGTAAGTATTATCACACTTTTCTGATACACGTTGCTTATACTATTTAAACTTTTAATAAAAGCATAATTATGTTCTGTTACTGACAGGGTAGGGAAAAAATACACATCAACCCTTTCCTCCTGTACTTTACGTCACTGAGTCTTAATACATTGGAAAAAATTAGACATCCATCTACTGTTCCATTTTCACCGATGCCACAACTTAGTTTAGATAGAAATGTTGTTAACTTTTATCAGCTCAAAGGATTTATATCAAGCATTCTACCATGTCACTCTTTAGCCAGAAATCTGGCTAAATATCAGCTGGTAATTCTGGGATGTTGAACCCCAGGCTACCGGTTGGTATACAGTCAGGTTCCTCATATCCACACGTAGTTTTGCCACAGACACACGTAAGTTTCATGTAAAACAGCTTTTGTATATGTAGATGACGTTATTGTTTTGAGCTTTGAATGTGTGTCTCGTGTTTTGTACGTTACAAATGTAAAATAAATGTTCATTTATTTTACAAATGTGTTTTAGGTTCATGTAAATTTGTTTGTGGTTCTTAACCAAATTTTTTTAACCAATCCTTAGTTTTTCTTGTTAAAACTGTACAGGAAAGTAAAGACACACAAAATATTTGGACATGGCTATGAAGTAGATGTTTCGTTTCATTTATTTATACGAATACGCGGCTATTATTTATGTATAGATAACCAGTGTGATCACAAACTAATATTATCTCACAACCAACTTTGAAAATCTAGTATTTTGTTCTAGTATTGTTTTTGAAGGGTGTTTAAATTTTTGACGATGCTACGCAAATTTATAAATAAAAGGCAAGGTAAGGCTGATAATGTTTTAGATAACGTCCTTAAAATGGATACATCCAGCTCATCAGATTAGAGTGAAAATGGATGAAAAGTAGAAACTAAATTATTCAACCCTTAGCAATTTTGCTATTTTATTTTTTACTGAATGTTATAACTATGTAGTCAGTTTGAATTTAGAAATAGACTCTGTAACATTAGTTTGAATGAGAACGTTCCAAGAATCAAGCTTGCGCCTTTTTCGGTCTAATCTCATTTGGTAACTGTGAGGCTTCACAGCGCGGCGACGGGCTGGCTACCATTTTTGACAGCTGTCAGTCTGTTATTTGACAGTCCTCAGTCTGTCAAGTTGCCAGCCGGAACGGTCGCGTATTACTCAGATTACCATATGGGGTTTGATCGAGGATTTTGGCTTCCACGTCGTGACGTCCTGTGTTATTTTTTCACCATGTTGTTTTTGCTTGTGATTATTTTTTTATTTGTTTCTAGCACGTGAAAGTTTATGTCTTGCATAGCACATTGTTATTTTCTTGCTCTGAGAATGCGAAAAAATTTTAGTGGATTACAAGATAAAGCAATTTTAATAACTGCACTAAATTACAAAGTAATATTATTTCCGCAAATTTGTCTTGTCAACATCGCATGGATCATTTAAGTTCTCAAAGCAAGAAAGCTATTTGTGTTTTTTTTTCGCATTTTAGTTGAAAAGTAGAAACTAGAAGATCTTCTGTATGGCCACATTGTTTCTGAGTATTACTTCAGGTACTGGTGGATATAGAAAAGGGGACACGAATTACTCTCACTTTTGGCCTTTTTGTAACTCATACTCTGACAAAAAAAACATTTACAAACCTTACAAAAATTTAGTTTCTGCGTACATCAATGATATAGTTTTGTTGTGCTTTGGTTCACATCATATTATTTGAGTCTTATTAGATCTGTGTAAATATGGTACGTAGGTCTTAAAGTCGATGAGTGGTAACTGTCCCCTGCCCAGTGGCTGAATAATACTTTGAAATCGTGTGTGCGATTGCATCGTGCGTCGGTCTCCGAAGTCGGCTTTTGATTTGCATGGTAAGAGTTTATAGTGCTATGATAATTATTTATTCATTTGATTTATGCAGTATGTTTTTATTATTATAATTGTAATATTGTCTTAGTATTTGTTGTTTATTTTTTAAATTGTGCTGCAACGTTAGACCGAATACGAAGATAAAAATCTGGTTATAATCTTCTGAGATATAATATATATCTCGCAAGATATAAGAGATAATCTATAAGAGATTCTACAAATGTTCCTAAGTTTGTTCATCTTAGTTGTTAATGTAGACAGAATACTTGTTCGTTACCTACGTTTCAACCCATAACTTGCCACTGCCGGGCACGGGCCATAATCCACCACGCTGGCCAAATTGCGGGTTGGGGACTTCATTTATTTTCAAAAGCTTCTCCTAGGTTTCCTCACGACGTTTACCTTTACAAATTGAGCATGTGGTAATTAATCATAAGTTTGAATACATTTATTGTTAAATTCAAACTTCTGATACCTAATAATACATAGTGTTAACAAAATAATCTATATTGATAGTGTTACATAATAATTGATAAATATTGAATTATGTGTCTAGTGCGAACTCTGCAGACATCTGTGGCGGCGGCTGAGGAGCGCTATTACAACGCCACGTCGAACCAACAGGACAAAGTGGACAAAAACTTGGTCAAGAACCTGTTGATCAACTACGTCATGACGGCTGGAAATAATCCCACTAGCAAGTAAGACTACTTTTAACAGAATCACACTTACAACACAGCAAAAATTAAAAAAAAAATGCAAATTTATATAAACTAGTTTAATTATTCATTGTAATTAAAGTTTGTTCTGCAGTCAACATCTTACACTAAACACTTAAGTTTGCGATCTTTACTTATGAGAAAATACAATTAAGTTCGTTATTTTGGGTTCTTTGGTTTTTTTTACTATATTATTTTCATTTTTAAATTAGGTGTAGTAGTTATTCTTGGTTATTATTTTGTAAGGATTGTATATAATTAATTAATATAATATGAATTAAATTTCATGCAGCTAGCATGCTGCGCACGCTGCCCTCTGGTTGTGGGTCGGAGCATTTGGATTATCTGTATCATTTTATTTATTATCTCTTAAATGGTCTAACGGAAATCTTTCTGCTATATTTTTTCTTGTTGTAGTTAGTCATTTTGTTTATGTTAATAAAGGCATTTTCCCATTTAATTCGATTAAATATTTACTTAAGCTGAAATAAAAAAAAGAGTTATTTCAGAGATTTATAAATTAGAATGTGCCACTTCTCTAATGCATAATAGAAGTAGACTAAGTGCGTATTGTGCAAGTTCATAAAAAATCAACCAAGTACTTCCAAACTCCTCGAGCTGGTATTTAGCCTATCATTCCTTTCAATCATTCTTAGATTGTTCTGACCTGCAACTATATTACTTACAAATTTGTCAAGATCCCGCAAAATGTGACCAGTGTCTTCTTAAACAGCGTTATCGGTTCAGGATGTACTAAACCAAAAGGTTACTACACTACTCAATCTAAGGAACAACTTTCGTTTAGGAATTAACCCTGAATTCGAGAAAAGAAAACAGCTGTTCCGTACAAAGAGTTTATCGGTCGTGGACAAAAAGTATGGAACTTTTTTATTTTTTTCACGAATTCAGAGTTGGTTCCATAGTAAAAGTTGTTGCTTAAGATGAGTATAGTGACCCCCTTTCGGCTCAGTACACCTCTTATCGATAACCCTGTATATGTGATTGTTTTGTCTCCAGGACTCAAGTCCTACGCATCTTGTCCACTGTCCTTGACTTCAACCAGTCGGAGTGCGAGCGGCTCGGCCTAGTCCGCGCCAGTAGCTCGACCGACTCGCTGGCCGCCGAGTTTGTCAAGTTCTTGCAGCACGAGTCCACGCCGAGGCAAGCCCCGCCTGACATGATGGCGCTGACGAGGAGTGCCACTCCTGCCTCGAGGAAGAGTTCCACTGCAGGTAAAACTAGCACAGGCTTTGCCTAGTTTGGGACTTGAAGACCTTTGTGTGGATGTTGACCCATATTATTATAAAACTGATACAACACGTTTTATTTCACATTAGATCTAAAAAATATAACTTAGAGGAAAATAACACATAATATAACGAAAAATTTACTAGTCTAAAGTTGTTTTTTTTTTTAATAAATCCTGCATTTAAATAATTTCGTGAATTTCTTTACATATAAAAAAAACGTTTTTAGTATCTTTTAGTAATCATTAATTTATGTAAGCATTCGAAAAGAAATATTGTAAACGTATATTTTTGGAATCGAAAATCATTAAAAAATCTAAATAATATCAAAATTTAAATAGTAATAAAATAATGTTAACAGCTATGTCTATGGATCTATAACGGCATCCGCTTTATTTTGTATATAAGCAAACGACACATTCCAATGACATATTGTTTAAGAAGACGGGTTTTCATTTGTACCTGATTGTTGGAAAGGTCCAACTATAGTTTCGTTCACATTTGGTGAACTTCATAAGTGAAGTAAGTTGTTCGTGTCTTTAAAGATGACACGTCTCGCACTGCCCGATTGCTCATTTCATCCCTGGTAAAGTTCACCGAATGTGACCGATACCTTACACCCACAGGTCCAACCCCGACATTAGAGCACACACACAGACGCAACCCGTCCACCGGCTCCAACAACCTCCTCTTGGCCAACTTGGACAACCTCGAGACAGCGTCACAAGTGTCTAGAGACTCTGTTGAGACACGAACAACTATGGACACTGGCGTTACACAAACTAGAAACAACGAGGGAGCTATATTGAAACACGTGCTTAGAGATATGTGAGTTAATTACTCTATTCTAGTTGGAACGGAAAATTGTGTAACAATTGCCTTAAGTCTGGACACATGTGCAAAGAATGCCAACCTAGAAATTTCTATAAGTGTTTAATATTTTTATGCATACAAACGAACAGTTACCTTGTTACAGATGGCTAACGATAAGGTGGACAATTGTGGCAGTAAATGTAAAAATTAATGTTAATTTCCTTTTCAGACAGACAGTATGCAGGTTTAGTTTAGCTATTTGTATATAATTCTACCGAAATTGCCTAAAAGCTGAGCATTCGCACTAAGCGTGCTACATATTATATTCTTATGAAATATGATTATTTTAAGTTTCAGTACTTCAAAAACCATGCGCTAAATTTATTGACAAAAGACACTTTTGTATTTTCAACGTGTGTGAAGTTATTTTTACATCTTAGTATTTGTAGATTTATACCGAAAAGTCTAGATAGTGTGAATCCCAGAGTTGTATTGATTGAGATTGAAGCTAGAGTCTGTTAGTAAATGAAACGAGTTTGATATTTTTGTAACTATTGAGTTAGCGATAATGGTTTTACTTAGGTTCATGCGATGGTTATACATTGAAATTATACTAATATTTCCTGTATATTTAGACGTTTATTTCTCATTAATCGAAACCTGCCGATTTGGATATTTCAGTGGCCGTGCACAGGTCGTCGTTATTTGTCATATTTCTAAATGTGAAAACACGAAAGTTTATGCTAAAATATGTTCTATAGGAAGCCGGTTTTGATAAGGCAACTAAAAAAAATATGTAATATAATAATTTTTGCGTACAGCGATTCTTAAATTTCAACGTTCAGTTTCTACAAAAAGAAATATCTATAATTATGTGTTTATGAACTACCTATGTCACTTGTCGCTTGTAAATTTAAAAGTAAATATAAACGCAAGGAAAATACATAAAAAATATGGTTTTTCGTAAACCATATTGAATATCAAAAACGATATCGTAAAAGTGGTACTTTACGCGTTAATTGGTAAATTTTTGTAAAAATCAACGTGTTTATTAAATATAATGTTTAAATCGAAATTATTTTTGTCTGTTGCGTTGAAATAACAAATTTTTTTCAATTGTTTCTTCTACATGTTAAGAGGCCCTTACTGTTTCGCCTAATTTGCACATAGATGTATTTTTCTTTTAGTTTTTATGTTAATGTTTATTCTATATTCTATTCTATTAATATTAATATGATACAGATAACCTTCATTCTCGGATTAATTTTTCCTTCACAAAAATCATAATTAGGGAATTATTTGGATTTTAAATTGTATTAAACTCTTCGATTTGGACAGACCACAATATATAATAATAAATAACAAAATTAAGATTTAGGCAACCTTTTTTTCTTTTGCTTATTAATTTTTATGATAAAAGTTTGGGTTCATATTAACCAGTTTAGTTTATGTGGTCTCCAAATCGGGTTCAATAAGTGTTTGAGAAAGTGTGTGGCGTCATTTGCTGTATTATTTTTGAATGTTTTAATTTAAGAATTTTAGTGTTATAGGTAATATAATATTGTAAAAAAAATACACACGCAATGTGCTAGCATTTAATATTAAAGCCATTTTTATCACAAATTGTTTAAATTAATTAATTAATATAAATTGTGTTATTTTAAGTTATTTGAAATTAATTATTGCAATAATATGTTACTATACCGATTTTGCATTTAAAATGCAAAATCGGAATTATATATTTGAAAGTAATTTTATATTTGAAAATCTTTTAATAAAGCAACTAATTTTCCTATACATACATGTTTTCACGTTTACGGGTGCACTAAGCTAAAAGGAGGCCACTCTTCGTTATGTACTAGTTTTACAATGGGGCCAACCCGGAATACAGATAGTCTGGCACTCGTCAACAAAATTTCAAATAATTTTTACGACGATTCATTATTAACCTATAGTAAATGTTATCAACAACGATGTGTATAGCGACCCCCTCTCGGCTTAGTTCACGCTTAACCGATAGTGCATACCTCATACTGCCTTTCTATTTTAATTATTAAATTTACCAATATCATTAAAAGTATGTACAATTTCCCGGTTCTTAAGGAAACATTGTGTGCTATTGTATAATAATCTATATATATATAACAAAGAGTAAGTCCTGACTGACTGATATTTACTAGGAATCAACCGCTGAACCTGAAGACATGAAATTTGGAGAATGTATTCATTACAAGGATTTTTGGAAATTCAATCCCCAAGAGGTTCAAATGAGGGTTCAAAGTTTGAATCTTCTTTTTATTCTATTTATTATGGTGCGGGTGACAGCTACTAGTATAATACATTACTATATTATATCTTGTGCTTGTAAAATTGTGAATAATGTTTATATAAATTTAGTATTCAATGTAGTGAATTACATAGATGTCTAATATAATAATGTATGCATTTCATATCGATACTTCAGATAATAAAATGATGAATTAAATTAATTATGAAGTTTATTTGGAACCTTTCAATGTTACAAGATAAGTAGGTATTTATAATTAAATAAAATTTTTGAAAAGCATAATCATAAAATAAATAAATAATTTGCTTTCCTGTTAATTTGGACTAAATATTCACTAGGAAATCACAGTTTTTATGTCAATTTAAGCGTCTGATTTGGGTAACGGGAACTAGAATTTACATTATCCCATCACTAATATTAGTTCCATGTTCTCACACTGGACGCACACGCACACATCATGGACAAAATGGCGGAAATAAAAAAAACATTGATATTTTGACAATATGAAGTCTAGAGTAGGTACTTGTATAATTCAGGTGGTTTTGAGCGTTTCGCTTTTGAGCATTTTTTCTCTCGTTTCATCCGAGAGAGAACGTCAAGCGTGATTAATAGACAAAAGAAACCTAACATTGAAACGCGTTTATTTACAAGGTTGATTAAGTATAATAATAATAAGCATGTTATAAATTTGAATTAGTTGTCAGATATTTTTGCCAATCACTTAAAATCTTAAAACCTCGACAAGTGGTACTCACCAAAATCACTCTTAAACGAATGTAAGATATAATATTGAGATTTATTTGATAGGTGGGCTCAGTATCGTGAAGTGTGGAAAGATATGGAAGAGACTTTTGCATAAGTTAAAAAATAATAATAAATGATATAATTTTCAGTTCAATTAAAATCATTCCTCCACGAATATTGAGTTTAAACTGCTACTTGCTTAAACCACTTCATTTTCCTCTAATGGGTCCAGCAGAATGTTAAAGTTTCTATGGACCCTTAGGTATTGAAAACACTATATTATTTATAGTCAGCATTTTTCATACATAATTTATACTTTCGTAAAGTAAATAAACCATACGAATGATTTGAACTATAATAATTTTCTAAATACTCTATGTTAGGTATTTGCTCGTATAAACTAAATTATTGAATACCACAACTATCTAGATAGATAAACCTTACATTTGACAAAACATATTTAAAATCGTTTTACTATTGACTTTCCTATAAAATAATGACCAAATAGCCAAAACATTCATAGACCTCTTGGCGAATTGGCAAGTAACAGTTGTAAATATTTGTCATCATGCATTTGAAAATATATTTGACCAGTTACTTTGTAACTTGTGCGTTGGCTTTCGATCAATCTTACTACCGTTTGGATAACGCGAAACAGTATTTCGAAGAGTTCATTACAACCTATGGCAAAAACTACGCCAGCGTTGCTGAAAGACATACGCGGTTCCAAATTTTCAAAGAGAACTTAAAGCGTATCAATCATTTCAACTATTTGAACAGAAGCAGTAAAATCATTCAGGGAGTAACTCAATTCTCTGATTTGACAACGGAAGAATTCTCCGATCAGTACAATTCCTGTCTTGCACCATTTCAAGGCAGACAGGATGCATGCCAACAAATTACTGATGCACATATAACCACCAACAAAGCGCCGCAATCTTTGGACTACAGGCAGAAAAACGCTGTCAGTTCCGTTAAAGATCAGAACCCTTGCCAGTGCTGTTGGGCTTTCGCTACTGTTGGCAGCTTGGAAGGAGCTTATGGAATTAAAATCGGACAATCAATCAGCTTGTCTGCACAACAATTGATGGACTGCCTGAAGTGCAGCGGCCATTGCGCTAAAGGCAGTTTTATGACCTCAGCTCTATCAGAATTGAAGTATCTCCCGGGAGTCATGTCTGATACGGATTATCCTTACGTGGGTAAAGATTTGGAATGTCAGTCGGAACAATCGAAAGCTCAAGTCCGGGTTACAGGCTGTCTGAACTTCAACTTGCAAAGTGAAGAGAAGCTCAAAGAAGCTTTGGCAACTTATGGGCCTATAGCCATCGGTATTGATAGTGCCCCGATATCTCACCATGTGGGAGGTATAGTATCGGCTGCAACTTGTCCTCCCGGAGGTAAGATAGGTCATGCTGTCTTGCTAATAGGCTATGGAACAGAGGGAGGGCAAGACTATTGGTTGATCAAGAATTCTTGGGGATCGAATTGGGGAGAGCAAGGGTATGTCAAGTTTGCGAGGGGACAGAACGTTTGTAACATGATGAATAGTTATGCAGCGGCTGGTACAATCGCTTGATTTGGATTGCATAGTGGTGTGAAAGTATTATTTCGATTTTTTAGGCCTTCGAATAAATAAATTGGTTTTTCAAATTTAAAACAGTGTGTAACTATTACTAGTAAAGGATTTATGTATTTAACCTACTTACACAGATACTTTGGGGCTCTATCTAGTGAATGTAAATGACAAGATTATACTTTGAAGATATATTTTATTAACCCTTATAAATATCATCATGGCATTTAAGAACTAAAGTCTAAATAAAAGTTTACACATACTCTGGTAAATACTAATACAGCGATTAGACAAACGTATTTTTTAGAGTTTATTACAAATGAAATTTTTGGAATAGTAGATGAAGGGTTCTTATTCAGTAGCGGTATGTAAATAAAATTAAAATAATATTTTGTCTAGTATTGCTGTTACTTTGACATATAAAAAGAAAATACTTAGAAAAATCTACTAAAATGTTAAAATTATAAGTTTAAATACATTGCAATATGTACCCAAGGTACTAATGTCTCCTCTGAGTGTTTTATACCTTAAGCAATAACTCCTGCAGCAGCATACTGATTCATCATTCCACAAACATTTTCCCCCCGTGCGAACTTCACATACCCTTGTTCAGGTCCCCAGTTTGTTCCCCAGGAATTTTTAATTAGCCAGTAATCCTTGCCCCCCTCCGTTCCGTATCCCACCAATAGCACCGCATGCCCTAAACGACCCGGTGGACAAGTGGCAGATCCCACAATGCCTCCTTGATAGCTGCTTATTGGCATGCTGTCAATCGCAATCGCTATCGGACCGTACTGATACAAAGCTTCTTTCATTTTCTCTTCGCTTCGGATTTGAAAATTCAAGCAGCCGGTGACTTTGACTTTCACTTTGGAAGATTCGAACTGGCATTGTTGGTCGGTGCCTCTGTATGGGTAGTCAGAATCCGACTCTACGCCTGGAAGTGTTGACAGTTCTGAGAAAGCGCTGGTCATCAGGCCTCCTCCGGAACAGTGACCACTGCATTGCAAGCAATCATTCAGTTGCTGAGCAGATAGGCTTAAAAGTTTGCCATATTTTATAGCGTAGGATCCTTCAAGACTGCCCACGCTAGCAAAAGCCCAACAGCTTCCACAGCTTCCTTGGTCTTTCACAACACTCACAGCGTTCTTTCTATAATCCAAAGTCGCCGGCGCTTTGTTGCTTCTGATATCAGCATCAGTGATGACTTTGCACGAACCCATTCCAAAGCGTGCTTCAACAGGCGAGAAACAGGAGTTGTACTCCTTCAAAAACTCGTCGTCCTTCAGATCGGTGAACTGCGTAATGCCTTGAATACTTTCGTTGAAGGTGTTCAAATGGTTGATCAGTTTCAGGTTTTCAATGAAGATGTCGAGTCTCGATTGCTTCTCTGCTTGCTCGTAGACTTTCTGATAAGTGTTGATGAATTCTTCGAAGTATTCGCTGGCTTTTTCGAGATCGTAGTACGGTCGTTCCATTGCTGTTGTGGAAGCAATCAGCAATCCCGTTATCAACAATGGTAACATCATTTTTTAACCTTGAATTTACCGCTGTAATACTGAACTAGATGTCCTGTTTGGCTAAAAGACGAAGTGATTATAATTTTTGTAACAATTTGCAAACATTATATACTAGTTTAATTTGCTATAGGCAGACAGTAACCAGATTGGTCATTATCTGGTTTGATGAGTCAACCGTAGATACAATGGGAAACAAAGGTCCTCTTGACTCACACACCCCTATGCTGTATATTTTAGTGGTTGTATTCCAGAAAATCCAGCAGGTGGGTGGATATACGTAGTGGGATTTTGATAGTAGATTGACGCATGAAGCAATGTAATTATACAACACAGTAAAGACGTTAACTGCGGTGAGTGAGAAGTATAGGGTATAGGCATTTCTGAAAACGTGTTAGGTATAGGGTTTAGGGTTGTAATAAGCTGACAGAGGCGATGCGATTGGTAGGAAGGGCATTGCCCAGCAGTGGGAACACTGTGGTGTAATATAATGAAAAACTATGATTACTTGAATAGCTAACAGTTAGAATAGTGCAACCATTATATTTTTTGAAATATTGTAATAAGAAAACGATTATTACTCGACCGATTCCTTTTACATATTCTGGAGTTTGAATTAATGTTTTGTTTCTACTGCAACAAATATTATTGAAATCAGTCAGTAAATGGTGCCGTAGCAAAACCTCCCCGGTTTCGGTGTTTTGACCGAAACCGGGTATTCGATCAAAAATCCCGTACGGATTACGGACAATCCATTCCAAAAAATGGTGAATAAATAGTGGCGATCATTACTTTATTGCACACCGAACAACTAAAATATCGACTTTAATTATACATATCGATTTTTATAAATTTTTGGTAATAAATTAGTTACCGCAAACTTAAATTTCAACACAAACACACACAGAATTAACACACCGTGAGCAAACCGGATTGTCGAAGAAAGATGAATATGTATCGAAGGTAAAAAAACTATGGCCCATACCGCTTTCATAGGGGAGACGTAAGGCCCAGAAGTAAGACGTAATGGGATGTAACGTATATTAACGACAGCAGGAGCGGTTTGAGTTTTTCAAAGGATTTACTTACGTTTCAAATTTATAATAAATATAAAAAAAATTTATAACTAAACTAACTTATTGAACGAAGTAATCAATCAATCAATCAAATCATTTATTTCAACTAATTTTTAAACTCATATGAAGTAAGAACATATTAGGAATCAAGATTTTAAATTAGATTAATAAAGTTAATTACAATAATAAATACATAAAATACTTATTGCAAAATTTTCGAACGTATTACAAATGATCAGTAGGATTCATTAGTCAGTACATGCACCATGTGACAATGGTTCATGTACTGACAGTCAAATCGATGTGATAATGTTCTGAGGATGCCGTTAGCGCTGGCCCGAACCCATAATAAATTAACTAAAATTAACTAAAATATAAATCACTTAAAACAAATACGAGCATGTAATAAACACAACAAAAATTAGGCACTAAAGGCCTTCTCATTATCGCTAAAAAGCGATCTCTGCCAGGCAACATTTAAAGTTTAATTTAAATGGAGCATTAAATTCTTGGAATCTTCTAATCATTAGCAGCTGTATTCAGGTGCATTATGTACTCATATGAATATTGGGAATCAAAGTTGGCTGTAGTCACTTAAAACTAAATACATAATTTTGTAATAAATATAACAAAACTTAGGCACTAAAGGCGGTCTCATTATCGCTAAAAAGCGATCTCTGCCAGGCAACATTAAATTGGGTGTGTTTGTGTACTAATATGAATATTGCAAGACATCCTCTACACAGGAGAAATCTCAGTGGGGAAAAATATGAGCAATAATGAGCATGGAAAATATTTTTAATCACCGCCTAAACAAACCACAGCACATCTCAAGGTAGTCTATTCTGTAAGGATACACAATGGTGTTTTTCCTATATACGAGTAACATGCGAAGTTGCAGCTCTCCATACCTAACAATCATGACGTCGTTTCATATGACGTCACAATAAAACCATACTAGACGATTAGGTATAGGTAAGTAGATGTAATGACAATTAAATGCTGTGACGACATTTGCGGCATATACTCGTATTTGAAAAGGTAATTTTTAAATATAAATAGGGCAAGTGCTTTTATTAACATTAACAAAATGACTAACTACGACAACATAAAATTATAGCACAAAGATTACCTATAGACCATTTAAGATCTACAGATAATACTAATGCTCCAACCCACCACCAGAAGGCAGCGTGCCGTTTTTTCTTACTAAGTGAGTGAAGCGTTTCTGCTTCGGGTCTGGCAATTTCGTCTGTCAGTTAGTATGTCTGAAATAATTGTTCTCCTGAAATTTCGCACTCGCGTACAGGTCGTGCTTTCCAACCAATTTTAACGAAACTTGGTCTACGGCTTCTACAATTTTTTAGTGTTTTTTGGTAGTCTAGATTGATCATCTATATATGATATTTTATTTAATACCCCGGGTGTATCTCCCAAAGAGGGATGAGACTTATTATGGCACCATTTACAGACCGATTTCAGTAATATTTGTTACAGAAGGATACCCACAATAACGAAACTCTAGATAATGTAAAAAGAATCGATAATAATCGAATCGAAAGTAATAATCGTATTCTCGTATCGTATTTATAATTCTTTTTACAATATTGCAAAAAATCGATGAGAGGTCAACTACTCACGGAACTAATAGCTTTTTCACTATATTACACCACAGTGTTCCCACTGCTGCGCAAAGCCCTTAATTCCAATTGAATCGCCTCTATCAGCTTATTACAACCCTAAACCCTATACCTAACACGTTTTCAGAAATGCCTATACCCTATACTTCTCACTCACCGCAGTTAACGTCTTTACTGTGTTGTATAATTACATTGCTTCATGCGTCAATCTACTATCAAAATCCCACTACGTATATCCACCCACCTGCTGGATTTTCTGGAATACAACCACTAAAATATACAGCATAGGGGTGTGTGAGTCAAGAGGACCTTTGTTTCCCATTGTATCTACGGTTGACTCATCAAACCAGATAATGACCAATCTGGTTACTGTCTGCCTATAGCAAATTAAACTAGTATATAATGTTTGCAAATTGTTACAAAAATTATAATCACTTCGTCTTTTAGCCAAACAGGACATCTAGTTCAGTATTACAGCGGTAAATTCAAGGTTAAAAAATGATGTTACCATTGTTGATAACGGGATTGCTGATTGCTTCCACAACAGCAATGGAACGACCGTACTACGATCTCGAAAAAGCCAGCGAATACTTCGAAGAATTCATCAACACTTATCAGAAAGTCTACGAGCAAGCAGAGAAGCAATCGAGACTCGACATCTTCATTGAAAACCTGAAACTGATCAACCATTTGAACACCTTCAACGAAAGTATTCAAGGCATTACGCAGTTCACCGATCTGAAGGACGACGAGTTTTTGAAAGAGTACAACTCCTGTTTCTCACCTGTTGAAGCACGCTTTGGAATGGGTTCGTGCAAAGTCATCACTGATGCTGATATCAGAAGCAACAAAGCGCCGGCGACTTTGGATTATAGAAAGAACGCTGTGAGTGTTGTGAAAGACCAAGGTAGCTGTGGAAGCTGTTGGGCTTTTGCGAGCGTGGGCAGTCTTGAAGGATCCTACGCTATAAAATATGGCAAACTTTTAAGCCTATCTGCTCAGCAACTGAATGATTGCTTGCAATGCAGTGGTCACTGTTCCGGAGGAGGCCTGATGACCAGCGCTTTCTCAGAACTGTCAACACTTCCAGGCGTAGAGTCGGATTCTGACTACCCATACAGAGGCACCGACCAACAATGCCAGTTCCAATCTTCCAAAGTGAAAGTCAAAGTCACCGGCTGCTTGAACTTTCAAATCCGAAGCGAAGAGAAAATTAAAGAAGCTTTGTATCAGTACGGTCCGATAGCGATTGCGATTGACAGCATGCCAATAAGCAGCTATCAAGGAGGCATTGTGGGATCTGCCACTTGTCCACCGGGTCGTTTAGGGCATGCGGTGCTATTGGTGGGATACGGAACGGAGGGGGGCAAGGATTACTGGCTAATTAAAAATTCCTGGGGAACAAACTGGGGACCTGAACAAGGGTACGTGAAGTTCGCTCGGGGGGAAAATGTTTGTGGAATGATGAATCAATATGCTGCTGCTGGTGATATAGCTTAAGTTACAAAATACTTGAGAAAAGATATTGGATATCTCGGGTACACATTGCTTATCGGAAGTTTTAATTTTAACTTCTTAGTAAATTTACTCAAAAATGTTTTTTTTCTTATATATAAAACTAACAGCAACTCTAAACAAAAATATATACGGAACATTTATTTATGAATGATTATTGCGAGTATGACATGTATGTATAGGTATGTATTAATTATGTATATTTTAATATATATATATTTTTTTTGTATTATTTGTACTTGTATTTTTTCTCTTTTTTTTCTATTGATGCATCACCGACGTGACTGTTCTCACTTAGTCCGATCCACCCCAAGATTGCCTGGAAGAAATAGCTTTAGGCGATAAGGCCAATGTACTACCGATGTTTTGTTCTTGCCTGTATCTTATTGTTTATTTTGTTTTTGGTGTGCAATAAAGAAATATTGTATTGTATATTTTAATTTGACAGTTTACAGTTACATAAAAAACTATATTATGCATAGTGACCCGCATCGTCTACCTGCTAGTGAAATTTTTACTTACTTTTAATACTCTCCTGCCACACATGAAGTGGGCACTAGGACCGAAGGGAATAGCAATCTTAACTGCCAAATCCATAAGGCCACTGGGGCAAACGGGAATAAAAGTTCCAATGGAATATATTAATTACACAGTAATTTATTTGTTCATTTAGTTATAAAATCTTATACTCTGAAAAAAAATTACTTTGATTTACAACCTGTATTACAAAAATTAGTTGCACAAATATTTATCTATCAGAAAATGTATGAATATTTCAATACGCTTAACAATATTAATTTATTGAAATTTTAATATAATATGCAATATAGCTTACCTATCAGGGTCCTCCTAGTGCAGAGACCACAAGAATCTCTTCGGTTACCTTTGATATTGTTGCACCTACCTACAATCTACATGTTCATTTTAATGTATATTCTTTGTTAAGGATAAAACTGTTAGTAAATTAAATTATTTGTATATACATATCGTATAATATATAAACGATTGTGTCAAACAGCTCAATTGCCTTTCTCTTACTTACTTTGTTAATAACCACTTACCGTTATTCGTATGACAAAGCTCAAACTTCGCATTTATCTACCTAAACAAAAAGCATCTTACAATAAACATTTATTTATTATATCAAAACTTTATCCTTAATTAAGCCACTATAGCCGATGCAGCATACTCATTTTCATCATGCCGCAAACATTCTGCTTCCGTGCGAACCTTACATACCCCCCTTCTAGACCCCACTGGGGTCCATAAGAGTTCTTAATTATCCAGTAATCCTTCCCCCCTTCTTTCCCATACCCGACCAACAAAACAGCATGTCCCAGACGCCCCGGCGGACATATTTGAGCAGTTATTATTCCTCCTTTGTAATGCTGGATTCGTTTGCTGTCAATAGCTATCGCTATAGGACCGTACTTCGTCAAAGCTTCTTTCAACTTATCCTCATTATGTAGCGAAGGGAAGCTCAAGCATCCCGTCACTTTAACCTTAGCCTTTGCCGGCTCGTATCGGCATCTCAAATCTGTGGCCACGTATGGATAGTCATGTTCCAGTTGAACTCCTGGGAGTCCCATTAGTTCTGCAAACGCTTTGTGCATAAAGCCACCTCGAGAGCAGTGACCGCTACATCTAAGACAATCCATTAACTGCTGTGGCGATAAGCTTAATATCTGTTCATGTTTTAATGTATAATTTCCTTCTATACTACCGACGCTGGCGAAAGCTCAACAGATCTGACAATGTTTTTGGTTTTTAACTGAACTTACGGCGTTTTTCTCGCGGTAATCTAAAGTTTCCGGTGCTTCGTCGGTCGTGATTTGACCATCTTTGATGACTGTACATGATTGACCCAATCTCAAATTATCTTCAGACCCTAAGCAAGAGTTGTATTGATCTGAAAATTGTTCCTCAGTAAGGTCGGAGAACTCAGTGACTCCGTGGAAACTTTCGTTGAAAGAATTGAGATAGTTGATGTGATGCAAGTTTTCTTTGAAGATTTCAAACCGCTTTTGCGTTTCTTCCTAATCTAAGTATATAGTCTCATGCCTCGATATAAAGTCTTCAAAATATTCTTCAGCTTTGTCTAGATGGTAGAATTGCCTTTCGATTGATAGAGTGGAAGCGAATAGACTAGTACTTAGAAATATTTGCAACAAACTCATATTAACCAATTATAGTTCGTAATTGAAGTTCAGTAGGAAGTAATTTTATAGGCAAGGTCGAATCAGAAATATTCTACTTATTTTGTCCATATCTGAAGCTCCCGTAAACAATTTTGTTACATATCTATTCAAAATATTTCAAGGTCAAGAAGTATATTGTAATAAATAGCAGTAATGTTAGACTTGATAACTATACACGTGCCATAGGTATAGCTAGTTTACGTCTAATCAAGCCTACTGTTAGACTATATATGACTCGCCATGGGTCTATCACTATCCAAGACTGCAATTTGATACAGATAGACGCCCTGGGAGCAGTTAGAAGATCAACAGAACCATGAGAGCAAAATACTATATTGGGTCTAAATCTTGTGATGCAGTGTTTTGTGTATTAATAATGGCAGGAGTCTCGTCCTCCTTTCTAACACTACTTATTTTTTAATCCAAAACGTTACATATTTATATGATAGTTATTGAACTAGTACATATCACTTACAAGGCAGCTAAAGCATTAGTTTGGGTTTTAAAATCATAATAATTAAAAAATGTTTACCTACGAGTATAGCCGTCTGCCGAATTGAAGACGATTGTCACGGTTTTTAGGAAGGAGAAATAGAAATAAATTTTATTGCCAATAACTGTGTAAAGGTAGTGTTCAGAGGTCTTAAGTTGTAAACATGTCTCAACAGTCATTGTCCTTTCGGACTTACAATAATCTATAATATTAACTACTTACAAAACTAGGGGAACATAGCAATATAATGTGTGTATTACATATTTAACTAAAACAACATATGGTTAAAAGGACTTGTAGTCATAATATTCCTCTAAATCGTGTAAAACTCTAGCTATAAGCTATTTTTTATGGACTGTTTTAAATTCATTACCGTGCAAGGATTTAATATTGAAGAAAATAACTTTTATGGAACATTGCACTTTTGACTTGCGGAATGCATACATTTACTTGGTGTTTCGATTGTAAAGTATCAAAACGAGTAGACAAGAAATACTGCTAATTATTTTTTACAAAGATACATTATTCTATTTCCATTATATATATGCAAGTTACTGTTAACAAATTTTCATCCTTAAATATGTTACGGCATGTTTCAGTCCATTGCAGTTTACAAACTGCTCTTGTACAGCTCTTTTGTAATGTAAACGTAGATTTTACTTCCACTGAGTTTCTCCAAAATATGACTCCATACGTTAAATGAGGATAAACGTATCCTTAGTTTGCACTTTTTGCAGTGTCTTTAGATGCGATGTTGCTTAGTATTTGAAGTGCATAGCAGTGCTTAGATAGTTTGGAATTTACTTGTAATACATGATTTTTCCAGTTGAGGTGGGTGTCAAGAGTAACACCTAACAATTTACTTGAGAGTAACACCTAACAATTTACTTGAGAGTAACACCTAACAATTTTACTATATTATTATTATCAATACTTATATTAAAATGTAGAGCGAAGTTTTATAGTTTCTAAATTGAATTATTTTGGTTTTTTCTATATTAACTGTTAAATTAATGGATTCTAACCAGCTTACTATTTCTCGAAGTGTTTTACTAATTATGGTCTCAAATTCTGATTTATTCATTTATATATTTTTTTAATTTTATTATTTTTTATCATACAGCTAGGTACTGTTCGCACTTACCTGTCATATAAATCATCAAAATGTAATCGTAACTGTTAAATGAGGTGATATGCAAACCGCTAGCGCCATTTTATGGGTGTAGCCTAATCTAAGTCTAGGTTACAATACACTTATACTATATATGTAGGTAGGTACGGTCTAGTAATATTAACGTGGGACATCAACTACCAACAGAATCACGGTAAAAAACAACCTCTTTATGGTATTAGGCTAGCATTAATTTTCATTTCAACTTATTTACAACATAAGCTTTTAAAATGCCACAGCCAACTTAAATTCGACTGGCGAAAAATATATATAATTTGTCCTCCACCCTCCACCCTCCACCCTCGGTCCTCTGTCCTATACCATCTTATCTCAGTCGTCGGACATAATCTAAGGGACAGTTTTTTTGTTTTGTATTATGTTCTATATTTAGTACTTAAATATAGTTCAGAATTATGGATTCATTGATTCGTCTAAATGTATGGATAGATAACCCCACGATGGTTAATCACCATAACGATTTAAAATCCTAGACTACGATGTAGCGTATGTCTTAATAATAAAATATGTATAGGCATATTATAATAGTGCAAGAACTACAAATCGGCATATTCACGAACTTTAGGCGAAAACGCCGCTATAAACTAAATACGCTAAATATATATCCAATAGGGTCGTATTAGCGTTATATTACACCAGTAAAAAGATTGAACATGACATGGTAACCCCAAAACGGCGCCTACAACCCCCAAACGCACTGCCTGAACGTAATTAAAAAACAAAATTATTCCCCTTCAACCCCCCTCTCCACTTGATTAACAGCCGCCCCCATTCCACCCCTTACCACCCCCTTTCTTCGCACTATGGTCAGTTGTAACAGGACTGCCTTGAAAGCAGAGTCGCCTTAGAAACTGAATGCAAAACAAAAATAAACAATAATTTTACGTGAATTTTTACATAAAATCGAGTCTGTATTGTCTGAAAAGTGAATTTGCAATGAGGACTTTAAGGTGTAAGATTTTGACAGTATTTGATTGTGTTAAATTGGTGCTAATAGCGCGTACCATGGTCGAGGCAGAGCATAACCTTCAAGTATGCGAAGCCTCTTTTTTAGCGTTATTTTTTTCTTTAAAGGCTATCCGGCTGGTTATTTTTTAGTGATCTAAATTCAAAAATGACAGTGACAGTGTGTTTTCGCGCCAAAAAACCCACAATGGCCGCGATAGGGTCTGTTATTTTTTACGTTTTCAAAATCAAATTGAAATGACGACTTTTGTACTGTGCAGTGTAGTGAAATGACAGCAAAAATGTGAACCTTGGATTGTAGCTGTTCCCTGTCATCTTCCAAAACTTTTAGTGACTGTTTTGTGTGTGATTTTTGTACCTTTGGATATTTAGTAACTTCACTTCCGGTTGGTACTCATTTTAATTTTTTTGTTTATTGCCAGTATAGTCTTTCACTTTTGATATCGTAGTCTTGAATTCCAATTAATACTCGTAGCACTTCACTTAGAATATCAATAAATTAACAAACCGAGGAGTTTATCTTCTGACACTAGCATGCCTAGCACGGAATTTTATCCCCGGGGATAAGAAACACAAAATAGAATGATACTAGTGTGTAATTTTATCGATATCGAGGCTTTGAGAATGTTTTGAATCAAGTTCAAATGATTTTCTTCGAAGTTAAGAACCGTTCTGTCCTCTCCCTAGCCCTGCAGGCGGTCTAAAGGGCCAACACTATCTGAACCAGTAGCTTATCAGCGGATTCCGTTACCTCGAAGAGTTTAAGACTACTTCCAAATCTAGCATTTTGAACACGCGAAAAATATCAAGTATAAATAATGATGAAAAGAACCGCACAGTCGCGGCAACCTTCTCTGGTATTTTTTGTTGTTGCTTAATTTTTAAGGTGAAAAACAGATGATGTTTTGACAGACAGATTGACTTTTTCAACAGGATGTAACAGGATGAAGACGAAACGCAGATATGATATTTTAACATGATAGAATGTGATGAATTATAGTTTGGTTTAAAATTGTAACGGCACGGCTCACAAGCGCCATCTTGTTTTAAAAATCAACTTGAGACTTTCAGTTAAATTCGCTATCCAATACATGGTATTGCTCAAGACCGCTGACATGTATCATATGTACTAAATATTCACTATAACAGTTGTTGTGGCAGTTGTTTTTATGTCAATTTGAAGCGCCTGGTGTGAGTACTGAGAACTAAAATTAATATTATTCCATCACTAATATTAGTTCCATGTATTCACACTGGACGAACACGCTGCCATCAGCGCCAAAATGGCGGAAATCAAATAGATAATCTGATAATCTGAAGTCTAGCGTACTTTTATAAATCAGTTTAGTGCTCAAGACCCATTAGAGAGTCCTAGTGTTCAACTTTGTGCCATATATCCATATTATCATTAGTAAAACCTTGCGTGTGCTAACCTCGGGTAAGCGTTGAGTCGCTTGTATATTAAATGCCTACTTAATTCTGAAGCTAGATTTTTATAGAAGGCCTACGATCACCAAGGTTTTAGCTTTGGTCTTGGTGTTTATGTTTATGTGCCTTTATTATGTTTAGGTATATTTATTATACTCTAAATAAGATTACAAAACCCGGTCCCAGCGGACGATCAGTGCTGGCTGCTGCAGCTAGCATTTGTACTAAGTTGAGGCACAGATTTAAGTATTTACTGTAATCGGAACTATATTTAGTAGCATAACAATTTTTGTACTAATTTAAGTAGGCATAACGTTTTAGGACTAATGATAATTTACCATGATAACAACTTAATGTATAACTGTTTTTGCATATTTTTTACTAGCATAACCATATACCTATAGCATAAAGATAACTTAGCAGTATTATGCGTCTCATCAGTAGTCGAATTTAATAGATTGTTATGCTTAAAATTCATAATGCCAAAAAAACTATTATACGTAAGTTACATTATGACACTATACATATTAATTATGACAAAGTAAATTTGGAAAAAATAAATAATCCAATCGGTGGTTGTGTCGGTCCCGTCTATTACATCACAACATATATTTTAGAACTTCCGTGTGTAAGTTTTATAAAGTCGTTGAATTAAAAAATATATAATTTATACAAAAGTCGTAATTCACTATAAATCATGAATAGTAACAGTCATATTACGCGTACAATGCGCCATAAAATAATTATAAATACACGTGGAACATGTTAAAAATTCACGTAGGTGACGTTTTGGATTATTTCTGATGAGAATGCATTCGTTCCTTATCCATTTCTCATTTTATTTAATAATACGGATTTTCCCATGGAAAAATTGAGAAGATTATAGAACCAGATTTAGCTCTAAAATTTCCCCGATGTTTCCCTTCCCCGGTAGTAGTAGTGGGGGAGGGGAGGGAGGCTCATTAAAGTGCCATTCCAACTGCACCCTGCTGCGGTTCAAAGCTATTAAGTTTTCATTACTTACCGCTTCTTCAAATTTAAAGTCGTTGGTAGATATGGACTATTTCCCTGCAGATAAATAAGTTTTTGCATAGTTTCATCCGACTTTCCAAAAAAGAAAGAAAAATAAATAAAAAGGTAAAAAGAAGGTAAAATATAGAGTAAAAAAATATATATATAAATATGAAGTACTCAATTAGACTATTTTTTTTAAGTTTTTTGCCTGATAAAAAATTATTTTTGTTTGATTATTACGAGTATCGAGTTGTTTGTAAATTTTATCAAATTCGTTGTTTTCTGTGTGTCCAGGCGGAGCGGAGCTGTCCCAGCTTTTCAAACCTTTACCGAAAACCCTGTCTTTTCTATATAATTACCATACGAACCCAATTTCTTCATATTAGCCACATATTCCACGTCATACTTTGCCATGAGACCCCATCAGATAAGCAGTGGCTGCCCTTGACAAGCACCTCAACATGACAAGCAATATCCCTCACACCTTCAACCATTAATCATCCAACATTATAGCAAGATTCAATTCATTTCGTTACGTTACGGAGGTGTGCTTGAAAAACTGTTACTTAATGGAAAATTCAATTTGTGTAATAGTTACAGCGCGGTGATTTACTTGAATTTGTAAAATAGAAAACTCTTTATTGTATGCACACATTATACAATAAACTTAATAAAACCTATGATTACGTGCAGCAAGCGGCGGCCTTATCACTAATCGATCTCTTCCAAGCATCGTTTGGATGGAGAAAACTAAAGCATAAGTAATGACGGGGAAGATAAACATAAAAACTTACTTGCAATAAATAGCAGTTTTATGACTTCGAAAACATAGAAGATTTAAAAACAGACTTTAAAACAGGAGGAGGTTCTTTCGTCGGATTTTATTGATAACCGATTGCCCAGCGACGCCTACACTGATTTGGTAACATAATCATTCTATAGTCGATCACATAATCATTCTATCAAAATCGGTTAAGTGGTTTGTTGAAAATGGCTAGTGTGAGTAAAGATATTCTCCGTCTTCTGAACTAGTCGAGACTGTATCTCGGAAGACAGTGTTTCTCTCTTGCTCACACTTGCACACAAGAGTTGAAATATAAATAAATTAAAAATAAATTTGTTTGCTAATTGAATCCGTTTCACCATTTTATTAATAATAATTTACTAGTTTAAACTAATATTTATGTTCAACAATAATTATAGATAAGTCTAGTACTCATATACGCCTAATAGGACTATACTGGGATTTTTCTCCCACATGAAATGCTTTGTTTGATGGAATTTTTTTAAGTACACACGCTTTCAGTGGTAGCTTCAGTAAAATGAACTCGTGAACCGCTGACTCAGGCAGTGGCTGTTAACGACAGGTTCGCAACAAAGGTCGCTATCGGCTGGAGCATCAAAATTTTGAGTCCTGTAAATCAGGCATCACAATTCAATCCCACCCACATTTTATTACGTATTTCCAAACAACTTTGAAAAGTTATATTTGACTATCATATTTTCAAAATTTTCAAAAATTTCCAAACTATTGTGGACCAATATTTATAAACTATATATGGAACCTTGAAAGTATGACAAACAAAAATCGAGTTATTAAAATCGGTTCATTATGGTTCATGATTCATGGTTGCCTAGAAGAGATCGCTTTAAGCGTTTAGGCCGCTATTTAAAAGCTGGTTTATGTGTATAAGCTTTTCTTTAGTCATATTTTATGTATTGTAGCGTTTTTAAATAAAGAGTTGTCTTATTGTACTGGCGGAGTAATCGAATCGTGTAACAAACATGCACAGCCTAGCCGAGACCCGCATGCTGTTCCGTTGCATTATATCAGAATATATTTCAATACAATTATTTTGAATTTCTAAATATATTTCAATTTATAATTAAGGAAGTTAGAGAGGGCAGACGGGCAGACAGACGGAAACTATAAAGATTTTTTGTAGTACTAAGTAACTCTAAAATATTCATTCAAATTGAGTCCCTCCTCTTTGTTGGAAGTCGGTTCAAAACAATAGTGTCACCCACTATATAGTTATTAAGAAAATTAATAACTTGGGAGCCAGGAATGCTAACTCATTAATTGATTAGATTGTCAATACGTTATAAGCTGAGCGATTAAGGTCTACACTCCCTTACATTCGGTGACTAGCCATGTGACATCATCAGCCAGAAGACGTCGACTGCTGAACACAGGCCATCCCCTTAGAACGCCATTCCGAACGATGAGCTGGAAATTGCATCCACTGACTTGGTGACGCAATACCTTCCTTCTTTTATGAGACCCAGCTACCAATCCCTAGTTGCAGCCCTGTTCTTAGAATGTTCGTACGACACCAGGTTAATTAGACGTGGTGAGGTGCAGCTGACTCAGCGAACTACAATAACAATACTATAACATTGGTACGAGTATACAGCGCAACATTGTGCCGCGTCATTTATTGCGTTTCATTTTCTTTCAAAGGACATGTAGCTTATGATTCTGAAAATGACGTTGCTATTACAGAAGTAATAAGTAATAGTTTTAACTGGCTTAATTCAAAAGGAAGTTTTCAATTCGAAGCTTCTGGTGGTGGGTTGGAGCATTAGGATTAGCTGTAGAGTCTATGTGCTCTATAGATAACGAATTGCAATTTTTTTTGTAGTTTTTCCTAAGCTCATAGACCAGTAAAAAGAAATAAGTCCTGCCTGACAGGCTGTCAAGTCACACTGATAAACCTAGAGACATTAAATTTGGAGGGTGCATTTATCATTTGATGAAAGGGTGTACTAAGAAAGGAATTTTGGAAATTTAACTCCTAAGAGGGTCAAATGAGGGTACTTTTTTAATTTGATTTTATGGCGTGTATAACGCCGCTGGTGACAACTATATTTAATTTCTACGGGCAACTAGAGATTTTTTGCATTTTTTTTTCAACCTTGCGAAGTAAGCCCTTCAAACAACAAGAAATTTTCTTGAAACAGTGAAAAACAGACTTCAAATTTTTCATTAATTTTATTTTACAAATTATTTTACTGTAACGATTTGAATAACCCGTAGCGTTTATTATTAACAAGTAAAATTCCCATACTGTCATTTGGCCAGCGTGGTGGATTATGGCCTAAACCCTCTTAGTAGGGGAGACTCGTATCCAGCTGTGGGATTCTAAGCGTGGTAACCGAACGAACAACCTTCTAAGAAGTCATGGCGGCATGCGTGATCACATACCAGTGTGGGTCATCAGTAGATTGTGAGTCATTGAACCTCTCGGAGTACGGTCAGTGAGTTAGTCAGCCTCATTATAAATACAAAGGGTCTCTAGCTTTACTTTTGACCTATGGATATGGTAATGATGTGTCCATCTCGTTGACTACGTCAGCGATGACGAATTGCCGCATAGGTACGGAATAAGAAAGATACAGAAAAAGTAAATTATTTTCAAAAACAAAATGGCTACCTAACTTTACCAAAAAAAAATTACTTAAGTTGCTTAGACAATTATAAATGCAAGCCAGCATTTCTGTCTAACGCAGAATCCTTCAGATATTCCTACAAATCCTTAAAAAGCTGATAGCTCCCGGTCCCCACTTCCCCTATCTAGCAATCCAGCGGGGCAATGCAGCCGAAATGTTGGGCACGTTGCCCTAAATTAAAAGATTTTCTAAGTGACTAACTTATTTTATAAGTATTGTTTGATCTAAAATGTAAATAATCTGGTAAATATGAAACATGCTTACCTAATATAATAAAAATAACTTACCTATGATTGCCTTGAAACTTTTTAATATTAGTGCAAGAATTATTTTTTACGGACTTCCCAAAAAAGGAATATTTTTGAAGGCTGAACCGATTTGAATGTTTGTTTTCCATTGTACTGGAACTTCTTTGATGACGCAATTAAATTTAATAAAAATCGATCCAGTGATTTGATTTTAAAATTAAATAGCTGAAAATATTAAATTTTGTTTTGCCAATTCAAGTCAAAGTCGGTAATCACATATTTTTAATTTTTTTATATCATAAAGTTATTCAAAGTCAAACTAGTTGAAAAAACTTTCAATAAAAAAATAAACCTTTACAAAACTTTTACGCAGTATAGTTAGTATAGTACATAACATGCAGACCGTACTTAAGAGCTTGCATTTCCTTAATCGATAGTGTAGTCCGTAGACTGCTATAAACTTACTGGCATCATGAACCCTACCTCACAGCCTGAACCTGGCTTGATACCTTCTGCTACATTTCAATGTTACGTTTGTACATTTTGATACCAGTATTAATCTAGGAGATCGTTGTTAGCGTGATTAAATGCTTAGAAATATATAAGTATAGACGCTAAGAACTTTTATTAAGTTTTTTCTATTCATATAGAGGTAGAAAAATATTAATTTTGCCTGGTCGCGATTTATTGGTTGCCTGGAAGAGATCGCTTTAAGCGATAAGGCCGCCATTAAGAAAACAAGTATATATTTGTAAGTTTTTATTTGTTATATTTTTATATTGTTAAGCTGGATTTTTAATATTTTTTTTAATGAAAAATCTTATTTTATTTTGCAACATTACTAACCATTACCCACAGTTTGTAAAATTAAACCAAAGTCGGTTTACTCGTATCAGCATTCATTATGCAAAAAAAAAGTGGTAGCACGATATCAATATATAGGTGTATCGATTTAGTGTACCTATATTTCTTTGGTACGCTCTAGAGCTATAAAGACGTATATAGACTTCCTTGTTGATTATATTACTCACTTGTTTGATTAGGGTCATTGTGTAAGATAAGACAATAGTTTATTTATGTACAGACATCTTAAAAAGATGAGGTGCTCAATCGAGTGTATGTATGTATATTTCTTGGCACGCTCTAGAGCCTAAACGGCTTGTCGTATTTTTACGTGAGTGGTATCAACAAATTCGTCTTAGTCGTCAGAGTGACACTGTGTGCATCAAAATTAAAAAAAGAAATTAAGGATGATACTCAGGTTTAACGATTCAGCAGTCGGGTTTTTTCAAAATCGCTTCTAAGCACTTGTTATAAATGGATTTCCGCAAAGCAACACCTGACTCTATTGATTACACCGACTGCAAAACCTCCAAACTTGAACAAAAAACACTCAACAATCCTAGCCTCACCTAGCATACTCATAATTCGGTGTCAACAAAAACTGCGTGGACAACCAACCTTGACACAGATCAAGAGCAGCCACTGTATATACACTAGTGACTACTTGGCTGATTGTACTGATAACCAAAGAAACGGCCCAAGGACGGCGGGCCTTGGGACCGTGGATAATTATATGCTGATTACCTACCACCGGACGATTTTTCATACGGGGGGTGGTTTTGTCAATGCAGGGGAATTTGCTGAGCGGCGGGGTAGTCCTTTTTGACCGACTCCTATCGAGGCGGAGGTTCACAGCTCGTCGGAATAATTTTATATGTTTGTTCTTGAAGAAGGCAAGAAAGAAAACGCTTAAGTTTTCGATAAGTCACAAATTTGCGTTTTTAAGCTGTATTCAAAGATGGCGTCAACGTTAATTGGTTATGAAACTCACAGGTGATAACTGACGCAAATTAGCCCCAAAATCAGTTTTAAACTCTTCGTTTAGAAAATATATTGAAAACCATGGTTAAAAACCGTACTATGATATACTACAAGAAAACTAGAGGGGAAAGGATTGAAGAAATAAGAACAGTGTGATTTGGGAACGTTTCCTTAATAGTATATTAGACTGTACTACGGAGGAGCATCTTCCCTTTAAGCGATTTCTTCCAAGCGATCCATATCCAGGCAATATATCAATCTAATACAATAAACCTATGAAGAAAAGCGTCTACAAGATCTAAACGCCTTATGCAAAAGTCACAGCCAAAGCCTTCAACGTGTAACAGAAAGATGTGACTATACTTAGAGTGTTTGTCTACCCGTCAAAGTGAAACCAGAGTAGAACAACATTTTATTCCAAAAAAATTAGGTTCTCCATACAATATTTGGTCACGTGATCGACGAAATTATATGGAGAACGCATTTTTTTTCCTTCGATTTTGCAAATTTTTATTCTACAACGGGTTCACTTTGAGAAGTATCTAGATTAACACCGTTGAGTACTATCACACCTTTTATATTTAAATCACGAACGGTTTTTTTTCTAGAAAAGATAAAAATATAAATTCACAAGAAAATGAGGGGTTGATTGCCGTGCAAAGGTACGAGTTTCGATAACACGAAACATGCAAAAAGAGCCTGAGCTACCGGTGAAGGAAAACATCGTGAGGAAATCATAATATCGCCTGGCTAACTACCCTACCACTCTCAAGTTGTAAAATCTGTCGCCAAGCACCTAACGATGTGTTCCGGAAGTCTTGTTTGAGAGCCAGTGTATTCCAGACTAGGCATGCTCCATCTAGGACTACAGTATCGCTGACTTCCGTGGTCGTGCAAACTTGTGGTCAAATGTCTAGCTGTGTAGTATAAAATAGCAAAAAAAAAACTTCTCAGTCACTGGAGCTACTTTCAAACTTCCCCTAACACACTCATTTCTAATTTTGTCCATTCTTATCACTCTAGACATCCGTCTCAACCTCATCTCTGCTGCATGCATTCCCCTTTCATTTACCACCTTCTTTTAACCACTACTTAAATATGATTTGTTTAAATGCAAAGACTATATTGAACAATTTTCATTACTATAAACTTATGCATTTTTCTTTTTAGTTAGTAAAACGTTGAAAAGCAATTTATTTAATCGCTCCTAACTTTTTAAACTATAATTTCTTTTGCCTGTAAAATAGTTTTTTCTGCGCCGAACGACCTGAATACTTCGTGCATTAATTCTGCGTGTTTCTGCGTTATGCATTTAAATTAAAAACATGTAGGGGGTAATGTTCTGCATTGAAAAACTTCCCTCCGTAATGAAGGGAAGGAAGGAAGGCGACTTGACTTCTGTAAATGTTACTGGCAAAGCTAGTAATTTGTCATTGTATAAGATAACTAGTCATTCTATGGAAGTGGGGGCTTATTTACGGAATATACAAATACCATTAGGCTTATCTGTTTCGTATTTGCCAATTTTTCCTCTCGTTTGTCAGTTTGAGTATTTGAATGTCACTTGATATTTTGTACTCGTGTGGTAGTTGTTTCGAACTAATTTTGACGAAACTTAAATAGATTACAATATAGGTTGTGTGACAAAATAGAAAATACAATAGTAGGGAAGCATATTTTTTTGTCTCAAGCCGATGACGTAAGTATAGGTACTGCAAGTTTTAAAATTTTTAGTCGTATTATATATTTAATTTCAATAAAATTAGATACAGACATTGTCTGTGAGATTATGTCTTTTATATCATAAAGACGCGAAAAATATCGTAGTCGTGAGAGTCGAAATTTATCGGAACTACTAATTTACATATTATGTATTGAATACAATATTCAAATGTTGTAAAGAATGCCAGGAAGGAGTTCTGATAAAATAGACCCATACGTATCCAAATAAATTTGTAAAGTGCGTGTGGCGACATGAGTTCCATAGCATCATTGTTGAATTCATTTATAAATTTGCAATAAATAGTCTTTACTATATGTTTCATCGACTACTTTTTGATTGAAGTAATATAGTTTTTGTAAATAAATCATAAGTGCTTTTTGAAATCATAATACATTTATTTTTTTTAATCTGACTACATATTGATTAAGTATGATAGTTTTACACGGAATGCTGCGTGCACGTCAAGCCGTTCTATTAAAATTCTTAGTTTTTTATACAATTGCCCGATGATAGAGACTGCCGGCGACATACAATATTACAATGGAATGACTTAGTACTTAGCGAGTACACTATGAGTAAAATTGTTTGCCTTTTTCACGGATTTTACAGAAGGGGATCTATGTTCAACCTTACTCGTATACTCGTATAACACATGCATGATCTTTGGCTATCCTCTGAGACATCCGTTGTAAGTTTAGTACTAATTAGGTATTAGAATTATTAGTAAATTTTTATATAATTAAAAACATTGAATGGATCATTTTTATTTTATCAAATCATAATTTATATTTTATAAATAATTGTTTTTTTTTTAATGCAACTCATAAAAATGATCAATACGCGTAGGTCAGTGGCCCTATTTAATTTGACACACTTTGAGATAACTTACAAAATATACGGTTTGTATATTGTTGTAGTTTAACCTACTTTGTTTTTTATGCAATTGAAACCTCTATAGTTAAATAGAATATTAATTGAATTATTTTTTCTTTGTAAAACAAATTACATTTTTTTTCATGTGACTTCAAATAAATTCACCAAACCAAAATGTTCACCTTTTTCTTTATTTTTATATTTTAACTATTTCAACATATATTTTTTACGTCCATATTGGTTTTTTTTACATATATTTATGGGATTGATCTCTATGATATTAAACAAAAAATTTATATATGTATATTTATTTATATGCAACGTAGAAAAAAAGGTTTATTATCGTAAGTTAGTGTCCATATTTAATTTGAGACACTTTGAGGAAAGCATTAATGTATCAAAAATTATATTACAAAATATACAGTCTGAACTTTTTGCTAAACTATTGCTATGAAGCTTTCACTGTCTGCCTACACAAGCCTTTTTTTTTTTTTTTTTTTTTTACGTGGGGAAATGCATTTACGCATTCCCAACCGCCAGGGGGGACGGAAGGGATATGTCGGGCTCGACGTCAGAGACGCCCATACCGACTAAAACCCCACGATGTTCCCGCATCATGACTCAACGACGGGACCGCGGGACCGCTCGCGCATTCTCCGCAGTCCCGTCAGTTAGCGTCCTGGGTGGACCCGCCTCGGGAAAGGTTACCCCTTCCATACGACTCAAGCGATGCGCCGGGTATGTACGGCGCATCACCTCTCTTAGACCCCTTAGTTACTATCGGAGGTGTCGGACGCCCCCGCATCCGGCACCCCAGGTACTCTTAGCGGAGACGGGGTACGAGCTAGAATAGCCCGCCCCCTTGTCCGCACTCTCCGGCGCGGATGAGCGAGGGGATTCCGCTCCCGCTCTCGCTCCTCGTCTTCCCTTCTGGAGATCACTGTCTCACAGAAGGAGACCATCGCCTCCCACGACCTTTCGTCGCTGACCATCCTGTTAAGGACGGTGGGCAAGGAAAGGTCTGCCCCCACGACTGCGACCAAAGACCGTCGCGGTTCCGCTTCTGCCGGACAGGACTCAAGCGCATGCTGCGCAGTGTCCTCCGGCCATCCGCACTGGTGGCACACTGGAGTCTCTTCCCTTCCGGCTACATAACACAGGTACCTCCCGAAGCATCCATGCCCCGTAAGGACCTGCGTCAACCGGAAGGTTAGCACCCCGTGCTTCCGCTTTACCCACTCTACGAGTACGGGCTGGATCGCCTCAAGGAGACGTTGTGCTCCAGCTCCCCTCTGCGTGGGACCCGTCAGCAGACTCTGCCGCCACTCTTCCAGGGCCCTGTCCCTGGCACTCCTGCGCCACCGTACCACTTCCTGTGGCGCCGGGTGCATATTCCTCGCCCTCGCTTGAGCCCTTCGCCAGTAGACCGAGGACAAAACTTCAGCCTCCAGGTCCCACGGCAGTGAGCCAGCGAGTGCGCATGCCACCTCATGTGAGAGTGTGCAGTAGCCCCTACACACTCTCTTGGCCATCACGCGCTGCGAGCGCATCAACAGCGCCGACTCGCGGCGGTCAAGTGAACCCGCCCATATGGGGGCACCATATAGCGCCATTGAGCGCACTACCGCCATGTAAAGGTGGCGGCAGGTCCCATCTCCCCCGCCCAGGTTGGGGAGAAGCCGGCTTAACGCTGCAGCAGTACCCATTAATTTGGGTGTCAACTGTTGCAGATGTGTTCCGAACTTCCACCTGCTATCGAGCACAACACCGAGGTATTTCAGCGATGACCCGACAGAAATAGAAGTTCCTCCTACTACAATGTATGAGCCTGCAGGTGGCGCTTGCCGAGGACCATGAAAACAAATGGCCTCAGATTTATGAAGCGCCACCTCCAGACCCAACCTCCGAATCCTAGCAACCACTGATGCCACTCCAGCCGTTGCCAGTACCGACGCTTCTCGAAACGTCCGCCCTTTAGCGGTAACCAAAGTGTCATCGGCGTAACACACTACGCCGACGCCACGAAGGTTAGCGCACCGAAGAACCCAATCATAGCCGATGTTCCACAGGAGTGGCCCTAAAGCTGACCCCTGCGGAACACCGCGAGTCATGGGACTCCGTTCCTCGCCCTGCATCGTTGGGAAGACTACCTCTCTATCGGAGAGATAATCCCCAACGAGACGCTCGAGATACCGGGGCACGCGATGGTACCTCAAAGCTCCCAATATAGTGGTCCACGGCAGGGTATTGAACGCGTTGGCTATGTCTAACGACACCGCCAACAACACCCCACCAGTGGAGCACGCTTTTTCGGAGAGATCTCGTACGCACGCAATAGCGTCTACCGTAGATCGACCTCTCCGGAATCCGAACTGAGATTCGGCTAAATTTGGCCCCACTCTCTCAAGATGCTTGACAAGACGGGCAGCGACGATCCGCTCCAACAACTTGCCCGCCTCGTCAAGCAACACAATCGGTCGGTATCCCGACGGCTCGTCCACTGGTCTCCCCTCCTTTCGAAGGAGCACCAATCTCCCTACCTTCCATCGCCGAGGGAATCTCCCCTCCTGCATGCAGCGGTTAAAGAGACCCCTCAGGCTAGGTTCCAGAGCGTCCTGAGCGAGGGCCCACGCACGGCCAGGTATGCCATCTGGCCCCGGTGCTGTGTTCTTGGCCCTCATTCTCAGGACAGCCGCTCCCAATTCTCCCTCGGATACATCGGGCGGCCGCTCTTCCTCGTCACGTCCGGTATTGTCATACCGTGTTGTCATCTCCGTGGGTGGGACAAAGTCGGTTCCCGGTCTACCGGGGAACAGTCCCTCTACCACTCGCTGAAGTGTCGCCGGCTGCAGCATACTGGTGACTGGAGGCGCCCACGGCCGAAGCTTTCGCCTAGCCATTAGATAGGGGCGCCCCCATGGGTCCCGCTCCAGAGTCACCAGCAGCTGCCTCCATGCATCGGCTTTAGCCTCGGTGATGGCAACACGGAGAGCTTTGGACGCTTCTCTATAGGCGGCATAGAGAGCATCCGACTCACTGGCGTCCTGACGCCTTCGTCTCCGGTAACGTTGGTAGCGGCGACGCCTCGCTACACAACAGCGGCGGAGTTCAGCAATCTCCTCCGACCACCAATAGACCTGGCGCTTGGGCGGCAGTATCGTCGCGCGCGGCATCGCGGCATCACAAATGTGAGTCATTGCCGTGCATAGCGCGTCCGCTTCTGCGTCAATGTCGACGGGCTCCAGGGGTGGGGCATTCCATGCCTGAACAATGGCTGCCTCCTGCAGCAACTCCACATCCAGACGTTTGAGCACCCACCGTGGTCCAGACACGAGAGGCTCTCGCCCGTAGTCCTCCGCTGTAGACGAGGAGACGCTGAACCGAATGTAACGATGGTCGGATAGCGTCTCCTCGTTGACCAGAACCTCCCAGTCATGTACACGGCGCGCGAGTTCCGGAGTGGCCAGGGTTAGGTCGACCACTGACCCGCCCTGCATCCGCACGCACGTGTTTTCTGACCCCTGGTTGAGGATACAGAGACCCACTTCCGCCAACCACTCTTCCAATGGCCTACCCCGTGCATTGATCGTCGGAGACCCCCACGCCGTGGACTTGGCGTTGAAGTCTCCGAGGACGACGACAGGCCAAAGGCGACACTGACCTACCAGGGTCCCCACCTCAACGAGGAAGGCCTCAAAATCGGTGAGGGCTCTGTTGGGTGAAAAATACACCGCAACCACTACAGTCTCACCGACCCTCACCGCCACGTACCCCGAGCCTCGAGTCACGACGACGAGGGACGGGGAACGCACTGGCGACTGAGTGGTAACTGCCACCAGTCCATCAAGGTCCCCTACCCAGTCAGACCGAGATGGGACCACATACGGTTCGGCTACTGCAGCCACCTGGATTGACCACTCCGCCATACTCTGCAGGAGGAGATCCTGAGCGCGGGCGGAGTGGTTGATGTTTGCCTGGAGGAAAGTGAGAGCCATGCTAACTTTCCTCCATGGCAACCGTCTGCACCATTACGGGGCGAGCTGGCTGCGACTTGGATTTATTTGAAGTCGCAGACTGCTTCTTTCTCGCCCCTGTTTTAGTCGGGGGCTTGGCGCATGCCTTGCCCCCGGAGAGGTGGTTGGCTGGTCTTCCCGCTACTGCACATAGAGTGCAGTGTGGCGCAGCCGAACAGTCACTGGCCTTGTGACCCTTGTTGCCGCAACGGTGGCAGTCGTCACTACGGTCTACCTCGGATTGGCACTGGGCTCTGACGTGACCCAGTGCGAGGCACCGGTAGCAACGTCGCGGCCTGGCGTCCAAGATCTGGACCTGCGCTGCCACCCATCCAACCATCACTCGACCGACACCTGCTATCTTCTTAGCGGCCGTCACGGGACACCTTACAAATGCAGTGCCCATACCCGCTGCCCCTTTTCGGATCTCTCCCACCTTAATGGAGGATACCGGACACCCCGCAGCTCCTGCAAGAGCCTCTGTCAGCTCGGTGGAGTTTACAGAGTCGTCCAAGCCACTCACGCGTAAATCCGCTGTTGTGGTCGGTCTTGACACCTGTATCTCCCCTTGAGCTCTGAACACTTCTCTGAGCTTCTCAGCCAGGGTGTCAGCTTTCAGATCTTTGTCCTCGCCCGGAACCTCCAGTATTCGAGCCCCAGTAGCTGCGGTCCTTATCTTTAGGGGCGGCACTCCAAGATCCGACAAATTAATGCGGTTCTTGGCCTCCATCAGCACTCCTGCATAAGTGAGGCCCTTCTCAGCCGCCCCCGGCTGCAGCGTGATTACCACGGCTGCAGTGCGAGGGGCTTTCAATTTAGCCACCTTTGCCTTCGCGGCTTGCGGAGGTACCACCTTTGGAGGCTGTGACCTCACGGGAGCTGATGACCTGGCTCTATTTTGCACGGCTGCACTACCACCTTTCTTTGAGCCTCGTTTTGTGACCTCAGCCCATGACCCCTGCATTGGACGCGGCGCAGGTGTAGATTCCAAATCTACGGTTGCAGCCGGTGTAGATTTCTTCTTTCTCTTACCCGCCCTTTTCGGTGCAGCACCCATGGATTTAGCACTAGGTGGAAAAGGTTGGGGAGGAGCAGCTGCCGCTGAGGATGTACTGGCTACTGGCGGTGCTACCTCACTGATTTGCTTGTCAGCAGCCAGAGGCGGCCGCACGCGTTTCTCTGGAAGCAGCCGGTCACTCATGCCCTCAAAACGGGCATCCATTAGAGTGCCAACATGCACCATGACCGCACGCTTAACCTCCTCGAGATCCAAAGAAGGAGCTGGAGCTGGTACCGAGACCGGAGGGCACGCTCGAGCGGCCCTCAACTCGCTTAATTCACGACGGATCTCTGTGAGTTCCGCTGTGAGCTTCTTGTTGGCCTCCATTAAGAGGCTGACCTCCTCGGGCATCGTGCGGTCGCGCAGCTCCTGGAAAGAGTCTTTTACAACTCGCGCAGCCTCGTTCAGGGCGGCCACAAATGTGCCCTTGAGGTTTTTAGACCTGGTGGCCACCTTTTTGATGGTGTCCACCGAGTCCATCACAAGCCTTTCAATATCGGCAGCGTCTCGCCCTTTGGCCTGCGGGCCCTTCATAAAGAAGGCCCGGGTTTTTTCCCTCTTTTGGCGCTGCTCTTCGGCCATCTGCCTTTCGGCCTCAAGCCGCAGCTCCTCTTCCTTGGCCTTATTTAATTCGGCTTTGGCTTTCGCTAGGCCAACATACTGCCCAGTGGTAGGCGGTCTGCCTCTTCCACGTCGGGGCGGGATCACCTCGGTCGACTCACTTGAGTTATCCGAGGCATTCCCCTCCATGCTCTTTCGGCGTTTCCGCCGATTCGCAGACGGTGACTCTTCGGTATCCAGAGATGCCACCGTCATCAAACTCGCGTCAGAGTCAGACTCTGACAAACCCTTGGCCGATGCCATCGAAAAGATGTTATCGACTTCGGACTCCTCCTCATTAGCGCATTGCGCTCCCCTCTTAACATCAAACTTATCTATATTTTTATTTAAAACAAACATTTTTGTTCCCACGAGTATGGCGGAAATATTCAGTCCACCCGGGCAGTGCCCCCTGTACCCGGGTAACCCTGTTACACCACGGAGGTCGGGCGGTATCCGTGGGTTGACCTCTAGTGGGCTGGTGCACTCCACCAGCCACCCTGTCAGGGCACCCACAGGCGGATGAGTCGACACCTGGGATTTTGAGGTTTTTGTTTCGTGGTTGTCTCCACTGAAGCCGGCCAGTTAAGGCAAGCTCAACTCCAAGTCCGTCTCCGGACTTCCATCTACCCTTCAGCCCTACCACCAATCCTCTCAAAGGAGAGGTATAGGCGAGGGCTCCACACGTCCGGGCAGACTTGCCTCCGGACCGCCTTCTGCGCTCGCTCCAGATAAAAGCTCTGGGGCAAGCGCAGAAGGCCCACCACGGGTCACACTTCGCTTCACCGCAAACCGTGCGGCTACTAAGCCCCCCCACCACGACAAGGTGGTGACCCACGGGGGGGTGCCTACACAAGCCTAACCTAACCAGAGTGAATGCTAAATTAATCGTGCCTCTATAAATGTGTTACTTAAGTTAGGGTAAAATTAATGTAATTTTTACGAGATATTTTGTTTGACCGACTTTATTAATGAAGTCAAAACCGGAGTTTCTCAACTACACTGTATTTTTTACTTGTTCTGTCATTTGGTTTTTCGCGGAAATGAATGACATATTTTTTTTTTTTTGTTTAATTAGGATCTTACTTATATACTTGTTATGTGGTTACATGTAAATTTTATCAAAATTGATTTGGTTTTAGATAAAAGATAAAAAGAATTGTCAATTTATGTACATATTAGCTTCTGCCGAATTAAAATAAATTGTCCTGGTAGCTGTGTCTTTTAAATACGGACTACATTTTGCGCAATATGAAGGAGGAATAGGTTTTACAATAAGGTTCAAAATAAACTCGGGACCTTGCACAAATTTCCTCTTCAAAAATATATTCGTCGCACTTACGTATTTTTAATTGATAACAAAACCACAATCGGCACTTTGTCGCCTCAAAAAGAGATGCCGTATTTTTTATTTCAAACAAATTTAATAGCCATTATCTTTTACTTTCTGAAACTAAATAGTTTGGTTAAGGTGTTAATCACACATGTTAATTTCGTACTTACGCAATAAATTATGAACTCGGATATCTATTTTCAAATTTAAAAGAAAATTAAGACTATTTATTTATTCGTTTACTATTATTTAAAACAATATTTTTTCATTACAGATAACTCAATCTCGGAACATGCCTTTATAAAATGGCACTAAAGCTGAAATACACGGACGAACACGGCATAGTACACATCAACATGTCTCCTAACGCCAGCCACGGGGCGCTAAAAGACCTCAAAACCGACCCAAAGCCGGACACTAAGGACAAAGAATCCAGATTCGACAAAGATCCCAGATTCGACATAAAAGATCCGAAATTCGACACGATAAACAATAGATTCGGTAGTTACGATCTATTCGGTGGTAAATACGAAGCTGGGTACAAGACGGATTCGAGTGGGGAGGCACCACATTCACTGTTCCGGAGCCGCTACAACAGCATCGAAGAAGAACTCGCTAATACGCCGTACGCGTTTGCTACCGAGCGGTCGCTGCGCAGCGCCAACCAACTAGACATCACAATAGATCGATCGATAGACATCTCCCCATCCAAAGACATCGAAGATGATCGATTCTTCAACAGACGACTAAGCTTAGACTACGAAGATGTGTTCCGAGAAAACACTCCCGCGTTCACAGTAACGCAATTAATACACGCGCAAGATAGATATTTCGATTTATCGAAAAAGGACAGTCAGAAGTTCGACGAGAAGCCGTCGTTCGTTTTGAAGTCGACGCCGGAATTCGAAAAGGACTTTGACACGAAGAAGTTGGACGCGAATGTTTTTGCTAGTGTCAGTTTGGAGAGGACCTTTGAAAAGTCGAGTGGCACGGATTCTTCTAGTGTTAGTTTGAGTGAGAGGACGGCGGTTAGTACCACGTTGGCTGGGAGGACGCTGCCCAGAAGTAGGACCTCCTCCGCAGGGCCCGTGTGTGAAGACAGTGCGTTTCAAGTGCTAAAGTTGAACAGTGATGTGGATACGCAGACCGACCCCATCGCGACCACGTGAGTATTTTCTAATTTTATTAGAATTTAACACCATAATATGTATAATAAACTTAACACATATTATATATGCAAAAGTGTGTTTATTTGTTCGTCTACTTTCCAGCAACTGATTGACGGATTAATTTTTTTTGCACATATATAATCCGAAGTCCAGAGAGTGTTACCGGCTATTTTTTTTAGGAAAAACACATAACGGGGGTATAGACGCGGGTAAACTACTATAATATCTAATTCATCAAATCTTGAAATATAATACTGACAATCTTTCTTCTTAATTATACTTTCTGCAATACTTTTATTACCAGTTTATATCTAGTTTTCATGAGTGTATTTAGACTAGGCCAAAAACTCCTCTGGAGCCAGCCATAATAAATCTACTTAGCAATTTTAATGTAAATATTTGTCATGAGAACTATTAAACTAAGAACTAATATTAAGTAATCGTATATAAATGAGATTTGTAAGTTAAATTTTTTAAGTAATTATTCATTCAAATGTAATAAGACTTGCCTGTAACGAACGTTATTTAAAGGTCAATAAATATTACTTTACTTTACTTTACTTTACTTAGAAAAGCTTTATCTTCCTAAATTTTCATTTATAATTCACATTTGCATGGTTCTGCAAGCCGGAGAATTGGATTTGAAAAGCTTAGAAACAGACTAATGATAAGTTTTGTTTTTACCTCCTCCATTCAAAGTCGTTCCATTAAAAAATATGTTTCAAGGACTTAGTTGACGTGAAAATTAAATCCTTAATAATAAAAATGTGACCAACGAATAATATAGGTGCATCACAAAAATATATGATATTTATTACAAAATGCACTATCAATAAGATAATAGCTTAATTACCAAATACGAAAAGACTTAACTACAACTACGAATATAGAATAGTATACTTGAACATAATATCGGTACGAAATAAGTTGCTACTATTTAAATTATTTGACTGCAGAAATCGGAAAGTAACTCCCATTTATGACCCCCAGAACAATTCCAGAAGAGAGAGAAGCTAAACTAAACGTTCCCACTGTATCGTTAATGATATTCAAAATATTAATTAATTGTACTATTTCTATGCAGAAAAAGATATGTAAACTTATCGTTTAACAATTGAACTCTTATCCATCCGGTCGTGAACTTAGTTAAAGTAAATATTCGTTGTATTGAGATAATCCTACTAATATTATAAACGATAAAGTTTGTATTTAGGAATAAATATATATTTGTTACTTTTTAAAGCAAAAACTGCTAAACTGATTTAGATGAAATTTGGCATCAGCTTTGGCAGGTAGCTTATATCTTACCTTAACACACAGGATACTTTTCAGCTCGGAAAAATGCAGTGTTCCTATTACACAATCAAATGTCAGCAAGGCACAGCTAGTTGCAAATATTAAACTAAATAAAAATTACTAACTATTTATACGAAATCAGGTTAATAATCGGCTCCAAACCCGGCAAGGCCGGTCTCTTGTTTCTGTACTGAAATTAATATACAAGTGCGCTTATAAACGTGAAAGCATTAACCACTATGTCACAGTCATATATTAAAAATTAATTCGACATTAATATGTCAGTAGTTTTGCAACAAAACAGTTTATGTGAGCTGTGAGCTAAATTACATTTATGTATTCAAATGTATTGAACCCGTGCACTCTGCGCTGTATTAGGTAATACTCGTATATATACATTTATATATAGACTTCCTTGTTGATTATATTACTCACTTGTTTGATTAGGGTCATTGTGTAAGATAAGACAACAGTTTATCTACCGACATCTAAAAAAGATGTGGTGCTCAATCGATTGTATGTATGTATATTTCTTGGCACGCTCTAGAGCCTAAACGGCTTGTCGTATTTTTACGTGAGTGGTGTCAATAGATTTGTCTTAGTCGTGAGAGTGACATTGGGTATATCAAAATTTGAAAAAATAATAATTATAGATACACAGGTCAAAGATTAAGCAAGGGTTATTTTGAAATCGCTTCTGTTTAATGTTATTTACAAAATTTGAAATAATATTTTTTGTTTCATAATGTATTCTTCTCGAGTGTTTACATTTATTTTTTATCGTTTGTTTTTATCAAATCTGTTCCATTGTTTGATTTTTATATTGAAATAACTGATAAAGTACTATCGGCCGCTGTCGTAATGGATGAATCACTTTTTTTAAGACTTCGATAATAATATTTATTATCCATTGCGGCCTTATCGCTTATAGTGATTTCTTCCAGGCACGTATGTGAACATTCTATTACATATTATGATAGTAGTCGTAAATTACGAGCTTAGGCAATTGTTTAAAATTGCAATTGCAAAATACTAGACCAATTTAATAAAATTTATAAACAAGCAATACAAATAATTAGTACAGGGGTATAAATTTTGGGTATACCAAAAAGGGGTCACTATACTTATCTTAAGGAACAACTTTCTCTATGGGACCAACTCTGAAATCGAGAAAAAAAACCAAGTGTTTCATACATGTAGATGACGTCCCATTGAATTTCTACAGAACAGTTGATTTTTTTTTTTAATTCAGTATTGGTCCCGTAATAAAAGTTGTTCATAATGCTGTGTATAGTGACTTCCTTTCGGCTTAGTACACTCCTAACCTGTCTTTCATAACATACTTAAAAAAGACAAAGAAATAAATAAAAAAAACAAGGACGCGGACGAATTAATAAGTAATTATCCCCCCCCCCCCAATGTTTTAATTTTTTTATAACCGTCCTAACACTCTAACAGTAAGTACATATCCACAGAAACTATCTAGTGTTTAAAATCACAAACACGTTAAAATTCTTTTAAGATCACGAAGCGTGCGAAATTATAATTATGCTTTGCACTATACTGAGTAAAATAGGAGTACAATCTGATAATTAATAGAATATAGCTTGTAGACGAAATTGGTCGAAACGCACTACGATATACCTACTATACGACGCGACAAACAGCCTTATTAATAAACGCGTCTTAACTTTAAACCTCTTTTGTCTTGTTTTATACGATGGAGTAAGTCACTCGTCAAAACAAGACAAAAGACGTTTAAAGTTAAGACGCGTTTATTAATAAGACCGTTATTATTTTTTTAAGACGACAAAATCAGTTTCATCTGTAAAGTACCATCTGTAAGCTACCTTTCTTGTATTATAGAGTTTAAAAGAAATAGTAGTGTAAATGGTTTAAGAGAAAACGGCTACCCTAAAAAAAATAGGATATATACTAACTTATAATATAGTTAGTATATATCCTCAATTTTTACGGCCTATTTTCTATCTAAATGAAATCAGAAGAAGCAAAAAGTATAAATTGTCTTTTACTTTCGTTGGTATCTATCTATATACTTATATAGATAGATAGCAAACACTTTATTGAAAACGCGCATAAAAAATACAGTAAAAAAAGGCTTATTAGTAGCAATGCAGCAAGAGGCGGCCTTACTGCTACTAGCGATCTCTTCCAGGCAATCTTTCGATCATAAATTTACATAGATGTACATACAATCAATCATTCATTTATTTCGAGTAACAGAACTCATAGATACTTATATGACATGTCAATAGGTACTCGTACTATAATCAGTCATATTAAATTAAATTCTATTACAATTACTACCAGCTACCGGTGAAGGAAAACATCTTGAAGAAAGCATAGCATGGTGGTAGGGCGTTTCCCATCGCTTGCCTGGCTAGTTACCACTCTCAAGTTATAAAAAATCTGTCGTCAAGCACCTTACGGTGTCTTCCGGAAGCCTTCCTTAAGAACCAGTGTATTTCAGACTAGGCTTCTCATCCAGGGCTACAGTATCGCTGACTTCCGTGGTCGTGCGAAGTTGTGGTCAAATGCCTAGCAGTGTTGGACAAAAAAAAACTTTATACGATTACATTAAGATTAATGCAAACAAACACAAGTTTAACACATAGAAAACATTCCATTTAAAAGTCTACATGCAGGATCAATCTATCAGAAGAAACTTTTGCGTTCATAATCTAACCCTTTATTATTTCTAAACCTAATAGTGAGTGATCTGTGCTTAAAAAAATATTCGTTGTAGATAATTATTGATAGCAGAAGTTTTATACTGTTAGATTAATATCAGTGCCAATGCATTTTTTCCACAAAAGTCACTAAACCTAATCGTCAATGAAAATGTCGTACGTACTATAACGTCGCAGCTCGCGTCATAGTGCATTGTGACCTTAAATTCTAGTGTAAATGTGGAACGTAACTAATTAATATGTTACGCAATGCTGAAATACAATAATACATTTTTACGCTTAATTTTTGAAGTACGTCTGACCATTCATTCTTCTTTTACTTAACTACAGCGATATTTTACTGAAATTTGCAATGCGGATATGCTCGTTTGTGTTTGCGTTATTTTTAGTAAATATTTAATGGTGACATAATAGGAATAGTTTCTTCTTCAGTTACAATAATAACTTCAGCTCGCATTAGTAAGTAATGACTTGCTAATATGAGCTGATAATAATCGAATTACCTACCTAGGCGCCTAAAAAGATTTGTTTGAATTCAAAATATTATTGAATTATCAGATATAATATATCTTTCGGGCTTTATAAGCCATTATCATATTATCTTAAACCACAAAATAAATACTAAAATATATCTGATGTGATTATCTCGTATATTGGGAGGAAAAGACATCAACGCGTTGTATTATATTTTAACCGACTTCACAATAATAAGTTCTTTATTTAACTGAATTTTTCATATGTGCTACCGATTTCTCAGAGACACCCGAATCGATTAGAATAAACCTTTTTTCTGTCTGAAATGGTGTATTTTCAGTTTGGTTTATAAATAAAGATAACTCAAAAACTATATACACAGTTCCCGGATTTGAAGTTTGTTGATTTGTTTTATGCACTTATTTCAAGATCGCATTTGTTTTGTGATTTTTTTTGCACACTTCACCAGATTGAACGTTTACTTACGTCACTTTGACATTAATGCGCTCCAAACAACAAACTCCAAAATGCGCGGTAATATTGCAATAACCAGAATAATATTGCCAGTTTCCATTTTAGATGAAATAGTGTAGGAGTTGCCATTTACAAAGTCACTGACTTGTGTTGTGTCTTACCATTTATGTTTTTGATATTAATACGATAAGTAAGTGAATGCTAAGATTATTAATAGATCTTATTTTAATTTACTCATAATAAAACACTTGAACAAGTAATATTTTTTTTCTAAAACAACCTTGCATCCGGACTTACTACTAAATATAAATTTACCTACTATCATTACTACTAATCCTGTACTAAACTGTTACGAAAATTAAAAAAAAAACTTACAAGTCCATCTCCGACAATAGTTTAAAAATTGACATACTGCTATATAACTAAAAACAAATAAATTTCGTTTTATTTAAGAAACTAGCGCGTGTTTGATTCATTTTGTTAAACAATGCGGGTTTTAACGTGTACCTAATTGTTGTAAAGGTCCAACTATAGTTTCGTTCCCATTCGGTGTACAACATCAGGGATGAAATGAGTCGGTCACGTCTCGCGTCTTCGTTGTGGACGCGACAGACTATGTGTATAGTAATAAAAACTTAGACAAAACATAAACTTAGTCTTTTATTATTTACAATTAATAAAGTTTAATTTATGAGGAATTATTATAATTATATCAATTATCACCTTTAATTTATTTCATAATTTATCACATTCGGTAAAAGGGACTGAGTTTCAGATATATGGTTCTGCAAATGGGAAGAGAACAAGGTGGCTTATCTTACATTATTATCATTATTAACATTGTTTTAATACTCAAATAATTTAATGCAAAAACATAAACAAAACACTATAAATATATGGTGTAGTGAATGTCACAAAAACTCATGTTGGTGTCGCTATAGTGTGTGTAGAGCGAACCGATTTATTTTATTTTATAGTTTGATATATATATATATATTAATCAATAAAATTAACTTTAAACAATATATCGTCGGGTAGTTTTGTTATAAACATTTGTTGCAATTGAATTTGGCCCAGAACTTATACTATTATAATCGCATCTAGCTATCCCTGAGACACTTCGCTCCATTTATAATTAACTGAATTTCTCTAACATTAAAAACTAATGAGGTGCTATTTATCAATAAATTTCCACATGAACAAACAGACATTCATGCACCTTTCAATGTTTGCTCAAAATAACAACCAAATCTAATTCAATAAAATGTTTTTCATCGGTTTTAAGAAGGCCGGTACCGCTTCAGTTCAGTTCAGTTCCAAGGTCTTGCTTTGTAACAAGACAAGTCTTAGCTAACAATTAACTTAATAAAATAAATAAATAATAAATTCTAGAGCACGACCTCAGCGCGGTTATAATAATCTGCTATTTCCTATTTAGGAATAAAAAAATTATTTATTTCAATAAACAGAATTGCGTTTAATAATAGAAAATACCTACCGCAAATATTTTGTTATTTAACTTCCTCAATGATTTTTGCGGTCAAAAGATATTGTTTGCAGGTTTTTCTGAAAGACTTTTTTCTACCTTGTAAAAAATAGAGGATGTAAGCGAATACAGTCATTGTCTTGTTTTTTATTGCGAAGGTTTATCTTTATAGTTCTGTGGTAGTAAGTGTTTGACGCAGCAGCTAATAAGAACTATAATCTATTGGTGTGTGGTTATGTCATTTCACAACTCGTTTTATACTGAGTGCTCGAACTGGTGAACTATGGCCTATACCCATTTTGGAGACTAACAGCGCTTCCTAACATAAAAAGAACTTTACAATACCTATTGAATACTTCACAGTAGCTTCTGCCAATGCAAAATACAATGACAACTTATTTTAAGCATATCGGCCAACGTTAGGTATAAAAGATGTAAAAAGGAGAGCATGCAATGGCGTCGGTATAAGACAGCATTGAAGCGGCAAACCGTCCAATATCGTCATTGCTTGTTCTTGCTTTCAGCTCTCTCATATCTAATTTTAGCTGATTGCATTCCCTATGTATCTACTAAATAGTTCTGTAATGGTTGATAAATGGCGCAGTAGCAGACTTACTCCTATTTATGAGGAAGTATTTGAAAATCTATGACGGCAATAAAATCAATATATATATAAGAAATATTTTATAAATTTTATAAAAGTCCTTTTCCCAGCATTTTAGGAACTCTAGATACCTTTAGTTTTATTGTGATAATGTTTTAGGCTTTAATGTTTATTTTGTCATCGCAGTTAAATTTTGTGTTTTTGCTTCATGCAACAAAAATACTTTGAATATAACAAAAATCTTCTGAGACACATTTATCTAAGACTTACGATGACATACTCGTACCAATTGTGCAACGCAACTGCATAGATAATGTATTTGAACGCCATAAATAATAAAATAATGTGCTTCCGTGAAGAATAGTCTACATATAAATAAAATTACGAAATGTCACTTAGATCATTATAAAATGAGATAAAGAATAGAATGCTTTATGTGAAATGCATTGATAATATGTATTAGTTTTTTGTTTAAGATGACGGGTTTTCACTAGTACCTGATTGTTGGAAAGGTCCAGCTATAGTTTCGTTCACATTCGGTGAACAACATCAGGGATGAAATGAGTCGTTCGTGTCTTCAACGATGACACGTCTCGTACAAAAAAGAATCTAAATAAATTATTGGTTTTATCATTTTGCTGTTAATTATCACACGCATTAGTGCGGGCATCTTATTTGGTAGACTATGTGTGTATACGGGTAAATGATGGTGGATGCCTATAGCTCTAAATATTCTGTTCATAAATAATAATAATAATAATACGTGATCAAGGGTCAGATATAGAGAGCGGTGGTCCTCGATACGGCACGTATTGTAAGGAGGTTCCTCTCTCTGCTGGCGGCACTCTAGGTTTAAGTTTTTTATAATATTTATTGTTTTGAATTTATATTATAGAAAACTTATATTTAAGATATTAAATGAATTGAAATAATAATAATAACATAAGTCCAGAATGACAGACCCCTAGTATACATACACGCGAATATTATAAAGGGAAAGATTTGTATTTTGTACGTAATAAATAAACTTAGTAACTACTGGGCCTATTTCAGAAATTCTTTTGCTGTTAGTAAGCTACATTATTGCTGAGTGACATCGGCTATGTTTACTCGTATTACCAGAAAAAAAATCAAAGAAAAAGTTACAGCAAGTTGTATTTATTATTGATTATTTTTTTAGATATAAACATTCTATTCATAAATATAAGTAATTGACCTGTTTGTATTAATAAACCATAGACACCTATAATGATCAACTTCAGCTATGGGACCAACTCTGAATACGAGAAAAAAATAGCTGCTTTATAAACTGATAAACTTTTTTATGGAACAGCCGAATTTTTTCCTAGATTTCAGGCTTTTTTATCTTTTAACCCTGTTCTTGAATGATCCCTGTTTTTTCGTTCTCAATTTTGTGACATAAATCCTGCGCCTCAAAATGTCCTACTTACTACTGTGCGTTAAATAATATTTATATCGTTATGCTAAATCTAATTGTGCGACACACATACATGCATAATTAATTCGTTTTCACGCCAGAATGGATTCGCAAAGAATTTTTATTGCCAAGAATTGTTTAGTATAAATATCGCTGTTGATTTTAATCTGTTATTGCCTAAATCGTATTTTTACTATTTCGTTCTTTTCCTCTATTTAATTACATTATACATCAGGCTCGATATCGAATAGTCCTTTAACTAAAATAATACAAAATATATAATAATATCTAATTTACATACTCCGTAAATATGTACGTATTGATTCCATTATATATACCAGCTGCTCCCTGCGGTGTTACCCGCTTTAATGTAGGATAAACAGTGGCCTATGTGTTAGTCCAAAGTTTGTCGTAGGCTCTGGTATAACACATGCGGAGCTTCCTACCAAATGTTATCTACGAGTAAATCGGATCAGCAGTGTTTGCGTAAAAGAGTAACATACATACATACATACATACATACATACATACATACATACATACATACATACATACATACTTACAAACTTTCACGTTTATAATATTATGTTAGTACCAGTAATTATTTTTTAACAATTGCTTATTCTCATAAATTACAAATGACTTTTTCAACAAAAAATAACCTATTTATTTATTTAGTCAGATAGTTATTTGTAACTTTATATTATCTAGATGTTACATCATGTATAATTACTATTTTTTATTAACTATTATTAATTAATATTTGCATTATTAATTTACTAGATATTAAACAGATCCTTATCGCGTCTAGCAATCTCTTCATAGAAATGAAAAGAGTAAGGGTCCGCTAGGAACCAACGTAGAACCTAAATCGCTAAACATAGAGACATTAAAATTAGTGGGGGTGTATTCATTATACTTAGGATGTATGTGAATAAGTTTGTTCCTCTTTTAGGCTCTAACTGTTGAACAAATTTAGATGAAATTGAGCATAGGAATAGCGTAAGTCTGTCTTGGAGCGACACATTTAATCTCCAAAAAATGTAGTGTTCTCTAGCATAATCCAAAATATTTTATTCAGCAAACCTAAGACGTGTCATCGTCGAAAACACGAACGACTCATTTCATCCCTGATGAATTTCACCGAATGTAAACGAAACTATATTGGTACCTTTCCAAGAATCAGGTCAAGTGAAAACCTGTCTTCTTAAACAATATAATCAAAACTTGGCAGATAATGCCGCAGGACGCAGTTAATTAATAATAATAGTTCAATAGATATCGAAAGTCTATAAATATGTGTGTCAGTAGTTAGTTATGTTTTAAAAAGTGGTTTTTATAAATTAAAAACCAGTTCGATAGGCTCTAAGGTTAAAGCGATAATCGTTAAGTAGGCGGCATCTCTAGACTCACACTAGAACAAACATTCTTATTACATTTCTATTCAACAAATCTTATTTCGCTGGTACTTTGTTAAGATATAGGGGAAAAAAACTTGTCCATTTTTACTTTTAGTCCTGTTGGCCCGTCGCCCTATAATTGCACGAACAAGAGAGTGTCATTTTTTTACCCGTCTGCTCAAAAGAAGGGTAATGTTTTCCGAGAGTTTTTTTTTATATGTATGTATACAGATTAGATAACTCTTTGTGAACCTCTTAGTACAGCCTAAACCGGTGGAATGATTTTGATGTGCGCGATGTCATATTAGATTTGTCCATCTTCTGCTGGTTCAACCCCACGGTTTAATTCTTTGAGGTCCGTTATTAGCCACTTGTAACTATTTGAGTACCTTTACTTGTATTATAAACCTGTAAGTTTGTGTGTTTGTTTGTTACTCTTTCACGCTCAATCGGCTGAACGGATTTGGATGAAACTTAGTATGAATATCTTATACCTTGGATAATATTAGTAATTTATACGAGTATGTCACAGGAATACAATTATAAAAATAAGTAAGCGAATCACCAATATTACCCGCTCCGACTCAGTCCCGGTGCTAACGTTGTATGGCTATGGCCGACCTTAGATTAACACATATATTCTTTTCTTTCAAATCAAAGTCAAATTTATCAATTTTCAAGTTATTAGTCCTCAAGTTAGGTCTCATATCAAGTAATAAGTGATCGTGGTCAAGTTAAAGTCACATCATGTACCCTTGTAAAACGGTGGTGACTTTACCAGTTTTTCTATGGAGATTTCCCGCGAATAAGAAAACCTCGTTATTCCGTGTTTAGTTTGCTATAATCTACCAATATTACACATTAAAACTCGCAGAATAAATAAAGAGTAATAATAATGAGTTGTGCAATAAATACACAGACAGAGACGACACTTTTTGTCAGCTACGCGGGAAAAAATCCATTAACACATATGTTACTTTGCTCCTGAAAAATGAAGTGTTTCTTTGGGATGACTATGCAATGATATGCAATATGGTTAAAGCCGCGGGGCGCAGCTAGTCTATAATATTATAGTTCTTTATTTTATAACCTTGTGGAAATGTCATCGAAGCAAAGACGTTGTTGTCATTGTCATCAGATTTGTTTTTGTAACGTTAGAAAACCTTTATTTTTACTGAATCATGTGATTAACTTAGATTTTGTGATAAAAACAACGTATTCTTTTTATATATTTGACGTAAATCAATTTTAGGTAAAGTGGACGATGAGGCAATTTATTCATATATTTTATTGTATTTAATGCGGACAGGAAAACATTTAGTTTCAGATTTAATCGTCATTAGAATATTTCTGTTAATTCATTTTTATACCAATCTTTCTTCTAAAAACAGTAAGATATGGGATGAATAACGAAAGTCTAAACCTTACTTTATTCTTAATAAGCGGGTAATGATTAAAGACATTTATTCTAATATCAAGACATTACGTCACTTCCATAAGAACATGGCTAATAAATAATTATATTAATAGTTCGTATCTACCCGCTCAAAATATTCGGTTAAATATGATAAACATATTTAAGCTTAACACGTACGCCCCAGTTGCTTTTCGCAGGTAGGCCACTTTCAGGTGGTCTAAAACTATGACACTGGGACATACCACTCTAACTAAACGCAGAAGAAAAAAACAAAAAGCGTTTGTTTTCATGTACCTAAGTAAAACTAATTGCGCGAACATCTCGGAGGCCCTACCAAAACGGAGAAGTTCCAAGATCATCCTGAAAACATTATTAAACTGAATTCTATTGGTATTTAGCGATTTTTGGGCACAACTGAACGATATTTCACCCGTGTACAGACCCTGACAATTAATTGGGTGATTTTAACCTGTTCCGTAAAGCGAGCATGTTCCCACGAACTTTGGAAGCTCTCTTTCAACGTCAGCATCGTCTTCAAGGTCGTTGGCAACAACAAGTCCCAGGTACTTGAACTGTGTCACCTGACATAAATTCACACCATTTAGGGTAATAGGAAGTGCAGGAGTTTTACTAACGACCTTGAAAACATGTAATTCCTTTTTATTGTAACATTATAGATCAAACCATGTGATGAGGCATGCGTTTTACAGATCTTCAGCATCTGTTTAATGAGTTACTCGCAGTCGGACCCAGCAGCACTACGTCATGAACTTTCCCTACCTTGCATCTGAAAAGCATGATACTTAACTCGAAAAAAAAATTATGGTTGATGACCCACAAAAAAACTACAGATAAGTAATTCAAATGTTATATATAAATATAATATATATACAACAATAATATATATAAATATTGTTTGTTATTATAATTATAACACAAAAGGGTCTTCAAGGTCCCAAACCAGGCAAAGCCTGCGCTATGGTAACCTGATGACTGATATACATAAATACATACTTATATATATAATAAACACCCAGACACATGTCAAACAGACATGTTCATGCACACAAATGTTTGACCTGTCCGGGGATCGAACCCGGGACCAGCGGCGCAGAAGGCAGGAAATGCCCATTATCTGACAAAATAGTCAATGACACTTCATCAATGAAAAGCTAATCAGGTCATTGCCAAGGCAAGCATTAATATTGGCCATCGAAACACTTTGACAATTATTATTAAGAGCAATAAAACTCTAATGGCTATCTAAAAATCAAAAAGAGTCGTAGATTAGAGATTCGATAAACCAAATTAAAGTATATTACAGACATAGTTGTACTCGTAGTTAGCTACACTGTAATTTACCTACATTATGCAATAATAGCCTAAACAAAGGAAACACAAAAACTCGAAGTCATTTGAGTTTGTGATGACGCAATGCTTTTAGATTTGGATAGGATTCGAGTTGTTAAGTTAGGGAGCTGTTGTAGGATATAGTTTTCTTTAGTTTCAGGATCGTTAAAATCCCTTTCATAGAATACATACTAATTAAGTACCTAACTACACATTATCAATCAGAGGATTCCTTCAAATTCAAAATATTTCTTTTTGAAGTCGATTAATAAAGGGGCTAGCTACTACGAGTATTTACTCACAGGAAAGAAGAATGGCAGAGTTAAGCAAACAAAACACCAGACAGTTACGCGAATCAAAACTATCGGTAGGTATGTTAATTCAAGCACTTTCTCAAGATTAAGTAAGTAAATTGGCAAAAAACAGTTTTGTTCGCCAAATAGTTTTCGTGTTTTGGTAGGAATCACGTAAAAAGGTAGTTTCATAAGACTGTTATGTGTTTAAATCGTGACCACTAAGTCTTGCCTCATAATAACTAACTTTATAGATAGGCTAGGCGGTTAGGCCTAGGGTATCTAGGTGAACCCTCTTTCATTTTCTTCTTAGTGCATTTTTTATCTGTTTTTAATAAAAACGTTACCTATTGCAAGAATGGCGATGTCATTCAACGGAATTAGTTTAGTTGCTGAATTTAATACGTAATTTTTGAACGGTAACGTTAATTTTGTAATTGGTAAAAAAACTATTAGTATTAGGTAGGTATTTGATTATTTGTTAATTCGGAAATGTATAGTTTTTTGCTTAGTTTTTAGCCTGAGCGTAATAACGATCTTTTTTACGTATACTCATGATTTCAAAAAAGGTTTGAATGGGAACTACAAAATTATTCCCATGTAACAAATAAAATCAGTATCTTAGTTTGATTCACGAATCATAATAACTATATAAGAAACAAATAAACTTTACTTGAAATAATCGAAGGTTAAAAATTTATTTCATTTATAATGTGACATTTCTTATAAAATAAAAATTAAGAGTACATACTACACCTAACTTAAAAAATAAACCCAAAATTTTACTGAAAAAAATAACCTAATCAGCAAAAAAAAAAGTACACCTGCTCGTCCTCTTACTTAACTATGGTATAAGAAAAGGCATGTGGGCACAAAATACGAGTTATCATTACAATACAATGAATGGTGATTGAATCTTCCACTGGGATGATGTCAAGGTCTCCATCTCTACATTCTCGATTACTCATCGAGCCATCACGACCACCACCCGCCCACGTCCACTCAATCTAATCTAAACGTAATTTTAACAATTACCAATAGACACTTACAAACACATTGTAGATTCTTCAATCATGTTGTCCTAGAGTATCCTAGTTATCCTAGAGTATCCTAGAGTATCCTAGAGTATCCTAGTGTATCCTAGTGTATCCTAGTGTATCCTAGTGTATCCTAGTTTATCCTAGTGTCATCCTAGTTATATAATTCAAAAATCATTATTAAGTTCCGATTGAAATGGTTATAATGTTCTCAGAAAGGTTCTCTTATTTATATTCCACTTTACAGCGGGCACCTCTTCCACTTTCCACTTTACGGCAACGGCAGCTACTAAGTCCATACTCATATTGTAAAGAAGAAAGATTTATATTTAGCTAATATCTAAAAAACTACTGCACCGATTTCAAAAAAATCTTTCACTGTTATAAATTTACATTGTCATGAGTAACATCAGTTATAAAAGATTAAGAGAGCCGCGTATAACACCGTAGAACCCAGCTAGTATAAGATAAATACCATTTTGCCCAAGCTCGAAACATAATTACAAAACATTCCCACATAGTAAAAGTACTTTATTTACAAATTATACAAGATGATTGATACCTCACTCACACATACGCAACTTAAGGTGATATTCCGAAGAAGGTGGCAGAAAGCAGATACAAACCGCACGTCCGAGACGTACGATTATATGGTAGTAGTATAACAAAATAATTTAAAACGTCCCATACTGGGACTATTACGAGAGGCGTGACAGACCCTGTATTTCTATGAAATTCTTGTTCAGCTAAAGTGACGTTCGGAATATATTTCATAGCAATACATAACAATCCTCTTTTTACCATTCATTTTACCATCAGAAAATATACGGCCAGACGTCACCGCTACATGGTAGAGATACCATGGTCTCGCATGAAGCGCACCGCGTCTACTTTTATCGTGCGATCTGTCAGACTGCAGAACTAACAGAACTACAGAAAGGCTGGCAGCTTTTTTATTTGGTATCTGAATCTTTTTAAGCCGCGAATGACTTGACTTTTTCTGGGCAAGGGTGTTCTATTTTCCATTCCGCATCGTCGCTTTACATCTGACTCTAGTTAAGTATACAACAATTTGCAAATATTATGGTAACTTTAGGGTTATCATTTTATTTTTTATTTTTATAAAAATAATAAACATTTTATATTAACATATGCAAACATTGCACATGTTGGATGTAACAAACTTATTGGTCTGTGTCCGAATAGCACCTTAATACAGCACACCTGATTCATCCATCCTCTGAGAGCGCCACTACCAGCTAAGCCACGGTAACCTTACGTTGCAACACCGCGGATCCTCGCTTCCCACCTCCGCCCACGGATCTCCGATCCGGCCATTGTTCGCTATCTTGTGACGAACATGTCGCAATTTGGTAATTAGTGATGCTTTACGGTAATAGACGCCGTGTGTTGTGTTGTATAGGCAAAGTCGAGTAGGCGAGATTTTATTATACGAGCGGTCGATGTATACACCAGCTGTCTACCGACAATGGTCGAAAAAAATACCCCAAATAGGAAGAAATTACACGAATCACACACGTATGTACATGAGTAAAGCAAAAAACAATACCATAAATAAGAGGAAATATTATAATAACATGTGATTAGAGCCGACTTCAAAAAAAAACGACTGTTGAATCTTTAAATCTATGTATGATCTTTAATATAATATTTTTTTAATATTACACTGAGTACATACGCAGTATCAGTCTCACGACTAAGACAAAGCTATTGACACCACTCTCATAAAAATACGACAAGCCGTTTAAACTTTTATTAAAGTGATGATTTCACTGAAATGGCATAATCTAGTTCCCCAATAATGATTAAATACCCATGAGATCCAGGATTAATGTTCAGTCTGACCTTGGTACGAGTATGATATCTCGGTGGTTATTTAAAGCCTTGGTTTATTGGCTCGATCTTGACTTTTGTTTCCACAATTGGTAGGCACGTTTTATTGAGAAAACTGCTCAACAAGTGCCTTTATTACTATCAATTTAACTAACTACTAGATACGATACATTTAGCAGAGTTTGAACAACCTTACATGCTGAGCACCGATCATGACCAGTTGAATAATGGCAAGAAGTAAATATCCCCAGATTTCCACACATATTGTAAATGGAAAAGTGTGTTTATTGGGTTATTTGGATTGACAAGGGTTGATGCTTACTCGTATCTCTAACGCTAACTACTTGGTCGTCCTGTTATCAAGAGGTGTGAGAGAGGATCCTACACAAGGGACAATACACTAGAATCAAAATAAGTAGTGTGTATTAATGTGTATTGAGTAGAATCCAACCAAGTACCAAGTCTACAATATTTTAAGTACTACCTTTAGGTTTCATTTATCTTTCGCACAAGACAATAGAAGTGGTAGATTTCCCTGTCACTCCCGAGCTAGATAGGTACGTATGTAAGACATAGAGTACGCATGTCCATTTCACGGTTCGGCGAGCAGGTGGTAGATGGTACATGGTAGAGCTGATGTGGTCGTGTACTTCGTTTACTTTCGCTGGCCGCCACGCGTCGGTGAGCTGTCGACGGTGATAAGCGTCAGCGGTAGCGGTTTGCGTTCAAAACTGTATCGATAACAAGTAGGCAGCAGGATTTAACATTTTTTGAATTCCAATATTATAGAAATTCAACATAGTAGATCTGAAAATTTTCTAAGGCGCGTATCGAACAATCTTGCATAAAATTGACACCTGAAGTCAATCTTATTCAAAAGACATAATATGTATTTTTGTTAAACTGCTAGATAAGACAGAGTTAAATGTCAAACTGTATCTTAAAAAACCAAATGTTTATTATACTTTTTTTTCTTCTGCATTGTTACTGCACACTAAAATTGTAGGTATCTGCAAATTCTTAAGCCATGAATAACTTAAATAAAAAAGCATGTTAACTTCCGAAATGTATTAGGTTTTGTCTCATACGACAAATTAATTCAGACGTATATGTGAAAGAGAGCAGAGAGTTTTTTATTTATTTTGATATATTCAGCAACACAACACCATAGCTTCTTTTGTCATAAAGAATTGTAATTAATCTACATGCGCCTACGGTGTGTACTTGTAAAAACCGCACGCCGCGTAGTGTCAATTAAAGAAAAATATACCTACCTATATAACTCTTCTAGCTGAAACTAAGAAATGTTGGTTGAATGCGATAGCTAATAATAAATATCTAATAATTATACCTTAATACGGCATAATTATAATAAAGGCACTTGCCATGTTTGAATTCTGTTAACCTAAGTATATGGGTGTTTCAGCATTACTGCCACGCAATAGAACTGTTATAGTCATATACTTTGCATTATGAAGTCAAAACTTAATTTTACTTAATGTAAAAATCTAACATAAAACAATTCCTGTACCAATGCTATCTAACTATAACTTGTTACGCTAAGAGCACGATATTGATTTTTATAACGATCAAAATATCTCTTGAAATTACCCGCCCCGGCGTCAGCTCCCGCCTCCTCTCACCACCCTGCCCGCTCCCTCCCACGCACTCCTCAGACTATATAATTTCCGCGAACCAGCTACCTATTTACCAGCCCACTATTATTGTGTGGACCAACACTGCGTATTACGGCTGAAGACCTCAGTCGGCTGGACGTTGGCCGCTTTGCTTGCTCTACCACACATTTGGATTACTGGCGTTTGAAACAAATAGGATCATCATCAATTGCTTATAATTAAAAAAAAGAACTCAGCAGTTGATAAAATTGGTTAATGCTTTAACGGTGGTTGGTACGCGCTGTGTGCGCTTTGCCGAGAGTTGTTGTTGACAATAAGCACTAGGGCGCCTCAGACGGCTAGAACCTCGCCTTGAGTCCGTCGCTCGGAGAGGGTCTATCGTATTGCTATAGTATATCCTAGGACTACGCTGGATAAACCTCTCACAAGGAATACTACTCAACCTGGACTATAGGATTAGGTTGTGTGGTATGAGTGGAGTGGTAATAGTATCTTACAGGATCAGGTCGAGTGGTATGCTGCAGCACATCCTATTCTACACTACGTTTTCTGGTTCGCATATAAACTCCATTCGAGAACTTATCTATCCCAAAAAATATAATAACACGAGTAGAAACTTATATTCAGGCAGTGTTTGGGAGTGTTTGTAGAGATACCTTCCTTCCGTAATGATTGAAAACAAATATCTTGAATAAGATGGTATATACAAAATATTTAGTGTTTTTCCGCTTCGTCTTGATGTCAGCGTGAGAAATCGAAAAATATTTTTGTTTTTATGGTGTGGTTCCTCCTCACCACCGCCACACCTCACCTTATTATTTCTCTTTCTCTCAGTATCCGACTTCCTCGACACGTGTTTCGCCTTAGCACAAGGCATCCTCAAGAGATGTTGACTCTTCAAGCGCTCGCTCGAAAGCGAGCGCTTTCGAGCGAGCGCTGGTGAGGTGTGGCGGAGGTGAGGAGGAACCACACCATAAAAACAAAAATATTTTTCGATTTCTCACGCTGACATCAAGACGAAGCGGAAAAACACTAAATATTTTGTATATACCATCTTATTATAAATGGATTTCCGCAAAGTAACGCCTGACTCCATCAAATATCTTGAACCATATTACAAGTCACAAAAAGATGATAAAGGAAATTAAGTACTCAGATTAGCAATAACTTGCCAAAATCCTTGCAAAAAGATAAGATTTAGATAGAGTTCGTAATAGTTACAATAGTTGTCAGAAACAATGCAGAAAGTGCCAAGTAGTTCTTCTCGAGGTCACATATTCTCTTACCGGAGGTCGGCTCGGTCATTAGACCAATACGGATCTTGAACCGGGCGGGCTATAAAGATCTTGTGGTCATGATGAACCACGTCTGAAGAATTTTAAGAAATGAGGTACGCTTTTTTCCTGTTGATCAAGTACGAAAGGTAAACATAAATGTGGCACCCACTTAGCTATGGACAACGCTAAACATAAATGATAAATATAGAATAAAGTAAATCTAAGCCATCAATTAAAAACTAACGCAGTTATAAATACAGCTTTCTTTTGATAAATAGGAGTAGATAGATGAAATAAAATCACGTTAACTTAGTTAGATTGAAGACAATGTGGTTTACATCTTACATCGGAAAGCGTAGCATTAAAATGAAGAGTTTGCGGTCGGCGGTTGAAGATATCTTAGCGTTATAACGCTTTGTGATATCGAAACTGAACTCACAAACGGTTTATCTTATCACTTTCACGCAAGTTTCTCTATAGACCTACTTTTTCTATATTTATCTGAATTATCTAATTTATAATCATATATTAATATATTTTCGCCATGTTCCGTGATTAAATTCCTTGCCATCTTATTTCAATATTGTCATCTATCAACATTTTTACTTCAACTACGTCAAATATTTTTATACTTTTGTATAGTTTGATGCAAATAGAATGCCTTAAAAAAATTGTCATTGTCTGCTTCACTAAATGTTTACTACTTCACTAAATGTTCGTTAATTTGTATTTTCCAGAACCATAAACGAATGCGTATTGCTAACAAGTTTACAATATAAGTTGAAACTAGTTTAATGGATCCTCTAGTAGTTATACCAAATATTTCGCAAATATAATAATTTTAACTTTGAAGAATATGACCATGAAGAATATATATATCATTTATTATATATATCACTTATAATCAATACGACAAAGGAATATTAATGTAAACTAAGTAAATTTCCATAAGGCTGTCGTGGCATGCACATAGGTAATCTAGACTTTCTAATATCTATCCTAGTGTAAATATCCAGTTAAAAAACTAACAAAGTTATTAATACTTCATAGTTCAAGGTTAGAGCCGGCAATTATAATATTACAATGTATTAACTTAACCGTTAACTTAAACTTACGAAACAGCCGTTCCAGCTAAGTTATTCTGAAGCAAGTGTAAGCAAGGTTGATGAATTATTGCACTATTTGTTACTTAAAAGTACTAAAAACTAGCAGTTTACTGTTTAAACGTGTTGGCACAAGATACATAATAGAAATGATTTGAGTTTTTACATTGCAACGAAAATGTTTACAGAAGATTAAGTGATTATATACCTTGTTTTTGAGTAATACCTAGTCGAACATCAATCTTAGAATTATACAAAATAATATATTATACTCGTATCTAACCGACTAGTTAGATGATCTCAAGAAATTATGATATATGATTACGAAGCTACACTTAGTTATATATTTTAACGTACTTTCTTCAATTTAATTAGGCGAAATATGTAGAATTGGTACCAAGTAACACAAAAAAGGATCCTCCAAATTATTACATTTCATTTGTAAGATGTGCAATGCTAACTTTCTTCTAGTTCTCGATTGCGTGTACGAATGCAAACGTAGTTAATATCTCGATCGTGTTTTAGACTACACACACATATTACTGAAAATAAAGAGGCATTTAATATTAAAGATGTATACATACTCCGAATAAATAGAAAATAAATACGGCAAATAAATAGGGGAAGTGCGTTTATTAACATTAATTAACAAAATGACTAACTACGACAACATAAAATTATAGCAGAAAGATTACCTATAGACCAATTAAGATCTACAGATAATACAAATGCTCCAACCCACCACCAGAGGGTAGCGTGCCTGTACACGCTTACCCATGTCCTGTTTTCGAACATATCGCCCCCACGTAGACTAAGAATAATAATATTTGGTAGGCTCGTTTTTAAACACCGCCCTAAAAGCCATATTTTACTACCAAAAATATACTAAACGGTTACCAAAATTCTGAATGCTCAACAAAAAAAAAAATAACCTGAAACTACTGCAGACCTTGTTGCCAAAAGTGTTCAGAATGCCATGAAAAAAAAGTAACCTGAACCTACTGCAGACCTTGTTGGCATAAGTATTCGGACTGTCATAATTTGGTGACCGTTAAGCCATTTTTCCAACCAAAAATTATTTTTGATGACCGTCTAAATTATAGCCTAATTGATATGACAATGTTTTTCGCTCAACAGTGTGGTACCGATATCAGTGAGGAAGAAGGAGAAGTCGTTCGCCATACTGACGGAGACCCCGCTCCCCTCGCGCCCCTCCAGCCCGCGCTCCCTGCCGGTAGACATCAGGCACGGACGAGTCTCGCCTTTCAAGGGTAAGGATAGATATAATATAGATGCATAACTCTTAATTATATGTAAGTACATAAAAGATACAAATATCCTAAAAAAATAACAAGTTTCACCTTCAATTTGGCTTCAAATACCTTGAAAAGTGCAAAGAAAAGTAGAGTTAAAATATATCTAGAACGCAACAATAGTTTAATTACTTAAATTTTATATTTGTACAAATTCGATTTTGATTAAATTTCTACGGCACTAATCTGATGTAACTATTAATATAAATTGTCAAGTAGGTACGTGCACTGTTACGATAGCTTGGATGTAAAAACAACCCCACTTCACATATGTATATGGAAGGCCCCCAAAATATAGAGTTTTATTATTTAATGATAACAAAAATAAAATCTATATACAAACCATACTTGTGGTAAATTTCACGCTTTATTGACCAAACCTGTAGAAATTAATAAAGAAACTATAAAGTTTCCTTGTAGTAGTAATTCAAAACCATAAAAATTCAATTCAGTTGATAAATCATGGCGTTAAGAGGTTAATAAACATGAAATACCAACCGTTAAAATGAATAAGAATGCTCTAAAAGTTTATAAAATCTTAAGCCACGAGTAACAGTAGCGTATTGTGCATTGCGCAGTGTGATAATGTTTATTCATCAAAATTGTATCTCTAGGTCGAGGCTTCAGGGAAGAGACCTCCCGTCACAACACTCCGCGAACATCAGCAGCAAACTCCAGAACAAATTCCCCACCGCCCAGGAGAAGAACAAACTCCTTATCGAAAATAGACAAAATGGCGACAACGGCTACACTTCCACCACCGATCCTCCTTACACACTCCCCAACAAACTTTCTCAAAGAAAATATAGAAAAAATCAGAGAAATCAGCGAACAAAACAGAGAAAAACATCAAGCTGAGGCTGAAAAGAAAAAAATTGAAGAGGAAGAAGCCATATTGAAAGAGATGGGGCTTTCAGCAAAGGACGCGAAAAAAGAAGCCACCAAAAGTGTGGTCGCTTCTAGAAATAATTCCAGAACTAATTCAAGAAGTAACTCACCGAGTAAAATTAATTTGAGATCGAGATCGAGTTCTCCAGCTGCGAAATTAAACAAAGATGGGTCAAAGAGTAAAGAATTTATAAACGCTAGTGACGGAATGCCAAACGCTAAAGCCAAGCCGGTAGCGCACAGGTCTAGAGTTAGGTCAGTGTCCAAATCACAGCCACAGTCTAAAGACGGTTCTCCAAAAAATTCTAAAATTCCAAAAAGACAAAGCTCTGTTTCACCAAGAAGCTCAGGTTTAAGAAAATCAAATTATATATCAAGAAGACCACCATCAAATCTCTTAACTCAAGATTCGAGATTCATGTCGAGTAGTACGAGCAGTATTCATGAGACGATCAGAGTTGGCAGCACGATTCACGATAAAAGATTCAGTCAAAGTGCTCAGCATTTGAGTATATCGCCTACACATATTAAAAGTAAACCTCCGATATCTCCTGGCAGAGTAGGACCGCCACCTTCAAACAGAACCATAAACGCCAAGCGTCTATCTCCTATCGTTGGTACACCCAACAAGAGTCCTACAGATGACACGAAAATTAGAGCTAAACCCGGCGCAAAATCAACGCTCGCAAAGAAACCGGTCAAAACTGCTGGTAATACGCCTGCTACATCCAAAGTTAATTCTAAACAGACTAGCAGAGATCCTAGTCCGGATAAACGCAAAGCTACTGCCAAACCTACTGCTAAACCTGCTACGACTAGACCTACACCTAAACCAATCAGTAGAACTCCTAGCACTAAATCTATAACAAAACCTGCCACGCCACCCAAAACAGAACCTAAGAAACCCATCAATAGAACAGATAGCATGAAAAGTTTAAACAGAACTTCAAGCACAAAAAATCTAGCAAGCAAGCCTCCTTTGAAAAGAAGCGATAGTAAGTTATCTAACAAAAGCCAGTCAACTGGTAAGATTAACGATCTCGGAAGAAAAGATTCGACCAAAAAAGCAGAGAAAGAAACAAAAAGCATGTCTGATTCTGCTACAGACCCTGAAGAAATTCCTAAACAAGACAGTGAAACTCAATATGATGGCGTAAAGCTTACTAACGATAAAGGAGAGTTAGTTATAATGACTAAAAAGAGTATAGTTTCCATGACCACTGCGGCGATTACTTCGCAACCTTTGGAACTTGTAACCACTGTCACAAATCAGCTTCCAAACACATTAGAAAAGGCAAGAGAAAAGAGAAATATTGAAAGGCTCAGTTCTAGAGATTCATTATTAGGTAAAGACGATGCGAAAATAGTGGACGAGAAAAAGAAACCTGACAAAAAACATGGGAAAACTAAGAACGATGCTAAGGAAAATAAGGACAACGATAATACATCTGATGAACCTCACAAACTGAGACCTCTGCAACCACCTTTTAACGATCCTCAGCTAGATAAAGTGAAACAGAAAATAGATGATATATTGAAAACTCCAGAAATATCGAGTGAAAATATTCTAACGTCATCTGCTAAATCTAGAGAACTAAAAGCAGAAACTAAATTCAAGAATTTTGCACAGAAAACTAAAGATGACGTCAAACAAACAAAAGACTCTATATCTGATAAACTCATGGATATGAAAAATCAAATGGCTAAACAACAAGAAGCAGTGGTTGAAGCTGGAACGTCAGAAATACGTACAGAAGCGGCTAAAATTGTGGACAGCATTATAACTCCTGTTGAAGAACCTAAGGATATACCGGAGAAAATAGAAATTAAAAAAGATATTGAACCGATAGTGATGGTGGTCAACGAGAAAAAAAAGGAAGCACCAGAGAAGAAAAAGGAAGAAGTAATGGAAAAGGAAAAGGAAATAATAATGGAGAAGAAAAAAGATTTAATGGAAAAGAAAAAGGATATGATAGAGACTATCGAGAAAGTAAATGAGACGTTGGTAAAAGGGGACGCGGAAGTTGAAGTGCAGAGTTCTAACGTGTCTACGCCTGGGATGGAAAAAATTATAATGGACAAAAAAATGGCCGATGGAAACAGTTCAGACAGATCGCATAGCAATGGCGGGTAAGTTAACAATACTGATAGACAAAATACTATAGCGCACTGTTTGATGACCGAGCGAGCAAAGCGTCTACGTTCCGAGTCTGGCAATTAATTCTTTGGTCTGTTAGTTTGTCAGTTTAACTCTAAGCAAAGACATTTCGGTCGCTTCGTAAGATACGAGTACATAACAGCTCGTCCCAAACTGGATCTAGTTATCGCAATATCCCGACAAATTCTTGCGCGATCTTATCAATTCAAGTGCTTAAAAAACAGTTATCGAACTCAATACATCAGCACCAAAATGGAACTAATAAAGTTTGCGCTTCTGGATTAATGTATATTTATATAAAATTTCTAACGAAAGCGGAATTCGGCGGATGTGATCTAAATCAGCAAGTTATTTTGGCTTAAGTACCCTCAAATAATTAAAAACTCAGGTACATGCAAATGCCGATTAATCCCAGCACTCCCGACACCTTTGCTTCGCTCTGTATTGTAGTATTAAAGTAAAAATAGTTTTGTGTAACTCAACAACCACACAATTCCGAGTAAGGTAAAGTTTCTAATTGGCAGCTAAAAGAAAGTGTAAGGAACTCGTGGTCGATGCATTGCCCCAGGGGATGCGTTTCACAGCAAAGCCCCTAGGTAATGCGTGTGGTTAGAATACTAATTATACGATTTGTTAGGTACAAATTATCGAAGTAATCTGCAGGGACGAAAATGTGCCGTCACAGACTCGGTGTTATTAACAAAAAATTTGCTAAAAATTCACTTATATCTGCAACATACAAGTCAATTAAAATAAACATTGCCGTTACAAACTTATTTAAGTCTCTATAAAGCACTACAGAAGAATGCTGCTTTTTGACATAATTCATAGAATCGTAGAATTTATTGACCTTATAACGTTGGGTTACACTAGGCAAATCAAATGACAAAATTCAATATAGGTACTTAGTAAATAATAAGTTACAACTACAACTATGCAGCTTAATTTACTAACAGTTAAATAAAATCAATGTGACAGTTCATATAGCAAAATACATAATTTACAAGTTACCATTCGCTACGTCAAATACATCAAAGAGATTGAAGATATTCTGTTGTAGACATTGCCATAAATTCGTTTAGGGAATAAAAATGATTTGGCTCAAATACATTTTAATTACTTTCTTAAAATCGTTAAACTGTAATTTTAAAAAACTCCCGATTAATTTACTCCCGCGTTGCATTGCTTTAATACGTTTACTTTAAAGATTTAAAGTGAAAATATTAAAGCTTCTGAAAAATAATTGACTTTCAACTAAAATACTAATAGTGGTGGTATTGAATGATACGAATATAAGTAAATATGTCTCAGATGACGTCACTTGGCACGATTGTTGTACAATAGGTCATTCTGAGCAGATTTGCCCCCGGGGCTGCCATGTTGCTTTTTGATATACTTTTTACTGAGGAGATTGACATTTTACTGTTCATTGAAGTTATCTTTTTGGTGTACTCGTAGAATGAAATGTACAGTTAAATCATACATCTATATAGTATAACTTCGGAGAACAAAATTAAACTCCCGGTACTCCTGTAAACTCAACCTTACTAAATTTCTGACATCACTAGGATATGACACCGAGGCTTTTATTATACCTATTACTTAACAAAGGGGGCCTGGACTGTCCTTGTAAGGCGGACCAGGCCCTTCGTTGTTTAATCCTTTAGAATGCGCTTGATATGGATACTTTTGGATGCACTTGAATCATGTAACTATTCTCCCAAAATGGGCTGGCTGGTAATCATTGAAACGCCACTGACCTACATACACACGGAAATGACATAAGCCTATATACACTTATATATACATAGATACTCCTATATATATATGCGTTTATACATACATTTATATGTATATATAATACCTATACTTATATTGTATTATATTCTTGCCTAAACATACACTACGAAGTAAGTGCTCATGACTAAACGTTTTGATTTGTAGTAATAATAATTATTGTAAGCATAGTTTAATAGTTATATATTGTAGCAGTAGTGTAGTGTTTGATACATATAAATTTAATGAACTGGAAGGATTGAGACTAGATACCGCGACACAGGCTCGCCTAGTGCGGAATTTAGTGTTATATAAACTTATTGTATGTTTTTTTTTGTGAATAAATTTATTCTTATTCTTATTCGTAAACAAAATACCTATGGCCATATTTTAACAATAAAGGCCCATCATTTTTGCGATGGGAAATAAAAATAAAAGCTATACAACCTGTTCTTACAGGTCTAAATAGAAAGCTATAAAAAAACGCGCATTGCTAAAACCATGCTAGCTTTCCAATGTGGAGTAGCCCAAACTCTTTATGGGAAATTCGTGTTCAATAGGGTAACGATTATAGATTCATTACTACGAACTTTTAATCCCAGCACCATTCTAGGTCATACGTTAAATCTACAACCTGTACTATCTGTAGCTATCTAATCTACAATGTCGTTGGTCTAGGCTTGTCTAATGTAATTTAACGCAACGGAAATTAATCTAATGTGGGGTAAATTATTCTGGCAATTATTGGCCAATGACGTCAGCTGGAAATATCTAAAGATGGTGCCTACATGTGGGAGGGAAAAATTGACGTTAGATTCTGGCACACATCGATTTCTATAAAATATTAGTGGTACCTGTGGTTTTACGTTTCAAGCCATAACGTCTCTGTTAGGCACGACAGGGCTATCGGTTAACGTTAGGCATGAAAGAGGTGAAAACAAGAGCGATAAACCGGTTATATTGACAGCATAATATTATACATGTAAAATGTATATGACGAGCCATAGCAACTGACCACTTACTCGGCTTTTCATGTAAATGTGTTTGTGTTGTTACGTATGTCAATAAATTCATCAATTGTTTATTTTATCTTATCATTGAAGCTTTGCTTGCTCTCAATTTTACCTCTTTCACACCTAAACTCTAGTCGATAGTCTTGCGGGGCTCTAATACTAAATATCGCAATATGGCCACGCTGGCCAAATTATAAATCATTTTACTACAGTTGGGCGCCAATGCAATCTATTTGGGCGCCAATATTGTAGATAAATGTATGCATTTGTACTTAAGGCACCATGGCGTAGAGGCCGGTGTCTGATTTGGGACGCCACGTGCGTTAGTACATTTGCTGCGTGCCATCTGGCTGCTACTCAACGGGAAGGTGGTGCTGGCGCGGAGGCAGCGGCCAGAGCTAAACGGCTTAAGTACGTCTGCCTTGAACCACAGTAAGAGTTCGTTCCGTTTCCCGTCGAGACGGTTGGATCGTGGGGCTCCGAAGGCAAGACGTTGGTGTCTGAACTGGTATGTCATCTGAAGGAGAAAGGGCGTGATCCACGTTCTGGTAATTTTCTCGCCCAGCGCATTTCATTAGCGATTCAGCGTGGTAATGCCGCTAGTCTTAGGAGGACGTATGGACGAGGGGCTGATATAGGTTTAGATTTTTGACTATATTATGTTATTCTAACATAATTGTGAGTGTTATTGTTGTATTATTTTAATTTTAACATGTTTGACTTGTAATATAATATAATAAATATAACGTCTTATACAAAAAAATATGGGAAATGACATTAGAATTGAATACACTTAAGGGGCTATAGTATCTACTTGACAAGGCCAAATAGCTATGATATAAGACCATTAAATTAACTTCGTTTCTTTTTTAGAGCAAGTGAAAAGTAGGAAGAACTAGTTCTAATTATATAACAGAATAGCTAAAAACTAAGCAGTAAGTATATATTTGACCCTTGACACAAATAGTTCGTGCTTACGTCATGTATTTATACATTAATATTAACTAAATTTATTACTTATATTAACTTAATACAGAACTGCCTAAAATTCTCAGCAGTTTTCATATCTAAGTAGGTACAACAAGTTTTTCCGTACTATCGTTTTATCAGCTAACAATATCGAGGCTAGCAACACACACAATACGAATAAAAATCCGTTACATTTTGTTTTTAACCCTAAAAAAGTTAGCGTCTAAGGAATTTCCACTCGCATACATTTCTGAAAAAGTTTTCTTTCATGTATCGAGGCTTTATTTATGAGCACGCCACAAGCCACGTAATTCTTGGCACTCGATTTGTACTGGCCCTTAAGAAATTGCTTTAGTCCGACCTCGAGCGTCTAGCGCCGCGCCCGCCCTTTTGTAAAAAGAAAATGGCGCGAAACATTACAGTTGATAAAATTAAAAAGAGAACGTGACGCTATGTATTTTTTTTTATTTTGAAAAATAAACTTGCGATGTTGTAGTCAAGTGACTTTTGTATCGTTTGTATCTTTCGGTTGTCAGTAATGAAGTGTTGTAAGACCAAAAAATTAAGTCTTATGTTTTATTAGTGTAATTAACTGTGATGATTTTGAGATGATTTTATACATTAACAAATGATGTCATGAGCTGTTAAAAATGTTACACAATCGGACTGTTTACATTTTGCCAAATGAATTGCTGCCAAAGCGGTACGACAATGAACCTGGGTAAACCCTACCTATGTATATCCGTATAAGAACTTGTGTTAAATGGCTTAGAATATGCATTTAGGTCAGGCAAGAACTTGGTGAAACTGCCCCTATTAACAGAAACGAGGGCTATTATTATTTTTGATGCTTGACCTCTTTCTGTCATGAACTTTTTTAATATTGCACCAAAGTATGTTTCAATTTCATAACAGAAGCTAAAATTAATCTTTATTTTACTTGTACCTATAATAATTTGCAACGCGTGGGATGTTGAAACCAACGTTGCGTCTAATTGTTCAGAAATTCATAAACCTAATTGGCTCGCATTCAAGAAACAGTCTTGATGACGATGCAAAAACCCTTTGTGACTGGCAACACCTTATACGTTTACTTTTTAATAGTTCTATGTATTAAACTATGCCAGTTCTCAGAAGTATTCTAAATTCAAAATTTTCCCGATTTCTAGCTACCCAGGGACTAGTACGCTCCTCAGGTAAATAGCTTTCCCGACCGACCGTTGCATGCCTGTGTCATTCTTATCAGTTTCCGAACCAGCTATTTAACGTCACACGCAAAGTTTCAAGGCTGTAAACTACAGATTGCCGATAGAGAACTTGATGACTTGCGAAGAAAACAACATCAGTTGAAAGATGTTTTAAAGAGACGTCAATTGTTTGATATTTACTATAGAAAATGAAACAATCGTTTCGTAATACAACATTTTGATTTATAGTATTTATGTTTCAATGTTCAGTTTGTTTTAAAGCGATAAATACTATTGTATTTTAACTTCTTGTAGAGCTATAAATCAGTAGGCTCTGTTGCAAAAACTAAAGAAAACTAATCTTACAGATTTCCCCAAAGCACAAGTACAACACCAAAACCTCCGGTGCGAACACGTAAAGAACAGAAAGGGAAGGAGAAAGAACAGCTACCCCCATCATCTGACAATGATCCCAAAAACGACGCAGAAAATGGCGACCATAAAAAGCCAAACATTTGCTCAAGACTCATGGGAAAATGTAAAAGTAAATGCTGTCCGTGTTGCATCAAGGGTGAAGAAAAAGAAACGGAAGAATTGACGGAGAGGAGGAGAAGAGAGGGAACGGAAGAGAACATGGGAGAGAAGAAACAAGGAATGATGAATAAATTCACTCTCTGCAAGAAAAAGAAACCGGAAGTTGAAGAAATTGAGAGGGATTTAGAAAGGGCTGCTGGAAAGGTTTGTTTCGTTTCATAATTCTATTGTATTTTACTGTTGTCTTCATTGCCGTTTTTTTTTTTAATTAGATGAACTTACGTCCTCAAGTAAACAAACTCGAATTAGGATATTCATAAATGAATGCAACGGATATTGTTATAGAAATCACTTAATTTCTTGCGATTAATCCTATAAGTCAGCTTCATTACGATATATTGAATTGTATTCCGAAACTAAATGCGCAAACATAACGTCGATCATAAGAAAGAAGACATAATAACATAAATATCATAAATATCTATGCAGAATATCTAATAAGAGAACATTTTAAGTAATATCGTTAACCCACAGGGAGCGACTATCGAATACGAAGACGAAACGAAACGCAAGCGAAAACTCCGCGACATAATCTGCTGCTGCGGGCGACGACGTCGCGTCACAGATGCTTCCATTCCGCCACAGAACGTCGCTGACGTCACCATGTCGCCATTAGACCAACAGGTTCTACCGGGAGCTGTGGGGGACACTGGCTGCTGCGGGAAGAAAAGACAAGTGGAGAGGAGGGACAGCATACTGAGCGACAGGCCGCCTGCTTCGTGAGTACTGCCAGTTTAAAAAATGTTAAATGATATTTTATATCAGCTCCGCCTTAACTACGAGTACATGAACTGAACTTTAAATATTATTATCCGCCACAAAATGACTCATCCTGTCTGACGCCAGGATCCTAATTTTATATGAAATGCTATATAGCTGGAAAACTAGTTTAGTTTCCAATTTTAATAAACGCTAATCTATATTTAATCTCAATGTAATTTAATCTACTGTTTAAATTAAGACATTTCATCGAAATAAAATAAGTTTTATTAGTAGTGTAATAGTATCCCCGGGCCTCGTCTGCCTCTGTGAAAACAGTTAAGATAAGATAAATAAGTTTTTTTTATTGCATAATATTGTGTTTGGTATATACATTTACAGTAAGTAAGTCATATATCTCTGAATATAGACTACATAGGTAGAAGAATAGACAAATAACCGTCGCATCTACAATGTGTAAGAATTTTTGGCGCCCAACGTAGGACGAACACATTAAATATTATTTTTTAATTTTAATTAATTAATTATTTTAATTAATTAAATAGAAATATATTGCAAATATCCGTAATATAACAGATGTACTTTCCCGAAATGTGCGTTTTATAGGTGGCGCCCAGTGAAGTAAATTATATACATACATTAGTCATTATTTGAGATTCTGATATGACTATAGTATGGATTGAAGATCAGTCAGTGTCAGTATTGCCAAGTTTATGACGCTGTTTATCAACAACTCTGAAAAAATGAGTGATTGATGTTTAATCGGCGCCCAAAATGTAAGCAAGCATTATGATAAAATTATCAGTTTTGACGATCACCGTAACATTTGCTTTAAAATCCGAAGATCCCGGGTTTAATTTTCTTAACCCTGGGACGATGAGTATGAATATTCGTCTGGGTGTATTCTGCATGGCTTTCCTGACACCGTAGAATCACTAGTGGATGTCTATGAACATGAAACGTTATTTCTATCTCTTGTCGTTGTCAGTTGCTGCAACAACCGGCTGTGCACGTGGATGCGCGGCATGTGCCGTCGCCGCGATCAGCCTGCGCCCTCCAGCCGTCGTGCCAGCATGTTCTCCAAGAACAAGAGCTTGTCGCCCACAATACCTCCAGAGGTATGTTGACTCCACATTCTTTATACAAGGTACTAGTTATCAATAATGACTAATAGCTATTACATTTTCAAGTGTTCTGGAACAAAAGTTGTTGCTTGTGGTCATCAGAAGCAATCCCCAAAAGGATGCTACTTGGTAACTGTGTTATATTTTCCTTTTTTCTTAATTGTCCACCACACTCTGTGTATCGTGCTTGCTCTATAATCGGTTGCTGTTGGATAGAGTAGTTTCGAGTCCAATGATCTTTGGCTTTGATGGGCTTGATCAGAGCTTATTATTTAAGTAAGTATCTCACGTTCTAATTACAAATACCTAATTTGGATTCATTTTGTTTATAAAGACGGGTTTTCACTAGTACCTGATTGTTGGAAAGGTCCAACTATAGTTTTGTTCACATTCGGTGAACTTCATCAGGGACGAAATGAGTCGTTCTCGTCTTTAACGATAACACGTCTATAGTTGGACCTTTCCAACAATCAGTTACCCGTAAAGACCCGTCTGTTGAAATAAAATGAATCAAACACGCGTTAGTTTTCTAAATAATTTGGTTTCATTTATAATATACATATATAGTTATTTTTTGTACTTGTTTTAGTACCTAACCCAAGAAACGTTTCAGCTCTACTCCAGGGTTTATTTATGTCCTATCAAACTTCTTCAATTCTTGATTTAACGATTTTATTTTTAATTTATGTGTTTCGGAAACTGAATCGAGGCTGAAATATACCAAATTGCTTTGTTCCCATTCGGCTGCCAATCTAGTTATAACTACGTACCTCGGAACTAAACTATCGCCTTGTTTTACATAATAAATTGAAATAAAACAACAGCAACCGTTACAGAAATAAAACTTTGACTAAAACAAACTAACGTCCAGCGTCGTATAAATCTGACCTTACCGACATTTGTCCATATATCAATGACCCTGTGTAATGTAAGGGTTGTTACACACGCAACGCTCACTCAGAATATGACTCAAGGTCCGGACGGCTCATAATAATTGTTGGCTGAATAATGATTTACGAAGAAAACTTTCATTTGAATATGGAATTATGATGGAAAAATTATAACGGACGTTGCTATTTTTTTACTGTAAACTTTGTTTGAATCATTAATTGCTACTGTTTGTTGACAAATTTTAATTAGGTAAATTACTCATGCAATATTCACAACAGTATTTAATCCTATACAGTCTAGTGTTTAATTGACGTATCTGAAATATATATTATTTATACTTTTTTAATCCTCTACTTATTTCTTGTTTCCTAACGCAATTACTAGAAATATTTAAAAAAATTGGTTCAGCTGTTTACCAAAGCTGCCGTGCGAGATGAGATGGTTCTTATAAATAATTTATGAAAACCTGTTCAGGTATTTGTTAATCATCGTGTTTATTATCGGGACGTTATTATTTTTTTAAATATTTATACACGCTAGTAATAATTGTAGGAAAATAAATGAGCGATGAATATAGAGTACTAATGTCTGGTACTGTAGGTATAAAAATTTGAATAATTATAGTTAGTAATTACTATGACTTAGTATTGCAGGGAAGTTATTTACATAATTATAAGTTTCAAACGTTAAGACATTAGCGGTAAAAGTTGATGGAAAAATGACGCCTGACACGTGGCTATGTGTTACATGGTGGGCGCCAGTTTTAGTATAATTTCCTAAGTTAGAGTTCTTTCTAAACTAAGGTTTATATTTAATTACGATATAGTGCGATGGCGCAATTAATAAAATTATACATTATGTTAAAAACTGAAAGAAATATATAAAATTACTTTTCTAATATCACTTACCACAACTTTACATCTTAAAGATATGTGTATAAATATAATGTTTTTACACAAGTATTTAATAGATATATTTACATATACTGAGGTTTAATAAATTAATTGCTAAAAATATAACTACTAACTCATTGTTACGGCTAACATATAACATCTTGTGACAACTTATTTATAATGCTCGTTTTCTTCGCGTGTGGAGTTTGACACGCTCGATTTTAATCTAAGTCCTTACTTTAAAAGTATAATTGTAAAAGTTCTTTTGTTGTTTACACAAACAAGGTCAGTATAGCGACAATGGCGAGGAATCGATGGTGGATTGTTAAGTGTTTGTCGCGGAATGTTTCGATATCATACCCGTAGGTATGTCAGTCATGTTTTGCAGGTGCTAAGTGCGCGCGTCATTTCTGTTACGCGTTTTTCATTACTTTCTTCAGTATTCTAATATTTTGGTGGCATACTCGTATTATTTAATTTCAAATTGTAAAAAATCAAAAGAGCTAAATAGTAGCAAACAGTCCAAGTTGCATCCTATTCTGTCAAAAACACATGTTAAAAACTTAAGTATTTTATTTTCGACTTTTTTTTCTAACCTAGGTGTACTGTTCTACTCCTAGGTAAATTTTACTCTTTCAACTTTTTTAAAGAAATTGAGATATCTATTTCACTTCCTTTTGTGGTGCATAATTCAAAATGACAGATTATCTGAGAGTTACCCCCGCTCCGTCTCCACTGCCATCGTTAAAGTCCAGGAGTTCGAAAGTTTTGGCGTCAACAGATTTCATGAAACGGGATATTGACATAGACGAAGACAGCGAGGTAACTATTTCATCTCAATCCAGACGAAATATTTCAAGTATAGTTACGTCCATTAATTATTAGATGGGACGTGGCATATCACCTAATTTCTCATAGAATAGAGAGAGGGGTCTCGCAGATCAATCTATTTATTCAGTAAAATTGCAAGAAAACCGGGTGAATTCAGGGCCCTAGATAATATTTACAGAGTTTTAGAATTGGGTGGTAACAATGTGTGTGCACTTTTAGCTCCTGAGGCTTTAGAAGCCAACAACGTTGTTTGATATAATAAACACAATAATGAATCAGTGACTGGGTTGATCGGAGACGATCTTTCTACTAATATCTCTTAAGATAACATTCTTATCAGATGTTCGGCCGTTTAATTGTAGGACACGCGTAAGAAACTGGACCCGTCCCTCATCGAGCATACCAGTGTAATCCGAGCTGCCATCCCCATCCTGCCTCCAGTCCTGGCCTACTTCTGCCTCATCTGCAACGTGATAGTACCTGGACTGGGTAAGATACAGCCTTAAGACATATTTGTTAAGTGAAACATTAGTCGAACTGCATTACGATGTTAAATGGCGTTTTTTACAAAGCTTTTCTGTTATTTTGTTCAATTTGTGACAGTTGTTAATCAACACATTAAACTATGGTTCAATCAAATAGTTGCATCATCGCATAGTATGTCTCTGCAGCCTAAACTGCCTATCTACCAATAATATCTTGGGCTTCCTTGAATAACAAGGACTCCTGTAATGTTTCTGCTTTGCTACGCAGTTTCTGACGTTGTATTATGTTCACAGGTTCAATATTCAGTGGACTCTTCTGTCTTTGCTTCGGAATCCCAAGGTTCGGACCGCACGACGGAGCTAAATACCGGATAGGTACGAATCTATCAGTTATTGATTTCCTTTCGATTTGAGCAATATATACACAAAAGGTCTGTTGAAGGATCTTGGCCGAAATTTTGTTTATATTTGTTACATTTTCTCCATTTGGGTATTAACATCCATTATTTCAGTCTAACGTTGAAAAGAGTGGTAGAAGTCCAAGCAAAACTAGAAAAGAAAAACCTTTCTGCTATGTTCAATCTTCAAGCGAACGAACAGCATAATATCTCACAGAAATTCAATAACTAAGTTTATTTTATAGTCTATATTAATGCGAACGATTGACTTGCAGGTTCGTTTATCATCAATCTTCTGGTGGGAGCGGGACAGCTGTTCACTGTGCTCTTCTGCCTCGTCGGCTGGGGCTGGTCAATCTGGTGGGGCGTCATCATGATCAAGATATCACGTGTGTACTTAGTATAAGTCTTTGACACTAACATTAGGACGCAATTTCTTACTGAGTATGCACTTGCCTTTGAATCTCAGGAAACGAATTCAAACCACGTTATCCATTTTTTCACGTAGTAATTCATAAATACTGTTTTTGATCATTATTTGCAAAATAAGAGCTAAAAAATCTGGTCCTCATGTGTGTCAGTGTTGCCGCCTGTAAATTTTGATAGCGAATTTACTTAAAGAACTAAGTGAAGGAAAGCTGTGCTCATTTCTGTGACCAAGCATGGTATTTGGACCTCGCTCCCCCTCTGAATCGGTCACGTAATATGGGTAACCTCTCTAAGAAAGATGCTCTCAAATTAGGGTTTGAAGGATTGGATGAAATAGGAACAGTTACTACTACATAGAAGAAAATAGTCTTCTTTTAAAGATTTTTTAAATGTGAGATGGTTTTTGATGGCTGCACGGATTGCCGGAACTTTGGATCGCTTAGTCACGTTTACTAGACATCAAAAATCAATCAAAGAAGAATAGGTAATATTGAATCAGGTACCTAATGACACTTTTTTCGCAGGCAAATACCGCAGGCTAAAGAGAGAGGCAGAGATAGCAGAAGCAGAAGCGGCGGCACCTGTCACTGCCAACAACCACACGCGCGCGTAACGTGACAATGACATAACGATACCGACAGCTGTAACTGAAAACGCGGAATGTGTCACAGCTCTCCTATTTTCCTTTTTGCAAGTTAAACTTTTAAAAAGACCAAATTAGAGAGTCATTTGAATGAATACAAGGACGATTAAAAATGCCTCTGACGCTATTGGCATTTTGTTCTTCATATGAAAGAAATGTCAATACGGTATCATGGTTGCCTAGAAGTAGGTTAGAGAAATAAAAGTTGATCGAAAATCAATTGTGATTAATTGTAAATATAAAATTTTATATCATTAGTAGAATCTATTGGTACTTAGTATAACTTTGGCTTTTAGTGTAAGAAAATAAAACAAATTTTTACATATCGAATCTGCTGGCCAGAAATACAATTTTTGACCACCTGGCAACACTTAAATAATAAAAAATAACTTCCATTTAGAAGTTTTTCGAATTCTTGTAGTTTTTAAACATTAATATGTACGCTAGTGACTATATCAAAGTGTATAATGTACATGGTATTTAAGGCCCCAAGTGCTTCTGTTATACATATTAAATATAATATTATATATTTGATTATTAATAACGTACTCATAGATATAAATATAATAATGGTTAAAATTATAACGATATGAACCTAAGTATATTTACTTAGATATATAACGTGTAACAGAGAGGTGTGACAATACTCAAGGGTTTTAGTCTTTACATCAAACTACTATAATGTAACTCGCTATAATTGCTTTTTTGTGAAATTCGAGAAAATAAAATTGCGTCCTAAACGTTTTTTTTTAAATTAGGCATTTTTTTGCGTCTACAATGGGTTCTTCTTAATTGGTTAACTAACACCCTTAAGTATTGTCACACCTTTCTGTTACTAGAGGCAAAAACTTGCCGAAAGTATAGTTTTTCACCTGACCTTACTCGTACCTCCTTACTATAACAATTTTGGTTTTTGACTACAATATCGAAACTCCAAAATAATCTTAACTCCTTGGTCCGTTGGTGAATAAGTCGAGCCGAGCCTCCGAAGGGACGTACGGGGAGCCACCAGAGCGCCCGCGTATGGAGCATGACGTATGCACACCTGTTAATTTACTACTTCAAGCAACTTTACTGCAATATTTAACGTATTCATGTGTATTTTGTACTAACTATGACCAAAACAAAATATGACGTATTAAATAAAAATCTTAACTTAGATATTAATGCTTGAATAACAATCATTGTAAACATAATCATTTGATTATTCTTTAATATATTTTTTGCATTTTGAACGTACATAAAGCAGAATATATGATACGGGTTACGAACGCTCTTTTGAACAATTCCATAAAAAATATTTGGGTTAAATATGAGTACTAACTATAAGTACAATATAACTGATGTAATAAATAAGTAATCAATGATCATCTACCTAACAGGAATTTGACGCAGCCATTGAGAAGTATGTGATAGAAATTTAGGGAAATTTATTATTCCTTACCATTGCCATAATCAATATTAGATTATGGACAAAACAAACTTATATTTATTTTTTATCCAAAATTACTGTACAGTCAAAACTAACACTACAAGAGAAATAACCGTATCTTACTAATTTTCTCGAGACGAATTTAAAATTTCCAACTATCGAATACTTCTAATTGCTAACCGACAAGCTAACTGCGTGAAATTCCTGCCAATCCACCTAAAAAGTTTAATAATTATATATACTTTACTATAAATAAAATAACATTTTGCAAAACTTTTTTCCTAAGTTTGAGATTTTTTTATCCGTAACAAATGCATACAATTAACTGATGGTGATGACGTCAGTAGTAGCAAAATATTATTAGAATTATTTAAGAAATGCTCTTCCATTATGTGTTACATAGGGTGTTTGTTATTTACACTTACCTACTCTTCTTTTCTTTTTTTATATTTATGTATATATTCATAAAAATACTATAATTATTTATAATTATAGTATTATTATCATTTACAAGATAATGCATAACAAAAAGACATTTATAACAGCAGCCAAGGAACTAGTTTTACCCACAACGCAATAAAAAATCTAGTAACCTTACTTTTGCTATTTTTTAGTTACTTTCGAACGACATTTTCTCACCCTTTAAATCTTCCCTAAACTTACACAAACTTTGCAAATCCATACTCAGCTAAATGGGCCCAGTCGTTCTCGAGTTTTTGTGAGACAAACGAACAGCAATTGATTTTTATATACTAGAATATTGCTTTTCGTATAAAAAAAACTAAATTCAAACACCCTATAATATAATAAGTATCTAATTTATAGATTAATTTAAATAAAAATTAATTTTGAAACTGTAATCTCATTATTATTATTATAGTGCTTGTTAACAATTATTGAAATAAAATAATTCTCATTTAGTAATTTTATTATTTTTCTAAGCTAGTTTTTAGTTAAAATCAATAGTCTATATCCATTTGACCCCAAGCTTCTGGTAGACAAAAATGAAATGGGACAGATGGGAATTCAGTTCCAATTGTCCCCGAATTGAATATTTATGTGTGCAACGCGGTATCTCAAATTCCAGAGTTAATCCTGTAGAAATTAAGTCCCTCTTTCGGGTGGCGAAATGGAGGCGTTCACTGTTCCCCTTAAGATGCCTGGACACGATTGGCACAGGACCGAGGAAGATGGCATTATATGAGAGAGGCCTATACCCAGCAGCGGGATAAGGAAGGCTGTGGATGGTATGATCACAGGGTACGAGTATCATAGAAATAAAAGCTCCAATACAATTTACAATATCACTTTATTACCGGTCCGTTTGAGAATAAATAGAGTAGGTACTTACATTAAATGGCGGCTACTTTTCACTATATATTAGGAAGTGCTCTGTCAAGAACATACGACTTTAGTCTTTAGAGAATCTTCGCAACTAACGTTTCTCAATTTCTAAAGAATATAGGATTTATGACACCTTGAGGATCTTAATAATAAATTGTTTTTTGTGCCGATTTGTTAATAAATTCACAGGCACATGTGACGTCACTTACGAACGATATATTTGATTTGATGACGTCCCTTGCAAGCGGGGATATATGCTTGACTTAGTGTCATTGCCACAACTCCCATGTTATTAGAAATATAACATACGTTTAACGTACAAAACTACAGATAAATGACATTAAGTAAATCATACTATTTAAAAAACATAAAAGAAGTAGTCCAGGCTCCATTGCTCAGAAAACGTCGTGGCTGTAACTCTAGTCTTTCCGATATACAACTATAGGCTGACCAACCGTTCGAATTAGTTTTACTGAAGTATCATAATGTATGCCACACCTTTACATAAGCGTACCTCGCGTACGATTCCAGATATCTTTTTAGATAACGGAATAAAATGTAAAGTCAAGGTCATAGGACAGTTTCTGGACAGTAATATGCAAATAGAAAGAAAATTGTTAGACATTGACTGTAATATCTTTTTAATGCAGTTTTGTACATTAGAAGTCTTGAATATTCAGAAATACAATTATTTCGTAACAGTTATACTAAAATAAAACAACTGTAGTTGATCGAGATAAAAAATTAAATCTAAAAAACTGTGTTCAAAGTTTCAAAACTAATTTAGTGAATCTTCATTAGTGATAATTATTTTTGTAGAATTAAATTATATTATTACAGTTGTTTCTTAAACATATCGACTGTGAAAGAGACCGATTATTCATAAGACATTATTGTGAACAATAGTTTTAAGTAAATTCTTTGAAACCTTAATGCCACAATGATAGTGATGCGCTGAGTTTATGCCAAAAAATTTAATCATGACTTTTTAACTACGACATCAGTACTAAATTTAAATACATGAATATACCAATAGTTGATTTCCTTGTTAAGTTTAAAAACTATTCTACTCGTATGTACATTTGTTGAAGCGACATTGATCTAAGTGCACAATGTTCATATGATTATTGGTTGATATCTAAGCAAAACACAATCTAGCACCGCCTTTGCATATAACTTATTATTAAGGTCCAAATTGCAACCACGCGTTCGATATGTAGGCGAACAAAATACCCTAGAATATGTTTTATCGTAAATCTTATAAGAAATGTACTCTAATCAATCGTAATACGTATGCACAATGTTTTTAAATGTCATTAGCCTGTTAAACGTCAGTCACTAATACTAGACAGTCGCGGGTTCTGTGCGCCACGATCTCTCTAGTTTACAATAAAGTGACTCCGATTCGGTCAGATCAAACTTACTAAACTATCTTAATTTGACAGTTCTAAAGTTGTCTCCTCTCTTTTAGTTTCTACGAGTGAGAAAAGAATGGATATAATTTTAGAAAGCTTTAGTTTAGTCAGTGTGAGTGGCCGAATTGGCGTCAGTATTGACCTCGGCGTACAGTAAAACTTTAATAGCGACGATACGTAACCATTTCATTTATCATTATTATAAATATTGGCTCAGAAAAGTGATATAATATTGCAAATAATTTAAGCACAGGTATTTTGTTTTTGTAATTCATAATGTACGTCATATGGTATCAAAGGCAAGACGATTTTCATCTAACAAAGCGTCATAAATAAATATCTGTAAGAACTAAAATTTTACTATTTACACATTAATTTGATTTCGCGTCAAAAACTAATACATTACATAAATAAAAATAAAAACAATGCTACTCCTATGTAGTGATTAAAATTAAAATTAATCGAAATAATGTGATCAAGTACATGGAATACGAGTATACTTACGTAAGAACGTGACAAAACGTTTTAAAAACTCGATGCCTACACCGGGACCGTGACAATTCATATTATTATTATTTTTAATATATCACAATACTTTGCAATAGTATTAATCCACCGATATACATTTTAACGAACTATTTATTCGCGCTATAATCCTGAGCACAACTCCTGAGTCCAGCTATAATTAACACAAATCTTTGGTTTCACATATTAACCCCGCATCCAATTTGTTTTTCCATTCATATAATAAACAAAGAGTGAGCACAAATACTTGATCACATATTACGAAATTATTGTACTTATTTATCACGTCGGTTCTACGTAAAAAAATAAAAGCTAAAAAATAAAATATATCTCTTTGGTAAATGTATACCAAATGTAACGCGTGTTATCTAATATTCTAATGTTGCTATGATATCATCAGATTTTACTCTTATGCAAAAGAAGTATCACATAAACAAAAAAAAAGTTTTAAAAAAGGGTGCAAATAGGACTCGTATTTTCATCTGTCTATTTATATTATTAAGGGAAAGAAACTCGGGGACAGATGGAAGTAGACCATTTTTATGTTATATAATAGACTAGTAATGTATCCGATGATATTAAAACTACATTATTATGACTAAACATAGAAAAATGTTAATAATTATAAATTATAGGAAAATATTATGAGTATTATGACTTGCGCATACAGTAAGGCCAATTTTTTACTAACATTGATTCTAAGCATTTTACCTGTGAAACTTATTTAGTAAAATAATATTATAAAATAAAATAATAATTTGTATAAAGGGTGATAATTCTGTAAATAATCGATAAGATTATCGACTAGACGTGTACTAAGTGTGTACTAAGCCAAAATGGGGTCACTGTTACTCATATTTGCACTTTTACTGTGGCATCAATCTAGAGTTTGAGAAAAACAGCCGTTGTCAAAATTTATGAAACAGCTGATTTCTCCAGTTCCGGGTTGGTCCCCCAGGTAAAGGAGTTCGTCATGACGAGCGTATTTACCCTATTTTGGTTTAGTACTCTCCAACCGATAACACTGTATAATATATTGAATATAATAATGGGTTTTGAAGTTAGTTAAAAAATCTCAATTTCTTGTTTTTATTTACAAAATAAGTTTTTCAGGAACAAGCGCAATGTAGCGTTTAATAATTACATAAACATATATAGAACGATTTAAGTAACAGATTCGTTTACAATAATCTTAATTATTTTTCCCTTTTTTTTAATTTATGCCTAATGGACTTTTCTTTTTTACGATATTTTTACCCGTTCAATTTGTTTGATACAGGACAATTGCTAGTAATTAATGAAGAAAATTCGATCATAATTTCCTGAAAACTACTTTCGTTATTAAATTCTAAATATTTGGATGTCGTGTTAATGAACAACAAAACATTTTTTTTTAAATATTTATATCAGTTAGGTACATTTTTTTGTCATAAATACTAAAATTATGACAATGTTCGGCATATTCCTGTTTGTCCATTAAATAGGTCTCCCTAACGAAACAAATCTTACCGTATGACCCATTATCTCTCTACGGCCAATAACGAAACACACATAAAAGTTTATTCCTATAAGTACCTTTAAATTGAGGGGTCAGATTGTGGGGACAAACAGAAACAAACCCAATTTATATTGTGTAAAAAAATATACACGAATACAAATAAAGTACGTATTGTATATACGTTTGCACATGAATGTATATAAATACATAAAAATTATTAAATTTTATATTTTAATATTTTATGTATTGTAAAACTATATCGAATGAATATTACAAGTGAATGTTGCAGTGTGGTAATTCGTCATCACCAGTGTGTGTGTATATATGTGTGTATATGTGACATGTACGTACGTATGTATGTATGCATGTTTTAGTTCACTGTAGGATACAGTTGTTTTTCCTCTGTATCTCTACTTGAGAGAGGTCGAGCTCGATCGCGTCGTCGTCTGCTATCCTGCACAGATAACATTGCTAATGAAAAATCAATTACTATGAGAAACACTGAAATATCGACTATATTTGTTTAAAATAATATTATGATGAGGTGTTGCTTAAACAGATATATTTTTATTTTAAAAAGGAAACATGTAGGGCTTATGTTATACGAGTAAGTATACAACTTGTAACAGAGAGTTGTGACAATACTCAAGGGTGTTAGTCCACACGTCAAACTGAACACATTGTCAAACAAAATATTTACAAAAATAAAAAATTATTGAATCCTCCATACAACCTGACCGATCACCTGATCTATTTTCGTATGGAGAACCTAATATTTTTTTCTCCAACTTCGTAAAATTTTCTTCTACGCAGAGTTCAATTTGATGTGTAGACTAACGCCCTTGAGTAATGACACACCTTTCTGTTACACGTTGTACAAAACGACAAGTATAATTTATTTATGTATTGAATGATAACAATACGAATTGCAAACTTTTTTTTAAATCGAACAAAAATTAGGTATTACATTTACTAAAGTAAGCACTCACGCTTTTTCCTGTTCGTCCATTTCCTGTACAAGTCTATCTCTCTCGTTGACGGCAGAGAGCAGCTCCTGGAACACACATATATACATAATCATTTACATTTTATATTTTTTCATATAATATATATAAATATATTATTATGAAGGTAAAAGTAACTATTTCGGTAACTATTATTGCAGTCATAACAGAGAGTTAGCATTTACTAAATTGATAGCGAAGTATTCAAATTATCAATCAATAAGGTTTACTGAGTAGGTTCAGTAAACATTATTGATTGACATAGTTATTGGTAACTGTCCTATAGAAGTAATTAATATCTCTATGAGCCGATAAGACGGTCAGACAATTCTGTCAATATACGCGTAATTTGTTTTCGTAACTTCTTTATTTGTTTGACTTTACTACTATTTTTTCTTACAAAAAAATGGTCTTGACCGCATTCGCCTGACGTAAAGCCACGATGTAGGCGGCCTAGGATGTAGCGCGCTTGCCTAGATGAAACCGATTCACTCGCGACTTGAAAATGCCCAGATTATTTTATTAGTGTTTTGTATTATTTGTGTCTTCGGGAAAAACATAACTGAGCGGCGAGCTCCAGTAGAGTCATTAAATTTATTATTATTATTTTTTATATTAACTCTAGCAATTCGTGCAATAGAAGTAGACGCGGAACGCTTCGTACGAGTCCGCAGAATTCCTACCTTGTACCGGCGCGCGGCGGCAGCTCGCAGTATCTTTACACGTCCTATTGTGCAATGGGAGCTGTTTATACTTATTCTTTACAATTTATTGTGTACTAGCTGACGTGGCGAATATCGTACTCGTACCGCCTAACAGTCGATGAATAATGTCGACATTTTGTCGTCATATTCATACGTTATAGAACATTTTTTTTGTTCTATCATTAATACTTTTCGCATGTGATGCAAGACAATTTATGTCTAATTTTTTTACACATTGGGTTGGTTATGTAACGCATTACTAAAGATTGTTTTAAATCGATCCAGTACATTTTAAGTTTCTTCGTTAAATACATATATTTCCTGTTTATAATATGAGTGTATATTGACGCTGGTACCTGCAGCAGCAGTCGCTCCCTGCGCTTCTGTCCCGGCGTCTTCCTCCACTCGTCGACTCCCAGCGACAGACGCAACTCCCGCGCTAATAGTTCACATCGACGACTCAGATCTTCCTCTTGCTCACTACACAAACACGCACAAGGAGTTAGCAGAGCATATATATAATAAAAATAATAATATAATATGGGACAACATCCACACAAAAGTCTTCAGGTTCCAAACTATATATCGTTGAAGAACTGGAGTTACCGACATAGCTCGTAGGATTTGCAAGCTGAAGTGGCAATTTGCCGGACACATCGCTCAAAGAACCGTACACCGATGGGGTAGAAAGATTCTAGAGTTGCGACTACGAACTGTGGGCTCAATTAGAAACTTGCATTCTACTTGCTACAAGAACCAATTCTTCAATGTAACCGTAACAAAGATTCGTCGTTATAAGGTAACAAGTAGGTAAGGTACCTAACACTATCTGTACAATTGTTTATCCTATAAGTTAGCTGCACAATTACTTAGTTCTGCTGGTCCTGAAGGATTAAGTTCCATTAGCTCAGATGGAAGACGCTGCGTAGGTAGACCTTCCATTACGTAGACTGACGACATATTAAATGTCACTAACAAATAGTAAATGCAATTGGTAGCTTGTCGTTCAAAGGAGGTGGCCATTGTTCAGAATCGATGTCTTCTGGCCGGTGATGACGATAATAATATTTCAACATTATCAGCCCGTACACTGTTGAACGTAGGCCTCTCCCAGCGAACACCTCTGTCGCTCTGCACAACCCTATCGCCCCACCCCACCCCACCCACACAAGTACGTAACGTTTGGCTCGACGAGATGTCTACACCAGAACTCGTTTACCCTAGATAGCGGTTATCGGTTCTTAGGGATTAGTGCATTTTTGATTGGGGATAAGATTCCGACAGTTGTTCAAAACAATGAAGGCAGTGGTCGAGCTGCATTAATTGTTTTAAATAAGTACCAGAGTGGTCGGGCTAGGATCCAGCCTACGATCAACAGGGTCATAGACCACAGTCGTCATAAAAGGAAGAACAATTTGCTGATCGTTTGCATAAATTGACTCTGTAAGGACTATCTAAATCAGGATTTATGAGTATAGAAAATTTGAAGAATTTCACTACAAAAGTGTCTATAGAAACGCGTTTGTTAAATAGATCTTTTCACAAAAGAAAAAATTACGAAATTCATCAAACATGTCAATAATGAAAACTTGTAGAAAGCTTCAATTACGACGTTATAGATACATTTTTTTTCAAAAACTATTAATTATTTCTAAGGTATCGCATTGCGTATATATTTACTGTGAGGCCATTCGATGTAGCGAATATATTTTATATTAACAAAAAATAGTTTATTCAGAACTTTTTACATTTTGGTCACATACGGTCGGGGAATCTTTTAAAGCAAATTTTACCCTATGTTAAGAAAGCATGCTCTTTCATAACTTAGCGTATGGCGTGTTTCAGCCAACGTGTTGCGTGAATATAAGATACTCACAGTATATTGAGTTGCATCTGCCTGCGCAGTAATGCGTTCTTCTTGTTGACCAGGTTGAACCACTGCGACATCAGGTGAGCCTCTTCCTATAACAACATACACACATTTATCCATATATATATATAACTAGCTTTTGTCCGCAGATTTGAGAGCGTCATGTCTGTGTATCCAGGACAAGATGTAGCCTATGTCAGTCTTCGAACTATCTGTGAATCTGCAGACGAACAAACACACTTTCATGTTTATAATATGTATGGAAACGTTTTTTTGTCAAAGTCTTGTTTGATACCATTATTTAAGTTTATTATCGTCATTTGCATAACCCTATGTCAGCTTTATGCCTATTTTGTATATTTAAGTTATTTTAAACCGCTACAATACTATACTATTAATAATTGTCTAATAATTAATACCTACAACTAACATAAGTGTATCCTACTCGTACCTATCAATACGATGTCTACAGACTACATTACATTGTTAAATCTACATGAAAGTAATCCTAGTGGGGAGACATAAGTTTGACATACTGACATGTATCATATGTACTAAATATTCACTAGGATATCACACTTGTTTTTATGTCAACTTGAAGCGCCTGGTGTGAGACTGGGAACTAAACTTGTCATGTCTTCCATCACTAATATTAGTTTTATTTTTCCTGTTGATTAATGGCACCATACCATTTGTATATATTCCAGCGGCAAGTTTATCAATTTTCAAGTTAATAATCAATAAAGTTAAGTCAAATATCAAGTAATAAGTCATCGTGGTCAACTTAAAGTCACATGATGTACCTTCGTAAAGTGGTGGAGACTTCCGCGAACACGAAAACCACGTTATTCCGTCTTTATATCGCTTGCCCACACTTGTGTACATAAACAAGATATTGATGGTTAATAATCCACCAATATTACACATTAAAACTTGCAGAATCGTTTATTTTGCAATAAATACATAGACTGAGACGTTATTTTTTCGGCGAACGCGGGAACACTGGTCAGTGGTCTGAAGGCACTATCGTGCTCAACCTACACTAACATAATACATAGTTATAAGTTGCCAACAGCAGAATTTAATATCACTGTATTAAATTACTTTTGTTTCTAAATTGCAACTCTATTTTTTAAGGCTTTAAAGCAACAAGGACGGTAAAGCATCAGATAGAGCATGAATGAAGCAACAATGGCAATATACAACGTGTGACAGAAAGGTGTGACAATACTTAAGGGCGTTAGTGTACACATCAAAGTGAACATTGCGTAGAAGAAAATTTTGCAAAATTCGAGAAAAAACTACCACGTTCTCAATACAAAAATTGTTCACGTGATCGGTCAGGTAACGGACGCAATAATTATATCTCGAATTTTGAAAAACAAATCTTGTACAGTGGGTTCAATTTGATGCCTTAAGTATTGTCACAACTTTCTGTTACACGTTATATTTTCTAGCTACCTTTTTGTATTCTGAATTGACCTATTCGTAAAATTCTAGACTGTAAAACCATGTAAAAAATGACAACATTAATAAGAAAATGATATTTGTATGTAATAACTAAGAAAGAAATACTAATATAAATGTAAAGCTACAGAAAGTAAGCTATAACATAACTGACGGAGCGAGCGAAGCGTACTTCAAAGTACGCTTCTAGTACGTATTTAGTTTTTTTTTAAGTTTACTATTAATAGTATAATATTATGGTATACATGTCTAATATTTAGTATACATGAACGTAATTTTTTGAACCAATCTCAACCAAACTCGGTACGCGTGTTTTATTTTTTTCAGTTTATTGATAATTCAGTCGGTAGAAGTCTTTTTTGAAGATTAGCTCTTCATAAAATGTATTTAAATTCACAAATAATTGTAACTACATAAAAAGTAAATATTTAGTAAATAAAATAGGGTAGTTTTTATAAAAACTAGTTAAAACACGCAGTACCAAGTTTACATACAAATTCACAACACGAAATAAAATCTATTTATAATTCACCGAGATGTTATAACACAATATATTATAAAGCTCGGCAGATCAACTGTTCGCATAACTACTAGTTTCTATCAGTCGTAATTACACAAATGTTATGTACAAGCATGCGTCTAATATGTGATTCATGTTTACCATGCTGGCGGGCGGACGGACACACGCAAGCTTTACTCTTCGCCATTTTCTCTACAAATAGATACTAATTTTAAAAAACATAATATATTTAATAATAACAAAATTAAAAAATTAAAAAAAAAACTTATTGAATGTTACTAAGTGGAACAGTAATCCTATAAGATTATGACACTGACATGTATTTTATTGTTTAAGAAGACGGGTTTTCACTTGTACTGATTGTTGGAAAGGTCCAACTATAGTTTTAGTCAGTGCGAGACGTGTCATTTCACCCGTGATAAAGTTCACCGAATGTGAACGAAACTATAGTTGGACCTTTCCAACAATCAGGTACAAGCGACAACCCGTTTTCTTAAACAATACGAATCAAACACGGGTTAATTTTCAAAATAAAATATGGACTAAATGTGAATAAGAAAATGACAGTTGTTTTTATGTTGATTTGAATCGCCTGGTGTAAGTATTGGGAACTAAAATTGATATTATCCCAACACTAATATTAGTTCCACGGACTCACACTCAATGGACACGCACACATTAGCGACAAAATGGCGGAAATCAATTGGATTTATCGGCAATTAGACAATATGAAGTCCAGCACACTTGTATAATTCAAGTCAGTGGATCATAACCATTATATAATCAGTCATTAGAGTAAGAACTTAAATCATATTTATATTTTTAATAAACAGAGAAAGTTAGGTTAGATCTGTGCCCAGCTGTGAGACTTGAAAAATTAAAAAAAAAATATTATGAACATTTAATGAAAAAATAGAAGCATGCCCAAACAGAACAAGGCCGAGAACAACTGCAATATGCCTGACTAATAGCGAACTGTAGAGGGAGCAATAATGGCCCCGATTCGGGCAGACGCAAACTTACTAGACTAACCTAATTTGTCAGTTCTAAATATGTATCCTCTCTTTTATGTTCCTACGGGATGGATATAATTTTAGGAACTTTTAGTTTGGGGTTACTGACAAACAAAATATTAGGACACTAACAGAAATATATACACACACACTTTTATTTGATTTAAAAACCAAACTACTAAGCAAAGCTTTACGTCTAACAATAACAATGTTACGGAATTTGTTTGCTCGTATAACTTTTTGAGTATATTTTCGTTACGTAGGAGTATTATTTATTCTATGACCACTTCGTTTTTAGCTATAAATATTCCCCGGACAAAATACGAGTAAATTAGTGATTAATTAGATATTCCCCGGACAAAATATGAGTATATTAGTGATTAATTAGATACTCCCCGGACAAAATACGAGTAAATAAGTGATTAATTAGATATTCTCCGGGCAAAATACGAGTAAATAAGTGATTAATTAGATATTCTCCGGGCAAAATACGAGTATATTAGTGATTAATTTGATATTCCCCGGACAAAATATGAGTATATTAGTGATTAATCAGATACTCCCCGGACAAAATACGAGTAAATAAGTGATTAATTAGTGATTAATTAGATATTCTCCGGGCAAAATACGAGTATATTAGTGATTAATTAGGGAACAACAAGAACACTATTTGCACTGTAGTAAGAATTGATGTATTCATAGTCTATGATCTCGATAAATGATCGTCACCGAGATGTTTATAAAAAAAAGAATTTTATATTAAATTAAATATATGCCAATAAATATACTGCATTAATTAAAATACGTTTAAAGTTAAGACGCGTTTATTAATAAGACCGTAAATTTAATATAAAATATGTTTTGTTAAATAAACATCTCGGTGAAGGCCGTTGTTAACGCGATACTACACTATAATGGAAACGTAGAAGGTGTTAAGTTCAACTGTACACAATCGTTTGTGCGTGTCAGCCCAGGTCGTCCATTGAAGCACGTCACCTAGTTACGGTTTCAAGAACTAAATTTATTTTATATATTTTTTATCGCGTTGTGTTTGTACATACCTGTGTGTTGTCCGCCTTGTCCATTACGGCGCGCAGCAGTTTCTCGAGCGCGGCGGCTCGCTCGTCGATAGCTCGCTGCTCGCGCTCTAACGCCTCCAGCTCCGACTGGATGTACGAACCGGACTCCGGCTTCTGTTACAATATTATGAATGCATGAATGAATGATTTTTATTTGTAACAAACACATACAACAACAGAAATTTATGATAAAAAAACATTTAAAATAATTACAGTAAATAAATTTGTGTATAAATTTGTCACAACTCGGCCCGACTCAGCAAAATACTAGCTGCTATAGGGATACAGCAACCAGCGCTAGTCTTCCGCTGAGACCGCGAAGTGAGTGAGTTATATGTAAAATTGACGAGGTTAGGGAGTAAGGTGACCTTGACTAGAAATAGCACGAATAGAACGCCAGAGTTGAGCCCGGCGAGTGGAGAACAGAAGGCCAGGAGGCCGGGGAGTAGAGAACAGAAGGCCAGGAAGCCGCCCAACGTTGGATTAATAATATCTGGAAGCGCGCACGTCACGCAGTCTAAGACAGAAGATCATATGTTTTAACATGTACGGTATTATTAATAAACGCGTCCTAACTTTAAACGTCTTTTGTCTTGTTTTTTTCGGTGGAGAACGTCACGCGTCAAATCAAGACAAAAGACGTTTAAGGTTAAGACGCGTTTATTAATAAAACCTAAGGCTTAAAAAGTAAGGCTTAGCACGCACTGCGAATAAACGCGCGCGGTCTAGGAATAGCTGAAAACGGGAAAACGCGCATCAACACGCACTGCGGCTAGCGTTTTGCTTAAATTTATTTCATTTCAACATGGATTTCTCTCGAGCAGCAAATGTTGTAGCTTTGATATTGAAATTAAAAAATAGAAAACGTAAACACCGCCGCCGCCATAGGAACTGGTACATCCACTAACTGATCAAAGACATTTGAAAGGATACTTTTGCAAAATGTACAACAATGTGAGTCAACATCCCGATAAGTTGATACATTGTCATAGTGTACAGTCGATGTTTCTGAGTCGGAAGACATGACTTAACCTCTGCAAAAACGTCTATCCTCCGCACCCGCACAGTCGAGACTGAATTAAAATCGAATGCGATTAACCGCCGTGCGTGCATCACAGTACTGTTACTATGGGACACAAAAACAACCGCGCGTTTTCAATCCGCGGTAAAAACGTAACAAGTTGCGTTTTTAAAATCGTTCACTGAAAAAAGTTACTAATGTGTGCGCTTGTATTGAAAACTATGTGTTACATTTTTTTGCTGTTTCAGACCTGCGGTTAAAAGCGCGCGTTTAATCGCAGCGCGTGCTAACCCTATATGGGTAAGGCTCGTCCAGAAATACACCAGCTTATAAAATAAATAAACAACATAAAAGACAAATCGGTCAGCCTGTCAGTCAATCAGTAGTTACCTCGTCGCTGTCCTTGTCAGGCGTGAGTCGGTCCACTAGCGCTGAGAACGAGTGAAGCGGCGACCGTCGCTCGTCCGCGCTGCCCACACTCTTCACGCTCTTAGAGTCCTCACTGTTTCTACCTTCTGGGAGACACAAGTAAAATTTTCTATACACTATAGTTTATTCATATTTACCGCGAGCCGGTAACCGTAGTGAAGGATGCCCTGCGACTAGTGTAGCATAGATATATAGAAGATAGCCGGCAGGGGGTGGAGACGAATAGCCAAGGATAGGGCCGAGTGGCGTGTCATGGGAGAGATCTATGTTCAGCAGTGGACGTGAGTAAGCTGATGATTACAATCATTCATGTTTAGATCTGTTAAGGTTGTGTTCCGCATGTCTTTCACCATCATAATTTTCGATCCATTGCTGGGCAAAGGCCTCCTTTATGCCATAGTTATCTGTTCTGGGACCACCTCGTCCACGGTATCCCTGAGATGGATCAGAAGTGTTTGATCTATCTGACTGGTCTCTGACACCATCGCATGTTCACGTTCCTGCTACATACTATTACAATCAACCAGTATACAATAGGAATATGTATATAAGGAAATACTCTCTCCTCGAAAATCCCCGACGGCGGAAATAACCGTAAAACCTGTGTACCAAGTTCCATTAAGAATAGTTGGAAACTGCGTTCTGTACTTGAGTAGCATCGTACACACAAACTTACGCACAAAAGAAAAAATAGCCAGACTGGAAGCAGAGACGCTTCGCTCGCTCGGTAAGCAACACAAACAGTAAGCTCACCTGATCGGTCGGGACTGAGCGAGCTCCGGGAGTTGGGCGTGGAGCAGTCGCGCGACAGCAACGCGTCCAGCTGTTCCATACCACCTGCTGGGGAATAACACACACAGTAAATAAACGATTGTCTGACAGATTGTTACAATATTCACACTGATAGCTTTAAACTTAAACTGTTGATACGCATGCAACCTATTCACCAGATTTGTAAACCTTCTTTGTTATTTATCAATGAACAGGTGCCTTTATTACAAAAAACAAAATGACTAACTTCAACAACAACAACAAAACATAGCAGAAAGATTATCTATGAACCATTTCAGATTTGCAGATAATGCAACCAATCCAACCCACCACCAGAGGGCAGCGTGTTTGCTAGCCGCATTACCACGCTGATTGGCAATGCTGATGCGTTGGGCCAGATTAAAACCGGCATTCTGGTTACGCGTCGAATCGATTATTTATTTTAAATTGGAAGATCATAAAACTGACAGAACACTTAAACATAACCTTATAAAATAACCTTACGAGCGCATTCGGCCTTCTAGATATGATCCTAACATGCTAAATATACTAGTTACTAGACAATTTAAAAAAATATATATTTATTAAATGGTCAAATACAATGGTGGTATACATACCTGCCGCTAACTCCTCCATGACAGAGTTCCTGGAGATGATCTCTACGGTGGGTCGCGCTCGACTCGGAGACAGCGGGGACGTGGGGCTGCCGCAACACAAACAATATTCACTAACTAAACCACTCCCGATAACTATAATCTCGATCTTTTCACATTGCGAGTAAATCGGTTTCTTCTAGGCAAGCGTGCCACATCCTAGACCGCAACGTCGCTTTACATCAGGCGAGTTGCGGTCAAACGCAACGCTTATTATTTATAAGGTTTCTAAGGTCGATTGCCATGTAAGGTACGAAAGATGCAAAAAGAGAATGAGCTACTGGTGAAGGAGAAAAACATGGTGGTAGAGCGTTTTCTAACGCTCACCTGACCCTCAAGTTGATAAATATGTCGCCAAGCACCCAACGGTATGTTCCGGCACCCTTTCTTGGAAGCCAGTGTATAACAGATTATGCATGCTCTATATAGAGCCACAGTCGCTGAAACCCGTAGTCGTGCGAGCTCGTGGTCAAATGCCTAGCTATCTTATATGCAACGTGTTACAAATAGGTGTGACAATACTTTAAAATGTTAGTCTACCAATCAAGGAGAGCCCACTATAAAACAAAATTTTGCAAAATTAAAGATAAAAATATTACATTCCCCAAACAAAAATGGGTCACATAACACAGGTAAATAATAAGATGAGGTGTGGAGGTGGTGAGAAAGAACCACACCTTAAAAACCAAAAAAATTTTTCGATTTCTCACGCTGACATCAAGACAAAGCGGGAAAATACTAGATATTCTTTATATACAATCTGGTTTAGTTACCTGACTATGCCCGCTCGTGCGTCCGCGATCAGCTTTCTCGCTCTTTCCCGCAGCATTGTCTGCCTCTCTTCCTCTGTCATCGCCTGCGAATGCACGAAATATGTAAGTACACTACAGAAAATCCTTACTTAAACAAGATAAAATAAAACTATTATGCTCGTAGAATAAAAACAAGTTGATTGAAATTACAATAAATACATCCAATGAGGTAGTTGTTTTTATGACGTAATTAATTCGTTCTATTCTTCTGAAAAAAAAAGCTTTCCTGTGAATGCTATAATCAAATGAAATTGTTTAGTCTTAATTAAAAATTATTAGTAATAATTTTATTGAGAAATCAGCAAGGAGAGTTTGAATGTACAAAGTAATGTATAAATAAAATATCCTACCTTTTTAGGACTCAATTCACCATTTCTTAAACCATTTTCTTTGTCTTCCTTTTCCTTTGAATTCTGCCTCCTTATTCTATCTTTTTCTCTCGCTTCCCGTTTCGTGGCCTCCAGCAGCTGTCTCGCTCTCTCTTTCAGTTCGTCGTGGCGGGACAATAATTGCTATTCGACCAATGAAGCGACATCACGAGTTCGAATCAACCAATGAGTGGAGAGCGCGTGAATTTGTCAACCAATGGGCGCAAAAATTGCGGCCAATCACAGCCAAGCGTTGTGACAGCGGTCCAATAGCAAGCGGGGTTGTTATAGTGTCGGTCGAATGAGAAGCGTTGACGTCACACGACAAGCCATGTTTTCGAGCGTAAAAATGGAAAGAAAATAAGTTGTCATATTATAAAATCTGTAATGTATGGACTGCTATGATGATTCTTATTGTGAAATCTAGAACCTAAGGTACTAAACAACATAGTTTTATTATTTCATTCAAAAAAAATGTTTTTTGTCTAAATGTCAACATGTAGAGTCTACTGTTACATGTTACTATAATTTAACTACAACTGCAGTCTCTAAGGAGATATTTTAAATTCGAGCAAATCTATTTATAGAAACTTACTTATTTTATTTATCCAATGGAGGGGGGGGGTTATCATTAGAAATGTCAAAATCCGAAGGGGCAAGTTTTTTTAAGAACATCTTTTACTTTCTTTCTATTTCGAATCACACGCAAAAAATAAAATAGTGAAAGACAAAGTTTGCACCAAGTAGCAGCTTTATTGCTTAAAGCGATCTGTTCCAGGCCGGTCTAGGTTTTAGTCTGTGAAGACAGAATTCTATAAAAGTTGTTCGATTAAAAAAGGTCGCTGACGAAATAGACCATCTTATATTAGTATCGCATTTTAGTTATTTATTTATTAAGTTTATTAGGCATTCTAGATTTGATCGATCGTAAAAATTATAGATATCGATAAGCAACAGAGACAAAAGATAAAAAAAAAACTTTTACAAGAAAGACTCCTCAATATTTTAATAAATTAATCTTATGTTGTAAAGCTAAATTCAAAATGGAAATTAAACTATTAGTTTCCGCTAATCATTACGCTAAGTAAGTAAAATAAACATAAAAATCAAAAACTAGCACTTGTAAATCTGACAGCCACAACACAAACTCCTGTATGACAGTCGGTTCAACTTACCGGCGTAGGCTTGGGTAGGTCCGGTGTGGTTGGTTGAGGTTGGACCGGTTGGTTGTTGGGTTGGTTTCTGGTTTCTAACGGTTGCGGATCGCCTGGTTTTTGAGGGTTTTACATTAGTACAGTATTCCAACTTAAATTCGTACAATAAAATAATGCTATGCAAATGCAAAATATATGACAGTATCATATATGATATGATATCAAATTAAATTAAATTATTATAATTTCATTAATTCGAAACTATGCAACGATGAAACGATTATATTAAATAAAATTATCTTGGCGCCCTATTACATCCAAATCTGTTCAGCTGTTTAGTGTCAACGAGAAACGAATAAACATAGAGATCTTAACATTAACATTAACCTTATAATATAAGTGTGATGAGATTTGAACAAAGAAAAAGTGACTCACTCGGTTGTCGATCCATAGTGTTTTTTTCAGTGTCGGTCGGTTGCGGATCAGCCGGTTGTCTCTGTTGGTTGTGATTGTCAGGTTGCAAGGCGGACAGCGGGTCGCTGGTTGCCGGTTCTATTGTCGCCGGTTTTGACTCCACTTTGACTATAGAACAAGATTCAATAGAATTTGATTCCATAGTTTATACGTAGGTATACAACGTGTAACAGAAAGGTGTGACAATACTCAAGGGTGAACCAATGGGTTCACTTTGATGCGTGGACTTAATGTGTAATTTTTTTTACCACAATAGTGGAACAAAAATTTGCAAAAATAGAATAGAAATATATTGCTCCCGCTCACGTGACCAATTTTTGTTTGGAGAACTTAATATTTTTTTCTACCTTGATGTGTAGACTAACAACCTTAAGTATTGTCACACCTTTCTGTTACACTTTGTCTAATTGTAACAGATTAGATTAAAAAAAACAAAAGAGTGGTTAGAAGTGAGTTAAACCTTAACTGTGTACCAACCTATTCTTTTTTTTTAATTCTGATGTATCCAGTGTCACTCTCAGGACTGAGACGAATCTATTGACACCACTAATATCAAAATACGACAAGCTGTTTAGACTCTAGAGCGTGACAAAGAAATATAAATACATATATTTAATATATTTAAGATGATGATTGGAATTAGTAAAGGGTATAATTTAGATGGTAACCAAAAATATTTTTTGTTTAATAAAATTACTGAACTGTCAACAAATTATGACACTCCGAATACATTCGGCAACAAGGTCCGCAGTAGGTTCAGGTTATTTCTCTTTTTGGTGACCATTTATCCATTTTGGTAACCGTTTAGAATTTTTTTGGTAGGAAAATAGGACTTTTTTGAGCGGTGTTTAAACGCGAGCCATAAGTAAATATATTTAATAAAGTATTGTAATGTGGTATATACATAAAATGTTACCATTGTAGTTAGGTTGTTTATCATAGGTGGTCGGTGTCGCGGCCTGCGGCTCGTCCTCCTCGTCGGAACCGAACGGGTCCGTGAGCTCCTTGCGCGTCATCAGCTTCTCAGGACGAGCCGGGAGAGGCTGACAACATACATACATACATTTATAGCGACGTTTAGCTATTTATTTTTAGAACGAAGTTATTAAAAACTACGTTTTATAAATGATTTAGAAACATGATATCTATAAATAATTCTGCAAGATGCTATATACGGCGTTGTCAGCTCGGATTGTACTAAGACGAAAGGAGGTCATAGTGACCTCCTTTCGTCTTAGTACAATCCGTTCGAGTTCGAGAAAAAAAATCAGCTCTTGCATACAAAAAGTAGATCGGTCGTATGAAACAGCTAATTTTTTTTCGAATTCATAGTTGGTCCCATAGTGAATGTTGTTCCTTAGGTTGAGTATAGTGGCCTCCTTTTGGCTGAGTACATCCTTAACCGATAACCCTGAATTGATTTTTAGTTACAAACAATATATGTTAAGCTAAGAGCGACGTGGTGAGAATCGATCAGCACCTCGCCGCACGCACAACCCACCAATAAAGATATATAATTACCGTCACTGCGCAGTCAAGGTCAATAATCGAAGTCAAACAACTGGAACCAATGTTAATGTTAATGTTCAATAATTTGCCAGTTATTGTGCGAATCAACTGTCAAATAGGTAATTTGCCATCGTTAAGTTAGGTAAGTTAGAATAAGAATAAGAAATATTTATTGGCCTTTAAATAACATTCGTTACCGGCAAGTCTTGTTACATTTTAATTATTAATTACTTTAAAAAGAAACTTAACTAATAAATACTTTTATAGTTCTAAGAACAAATAGTTATTATATTATACATTTATACATTCACATTGTTATTTATTTCTTTACCTATTACTAACATTTTGTAATTGTTGTTCATCACACAAGAACGATGATTCCACAAGCTGCATTCACATATATCAGTATTCACTGAGTTTATAAAAAGGATTTTTTTCAAAAAAATATTTTAGTTTTGTTTAAATATTTTAAAATTGAATTCCATCACGCTATTTGGTAATTTATTGTACATTAATATTTTGGTGTAAAGTCCCTGTTTCTTACACTTAGATAATCTGTTGACAGCAGGACTCGCCCTTTTTTTATTATTACGTGAAATTCTTTTTCCGATATTTCCGTATCCTCGTGTACCTCTAATAAACTACTATAAATATAAAGTGATATAACTGTCATAATTTTATCATTTTTAAAGTGTATTCTCGCAGGATTACGTTTTTTAAACCATTCATTGTTCTTATAGATTGTTTCTGACATTTTAAAACTTTTATGATATCTTTAGAGTTTCCCCAAACAGTTATAGCGTATCTTATTATAGAATGAACGTATGCATAATAGACAGAGATGAGTGACTTTTTATCTAATAATGGCTTGAGTTTAAATAAGGCATAATTACCACTTGCCATTTTCTTGCAAATTTTATCGATGTGAGATTTATGACTAATTGTGTTATCAATTGTATAACCTAGAAATATATTTGTTTTTCTAATAGAATTAACAAAAATACCCAACCTTGACTGATACTGCATTGATATGGTTTTATCAGAGTTAAGAATAATACCTTATAATAATTAGTATGTACAACAGACACTATACAGGTATTCCAGACTAGGCATGCTTCATGTAAGGCTACAGTATCACTGTCTTCTGTGGTCGTGCGAACTTGTATTCAAATGCCTGTATAGGATTAAAATGATACTATGCCCACCTAAAAAGCCACTACGTTCACCTAAAAAGACACTATGCTTACCTAAAAAGAAACTGTTCACCTTAAAAGACACTATGTTCACCTAAAAAGACACTATTTTCACCTAAAAGACACTATGCTTACCTAAAAAGAAACTGTTCACCCAAAAAGACACTATGTTCACCTAAAAAGACACTATGTTCACCTAAAAAGACACTATGCTTAACTAAAAAGACACTGTTCGCCTAAAAGCCAGTATGCTCACCTCGTGGTCAATGTACCAGTGCGCGGTGGAGAGTGGTGGTGGTGCTGCAGTGTTGTTGTGTTGCGCGCGCGACAACGTGCCGCCCTCCGGCGTGCGCGCGCGCGCCGCCAACCGAGCGCCGCCCGTCACCGCCGCTGGGTTGTGCTCCATTGAACTACACATACGACAACATTATAAAAGGTTATTAATTATAAGCATACTAAACCGAAAGGGGGATAGTGTACTTATCATTATTGGTGGAGTGATTAAGTGAAAATATACAGTCGAATTGCGTAACATCTCATTAGTTTTGAAGTCTTATCTATCGATTAAGGGTGCATAAGCCCATAAAGGATCACTTTACTCAAGATGACAAACAATCATGATAGTAATAATAAGGGATCAACCTGAAGTCCGAGAAAATCGACCGTTTCGTAGATTTCGTCTAAATTCAGACAGAACTTCTCGAAAAATCAATATACCACAAATTTGTAAGTTTTGATATTCGATCACAGGCGTGTTTCCCCAAAAATAAGGAAATTTTACAAACATGTTGTACCGGCTGACTTCAGTAAAAATTCGGAAACACATGCACAGAACAATCTTAAATACGAATTCTTTATGAATAAAAAAGTTGGTTGTTTGGGAAACCCTCTAAATATTATATGAAATATCATAACCACAAACTCAACTGTTCGCAGAACTACTAGTTTTATCCATACTTACACCGGTCTCGGTCTGTCGGCCATGTTTTTTGATCTTCGCACGGATACCTCCCGGGAGAACAAGTCGCGAGACAACGCGCCGTCAGTGTCGTGACGACCCACTAGATACGATGACTCCGTCTCGTCGTTACCTGAGTGTGAGAAAGATGGATAATAAGAAGATATAATACAAGAAGTTGAAAGTTTTGTTTAACTATTGTAGACATCATATAAATGTATTGCTGAAATAGGCTTATATAAATATATAAAATCCACTATTTATAAGAATATATAAACTAACCAATAAAATCGTTGTCTTATCTTCTGTGGATTCCTTTGCATATGGGTATTTTAGGAAATGAGATGGCTGACTGTTCCGCAAACTTAGCGGTATTTGATGTAATAGACGTACATTTAGATTATATTTGTAGTTATACAGCTTATTGAAAATAGCGTTGCTGAATTACGTACCATATTGTATTCCGCCCAATGTACTACCAATTTTTTGTTTATAATATATTTTGCTGTTTTTTTTTTGTTTTTGGTGTGCAATAAAGATATATTGTATTTTGTTGAGTTAAAATAGAATACAGCATAATATAACTCTGGGCGACTATAAGGGGCGTCCTTTCTTTCCAGATAAGTTAAAAGACGATATAAATTTGTAATGCAAACTGTTAAAAGAAATAACTGCACACCTATGTAAGTTGTTAAGCTATTTTATAAAATCTCTAGTTTTTTTCAGCTTCGAGACAATGAAAAATAATAAGGAGATAGTAAGGAAGACCCACACCCTAAAATCTTATTAATATTTTTCGATTTCTACGTGTAGCTCTGATACTAAATTTTACTTCTATATTTTTCGATGGGTAATAAATATGGGTTACATTATGCTGTATTCTATTTTAACAGAATAAAATACAACATGTTAAATAATTCAGCAACGCATACTTCTTACAATAAATTGTATAACTACAAATATAATCTAAATGTACGTCTATTACATCAAATACCGCTAAGTTTGCGGAACAGTCAGCCATCTCATTTCCTAAAATACCCATATGCAAAGGAATCTACTGAAGATTAGACAACGATTTTTACTGGTTAGTTATATTATTATAAATAGTGGATTTTATATATTTATAAGCCTATTTTGTAGATGTTGCTAAATGTAATGATAAGCTGGTTATTCATTAGTAAATAACTAACCTAATTCTTTTATCAAAGGATAAGAGTAAAAATTGTTTAAAAGACTTACCTAACTGTTCAACCTGCAATTCGCTGCCCGTGAAATGTGCACGTAGTTGAAACAGATACGTCATTATCTGTTGACAAAACACAATAATGTATGTCACTAGCAATCCCATTTTATGTCAAATCAAATCAAAATCTGTAAAATAAATTAATTCAACTTCTAGCAACAAAACATGTAAGTAGATATGCATATAACATAATAAACAAATATATTGTTGTAAGAACATTCTTTGATTGTGTGTGTTCACCAGTTCCATTCATAGGTTCAAACTACTCAACGGATTTCGATGAAATTTGGTATCAGGATAGTTTACAAGCTGCAATTAACAGAATAAATATAAATCTTGAAAAATTGCACCGTTATTCCAGTTCAGATAATCAAATCTCCTTTCACACTCAAAATGCTCAAATGGATTTGGATGAAAAAAAAACCAGTATTCTCGTGACACATAAAGATGTTTCAAACGTTTAACCTCACCCCTTAGAGGATGAGTTTCCAAAATATTTTCTTAGAACATCCCTACACCCTATAATAAATACATTATTTAAATGTCATGTCTCTAGGTTCAGTGATTTATGCGTTTACTATGCGTTGATTCCTAACGAATATCAGTCTGTCACTCAAGACTCTTCAATGTATAGATAGTTACCGCCAGTCGGTCGGGAGTGGGCGGCGCGCACACGTCCCCCACACTCAGCACTTGAGAGATGCCGAGCGACGCGCTCGCCTCCAGCGCGCAGCGGACGTTACTCTCTGCCGATTCCGGCTGAAGACCGGAGAAGTCACTGTAACAAATTGTAAATTACACATTATTCATTTTTTTTACAGAGTCAATCATGTATGGAGCTCCAGGCCGGGACAGTGTACATGATACCATAAATACGTTAGGGATTATTAATCTTTGATATATTAACCAAATTCAAAACAACGTAACTTGTCGCAGTGTGCAAAATTACTAGTAATTTCGAATCTAAATATACGAGTATCCCCGCCTTATTTACGCAAAGAAGCGATTTTAGCGTTTTTGATGTGTCAATTGTGACATTTCTGACGGGTGGTACAATTTATAGACCAATGTAACCATATTATTCCTCTATAATTCACAGAAATCAGATATTTTTGATGCAGGTTTTATTAATACATAATATTAACCACATCTATAGACATTTTTGTTAGACATACAACGTTTAGTCGAAAATAAGACAAGTATATAACAGCGTACAACGTTTAGGTAGCTTACTAATGCTTTGCAACTTGAACCGGGGTAGTAGAACTGAAGTAACTCTGCGGATTGTGAGGTGCGTGACGTCGCGTCCCGGTCCCAACGGAAGATCAACGCTGGCTTCAGTCGGCACTGTGTTGAGTTGGGACCGGTTTGTGACAGAAAGCACTTAGTCATGTTACATATTTTGTTTTTGTTTAAGTTGTGTTTTCTGTTACAAATATATATATATTTCTATTTCTAGAAGTTGGTATCAAGATGACTCAAACATTCCAACAACGTGAGAGCGGCTCACGGTGGTTTAAACATATAAAAGATGTAGTAAAAAATTAAATAAACAGTGAATAGCGCAGTCATATTTTCTATGGATTCGCTTGCATATAGGTTTGATAGGAAATGAAAATGTCACCGTTTGGCAAACCTGGCGGTAACGGCTTGAAACATTGACCTTAGCGTCGCAGTGACGTTTATTTACCCAACTTGCACAACTTAGACTCCACGTCTCTTCTACTTCAAATAGTTTGGTCGTCAATAAAAAAACATAGAGTAGTGTCAGTGTACTCACATGAGATCAGGTCGGTAGTGGTGTATGAGTGCACAGAAGGCCAGTCCGTTGCGGAAGCTGGTGGTGAGGTTAGTGATCTTACACGACTTGTACTCTCTCGTCACGTACTGGCACCATTCCAGCAGGTCTTGTACCTGGAACCAACGGATTGTTTCACTAATACTGTCACCCGCAGAGTTGCTCGCGACTTAAAATGGAATTTAAAAGTTTCAAACATCAAACCTTAAAAGAAATGATTGAGAAAAATTATGATTGCAATTATTCTCACGCCATTTTAAAAAAAATAAAACAATATGAAAAAGAGATCTTTCAATGAGCCCCGGCCAGGACAGTGTGCGTACCATTAATCTATCAACCAAATTCAAAATTTATTATGTATATTATCTCAGTGTACAAAATTATTTTTTGCGAAAAACCGATTATTGCGATTTTGTTGAGTCAATTTTGGCATTTGTGACGGGTGGTTGAATTGATAAACCAATGACGCAGACAGTAGAACTGATAGGGAATTGGAGTCAACCTATGATAGAAAAATCTTCCAGGGATGCCCGATTCCCACTACAATTCACAGAAATTAGATATTTTACAATGAGGTAGGCAACTGACGCAGGTTTCATTAATTCACAATATTAACTACATCTTTGAGCATTTCTTGGTAGACGTACACTGTCTTGGCCGAAAATGAAACAAGTCTTTTAGATAAACTTACCGGTGTCTTATCCTTATCAAACTTCCCCGGAAATAGTCTCTCCATGTCAGCTGTAGGAGTTTTATCCACATCTTCGTCTTTCTCATTGTCATTTGTATCCAAAGCGATGCTATTCAAATTGGTCTTTAACTCAAGCGGCTTAAGGTTCCTTTTTGCAACGGTTCTAGTTTTCATTACTACCTCTTTTAAATTGTCTAGCTTGTCTATAGGTGTGGAAGATTTTAGTTCCACCTTTTTTATGTCGAATTTTGGTGTAATGTCGATCTGGAACAGAAAAAAATATTTATTACCATTTGATATCTAGATTATCTTACTAATATTATAAACGCGAAAGTTTGTAAGAATGTACGTGTGTATGTTTGTTACTCTTTCACGCCGAAACTACTGAACCGATATGGATAAAATTTGGTACGACGATAGCTTAGACCCTGGATTAACTCGTAATTTAACTTTTTATCCTGTATTAGCGCGGGTAACACCGCAGGGCGCAGCCAGTATCATATAACCTTATATTATATGAATGTTGTTTATAAGTCATTTTAAATTTAAGTGCGATGTGCTTACATCAGTTATATTTTATAAGCAACTCCTTTACAGGTAGGGTTACACTTGAAACAGGTGAAATTAAGGGAGAGCAAGCTTGATTTCGTTATGACAGTTTGCCCGCTTCAGCGCTGTTAAAATGAAACCAAGTTTCTTTGTTCTTGTTTTCAACTCTTTCATGTATAAGTCTAGGCAATATGGGGCAGGTGTTTAATAATGTGATCTATATGTTTCTTGTATTGAATGTTGGTCTTTTATCTGAGTATGGTTTTTGTAAATTGGGAATCATTGGGATGGTCATTTCTCGAGCATGTAAAATACTGTTGAGCGAGGTTGTATCTTGTTGGATTATTTCTCACTATGTAGGATTATTTTCCACTAATATTGTTTTTCACTTTATTTAACGAGTGAATATTGTTTAACGAGTGAGTTATTCCTCTAATGAGATACACTTTAACGAGCGATTAATTTTTATCCATGCGATTATTAACTTAATTGGATCAAGTTTTACTCGTACTAAGCGGGTTATTTCTCACAAAATAGGATCAAGTTTTACAGAGAGGGTATTTCTTTCTCAGTGGTATATCTCACCTCTTCTATAGGCGCGTGATCTTGCGGCGTGGGGGTGGTGGGAGTGTGGGGTGTGAGCGGCGCAGTGGGGGTGCGGCAGTTGTCGAAGTTGAGGCTCTGTACGCTGTTGGGGGTGCAGGCGATGTCGCTGTTCGTCAGACTCTGCGTCATTTCCTCCATTTGTTGACGTAGGTCGAACATCTGTAAGAAAAAATAAGTTTGACTTTATTTATTTTCATTTACAAATCTAAACTGCTAGGCCGATTATGATAAAATGTATATTACTCACTTAGTGTACTTTCATAAAAACTATACGCAAAGTATAATGTTAAGTATACGCCTTACAAACAAAAAATATTTTTCAAAACGATACAGGAATCGCAGATAAATTGGAATAAATCATTAAAAAAGAATAGATTCCGGCGAAATGAAAACTTCCTTTTTTTCAAGTCGATTAAACACACACCTGTCTAGTGGAATGATCGGACAACGTGTAAGTGTCGTCTTCATCTAAATCCTCCAACACAGCGATGTCGGAGTTGTTGTTCACTGACAACAGCGACGCGAGCGACTGCATGTCTTCATCACTGGAATACAAAAGTATATACTAGTAAAATAAACTAAAAACACATATACAGGATGTCCCAAAAGTACATGTATAAAGGTTACTAACACAGTAAATTATGTTATAGTCCAAAAACATTATACAGTAAAGCTGTTGTATTTGAAGCTATCATATCGTTTTCACGGGGGGGGGGAGGGGGTAAGAGATTGAATCTCCAAGTAGCTAGCTGTGAATAAGTTTAGGAGGGTAATGTACAGACTATTCCCTTTTAGTTTTGACAACTGTCAGTTTTGAGCTCCCTCCTCAATGATAATTGTACTGTCAGCTGTGGTCTATTGTATTGTAGTGGTTGACCTGCATACATAGGCGGTCACCTTGTGCGTGGCGTATACTCACGTGGCCTGTCCCTCCCGCAGCAGCACGCAGTGCAGGCTGAGGTGCACGGAGGCGGCGGTCACCTTGTGCGTGGTGGGATCGAGGTGCACGGAAACGGGTCGCGACGACGGCTCTAAGCTCGCGTACTTGCGCATGTTTATCGACGCCACCGCGAGACGGCGCCGCTTGCCTGTCACCGACACCTGGACATACAACACTTACATTAATACAGTACAGGTTACACAAGTTGTCAGTTGAGGGTGTAATAAACAGAAAGCGTGTGATTATACTCAAAGTTACGTAGAACTTTCAGTACGATTTTTGTTTAACAATACTGGTTCTCGCGTGCAAGACGAGCAATTGTTGTGGACACGAAAGACTCATTTTATCCCTGATGAAGTACACCAAATGTGAACGAAACTATAGTTGGACCTTTCCAACAATCAGGTACAAGTTAAAACACGTATTTTCACAAAATTAATCACAATATTTATTCATTCTAATTTCTAAATAAAACTTTCATTATGGGCCCATTTTGAATTTAAAACAATCATTTTAAAAAGGTTGAATATTGTGACCCTTTTTCGGCTTAGTACATCCCTAAACGATAACCCCGTATATAGCAATGAAATATAGAGAAAAATACGTCGAACCTCATAATGTAGCAGTTCTCAAAATTCAGCTGAACCAATTTAGACAAATAGTACTTACATCTTCAAGTACAAAATTCCAATCCTTATCTTCGAGCTCGTTGGTTCTCGAGTCTTTGAACAGAGTCACTGTAACCGTCTGGTTCTCGGGCACTGAGTAAATCACTGATCCTCTAAAACAAGAAAAATATATTTACATCGATACGTGTTTGTCCATTCAGTAGGGGAAATGGGGGCACAAAAAGGAATTAATATCTCAGTGAAGTTATTTCTAACTAAATGTGATTATGTTTTACAGAGTGGGTTGTTTATTTCTCAGTGAAGTTATTTCTCAATAAATGGGATTATGTTTTAAGAATAAGAATAAGAAATATTTATTGGCCTTTAAATAACATTCGTTACAGGCAACTTCTTCTTACATTTTAATTATTAATTACTTTAAAAAGAAACTTAACTAATAAATACTTTTATAGTTCTAAGAACAAATAGTTATTACTAACATTGTGTAATTGTTGTTCATCACACAAGAACGATGATTCCACAAGCTGCATTCACATATATTCACTGAGTTTATAAAAAGGATTTCTTTCAAAAAAATATTTTAATTTTTGTTTAAATATTTTAAAATTGAGTTCCATCGCGCTATTTGGTAATTTATTGTACATTAATATTTTGGTGTAAAGTCCCTGTTTCTTACACTTAGATAATCTGTTGACAGGCAGGACTCGCCCTTTTTTATTATTACGTGAAATTCTTTTTACGGTATTTCCGTATCCTCGTGTACCTCTAATAAACTTTACAGAGCGCGTCAATTATTTCTAGCGAAGTTATATCTCACTAAACAGGATTATGTTTTAGATAGGCTCATATGTTAAGCGACTTTCTCAATAGGGTTAATTGTTACCAAATAAATATCAGATCGTGTTCTCGGTGTTGTTTACATACACTTACTTTTTTAATGTTGTGTTTCATTCATTCAATCATTCATTCATTCAAACATCATTGAGTGGTTCAAGTTATTCACCAGTGATGTACTCACTTGAGAGGGTCTTTGAGCGACGGCTCCCACTCCAGTGGTTCTGTGATGACTCGCCGCGAGCGACGCGTCCATACGACGCTCAATTTGTTAGGTTTCCTGCAATATAATACATGTTAAGAGAATAAGCCCGGTTTCAACGGAAGACCAGCGCTGGTTGATTAAACCAGCATTATGTTGAGTTGGGGCCGGTTTGTGACAGAAAGCAGTTAATAAGTTATTCTATTATGAAAATTAAAATTAAAATTATTCTATTTTAAGCCGAAAGGGGGTCACTATACTCATCCTAAGGGACAACTTTCACTGTAGTACCTTCTGCGCCGCTGGTCCCGGGTTCGATCCCCGGACATGTCAAACATTTGTGTGCATGATCATGTTTGTTTGACCTGCGTATGGATGGGCGTTTATTATACCTATTTATAAGTATGTATATCAGTGATCAGGTTACCATAGCACAGGCTTTGCCTAGTTTGGGAGCTGGAGACCATTGTGTGGATGTTGACCCAAATTATATAATATGTGGTTACCATTTAGGTGAGGTCTGTAGATCGACGCGGTGGTAGGACGCCGTGTACTGGAACTTGGCCGCGCGTTTGTTCACACGCTGCAGCCTCTTCCACACCGACGCCATGCTCAGACGTTCTAAACAACAGACAAACAAACCACAAAACTTAATATATTATACGAAAACATCATCATCATCAGCCAGAAGACGACTACTGCTGAACATAGGCCTCCCCCTTAGAACGCCATTCCGAACGACAAGCTGCCATTATATGAAAACTCGTCATTAACAACAATAAAAAAAATTTAGCAAAGTAAAAACTAGGAAAGAAAAGAACATTAGCCTACACAGCCCTCTTCATAGGGAAAGCTCAACAAAAACGAAAAGCTTACAAATATGTACTAGATTATATAAGTAGAAATAGCAAATTTAAAGAATCCCCGGCACACAATAGAAATAAATGTTAGCTGTTATTTTATGGCAGCGGCTATCTTGGACGAATTTTCATTACACACAGCCAAGAACGCTCCCGTCTAACTCAGTTTCAAACAAACATAGACACATGAAACTTATAATACCCAGTCTTTTTTACGTCGGGGTTTAAAATGACGTCATATAGTGTGCAATAATGGTCTATCCTACTTGTTCTTTTCCCATTTGTACCATACAACTGTTCTATCCCATGCTAAATTTATGGTAGAAAGCCATTAACGTAATTTTTTGGATTAAACATCTAATGACCCCGATTCTGTCAGACCAAACTTACTAAACTAACCTAATTTGACAGTTCTAAAATTGTCACCACACTTTTTGTTTCTACGAGTGAGAAAAGGATGGATACAATTTTAGGAACATTTAGTTTAGTCAGTGTGAGTGGCCGAACTGGGGTCATAACAATGAATGTAACATACTTACAATATAAATAATATAATACGAACGAACAGTCACGATTATCGCCGCATTATCGGGCTGCTTCTGTAAAGAGGAAGGAAATGTTTATGTCATATTTATTTTGTTATTAAGCTTATCGGAGTACGGTCCCTACTCTTGTTGGGATATCCACGGAATATCTATTTTTTAAACTAGAGCAGTTTTACTATGTATGATGTGTGTTTGTTAGTTTCTCGCAAAAACCGCTGACCTAAATTTGTATGAAATTTGGTATGGATATAGCTTAATCTCTGCATTAACACATAGGCTACTTTTTATCCTGTATTAACGCGGGTAACACCGCAGGGCGCAGCTAGTATTATACTATAAAAACATTACTTGACACATTACTGATTCAAAAACTTCAAGTCTGTATGATCGCAAGCCCCTAGTTTGCCTTAGGGATGACCTGGCACTGTCCCGACAAACATACAACCATTCAAACAAACTGACAGAAAAAAAGAAAACATCGAAGCAGAATCGCTTCAATAAATCCGCATACATACCTTTACTCATCCCACACACTTGATAATCATATATAAGCATATTTTAACTTAGCATCCGCCTACCAGGTGCAGTTAAAACACTAGAGATCTCTTGATGATATCATCTCGCTACATCACCAGTTATTGGATTATGAACTCTATCATCAAGGTTTTAAGACTCATCTTGTGTTAATGACATTTGAATTAAAATAGCTATGTGGGTAAAATAGAATGCATTAAGATTTTTCGTTTATTTAAGGCTATGAAAATGGTCTTTGTAACATAGCATTTACCACTATGGGAGAACAGACTCAAAAAATAAAACAAAGTTTACCAAAAATTGTTAATTCTTATCTTTATCATCATCTCATGCTTATTTAATTAGATTTCATTTTCGATCTTGTGCCACAAGTGTTAAGATTACTTTTTTAACTTCATAAATTCAATCAGCAAAAAGTTATTGTTATTGAACTATCTCAATCCTTTAGGAATAGAGTTAAAAAAACTGCCCCAACATCAATGTAATAAAATTGTTATCGTGGCAACGCAGACCTTTTGACCTTTACAATAGAGGAGGGTTTCCAATCCAATCAATCGGTCAGGGCAATAAAGCTCTATTTAGGGATATAACTCTTTAGATAAGGCTATTTCTGTTCTCTTTGATGAGAGTATCATAGACAAATAGACTAGTTAAGTAACATGCTTTTTCTCACAAACTTATTTCTTACAATATTTAAGAGAGGAGAGAATAGTTCTTAAATTCATTAAATCAACACATTCAATTAAGTCACTGAGAAGCTTTAGGTGCCAAATATGTCTTTATGAGCACTTTCTTGTAGAGTGAGATGTGCTGTAGCCCAGGACAAGAGCATATCATTATAACTATGATGAATTTCACAGAGTGCAAACAAAGCTATAGTTGGATCTTTTCAACTTATACCTGTCAATACATGCTAAACATTTATATCTACGGATAAACAAAAAGGATTGTTATTTAAGAATATCTTATTTGGCAATAAATATATGTTAAACCCAGTGTTAGAACAAATATAAATAAAACACACTTTAGTTTTCTAACTAATAAATCATGCTAAGAGTAGAAGAGCTTAAAATACGTTATTATTTTTATAGTTCAGCTTATTTATTGGACAATGTCTGCTCAACTGCGTATTATATTTTTTTTCATCTGTAGCCATGCACTAAACTAACAGTCTTATTAATAAATGTCTCTCAACATTAAGAGTATTTTGTCTTGCATTGGCGCTAGATTAATAAGACAATAAGTATTTAAAAAAGTATTGCTATTCTATTTATTTATAGATCTATTACAATAAAGAATACAGCAATATTTCAAGTAAGATTGAATCATGCATACAAAAATAGATAAGTAATTATCTCAACTAGATGTTTTATACAGATATTGCAATTTATCTGTTTTTTATCTGGGTAATTAAATCACAGTAATAATTTTAACTCCCTAGATAAGGAGTGCTAGTTACCTTATCAGATCAGTCAATGTTAATTAATTTAATATTACAGTAGCACTGTGCTGTGTAATCTTTTGGAAAATTTAATAATATTAATTTAATTAATTCTGTATCTGTAGATTTTAAGTAGTTTATACATAATCCATCTGCTATTTTCTTTTTCAGTTGTGTTACAGAAACAGACAGGAAAAATTAAACAGACTTAAGTTTGATCCCAACTTGCCTGACATGACAAAATATTGTACATAAACGGGACAATAAGAAGTGAAATATAGTCAAACTTTGTTTTACTCTGAGCGTAATGTGCTCTTTGTAATGTGCTTCTGTGTGGTTCTAATGCATTTAAGAACTAATAACTTGGAACTGCATGTAGTTTAACTTTGTTGGTTAATTATAGGTAATTAAAATAGCTCTGCTATAAGCACTAGGTTCTTATATAAAAAAATTATCTAAATGTTTACTTTTTAGGCTTCTGTACCCAAAGAGTAATAAATGTGACCAGTATCTATAGAACTGTGATATCTACACAATTGTAATGCCACAGATGATGGATTTCTACGGTGGCTATAACTATAAATATACTAAAAAAAGAATAAGTATTTAAGGTGGGCTCCCATGGAACAAATGTGTTTTTTTTACAATATAAATAACAACAACAGGTAAAAACTTGAATTAATGTTGAATAGATTTGACTCGCACTTGGCTGATTTTTAATGAATATACACCAAAATTATGTACGTAAGTACATACTTAGCCTTCTATTGTCTTATCTTGATGACAAGACCCAAAAAATTGTGAAAAAAATCCTTTATAAATAATCTTGTTAATAAAAAGTTAAATAACACCTTTAATAATAATTGCAAAGTTAAAAACCTGATACTGTGAGGTCATGGAAGGTTAACTCTCAATACTTGTGTTCACAAGGATAATTGTTTTGCTTATATTACTTCCTGTTTCTCACTTAAAATATGTGAGAGGGAACTAAACTTCAATAAATCAAATTTTAAATGTAAATGTTAAATTACTTACTTATATATTATAGTAGTAGCTGTCACATAAAGCATTATTCACAACATAAATTGAATATAAAGAAGTTTCAAACTTTGAACCCACTTTTAGCCACTTTTACGGGTTGAAATTTTATCTCGATTAAAATCACGCTATTTGTGGGCATTTTCCGTTGTTATTATTCTCTTATTTCCTAATTGTATGAGGTAAATAAAAGGTTTTGTATTGTGTATTGTATTCTATTAGTAAAATAGTTTTTAGAGAGACTGCTTGTTTCAGCCAGCACTATACTGTCTGGGGCTGGTTTGTGACTGATAGTGTCCATTAAGTTTAGCATGTTATTATTTATACATTGTATTTTTAATGTTGTTTAGTGTTTCTAATAAATAATTATTTACTTCTACCTCGATATATTTTAAACTGATACAATTATCATCAGTGACTCCCATACTGGTTCATTTTTGGTGCAAAGATTGTCTATTGGAATTCAACTCAGTAATGTGGCGAGTGTAAAGAGCACTTTTGCTTATGGTATGGTCAGGGGCAGGTTAGTATAACATTTGATTAATATATTAAGTATAAATTTAATTGTGTTTAGAAGAATAATAATTTTGACTATAAAAAACATTATACAGTAATAACAATAGACATAAATAGCATTTTCCTTGAGCGCAGTAAGCAATGTAATTAGATAAGGGAGTGATAGTGACATGCCACTGACCACAGGCTACTGCTTCATTGGCATAATGACTCACAATCATTTATATTTATATTTTGCATGCTCTCTATACTTCTGAATAACAACAGTAATAGATTATGTAAAAATAGTAATAGAATATAAATCAATTCTCAAATTATAGTTGTTTACAAACATTGTTAAAAAAATGTATGTTTTATAATATTTTTATAGAAATGTCAAGAAATATTTTTAACATTTATTTTCATATTGAATTGACAACAAAGGCATTGTTTTACTACCTTTTATTGCCCTAATGCTGGGCAAAGATTTCTTTATGTTCTTATCTATTCTGAACTACAGCCCATCAGTCGTTTCTCTAATATAGCAAACCAAATAAATTATAAAACAATCATAAAAACCTATCATGTTTTTTATTACAATGAACCTATCTTCAAAAATAATCATTTCAAAAGGAAAATCATTCTAAGTCAATTTTAAGGTTTTGAACCTAAAAACACAGGTATCAATAATCAAACTAAGCTTAATATTAACATAGTGATGTCATAAACTTGGATAGAAAAGTATGAATGGCTAAATATTCATTAAAACATCCTAAATGTGACCCCAAGGTGATTATATTCTCAACTCTCTAAAGAGCCTTGAACCGAGCGAGCATTACCCTGCACATATTACATATTCATTACGAACATGACAAACAAACAAATATACGCACATTTTGGTTTATAAATAACACTAATTATAGAAACCCCACAAAGGTGCGACCTCATTATATCACTGTAGAGTAAAACTTAGTGTGATATCATCGCTTCCTCGTCGAATTGTTAATTAATCTGATCTGAGCAATGACCAAAAAAATACACTCACTTGAAGACCTGAAGATTATCGATACGGGAGCACTACTTTATCATTGGGGATATCAGGTTTTCTTACAGTTCACACTTGTAAATTATCACCGAGCACAATAAATGTTTATTTAACACACTGTCATGGACGTTTTTTCAACAAATACAACTGTTTTGTGTTAATAATTTAAATATATTGCTTAGCTGTTTCAGGAAAAGTTCCCATTTCCATTATTTGATAGTTGACTGACTGACGTTCATTTGACGATATGTCTGTAACTTGACTTTGACATTAATTTTTTCAAAAAATAAAATACTCGTTATTGCCGGCAAAGATAACGCAATATTTTCCTATTGTAGACAGAAAAAGTAACAGAGTTTAGATTTTGTCTTGCTTATCATTAACGCTAAAACAAGCATCATCCTTATGTAATAGGCAAGCTTATAGTTATTTTTTAATTAATAATAGGCTTGCATTTGGCTGCAACTCGCCTGATGAAAACGATATGGCAAGCTTGCCCTAAAGAAACCGATTCACTCGTGATTCGGTGAAAATACGTACATTATAGCTATCAGGAAAGAGAAAAGCCAGCGATGAGTTCCACAATATCGAAGTTTGCACAATAAAAGTAGACGCAAAGCGTTTTCTTTAGCTAAGTGTAGCTCTTTAATATGTAGTTAAACTAGCTGTTACAAAGCGGACAAAGAATTTTTATCGATGGCTTTACGGATGCCCAACACAGTTTTTATTCTGCGCATGTACCTAATATAAATTTTATAATTACACCTAACAGTCATAAAATATTACATTTTAACTTCAAAAATGAAGAATTTCACTGAATTATACACTCCTGTTTTCACTCTTAAATATGTATCGGAGCCACATTTTATCGTTTTAATAAAACTCAATGCTGCTTGGTACTTGGTAGATGTGCTAGTTGAGAATGCAACAGCATAATTATATCATTCAATACCTCAGCACATAGCTGACGTCACTTACCTACATCTAATATGTATGACACCAACTTTTGGCCTCTTGCCGTCCTGTATGTATCACATCACTATTCTGTGTATGTATATGTACCATGTTCGACAAATAAAGTATTTTGATTGTGATTCTGATTCTAGGTGTCTGCTGGTTGTGGTAGCCGTATATACCTAAAGATGTGCGTGTAAAGGGTCTTTCAGTTTTCAAGATTTTTATTAAGATTAGGACATGTATTTGACGTGAATTAAGCTAAAGAAATATTATATATTTCTGTCTAACTATAAATCCGCACCTGTCACATGTTTACAAATATTTAAAAACTCCTGTAAAAGACTGTAGAAGTTCATCTAACCATTTATTAACTCATATCGCTTTCATAATAATTGCTATCGCCGTTGTTGCATCAATAGCAGTTGCTTTGAATCTGCTGTCCTTTTCGCTGACACGCTCGGATCTATACACTGTAGCATAATGTTTTGCTGAAGTCTGTCACACAGATCTTAATACTTAAAAAAAAAGTACCTAAAAATAATGAAGGCGATTTGACTTGACATTACATGAATTTGTCGAAGAAAGAATGAGTAAAATGGGAAAGGAAAATGAATTAATATAGAGTTTATTTACAACTTAATTGTGAACCTATTTGTTCACATGTGTATATAAGATTATCACTTGGAATATTGAAACTTTCGTGATAAATTTCGACAACCGGTAGAGGTTATGTTATATATTTCTTCCGTGTTTATATTCCGCTGAAGTCATCGTTGTTGGTTATGAAATACTTGTTAAATTGAAAAAATTACATAAACAATGTCGAGAATACTACACAACCGTATGAGGTAAGCGTGGTCAAGTAAAAATAAATCAAGGTACACATGACTTCACTTGACATAGTACTACTTAATCGAAACACTGTTCCGTACTATGTCTCACGTATTTTGATTTCTTCTTTAATATTACCACTTTTTTGGTGAGTGTAATAAGGTTTGAACGTGACCTTGAGCTTAACATGTCATACAAATTTATTGATCTAAATTCTAGGAAATATACTTGCAACAACAGATACTAACTTGTATCCTTGTTAGCATTAGGGTTACTATATTTATCAACCCACTGAAGGACAGGAGTTGCTATTTTTTGTTTTTGGCTAGCTTCAAGCTTCCAAGATGTTCTTGAGAAATGTGAGACCTAACTAGCAGTGCTATTTAACTTAATACTAGCTAGAGACAGATGTGGAGAAGGCTGGAGGAGGAGGGCTATGCCTTGTCAAATTTGTTGCAGTATGACAATGTTATAGATGATTTACAACAAAAACTGATAAATTGGAAAAGCTTAATAAAGATTAACTAATATTGAGAATGCCTATAACTCCTTATTATTAATTTTCAACAGAACAACATACAAGCGCTCATCATGGACTGTCCTCGATACTCGAGCATTTGCATTCTCAGTATACACTGGTCGCAGCATGTTGCTGCACCGTCCTGACCCGAGCTGGGTTCACAAGAGACAGTATGGCATGCTGGTGGCACGGGCGGTGCGAGGAGTCTTGAAGATACGCTATCTGTTGCTCGGAGGGGCTGTCGGCGGCGGCATGACCTTGAATAAGGTGAGTCTAGCAAATATCTGAACTATATTATTGTTTTAAGGACCTACATTATAATAGATGCACAGGCTGGCATTAAATAGCAATATCTTATAGAGAATTGCTAACTTGTTACAAATATACATTTATTAAACCTATTACTAATAACCAAAAGAAAATAACTAAGCAATGTTCTATAACAATAATAGTAAGCATACAATACAACAACCACATCAGAGATTGCTTGATAGTGTTCCTGGTAAGTTAACATGCAGTTTAAGGCTCTTATATATATTTTTCTGTTTTTGTGTTCTAGTAAAAAGTTATGCAATTCTCAGGATTTATTTATTTAATTTGATAAATATGAGGTACTTATGACAGTTTATGCTCTATTATCCGGGAATGTCTTAAAATAATTGCTTAACATAAAAATGTGTTCTCTTACAGAAATATGTAGAATGGAAAGACGGCCTCCCTGACATGGGATGGGTGAACGATCTATTGCCAGACAATGAGCAGTGGAATAGATTCACAGCCACACTCATTAATGCCAAAGATAAAATTGGAGATCAGCTGCAGATGGGTAAGTCTTGTATAGTAGTTTTGGTTATGGGCATACTGAGCTTAAAGGCGTCAGTTAGTCAGCATTATTAACAATTTTGGAACAGAACCATATGAGATCATCGGGGTCACCATGAGTATTCTTGAAAAGGTAACATTGATCAATTCCTAATTTTAATATAATAGTTGTGAATTTCGGGAATTATCTATGAGCAAGCCACTCGGTCGCCAGATAAACCCGGATTGCCGAGCCGAACGAGATGGCGATCGGCGGGAGGCCGCGCAAGCCACGTCTCGTTCGGACTAGCAATTTGCGCCGTGAAAGGGAAAGCTTGTAGTGCGAGCTAAAAGCTCTTCCCGACTCAATGTTAGTAAAGCGCCGGCGGACGGCCGCGAGAGGAGCGAGCTGGCTGCATGTCGCCTGCATGATGGTTTGCTATATACAATTATATCAACAACTCCATACGTTATATTGGTGGCTGATAAAGTAAGGCTGACCTTTCTTATGATGTGGTTTATTTATTTTCTTGAAATCTAGGTTAGCCTCATAAAAAATAAATTTCATTATGATATAGTGGACCGCTCTTCGACCAAGTTTTCTCTCAAGACCAACACTCTTTACCAATAAAACTGATATCTCTTACACCTGCTCTTTTAGTAAAGATCTGACATTGTTTCTTCATTTCTTTTTGCATTACATTATTCGTCAGCGATTTTTCATTTCATCCAAATTAGTAAGTAATTTTCTGGGAATATATAAAATTGGCTACAACTGATAAAATCTGAAAATTTGTAGAAATTTTATACCAAATCAGTATCTTGAACTGATTTGGTATAAAATTTGGTTGGAAACTACTACTCAAGTAACAAAATCCAAACCGTGAGACGAAAGAAAAAATCGCGAGTTGCAAAGACTTTGCTTGCACAGTCAATATTTTTATGGATGTTATACATAATTTATCATCAACAGTCAAGAAAATGCTTAGCAAATGTAGGTAGCAGCTAGTTATATCTCAGTTACTACCTAATATTCCCTCCATTTGATCGGACCCCTCATATAAAAGAGACCTGCATGAGCACTCTAGCTGAGCAAGTGGCTCTAACAGCTGTGAACATCTCATGGCAGCTGCTGTGGCTTAATACCAAAATTCATACAAGTGACACACTGGACTTCACTAAATGTTGTACCTTATCAATTGTAGCAGTTATTAATCTCATCATATAGCTCAGTTGTCGCTAGCTCATGAACCCTTCATTCGATCAGATCCTCGTCTCAAAGAGGCCGGCATGAACCGAGCGCTGGAGCTGCGCGAGTGGCTCCAGCAGAGATACGAGGACGCGGTGGCAGCCGCCGCCGCTAACAACCAGCCCTCTGTCGGTAAGTACTACCTTATTATCGGTATTCACGAACTATTCAACGGTTTCCAGCAAATAGGTTATTGTTTTTTTTTTATTGAAGGTTAGGCTTTTGTTTGGCCGCAACTAGCAGGCTAGTGATAAGGATGTGAAGCGGCGATACGGCCTAAGATGGGACACGCTTGCCTAGAAAGAACCGATTCACTCGCGACTTGAAAAGACCTAGATTATAGTTATCAGGAAATAGTGAAGCCGGCAGCGAGTTCCACGATCTAGCAGTTCGCACAATAAAAGTAGACGCAAAGCGTTTTGTGCGAGCCTTGGGACCTTGTACCATGTACCGGTGTCGTCTGGCTGTATCTCTACTCGTCCGATGGTAAAATGGGGATGGGGGAATCATATTGTGTAATTCCAGGGCGCACTCTCCGAAGTAAGTGGCACTAGATATGAACTATTATTTTTTGCTTCAATTTGATAAGTTATAAAATTGGTCGATAATTTAATAATGCGATTAAATTGATTTTTTTTAATGTTGATTCAAATAATGATAATTTCTCAAAAAAACATACGCTTGGTGCCTACTTTTACTGTGCAGCTACGAGATTCTGTAGTTCGGTGCTGGCCTTCCCATTCGCCGATAAGAACGATCTAGTCAAAACAGTGTTAACACATAAAAAAATAAGTAACTATCTCTGATAAAAAATTCGGAGTGAATCAATCTCTTCTGGCGACCCTGTTACATTTTGGAGCACATCGTGGTTTTACATCTAGTAATTAGAGATCAAATGCAAGCTTAATTTGTTAAAATTTCAGCCCATTAAACTATCCCTGTAAATATATTTTAGTTTTCTACATTTAACAATAGCCTAAAAAAGATTGCTAAAGACAATAAGACTGTACGTTGCACTGCTATTGTATTGATAAGTATTTTATGTTGCAATGCATATTTTTTTAACCTTAAATTTTAAAAATCAATCAATGTCCGACAATTATCTTCAGCTGAAAGCGACATAGTGGCGGAATTAGGCGCATGTGCACTTCTGATTGACGGTACAAAGGTTGCGTCTCGACGTGTACCTGCCCCATTCACACACAAACACAAATATCTAAAACTCACAGCTCATTCAAGGTCATCGGTTCAAGTTGTTCACTGGTGATTGTTATAAAATCCTCTTTCTATATGTTTTGGTCCCAAAAGCACTGACTAGTAAAGGGATGTGTTACCATAACAGTGTTAGTACATTGTTCTACAGAGTCTCAGCCGGCCATCGTGAACAACCTGCAGAGCAAGCCGCCACCGAAGCCCGAACGACCTGCCAAAGAGGACTCTAATATATATGGTTAGTATTTTTTACATTTAGGAGTATTTCAATTCAACAGTTTTTTTTTTATTTGTTATTACTTTTTCATAATTTTCCAAATGAGTCCACTGGTGTCTCCTGGAAGTGTTTGGATGGGAACTACTTCCTAGGTGCTCTGATGTACATTTTTGATTAAAATCGGTCCAACTTCTAGTTTAATTTAGTATTTATTCTTTAGTTTATAAATTGAAGTTGGTCTTCACATTTGTAAAGTGGTCTACTTTTTGCAAATTTGTTTGTATAAATCTGCTATAACCTAATCGGATTTTTTGATTAGAAAAACGCGTCCACGCATTACAAGAGGAGGTGCTAGCGTTGCAGGCGCGCTACCAGCGCGAGCTGCAACGTCTGGAGCAGGAGAACAGAGAGTTGAGGCAACAGAACATGTTGCTGCGACAGGGACGGACACCGCCCGCCAGGAAGATCAAGGTACTTATTTTATAATACCCTGCAAGCATCGTGGTGGGGGGCGACCCCACCCTGCCCTCCTCACAAGCACTACCCCGCGAGAGACTTAAAAATTGTCATTGGTTCATCATATTTGGAATCACTCTCAGCTACAAAACTAACCAATTGCTTCCTTTGGGAGACCGCGTCTAAGATTAGGCCATTATCCAAGCATCTGAAAGTTATCCGAAATAATAATGAACTACAAGGAAGAAAAACCTATCAAAATAAAAAATTACTAGTTACCTCAAAGCTATTTGAAAAAATCCTTCTGTCAAGAATGCTTAGAGCCCTTTCAGAAAACTCGGTGATTCCTGACCATCAGTTTGGAATTCGACAGAAACATGGAACCGTCGAACAAGTAAACAGACTCATTGATGCGATTAGAAAATCCTTAGAAATAAAGGAATACTGTTTATCGGTTTCTCGATATAGAACAGGCATTTGATAGAGTATAGCACAAATGATTACTCTGTAAAATCAAGAGGATGCTACAACACTTCTTTGGCGTACTACAATATTACATACCTGATAGGATGTTTCAAGTAAAAGATGGCGAGTATACCACAAACTTCTATGACATAAAAGCAGGCGTCCCTCAGGGATCGGTGCTGGGACCTGTCTTATACACACTCTTCACGTCAGACCTTCCAGAAACAAAAGGAATTATGACTGCTACATTTGCAGACGATACTGCAATCTTAATCATTAACAAGGATCCAGTACTAGTCCAATACATGGCCTAGACAGAATAGGAGAGTTGTTAAAGAAATGGAACATCAAAACAAGTGCGTCCATCTACACAAATAACGTTTACGCTAAGGAATGGTTCCCACATGTTAAACTTGGGGCGGCTACATTGCCACACAACGACATAGTGTACGTGTAAGTACTTGGGCATATATCTAGACGATAGACTCACTTGGATGACCCACTTACTGAAAACACGAGAAAGCTTGAACTTCTCATACCGAAACCTACACTGGCTACTGGATAGAAACTCAGTGCTAAGCTCCGACAACAAACTTCATCTATACACATCTATATTAAAACCTATATGGACATATGGCACACAACTATGGGGATCAGTCTGCAACTCCAATACTTTTCTCGTTCAGAGAGCACAAAATAATATCATAAGAAACATATCAAATGCTCCATGGTTTCTTAGGACCACTAAATTACATGTCAGGCTGGAAGTTAACACCGTTGCTGAAAAAATAAAGCAATATGACTCAGACATTTTTGTATATTTTGACATATGCATTTTGATGAGCCAAATACAAAAAAAAAGTCTGAGCGTAAGCATATCCTGACTATCTAGTGAACCAACTAACCAGCATCAAGTATCCAAAAAGACTTAAGCGAAATCACATCAAAGAGCTATCAGATAGCAGATGAAATAAAGGATAGTTACTCGCTGGAGTTCTCATCCTGTAAGCCGATACTATACAGAACTAGTCAACCGTGATCGCAGATGAACCAAGGGTAAAAATAAATAAAAAAATATATAATATGTCCGGCTCAAATGGACCAATAAAGAACGCGGCATAGTCCTCAAGTCCTCTGTCCCGTTAGCCCTAAAAACTTCCCCTAGGAATGAAACTAATATATACTGAAAATGTTTTCGTTCTACTAATTGAAACTTTAATAATTTGCGCCATTTGAATTTGCCGGTAGTACGCCAAAGAAGCTTGGAGGCTTTATGATTTTCATTTGATAACGCCATCTAGTATTTTCCGGCGAACTACGGCCTTTTGGTTCTGATATCAGTCATTCCAAACACGTAACTTCTTAACGGAATTTTTGGTATTGCTTATTAGTGCGAGATTGTAATTTAAGAATCTCACTAATATTATAAATGGACTTGGGTGAGACTTGGTAAAGGATAGCTTAGACCCTAAATTAACACATAGGGTACTTTTTATCGCGGATAATTGAAGGGTTCCCAAGGGGTGATAATAATCCCAGTTAGTAATAAAGTCTTGCATATAAGATTTTTTTTCATTTCCAGCGGTCCCTAATTGACATGTACAGCTCGGTACTGGACTCACTGTCCGGGTGGGACGCGGGCGAGACCGACCGGCTGCCGCGCGTGGTGGTAGTCGGTGACCAGTCCGCCGGGAAGACCTCCGTGCTCGAGATGATAGCGCAGGCCAGGATCTTCCCTAGGGGCGCGGGCGAGATGTGCACCAGGTCAGTCACTGTCTGATCTACATGTACAGCTCTCTCACTTTTTTTTATTTTGGGATAAATTTTTCCTTGTTTTTTGTACATGTAAACATTTTTTTTCTGTTTACTCCTCATATTGACATGTACTTGAAAATGTTTATGAACTGCCGTTATGCAAATATTTTTTGATATATCTGAAATGAATAAACTCAAGATTATTTTAAAATTACTTGTATAATTCCAGGGCTCCAGTAAAAGTGACGTTGTCGGAAGGTCCGTACCACGTGGCACAATTCAGAGACTCTTCCCGGGAGTTCGACCTTAACAAGGAGTCTGATCTCGCGGATCTCAGGAAGTAAGACTTTTGCTGCACATTTCTTTTCCATTTTATTTTTTGTATTTCTTATTTTATCATAACTGTTTTTGTCATTATCATTATTTAGCTTCAAATCTTGTAGGTATTGCGCGCCCAATAATGCACAATCAATCATTCGTCTACATATAAGGTTTCCAATTTTTATGACGGACAATCCCGGCGGCGCTTTATCAGACGTTAATTTTCAATCCGTGCCGATAAAACACGAATAGCCCGACTTTAATAATTGGTAGCCAATCAATACTAGCGTTTGAGTGGGGCAAGTAGAAAAAAAATGCGTCTAAAGTATTTCCGTTAATAGTATCGACGCTGAAAGGTTATGATAGAAGGTAAGTGCGAGGCGAAGCCGTGGTCTATTTCTATTACTGTCACAAAGAAACATGATAAAGACGTAAATTAGTAAAATAGAAAAATAAAATGTGGCAGCATTGCCGCAATCACGGAATATCGGTTGTACAATAACGGCCGGCCATTATTAGCATGTGACGATATCTCAATTGCACGGCTCATATTATTCGGCCCGATAATTTGTGTACAATACATCACCGTTTAGCTGTACAGTTATAATCGTTCACCCTGATAATTCGTGACCAATTGGCTTCATATAATTGGCTGTTCAAAATCGGGCCAGCATTTAATCGACTGTGCAATATAGGGACTCGATGCGCAGCCAAGGAATCACCACTCCTGAAGCAATAGGAGTGGAATAATTGTGCGAGCGACTCAGAGCTGGGCTCAGTTATCTTAAGGAACTCGGCTGGTTGAGTTATGCTGGCACAGAGATATGTTACTATAAGATCCTCAACGCGCGTGCCCACTTTACTGCTTCTCGTTCTTACAAAAGTATTGCCATAAAACTATAATTCCACTGGATAAGGGTTATTTAGTGCTGCAATATTTTTTATTAGGTAGTGACCGCACAAAAAACAGTTATTTATATTATAATTCCCCCAAAAAAAAGGGTAAAATCAGTGAAATGCCTCTTATGAATACTCCCAAATTTCATAACACCCACTACGTAACTTATTTATTACTATTGACTTATCTGGCTCACAGATAGATCGGTCCATCCCACAGCCTCCGACAATATGGAGATTTGGGACAATCTGTATTAAGTCAAGCAAACCTCGATTTGTTCGGCTAACTTCTGTCAGATGAGACAGTTGACCAAACAAAAATCCGGCCACGGGAATAATTACTGAACATCGGTATCTCTTTCTCTTTTTTCACTAGTAAATCAAAATTATAGCATCTCGTTTACACAAGCTATGACGTACCTTATTGCAATTCGATCTGTTGAAATTGTTTGGGCTGGCGCAATACAGGCCATGCGTGAGGTGAGTGCAGGACATACCGCGGCCACGCTATGACTCTACTGTAGGTTGTTGTTGGTGCAGGGAGGTGGAGTTGCGCATGCGCAACAGCGTCCGCGGCGGTCGCACTGTCTCCACGGACGTCATCTCCATGTCGGTGAAGGGACCCGGACTACACAGGATGGTGCTCGTCGACCTGCCCGGGGTCATATCGGTGAGTCTATTATGTCATCATTGTAAAATATGTTATTTTAAGGAACGTGATGACACAAGCAATTGCAAGATATCGACCGCTTTATTCAATATGCCCACATTATTAACATAAGTTTCGCCGACTGTCCACCATGATTACTTTTGAACTATATAAAAATGTGTAAATTTAGTTTTTTTTTTATTAAGTAATTATAAATTCAAATGTAACGTAAATTCTCGCTTGTAACGAACGTTATTTAAATATTTATTTGTCATAATTTTAATTATAACTACAGAAATTTTTAAAATTAAATATTTTAGAAAAACCTATATTTAAACTAAAATGTAGGTTTTTCTAAAATAATTAAAGCGCGATTGTTCTGCTGCCATTGATCTAATATTTTATTATGAAAAAATAATTTTCTTGTTTAAATACCTTATATGAATTTGATGTCATTAACTAGTAGGTGCCGCCCGCGCCGTTGCTCGCGATATTAAATGGGATTTAAAAAGTTTCAAACTTTGAACCCCCATTTCAACCTCTAATGGATTAAATTTCCAGAAATTCTTTCTTAGTACTTCCCAACATCATATAATCGGGGACTGTTATCGATAAATGAAATATATGAAAACTATTGGTAAAATATCGATATTCATATCTATACGTCCTTAAAATATCGATATATATATCGATATTTTAACGACGTATAGATATGAATATCGATATTTTACCAATAGTTTTCATATATTTCATTTATCGATAACAGTCCCCGATTATATGATAGATGTATATTAATAGATAGATAGATGTATATAGATGTATATTAATAAAATTTATAAATTATGAGTAAAATAGTATCGGTAATTTTATCGGTACTCCATAACGATATGCCGCGAACGCGCGGTATGTATCGGTACCAATTAAATAAATACACATTAAAGAAGTTTAGATAATAATGTATTAAAATAATATATCAGTATTCATACCGATAAAGGGATACCCCATGTCCAATATGTTTATCGGTATTTTGATATCGATACCAAAATTATATCGATATTACAGTCCCTGCTTATAATAAATACACCCTTCAAATTTCATGTCTCAAGATTCAGCGGTTTGGGCTCTGCGTTATTTCCTAGCTAATAATTAGTCAGTCAGGACTTTTTGATATATTAAACTAGCGGACTCGACAGACGTTGTCCTGCAAAAACCTTCATACCGACTACAGCGCCATCTGCCGTTTTGTGAATCTAAACCATCCAGCGAGCCACCCAAACGCATACAAAAAAAAACATTCTAATCAGTCCAGCTGTTTAGGAGGAGTCACAGTGACATACACATACACGTACAGAATAGTTATGTATATAAATATAGATAAGTTGATGTTTTATTTGATTTCAGACGCAAACCGTAGACATGGCGTCCGACACCCGGGACGCCATTAAACAGATGTCCAAACAATACATGGAGAACCCCAATGCGATCATATTATGTATACAGGTAACTCTACTATAACGTACGCACCCACACATAACGTACCACTGCTGAATGAATTAATGAATGAATGAATTGTTTATTTGTTATAATCACAACATTACACATATCATTTACAATCAAACTTTATAAAGAATAAATTAAAAGATATGAAATAGTTATCACAACTCAGCAAAATGCTGGTTGTAACAACCAGCGCTGGTCTTCCGCTGGGGCCGGCAAGTGAAGAGTTAGGCTCGGGTCTCCCCTGTGATGCGGGTATAGGTTATAGTCCACCACGCTAGCAAAATTGCGAGTTAAAGACTTCACTTGTCTTGGAAAGTTTTTAACCTTATCCGAATAGCAGGTTTATATACGATGACATAAAAACGGAATAACGTGGTTTGCGTGTTCCCGGGAAATCTACATAGAAAATTAGTATATTCGCTACCACCTTACTAATATGATCACACGATTAAAATGATAACTAAAGAAATAACTTATTTGACGCACTCGTCACTACATTAATAGAAAAACACGGTTTTTTCTAATGTTATGTGTCAATGTCATTATGTATCATTTGTCTTATCTTTGTCATGTGTCAATGTCATTATGTATCATTTGTCTTATCTTGTCATGTGTCAATGTCATTATGTATCATTTGTCTTATCTTTGTCATGTGTCAATGTCATTATGTATCATTTGTCTTATCTTGTCATGTGTCAATGTCATTATGTATCATTTGTCTTATCTTTGTCATGTGTCAATGTCATTATGTATCATTTGTCTTATCTTTGTTATTATTGTTGTAGTGTCTATGTGTCTTAATAAACGTCTTCTTTCTTTCTTAAAGACAAGCCGGTATGACCGCAATAGCTGTAGCTTGCCTAATAGGTAAATTTATTTTAAAAAAATGTCCACACGATAGTGGTGGTATGAAATATGTTGTTTGTGGGTAGGACGGGTCAGTGGACGCGGAGCGCAGCAACGTGACGGATCTGGTGTCGTCGTGCGACCCCCAGGGCAAGCGCACCATATTCGTACTCACCAAGGTGGACCTCGCCGAGGAGAACCTCGCCAACCCTAACCGAGTGAGTGCTTTCTATTTACTCAACTAACGTGTTTGATGACCCGACCCTTGTGGACTTTACTAAATATGTACGAGCTATTTTGTAGTGACCATGAAAAGTTTTTAGCAACTAAATTGACAACATTTAGTATATCAAAATTATTATTTTGATTAGAGATAATGTAATGAAAAGTTGATACAAAAGAAACCCGATTGTTGTGTCACTTTCTTCCGAGTTATTTACAAATAGCTGATGAAAAACAAATGTCGTATATATATATATGCTAAGACCATCAGATGCTAGCAATAAAAATATTATCTACTGTCTTCTGTGAACCAAAACAAACAAAAATACAGATAAATAATGACGTAATTTTTTTACGAGCTTTTGACGAGAATAACATTACGCTGAACTTCTCTTATATTTTCAAAAATCTCAAAAACGTAATTATTACACACCGAATAAAAAAAATAGGAGTACGTTATGTTTCATTTGTCTTTCCGTTACAGAAATAAAAATGCGAGATTAAAAATTTGAAATGTTGTCAATTGCGTGTACTCGTAACGTCTTTTTACTTAGTTTTGTGGAATGCGCCTTCAGAGTTACATAATGCCAAAAAAGAGCTTATACCTGCAGTGGTTGTACTGAACATTCTATGATGATTATGAATTTATTTAACATTACTCCTGAGCACAAAGTATAACGTCGCCAATGTACTCGTACTGTAGATCCGTCGCATCCTGGAAGGCAAGTTGTTCCCGATGCGCGCGCTCGGCTACTACGCGGTGGTGACGGGGCGCAGTCGCCGGGACGACTCCATCGCCAGCATACGAGAGTACGAGGAACGGTTCTTCAGATCCTCCAAGCTGTTCAAGTGAGTTCTCCGACGTTTTATGATCGAATACTTCATTGGCCTTCCACAGTTCCTCAGTGTTCTAAAGAAGTAGCAAGTAAGAAGATTGTAGCGATGATGGTCGAGTGGTTAGTGGAGTCTGAGATGTTTCGTGGGATCAACCTAGTACAAAAGTACTTGGTTCGATCCCACGAAACATGCAAAAAGAGCAGGCTTTTTTTGGCAGCTATCGGTGAAGGAAAACATCGTGAGGAAACCATAGCATGGTGGTAGGACGTTGCCTATCGCTCGCCTGGCTAGCTACCACCCTTAAATTGTAAAAGTCTGTCGCCAAGTACCTAACGGTGTGGTTCCGGCGGCCTTCCTTGAGAGCCAGTGTATTCCGGACTGCATGCTCCATCTAGGGCTGCAGTATAGCTGACTTCCGTGCTCGTGCGAAGTTGTGGTCAAATGACTAGCTATGTAGGATTAAAAATAAGTGTAAGTTCTTCAGATCATCCAAACTGTTCGATTGAGTTCTATAACTGTATTGTGCTATGTTCTCATACTATAGACAGGGTAGTATTATTGTAATAACTTTGTTCCAGGGATGGTCTAGTGACCCCCTCCCAGGTGACGACCCGCAACCTGTCGCTGGCGGTGGCGGAGTGCTTCTGGCGCATGGTGCGCGCCTCCGTCGAGCAGCAGGCGGACGCGTTCAAGGCCATGCGCTTCAACCTGGAGACCGAGTGGAAGAACTCCTTCCCTAGGTGAGGGCTCCAACCATTCCAGGGTCCAGTGACTGTGCCGACATGTTGCTGGCAGTCGGGTCGGCCCTAGGTCTGTATGGATGTTGGATGGATGGGCAGTTGATGAGGTTTGATGACCATAAGGTCGATGCGACAAGCTGGCACATGCCTATGGACTATTTGTGGAGATGGTTTCAGGGATTTGACATCCACAGGACTAGACACCAGGCAGCACTATATCATATCACCAAGAAATAGATTAGCTAAATGTAAGAAGCAGGGGCTTTATACCAAAATACTGATGTACAATAAATTACCTAATAGTGTAATGGATCTCAATTTTATTACATTCAAACAAAAATTGAAGTATTTTTTTGAAAGCAATCCTTTTTATAAACTCAGCGAATATATGTGAATGCAGCTTGTACGAGTAGAATCATCGTTCTTGTGTAACGAACAACCATAGTGAAATATTAATAATAACTAAACAAAGCAATCATAATGTAAATATTTGTCATGAGAACTGTTAAACTAAGCACTAATATAAAGTAATCGTATATAAATGAGATTTGTAAGTTAAATTTTTTAAGTAATTATTAATTCAAATGTAATAAGACTTGCTGTAACGAACGTTATTTAAAGGTCAATAAATATTACTTTACTTTATCTAATGACGCGTATGGTTCATATGTGCGGAGATGAGAGCAGGAGAGCAGGTGCGCTGTGGACGAAGTCTAGCGAGAGAATAAAATACTCGATTCCAAGTTCCGTGATTTATTTACAAAATACTTCCCCTCAAGCGAAGGGGTTCACGATGCGGCCCGGTCTCGTGAAATACGGCCTCGCTGCCGCTGTCTGGTACGCTGGCGGTGCAGGACTCAGCGGGGGCAGGACCGGTCACGTAGGCTTTGATTCTCGTTTTTGGCACCTTCGCTCACTACATTCAGCCGGTTTTAATCGATCAATAGAGACGTTCGACGTACCAAGTGGCAACTGCAACTCGTGCCGCCAGCACGGACATATCCGCTGCCGAGTGTTGATGTCGATGACGCATGGTGTTCTACATTTAATTTTGTATTGGTGTTGACAGACAGCGCGAGTTGGACCGTGACGAAGTGTTCGAGCGAGCGCGCGCCGAACTACTAGACCAGTCGGCCGAGCTGTCCGCCGTGCCCGCGCCCGTCTGGGAGCAGAGACTCAACAAGGTACGACTAACCTCACCGACGAACGACTCGACTCACCCGCGCGCGCCTTCTCTGTTCTCTTTCTCACGTCTGATATTAGTCTGGATGTGTGTTACTCCCGCACAGGTTTTCACTTTACAACCAATATGAAATCTATCAAACCGGGCCGCAGAATACAGGCTACGTATAGTTCGGGGTCCACAGTAATTGTTAATGCTATATTTTACATATTTTTTTTTAATTATGAAATATATAGAAAATAAATGATTTTAACACAATAGATATAACCACAGATTTTGAAAATCATCAATCATGTACTATTTCGTCATTTGCAGGCGTTATGGCACGCTGCCGCCGATGAGGTTTTCGAAAAAATATACCTACCCGCCGCCGCTAACGCACAGGAGGACGTCGGTGAGTACTCACTTTCATCAAACATACAGTATAAAGAACCCCGTTAGACATTATCTTCCTTTTCAATTTACTTTCAACAAGGAGAACATTCTCATTTCAAGAATTATTTTATAACGTGTCTTATCCAATCTCTCCGAGACCTCTGGTCTATTTTGTTTTTTTTTAGTTTGACGAGGTATATTTCTGAAGAGGACCTCATAGACCTTAATAAATAAAAATAGCTAAAAGTTGTGAAACTTAAGTTCGTGGCGGATGTTCCAACACGTTAAACGTCTCTCATTAACTATCCTGTTTTTTACTATCCCAAATTAAGTTATCCTATAGATTGAGTTCCTTTCCTTTTTTCCTTTCCCACTGTCAGCGTTGCGCATCCCTCGACAGATCAAGGTACAGAAGTCTGAGAGCGGAACGTTGCACGCGCCCGAGTTGTGGACAGACCCTTACGATATTAACTATAGTGAGAATTACATTATTTTATATTCATCGGCAAATAACTTGAACCAGTGACCGTGACTACGCAGTGACGAGTCTTAGGTGTTTTTGCTTGTGTTTGGTGATGAGCGGGTACTCGTAGAGACGCGGCCGTACGCAACACACGATTAGAAACGTGCACGTGCTAGAAATTTCCACTTATTATTTCCCTATTTCGCTTTCAGTTGAAGATGTTTGCCGAGTCTTGTAAACATTAGTAGTTATTGTGGCTAGTGCGGTCGCAGCTGTAATATAACCTGTGTACATTAATGGTATTTAAATATTTATTTATATTTACCGCATAGTAGAATTAAGTAAAGTATCGTAAATTTACATATATGTTAGTTATCGCAACATTAATAATGTGTTTTCAGGCTATCGTGTTGCATTGTAGGATAAAGTCAAAGTATAAACCTAAAGTTGGCCATCATCTGGAGATCCTGCATCCCTATCTCCTGCAAGTTCATTGAGTAACGGTCTTTGCCCACCTTTTTTGGGTGCATGCGTAAAACATGCCCTGTGCATTTCATATTTTGGCAGTTTCAGTTCCCACATCGACTATCCTATTTCTTGATCGTTTTGTCATCATGCGGATTGTCTATTATTTTAGTGCCGAGGAATCTGCGCTCATTGCTCTTTGGCAAACCTTCTGTTTGGTCTTTTGACATTTGGTCGATGACCTTAACTGAAACCTACAGATTAATCATACAGTCGTTATCGATATGACGTTGGATTACTCTCTCCTGACTGTTTTTGAAGGAAACTTCTTGGACCAAGTAGATGTATTCATCGAAATAGTGTAAATCGATGTAGATCTTAGAGCTACTACTTCTTGGTCATCCACTCTCGACCTGGCCGGTTTGAAACTATGCTTATGATCAATGGAAAACAATTAGAACTAAAATCCTTGGCTAAACAGTGCAATTTTTAAAGTTTCTTTTAGCAAACTGTAGTGAGCGGGGCAGGGTTACTCGACACGCTACCGGTGATTCCCCCACCACGCCGATTAAATTTTAGATGCTTTTTCGTTTACCACGCGTTTATACGTAAATCAGTATTAACTTGTCAATTTATCACCAGACAAGTTCAACACACTAGTGGACATAAAGCTCCGCGAGTGGGCGGAGTCCGAGCTGCCGACCGCCTCCATCCGCGCAGGCCGCGAAGCGCTCCGGGAGGAGTTCACGGAGCTGATGACACGCACCAACGACACCGACCTCATATACGAGCCGGTGAAGAGTGACGCGGTGGAGCAGGCGCTCGACAGACACCAGTGGGAGGAACGGGCTCAAGATGTGAGTATTGTACATATAGCATTGTACAGGGGTCAAACGTTGACTGGGTCTTGTCGCTGGCTCCATTATAACCAGGACTGTCACATTCCGTCGACGCGACATTACGTACTCGTAAACCGTGCGTTTTAGTCCCAAAGAACATATATACTATTTTTGTCAATGATGCATTCGCCGTGTTACCGTTTGAGTAAATAACACAACTACAAAGAAAAACATTGTAGTACATACAGTGGCCGGATACCAGTAACGACTTAGAACTAATAGCGATGTGTTGGGGGAAAGTATGTGCGTGAGTAATGCTGATTGATTGCCCACCGGTCATGTCCCGACGAGCACCCCGCCCCGCACTTTAAAGATACCTAAAACTCTTCACAACGCACTCAAGGTCATATGTCCAAGTTGTTTGCTGGTGAATGTCTCCTGTCCACTGACTTGTATTACACAAGTACGCTGAACTTCAGATAGTCAGTGACAATGAATCCATTTAATCTCAGACATTTTGGAATATTTAGTTAATGTTTGTGCATGTTACATAGAGCGCAAGTTTATCCTAGTTGTGGTTACATCTTAGGTGCTGAGAGTGCTTCAACTGAACGCGCTACAAGACCGGTGCGTGAGCTCGCGCGCCGACTGGGACGCGGCCGTGTCGCTCATGGAAACTGCCCTCAAAGACAAGCTTGACGGAACACACCAACAACTCAAACAACTCACCGGTATGTACGTTTTTTTGTCTATTGTACAAGAAAAACCCGTAAAATACTTACCTTGATATCATTACAATCTAGCCTAAGCCAAAGGCTAATAAGTAATTTTAGTTTAACTTAATCGTCTACAAAACAATGTCTCCAAGAATTTGTCCATCGGCAGTTTTCTTATTACAGTTGTTAAGGCGAAAACATTTTTTAATGTGTTCTTAGGTCTTAGTACTATCGCTATTTTAATTGCCGGTATGAACTGGGACAAAAGAAATAAGTTTTGTTTTATCACAGAGTTTATAGCTTTTGACTGTGATGATTTAGTCTCACTAATCCAACGATTATCTTGAAACCTATCAATTATTCTATCTGTACTCATACAATACTCTAGTAAACGACAACTTTGTATTGTTTATTTGATATTGAGAGATATGACGTTTGAGGACGTACGTGACGTCACCTCTCGGTTTCACGGTACAGGCATCAGTTTCTAACCAATCTTTACGTAACTTGGTGTAAAGTTCTACTGTCTTTTGGATTTTTATAGCTGTCGGAAAAAGTTAAAGGTTCATAACTACCAGACTTTTTTTAATAATTTATTTTTATCCTGAACATCTAGGTATTTTACCACAAGTTTGCACGAGCATGGAAGTCAGCGACACTGTAGCCCTAGATGAAGCATGCCTAGTCTGAAATACACTGGCTCTCAAGAAGGCTGCCGCGAACGACGAAAAAGGATTATGTTTTTCGAGTATATGTATGTATGTATATTTCTTTGGTACGCCTTAGAGACTAAACGGCGTGTCGTATTTTGATGTGTGTGGTGTCAATAGATTCGTCTCAGTCGTGAGAGAAACTAGGTGCATCAAAAAAAAAAATATAATTATGATACTCAGGTTTAACAATTTAGTAACGGTTTAGAGTTGTCGGGTTTTTTCGAACTCGCTTGTTTTTAAAATCTGTTGTAAATTTTTTTGTAAGTCACAAAATGATTGTAATCATGAGGTCAACAGTTCGCAAAAGTACTAGTTCATTAGTTGTTTACTACCAGGTCCCGGGTTCAAAGAGCGCTGGTTGTACTGGCAGTCTACATCCGATGAGCAACACCGCCGCTGGGAGGTCAGGGCTGAGTTGGAGAGACTCGGAGCGACGAGACCCACTCTCTTGTACGACGAGGTAAGCCGGTGATAGGACCAGCCCCGGGGGGATAAGGTTAAATGACACCACAAAGGATACTAGAATCAAATGCCTACAAAGAATAATCACATTATAGCAAAGGTTAATTATTTGATTTGGTTAGGCATTTGCCTATAAAGGATAATCATATTCTTGTAAGGGTTAATCAAATGTCAACAAAGGATGATCACATTCTTGCAAGGGTTAATCAAATGCCTACAAAGGATAATCATATTCTTGTAAGGGTTAATCAAATGTCAACAAAGGATAATCATATTCTTGTAAGGGTTAATCAAATGTCAACAAAGGATAATCACATTCTTGTAAGGGTTAATCAAATGCCTACAAAGGATAATCACATTCTTGTAAAGGTTAATCAAATGCCTACAAAGGATAATCACATTCTTGTAAGTGAATTAAAAGTTAATTAAGTTAAAAGGAAATTATTGAATGTTGCCAGGTGGTGGCAGTGCGAGACAACCTGAGACGGAAGGGCATCGAAGTAGATAACGACTACATCAGGGAAACGTGGAAACCTATTTATCTCAAGTGAGTACTGAACATTAGTTAGTAAGGACATCTGGGGCCTGATTCGCCGTGACCACTAACCACGTAACGCGGGGTTGTTACGTTAAGCTCGTGGTAAATCTTTGAACAATATTCCCGAAGTCAACGTCAAATTTTATATCGTGCAGTGACACGAACGCGCTCGTTTGTTAGCTGTCAATTTAACATGTTGCTCTCCATCATGTTAGAGGCGCGTTTCTTTTGACCGAATTTTGGGATTGCTAATAATTTATTCACGTAATCCGTTTCTAATATTCTGGCGTTGTAAATTTCTGGCATGCTCGTAGTGCGTTGAGTCAGCGTGGTGATTGCGGTCTCTGCAATAACCCCCCAGAGGGACATACGTATGTTCCTCTGTAAAAGCGTCAATGGTCATTTTTTTACAGAATGTACATACGAGTATTACGATTATTGATGATTATATCCTTAGTGAAAGTGAACAAAAGAAAATGCGGCTTTAACTCCGTATTTTATTGAAATAAACATAGCCTTACATTCCTTAACACATATTTAAAAGGGTTCACTACGCTAATTCGCTAAGCAACAATTATTTCATCCAATGTTTTATAAGACTAAAGTTTAAAACGGTAGGTATTTCACGTACGCATGTATCCACTGATTTTTGTCATTGTTGAGTTTATCGGCATACAACTTCTTGCTGTTGGCTAGCTATTTTGCGCCAGCTATTTCATTTTCACATGCCTTTTATACTTATATCTTCGTTTATATATCCGTGAGATGAGGAATTTTAATATTAGGTACTTATCACTAATAAGTATAACTAGGAATGTAGAAAATGGATCTGCGGATCCCCGTGCAACCGACTGTCAATACTTGTAAACTTGTTCTCGCATTTATCTTGCTGCTTTTTATGTAAAAAACATTTGTCACTTTGTTAACTTATAACTTTACATATTTTGTTGTAGTTGATATTAAAACGAGATTGTGACAGCATGATGTCAAATCACTTGACTATTTTACTGTCATAGCGAAGTTCACAATTTCGTTCAAAACTATATTGTAAAAAGTTTTGATTCATTAAAATAAAGTTTAACATTTATTTTCGTTTTAATACTACAAATTGTCGTACGAGTAAGCATATACTTAATGTTTTTTCAGTCATATAGAGATAATAAATTCATTTCAGATTGATTTTTATCAATATAATCGCTATTCTCAAAAAACCGGTACTTGTCTGTTTAAACCGGAAGTATGATTTTTTGAACGTAACCGTGTTATCGATAAAAAGAAAACAAAGAGCATAGACAAGCTATCTTGTGGCATACAGAATAAAGTTTTGCACATGCACGTCATGGCGCGGTCGAAAGGACGTGTTTGCGTCTCTAGCATGTTATGACGTCACGAGTTTCGAGCATGATATCTCGTGGTCAATAGAGAAACGGGCCCCAGGTTTGAGTTTGAACTCGCCCGATATAACCTACTGGCTGCTCTCCACGGTTACTCGGTGATATTGAAGCTTTATTTTTGAGAAATTAATTTAGAAATCGGTCCAGTAGTTTTTACGTTCAATTGTTATGTAAAAAAATATAAATCTTTCTTGTTTGCAATATGAGTGTAGACGCAGCCGATATGCACATGTTGTGTATCCACGTCGCGAATGACTCTGGCTTTTCAAAGCGAGCTTTGATAACATGATACATTAAACTTACCCAATTTTATATCAGTTCTTGTCAGGACTCGCCCCAACATATAAAAGGGTGCTTATTATTCTCTGTTAATATTTCAACACGTAACGCGGTCGCGTAATTTTAATCACGTGAAACGATATTCACCAAGCCAATGTAAAATTTTATATCGTGCCATGGCAGGGAACGTGCTGTTTTTGAATCATTAAAAATACGCATTACGTCGACACATCGTTAAAAACAAATGCGTTTTCAGCAAATTCATTCATTAGAGAATAAATGCCCGTTATCTTCTTCTCTATATATATAAATAAATTGTTGTTCTTTTGTATCGCTAAACTACGAGAACGGCTGGGCCGATATAGCTAGTCTTAAAACGTTTGTTGTATTCCAGGCAAGGTTAAATAACTGTTGGGCGGTACGAAGTTCGTCGAGTCAGCTAGTCTTTTTAATAAAATTGTTTTATATTTATAACTGTAGAAACTTCCTCCAGCGGGCGTTGACTCGCGCGCGGGATTGCAGGAAGAGCTTCTATCTGTACAGTCAGCAGAATGGCAATGGGGTGAGTTCATTCATACACACACACACACACACACACACACACACACACAATGACAACCAACAATACGTTTAGCAAGTTGTTAGAAGCGAGTTCGAAATAATCCAACTGCTAAATCGTTAAACCTGTGTACCATACTTAATTTCTTTTTTTTTATTTTGATATACCCAGTGTCACTCTCACGACTAAGACGGAATGTATTGACACCACTCACATAAAAATACGACAAGCCGTTTAGGCTCGAGGACGTGCCAAAGAAATAAACTAATATATTATATATAGGTACACTCGAAAAACGTAACTCTCCTTCTTTCGCAGTCCATAAAAACACAATAATCCTGATACACATAAAAGTAACAATCTAATTATAATTAGTTTAATGTTTTATTTTATTTAATTCCGTCGTGTGGTTTGGATTAAAATCAAAACAACTGAGAATATTCATATACAAATATATTATTGTTGGTTTGGTTTCCACCAAGTCACAAGACAAATATCGCTATCATATTTGTATCGGAGCACATGCAGACACGATTATGTTGACTACGTGCACACTAACACACACAATACATACACACACAAACATAAGTGAAACGTTACTGTGTAGCCAGGGTCATCGGGTACAGGGTTATCGGCTAGGGGTGTACTAAACCTAAAGGGAGTCACTATACACACACTCATGAACAACTTTCTGAATTCGAAAAAAAATTCGGCTGTTTCATACATTTTGTCGACGACAGATGAACTTTTTCTATGGAACATATGTTTTTTTTTTCTCGATTTCGTGGTTGGTACCATAATGAAACTTGTTCGTAATGATGAGTATATTTACCCCCTTTCGGTTTAGTACACGCCTAACAAATGACCCGGTGTATATGTGTGTGTACGTGTACACAGAAGGAATGCTGCGAGGTGGTGATGTTCTGGCGAGTGGCGGCCACTCTCCGCACGACGGCCAACGCACTACGACAACAGATCGGCAACAGAGAGGCGGCGAGACTCGACCGGGACCTCAGGGAGGTGCTCGACGAGGTACACATACACATATATACAATGACAGGGAATGACCGACTTGACTGAGGAGGGAATGAAAGACTTGACTGAGGAGGGAATGAAAGACTTGACTGAGGAGGGAATGACAGACTGGACTGAGGAGGGAATGAAAGACTTGACTGAGGAGGGAATGAAAGACTTGACTGAGGAGGAAATGAAAGACTTGACTGAGGAGGGAATGAAAGACTTGACTGAGGAGGGAATGACAGACTGGACTGAGGAGGGAATGAAAGACTTGACTGAGGAGGGAATGAAAGACTTGACTGAGGAGGGAATGAAAGACTTGACTGAGGAGGGAATGACAGACTTGACTGAGGAGGGAATGAAAGACTTGACTGAGGGGGGAATGACAGACTTGACTGAGGAGGGAATGAAAGGCTTGACTGAAGAGGGAATGAAAGACTTGACTGAGGAGGGAATGAAAGACTTGACTGAGGAGGGAATGACAGACTGGACTGAGGAGGGAATGAAAGACTTGACTGAGGAGGGAATGAAAGACTTGACTGAGGAGGGAATGAAAGACTTACTGAGGAGGGAATGACAGACTTGACTGAGGAGGGAATGAAAGACTTGACTGAGGGGGGGAATGACAGACTTGACTGAGGAGGGAATGAAAGACTTGACTGAGGAGGAAATGAAAGACTTGATTGAGGAGGGAATGAAAGACTTGACTGAGGAGGGAATGAAAGACTTGACTAAGGAAGGTATCACTTGACTAAAAGAAGAATGACTCATCTGAGAATTAAATAGAAACAATACTACAAGATGCTGCTTCATCTATATATTTTATGATACTGTAGCTTAATTCAGGTCTGAAGGGGTTTTACAATATTAATCAATAAACGGACATTGTTTTGAAAAAAAATTGTTATTGGGAGTCTTTTTTTTATCCTGCACAGCTAGACATTTGACCCGGGACGACCGCGGGAGTCAGCGATACTGCAGCCCTAGATGGAGCATGCCTAGTCTGGAATACACTGGCTCTCAAGGACGGCTGCTGGAACACACCGTTAGGTGCTTGGCGACAGATTTTACAACTTGAGGGTAGTAGCGAGGTAGGCGAGCGATAGGAAGCGTCCTACCACCACGCTATGGTTTCCTCACGATGTTTTCCTTCACCGGTAGCTCAGTCGGTGAATGGGAATACAGTGATAGTATTAAATATTTATAACGACTTGCTATCAAGTAGTTGTAAACGAGTCCTCACTCGCTCACTCGTGCCTTCGAATCTAACTAACTGTTTGTGTTCAGATGGCGGCGGATCCAGATCTCAAGAAGAAGCTGCTGTCTGGCCGGAGAATAGAATTGGCTGAAGAACTCAGTGAGAATTTATCATATTACTTTTTGTCATATAAAAATACGATCAAAAATTCAATGTTGAGATAATAGCTGTTTAATTTAGTAGTTCTGTGAACAGTTGACCTCGCGAGCTTAATTTTTTTGCGGCTTTATGTCTGGATTTCTTTTTGAGCCAATTTATTCGACTGAATACCGCATGCTTGTACAGAATAATAACATTGGTATAATTGATGGTATAAAAAAATTTTTATTCATAATTTTCTTATATACCAAAATTCTCGTCAAGATTATTTTAAAACGCAACCTGTACGCGAGTACCAACATTTTACTATTAAGTAACTTTTTTTTCTTTGTTGTAACCTTTAACCGTTTGTTGTACTAAAGCAATGGACAAATAAATAATTTTGTTTATATATTCCAGAGAAAGTGAGACAAGTGCAAGAACAGTTGGAAGAATTCATAGAAGCTTTGAACAAGGAGAAATAGAATAGTATTTATAGTAACACGTCATAATTATAAAGGTGCGCCTTTTTTATTACCGTCTTTAATAGAAAGTAAAATGATGTGCTGACCCCATCTAGTGGGATTATAGACAAAACAATAATTGTTATTATTTTTATTGTCTGTTTGCACATTTGTTGGGTGTTTTCACTTCTCCGAAATAAGAGAAATCGTAGTTTGAAGATAATGTAAGTGTCATTTTATATACGAGTAGGACGACTTACTTGCCTTTACTTGTTTATAATTAATAATCAAAGAAAATACTAATGAACAGTAGAAGGGCGCACCTTTGTGAGTTTACGTATCTGGGTCTAGCTGGCATTTTACATAAACGCTATTCATAATTATTCTATAGACAAACGTGTTACTTCTGGTTGTTGCGCATGATAACGTGACGTATTCATAAATTCAACTATAGAATACTTTTCTAAGATAGTCTATGTAAAATTTCAACTAGGCCTCCTATATATTAATTGTATAGTTTACTATTGTCGTTTTCTCAAGACACTGTCGTCAATGTACATTCACTGTAATAAACAGGGTTATCGGCTAGGGGTGTACTAAGTCGAATGGGGTCACTATATCAAACGTAATTAACAACTTTCACTATGGGAGCGACTCAAAATTCGAGAAAAAATAATCAGCTGTTTCATACATTTTGTCGACGACCGATCAACTTTTTGTATGAAACAGCTGATTTTTTTTCTCGAATTCAGCGTCAGTTCCATAGTGAAAGTTGTTCCTTACGTTTGGTATAGTGACCCCATTCGGCTTAGTACACCCCTAGCCGATAACTCTGTATATATATATATATATATATATATATATATATAAATATGTACTAATAATGATGTTGTACATTTTAAAATATATTTTATTAGATGATAATGAAATGGTAATTGTTATTAGTTCTAGAACTTACATAATATTAGTGATTCGTTGTTGTTGTTGTAGGGACACGTTCATTATATTTACAATGACAACAATAGTTCTATTCTACATTCAATGAACTATACTGTAAAAAGAATATATTTTAGATTTTTTTTCAAAAATTACTTTTAACCACTTTTTTCATTTGTTCGGATAAGCTTTAATGTAATTAATATAAATCTAGTCGGAACTAATGAAGTTTATAGGTAATATCAAATTTTCACGCTAATCTGTAGATTCATTATACATAAAGTAAATGTTTTTTTTTTTATAATTACGAAAAATTCAGTGTAACATGACAAAATTATAATGTACTCATAGAACTTACCTGTTATCATGAAATTGTTGCATAAAAGGTAGGTAGTGACACCGATTCTGTCAGGCCAAACTTACTAAACTAACTAAATTTGACAGTTCTAAAATTGTCTCCTCTCTTTTTGTTTCCAAAAGTGTGAAAAGGATGGGTATAATTTTAGGAACTTTAGTTTAGTCTGTGTGAGTTGCCGAATTCGGTTCAGTTACTATAGAACTAACTAACTGCAACAAAAATAAAATGTAGATGGATTACCTATAGACCACTTAAGATCTACAGATAATCCAAATGCTCCGACCCACCAAGAAAGAGCGGCGTGTCTGCCATGTTTTTTTTTTTATCCTGATCAGCTAGTCATTTTGCGACAAGTTCGCACGAGCACGGAAGTCAGCGACACTGTAGCCCTAGATGGAGCATGCCTGGTCTAGAATACTAGCGGTATTACCACGCTGAATGGCAATCACGCGTCCTATCGATCAGACGCTCAGTTAAGTTTTGTAAAAAAAAAAAAAGAAAAACTTCTGGTGCCCACGGCACTAAATTCTCGATCGTTATAAGTTCGTTTTTGGTACTTATTAGTAAAATTATGTATTAAGGAATGATTTAATTCATTTATTTTGTTGTAACCTTTCGCTTGTGTGAGTGAGATTGTTTGTATAAAATATGTAAGTAACTTGTTTTCTTTTTGTGAATTATAAATCACACAAGTTGTTAAAAAAAATGTGACAAATGCTAGCAATTTGGACATGTAACAAGTGAATGTAACTTTGTAAGAAATGCGCGCGCATGTATTTATTCAAGTCACAATTGTTCACCATTTAATGTGAAAGAATAAGACGTTTATAGAATGTGTAATGTAATGGCGACAGTGTACCAACGTTGTATTTATTTATTTTGTTAATAATTAAAGTGCTTGATGTAAGTTATATAAATATTATTAAATAAAAAATACATTTTTATCAGCTTTTTTATTGTAATATTGTATATTACAATAAAAAAGCTGATAAAAATGTATTTTTTATTTTATTGTTTCATTTTGGGTATTATTTATTAAAGGAAATTATATAAACAGATAATGAGTGATTTCGGCCGACATTAGTTCGTGATTTTATTTAAGCTCCCCAGCTGATCACGTTTTTATAAATACATTATTAATGAATCTCTTTATCGACAATTAAATTCAGGATGTGTTCATTAACTAACTTTTATGTTTATAAATAAAATTAATTATGGTGACTTCCCCAGTGCCATCTGCCGAATAGTAGGTAACCAACATCAAAAAAAATATAGATCATAAATAGCAAGCGAGGTGGCATATGGCATTGTTTAGCCTTTGGATTTGGCGATATCAGAGTTTATTACACATTTTACCCTCTTGAAAGGTTTCTTTTTTATATATAGCACCATATGATTTGTATATTTGCCAGCATTAAGTTTATAAATATTCAATTCAAGTTGTAAGTCAAATATCAAGTAATAAGTTTTCATGGTCAAGCTAAAGTCACATCAAGTGGTGATGACTTAGCTAGAGTTCCTATTAAGTAATCCAGCGGATACTAATATCACGTTATTCCATATTTATATTGCTTGCCCACACTTGTGCACATAAACAAAACTAATGAAAGTTTTGCAATAAATATACAAGCGAAGTCGCCATTGTTTCGGAGAGCGCTGGAAAAACCAAACTTTAGGTTAAGAAAAGAAAAAATCATGAAATCAAACAAGAATATTACTCACTTTAGTACATAATGATTTGCTTGTTTAAATATATTATAATATATTTACGTATGTATATAGTATAATTAACTTATATATTATAATTTGAAAACTACAAGAGATCCTTCTCACAATCATTCGTAGAAAACTAAACTACATATGTATATAAAGCGTTAAGAAGTACATTTCCAATATAATCAATAAGTAATAAAATGTACCACTATTAAAAATATTTCATATAAGAACCATTCATAGAACCATAGGTAAATCATAAATATGGAAAGTAGAGCTCGATAGCTACATCATTTGTTCTGTAGGTCTTGGTTTCAGGATGCTGCATGCATGCAGAGGTGCATCAGCACGCCCCACATACAACTTATTTTGAGGGTTATGATGTTTCTTCATATGAATCCTTAAAATATGCTTAGTGACGAACTTCCTTGAACAATGCTCGCAGCTCAACGTCGGTCCCACATGTTTAAACTTTATATGATCAACTCTAGCCGATGCGTTGACAAACCGTTCTCCGCACTCATCACATTGGTAAGGTTTCTCTCCCGTGTGACGTCGCCTGTGGTATACGAGAGCCTCTTTAGTAACAAATTTACCGGTACAAAGGTCGCAGGGAAAGTTCTTCTGTTTGGTGTGAGTGATCATGTGAGCTTTAACGTAACAAGGAGCCGTGAATTTCTTGCCGCATATATCACACACGTGGTGTTCAGCGTTGCCATGAGCGAACCTCTCATGGACCCTTAACCCACCTGGAGTACTGTACCGTTTTCCGCATGTTTTACAAAAGTGTTTTTTGTCCATCCGACTGCGCATGGGATGTGGATCGACGGCATCTTTTAGGCATAACTTGACATGTTTTTCGAAATATTCTTTGGTAGTATAGTTTTTGCCACATTTTGGGCACTCATTTTTAACTACATGTTTTTTTTCATGTGCTAATAACTTGTCCAAACCCCTAAACGCCTTGCCACATTCCTTGCAGACATGCAAACCATGCGTCCTATCCTGATGCTCTTTTAAGCTGATTTCTGTACATCTCATTTGATGACATTCCTCGCATCTGTACAACTCAAGACTTTCTTCATGTTTATTCACATCCTCTTTAATTTTGCTGGTGTATGTACATTTTTCACATGTAAATAATTCATGTACATTTTTATTGTGTGCAACTAACTCTTCTATGTTATGAAAATTTTCTTTGCAATTTTTACATTTGTGTGTCAACTTTGATAATGCAGAATTTTCAACTTCTAAATTTTCTACCAATACTAATTGCGATTCACCTTCATCACTACACAAAATGTATAAATGGTTCTGTTTCGCATCTATATCAACAGTCAGTGTGCTATTCAAATTGTCAATAACTCTGTGTAGTTTTAATGTACTCATTTCACATTGATTTATGAAAGCAAAAGTTTTTACAGTTCTTTGGAGACAGACTTTGCATAGTGCATTCACTCCAGGTATCTCATGGCACATCTGTAAGGAAGAAAACTATATAAAATAATTAGAACTTTCTTTGTCTGCCCTAAAACTTCACTTGAAGATACATTATTTGCAGTATAGTAATATTATAGAAGATATTATTATCTTCTATAATATTACATTTAACTCTACTCACCTCTTCACCAAATATTTTAGACAGTACATAAGATAGTGATACTTCCTCATCAGCAGAACAAAATACTGTATGCTCAAATTTGGCAAACTGGTCTTCTCTTATAAATTCTAAACATAACCTACAGTGGCTGTAGTCATTTTTTTCCACAATATTAGACACCAGTAAACCAAATTCCGTTTTTTCACTCATAACTGGACAACTTAATAAAAGTTTTGTTGTAAAGGTGGTTCTAACTTTACCCGCCTTTATAATTTTTCGTTCAAGAATCAAGAGAGCAAACAAGTACTGTCGTTGCCGCAGTCGGCCATTGACCATATTTCGTGTGAATCATGCATAGAATCAGGAATCCGTTAGAGGTGACCCTTTTTTCTTCTCTGTTTATTGGCCATCTCATTATCAGTTTCCAAGTTGGTTCAATTTTCAAGTTAAGAATAAGAAAGTATTTATTAATTGGAGTTGTAAAATATTTAAAGATAAGTTATAAAATAATTAATTGGACAAGACAAATATCAAGTCATGGGTCGTCGCATAGAATCAGGGCGTGGAAAAACTGCGTGACTATTTCGAAGCAAAGTTTTTATGAGAAAATTATTTGATTAATTTTGATTCTGGACATTGACGACTGGTCTTTTTATTTTTTGGCAACTGGATTGTCCGGCACTTACTGGATAGGTTCCAGTAGGTGCCGGACAATACGAGTATGGGTGTTGGATCCCATATTGTGGGGCAGCTCTTCAAGCTTCCCTGTCGTGGTCCTAATGTTGTAGGAGTGTCCGAAGGAAACCACGACGAGTTAATACAATGTATTTATTAGTTGTTAATAACACTGAACACAGTTGTTAAGTCAATAATCAGGCTACTTAATACACAATGCCATTCTTCAACGATCGATGATCGTATCTCTAACCGCTAGGGACAAGTTCTAACTTGTTGCCGGGAACCGAGCGCAGAGCTGTCAAAAAACTTAAGGCCGCGTTCGCGGTGCCATTTAAGGGCGCGTTCCGTACGCCACACGAGCTAATGATTTTCTACACCGATATAGGGTAGTAGTGATAGTAATAGATCGGGCCTAAATTATACTGCAGGAGAACCACAACTAATTCCCTTTAGACGATGACGTCACAAATTAAAGTTTAAACATAATTTGTTTTATTGCCAAACTGTGTTAACAAAGATGTTCATAATACAAGAAAAGTATCAACAGTTGACCCACATCGGGTGTGCAATATGTCTAGAATAGACAACGATTGTATCGTGACATTTGGTGTCATAAAATGAAATTAATAATTGTACTTTCTGACTGCCGTACTACATGTTTCTAGTGCGGCTCGAATACAAAAAAAACATGTCTACTTGAGCCTCATTGGAGTATACATTTATTTATTTATTTATTTTCCATATATTTTCTCTTTGCGATAGGTAGTATTAATTATATCAATTTGCTTAGTTATAAGTAAGTACATAACAATTTCGTTATAAAAGGTGTAAGGTTATTACTCTACCAATTTAAGGCAAACCCATTGTAGAAGAAAATTTTAAGAATTTTTTAAGAGAAACAATTAATAGGTTCTCCATACTAAAATTGGTCACGTGATCGACCAAGTTGTATAGAGGAAGCATTTTTTTTTAACTATATTTTGTTCTATCATTGGTTCACTTTTATATAAAGTGAAGATCAATGTTTAAGCTTTTTGAAAATTAATTTGACCAAATCAAATATATTAGCAGGGAGACTCGTAGCCAGCATGAAGCAATTTTTTCGGGGACAGGAAGCCTGAGGCATGCAACGAAGATATAATAATACTACATAATAATATATGGCGAACACTTCCTCGTCTTGCGCTTGTCATGCCAGAGGGATGTTAGAGAGGGGTGCAGCGCCACACGATAACGTTTTGTCTGCGTTTATTTCTGTCTTCTTAAACAGACAAGAATAGAAAATACTACGGTTTACATAAAGACATGTGTGATGACAAGTAATATATTTTTAATTATTGTCTCAGTATTTAAGTAAAATACGTATCGGGTACATTTAAGTTCCAGTTTGTTTTGATATTATCTTAACAATTTTTTCATATTTATTATTCTTATACGAGGTTGAAAAGGACATACATCTAGCAGTCATTGATTATCAAAATCAGCCGGTAATTGAGTTGGTGAAACGACGAGGAAAGATTTTTTTACTATTAGAACCGGATGTATGATAACGTGGTATGTTGTGGTGTTACAAAATCGATCGATTAAGTGAAAAAGTATTTTTTCCGTTACTCAATATCTCCCCATGTCTGACGTCAGTATATTAAAAGACCAAAAATAATGGTTTTCAGATACCTACGAACATTTTTCATACTCGTCGATGATTTTCTATATCAATGATACCAGCGATATAACTTTGCATTGATGTAGTACCAACCTACTAAAGAGGTGTTCTCGCGTTCGCTGAATAAATGGCGTCTCTGTTTGTGTATTTCCTGCAAAAGTAATGTTTCTGCAAGTGTAATATTGGTGGATTATTAACCATTAAATAAATAGCCGAAACACCGTAAAAAAAGACATTCACGCAATATTAAAAAAGAGCGGGTCCTGTTTATATCCAGATTAGCTAGGTATAAGAAACAGGGACTTTACACGAAAATAATAATGTAAAATAAATTGCCAGTTGCTAGATAGCATTATAGAACTCAATGTTAAAACATTCAAACAAAAATTTTAATATTTTTATGCAAGAAATCTTTTTTGTAAACCTAGCTGTCGATAATGAAATAAAGCACAATGTAAATATGTAATATAACTAATATAATATGTTACGAGAACAATAAAACCTATTTAACTAAAATTTTTTAAGTTTATTTTTAAAGTAATTAATTCAAATGTAATAAGACTTGCCTGTGACGAACGTTTTATAAAGGTCAATAAATATTTCTTATTCTTTTCTTATTCTTAAGCCACAGTTAGTATTAAACAAAACACAATTTTTAGTAATAACTTTGTTCTATTCCATGTCGAAGCCGCCATTTTGGCACAAAGCAATTGTGATTCGGAGGCAATTCAAATAACAGATTTGACCACCTGATTTATTAATAGATTAATATGTTGCAAATTGATAAAGCCAAGTGGTTTGTGGGATAGATTGCCGTAGTATCTTCTTATTTGTTTGTGATTGCCGTGCAAGAGGTACGAGATTCGGTCTCACGAAATATGCAAAAAGAGCCTGAGCTACCGGTGAAGGAAAAAAATCATGAGGAAACCACAGCATCGCCTAGCCAGCTAGTTACTAGCCGGAACACGGATTTTACAACCCCAAGTTGTAAAATCCGTGTTCCGGCAGCCTTCCTTGAGAGCCAGTGTATTTTATTGTATGCTCCATCTAAGGCTTCAGTGTCACTAACACTGGTCTTACGAGCTTGTGGTCAAATCCCTGTTGAGTTGTATAAAAAACCCCCACCGAAATACTTTTAACTCACAAGATTTAGTACGTGGTGTATCTTCTAAGAATTTTACCGATAGAATTAGGTCCACAGCACCAAAAATACTTAACTACTCATAAAAAATATAATTTATAATGAAACAGTGGTATATAACCGAACCCAGATTATTTAATAGTAGAAAAAAACTGATTATTCACCAATACCAACCAGATTCTAACATTCTTCCGATTAAATTCATAAAAACGTCCCTCGCGTCACTGAAGGCTTGAGTAAATCCAAACACGTTGACTTCGTCTGCATCTGCGTGATGATCATTATTATAACCAATTCAAGGACATTAATATATTTTTTTTTCATAATATATTTCACCACTGACATTCGTGCACCATATCGCTACTTCCCCTGCTCAATTAGTTGAACAGTGGTATGGTAATTAGCGAAATAGTGCAGAGCAAACTAGTCAGATACGGAACTCCGGTTTCAAAATGGAATTGAGAGGAGCCAACTCGAGTCCCGATTGCGTAGATGAGCGGGTACGTGCGCTCCAGCAAGTTCATCGGTATTAGGGATATACCGGGGCAGATACGGCACCAAAGCCGGGCTTTGTAGGCAGATTTGTCTCCAAATATAGCAAAACCCACGCATCATTAAGGGCGCATCAATGTCCACTCTACCTAATAGCACTCGCCATTTCTGCATAAAACTAATTGCTATTAAACTATCTGCATGATTACCCGAGCATTAAATTTGAACTGTCTCGATAACTTGACATTTGATTATACTGTTTTAAACTACACCATAATTAAATTGAAAACTTTAATCAAAAATATGGATTTAAGCTGACCATATTATCCTCTATAGAGACGATAGAACACTTGCAGTTATTTGGATTTCAAAATCAAACATCAGCACCGATTCTAATATAATTTAAATGGGATAATTCGAGAAGAAGAAGCGAACCCTAATAAAAAAAAAAAAAAACGGACCGGCCGTCTCCGAGAAATCAGATAAAAAACATTCGATTTAATACCTCTTCGTTTTTAGAAGTTCTTGTTTGGAATACAGAAAGCAGTAATATAAAATTTATAACTTAATTGTGCCTGCAGTATCCTGTTGGATCCCTTAACCTCCAAAGAAGACACCAGAGAAGACACGGCTCATAAAAACTGTCTGCAATCGGAGTTTTTGTATCCTCCGGTCAGAATAGACATAGTACGCCTATATATGCGTGTTTTCTGGACTTATAGAGGGCATTTGACTTGGGTTTCTTACGACATGCCATGGTAAAAGTTATATGACATTTCTATCCCCGAAGGACGAGTCAATATCTTCCTGTACCTACTGGTATCTAAATCTAAAAGTTATTGTCGTTCGACAGTCTGGTGAGCTATCTGTACCATACAGGCTGCAGTGCGGGGTGAGGTAGGGGTGGTTTACCTCACCGAGGCTCTTCAACCTGTACGTGAATGCCTTGATAGAGGAGCTCAGCAGGACATGTGTCGGCTGACATATTGACAGAATCTATGTCAATAACATAAGTAATGCTGACGACATGGTGCTGCTGAGCGCCTCTGTGTGTGGTCTATATACTCTGAAGAGGATATGTGAACGTTACGTGCTTTGTCATAGTCAATCATATAATGTTAAGAAAAGTGAATGCATGGTCTTTCAGACCGGTGGTCGCAAGTTCTCAGATACTGACCCACCTATCAAACTAAATGGAACAGAATTAAACAGGGTACAAGAGTATAAATATCTTGGGCACTTGGTGACCTCCGTACTGAGAAATGATGCAGACATAGAGAAGGAGCGGGCTGTCTGTGAGGGGTAATATAATTGCCTGGAGGTTTTCTCACTGTTCGGGGGGTGACAAGGTGACTCTTTTTAGAGCATTTTGTACTTTTCTCTACGCGAGCGGCATGTAGGTGTCATATTCGCAGAAACAGGATAGCGAATTCTTCGCGGAGTACCATAATGCATTTAGGGTGTTCATTGATGGGGTTGCCTCAGTACTGCAGCACGTCGGGGATGTTTGCCATTTCGCGTGTTGATTGTTTCTACATCAGAATACGAACATACCTGTATCGCAGGGCTCGGGACAGTTCTAACGTCATCCTAAGTGCATTTGCAACTAGATTTGACTGTCAGTATGTGAATTATTGCTGCATGGTTCACATAAAGACAAATAAGCAATTAAAAAAGAATTGTAAATAATGAAATTTTAATTTTAATCAAATTTATCCAGTGATGTTTTATGCCTGGCTTAATATCGAAATAAAAGACATTGAATTACACTAGCAATATTGCCTTGCCTCATTTGAGGGAAATAAATGAGAGACATAGCACTGAAACCCTTTTGGTACATACCTTCAGTAGGAATTTCAGATATGTCATCCGCACATTTAGAATCTGTAACATAAATCTGAACTGGAATAAAACATAATCCCCTTTCATAGGTTATTCGTCGTAGTATATACATTGTGTTTACGAAGTACTTACTCACCAGAAGTAACAGTAAATAACATAATTTGCTCTTATGTGAGTACATCATGTTAATATATTTAAGAAAACAATAAAATTAAGATCATTCAAATGATTTAAATTTCCCTCCACTGTCCACAGATAGAGTAAAATAAAGTCAACGTCAGTCGTCTGTCATCCATCAGTCTGTTAACAGTCGGTTCTAAATAATTCGTTTCGTTTTGTCTAATACTCGGACTGTCTGTAAAGTTACTAACTCAATTAAAAAACTGAAATCTGGTTATACTACAAATATTTTAATGAATTTTGATGTAAAATAATATTGAATCCAGCAATGTCTCCAAAATTATTCATTTTTTGAATATTTGTAAAAAGAATTTGTTTTATCGTTACGGTCCTATTCTTATAACGAAACGCTGACAGTAACAGTACATCTTATTGCCACGAGATGGCGGTATTGATAATTAAACAGTTTTGCTGTGATTGGTTGCCAAATCTTCATCCGAAAGAGTGACCAATGACCTCTCTCTTTCTTTCTCGACATAAGTCAAAATGGCCGAGTTTCGTTGTGGTACGCTGGACGTCTGGTCTATTTTGCGTAATGTCGCGTGTTATACAGTGTAAATAAACATAGCTGCGTTAGTGCTGTGCTCCCTTTATCGTCCTGTGTTAGTGCATTCAGTGATTTCGAAAGTGCTAAAGCTGCTACCTTACGTTTTCAAAAAATATATTGTTTTGTGCCTGTTTTTGTGTCGTGTTTTCAATTGCAACACGTATTGTGATTAGTTTTTTTGGATTTATGCACACTTGATTACGGTAAGTCAACATCGAAGCCTTTATACCGATGTAAAGTAGTTTTCTAAACTTTGTTGCTGCGTGTTTTGTGGTCATTCTTGAAGTTTTCACACTTATCTGTCCCTTTCCATATTGTTATTCATTCGTACGTCGGACAGAGACAGTCGCTTAGTTACGCTAAATTAAAGTCCCTCGGTAGAAACAGAAAGTATGCCGCGATGTTTGGGTGATAGGTAAATGGGAGACCCATTACGAAATTGTTGATTTCTAGACCAAATACCGAGTTCAGACGTTGTGGCTACTCTGAGCAGTTGATTACTCACGCGTTACTTCGCGTAGGACGGTTAATATGACCTCATACGGTACATATTAGTATAGTGTATTTGTGTTTACTATTGCACTGTAGAATACACTCAATAATTTTATCAGTAGTAAATAAGGGAGATTACCAACCAAATGTACTGCATTTCGTGTATGTACTTGTTTGGCAATCTTCAATTTAATATCCTGTTATTTTCTCAGAAACTTAAGTTTACAATCGTTAGTTTTAAGAATTCTTAGATAAACATCAGTAAGACTCAGGGCAAGAATACTGATAAGATCTGGTAAAATAGCGATGTGTATAATATAACTTCCTTCATAAAATAAACTTAGTCAAGATCTAAGGCATGTTAGGTAACTTGACCGGATGTCAATGTAGTATGTAGTTTCAATCCAACTTGTACTTAAATTACTTGCCATATCTCCATAGGTGGAAGTGATTACAGTACATAAACACATATTTCTACTCCTCATGACAACCCTTGTGGGAGAGAAGTGCTCCACCTTTTTAAATTATACATAACAATTCTAAATACAGATAAAAGAAATTCCTATTACATAAAATATTAATAATTATCTTATTAGCGCACTGAAATAGAAAAAATACAAAAATAAAAATAATTAATTAATCTCTATTAAATAAAAATAAGTTTAAATATTCACACAACAGTGAATAAATTACTTAATATTTATTAATAAACTCAATACTGTGTGGTGTTGGGCAAGTTGCCAACTCTTCCTTACACTAATCATGATAATATTGTAAACATAGGTTAGTAACTCTGTCCATATGTTTGTTAATTATTCTCAATAAAATAGAATATTATTTTCGTAAGATTAAATCACTTTGCTGGTATGGTGCTGGCAACCCAGCAGTAATGTTAAACTGAATATATAAAGTAGTAATTTATATATAGAGATAAGTGCCAAATGGGAGTAACTATACATTACTATACAACTGAAGATAAGCTGGTGTTCCCATCTGGTGAATTCCTCGCCACCCAAGCAAGTATATGCAAGTTCAATCCCCATTTTCAATCATGCACATCTAAGTTTTTCACTTGTACGCAGATTACAATTAATCACTACTTGCTTTAACTGTGTAGTCAACCATTTTGAGGAAACCTACTTACCCAAGACATGAATATAATTTTTATAATTTATTTCTTTATCTGATACATTCCAGGACTTAGTACTTGAATAACATATTTCCTCTTTCCTTATTCCATCATCAGAATAAGTATCTACATGGCTTTCAGTGGTGTTATAGTCAAATGCAACCTCTTTACCATAACAAGTTCTTACAACTTTCATTATGACAGATGCCAAAATAACATTTCAGTTATATTAGTTTGAAAATAACATCTGGCCTGATTTCAATAAAAATAAAATTATACCCACACAAAAGAAAAAAATATTTTTTCTAAACAGTTCAGCCTTGTGTGCGAAATCTGATAACAAACATTTAAAAAAACCTAGAAGCACTCTAAATGGTTTTGGGAAGTTAATCTAGTTTTAGTCTCAAGTTTAGCCTCTAATTTTTTAATCTAGAAGAATAGTCAATTGTCACACCTTGCCAGAGCAGAGAGTGAGCCACTGTGTCTATTAGGCATTATAAAATATCGTACTGTCGTAAGACACAGCACTACATGTACCCATATGTACACTAGTAAGTGAAACTGCCACAAGTACCAATGTGTATTTACTCTAGATAAGTACATATCTTTTTCAGGGACGCTGTGTTATGTAATGCTGCTGTGTGGTGCCAGTAAATAGCATTTGTATTATTTATTCTTTTGTATTTAGCAACAACATATTACATATTATTGCTCTTGTAGACATACTCGTAATATGCCAGAAAGGGTTGGACTCCTTGTAAATAAAACTCATATGTTTTACAAATTACAGTTACTGTTCTGAGGCCAAGAATACTTACTTTTGGTTTAGTAACAAAAATTATATAATTGCCAGTGTCAATCAGTGTCATCTTATTATATTGTATTTACTAATCAACCCATAGTCCTTCACTGTGGGTCTCGAGTGTGCCTTATGCAGTGCATTATAATATTGAAGATTTTTGTGTTAAATAGTGAGGACTGTACCTGCCCAAAGACAAAATATTTTATTCCAAATGAACCCCCTACCTGAGTGTTAAAACCAAGTTTCTCAATGGACCACTCAAGTGAGCGGGGTGGATGGTTGGGAGCAAAATTCCTAACTGAACACCCAGGTGGGTGGTTTAGTTGGTTTGGTTGGAATAAACCGATGATATTAAATACTTCACCTGCGACTAAATAACAATGGCACTGTACTGTTAGAAGCAGTGGACAGGACAGACAGGTCCGGCTCGCGCGCCCTTCACGCTCCCCGACTGCGCGTCAATGTAACTCCTCTGCTATGTCTACCTACTTACTATAATATGTCTTATATTTATTTACTAGTAGTTGGGACTTGACTTCCTGTCTAGAACATGCTGGCATCGTTGTGATCTTGAGTTATTCTAAAAATATTGCCAGTAATGAGTTAAAAACAGAGAAGCATCAACAGCAGAAGAAAATGGAGGAGATCTTTACGCAGGAGTGGGACTGCATAAGTTAGAAAGAAAGTAGTTCTGCAAGCTGTCTGTCTGTTGTCCTGGCAAACTTGCGAATAATTTTTTTCTGCAACTAAGTTATTGTAATTATCTCTACAACTACCTACTCTTGAGTCTTGACTGATTTTATTCATATTCTCATTTAGTTGAGTATTGCATAATAACTTAAGCCAAAAATCATAGAAATTTGACGGTAAATGGAGCCATAGTAAGTTTTTTTATTAAAAATATGTTGAGTGTAATAAATACACCCTGGCTCCAGGAGAAACTTCTCTGCCTATAATTACTATATTATAGGCACTATATGATGAAAATTAATATAGCATTCTCATGCTAGCGGCGGCGCCCGTGACGGTCGCTTCTCTCAAGGCTTAGTAACTGGTATCATATTACTGATCCCCGTGGTGTTAACTCACCTACTTGCGGTTGATAATTTGCACACTGATAAGATGTACACTACTTAATAATAGTTGTATAGGTAGTGAGTGATTTATCAGTTTGGACCACTGAGCTATTAGTCATGCAAACATCTTCTGCGCTTATACCGCTTTTTTCCCCTTTATAAGCTTGAACTGAAATTTTTTTCTGATACAATCCACGCAATTTTTTGTACGTTAAAAATGATACTTAGGACGTTTGAGTGCTAAATATTTTGTGTTCAGTGAGCTGTAGAGCATGAAAACATATTGTAATGTTTTTTATAATTTTTTTTACAAATTCTAAAGGTAACCAGTCAGTATACTGACTGGTTTTACGAGGCGCAATGTAACGCGTTACTCAGCGAGCGTTCGTGCAATCAAGTATGGGGAAAACAAGGAGCTCGCAGCGAGCACCCGGTGAAAAAATAATAGTAATGTCCGTACGAACAGCATGAACTGTAACACGTTACATGACGCCCCGCAACACCGGGCAGTACCCACTTTAAGATTTAAAACAAAAAGATCAAGTATAACAAAAAAAAGGGCAAGCGAGAAGAGAGAATACACCAAAATTCTCTGACACTTAATTATCGCGTGACTTAAATGTGATACGAAATTCACAACAATATATCTCGTCACTTATAAAACGGAGGGTTAGAGATATTGATGCTTTTGTTATGCACAAGTGCGTCCGTTTAAAGCACTTGTACAGTTTTGATTTGGCTCCCCCAATGTTTACATTACGAGGGGTGGACGGCCGCGACCAGAGGACGAACTACCAGGGGACCAGGATTACTGGGAGCTTGTGAAAGTCAATCGTGGGGTTGCGGTTAACCGCTTACATAGATAGCTTCTCGTTTATAAATACCTGGTTGTCTATAGGTGGATACGTTTTAACTCAGGCAGCTAAAACTCTAACACAAGTCACTAAAAAAGAAGAAAAATATTTGATTTCGTTTGTATCTGGTTGTGCTCGACATATTTTGTAACAATTTAGTTAAAATCGTGACTGATTAAATACTTACTATCATTTCAAGTATTTTGATTAAACATCAAAATACGGATAACAGAAGTTTTGTAAGGTCCATTGTAAAATTTGGTTTATTCCTGCTTGTCATCTCAATCTGTCCCCTTAACAAACAGTAGGTAAATAAATTTCCTTAGTAATTGTGTACTTGTATCCTTAAAAATTATCTTCAGCTCGGGAAATATATGTATAAGAGAAATCTGTTAGTCACAAACGAAACAAAGAGCTCCCAAACAAAGGCCAATCCGCATAGCTACTAATATCTAAACCTCAAAACAAACCTAAATCAATTAGCTACAGATAACGGATACGAGTACACACCGCAGCATTCTCAAAGAGAACTTGACCCAAAATCCTAGCTGTTGATCAAACGGCGTACATTAAGCGCCGCCAGTTAATTTCCACGTTTACTCGCTGCTTATTGCACAACTACAAAGCCGAAACGCAGAATAAATTATAGTATTTTGTAGTACAAGAAGCTGATAGGCGAGAAGTTACCGACATACCTGCGCAACAGACCCGGGGAGCGAGAGCGATATAAGCGAGCATAATTTTATAGCATTCATGCAAACTTCATTTTGTTAGTGAAGAATCGCTGAACTAAGCCACGTTCTAGTATATTGCAAGGCAAACATCTTGACCTTAAAACGACATGCAGGGGGAAAGCCCGCACGTACTACTACAACGCAGCGTGACCGCATATAATATAGTCTTCAGTGACTATCACATACAGCAGTCCCCCTTTCTACTAGTTACAATCCTGAAACACTTTTTTTTCATCAAACGCATATATAAGCGATAAAACTTTGCTAAAAAAAATTCATTTAGTGTCAGTTTCTTTCTATTCTAGAGACCGAGTCTAGTGAAAAATACTTGTTTGTAATGTGTTGTAGTGAAATTCTATTTAGTAGTTAATTTATCACCGCGTGGTGGTGTATGTGTGAATCTTTTGCAAGTGAATGAATTAATATAATTAATAGTTTATTTGCGATAATTCCAACACTACACATATTATTACAACCAAACTATATAAAATAATAAATTAAAAGTAATGAAATATTTATCACAAGCCGACCCCAACTCAGCAAAATGCTGGTTGTAACAACCAGCGCTGGTCTTCCGCTGGAGCCGGCAAGTGACCTCACGCACGCATTACTTGACAGTAAACATCAAAATTAACATTAGTAACTGTAAAACAAAACCATATAAAATTTAGACTCTTTTTAAAACATCATACATATATATCAACATCAAAGTTTCAAAGCAAATTAACAAAAAAATAATAATAACCTAAAAATGTACACAAAAGATTTGTTTGGATAACATGTAACATTAACACACAATAACGAATATATAAAACAGATACAATATTATGAACAAATTAGATATGATTTAAATTGCAGTGTCTTGGATCAGCTGTTCCTCTCCCCGTTGATGAGCATAAATGAATATTTTAGGCTTATTCCTAAAACTGTTTAGACAACGCAGATTCCTTATCGGTGGTGGAATATTGTCCCAACACTTCGATGCAGCATAGCGGAAACTACCTCTGAAGGCGGCAGGGTGGTGTCGTTCCATTGCTAGCTGCATCGCAGGTTTACGGGAGAGTAAAGGATTCCGTCCTGTCAACCACTTCAACTTATTGCTGAGATAAGACGGAGTCTGGTATTATAACAGAAGACTTGCCAGATGGAATTAACGGCGGTGCATCATTTTTAACCACACATTCTTGTTCAGGAATGGGGTCACGTATGATCTGCACGGGATATCGAAACAAAACCTGGCAGAAGCGTTCTGAACACGTTGTACAAGTCTTTGAGTCGTAGCCAGAAGTCTTGGTCCATACAACGTGTCCATATAATTAAGCCTAGATAAAACTAATGATTCTACAAGCTGTATACGCAGACTTTCTTTCAAGAAGGGCCTTAGCTTATACAAAACTTTTAATTTATAGAAACAAGTTTTAATACAATTAGCCATGTATTTTTTGTACCGCAACTCGTCATCCATAATCAGACCCAAGTTGCGCGCTTCATAGACTCGTTCGATGGGTTCACCCAGCAGTGTAACATTAATGAACGGATTGTAACTAGCCAGCTGATGTTTACTACCAAAAACTATATATTTTGTTTTGGTCGGGTTTAGCAACAGGCAGTGAGCTTTTTCTTGTTTCGCTTTTTGTAGAGCGCCCCGCATTGTAGCCGCGCATGTATGACCGTGTCATAAACTCATTTAATCGATGCAAAACATCAAACGAAACCTCACTCACTGACTGCAGCTTATTCTGTGGCGTATCGAAATGTAACGAAAGTGTATTTACGGGACACCGCGTGTTTTGCAATTAGTTTGGTAATGTACACACGTCCATCACGTATTTCACATCAAACCGAAACACTATAGTTTCCAAAACAAATAATACTTAATAGTTTACTTAAAAAAAGTGATTCCGATTTTAATTCGGCTGCAAAACTTGTTAAATAAAAAACACAATGTCATATAGTCGTATGTAGCAGACGGATGGACGGACAGCGTAGTCTTAATTATATAGGGTCCTATGTTTTACTATTTTTTTACATAAAAACGAAGGAAAAAAAGATTCCAACGAATTGTAAACCTCCGTTTTGAAGTTGTTTAATACAAGTATTACTCGATAAAGTAGTATCCAGGCTCTTACATGGAAATTAACTTGTAACCACTAATGGGCTTTGGAAGAGATTAGCCGACATTACCTTGACGATATCGACACGCTCTGTTTCCCGGTACACTTGCGATAAACCGATACTGATTAGGTATATCCTTCACGCAGATATGATACCAACAGACCATTGTAAGCTCTGGTTTGGTAATAGTAGTTCAGAAAGTTGTTCCTGAGTCCTCGTATGACGTCTCATGATATTTATGTCGTTAGACATATCATACATTTATATATTTGGACAAACACACTAATAACATCATGACAGCAAAAACCAAGGCGATACTACACTCAACTATTTTATAAATATTGAACATTAAATATAAAATTTTCACAGATCCTATTGAGAGGCTGCATCTTTGAATTTTGACAGGTTACAATTAAAAACGTAAAATATTCCCCTATAATATTTAACAACGCTATTGCGCGCGACGTGAGAGCAAACGTAAGCAAATAACTTACCTACATAGATAGATACTCGTATATACAACGTGTAAAAAAATCAATTGCTGTTCGTTTGTCTCGCTAGAATTTGAGAACGGCTGGGCCGATTTAGCTGATTTTGGTCTTGAAGTGTTAGTCGTACTCCAGGGAAGGTTAAAAAATTTAAGAAACATACATTGCTGTTAGGCGGTACGAAGTTCGGCGGGTCAGCTAGTCTTCTTATATATAAAAATCAATTGCTGTTCGTCTGTCTCGCTAGAACTTGAGAACGGCTGGGCCGATTTAGCTGATTTTGGTCTTGAAATGTTAGTCGTACTCCAGGGAAGGTTCAAAAATTTAAGAAACATACATTACTGTTAGGCAGTACGAAGTTTGGCGGGTCAGCTAGTCTTCTTATATATAAAAATCAATTGCTGTTCGTTTGTCTCGCTAGAACTTGAGAACGGCTGGGCCGATTTAGCTGGTTTCGGTCTTGAAATGTTTGTGAAGGTTCAGGGAAGGTCTAAACATAACTGTTAGGCGGTATGATGTTCGCCGGTCTAGCCGTCAGCTAGTCTAATAATATACTAATACATACTAATAAAATAGAATAGAATACATAGAAATACATTCAACACAAAGTAAGATAAAAAACTATATATTTACCTAATACATATGTACACTTTATATAATGTTATAATAAAATAGAATAGAATAGTTTTTTTTTGTAACAGATAACAACAGTGTACACAACTTAAACAAAAAAATAATCATTGCTTAATATGTTGTTATGGCACAAAGTGTAAATGATCATATTGATGATACTCCGTAGAGTTGCGGACTATGGTTGAATGATGGGTACAGCATTACGTCAGATCATCTCGGCAGCGCTGCTTAGCTCATCGCGAGAACCAGTTCCGAGACGAGCGTCACATTTGTTTACTATTTGTTGACAAACTAACAACGATTTTATTTAAACGACTTAAAAAAGGAGAAGGTTTTCCATTCGACGGAACTTTTTTTAAAATTTATACGTATGTACCCACTTCGGTGTTTTAGAGGCTCGCCTGGATCGATTTGAAATAATATTTATTTTATTTGACAGCACTCTGTCAAATGTTTTTTTCATTGTTTTTTTTTTGGCATGCATGTTGTATGCTTGGTATGTGGTCACATGCAATTGTTTAATCAAAAAAAAGTTTTCAATATGTTTAGGCCGCTCGACGAATTGAAAACAGACTCTTTGGATTCTGTAAAAAAGCATCGTTCAGTGGTAAACATAATATAATAGCACGCGACTGGTCACGCTATTCAGCAATATATGACGTCATTCCTCTCGTTCTTCAATTCTATACACCTGGCTTGTTAGATCACGTATCTGATATTATATTGCCGTACGAGCGAGTGAGAGCCGATTGGATATATGTTTGTGCGATTTATACGTATGTTTATAGATTTGTGAAGAATTCTGATAAATTCTAATTATTTAGTTATTAATTTATTTAATGTTTTAAGCTCAAACCTCACAAAGACCATTTTGCTATAATTATTCAAAGATACTATAGAGTAATATTTTAAGAATAAAAACAATGGCGATAAATTCTTCTCATTTTTCTACGTATCTGCGAATTGACTGCATCCTCCTTTTTTGAAGTCTGTTAGTAAAATACAGTTTCGCATCTTCGCCTATACCGTGCTTTATGACTAGCATCAGTAATCGTGATGATATCAAATTCATCAAGAGGCATTAAGTATTAGCATTAATGAGTTTCGCTTTACGGTTTCATTGTTTTGACCCTTATTTATAATGGAGGTCATTTCTTAATTACGAAATTGTTTTTGTCGGATAACCTTTCTCATAAAGTGAGGCCTGGCGAGGCAAAACATCCTTATGTCGTCATAATCAAACCAAACGCCACCCATGGCTGTCTGGGTCATCTATTTGGGTAATTTGCATTTAGTATCAGCTGCATCTGTGTTAATTACCTGAGTCAATGTAAACTATACAACATACGCTATGATGGTCTAGAATGTATGGTGTAGATTTCAAAACTTTGTGGAGACATGTTGAACACAATATTTATACGGGTTCATTGCCTAATCATACTAATTAACAATTTTTCCCATAGGACCTACTTTGAATTCAAATAAAATCAATTTCGACGACCCGTAAACTTTTTCTATGGAACAGCTGAATTTATTCTTGATGACATAATGAAAGTTGTTCGTAATGATGACAAAAGTTACCCCTTTTTGGCGTAGTAACCCCTAATAATAAAGTTCTACAAAATAGAAGTTGACAGTTCGCGGAACTACTGGTATGCAGTGGAATTCAAAATAATATAGCGAACAATAAAAGAAACTAAACGGAAGGAGAAACCGACCTGAAGCGGAGTCGATTAGCGACACTTGGTAAAAACTATAGTTTACCATCGTTTGCTACAAGAGCAGTTACGTGCCTGCACACAACAAGACGGAAACGTACGAAACGATGCACGTAAGCTGAGGATAGAGGAAGTCTTTAATATTGCACGTGAACCTAGACATTACATACATACTATATAGTAGATATTGCCTATATTTTGTGCCTTCATCTCTGTGGGACTAACTCATTATTAGGCTTCTACCGTTTTCATTTATAAGATTTTTTTGAACCTCATTTGTTGCGAATACTAACTAACTTGTTACTACATATAACTAAACTAATATTTAAAACTGAACATGACGCTAGCTCATAGAAAATGAAACAAACTATAGGTAACTAACAAAATTGAAATATTAATGTAAAACTTTCACATCTAAAAGTATGTCTAACAACTAAGTATTTACCGAAATTCGCAAATGATGAATAACAAAAATTGTCATAGGTTATTTCGACAAGTTATGAACAGTTCCTTTTTATATGGACTAAATAGATAGAATTGTTAACTTTATATCTGTTAATAAGAACCAATAAATATAATAACATTGTATGAGATGTAATAAGACCGAGCACCGAGCAGTGAGTAATGGAAATGTTGATGACGATGATACGATGTACGAATCAATCACATTAACAAAAAGGGATATATGTATCGATGTCCCTCTTCAAGATGGGTTTATAGAATGCATAAATACGTTATAATTATAGCCCCCGTGAAGTCCTACCAATTTGCTTTATTGAAAACTGCAACAGTTCGCTTGCAAATATCGCAAGAGGTCAACTCAATTGACACGCATACCGTACAGGCAGCTTCACTGAGAGTCTGCTGCGACGCGGTTGTTCCCTTGGAGAAGTACTTAGGTAAAGTGAATATGAAACACAAACCTAAGTAATAACATAATTTAAAGATTTTTTTCTACAACTTACATGAACATTACTTTTCTGAAATATGCAAGAAATTTTTAAGGGCTAGCTAAAGATTTAAGACAAATCGAACAATTTCGCTGAGATAAATTAAGTATATGTACCTCATTCGTCCTTTCGCTATTTGTTTTCTTATTCATTAGGATTTGCAATAATCTGCAGAATAATACGACTTGTTTGTAAAAACAAGAAAACGCCGCCGTGTCGGTATTAAACCATACATAATTATTGTTAGGTACTGAAATATATCAACATATTTTTGGGTCTATTATTATTATTTGTTTGATTTTTAAAATCAGTTGAATGTAGTAAATCAAACGGAATCAGGAATACATCATGTTCGACAGTGTAACATACTTAAGTACTTTTGAAAATGAGACCAAACTGGTTTTACCGGATTTCAATCGCCGTCATATTCAGGTCGATCTTGCCAGCATGGTTTAAAATTTTGCGGACATGTGAAAATAGCACTTTGTAAAACACAGGGCTGGTGTATATTTTATTACATAAATGTTACCTAAAATATAGTCAGAAGCACCTACGTTAAGTAGTTAGCTTAGAATGTACAAGGACTTTGGTAAACGAAGTGACATTAAAGTCAAACAATTGGCGATACATTCCATTCTTTATATCTTACAATCTCGGCCCTGGTGGCTACTGATTGAAATGTGTTATTATTTATGAAGTTTCATAGTTTTCAAATTAAGAAACTATTTCTTTGAATTTCCATGTCGTGATCTTCGGATGTATTACGTTAGTATTATTCTTATTTTTCAATAGGAACCTAAAATGCTCCTGTTATCAAACAACGGTTATTCTAATAACAAAATAGATTGTCTAATAAACTGGTGCATAGCGTACGTGATCCAACTAGTCACTTTTATTTTTGCACAAATATTAGATGTCTTCGTACTAGATATCATCAAATGATTTCCTAAAATTATTTTTAAACAGAATAGAGATTTTTGCTCCATCAAAGATGTCTGGAATTCTTGTCTGTCTGCTGCGCTGTTATTTTTGGACGGTGACAGTTAAATGAGCTATAATAAGCCCAAAATGATAATTATACAACAGGAGTCTAATTGGTTAACATTCAGTTTTCCCAGAAGTTGCGAAGTAGTTCGGACTTCGGTCAACTCGTATAACGATGAGGGTCAAAAAGCTTGAGATAGGACTAGTTTTTTGAGAACTGTATTTTAGATTGATTGCCAATTTTCACGAAATATTACTGAAGAAGTAAGGTAATCCAATTTAATTTATTACTTAATTAAGTAATATTTTAGTAAGTGTGTTTTACAATTGTTTTTTAGTAATTGTTTATTAGTAAATTAAAGTTATATGAAAATAATTAAATATAACAAAAAAAAATCTATGTCACTAAATTTCAACATATTTTATAATCTATAATATGTTCTGACTTACTGACTGTTATTTTCCAGGAATTAATGTATAGCCCAAACTGCTGAACTTAGAGGCATGAGATTTGGAGGGTGTATACATTATAGGGTGTAGAGTTGTACTAAGAAAAGATTTTTGTAAATTCAATACCTAAGGGGTACAAATATCGCCAAGCCATGTGCCCAAGCCAAGCACCTAACTGTGCATTCCGACAGCCTTCCTTGAGTGCCAGTGTATTCCAGACTAAGCATGCTCCATCTAGGGCTACAGTATCGTTGACTTGCGTAGTCGAGCGAACTTGTGGACAAATGCCTAGCTGTGTAGGATAAAATAATTAAAGTTCAAAGTTTGAAACTTTTTAATATTCAAATTTGTCGTGGGCAACGCCGCGGGTGACAGCTACTAGTAAAAGTATAAACTTACTTAAGAAGTAGGAGTAATCATGTTTTATTTATGTGATGGTAAATATATGGCCATAATTTATTTTTTGATTATCGCTTACTCGCTAGTGAGTGATGTCAATCGACATAGATTACGGGCAGTTACCGATTTACAGAAGTTTTAATATAAAGTTTACGAGTTTCTTAAAAATCAATCACAATAATGAAACATCTATTTTCATTGGCTCACTACTGTCGACTAAAATAATTATGTACGCTTTTCAAGTCTCGACCTGTATAGAGTGTACCAGCAAATGCTACCGTAACCTACTTTCGCACTAACTTGCGTTAAGTGAATTGTACACTGCATATCATATCTAGTGCTAGGAGTGTTTCTTACAATTTTAAATTCAATAATGTGACTCTTATCAGCAAGTAATAAGACTTTCGATAACTGATAATGTTATACTTAGATGACATAGTAGTTATTATCCCACAACCGACATTCTAATCGTATGATCGATTGCCTTGATCAAATCAAATATATATTTGATTAGTATTAATATAGCATTAAATTTACCTGACCCATATTTCAATTACTTTAGCAACACGAACCGCTACCAGTTGATTATTTAAGAGTACATAAGTATGCCTTTAATGAGTATAATTATAGTAGTTAGCACTATACTCACGTAATCTAGTGTTTTAAGTATAAGTGGCTCAAATTCCATTTCCAAAGATACCTAAATTCCAATTTAAGTAATTATATTATTAGATACGATGAAAGGTAGTTAGAAACGAGCTTTTTGTTTTAATGTTGGATTGAAATAGTCACAAGGGTCTGTTGAAATAATCTGTAAAGTCATAGTTGTTTTTTTTTTAAAGCTATTAGTTTTATTTTATAATAAGTGTAGGTAATTTAGATAAAATATTTTATTATGTTACTCGTTTAGTATCTGTACTTATTTGATTAAACACACCATACTATTTCGCAATAACCCTTTGAAATATCTATTTCGAAGGTTAGTATTAGTTTCACAGCGAATGTTTTGATACGTATCGACAAATCGACAAATGCCGAGTTGAAAGATATATAGTTATGGGCGAATGGGCGTGCACCGGAGGAAACGTGCAAATTCAAATGCAGCGACGCAATGCCACTTCGACCCTTTCAACTAGAACGAACGCAGTAAACTCGCCGCAAGAAACGACATGTTTGTGTAACCCCGGCGAGGTTACAAATGATTACATCGCTACATTCGTACACGGGGGTTACGTCAAACCGCGGATGCCACGACCTTGCCGTCGAAATATGCTCTCAAAAAAAGTCCAAAATGTATGGAGATTGGTTGTATTCGTGCGATATTTGTCATTCTAGCCTGATGAGTCATCACGCGCGGACGTCTTTACGCTCCGCTCGCAGTTTACCGGGTTATCGAGTTAATGATTTGTTTTTATTTCTCACAGCTTTGTAGGCGCCGACTCTTGGTAATTAGCATAATGTACGCGATAAAGCAAATGCTGAACCGTCTGCTGTAGCTGACATTGTAGCAACAATAACAAAGAATGTTCCGTTAATAACACATTATACGGTATTCTCGAAGCATGTGTGAAAGCGGGCCCCATAAATGACTGGAGAATGTGTAATGAGTTGATGGTACACTAGTATTCTGTGGGAGAAGCGAAATGTTTCTGAGTCATAATTTCGATTTTGTTTTGTTTTAAATAACTTGCTTCAGGGGCGTGTATTGGCAAACAGGGTTGAGCCTAAATAGAAAGAAGAATGACATCACTATCTAATGATTGCTCAGTTCTGACAGTCATAGTTCACCCACATTATTTCAAAGTTATTTTGATACAATAGAAGAATCTAGAAAAGAGTTTTGTTTCAGTCTTATTTCTATTGTAATTTGGGTATAACTCTTTCTTGGTCGATGTGTTAAGGACGGACCGCGCGCGGGCTGAAACTAATATTCGAACATTACTAACTGCGCTCCGCAATGATGAGATGTTACCCGTGGATCTCTTATTTTTCTAGTAATTATTATAGCTTATGTTACTTAGTGATAATGTAGATTTGTAGGAAGAATTTTTGAAATCGGTCTAGTAGTTTTTAAGTTTACTCGTTACATACAAAAATACAAATCTCTTTTATAATTCAGTATAGGTGTAGAAAAATAAAGACATAAAATGCCCAGACCTTTAGTTAAATAAATCTTTATTGTGAGTACACCCAGTCTTATACACATATTTTTTGTTTTTATTCTCCATCCAAAGGTTGCCTTGTATATATCGCTTTTAGCGTTAAGGCCGCCACATGTGGCTCTCTTTCTATTGTTCTGTTTTGTGTGTCTACAATAAAGCGTTCATCTATCTGTATTATAAAATACAATCTACGTAGTACCTAAAGAACTGATCATTATATTTATTCATCTTCGAATTAAATATTCTGTTTGTTATTATACGTTTTCTAGGTTAAGTTCGACTTGTTCGACTGCATCATTTCGGCCCAAAGTCTTATCGAGATACGACAACGATTTTAAAGCTTTTCTTAAATATATTTTGTGATATTCATAACTCCCCACTAAGATGCTCCTGTGTCGGGTATGCCGTGCAAAAACATACACAACACACGCAAACTCGAAGACAGATATTGAAACTGATCGTTCGAACATCTGCCCTGACCGGGAGTTGAACCCGATTGAATTTAATTGGTTCTTTTTATAGTTTTTACACATTATCGTGGTTTTGGTTTCTTTCTGAAAGACATTTACTTTTTAATATAGTTCGTCATTGCGCTATTTTATAGTAGACGTTTACAAATACTTACTGATTAGATTCTTCATATTATTCTATATCTCACCGATCGCATCAATGCTCCTTAAATGTTGTTCAATTATTAGCGTAAATTCTGTAAAATCTCTGGAAAACTTCGCCTTCCTACATACTACTAATGCCTTTTACTTATTTTTGTCTATGAACGTTCACTCGAGAAGATATACAATATTACGCAAAACTAAGTGCCATGTCGATGTACCAGTTGCAGAAACGAGATAAAGCACGTATACTGAGCGTTTGAATGAGAGGCAGAGTTATGTCTTTTATTTCAAGATCTGTAACTTTTGTTGGGCAGCAGATTTCTTTTCCGAGAAAGATATTATAGTGCCATTTTATTCGCCAATCGTAAATTCAAGGAACTTGTTTTTTGGTGACAAAGCAGTAACAGTACCTTGCTATCTAAGCGTTATTCTCTTATACATTATCCTGCTGTGATACGGTTTGACATCATAAATAAGGTGTAAAACGAAAAGCGCTATCAGAGCACGGTAGAGCTTCTGTTCTGTTATGTTTAATGAGGTCACAGAAAACAAGGTCAAGTGATGTAAACACACACTGTCGCATTTGTAAGTATATTTATTGATTGGGCGTTATGAAACAATTGAAAATATACCACACATCGCTTCCGAGTCATCGTTTGGGGTCATTGCTCTTTGCTGTCCACTATTGTTTAACTGTACCACCAATAACATGCTCCAGATTGAATATCACAACTGTCTAGCAAAGAGTAAAGAGAACAAATGTTTGCTGACAATTGGTAATGGTGTGGTAAAAGTCATACTTCTACTTCATGTGCTAACTTATATAGAAGTCAACTTGTCGAAATTCAGTAACTGCGACATCCCTCTGCTCGGTATGGGGCTCTCCAATGTAGAAAGCTATTACTCCAAAATGCTGGTTAAATTGCGTGGTAAGGACTTCTAGCTCTCTTCATTTTAAGTAATTTCTATTGTTTCTGTTTTATTTATTGAATTCTCGTGCTAAATCTGTTATGATTTGTACTATCCAAAGCGTCTAATTGCTGGGCACAGGTCCGAAACTACCTTATGAAGAGAGCGTACAACATAGTCCGCCTCGCTGGCCAAATTGCAATTGCAATACTTCAATTCTATTCTTTCTGTTAATACTATCTCTTACCCTCTATGCACGAGAATCTTTACATGTCATTAGTTTACAACCCTAGTCGTTCGGTGTCGTGAGAACGATGCTACGCACGTATTACTGCATAGTTATTATCAAGTTCTAGTTTTAGAAGTGCATATCCAACATCAGTGAGTCATGCGCAGGGCGTGTTCCATTCCATACCATACTGTCTGCTCCGTGGAATATTTGCTTCGACGGGTTTAGTACCTTGCCGGGATAAAGTACATCATCTTCCACAGCCTTCTTTATCCCATTGTAGGGTACTGGCCTCTCTCATTGTAATACCATCTGCCTCGGCCCTGTGCCGATCTTGTCTAGGTTATACGCGAATTTTGTGTCGTGTTTGAGAAATAGTTATAATATTTGATCGAGTGGGCTCAGCTACTCTTCTTCAAGTATGACAAAATGTTCTTTCTTTCGAATGTTAGTATGCTCTGAAGCTGGCAGGTCGTAGTTTCCAATCAATCTGACGAAATAACGCATACAGGTTTTACTATATTTGGTGGATTGGGAGACTTTCTGCCGAAAAGGGTAGACGCGATGTTTGCGACGTCGGCATTTCAAGAAAAGAAAAGTAAACTTTAGTGTGACAAGATCCTTCAGGAAAAATATGCTTCTTCAAAGTGTTGACGAGGTAGTTGTATGTTTGCTCTAACCTGCTATGAGTCAATGGGGATGAGGAAAATATTATCTCTTGCGATCCTTACATTAATATGATTATGGTAATAAATAGTTGATAATTTGCAATAGGTAAGTACTTAGTAATAATTGTGTATAATTCTGGGAATCACTAAAATGATTATATTTTTTACTATCAATTACACGTTTTGGATCGCTTTAAGTAGGTATGTGTTTAAATTTTAAGATTTTAAATAATTGTAATGCTCGATCTACATAATTTCCACAACCATATTCTTTTGACTCTCTCTTTCATGCAATTTGTTATATGTACTTCAAGTTTCACTTTGTTTAAGTAATTTGGCTTTTGCAGCAAACGGTATGCCTTGTCAACTGCTACTAAAATAAATATCTTAACAATAGGTACATGTACTATTTATTTATATTGTAAAACTAAAAAATCATTTCACAATTTATTTTTGATATTTGCAAACTGTTTAGCAAACATTGATTTTATTAATCATTCCTTAGTGCCATGACGACACAACACTAAAATACAGTAGACTAATTTTTTACCAGCGGATTTTCCTACTTTATGTTTGTTTATAAAGAAAAAAAATAGGCCGTGCACTCTCCGGATCTATAATTATCTCTGTGCAGAAAATCAAGTCGATCTATCATTCAGTTGCTGAGGAGAAGAAGGACAAACAAAAACAAACACACTTTCGCATTTATAATATGTGTGTGTATTCGAGTCGACGCTCTGTGTGTGTAAATGTGTGTAATCGTGCAATGGCAGTGTGCCGATCGAGATAACGTAAAGGTGTCGGTTGCAATACCGCAGTACGACCCTCTGGTATTTAGGTACACTTATCGAAGTAGTAGCACCAGAGAATATATATGATAATACCTAGTATATATTTCTAAGATAATAGTGTAGTAGCAGGCAGTATAGTCGGTAAACTCTTGTCTCCAAAACGAATAGGTTCGATCCTGGATTAACCCCGTCACATGCAAAGTTTCTCGTTTATGTAGTTCCTAGATTCTCATAGTTAAACACCATTAGTCGTAACAGGTGAGGACAAAATTCCTTGTAGTCGTTAGTTGCAAGAAATGATTTTTCATCTATGACCGGCGTTATTATTAAACGCGTCTTTTGTCTTGTTTAGGCGTGTGACGTTCTCTATCGGATAAAACGAGAAAAATATAAAAATGCTGATTTCCGAGGACACAAGCCCTTACAAAAAGATATAAATACTATATTAATTACTATACAGGGTACCATGTAGAGTCCCAACTCGTAGGATAATCCTAATCATTTGCTAATAGAATCCCAGTAAGTAATTGTATATTTACAGCGTCAGGACCGTGATTGTAATGACACACATCAGTTGCATTGATTAATGTTTTCCTGAGAAGCGTTATTTACTACATCCACTCGACTCGAACGTGAGTTGGTGATGAATTTGTTATGAGTCTTTCACTATTAGCACAAACGGAGAATTGGAATTTGCATCACTATACACATAGAGTGGCCTAAGTAGGAACAGATGTATGATCTCTTACTATCGCGTACCAATAGCTATGTTGGCGTAGCGATAGTTAATCATTGTTTCCTTTGATGTTATCTATTATTGATTGTAAGTATTCATTATTATTGTTGTTATCGCTGTAGTGTTTTGTGTGCCATAATAAAAGTCTTCTTTATTTCTTTATCCAAAGAAACTTGTTAAAGACTGAGTGAGACAGAAGATAGATTTGTTAGATTTTCAAATTTTTTTAGTCGTCGAGAATTTTTGATTAGCGGGGATTAGAGGGTTATTGCCATCTAAAAATAATGTTAGTCACGGCGTCGTTTGTTATAGTTCGCTATCAGTAATAATTGGTAGGAACATGCTATACCCTACCTTTGTAACTGATCCACTGGTTTCTGCATCACAAATCTACGATCACTACTCTATATAGTAGATGTGGTTTTACTTTTATATTCACTTTCGAACATAGTTCTCATTCATTATGATGATTGCGAATAAAGTAATGCGGTTAAAAAACAGCCGCGACTCATTAGTATGTGGGAAATAAATAACAAGACAATACATAATAACGTAAACGCGTACGGTACATTTGTGGATCTAGGACTCGGGACGATGAGCTGTTCCATTATGTGTATTGATGTTGTAATTCTGTGGTCACTGCGGTCGACTTGTCATTAGCTTATATAGGTAATCTGAAAGTGTTTGGGTCAAAACTATCTGGTGATTGTGTTAAATATATGTGTTTCTTTTTGTGTAAGAAAGCCAATTGACTTGAATCTAGGCCTACATAGGTATACCTACATAAATAAATGTGTAGTACAACTTATACCAACTATACATTTGACGGATTGACTTGAATCAAATTATTCCACAACAAGTTCGACATCTGGACAGTTAATTGTTTCTCGGGAAGATGAATGAAACGAATGCGAAGCTGCAGGTAAAAGCTAGTTACCAGTTACTGGAAGGACTTTACTAACTGTGCAAAGAAAACAAAAAAATTAATTAAAAAAATTAAGCATAAAAAGCCATAAAATCCTATTGCTAGTACTCATACCCTTATGGATTTCTATATTTTCGTTATCAGCCATTCAAACTCATATGGTTACCTTCCGATAGTATAATTGATTTACCTGACCCAGGCTTTCCCAAATTGCGCGTCACTCCACGGAAGTAGAGGTTGGAGGTGTACTAAGCCCTCCTTTTAGCTCACTTATAAATCGAGAGAAAAAAAGAATATTGAAAAAGTTTATCGACTCGCGCCAGATTTATGGAACGCCTGATTTTTGTTTAAGGGAGACGCGTCTACAGAAACGTAACATACAACTTAAAAAATTATATTACAAAAAAGGTATTAATTTACAAAAACGCGTGGCGATATTTTTTAAATACTTTTTAGTTATTGAAAAAAAAACAATAGTGAAAGATTCAATTTAGACATTTTTAATATTTTTTTAGATTTCTAAAAAGAATCTTTTTAAAAAATCTTAACGCATTTCTGTTGACCAGTAATTTTTTGCAATTGTATATTTTTTGTGGTGTCACCAAACCTACTGAATTCTAGAAATTATCCAAAGTCGTAAATCCTAATTTAGCTTTGACGCAGACGCACGAAACTTAATTTCAGGTTGTTCATAGTCAAAGTTGATCATCATAAAAAGTACAGTGGTTCCATTTCCACATAGTTAGCCTTGCCGATAACACGGTACCGCCGAGCGCGTTAACGTATAAAAATTAAAATTACTATAACAACAGTGGCACGAGTTAATTGAAGCTAATTAAGCCATCGGAGCGCTGAATGAATGGGACGAGACGCCGCCGCCCCTGCTGGTGGCCACTCTACTTGAACTGATGGAAGTTCTGACGTATGTTCCGGTCACTGAACTGGATGACCTTTGGTTACTTGTCGAAGTGTATAAACAGAGAGTGCCATAAAGTAGGCTATTAGTTCTGCGATCACGACTTAAAATAAGAGTTCCAAATATGCACAAAAGAAAAACAGTGTATTTTCATATTTAAAACTCTTACTTGATATTGTGTTTTGCCTGTCCGCATTTTCGTTAAATCGCCCGGTAAACCAAAAATCTGACGACTACAAAATTCTAAAACTTCAAAGAAACTGTATACCATGTTTCGGTTCGAAGCAGTGACTATTTACTCGGTTCGCTCGCACGCTTATAGGATAGCAGTCGTAGAGATTCATTATTCACTATTACTTTCGCGAATGGAACACCTCCCGACCTCGATATTTTGTGCGACTGTTGTAACGAAAAACGTTACACATTACATGATAATATTATTATATAACATTGTGTCAAAAAAACCGGCCAAGTGCGAGTCCGACTCGCACACCGAGGGTTCCGTACAAACATGTACTAGTAAAGTAAAATACCTATAGGCGTGTTTATGAGGAAAGGAGTAGTTTAAAATTATTAAAAGCATTTTTTATTACATGATGTTACTAATTTTTTTTTCTTTTCTGTACTATAAAACGATGCTTCGTACCAAATTTCAAGATTCTGAGTTCACGGATTGTACTCTGTAGATTTTGATTCCCTTGCGAGTGACAAAAATTTGCAACATAAACGGCTGTATCTTTTGATTGCGTTGGCTTAGAAGTTATTTTATTTCACCGCTCCAAGGGACAGGTAGATTATTTAATATAAACTGAACTTCATGCATTCCTGAGAAAAATGGTATAGACAGACAGATATATGGATAACAAAGTGATCCTATAAAAGTGTATTTTTTATAGTTGTGGTATGGAACCGGAAAAACGGCAACTAGCTGGACAATGCAGAAAAGCTTCGTTCGTTTCGCTCGCTCAGACAGTGAACCAAAAACAGCTAAAAAAAAAGTTTCTCAAAACAACGCGTGGTAGTAAGTACGAACTCTCGTTAGAGCATCGATGAAAGTGTAAGATTAGTCAAATGTTCTAATTGTGCTCCAAGTCAGTACCGGAGTGGAGTGGAGGAGTAAAAGTGATCATCCCACGCGCGTTCCGTTTGACAACATTTGCGATTATGTATTTTTGTGTACGACCGATTTGTGTATGAAATAATAATATACCAGCTTACGTAGAGCAATATTTTCTTCTTGCTTGTGCTTGTTATATATATCAAGCAAAAAGTCAATATCGCACTTAACAAATGTTTAATGATAAACTCTACATTTGTAAGGGATGTTGAGCTGTTGTAGTCAAGGTATTTGGTATAAGTGAAAATGTTTGCTTAATTTTTACGAAAATGTTTTAGGGGCAGCGTATTATGGACTTGTTTACAATAGTTAGGTGTCGTAAAGCCCCAATTATCTTAATTGTAAATGGTCGGAACGTATAATAAGATTAAGATTTTCAAAATACTTACTGTATTTAGATTTTCAAAATACTACATATTTTTAATATTTCTAAAATTAAACTCAACAATTTAACCTATGTGCCTAGATTTCCTTGTAGGTATTTCCAGTTTCGCAGCACTCTCGCGTGATATGGACGGTATTTTGCACATGTTTTCCTAGTTCCACTTGCAATGTCAGTCAGGTTTAGCTGTTATTTTTTAAACGCTGTTAGAAACAATAGATTATGCTTCGATAGATCAACAACACAAAAGTCCACAGCCGTATATAAACACTTAATCACACTAATATTATAAAGGCGAAAGTTTGTATGTGTGTGTGTATTTGTTACTTCACGTTCATATGCCGGAACTGATTTAAATGAAATTTGGTACTCTCGGAATCTCGGAAAAATGAATGTCCGTGCGTAACACCGCGAGAGACAACTAGTATGCACAAAATTCCACTACACTTTACATATATTAATAAAACATCGCCAAATATAAAGTATAGTAAAAGGGGTCACTCACGTCGGTTGGGACGTGAAAGAATTCAAAATAGTTTGGTCCATGCGCGCTCCCATTCAAATTCACAACACAATATCGATCATATAGTTGTGTGAATGTTAGCTTTGCCCTGCGGTTTTATTTGTGAATTTCATAAGTACCAGCAGCGGAGCTAAGATATTAATAATAAATAATAAGGGCTGAAATAAGTTGGCGCCCAACATGTAACTAGTATTTCGAATAAAACGAAAAATGAAATAGGGACTACTAAACTAAACTATTTTTTTTTTTGTGTTTTGATTATGTTTCGTTAGAGTTTTCGGGAGCTAAGGTAGTTCTGACTTGTTTTTTGCTCAGCGATAATTCGAGATCCTGAGAGTGCCACAGGCTACTTCTCGAAAAAAAGAACATAGCACTGGCGATGTTTGCGTCGAATTGAAAACTTTCTCCATATTTGAAGTCGGAAATAAACTTTTCAAACAAACAGACAGAACAATTTTTTTAAACGTAACATTATTATGATTAATACTCCGTCATAGTTATATTCTGTCGTCGAAAGCCGACTAACTTGGCACGGGTTTTGGCGTAAAAATAATGTGGGCGCATATTATTTCTATCAGTATTTTAATTTAACGCAACATGGCCGCCGCGCGCCGTGACTAAATATTTCACGACAGCTAATAGTATGGATAGTCTTGGAAACTGTAAAATGATTAGATCTACTTCACCAGGAAACTAACAAAATAATGACTTGAAAATAGAAGAGGTGAAGGTAACTGCGATTTGAAAAATTACTAGGATATGTGTACCAAGTTCTGTCATCATCCAGAATTGCTAGGCATGAAGCGGAGGCTTCGTTTGTTCTAATTGCTTGTAGTCCTTTATTGACAAGTAATCAAGTTATATATCTAATTTAAAATTAATTTGTTTTATTTAGTGTAAACTAACATAGTTAGTGGCTTCCGTTCCAGCTCGTACTTGGTGTTCATGTTTAATGTTCTTTAAGTGAAGTCGCTTTTTGAGCTATAATCAAATAAGGCGCACGTCATTTAGTGCTTTTAAAACTTACAGGTGGCAAGACTGACTTACATGTGGCACACGAGCACTAAAATTTTTTTCAGTTTTTAGAATGCTTGTTTGCAAAAAAAGATTGGAAACCGTTAATAAAACTAAGTACCCTCGGGTATAGACAGCTTTAGAATTTGCACTCATCGTGTTAGGCGGCTGTTGAAATTAAGTCAGTTGTTACTTTTATAAAGGCGCTAGTTATTAAGATTTCTACAGCAAATACATATAGTAAATTTCCTACAAACGCAAGCTACTGCAGTATATAACAATACAGTGTAAATGCCAGTGCGGCGGTTAGCAGATAAGATCTGTATATTCCAGTTGCAGCGGTCGGTGGCGTCGGAGCGTCTGCCGCATTCGATCGATGCAATAGTCTGACCCGCTTTGCTTCTGCTGTGCCATATTGTGTAAACGGGTTTTCACGCGTACTTGATTGTTGGAAAGGTCCAACTATAGTTTCGTTCACATTCGCTGAACTTCATCAGGGATGAAATGAGACGTTCGTGTGTTCAACGATGACACCTCTCGCACTTCATCCCCGATGTAGTTCACCGAATGTGAACGGAACTATAATTGGACCTTTCCAACAATCAGGTGGGCACGCGAAAACCCGCCTTCTTAAACAATTTGAATCAAGCACGCGTTAGTTTTCTAAATATGTAATAATGCTGTGCCATGTTTGTACTCTTGTGCCAACTTAGTTGTTTGGGTTCTTATTGTACAATATTTCATTCTCGTAGTCGAGCGTAACGTCTCTGCTTCAAGTATGCCCATTTTTCTTTCACTTGTCTGTTGTCTGTTTGAATGTACGGATGTCTGGCATTTTTTTTCTCGCGTAGTTTTCAAACAATCCTGATGAAACTGGTGGTTGATGTCGTCGGGGCTCATCGCACTGTTTTTATACTCTTATTAACACAATCTTTATGATAATTCTAAATATATAAAAAAACCGGATAAATGGTTGTATTCATTTTAATAAAGTCACAAAAAAGTGGTTACAAAATTATAATTGGATTTAGAAGTCGTAATTTTTCGCATTAGCGCCTAAACGCATACTCGGTAACACAGTACCTATTAACTATTCTATGCTAGTACGAGTTGTAAGTCAATTTAATATTTCGATGTTTCAGCTGGCCACTATATTAATCTTAACTCTACGATTTCAATATACGTAAAGGTTTTATGTTTAGATGACGGGCGCGTCAGTTGTTCTGTGCTTTCAACGTGAGTGCCTTCATATCGTACATTTTATGTTATTATCATATATTTTACGAGGTTGATACAGCGTGCCACGCTACCACTCGCTCGCCATTCGCATAGTGCTGATTTAATGGACTTCAAATGTCCTACTTTATTTTTAATATGTAGAGTAAGTTTGATACATAAGTGCGATCAAGCTAGGAAGATATAGCTTACCAAATTTTTATCCGACTGACTTTAAAAAGACGTACTATTGAAAAACATTTTTTTTGTGTGTATTAAATTTTTAGTGAACTCTGCAGCGTAAATTTGTAGACCGATTTTCATGTGCGTGTGAATTGGATTATACTAACTTCATCCCGCGGTTTCGCTCTTTAAAGTTTTTGCAGTCGATTTTTTTTGAGGTCGCTTCTAACTACTTGTTTTTATTCGATATCAGAATTTACAGCACTTCCAAAGTATTATAAATTTGCGTTCATGTATAGGATTACTACACATAATTAGCTAATAGTACACTTAATATTAAATTAGATCATCGAAAGTATCTTGTTATTAAATACGTAAGTACTAATTTTAAATATAATCAATATCATCATTTTCAGGAGTGATTTGTGTCAGAATATCTAAAATAAAAATGATAGTTCTCTTTTAATTTAATATAAAATAGAAACAAGCTTATACAAAGTTTTTTTTTGAAACTGCTTGCTCCACGTTTTATCTACGACCTAAATCAGTGAATTCCCCGGGGGAAGCTAAATCCATGTATTTAATAGGTCAATTATATTCTACTCTACCAGTAGGGGTGGAAAGTTAACTGAGGGAATAATGCTTAGAATATATACATAGTATTTATAATTGAATACAGATTTATGAGTAAATAAATAAAACATCTAGAAACCATTTAACGTGTTTTTGTGTTGTTGAGGAATATTTTTATTTTACTGATAATAACAATTGGTTAAAAGTGACTTCATAAAACCCGTATGCTAGAACTTTCGAGCCACTAACAAATTGATGTAAAACCTTGTTAAATGTGTATTGAGAAGATAGTGGAATTGATATTTTTTAGAATTTTATTTATGCTAACTCTGTGCGAAGAACCTGGTGATTCCTCGCGGCCAGGCCCTGTATTGAACAGTAACTATATGCTATTAATGACTTGTCTAATTACGAAAGCGTCAACTGTCCAGCCGGCCGTTATTCGCCACCGTCTCTCCCTGGGATATGTCATGCAGTGTTAAATATTGTGAGTTGTTTACGTTTCGGCGCGGTGTCGTCGTTCGCGTCATCTGTCATCGATCATTTGGAAACTCTAATCCTGTGCTGACTTTTGCATTTTTTAAAGTGATGCTAGTAATAACTCACAAATCTAAGGAATTAAAAAAATACTGAGGTCCAGAACTACTAGCACTCTAGTATCTTCTAGGACTGCATGTTTCATCTTCGGCCACATCGCTAGACGAGCTGTTGGCCAAGATCAGGTCAAAATCAGTAAAAAAACTAGTTTGTAACTAGCATACATATATGTTGTAATTTACTACCAATCATAAAGATTCGTTATACGAACGACTAATTTCATCCCCGATGAAGTTAGAATGTGACTGAAACTATAGTTGGACCTTTCCAACAATCAGGTAAAAATCTGGTGAAATCCGTCTTTTTCATCAAAATATATTAAACGCGTGTTAGTTGTCTAAATAAAATCTTTAAAGATGTGCCATTTTTTTTGCTTCATCGTACTTATATAAGCTCTTTCCACCCAAGTTTATAATAGCGCGTCTAAGTGACCATCATTAAAATACCACAAAGTTAAAATAAGCTTAAAACTTTAGTTAACGTTGGTATAATGTCATATTGTTCGTCTTTTAGTTTCAAATTTACCATAAAAACTTTTCTCGTCCTAGTGATCAGATACTCCCCGAACGTCGGGACGTCTAGCGCATATCAGCAGTTGGCAACACTAACCCTGGTGGAGTGCCAAATATTCTGGAGCCGTCACATATATGAAAATAATTCAACAATTCTATCGCGTGGCTGAATGAAAAATAATTTCAATAAGTATATCGCTTATATTGCTTACCACGTGTTATAGTTTTGCACGTGTGGAGAACCCACACACTTGCATGCTGGCTAGATTTCCTTACGCTAATAGGTTCAACATGAAGTGTCAGGTTAGTGTGTATAAGCATAAGGGAAGTTCCAGTGGTCATCATGATTAGGGCATGCAATACCGGTATTAGGGTCCAATACCGGTATACCGGTATTGATACCGGTATCTGTTATTTTTGAAAAACAACGTAGTAAATTAATAAATTTAAATGTAAACGTCTATTCTTAGTAGAAATACATTTGTTTAATAAGTATGTTTAATACACTTAATTTTTAAATATTATGTGATTTATAGTAAAAGTAAGCAATTATTTCTGATTACAGGCTTGGAACCCAATATTTAGATCAGTATTTCTATACAAGGTCCTAGGTGTGATAAATAGAGCGATGTAATCAAGTGTTCATTTACTAAAATTATAAGATCGCAGTATTTACTGTTGAATAATAATTTATTTCAAATTTAATTTTAATATAATTCACATCAAAATGCCAGAGTAACATTTAAACTCAACTAAAACAAAAATATCTCTAAAATTTAATAAATATATAGTTGTTTTTAAAGGCTAGTTCCTTGTCTGATAATAAAAAACCAAAATTGTTACTAGCAAATCTCATTAAAAATAAAAAGCTGTTCGTGAAAATAAGGTTTTTTAATAATAATTGAAGCTTAAACATTCATCCACTTTCGTCAGTGTTATTAGCTAACAAAAACATGCTTTATATAGATGTCTAAATACAGATAAATATTTTCTCTTGTCTCTTTTATTATTATTTTTTCTTAGCCTTTATCAGTTTTATCAATAGAGACAGATCTATTGTTATAAGGCGTTGCGGTAAAAATGTGTTCTTTTCTGTGTCTGCATTTTTAGCTCTTAATGAAGATTAATGTTCTCTTAATATTCATATGTTAACTTTATTTAAGGTTTTATCTTTTTTAGTGTTTAATATTTGAAGTATAAGTTCCAGTTAACGTGATCACATAAACTTGACAATCTACATGTGCTTTCAAAATAAGTTATAACAAGTCATAATAAGAGCATTATAGTGAGCTATAGAAATACAGGTAGAAAAAATCAAAGAGAAATACACACAATCCCACGTTTCTAGAAAAATAGATGAATATGATTAGTTCTTATAAAATCGCAGCAGAGTGAAGCTATTCCATTTAGTCCCTACAGTAAGGAACTGCGCTCTGGCTCTCAAGTAAGATTGAGAGTTTTATGTATTCAAAATCTAGATCTTACCAACATAACCATTGATATATTAGCTAGTAGCATCGTCTGAAACCTAATAAAGAAATCAATGTACGATTCTCCAATAGCTAAATTACAGACACTTCTAAATGTATCATAAAGAATTAACAATCTTATTATTCTAAAGGTGGCTTAAAAGATCAATGTACAAAGATTATAAGCTAAAATAGCCAAATTACGTACCACATACCACTAATTAACTAAGTTGTTTTTCTATTTTGCAATACCGGTAATACCGGTATTGAGCTCTCTAAAACCGGTATTGAAATTGCCTCCGGGAACCCTGTAATACCGGTATTGCTAATACCGGTATTCATGCCCTAATCATGATAAACTATTGGTTAAAACCGGTAGTAAAAAAATCAATTGTTTCAAGATCATTGCAGTTTGACAGACAGGTGACTTTCTCTTCAGATTAATATTGGTTTCTAAGCTACTTCAACACTAAAGGCTTCATTGTAATGTTTTTATACCTCGACGCTAGAACGCCGGGGTGCTATAAGTTTGACGTGTCAGTATGCGTGTCTATATCGGATAAACTAAATACGGATAAACCGAATTTGATTTTGTTTATTTGTTTGACAGGTGCGTTATTCCAAACCCCCCTGGATTTATGCATTATAATGCTTCCTTTGTGCAATAAAAAGCAGCCGTAACTTCACGCCGTCCCGGTGCCAAATGCGACGTTCCTGGAAGTGTAGTGTTATGAAAACTACTAGCGACGAACTAGATTGTGCTAGACTGCCTATTGGAAATACTTGCTTATCCACAATGATAAAGTGCCTAAATAAAACGCGTCTTAGCTTAGAGCATCTTTTGTTTTTTTCTATCCAATGGAGACTGTTACGCGCCAAAACAAGACAAATGAAGAATAAAGTTAAGGCGCGTTTATTAATAAGGCTGTAAGTTGTTCAGGTAATAAGCTGGTGATATATTGAAATGGTTAAGAAGAAACGTCCTTCAAAAACTCAGTTTTTTTTCGATTTCTAGCTCTTATACCATAATAAAACGGGAAAATGCTAGTAAAAAACACAAAAGAAAAGACATCCACAGATTATCACCTCTCCATTGAATAAATAAGTCACCGTAGCATTATTCCCCTGGGGTATTACACCTCAAATCAAAAATTCATTGCTTTAAAAAAAAACTTAGTACCTATGGTGACAAAACTGCTTTGAATCTGCGCCCTATACGAGTACGCTATTTAACTTTAGACAAACTTACTGACAGATTTAGCCCATTTTGCCAGACTCGAAGCAAAAACGCTTCGCTCGCCGGACAATTATAATCTATTGTCCCTCTACTACCAACAGTTAGTTCACGACATCTAGTTTGTACAATTTGATGGCCCATAAATCGACGTGCCGTGGGCATAGAGATCTAGAGAGGTGCCAATCCCCTGTGCTGAATATGGGACCGGTGTCGCACTAGAAGGCGGAGTAGGTACACGTGCGTAGTTCTACTTAGTATACTATATTATTTTTAGAACATTTCGATGGTATGTGATTCTATTTTGACTTACAGTTGGTAGTTTCACGTCTATTTTTACAAACTACCACGGAAAGTTCTACTCGTATTTTTACTGCGAGAAATGTGTCCTGTTTTTGAATATAATTTTGACATAAGTAGTTTATTTGTGACTAATGAAATCTTTTTCTTTGTATAGGTGAAGTGTTTCACCCTGTTATCAGAGTTTCAAGGCTGTTTTATACACTACATTAGTATGTGATTATGTATGAAAGCAGTTTGTCATCACAAGCCGATCCCAACTCGACATTTTTGGCCATATTTCTGCGACAAACCACTTCGCCCCCTCACCATATCTCCTATATACCATTTAGTTTGTGTGATCCGTAGCTGTGTGGTTCCTATATCACGTGGTATCGACCGCAGCTAGCCGCGTCGACGTTACTGATTTATGTTTCACTAATTCTCGCCACTATAAAACTTTACTCGGAAACAATCTTGTTTCGTTCGGGACTCGGGTGGAATGCGCGCGGAATGAATGATTCTTTGATCTCGAATTGTGCGCTGTCGGCGATTTATAACGTTTATTATTTGTTGATTTTTTTGTTTGTCAAAACGAATCCAGTCTAGGATTCGTTTTGGAACATTCTTACATAATTTTGCTATTTACCAGCTCTATAGTTAATTTGATAAAGCTCTAGAATGTACGTCCTACTATACATTTACTATATATAATTCAGCGAAATGTTGCACTCGTGAACACAATAGTTTTGCGACTTAAAAAAGTCAGCATGTTAACCATATTTTTATATATTATTGGAGAAAAATCACATTTCCACGGACAAAAATCTCCTACGCCTAAGAAAGACGTTGTTCCGGTATGTCAAGTTGCGTCAATATTTAATGACAGCTGCGACATGTACGTACGCGAGTACGCGAATATGAAATTATCTTCCCTCCTTAAATGATCCTTACCCTCGGTCAATTAAACGTAATTCGTCTCTGGCTAACACATAAACTTCTCTTAATTCTACACTGGAAACTTATATAGTGTACTATACTATGCAAACATCATCCCGAAGTGATTGAGTATCTATAAAGCTTCAGTGGAGTACTAGTACGTAGTTAGTAAATCTTAATATTACCTCATTGAGATACTATGTATGTAATAATAACGAGTATGTAATCGTGCATGAAGTACGATTCACAAATCAAATATAGTGTTAAATATTACTTGGTTGCTCTCTTTCCTCTGTCAAAACCAGAGGCTTAAGTGTTTAGCGTTTTTAATTATCTCCCCTATTAAATTTGTCAAATAATTTTGGAACCTACCTATACATCAAGTTTAGTCAAAATTAGTTGGAAACTACCAGCTGTACGCGAGTACCAACGTCCAGACAAACATACTATACAAACTGACAGGCAAAGTAACATTTCGCAAGACTCGAAGTAGACACGTTTCGCTCGGTCAATACGAGTAAAGTAAATATACAGACATATGCATCCCCCCACACATATTATAAATGAGAAAGTATTTTTGTTGGTTTGTTTGTTTGTGTTCTGCAGCTGAGTGACTTGATTTCTTTCAGAGATAGAGAGGTCCGAAAGGGCAACATAGTCTACTGTTTTCGGGAAAGCAAACATAACGCGGGCGGAGCCGCGGGCAAATGCTACTTTTCTGTACCAATACTTAATTAACAATATGTAAATTGTGAGTTACTGAGTTCTGTCAGGCTTCCGTACCAACAAACAAACAAGAATAAAAATAATATTTATCGTGCCCACACTGAAATCATTCCGGATTCCTCGGCGTAAAGTTTACGATCCCGTCGGCTATAAAACGTTGATAAGATTAACCTTTATACTTACTTTAAATATATTTGCGTATCAACATGCGTGCCTCCGATGGATGCGGTCTTCGCTATGGAAGTGGGATACAGCCCGACACGGCCAAATGCGAGTTTGTCACTGTCCTAGTAGTCCTGGGATCAATTCTCGGCTGGATTCGAATGACGTGTTTTCATGTCTGGTTTGGGTCTGAGTGTGTCAGGAAAAAAAGACTCTTTATTGTCAAATAGAACATCACAACAATAAAACATAATAACCGGCTGTCGGAACACATCGTTAGGTGCTTGGCGAAAAATTTTTCAACTTGAGGGTGGTAGTTATCCAGACGAGCGCTAGAAACCGCCCTTCCACCATGCAGTGATATATTTAGATATTTTCCTTCACCAGTAGTTTAGGTTCTTTGCATATTGCTTGGGATCGAACCTCGTACCTCTTGCACGGCATTCGACCCCACTAACTCTGCCATTATGTCTACAAAATTATCCATAACATCCACCAAATGGGCAAAAGGGTTGTGTAAGTAAGGGATGTCTTTGATTGACCCTACATTAACTAATTCGCTTGATAGATATATATTTGAACGCTATATGATAGAGACACAAAACATAAAAACGAAAAAATATAATTTTACATGTAGTGCCACACGTGGAGGCCTAGCTTGATTGTTTATGATCGATAATATCGCCAGTGTAGTCAATAGTAAACGTGTTCCCGTCAACTGATCCATTAGTACTAAAGTAGTAAAGTAGTAGTAATGTATTGCACGTCACGGGTGGGCCTGTAAAATGCCAAGGCACCGGCAACAACTAGTGAACATGTATTTTTAGCTTAGTTTTTATTTCCTAACAGTAACATGTACCGTTTCCTGTTTACAAACCGCCATGCTTTTGAGATACAATACAATGTCCGCCACAGGAAAGTGTACGTCTAGTCTACATGTTATTTTAGCCAGCAATTGTAATAAAAGCGTTTTCTAACGCCATAAGATTTTTTTAAACATGTCCTGTATTTTTAGGATTATTTGTTACATCATTAAAACAAATCATTCCTCTTTATAATATTAGTGTAGGTAAGTGATTTTTGATACTCCGAAGACAAAAATCTGTCGGTCCCAACGGAAGATCAGCGCGGGCTGTTTACTCGTACAACCAGCATCATGCTGAGTTGGGATCGACGCGTGACAAAAAACGTGCTTCCCTTCCATTGTATTTTATATTTTTGTACAAAATTGCTTATTATTTTTTGTCACAAATAATGCATATTCTATTCGTTAAAAATCCAGATTGCAATATCCATAGCATACATATATTGAGATGCCATTAACGTTGGCACGAGTAGGTATAGCTCGTTCGTATATAGTATCTGTAGTTAGAGTAACGTACTATGTGCGATTCACACGCTCTCGGTTCATTCATGTTACTCTGCGGTTGGCGTTTTGTGTGTTTGAAATCTGTTACCTACCTATTACTCGTAGATGTAACGTTTAGGTTGACAGGTATGCGCCGGGCATTATAGAATTGGTTAACAATGTTTAAAGTACTGAATTTCTTATTACACTCTTTGTGTATTTAGATTTTTGCACAAAACAACCGAAATGTTACTGCTATATAATTATACAAACATGCTATGTGTGTATGTATGTATGTATGTCATATTATACTAATGGTTTTGACAACACTGCACAACAAGAGGTTCACATTTTTATGTCGCAACAATACTGAAGTCATGATGTTCAAATACAACAGAACTTAAAATTATAGAAAAATATACTCGTATTAACAGAATTACCAATATTTTTAAAATATATCATAACTAGCTGTGGCCAGCGGTTTTACCCGCGGTAAATATATGAGCATTATATGGGAACACTTCAATTTTCCGGGATAAAGTAGCCTATGTATCAAGGGTAGGGATTGCAATCCAGCTGATTTCTTGCTGGATTGACCTGAATCCAGCTGGGTCCAGTGCGGATCCAGCAAAATGTGCAACGAAAATAAAATGACAACATTTTCAAGACAATTTTTAATGTTAGGATGAGTAGCAATCAGTCTGATACATCAGTCTTCCAAATTCTTTTAAAATTAACTATAAAAAGGACCGTAATAATAATACTCTCCATTCGTTAATCGTTAAAAATTTGGCAGTTTTAAATCTGACGATAAGAGACTGACTATTTTTTTTTGAATTCGTTGAAAGTAAGACCTTTTGAAAGTAAAACAAATTTTATCTATAGTTTTATCTCCCAACCTGCTTCGCACAGAACTGCATATGTAGCCGGCTGCTGAGAATGCCCTTTCGGCCTCTACGCTGGTCGGTTTTAGGTTCATTAAATACTCATAAACCATAGAAAAATGTGCACCTCGCACTCCTTCGGTCTCATAAACGCTCATATCTTTTTTCAGGACCTTTTCGTAATCTAATTAACCACTTGGCTTCTGTTTATTAAAGTTCTCCTTCTCTCTTTTAAGCTCCGTCTCAAGCTCTTGCTCTAAAGTCATTTTCACGGGTTCTGCGTCATGATCTAGACGATCCTCTTTTAACTCCGTGATATCTTCTTGCCTATGGTGACAGAACGGCAACGTTGCCGCGCCGTTTTGAAATCAACTCAAAACTAAACAATAAAAATTGATACGTTTGCGGATCCAGCATGTTTAAAAAGGCGCTGGATCCAGCTGGATTGCTGTATGCTGGATGCACATTGGTATACAATTTTTACACTAATGTGACCATTTGAGTCAACCTAAGATACAAAAATCTTACAGAGATGTCATATTTCCGCTATGATTTACAGAATTTATCTATTTTTGTACACAATGAAGTAGGCAATTGATGCAGGTTTCCTTAATACACAATATTAACCACATCTTTAGTTACTTTTTGGTAGACGTACACCGTCCTGGCCGAAAATGAAACAAGTCCTTTCACCCAAATCCGTTCAGCCGTTTGAGCGTGAAGGAGGAACAAACAAACAAACACACACATACAAACTTTCTTCTTTATAATATTAGTGTTATAGTGTGATAAAGGCATAAGCATAATGGGAAAAGCAAAATATTTTAATTCAGTTCTTGATTACAAAATTTATCTTATATTCGAATATGTGAAATTGTTTCATTGTCACGAGACAATATAGTTGTGAGAGACAGAGCTCGGTGTCGCATTGCGCATGCAGACGTCACAACCAACTCATCCTATACCATGAATTCGTGCAATCCATTCGACTACGCATGATAAGATCCTTCGTGAAATACGAATCTGTATCAGCGGACGTATCGTCCACATTAGCTACAAAATGATATTTAACAACGCCGCGCTGACGCAGAAGCAAAGTTTGGACAAATCCACTTGCTAATGTGGCATTTGGACGGATTTATCGAGGACAATGTAGTGAATAACGAAATGATGTAAAATTGATTTTTATTTATTTATTTTTATTTATAACGTAATATGCTCCAGACTCCAAGGTCGGCGCCATATATTAACTTTCAATAAAAATTTTATGAGTTTATTTACATTATTATATACTTCTTTATAAAAGAAGACAAAGAAGGTTTCGTACCCAAAGGCTAAAAACGGGACTCATACTTGGTGACAGGCGTCACCAAGCATGAGCTGTGATAGATAAATTTGAATTTTTTCTTAAGTATTTCAGATGATGCATTTCTGTTGGCACCAAACCAAGAAATACTAACAGAATAAAATTAATCTCGTAAGTCGTGAGCTCCCGATCTACACCAAACGATTTATGCCTATTTTGCTAGACATTAATGACGACAACAGGTAGAAACTTTAATGCCGTATAGAAAATGGAACGGAATCCTTATTACGCGAGTCTGACTTCCACTTGGCCGATTTTCATAAATAACTGACAAGAGTTTGGGTAGCACAATCTATCCTCATTAGATGTTAGTGCTCTTGAAAGATGGAGCACGTCATATCATCAGCATCACATTATTATCAACTTTTTCATTTTTTTGAAATCCTTTCTTTAATCGCATCTTTGAATACTTTACTTTAGTTGAAGTAGAGCTGTTCCTAGCACTGAGACGCATGGGATATTCCGCCAGTTCCACATATCCGCCTTATTATACAAATATTACACATATATTATGAATGCGAAAGTGTGTTTGTTACTTTATTAGTTTTTTGGTCCTTCTCCTCAGCCTCTGAGGGATTGGACTTTTTGCACTATGTCTTAGTGCAAAAAGTCCAATCCCTTGAAGCCCAGAGAGTGCTAGTGCCTATTATTTCCTGGGAATCCAAACATAACCATGGCGAAGTCGCGGCGAAAAGCTGGTATACATATTGTATAAGTAGACCGATATACTACAAGTACACACAGAGTCCATTTGGTTAAGAAATCAGAAAATAACGCTAATCATCAATCATCAAATTAAGTTACGGGTTTCAAAAGTTAACAAATGCAATTTTATAATATAAGTGATTATTAATGTTATTTATAATCAACGCAAAAAAATATCTCAACAAAGTTATCGATCTTTTTAATTATTTATTATCAGCAATTAATTGAACGGATTGTCGCGCAATAATTGGCGATTTATAGAACCAATAATAAATAATTAATTTTATTTGATTTAGTTTATTTTATATTAAATTTAGTTTGAAGCAATTAAGCGTCATTGTTCGTTAAATCTTACATTAATTCGACGTCTAAATAAGACATTTCCGGCTACAAAAGACAGATTTAGTATTCTCAAATTAGCTCCGTCTGACCCATTAGACGAATTAGGGCGAGTATTTTCTGTAATGTAAATACATCTGTTTTCTTACTTCATCACTCCATTCTAGGATAAATTGGTAATGTATCCCACGGATCTTTAGTTTTTTTATAGCCTGTGCTACTGATTGATAATAGAGCTTTTTATCTGCTAAATAATTTTTGAAATCGGTCCAATATCTTAAAGTTTATCCTTTAAATTGTACAAAAATACAAGAACGCAGGCGCACGCGTGATATCACCACTTTATCTGTCACAATGGCTTCCTTCCTCCAGTCCTCGACACTAACATGACCATTATATTAGATAACAGTGTCACGGTCAGCACTCGGTGCGGGCTCGTTGGTTGACCATTGTGTTCTGGTATCGATGATGCGACCATCGATGTTGAGGAACTTGGATGGTTGATTGCGGAAGCATTACTGAGCGAAATTGGCACTGGAACGTAAGCCAAGCTAATTCATATGATGGTGATTTGTGCTACCCTGAATGTTAGGAGCTCGAGAATTATCTACGCTCCAAGCTTTCTTTGCTAGTGATGATAAAAAGAAGTACGTGCCTACCTATAAGTATATGCCCTATTAGGGTTTAAGCCGATCTCTGAAACTTCATCGAAATCCATTGGGCCGTTTTCGCAGAGGTAACAACCATACAAAAGTTCGCATTGAAAGAAAGAAAGAAAGAAAGAAAAATATTTATTTGAAACAGAAAACAAACTTGATTACAGAATTTATAGTCAGACTGAAGTTACAAATTACTGCTTTCTGTCACAAACCGGTCCCAACTCAACAAAATGCTGGTTGAAACAACCAGCGTTGACCTTCCGTTGGAGCCGGGAGGTGACGTCACGCACGTCACATTCAGTAGGCACATTATTATGTAAAGATATGTAGGTACACAATATTAAAAGTAAATAATCATATATAAAACTCACACAACATTTTAACAAGCATTAAAAACAAAGAGTCGAATATAAACTTGATTTTCCGCACGAGCGAAACGAGCGAAGTTTCGCGTCGTTTTCCCGACGTTCTTGTAGTTTATTAATTATTATTTTGGCGGCGTATTCTAATGACAATCCAAATAATGATATACCAAACTGCATTGTTTTTCAATTCCGGCAGTTCATTGCGTTTCCACTCAAGTAAAACACTCAAAACACAATCACTATAACTTGGCATATAGCACTCTTATGCGTCGTATTGTACCAGATTGTTTACTAATATACTTTAGGGAATTAGCTTTTTCATAACCCAATTTCACCGATCGCTGATTTGTAATCATAATCTAAATTCTGAAACGAATCAATGGAACCTGATTCAATTTTGGTTGGATTATTTAAATTTACAATAATGACTTCTCGCTCGTATACATTATATACGTGATATCTAGAACATTACGCTAGCAGCGTTCTTATTTGCTTATACATCTTAATTTATTTTTGGTTTGTTTGCTCATCCAAAAACATGGGTTGACATTTGTTCAAAAATATTGCGTCAAACGTCCCGCTGATCTCGGCCGAAGTTATCTCATTACAAGATTGTTCCTGGTGTCAAAATACCAAGCTACTATATCTTGTACGACCATTAACTTATCCCACAGCAAGCCAATAACGTAGTGTGCATGTATTGTTACAGAAGATGCTGGGCGGGGCGGCGTCTCCCGGCGGCGACGACCTGCTCACCGTCACCGTCGTCAGGGATGAGCACGGGTACGGGATGAAGGTGTCAGGTGAGCACGCATACCATACGAGCATTTGGACCTTGGTTTATCGACTAAAACGGTGTGGTTTTTATCGGCGACATTATTACTGGGACTGCCCACAGCAGATTCGAAAGCTGTTCGCCAGTTCAACTGATCAGCCCAATGCATGACATCATCCAAAAGTTTGTGTTCCATTTAACTAACTAGCGCAATGCGTGATATTCCAGGAGACAACCCGGTGTACGTGCAGTCGGTGAAGGAGCACGGAGCCGCGTGGCGCGCCGGCTTACGCTCCGGAGACCGCATCCTGCGCGTCGACAACGTGCCCGTCGAGCACCACTCGCACCAGCAGGTTGTGCACATGATCAGAGGTAAGCCTGGAACCTCGGGAACGGTTACATAGTCGAGATATTCTCACTTCATCACCGATTATGAGCGAGTGGCAATGCGGTTGAGGAGTGCGGAAGGTCGTTCACATGATTAGAGGTAAGGCTGGAATCATAGAAGACAGTCATATTGTCGAGGATACCCTACCTCATCGACGTTACCAACAGGTCGTGCATATGATCAGAGGTAACATTATGAATACGGAAAAGGATCAGATAGTCGAGGTTTTCTTATTCCCTTCAGGTCCAGAAAGTTGAATTTGCCAAAATATTCCGTCACCGATTATGGGAGAGTGTGGAAGATCGTCCTCATGATTAGAGGTAACATTAGAAATACTGAGGAGGGTTACATAGTCGCGATACTCTACCCCATCGATGATTCCAGTAGGTCATGCACATTGCCAAAGGCAAGGCTGGTAGCTAGAGAATGGTTACACATTCGAGGTTTCCTTTCTTTAGAGGTAAGGCTTGAAACCACAGAGGAGAAATACATCGATGAGACTTTCTTACCCCACCCCCGATTCTCACTCGTGCACATGTTCAATCAGAGTAAGTACCTATGGAGCCAAGAAAAAAGGTGCCTTACTCTGTGAAATATTTACAAAGAATAGAGTAAAAGAACAAGACTATGCAATCGAAGTTTTCTTACTCCGGCAGATAGCCAATGCAATGCAATGCAATGAAGAAAACCGGCAGTTAGCTAACATTATGTATTTGTTCTGTGATCTGTCTATTATTTTCTATTACGTGAATATGGTTGCCGCCACGAAATGACAAGTAAACTAGCGTCAGTAATGTTATTACTTTCCAGCCACTCCGACCACGGTGCTGACAGTGCAGCAGAACACGTCCAGGTTAAAGACTCCCATCACCGCGCCCGTGCCTGCTAACGTAAGTATAAGTGCTACATGAGTTCCCGATAAACAACCTGGACCAACGACCTTGGGGAACTTTGGGCGCAGTCACGATTTTTATATCTCTTTGTCGCGGGGTAGAGTGCGGGGCAGGGTACTCGACGAGACGCGATCTGTGTACCGTCAATAAGAGGTGCAAATGCACGGATTACTCCTACTGCGATGTTTTTGTTTCAAGTAGATTGCCGTTAATGACATCAACTCGACATAAAACAAAGATGACATAAAGATGGGGATGAGTTGCCATCTTTTTCAATTTCGTTTTCTGACTTCATGGCGCATGTCTCGTTTTAGCACAGAGTATCTTCTAGAATCTACATAACTCTTATAATAATAAAGTGACATTAATCATAATAATGAAATTTACATCTTTTGCAGCGGGAAAAAAATAAAGAAATTAACAAACATATTACACGTAGTGAGTGGGTTTAACCCTCTTTCCTTTGGTTTTCCCCCGTCACCTATATAAGTAACTGGGGTTGCTGGAGTAATAATAGAACGTAGGGTTCAGAAGCCAGGCGGTAGGTAGGCAGCCTAGAAACGCGTTCGATTGTAAACTAGCTCGTGTATTCTAGATGCGTTATACTTATGCTCGTTGGACTGTAGTTTACGGGTAACTAAATTATATATACTTAGTCTTTGTGTCGGCAGATAGTTGTTTAAGTTGTAGTCGACCGACCGTATGTCTGTTTGGGTTTGACATTTTTTTCTTTCGCCTGTCAGTTTGTCTGGATGTTGGTACTCGCGTAGAGGTCGGAATTTCCAACCAACGTTGACTAGACTTGGTATACAAGTTCTACGAATTTTCTTATTGGCCTGGCCCTAGCTTTGATAAACATGATGATCGCGATCGACCTCTCGTGAGTGTAGAGACTAATGCGGGCCTTAATGGGGCATGCATAGTCTGGAAAACACTGGCTCTCAAGGAAGGCTCCTGCTTTTCTATTAAGTGCAAAAAGGATTATGAATATGAACAAAATCGGTCAAGACGTTGTAGCGAAAAAGTTTGTACTCGCGAAGTAAACAGTAGAACTAGTATTGTACATAGTATAATGCGTGACCTTAACATAGCGAGTAGGTTTGCACAGTTGGCCGCCATTGGTCAAGGCCCGCGATTATGACGTGTTGTCATATATAATAGTCATTAAAGTACAATAACAGTTGATTTTGATGACTTCATCACAGAGGAGCCTGGATTTCCGATCCCCGATCGTTTTGTCTGAGACAGTACTGACACTAACGATCAATAAAATCAATTCCGAATATTACAATAGCAGTTTAGTCAAACTTATAACCCCTGCTAATATTTATAATAATAATGATGATTAGTGGGAACCAGACTGATATAATGAGCAATTAACAAGATATCCACAGAAACATACATAATTTAATAAATATCAAACGTCCCTATGTCATAAAAGTCACTTCATTGCAAAATTTAAATAGCATTATGTACTATCGATAAATCACTAAAATAATAATACTAGTTAAAATATTATTATACTAAGTTAAAATATACATTAAATAAAAATGTGTCTAGCAAATTATTTAATTTTATATAGATTAATTAATCTTAAGACAAATTAAATAACAAACAATTTTATCAGACAGTACATTTGATACACAAATTTAGTCAAATAATCCGCCCCGATTCCATTTATAATACTTCCAAAATAATTTACATCAGTGTTTAAAGGTATCAACGTAGTATTACGTAAGGTGCCATCTTCTTATTGCTTCTCTCTCGACTCGTGGCGTCTGTCGCCGCGTCCGAATCCGCCATAACCAATCAATTAGCCTAAGAATGTTTATGCATATTTTTCCGATCTAAATGTGATGTCTACTATTCTTTATCAAGGAACATACGCTATGTTTCCAGCTGGAGAAGCAACGCCAGTTCGAGGCGTCCAAAGTGAAGACAATACGGTTGATGTTGGAGCAAGAACAGAAATACATCAGGGACCTGAGAAGTATGTTTTTTTTATTCTACATAGCTAGGCATTTGACAAGTTCGCACGACCACAGTCAGCGATATTGTAACCCTAGATAGAGCATGCCTAGTCTGGAATACACTGGCTCTCGAGGAAGGCTGTAGGAACACATCGATAGGTGCTTTGCGACAGATTTTACAACTTGATAGTGGTAGCTCGCCAGGCGCGCGATAGGAAACGTCCTACCACCCTTCCTCACGATGATTTCCTTTACCTGTAGCTCAGGCTCTTTTTGCATGTTTCGTGGGATCGAACCTCGTACCTTTTGCACATCAATCGACCCCACTAACACTCGACCATCCTTGCTACAAAAACTACAACGCTTCTAAAATAGTTTTGAAGTATATTTTCCAGGAGGAAGCCAATAGGAGATACTTATCATGAACAACTATCGCTATGGGATCAATCCGGAATATCAGTATGCAAGGGTTTATTTTTTAACGTTGGAATGCAGCCAACGTGTCCGGGACTATACTACACAATTTATACATACCCATTCGGCTTGGGATCACACTACCCCTAATGGATTTTTATACTATCGAATAAGCCTAAATCTAATATCGAAAGAGGTATCTGTACCGTAGATTAGAGTAGATGAGTCTAGTTTTAAGAACTTGTGAACTCGACATATATTGTGAATGGGAAAGTGTGTTTGTTCGTCTTCTTCTCAGTGACAGATCGTAATATTTTTTTGCACGAAGATAGTTGAAGGTCAGGGGAGTGCCATAAGTTATTTTCGTAGCAAAAAAAACAACCTATTTTTTTTGGTTGGGGCCGCGGGCAAAAGCTAGTAGGTAAATAAATAAAATAAATCACAAGACAAGCAAATTTTAGCCCTAAAGATGGTAAGCATCCATACAAGATGTTAATTATAGTTTTGATACATATAACCTTTAGGCGTTCTCTCCCTTAATGCCAATGAAATAACGCCTAAAGTATGATAGAAAACTCTTTATTGTATGTACACATCAATAATACAATAAACTCAATAAAACTTATGACCACGTGCAACAAGCGGCGGTCTTATCGCTAACAGTATTATAATCCCTATATAAACGAAATTTTCGTTAAATATTTACAGATGATCTCCTAAAGGTGCCCGATGTAAGAAAACAAGCGGAATTGGAATCAGCTGAACAGAGATGTTCCACGTTGCAGCATCAAATAGACGGCATCATGGCGGGACAGGTGAATATCAACCTTCATTCTTTAGCGATAAGACTTATTATTATGTATCCTTCTTTGAAAAAGATATTTGGAAACCATAGAGTATCAAGTTATAGTTTTAAATTTCATGGCTCATATTTTTCTTATCTTTTTTTGATACTTTTTTTCATTGACAAGACTGGTGCGCAATTCAGTTTTATTGTTTTTGTCTTTAGTTCAGATTCTTGAATCAAACGTAATCAATGGTTTTGATCGTAGTTATATTAGATTTAGTGAGTTTGTAGTTTCGATACATACGTCATTCGCTAAGTTTTTTTGTAAGTGAGGGTAGTTAAAAAACTTCGTCTGTGTTATGTGTTTATTTTCATTGTTATTTGATCACACAGTAAATGCCATCACAATACACCATAGTATTGATTTGCCGTGCAGTTATAACTAAGTTGCAAATTGTTTTAACAAACACATAAGTAGGTATATTTATATAGTTCATTAATTTGGAGTATATACGATTCGTTAATTCACTGTATGTTGTGTTTTTTATTTCATATTTGAGTTTAATCTTAAGTTTGTGGCTTAGAAAATGTATCCAGTATCTTTTTAATGGCAGAATTGATATTAAATAATTTATAATTGATATATCCATAGCTTCCACGATTGGGTATGGGTATACTCTCGTATTAAGGAAATTTAGGTCATAACGGGCTTATATAGCGCACCTACTACGTTGGCAAAATTATGGGCTGGGGACTATACATGGTTATAGGTTAGGGGTGCACTAAGCCAAAAGGGGGTCACTTTAGTCATCATGTTTGAACAACTTTTACCATGGGACCAAAACTAAATTCCGGGGTTAAAAAAATCAGCTGTTTCATAGAAATAGTTTTCGGCCGTCGAAAAAAAAGATGAAATAGACGATTCCTTTTCTCGAATTTCGAGTTGTCTCAAAGTAAAAGTTGTTCCTCATGATAGGTACAATAACCCCCCTTTCGCCTTAGTACACCCCTAACCGATAACCCTGTGTATATTACGCAAAAATAATAAACCATATTCTAAGCCACAAAACACTTTTAAGAGGCGAAAGTGTCCCATTTTGTATGTGACCAACATCAGTGTTCATTATAAACCTTTGTTCATTGTAAACCTATGTTCATTATAAACCTATGTTCATTATAAACCTATGATCATGTTAAATTGATGTTCATGTTAATCCCACTAACAGGCTAACACGGGATCGGCCGTGGGTATAACCATTTCAAATGTTTCATGTTTTTTGTCTGCTTCTGTGCATGTTTAGTTGTGTCGTTGTTTTTAAATCGAATTTATTTGAATCAGTTTGGGTGCAACTGTTTTAAGGAAGTTTCAAAAACAATGTGTGAAAAATTATTGGGAGGAAACTATTTTTTGTTATTTTTTTCTCTATAATAAATTGAATGTTTTTTTTGTAATGATTTGTAAAAAAAAATAGGGTTTTAATCAATATTTCGCCAAGCCTTATGGAACCATTCAACTTGGCGAAATTCGTACCGTAACTGTTCTAAGTCGAAAACGTGAGACGGAGCTATGTAAATTGCCCGGGAGTTTGCAAGAATTGGAGTCTCGTTTTTGTATGCCTATTAATGCTTTTTTTTTATGAAGGCACATTATTAAACATGTAATGATAATATAATTTTCTTACAAATCTATCATAATGTGTTTTACCAACACAACGATGGTGTGAAAAGTTACATATTATGTGCCTTCGCTATTTTATAAAAAATATTTTATTTTTATTTTATGAAATTGCTTTAGGCGATAAGGCCGCCCAATGTACTGCCAATGTTTTTTGAGATGTCTGTATTTAATGTATATTTATTTTTGGGTGTACAATAAAATATATTTGAATTTTATAGAAAACAAAAAAGTATTTATTATAGTATGTACTCGTAGAAGTTCATCTGTACGCAACCAGACTGATTGATATAAAGTCGATTTATTTCAGCGGCAGATATATGTGACGTCACTGTGGGCTCATCGGTTCTTTTAAAATAGTTTTTGTTTTATTTTTCTATATATTCTTGTGTGTCATGTCATTGTTTTTATTTTGATTGGCAGTGTTATGTACAGTTTATTGAAATAAAACTTTTTTAACGGATCTCAAAAATAAAATTATTAATTGCACATACGCACACACGTTTGATTTATATATTATACATTATAAGCATTAAAGCACTTCGAATAAATGCACAAATATTACATATACGGGTAAAATCATATTTCAGTGTGCATGGAAAACTTCCTAAATATGGTGAATCATCAAAATCGCACGATCAAAAAATAAATCACGGGTGAAAATCATTACAAAAAACTTCATCAAACCTTATTACGTAACAGTCAAGATTCATTCTTGATTATCATCGTACTACCTTTCTTTCATGCCTTAAACGTGAAAGAGACGGCATGCGTATGTGATCTCAAGCCTGACGTACTTAAAAAAAAAAACAAAGTGCATAGAATCAGACACAAAACGCCGTATAAAACTTTCGCCTCGACATCGGTACCCGGTATACGTCACCACCGCTTCAAAAACACAACAATAACCCGCTTTATAGCTCGTCGAGTTGGCGAGACAGATGCCAACCACACCCAGGAACCAGCGGACCAAGACCCTCGTAGAGAAACCCACCGGCTCCCCCACACCCAACACGGGCTTCCTCAGCGGCCTCCCGAGGTCTCTCTCCAACCTCACCGGACAGAGCCTGAGAAACTTGCGACAAGCGAGACAAAAGAACCAACAGGAAAACCAACCGCCATTAGTCAGACAGAACTCGGACGAATCGAACAACAAACGGCGTCACGTCCATAACAACACAGTGCCGATGGTGCCGACCACTTGCTTAGACAACGTATCCCCACCACCCTTACCGCCGAGATCCATCGAGCGTCCCAAACGTCATCCATTAAGCCCGACATCGCCTGTAAACCCGTTCCCTGCCACTCAAATACCGTCTCCCAGTAAATACTACAACAAACGGTTACCCGACAAGCCGGGGAGTATGGTACAGTCGATGCCGGGAGGTGCGTACAGGGAGGAGGGAGACGGGAGGCAGTTGAGGAGGTCGTCGTACTCGCTGGATGGAGAGCTGGACGGTCCACAACCCAACTCGATTGCTCTGCAGATGAGCTATCCGTTGGTTAACGCGCCGCCGCCGCCCTTGTTGGTAAGTCTTAGGTTGAGTTGTTAGAATTGATTGACTACTTCTAACTCCTACCGATACATCTGAACTTTCTATATCTAGACCCAAACGAATTTTAGGCTAAAAAAATAAAATCATTTTTATTGTGCATGCTTTTCACTATGAATTTATGACAATAAAAACCTTTTTTTAGTTGTGATCCTGAAGTTTAAACACCCAGCATTACGTTTGACTCAGGTTTATATTCGATAATATGTTTAATTTATGACTATTTATGTCACAATAATAATTAATGTAACTGATATGTCAGTTATATAACGGATAGGTAATTCTTTTGATGAATAAAAATCTGAATGGCTTTATGATATCCGTACATTTGTCAAGTTCTTTGACTTGTCTAGGTACTTTCAAGTTACGCAAGCTTATTTTACCATAGAGTAAAAGAACTTGGTGTAGCACTAAACGTTTTGCGTATACTTTTGTTATGCTCACTGGCAAGTTGTGGAACTATCTACTACCATTATCTGCGCGAATATTCCGGATGGATACAGTCTTGAATATTTCGAGGTTTTTTTTTAAATAGAATCTGTTTTGTGATTATGAAAGATATCGTGTTCACTCGCGACTTCAAACCTGCAGGTTATAGTTGTAAGTTGTGAGTAAATCCTCTCCTTCCAAGTAAGTCTGATGTGTTATATCAGACGAAATGCTATAATATTATGAAAAAGTTTGTGTAACAATCTTTTTTATTGTTTATCTTTATCACAAAAACAATAACCAGATCAAATTTTCTACACATTTTCATTGCGTTTGGAATTCTGCGAGTTGGGACTTATCGGTTTCAACAAGTTCAGAGGAATAATGACATATATTTGCTTTCTAACAACTCAACCTAATATTAAAGCACATATCTTGTTTAAAACACCGCTTTGGAGCCACACTTCGGTTAAATGACACGACTTATTTTTAATTCCAATCAAGTTCAGCTTTTTTTTGATATTATTTTTAGTTAATATCATGCAGATATCATCGTAATTTTGGAATCATCTCGCTTTATTGTCGGTGTTAGAAATTTAATTATTATTGTTTAAGTTTTATTTATTTATGATCGTTTATAAAGAAAAAGAAATAAATAAAAATATTTATTTGAAACATAAAACAAACTTGATTACACAATGTATAGTCAGACTGAAGTTACAGATTACTGTTTTCTGTCACAAACCACTCACAACTCAACATAATAGAATACTTTACTTTTTATAGGATACTTTGCCGTTGTTCATACTCGTACTGCCGCTGGTTAGTATCATTAGTGATCGTTAATTGTCGAATATCGTTAGAAAAATCATATAAAAGTAATTGCAAAAAGATAGAGACATATGAATAATATTTTTGCAGTTTTATTGTGATTTTAATAGAAATAAAAAAAAATGTGTTATTAAAAAAGTTCAAATTTGTTAGAATGAGGCACGTCTCTTCCAACGTTATTATTGGTACTTACAATCGTTTCACTAGCTTCTTGTGACGTCTCAAATGTTATTGAAAGGGTTTTGAAAAACCATGTGTATGTTAACTTATATCGAATGTAACTAACTTTCTGTTCTCTGTGTGCTCACCGCGTGTACATACGATCGATATCATTTGTATAGATATTATGAGACATACTCGTAAATGCATTCTTTGCATAAATATATGACAATAATATCATAGGAAAATGGAAACATTCCGTTTTTACAGCAAGAATTTCTCTAATAATGATCTCAGAGAAACGCTGCATTTTTCTGTAATCAAATGTATCTAATATGCCGCTCAGGATTAATGTACATATCTATACTAATCTATAGATATTTTTTTATTGAACATGAAAAAGGATTCTAATAGGATAGTGTCTGACGTTTAGTTAAACAAATTGGTGTTAAATAGAAGTTATAACTGATTCATATGATATAATGTATATTTTTCAATATACAGACAGACAATAGGACCGGCGTGCCCGTGTTACACATGAGGAGCAGATCTTCACCGGAACAGCTCGACCACGACTTGTCTAAATGTGAGTATATCAGCTGCAAATACGACTCTGTTAATGTATATCTTTGAAAGTTCATCTACACTTCTACACTAATATTGTTGTTGTTAGCCTGTAGTGTCCCACTGCTGGGCAAAGGCCTTCCCTCGATTTTTCCATATTTGTCGGTTTTGTGCAGCGTGTTTATAATATTAGTGTCAAACATTTTATGTTCGACAGAATTGAAGAGGAATTATTTGTATTTTTGTATGTAACGAATAAACTTAAAATAACAAAACCAATTTCAAAAATTGTCTTTGCGTTAGAAAGCTACATTAGTGAGTATTATAGGCTGTATTTATTACAAAATATGTTTTATGGAATAAATATATTAATAATATATATATATATATATATATATATATATATATATATATATATATATATATATATTGTATAAATAAATAATAAATATATGTATTGTCCATGTTTCAGCGGCGACGTTAGTTCCCCATGCTGCGCCTGCACCGCCCCCGGGGGGGATGTCCGCGAGCGCAGCGCCCCTGTGCGCCGCCGAGTGGGGCGCCAGAGACACGCCGCCCCCCGGCACGCCGCCCCCGCCGTACCACACCGACACACAGGTACACAGGACCACTGAAAGCTAAAATATCATCCACCTATAATATTTTATTTAGAAAACTAACGCGTGTTTGATACTTGTTGACCATAGTCTGTAGTCTCGTTCACATTCGGTGAACTACATCAGGAATGAAACGAGTCGTTCGTGTGTTCGACCTATAACAAGAATAATTTTGTCGTTTCCCAGTACGTTTCATTAGACGCAGGATCATTAGAATTAATTGCAACTTGCTTAAACGATTGATAAAACCTTCTTGTCGGAGAAGGAAGATATGTGATGTCGCAAACCCGCAATTTGGCCAACGTTGTGGACTACGGCATACAACCCTCCTTCGTATGGTAGACCCGTACTCAGCAGTGGGACGCTATATGACGGCCGCCGTGATCTAATGGCTAGCATTCTTGCTTCCAACGGTCCCGGGTTCAATCAATTCCCGGTCGGGATAGGAGATCGATAGATGAGTTTGAACATTTGTCTTCGGGCCTGGGTGTCTTCTATCTAATGACCTTGACCACTGACCTTGTCTGTGCAGTAACGATTTATATGTTTGTCTGTGTGTCTGTAGTGTGCAGGTACTTGTACCCCCCATTCCTCCACCATGTCGCTATTACTATAACACGTAACAGACAATACATTCGTTGGTTTACGTTCCAGCCGTGCGCGGACCCGCAGAGAGCAATTATATCTATGGAAGAGGACGACTCGCCTGCCTCTGTGAGTATTACGAATATTATGAACTGAAACCATTAAACATTCCATCTTCTCTTTTATTTTGTCCCTTGTTAGGTGATGTCACACAACATTCACGAACATTGCCGTGCAACTATTGTCCACGGTATGAATTCAAATGCAAATGTTTGTTCGATGATGATGCACGTTGTCACTCGCGGAAATCTTACTTTCATAAAGGATAACTGCATTTTTGCACCATGAAGTTGTCACCTTTGTGCTAATCCAGGACATGAGTAATCGTAATGCCAAATTTCATCCAAATCCGATTAAGCCAAGCGTCAAAGAGTAACAAACAAACACACAATGTGTGATAACCAATAATATGTTTTAATCAATAATTCACCTTCCAAATAGATAATTGAGGACATTAAAAAAAAATTACCTCCCCTTTTTTATTACGATAATGGAAAGAGACAAAAAATAACGCCCTACTGTTTTTTTTTAAAATCAGAATGTAATAGTTAAATTTTTAGAGATTCTTGTAAATGTAAGAAAAGTTCAGCATAATGTTATTCTCGTCAAAAGCTCGGTGAAAAATGATGTCCTTAATTATCTGTATTTTTATTGTTTGTTTTGGTGTTGTTCACAGATGACAGTCTTAACATAAATACGAGAGTTTTTGTGAATTACTCTTAAGAAAATGGATATAAAGATATATTATTTTTAGTATTAATTCTGTATTACACAATAGAGCAAAAGTAAATAGTCAATGTAATAATGTTTTCTTTCAGGACAACTGTACATACTCCGGGTTGTTCTCCAACCTGCGCTCCGTGCGCGAGTCGAAGGCGCGCACAGCTGTCTTACTCAACTGGCTGCTCGGGGAGAGACGGTCAGTTATATACGTTCTTTTAAATTATGTATTTGTTTTATTTATATTTGCATTGGGCAGACTAAATCCATTGTGGCCCTACCGTCTTGTATTTAGTTATTTCTTCTCTCTAAGTCGTGTACTCTCCTTAGTGAAGTGGTGAATTATTTTTGGAGATTTCCCGCAATCGTGATTACCATGTTATCCCGTTTTTGTGTATCTTGTCCACACATCTGCACATAAACAAGACTTAAATGCATAACAATCCAACATTACTAAACATACATATTTGAATAATCACTAGTTTAGTAAAGTGACATTCGTAACTTCATAGTTAACTTTCGTATGTAAAATCATTGAGTCAGAAATCGTAACTTTTTGAGAGAAAGGAATAGCATTAATTGAATTTAGTAATGAGAGTGTTAAATTAAATAAGTAGCACTTATTCACTTCCGTGTTCCAGTGTGTGCATGCGCTAAGAGTAAGCAATTAAAATAAGGTTTGCCGCAAGCCCATACTCATCCCTCTTGAGAACTGAGGCATATGACTGTAAAATAATGTTCAAATTGCAGTTGTCAGTTGTAATTTTAAAGGCATATATACGTAAATAAGTATATATAATCTTATTGGAAGTGTCGATTGGGATTTAAAAGTATTTGTTGTTCCACTGTGCAGATGTGCGTGCGCGTGCATGCTGCTGGTGCTGAGTGACGCGTACAGGAGCGCGAGTGGCGTCACCACCGCCACGCTGCGCCGCTGGGCCTACGAGATACATTCCGCGTTCCTCATGCCGCACGCCGTGAGTATTGTTACTGTTCCACTGTGCAGATGTGCGTGCTTATTGCCCTCATGTGTGTTTGTGTGGTGCAAGAGTTGCGGAAGACTGCTTCCACTGCCGGAGCTGTACAAAATAAGCTAGACGTAGGCGCGTATACCAAGGTACTATGCCCTTAACGTGATCTCGTTATTCTCTTGCGGTCGCGGTTGGCAAGCGCTGTGTGCGCTGGACCGAGAGTTTTTAGGTGCGACAAGCACAGGTGTGCCACAGACGGCTGTAAGGACGGTACTTCGGAGGCTTATTTATTTAACAAAGCTTTTTTATAAATACTTAGACTACCTATTATTAACTAGTTACTACGGCTCGTACTTCGGCTTGAGACACCCCCAGACTAGGACGGACGGACGGACTTTAGTCCCCTACATAGGGACCACTGCCTGGTTAGTAACGCTACATGCGTTAGTAGGTTTGCTGCGTGCCATCTTGCTTCTACCTGGCACAAAGCTAAGCGGCTCAAATAGTAGTAGACAGGGAGCCTGGAACCTGGAGCCTACAGCTTGGATCCCAGAGTCTAGATCATGGAGCCTGGAACCAGAGGCTAGAGACTGGACCCTCCGAACGAATTCGTTCCATCCGCCATCGAGATTTCAGATCGTGGGACTTATATGTCAGGAAATTAAAGAAAATAAGAAGGTACCAGAGCTGGGTCGTCGTTTGAAGAAGAAAGGGCAGGATCCACGTTCTGCGAGACTATGGTGTATAAAACGATATAGTTTTGTTGACATTTTGTCGTCGTGAGATGTCACTGTCACACTGGAACACAAGAACATCGTGAAATGACATTTCGTGACAGGAAAATGTCGACAAAATTTGAACTTTCATGTATAATAACCGCTCCGGTAAAATTTCCACTCTGCGCATTATTTAAGCGATTCAGTGTGGTATTTGCATAACACTACGGGTAATAAGAAGTAATATGATTTATTTTGTCTGTTTGTTTTCAGGTGTTACAATTGAACGGCGTCGACGAGAACATGGCGAACGAAATAGAACACGTACTAGTTAATGGTAATAATATTATATACTATTAATCCATTGAATATCACACTAATATAATATTATAAAGGCGAAAGTTAGTAAGTGTATGCTTGTTCCTCCTTCACGCTCCTAAACGGCTAAACGGATTTGGATGAAATTTACCCTCGATAATACTCGTACATAGGCTACTTTTTGTCAGGGAAAATTGAAGTGTTCCCATCAGTGGGATGATGGAATATCCATCGGGGATAAAACCGCGGGTCGCAGCTACTGCAATACAATACGAAAGTTTACCAAAATATCATATTAACTTGTATGAAAAAGATGGATCAAAGTTATAATTTAACTTACGTGATATTAGATACTTTTCTTTTAATATTAGAGTTGTAAGGGAGTTCTGAGCCGATATACACTCATCTTTGTTAACCATATTCATGACTATGACACTGGAATACATTTCGTAAAAATATATATGACAATACTAAAGGGTGGATTGAAGAAGGTGAATCCATTGTAGAAGGAATATTTTGCAAAATTCGCGATTAAAATATTAGTTCACCTATATAAAATTGGTCACGTGTCAAGTTGTATGGCGGACGCTATATTTTTTTGTAAAATGTTGTTCTACGCAGGGTTCTACGTACGTTACTGTTTGCACTTAGTCCGTTTCATCTAATGGTTGCTTGGAAGATATCGCTTTAGGCGATAAGGCCGCCCAATGTACTACCAATGTTTTGTTTTTAGTATATTTTGCTTTATTTATATTTCTTGGTGTGCAATAATGGTATATTGTATTGTTTTACTTGGCATTGGCAAATAGTACTAATTGCGTGACGCCATATTAAAAAATAATAATTAAGTAAACTACAAAATTAATACTTAGTGAAACATGAAACAAGTTTTAACAAGTCCGGTGGTAATTTCAGAATACGACAAGGAGGAACTGCTCCGCAACGTGTTCCGTAAAGCTAGACAGAAGGCGAAGGAGGAGTTGACTCAACAACTCAGCGAGTTTCAAGTGAAGAGACAAGTGGGACTCGGCACGCTCTACGGACCCGAGGATGACGTCATACACAAGTGCAACGTAGACAAAATACAGGTCAGTCTTATTATATGAGCAGGCAAGCACATATATATAGTCATAACTTACTTTCAAAAGACAGTTTTTCCATGTTCACTGAAAAAATAGCGTCTCTGTCTGCGTATTTATTGCAAAACAAGTGATTCTGCAAGTTTTAATGTGTATTATTGGTGGATTATTAACCATCAATGTATTGTTAATGTGCACAAGTGTGGGCAAATTTACTCGTATAAAGACAGAATAACGTAGTTTTCGTGTTCGAGGGAAATCTCCATAGAAACCCGGGAAAAGTCTTCACCACTTTACGAGACAACGAGACAACATATTGTTACGAGCTACGGGTTCGGGATAAAAATAGAAAAATGCCAATTCACACCAATGACGATTTATTCCTCCAAACACTCAGAAACTGACACACAAAAACACTACACAACACTTTCACTCACAATCACACTACACTGAGCACTTCGATTCGCACTAGGTTCGCACTAGAACTGTTCGCGGTTATAGCTTCCGAATAACTGACTCCTCGGGCCAACAGTCGGTCCCTTTATATACCTCAGCACCGTAATTCTGTAATGATCCAGAATATTCGTCTAATTGCTGGACACCGAGAACAATAGATGTTTACAAATAGGAAGGTACTTGAATTCGAGAGAGATCCCTTTTTTTCTATGCGCGATAAACAATAGCGCGTGCGACAATTACTATGTCTTATTCTGTACATAGGGTACCGGTGCACTAACTATTGCGTATTCTGTGAGACATAGGGCACGGCCGTAACAATATTTTATATCTCAATGGCTTTATCCTGCTTTATGGGCAAATTATTAAAGAAAAAATACTTTCGAAAGACAGAATTCGAATAGTTCCAATTTGAATCGTCATTCTTTGCGCTTCTCAGTGTTGCATTATTGGGTCTCCCGCACGAGAACCGCCGTTAAAACTGTTTGAAAATGGCCCAAATAGACCACGTGAAGTTAAAACTAACGTGAAAAACGTGTTTGATTCATATTGTTTAAAAAAACGGGTTTTCACGCGCGATGCCACGAACGTCTCATTTCATCTCTGATGAAGTTCACCGAATGTGAACAAAACTATAGTTGGACCTTTCCAACAATCAGGTACTAGTGAAAACCCGTTTTCTCAAACAATATGAAGTTAAAACGTAGATACCGGTGCAAGTCTTCTTTTGCGACTGAAGTGCGCACACGGTCTGATAATCCGATCACGGTATCCGCTCCCTGCGCCATCCTTTCACCATTCGGAACAGAACATAATTAATAATCGTATGACGCCGTATATCTATGGTAAATGAATATCGTGGTATTGTCTGTGCCAGGAACAACTAGTGGTGGAGCGAGTGATGTCGGAGCTGCTGCGGAACATCAGCAGCGGCGGTGCGGTGCGGTGCGGGGGGAACGACTCCACCGCCACGCTGCTCGCCGCGCTGTACGCGTGTGCTGCCGCGCTGCATTGCAGGTTAGTGTCAACTGAACTGCACGACTCGTCTGACGCTTCATTGTAGGTAACTGTAGACAGGAGTCAGCTGACAGACAAATTAAAAAGATATAAAATCAACATCATCTTCCTGTCCTTATCCCACTACGTGGGATCGGCACAACATGTCTTCCTCTTACATTCCACTCTATCAGCCCTCATCTCTCCATTTACTCTTCTTTCACACAACTTAACCAAGTATTCTTAGAAAGACCCCTCCCGCCTTCCACTTTCGCTTACCATCATTCTCATTGTCATCGTCACAGAAAAAATAAGTATCCAAGTACAATTACAATAAACGAGTAACTATACAATGCCTTGATTTTTGATTGGCTTTATCGTCTTAAGGTGATGGTTCCCAAATAGATGCGTTTTTGTTACCAATTTCTAGCATTAACGTATACTGTGCCATGTTCGAAATTAATACATATACTCAATTAAAGCATGATGTTTCAAAATGCTTATCTTAGTTTACCAAACCATTTTAATATATTTTTGAAGAACTCATTATCTCATTATTTTGAACATGTTTCTTTCGGTATACGTGAAATGTCTACTTTGTAATGTTGAGGTAGATAAATCGAAATATTGGCACCTTCAGGCTAATGTATTGTTTTTGTCTTAGAATGATAGGTAAGTGAAGTTTTAAAGATAAATGTTATTAGAGCCTACTAAACAGTATTCATTTAGAAAAGCACGTTGCTAATATATTTAACAAGGCACTTAGCACATATTTTAATGAGGCACTTTGGCTTAGCTAGCGGGTAGCGTTAATTTTATTCGACGTTGCATGCGTGCCCGCCTCATCCCTGCCACTTCGCGTAGTGCGCAACGTTGTCAGACTTCATCTAGTGCAGCGTGAGAATAATTATATATAATATTCTTTCCTAGGATAGTTACCGCGTGCGCGTAATAACATACTTATAAGCGATTGTGTTTTACTAGAAACATTCTCTGCCGTGATTTTGACACTACTTGTAGAAGTGTGATAATATACAAATGGGAGATAAGAAGAATCGAAAACAAAAATATCACTTCTTAACATCTTTATAAGTAAACGTTCATCGATGATTTCGACAATTTACTTTTTTTAGATAATTTTTTTATTGAATATTTTTATTTATAAATCTAACTATTTTGACCGATTTATATCAAAATTAAATGAATTAATTGTTTGTTAATTTTAACGTTAAAACAGAAAAAAAAACAATAACTGAAATAAAATGTTTACTTTTTATCATATTAGTTTGATAAAAATCGGTCAAAATAGTTAGACTTATAAATAAAATATGCAAAAAAAATTTTAATTACAATTTTTTAAAGTAAGTTTTAGCTTATCCAGCGAACCTCGTTGTTGATAAATAATGTCATCAATGATATGAGCTGCCAACTGCTCATGATGCCGGAATTTTGAAGGGTGGAACTCGCACGATATTCAACGAACGAACTCGAACGATAGTTTCTACGAAATTTTCTCAATTTTTTTAAATGTTTTTACGAGGTACGAGAAATCATTTTTATAAAAGTTTTATGAAATCGAGTTATTATTATTCGATAATGAGTAAAGTTATATTTGAATTGAGTAATTACTACATACTTCACCTTCTGTACAATAGTAATCTTTGACCTAACTTTCAGAAAAGTACGATGTTACTCTCTGAACTTACATTACTCTATGTCAATATCCAAACTGTGCATAAGACACCATCTATCTATACAGTTGACAAAATTATAGACGGCAGGCCAATGCCCGCTCATATGTTTCGCCCAGAATCAAACAGATGGCATGGCATAGGGAAGTATCAGTACATACTATTATTTATTCCGTGGCTCAATTCTCAATTGCGTTGGTCTATACCCGTCGCCTTAAGCTATTTCTTTTAGGCAACAATGACAGGTTACAAATATGTTAACAAAGTAGCTTCAAACAGTGTATGTTAAACTTATATAAACAAATTAAACGATTTTTCCCGTTTGAAGTTTCCTGTTAATAGTTATTTATACAATGTCACTTATATGTTTATATACTCCTAGGTAGCGTTATTATACGCTAGTGTAAAACAAAATAAATTAAGTAATTCAATAGAATGCACCTACTCATGGATATGCGTGACGGTTATTTATCGTAAGTTATATATGTCTAAATATTTGTATGTTTATGTAACTGGTAAGACTGGGGACTTTTTGCAGTGAATCATACTTTGATATATTAACTGTACTTTTATTCGGGATAGACCCTAAATCGAAGCGCATTCAAAGGCGTAGGGTTAGCTTTAGTACAGAGACTCCTTCACGCCAGAATAGCTAAAATACATATTCTACCTAGTATAGACTATGTATTTGATAATAAAAAAAGAGAACTACTCTTTATTGTCATCAAATACGTGGGTGAATCGACGTTAGGTTGTTTATATTTAAAACCCGCTATATAAAACGGAATATAAAGAGGATTCAATCTTTGAACCCCCTTTCAACCACCTAAGATCCAAATTTCAAACTTTAGGTTTAGCTAACCTTAAGATCTGCATTAAGTTATAGCTAATATCAATCAGTCAGGACTTACTATTTTATCTATTAACAACGTGTAACAGAGAGGTGTGACAATACTTAAGAGTGTTAGTGTCCACATCAAAATGAACCCATTGTAAGAGAAAAAATTGCAAACTTTGTTTAAAATATTGTATATTATATTAGGTATTTAGGTTGTCCATACAAAAATTGGTCACGTGATCGATGAAGTTGTATGGAGGACGCTATATTTTTATCCTGAATTTTACAAGATTTTGTACTACAATGAGTTCACTTTGTTTTGTAGTCAACCTTAAATATTGTCACACCTTTCGTTTACACGTTGTAGATTAACGTTCGGAGTATGAGAATACTGTAAAATTAAACGTACAATCGGTCTTTGCTGGGGGTATATCATCATTTTTTGCAACTGTCTCTATATCCGCGCTTATCTATAAATAACCACCTATAAATAAAATAAATACAATGTGACATTCCCCTCACACACTGCTCGTAAATGAATTGTGTCATTTGAGGATAAAATTGTAGTACGCTTCTAACATTCGCTCTGATAAGTCTCTATACGTACTTGATACATTTACATTTTTGTATAAATCGTTGTAATTGTGTAAGAAACATTCGTGTAATGATATTGTTTGAGTAATTTGGATGTTTTGTGTCGAATAATAATAGTAGTTTGTGTTATAGTGAATGTTCACGTACCAAATGAAAATAAACAGCTATAATGATGTAGTGAAAGGATTCCTAGAGACCAGTTGAGACAAAGAATTGTTTTGATAAAATTAAAAACATTATCTCACCAAAAGTTATTGTGACCTACTCTCTCGTTTTCATGTTGGTTTTGACTTTCACCGATCGGTTGAGAATTGCAAGCAGGAATTCGGCAAGCTATCGAAATACTTACTTAAGCAATGTAGCGTCAATAAATCCTCAAATTAAAATACATTTAACGTATTGTTTTTGAACGAATATCAAGTGTTTACCGCTTTATTTTGATGTCAGCGTGAGAAAAAGAAAAAATATGTTTGTGTTTATGGTGTGGTTCCTCCTCACCACCTCCACACCTCCCTTTTTATTTCTCTTTTTCTCAGTATCTAATTTCCTCGACAATGTTTCGCTTTAGCACAAGGATATATTTAAACAAAGCAGTAAAAGACTAGATATTAAGTAGTTAAACATTATATTCTTATTGGATATACGCAAAGTATCACCTGAATTCATTGATTATACATTTAACTATCGATCCATCGTCGATGTCTTCTAAATTCCTGCCCAGCCCGTTCTTGCTGCAGAAATAGAAATTTTAAGCGTTAATAACGACATCCATTCTTGGTATTAGAGTCAATGAACCACTTTATATCGATGCTTCATTAGAGTTGGCAAAAGTTTGAATAATGGTGGTGAACGTAATAGACTCGGAGACTATAAGTGAGACCGAAGCCCTAGAGGTGAGGAGACGGTGGTGGCAAAGCCCTAAGTCTGCCAAGAAGAAGAAAGTTGAGCAAAAGAAGATTGAGAAGAAGATTTCTAAGCCGGCAAAGTAAGAATTATTACAACGTAAATATTAAATAGATTGGATTGAAAATAAATACCTTAACCATCGGAGCGTTTGATCGATTCGACGTATGACCATAATGTCGGTGTTTATTTGGTGCAACGTATAAGCATTGCCATTCAGCATTTAAACGCCGCTAGCATGCTCTAGGTGGTGTGTTGTGGCATATGGATTATCTGTAGAACTAAAGTGATCTGTAGGTGATCAAAATCAATCCATCTGCTTATTTTGTTGTAGTAAATCATTAAATTTTTCTTTTCATGGCCCCTTTTCATATTCATATACTATTGTACTGGCTAATGCATTCGCCACGATATACTGGAAATAATATTTGTGCAGCAGAGATGGACGATGAAATGCTCATACCTACATAAATATATGTAGGTATGAGCATTTCATTGTCCATTTCTTATTTTAGAGGTTGTGTCCTTAGGTAAATAAGTGCTGAATGATCTCTTATTATGCTTAATGAACTCAAATACAAAACTAATAAAACATATATTTTTTTATAAAAGTTTTCTAGAGATGTCGCCGTATTTTTACACGATTGACCAAAAAGCGAATGAAAACAAAAACAAGGATTTTTTTTTACCAAAAAGCTATTTGTACTAACAGAGACTTCATCATTAATATCTAAATTTATAGGCACAAAACAAAAAGTATCTTATGCTTTATTAAAATATTTTTAGTTTATTATATTGTTGTTTATTTTGTATACAGACCAGCAATCATAGCAGCTGCGGTGGGCGGGCAGCGCGCCTCCTTCCTACAGCGAGACAAGCTCTACAAGCAGCGAGTGAAACAGATCACCAAACAGCACCCGCAGCCGGTCTGTATTCATATTTTATATATTTCGCAAATTCCACTTTATTACAACAAGCTATTTAACTGTATATATCGATTTCCGCCGAATTTCAGACATTGTCGCCAATTCGGCCACTCACACTGACTAAACTAAAAGTTCCTAAAACAATATCCATTCTTTTCTCACTCGTAGAAACAAAAAGAGATTAGATAATTTTAGATCTGTCAAATTAGGTTAGTTTAGTAAGTTTGGCCTGCCCGAATCGGGCTCATTATTCGATTTTGTAATCGACTGCTCTTGGCGATTTAACTTTATTAATACCGCATTCCTATAAAAGTATGCCAGTTATGTCAAATAGAGAGTAGATGAGAAGCGTTGCGCGAACTAATACAGGCGTGAACAAACGCGAGGCACCTTTTCTTTAGTAGCTAAGATCTGCTCAATAGTCATTTAGTAAATGGACAAGTCCGACAAATAATAAAACCTACATAAGAAAGCTTAATATTACTGTACCAACAGCATTTTGTCATTACAGAATTGGCATTTATCAACTTAAAACTACTTGTCAAGAAAAAATATTCCTTTACATCGTCAGTTTAAAGGTAAAATCTCTTTGAAGGCAGTTACAACGACCTAGAATTCGCACTAAAGACGAGCTAATTGCGAGGACCCAAAGAAACATACTTGTAAATTTGTAAATTTATTATTTCGAGCGTAAATGATTAAATTGAGTCATCTATAGTAATCTCAGGGCTTCGAATCTCACATTCAAAGGGACGTCGCGAAACCCTTGTAAGTGCTGGGCCACTCCGCCACTGAATATACGTGTGAGTGTACGTGTTGTTTGCAGTTCGTGGTCCGAGGCCACCACTTGCAGCTGCAGGCGCTGACGTCAGTGGGGTGCTGCCATCGCTGCGAGAACGTCATATGGGGACTCGCGCCGCAAGCGTATGTCTGCACAGGTACGCACTTACTGGACTTGCGCAATTAAATCCATGGCAAACGGTGAAAAGCTGTTTATTTTCTGTAGTTTTCACACATTTTTGTCGCAGCTCCCTGTGTTGTGAGCGTCTTTTGATCCCGTGCGAGAGTAAAGGGGAGATTAACATGTCCTTTGACATGTGACCTTGGTGTACAAATGGAATATAAAGTATACAATTTTAAGCTCCAAGTTCAGCGGTTTAGGCCTGTTGATTGTGGGGCTACTCTTTATATGAATATATATTTTTTGAGATTAATGTGTTATTTGGACTACGTTTAAAATGTTTTATTTTGTAATGAATGAAATGTTCTGTATACTAGACTGCAAGTTGCGCGTGCACCGCGGCTGTGCGCGCGCCATAGAGGAAGGTTGCTGCTTGGACGGAGAGCACCACAACAACAGGATCTCCAGGTTCATGGAGAGGATTCACAACAACCAACTCACTGGTGAGTCATATTGTGGCCCATCTGTTTATGTATCCCTATATCCCTTGGTCACGCCATCACGCGTGAACGGCTGGACCGATTTCACTGTTTCTTTTTTATGTTCGTTATTGTCAGGAGAAGGTTCCTACCAAAAAAAAAAACTATATATATATATATATATATATATATATATATATATATATATATAGTTTTTTTTTTTGGTATATATATTATATATATATATATATAATAAATAAATCCGTTTGTTTCACTAAAACTCGAGAACGGCTGGGCCGATTTAGCTGATTTTGGTCTTGAAATGATTGTCGTACTCCAGGGAAGGTTTTAAAAAAGGTGAGAAAAATACATAACTGTTAGGCGGTACGAAGTTCGACAGTTCAGCTAGTTCCAAATAAATGAGAACGTATTCAATTCGACTGTATTTTTTTATGTTACCTGAAGTTCAAGTACTGCGTTTTCTGTAAGAAGGTATATTTATTAACCTTATGCTGTAACGTTTTGTGCAAGTACGGATCTTGCCATCTTGATAACTGATTCGTGTTAATTTTGTTAGAACTATTTTATGCATTTGACATCGAACGTTATTTTAACCGTTTTTTGAGTCCTTATTCGTATAAATTAATTCTATATTTATTTCGAGTGTATTAAAATGATCGGAATGAATTAAAAGAAAACAACGTTCGATAGAGAACCGCAGTTGAGGTGGTGATTAGTCTGAGACGGCTTGACTTGACCTCAACATACTTCTGAAGTGGTCTCAATTAACTTTTATCTTTTAGTCCAGATGTTTGATCTTAAATCGATATAAGGGAATAATTAGTAGCGCCCGCGTGGTGTGATGGCGGTCGGTATAGTATTTTTAAAGTCTTGTTAGCACTTATTTTTGTTTTGATTACGCTGGGTTTAAAGTGGCCTTTGTATTGCAATTACAAAACTCTGTATTGTCACCACAAAAATAGAATATCGCACATTAAATACAGCAGAAAACAGACACAGAAAGCGTTCTCTTTCAGACAACCTTAATAGGTGTGGAAAATTAAAATTAAATTTAGCGTAGATGGGGCTTGCAAAAAAAACGGAATCATTTATACACAAATTTGTATTCATACATATTGAAATTTCTTTATATGGACAGATATTTTTTAATTTTAATTGTTGTGGGGTAATTTTGTAGGGGTTATTACTTTTTGACGGAGAGGAAGCTTGCGACTGTTTTCTTTAGGATTTCAAATTATTTTTTTGGCGTATACATACAACGGAAAACAACTACAATAATAGAATTATAAACGTTATAAAAAAATCGTCAAGCTGTTGTCACTTGTTTTCATATGATATATTTAGAGAATATTGTTGCTTCCAAAGTGGTAAGTTCTCAGAACTTTTTGTAATGTGCTTTATCTATTTCAGCGCAAGACTCGACTGACAAGAAGTCTCGGAAGGCGTCGGGCACCGCGCACTTTCTCAACAGTTAGTATTGTATGGTTTTTGATAATAAACAGGGTGCACTAAGCCGAAAGGGGGTCAACCCTTACACATGGGTAAACGCCCAACCGATATCTCTGTACGCCACAGACTAGTCATATTTTACAGTATTTATATTTGTGTAAATACATTAACTTACACAAACATTAAAAATCTATTACCAGGCTAACAAAAAAAGGCGCTTGCGAGGTTAACAGTTGACAGACATATAGTTGGATTCTTATACTGATTGGAGTGTGATGTTTATGTATACCGATATTATACCTTTGTTACACAGTGGAGCGCAGCTTCCGCAAGGCTGAGGATGACGCGTGGGAGCAAACCCTGAAACCTGACAACAACACAGGTCAGTGCCTCATCATGTTACTATATATCATATTTATTACAGCTAGTTTGTATATATGTATGTGTCTTGTTCTATATATTGTTTGATAAGATTTTTTCATAGCAAGCAAATTTAGTGATCATTAGCTTTATTGTTATGTGTTATATTTTATATAGGAATAGAAATATATTTATTTGCAACGGAAAATATTGAAGACAAACACTCAAATTATAATATTTACGTTTGTACATATGTTTTTACGTTACATTAAAAAAAACCGCATATGCCAGAATAACACTGAATCCATCTAAGGAAGTAAACAGAAAAAATAGAATTTAGTTGGAGAAGTATTGATTTTTTAATTGTACGAAAATAAAATTGATTACGTCCGATTTGACTTTAACCTATTTTATATAAGTAGTAAGTACGTCACTCGCTCGCTGCGGTATACGCAAATAACGTCTCGGTGACGTCACTTCCCGTCGCTATAACCATCTCAGCACTACCGCGTCACAGCGTGACGTGCGCCTGTCACGTACACTAATTACGTATATTGTATACAACAATAGACACGATTTATTAAAAGTTTCATTTGAAGTGAGAATTCTAAAAATATATTTAACGTATATTTCTCTTGTAACGAATCAATAAAGGCGTAGCTTTAGAATTGTTATGTAAAGCTTGCGCGAGTGTCAGCGTGTCACTTGTCTTATCTTTAACTAAGTACAAAATGTAATGATTAGATTAGTTTGCTTGCAATTAGGTTTTATGTAACATTATCAAATTTGATAAAATAATGTTTTTTCTCTATGTATATGACGAACGGTTTGACGATTGACGAATCCGTCGTTCTAATGAATTACCATTAAAAAGTTCATCAAATATATGATTCAGCTTTGAGTCACAAGTTTATAAATATATTTTTATTTTGGATTACTTGTATTTGTTTGCTCTTGTCCAACAAACAATTGTGGAACAGTTTAAAGATATAAAAAAAAAAAATATTTCATTCAAACAACAGTTCATAGATCTCTATTTCTCTTCAGAACTTGAAATAATTTTATATCGTGATAAAAACTTTTAAAATCAGTCTACATTATTATAAAATAATTAAATTTCTGTAATAATCTTAAGTATTCTAGACTTGGCATGCACCATCTAGAGCTACAGTATCGCTGACATCCGTGGTCGTGCGAACTTGTGGTTAAATGCGTAGCTGTACAGGGTAAAATAAAAGTAACATGGAGCAACTCTCGTGTAATTAAGTCCTTTAATATTCTTCTGATCGACGTCATTTCCGTTTATATTGCAAATAAGCTTGTAAAGTTGTGCATGTGTGAATCTCATAAAAACGTACCTCAGGTCTCGGGCAAGTGACTTGTTCTGTTTCAGTTAGTATGAGTTATTGACTTGCAATTTGTATCGAACGGTGCTATTTTTAAATTTATACTCTCTTAGCAGGCGTGATCAACCTGCTGCGACTGGCTTGGTAGGATACTCGTAGGGACTGGTATAACTAAATACAATTTAGACTTTAAAAAAAAAACTCACGACACAATAACTGCTCCAGTTGTAGAAGTATCTTTAATACTCGACGTATAAAAAGATTATAAAATAAATAATGTACGTGTTGTAAAAAATATCACGTAATTATTACTTGTAAAAAACTAAAAAAAAAAAAAAACAGTAATTAAAACACTAACTAATTCTTATATACAAAGTAACTTAAAAATACTCGTAACCTAAACAATAAAAAATATTTAAAGACTTAAAAAATACATATATGTCCTTGTGGCAAAGTCCCAAGAACGCTGGCACCATTCCTTGAATTGCCACTGAAATCATTTGAGCAAGGAATGAGCTAGCTCTCATGTCACCAGTGGCATCAATTTATTTGGGGCAAATGTTTATTAAGAAACTCTTGGTACTAGCACCCCATGGACCAAGTTTCTACGCCAAAATATAGTCTCACTACAGTAAAGAGACGCATATTTCCACCGCTTGGAATCGTCAGCAGCATCCTCCTGTCCTCAATTTATATCATGTATTATGATTACAATACTTGCATGATATTATTATATGAATTAGTTGAAACTCTCGTATTGTAACCTAGAGTTGTGTACCTCTGGTGGTTTCAATGTGGTTTAATGTAGCTGTAATGTAGTACAATGTGAATTTGTAATATTTGTTCGTTACGTTTAGTATATAGAATATAACTTTGTGTTCATAAATCACTCACTATTAACCTTTATTTAATCCTCTCGTTCTCGTTATTCGCCATGAAATACAATGTAGCTTTCATATAAAGTACATACGAGTTAATGTTGAAATTAGAAAAGTTTAATGTTGAGAAAGATTTTTTTTAATATTCCAAAAGCCCTAAGGTAGGTCTGTACCATTTAAATAAATTCTAACGAAGCTTCCTGTCAAAAAACAGCTCCAACTCAGCATGATGCTGGTTGTAAGACCAGGCAGCGCCGATCTTGCGTTGGTGCTGGTAGGAATAATAGGATATATAAATTTAGTTATTTAATTGTCTGAAGTTTAGGACTTTTTCCAGGGTTTGTTTAGACTATAATAAGAATTAAACACCTATACCACAGTGCCTCAAGACTAAAGTCTTTAATCATTGCGTTCTACCGGTTATGACTTACGTCGCCGAAACGTAGACACTCCACGGTGAAGCTAGTGCACATGCTTAAAGTCGCTCAGCGAGCTATGGAAAGAGCTATGCTCGGAGTTTCTCTTAAGGACAAAATTCGCAATGAAGTGATCCGACGGAGAACCAAGGTAACCGACATAGCTCAAAGAATTAGCAAACTGAAGTGGCAGTGGGCTGGAAATTTATCCCGAAGAACCGACAACCCTTGGGGTAAACGAGTTCTGGAGTGGAGACCGCGTGTAGGCAAACGTAATGTAGGACTGTGGCCGGCCAGGTGGGGAAATGACTTGCGGAAAGCGGCGGGCATGAACTGGATGGAACGAGCCTGAAATCGAGCTCGGTGGCGTTCATTACAAGATGCCTATATCCAGCAGTGGACGAATACAGGCTGATGATGATGATGAATAATTAAACGCGAAATTCTGAAAAGTTTGTCTAGTTAAATAATTAACCACAAGGAAACTCAAAATAAAAATTGTCAAGAAAAAATATATATTTTATTATACTAAGCTTTAGATTAGCATTAATTATACAATTGCAAAAATCGCGACAAAATACCCGATTTAAATGTTAGATCATCTTGTTCGATTGGATTTTTTTAAAAGTAATTTTCAGAAATGTTCGGTATACTGGGTATCAAAAATACGTTAGTGCTCACTAATCTTTCATCTACTAACCGAATTCTAAATAACCTATTGTATTATAGCGTACAAAATCAATTTTGATGAAGCTAATTTTTTAATTCCAATAACTCATTTCTACATTTTCCTTTCCAGATGTATGCACCCTAAGAGACCTTCCCGTCCTTTACTCCTTCCTGAAAACCTTGAAGATTTCGAAAACCCATTATATTTCAATGTCGTCCTGTGGAGTTTACTTCTACGTCTATAATTCAACACTAGTTTTACAATTAGGGTATTACCGTGACTGACATTAAGCGATCCTATTCACGCGCAGCAGTTAATGCCGCGCGACATAGCATCTTATTGCTACGGGAGGGGGTTCATGGCCGCGCAGCGTTTAAAACCGTGTCTGAACGGTATCGCCCAGTGAGGACTCTAGTAACGAATGACAAACCTCTTAAGGAATGTTCTTGTATATTAAGACCAACGGCTTTAGCTGAACTTTTATAAACACGGTAAAAAAAATCTAATATATTGGCCACATAATCATTTACAAGTAGAGATGTTATTTGACCAAATCAGGTTGCGATACTAAATAAATGAATAAAAAATTGTAATGTTACTGAATATAGTGAATTAAATTAATTTAATTTCCAAATGCCTTTATCCGTGTTTTGCAGACATTTGGAGTTTTTTTATTAGTTGCTAGTATTCCCATTATTTCGTATAAAAGCTTATTAAAAGTAAAGCCAAAACGTATAAATAGCATATTTCAGATTCACGTAACTTTACATTCAGTGGAAATATTTTTCAGTATAATTTGTGAATAGCTCTCACAAACGAATATTGAAATGAATTCTTGGTATTAAAGTCATGAATGGTATTTTGAAGTTATTTTATTTCAGGCAGCCTTTCGACAACACTTTTGTTGAATATTTTAACGTTTTCTCTGAAAATTGCTCTTGTGAAAAAATAATAGAATTACGAACAAAAATAAGCTTTGAATATGTTTTGACACGTGAAAATATTTATTTTTTGAAGAAAATTCCACGAGTAAACTAGACTTGAACAAATTTCTGAAATGATTGCGCTATTTTTTCCATTCAAACACTTTATGGATTTTGTTGTCTGAGCTAGCAAAGCGTCTGTTTAAAGTCTGGTTAAGTTTTTTTTTATTTTATGTTGCATCTTACTTTTACCACCAGGTGAGATCATGGTCAAACGTTGTGCAAAAAAAAGATAGTGCTCGTTAGGTTAACTGTTCGCAGAAATACTAGTCAGTGACTGCTCGCTTTCCACTAACTAACGAGGCACTGGATAAAATTATTTTAATCAACATTCGAGGGACAAAATAAGCAGTTCGAAGGCATATACATATTATCATAGTTTTGGTATGGGCTATATTTGTTTTTTTTTTTTTAAATATCTATTTAATATTTGTCTTTGTTAATAAGGCAAATATCGTTTTTATTATTATTTACCCAAATTAACCGGAGTAATTCGAAATATTTCTGGTGCAAAGGTTAGGACCACTAGTTTGTGGATTTACAGAAATAGTCGAACATTTTGAAGATTAACATAAGAAGCGTCGGGTTCGTGCTAATTCCGTCCTTATCAAAGGCTCGTGTTTAAACACCGCACAAAAAAGGACCTATTTTACTGCCAAAATAATTCTAAACGGTTACCAAAATGGATAAATGGTCACCTAATTACGTTTCCTTAAACGGACCTTGTTGCCGAAAGTATTCAGAATGTCATAAAAAATAACCTGAACCTACTGCGGACCTAGTTGCCGAAAGTATTTGGATTGTCATAAAAAAAATAACCTGAACAGCGGACCTTATTGCCGAAAGTATTCGGATTGTCGTAAAAATGACCTAAACCTACTACGCACCTTGTTGCCGAAAGTATTCGGATTGTCATAAAAAATGACTTGAACCTACACTCCGTCTCCGTCATAATTCAGTGACCGTTAAGCCATTTTAGGAACTAAAAGTAATATTTGGGGACCGTCTAAATTATACCCCTTATCAAATTTTATTTAAAACTAATTTGGCTAAACTGTAGTCGGTACAATATCATGGAAGCGTTGAACAGTTCAACGTTCCGATAGAGTGAGGACGGCCGCCCTGCGCCGCGCCGCGCCGCCTCTACCCTCGAGGGCCTACTGTTAAATTTTCAGCCTGAATTAGCTATTATTGTCTGATCGGATGTAGCGTCACTAGTTTGCCTCTTGATATAGCTCCTCCTTCTTTTATGTACAAATATTGTGTTTTTAGAAATAAATACTTTAATACTGTAGCTTATTTTTCTTTCGTCTCTTAATCAATGTCGACGAAATTAGGATGTTGTCAAATTGTCGCGGATCGTTAAGGAGGTTAGTCTGCTAAGGTGCCATTTACTGGCCGTATACAGTAATATACCAAATATTATTGTAGTCGGCCAGTAAATGGAACTTTAGTAGACACAGAAAAATACTAAATATTTTTCTAGTATATTTTGTTTTTATTTTTTCTAAATATGAAAAAAAAACATCGGTCAAGTGGTTATCGTTATTATGATGTCGCAATAACTGTACTAATACGTTGCCGGGTGGTCTACAATTCTTACACCAACTGTACATTACCTATTCAGATTCAGGTTCAGATCGTTTATTGCTTGCATACAGTACATGATGTTAATAAATAAGTACATTGTCCAATGGGACCCTGTAGGGCACAGCAAAATTAAAAGAGGACGCACATTATTACTAAAAGTCAAAATTTATATTATGATAAATGTCAAAATAACGTCAATAATCAGTTTTAGATCAATATTTAACATGTCAAAATTGTATCTTCTATTTTCGTTTAGGAATTCGTCAACTGAGTAACATACTTTAATTGTAAGAAATTGTTTTAATGCTTTACTAAATCTTAACTAACTTATTTTAACTTTATGATATCGCCTTCACACTTTATATCAGCTGATAACTTATTATAAACTTTTATCGACATAGGCAACGTACTAGAAGCGTGCATTCCTAATCGGCACCTATGAGTCAATAAACGGTCTCCATGACGAAGATTGAAGTTAGTGTCGTCACGTCTTCCATATACTCGTAGATGTAAGTTATTTCAAACAAACTTGCAAATTTCGAGGATATGTATACACGGCATGGTCAATATTTTGTATTTTACAAAGTACGATCTACAACTGTCTGTTTGTTGTACGTTAGCTAGAATCCGGATGAGCTTTTTTTGCATAATAAATAAGTCAATCGCGGAAGCGCTATACCCCCATAATATGATTCCATAACAGAGCCGCGAATGGGCGTTATAATATGCAGCGATTGCTGTTTTTAAATTTGTAGTCTTTTTTATATCTCGAAGGGCGTATATTAGAGAGTTAAGTCTTGACTTAATTTTAATAACATGAGATGCCCAGTTTATGTTAGTATCTATGTTTCATCCTAAAAAATTTAGCATTTTTGACAATATGTAATTTAGTGCCGCGGTATGAATAATTTAATTGAAGGTTTTTTAAATTTTTTAATAATTGATAGTAATGAAAAGTTATAATTTTTGTTTTACATTAATAATAATTGAGCTCAAGATTGTGTTTTTGCATCTAGTCAGAAACTTTATTTAGCATCGTAGAAAGCTTGTGCTGTAAATGAATGTTATTTTTTGTGAAAGTAAGCAAGGAAGTATCATCCGCGAAGCAAATGCAAGGTTCGTTCATAATTTTAGGAAGGCCATTTATGTAGATTTATATAGACTTATGATTAGTAGACTGAGCGAACGAAATGTCTGTATTGCATTTTATACGAGAAAATTTTCGTATAAGGAAGATACTGAAGTAAAGAAATTGCATTTAAATGTTCAAAACTTTGATTGATTATTTGATATAATTCTTTAAGTTTGCGATTTTACAACTGCCAAATTTGTTTCAAGTAAGCGAATGAACAGCGAAAGCAAAATATCAACACACGAACTACTTATCAAATCTCTAGTGTAGTTCCCGCGGGCGCCGAGCAGCGATACGATAACCTTTGTCCAGGGAGTTCCACAGTAGCGCCGCTGAAAGCTGACTGAAAGCTCGAGTGTAGGCGCGTTCCCGCCAACGGCGGACGTTTCGCGCACATTTCCCCGCGTTCTAAATACGAACTCGCGATACGAATTACGAACTGGTATAAAAGAAAAAACGGTTTACAAACATTGTATAACTTTTGAATAGAGAACTTTATTGTGGTGTCATCTAAGTTGTTTTTTGCCAGTCTTTGATTATTGTTTGATTTAGTGCAGTGATTAATTTGTATAACTATGGCTAGATTCTTAGTGAAGTGAAATAAAGGTTTGTTGGTTGTGTAGGATTTTTCTAACAAATTAGGATTTACTGTGTGATCATATTTACATGTATTGTTTTTTTTTCGGTTATAAAGCTAAATGATATGATAGTTTGTTAACAACATAATAGTTGATTTTAGAAGTTAACGTTAATTTTAGTTCAGTTAACAGAAATTCGAGAATTAGTTCGGAAATAATAGTAATAAAACAAACACTTTGTTACATTTAATATTATAAATTGGTGAACGATGCATTACATTAGAAAAATAAGAACGCTAAAGATGTAGTTTCGTAGGCCCTATGTAAGAAGAATCGTAGACCTTCTACGAAGATATTCGTAGACCCTCTACAAAAATCCTCGTAGAAACACAACTTATTCATTTCATGTTTGTGTCGTGCGTGATAGGACATAGACATTAGCTTGACATATAACTAAAGAACTAACTATGGGTTCGAGCCCAAAATAATCGTTACTAAACAAAATTAGTAAATACTCGACAAGCTCTTGACCGATTACAGAAAGTGAATTATACGATAAGGCAAGCGATATTTTAGATAGTATTAAATAATAAAGAAACATTGAAGCGAAACTGTTATTACCGAATATAGCGTGTATGATTACTGCTCGTACGTGTTAGTCAAATAATTTATATTTAACAAAACCTTTCCAACTTCAACTTTAACCAACTAATTGTTGTAAGTGACTTAAATAAACCCGACTGCAAGAATTTTAGACCCACTTATCTTAACAGGTGAAATCACGGGATGCAGCTAGTGTAGCCTATGATCACCTGCAGGCGAAGACGAATCTATTTACACCACTCACATAAAAATACTACAAACTGACTAGGCTCTAGGGCGTGCCAAAGAAATATACATACACACTCGAAAAACATAACGCATTCTTTCGCAGTCGGCTAAAAAGAAACCTTGTTCCCAACAAACTTTCGTTCGTTCGCCCAACTAAATTTCTAAATCACACGAAACCTACAAAATACAAAAGAAAAACACTAACCTACTTATCCGAGTTTTCTCATAAACATTCACTTAACCATTTTCTGTGAAACTACCCTCAGTTGTGAACAAGAGCGATATATCTTTACACGTAACTTGTGTGATGAGACAGGAAAAAACATTGTCAATGTCAAATGATACCGTTACGTTACGGCTGATAGAGAGTTTCGGTCAATAATAAAGCAAGGGAGTTTTTTATACCTAGTATGTAGTATGACATAGGTAAGTTTAGGAGAAATATGCTGTTAGTTTATAAATTACTAATCGACTTTAGTAATTTATAAATTATTATTTATAGGTTATTATTATTTTATTTATAGGTCGTGGTGGTGTCAATTCGTAGCTTTTTTTTATTTTTTTTTCTTCGGTACATTGTTTTGTATAAGTTAATAGTAAATCTTTTAAACTTATTTGTGTAAGGTTAGATTATAGTTTTATTAAGACATTCCTTCTACAGGATTTTTAAACAGTGCAAAAGTAATCTTCTTTCAACCGACGTCATTAGAGAGAAAGAAGAGTTTCTTTATTAGTGGAAATCTTATATACTACGTTGTTCGTTATTAGATCTAAGTATTTGGAAAACATGTTTGTTTCAAATGGCATACTTCTTAAATGGTCCTATATATATATTGTATTAAAAGCGAGCGAAGTATGTTATGTTTGTTAATTAAAAAAAACATTTAATTAAAACACTCTATCCTTATTGAGGGTTCCTCCACATACAGGCTCCTAAGAATCCGCCACAGATAAATAAAACATACACAGATACCCGAATAACCAATTAAAGTACAATAAATATACACCGCTTCGCTCCCCTCTTCCTCACTACGTAAACAATCACAAGGAGTGGGGAGAAATGGCAGGGGGAGACATTCCATTCAATGTCAAGCTGGCGACAGTAGCGACGGAGATTTGATATTATCTACTTATTCTACTGATATACCATAGTGTAGTACTTCCACTATACAGGGTATTGGTAAGGGATGTCCTAAGATAAAAACAAAAACGACCTGCCATTACATAAGTTGGTCACATACACATAATATAACCAATTTACCAAGAGGATGGACCAAGTTCGGCCCAATCCAAGTATTACAAGTTAGTAAGTAAGTTAAATACACATTCAAAAGATCTATTTAAGTACTGAATAAAACTTTGCTTACCTACGTAAAAGTGTAGATTCGAGAAAGAATTCTAAAAAGAAATTTTCATTTTCATCATAACAAAACGCTTGCGTAACAAAAAAGTTTCCTCACAAAGCCCCGAAGTTTTAAGTAAGTTTGTAAGAGCTAAAATAATTTTTACAAGTTCAACATTTTTATGGGTCGGAGTACAGTAGAGTTAAAATAGAAGTGAGATCGCGAATGCTCGGCCTTTTGTAAATAAACGCTTCGGGTATCTTCGTATTTGCTGTCACTGCGATTCACGTCGATGTGTCACGGTTTGCTAACTACTTGATAAGCCGTCTAATATCTTTATGCTCGGAAATGATATTAGAAATTCTAAATCCTAGATGTTCCATTTGGAAAAATAATTATATTCCTTAACAAACAGGATCGTAATGTCTATAAAACTTATATATTATCTAAAGTGGTTTCTGCACCTATTTTTTACGTACGTTAAAATACAAGATTTTTTGCTTATTATGATATTCGACCTAACGTGTTGATCTCAGAACCAAGTAGTAACCATTCGTTTAGTTTTCTGTCGATTTCTGAAATATTTTATTTTCTAGACAAATGTTATTAGTCCAGGATCAGTCATCTTAATTATAGTCCAAATTAACTTTCAGATTTAATATGAGTTAAATTAGACAAGAGTTATCGTAAGCTTTGCTCGGGAAGAACTACTAATCGATTAACACAGATAATTATAGATTTTGAGGGAAAGAGAGAGTGCTACATCAAACCGAACTTAATAGGTTGTCTCAGTCTGATTCCCGACGACGTCTCGTTTTATCCTGATATAAGTGTAGGAGTAGATATTGGCAGTATTGACATTGACCCAAGAACTTCGGAGGCTAGAAGTATCGTTGGGTTATATTTGTCAAGGGTTACTGCCGCTACTTTTATTTGCGAGTGACGTAATCCTAGGCCTACTTCAAGTGCCTAAGTGATACAATATAATAGAATAGTGTTTTCGTAAAATATCTCATACCTAAATAATAAATAAACTCTTTGTCTGAATTGCTAGTATTCGATTAGTAATCTAAGTATTTTAACTTCAGTCATTGATATCGTCATTTCAATACACAATATGTACATTTAACATTTTTTCGTTTCGCTTGCTTCCGTAGCTCTCCTCTAACATTTCCCGGTAGGCGTCGTAACTCGATCATTGCAATACAAATCTCAAATAATTTCTTAGAACAATTAACTTCAGATTTCATAAACGAATAAAATAAAAATAATCTAAGCGAAACAGTTTTTTCAGCCATAGAAAATGTATAATATTTTATTCGAGCATTTAACTTAATTATTGAACTTATTGGACATTGTGCGGAATACAATCTATAACAATATAAAACATTCTGGGTCAGAAGAGCTATTCCAAGTGAGTATCCTATTAATATTATAAACGCGAAAGTTTGTAAGAATTTATATACGAGTATGGATGTATGATTTTTACTTTTTCACACAACAATTGCTGAACCTATTATAGCTATAGATAACTTAAACCCTGTATTAACTCATAGGCTACTCTTTATCCTGTATTAACGCGGGTAACACCGCAGGGCGCAGATAGTATTATATATAACAAGCACGTCACGTACAAAAGGTTACATAACATAGCAGAGTGCCTCCGAGTTCAATGTCAAATGAAATGAGAAACGAGGAGCGCGGAACGTTTACCAAAGAGATTGTCGTACCTACGCTCTTCGTAGAATGGATTAACGGCCGAGCGAGCGAAGCGTCTATGCTTGGAGTCTCGTCTGTTAGTTTATAAGTATGTTTGCTTGTCTGCAAGCAATTATGTACTCGCGTACAGGTAGTAGCTGACAATTAATTTTGACTAACTTTGGAGAGTTTTTGAAAAATAAACCACCTTGGGTTTTTTGTACCCCCATTTCTCAATCAGATAAGGAGGTGAAGTTTGCAGGCAGATTACAAAAATATTACAATTTGGAAGGTACATGAGCCACACAAATTTCCGATGGCAATATTAATTTAATAAAACCGGTTAAATTGATTTTTAGATATGGATTAATTCGTAAAAAATGTACTCGCGTAAATCGACCTAGTATTATTAAGTCCTCAGTACATTATTAAGTCCTCAGTACCCCAACAAATACGTCGCAAGTTACCTTCACTGTGCTATACAAAAGACTCCTATAACGACTTTTCTTATACTTAACGAACTGTGAATAAGTTTTTTGTTGGTTTTCGTAGTACTTACGAACCTGGGGGACACAATTTTTGTGTTTTTCATCTCGTTGAACGATGAAAACACGATAATTTCGAATTGTGGTGGGGAGTATAAAACGACCATTAGGTTTTTCGATTTACAAAACCTAGATTTGATTTGTTAGTAATCTACAGAGTTATCAGTTAGGAGTGTTCTGCCGATAGGGGGTCATTGTCGGTAGGTATCATGTCGAACTACTTTATTTAGGTCCAACCTGGAATTCGGGAAAATTATTTTTTGTCGAACAACACAATTTTTATAATACAATCCAAGGTTGGTTAAAACGTTGTTCATCATAATTATTTCAGTCATTTAGCTCAGTATCCCTCCAAGCGATATGCTTATTTTATTAGAAGCATTAAAAGCTGACTGTAAAATCATGATCACAATTCAATCTTTAGTACATAATTATATATACGAGTAAGTAACTACAGGCAATGAAGACTTAATACATAGGTATAGGTACAAAAACTGCCATATTTAAAATCACAGAATTATGTTCGACTGCTTTTCATTTCAAGTCGAAATCTTCCGTATACAATGCCTAATTTAGTTAATATTGTAATGGCGTTGGAAGAAATTATTAAATATATTTGGAAATATAAATATAAATATCTATCAATAGAGTAATAGCGCTTTTTAGCGGCGTAGTTTATGGTATAACGAAGAAAGGCGCTGGCGGTGACGACGTAAGGCAAGGTGTGGCGAGGTCGCTTTATGGATGGAAGCACTACTAAACTAACTAACTAGGTGAAAATAACGAACGAGACGCCAACAAATATGTAAACAGCAGATACCTACTAGATAAATTGTCTAGTAATGGTGTAAGAATGGGAACATTGAATTATGTTTCGTTATTCAATTCAATTCATTTATTATCACTTACTTACGTATCATAATATATATCAAAAATATTATCAACATTGGTACTAATCAAAGTTATTATTAATTGTCACAAATAACAATAATTTCATCAAAAACAAAATTATACAACATGATGTAATAAACAAAATAAATATTATAAAATTATTCCGTAAGTAGGTACTCTCTCCAAGGTTGCCTGGAAGAAATTGCTTTAGGCGATAAGGCCGCCGAATGTACTACCGATGTTTTGTTCATGCCTGTATCTTATTGTTTATTTTGTTTTTGGTGTGCAATAAAGACATATTCTATTGTATTGTACTCTATTTGATAAACAATGCCATCTTAGCAAAGATAAAACATCAACCCTTTCATGTTACACTATAATATATAGATTGTCTACTTCTTACTCTCATCAAATATACAAGTTCCTTTGGATTATTTTCTCGTCGGGGGTTTCCGTCTGAGTTGTAATTCTCCAAAAAGGAAGAAATTCTGCCGACATCAGTAATACTCGTATTTGGCAGAAAATAATAACTTACAATAAACTAAATGTTGTGCTTAGCCTATAACGTCCCAATGCTGAGCAAAACCAATCTTGTTTAGCGGCTGCCAGTTGATTCAGGTCGTTTTATGATTCCCATAAGGTTGGATCATTACCTAAAGTTTATAGATTTAGTTATAAAAAAAATAACGTCAACTTCCAGTCTATCGTTTCTAATGATGCCATAAGAACTAGTTTTCATCTACTAGCAGTTTTAATTTCCAATAGTTGGCCATTTCGTCGCATAAATCTTTTTTGTAACAATTTCAAATATAAACTTCGGTTAACTGTGATGGACTAATATCACTGCATTAGCTATATACTTCACGTTAACTATTAGTAAACAGTTGTTGTAGCGTTGTTACCTCACTCTGGCTAAATGCCCGAGCTTTGCGCAGCCAAACAAAAAATGTTTTTTTTTTGTTGTTTTGTTTTCTTGGCTTCACTGGCTCTGCGCATTTAACCGTTGGAAAATGGAATATAGAAACTGCTGATTGTGTCAAAGTGTTCGTGTTGGACACTTATTTATGTACTAAGTATATGAATCAACGAAAAAAAAATTCTAGTAAAAAATTACGTAAATTAGGCGAAAAAAATTTGCCTACTGTAAATTATATTTGGTAGAAAAATCTAAATTGGGTAATTTTTACTTATTTTCTATCTTCTGCATTGATTAAGTTTTAACTGTACACTTAAACACGAAAAGTTTCTAAACAAGAAGGATATGGCAACAATTGCTTTGTTGTTTTAACTTAATACCTATTTCATCATTTGTAGTACAAATAATACATAAAAGTCATGTAGACTCGAGTGATCAATTTTCCCGTAACATTGCAAGGCGCAGCCGTCATGTAGACTCGAGTGATCAATTTTCCCGTAACATTGCAAGGCGCAGCCGTCATGTAGACTCGAAGTGATCAATTTTCCCGTAACATTGCAAGGCGCAGCCGTCATGTAGACTCGAGTGATCAATTTTCCCGTAACATTGCAAGGCGCAGCCGTCATGTAGACTCGAGTGATCAATTTTCCCGTAACATTGCAAGGCGCAGCCGTCATGTAGACTCGAGTGATCAATTTTCCCGTAACATTGCAAGGCGCAGCCGTCATGTAGACTCGAGTGATCAATTTTCCCGTAACATTGCAAGGCGCAGCCGTCATGTAGACTCGAGTGATCAATTTTCCCGTAACATTGCAAGCCGCAGCCGTGAATAAAACCGATAAAATTGATTTCGAGATGTCAATTAATTCGCTAAAAATGTTGTTCTTGCGAAAATCGATCTAGTATTATTATTAAGTCTTAAGTACCCCAACAAATAAGTCGCAAGTTCCTTCACTGTGGCTCTATACAAGAGACTCGTATAACGACTTTTTCTCATACTTAACGAACTGTGAATGAGTTTTTGTTGGTCTTCATAGTACTTACGAACCTGGGAGACACAATTTTTGTTTTTCATCTCGTCGAAAGATGAAAAATACGTTAATTTGGACTGGTGGTGGGTAAGTATAAAAATACCATTAGGCTTTTTGATTAAGATTATTTTAGCGAATCTTTAGTTATTTCTGTCGATTAATTGAGAGCAGATAAGATCAGAGATATTTTTTTTTAATAAAAATAAAAGTCTTTGTCCCTAGAGATTTTATATCTAGAGAGTTAATAGTAAGGAGATCACTCTTACAATACGTTTTTTGAGTCGTAAATACAAGAGATCGATTTTCGGCTGTCATCATCATCATCAGCCTAATTTCGGTTGTACTTAATAAATGTTTACTGTACACACAAACTGACTAATTTCCCGACTACATTATGTGTAATTGATTGCTGCAAGTTGCTATTTGTGAGTTCATATCGCGTGTAATATGTTATCGTTTCATTACACAACTGTTTAATGGTAAATGAGTGTAAACTTGCTAGTTATAATATAGTTCAAAAATACCTCTACCATTATATTTCCCGGTTGTAGTTTTTAGTTTGTTAGTTCTGTATAATTTTCTGCGAACTGTTGACCTCGCGACTACGAAATTTTTTGAGCCATCAAAAAAAGGTGACAACCACGCGATCTGTTTCATTAAACCTTAATACATATTATATTAAATCTTAATAAGTTTATTTGTATCAAATATTACTTATGAGTAAATGACGCATTAGCAAATTTTAAAAAAGGCTTTTTTGGAAGATATACGCACTAGTCACATGTCTAACCTGTTGAAACTATGACCTGTACTCGAGTACGACATTTCAGGAGACATACAAATATCGAAACTAGCTAAAGAAAAAAATTGCCATATTCAAAACAGAGACGCTTCACTCGCTAGGTCAATATTTTTTTGTCTTTATCTATACTTAAATTGAAGTAGTTTATAGACACCTTCATTTTTGTAAAGGTCGAGTGCCTCTTCCTGGAGTCAGAGTTCCAAGGTCGCCTAAAGGCCTCTGACAAAACTTGGTTTGGAAGTTCTATTTTTGGACCCGACTGCGAAAGAAGAAGGGTTACGTTTTCCAAGTGTATGTATGTATATTTCTTTGTCACGCAGAGCATAAACAGCTTGTCGTATTTTTATGTGAGTGGTGTCAATAGATTCGTCTTAGTCGTGAGAATAATTCCACGGGATACATCAAATTTAAAAAAATAATTGAGGATGATACAGAGGTTTCATGATTTAGCGCTCGGGTTTTTTCGAACTCTCTTCTAACCACTTGTTGTCTTAGTTGTAGCGTTTCATAAAGATACCAAATTATTGTGTTCGCGAGGTCAACATTTCGCAGAACTACATATATTATAATATTAATTAATGCTACCAATGTGTTCTTAATCGGTGCTTTAGATAAAATATTATCAGTCATTGTACTAAAAATAGATATAAATACTCGGAGATACGGAAAAAATATTCCTATACTTTCTAAGAAACATACTAAAAGATAATATATATTAATTATAGGTAGATAATATTTATATGTAGTTATACATATAGTGTTCGTAGATACGTATAGGTTAGTGGTCGTCTACAGCGCATCCTGCCCTCACATACCTAACCTAAACTACATAAAGTGGTGATAAGTTCATTAAATATGGGTATAAATGTACAAATTAAATATTATTCAATTTTAACCGACACCGAACTTTAGATATTTGGACCGTTTGGAAAATTATTCTTTCATACTGCCCAGATCTTATATATGAGTTTTATAAAAATAGGTACATTACACCAAATACACATACAATCCTGTGCCTGTCTACATCTCTTTTCTAAGTACATACCTATTTTTTTCAAGGGTGGGGGGAGGGGGGAATCTTCACAAGATAGATAGATAGATGAACTCTTTATTGTAGACACACAAAATATGTATAGGTATATATAAGGGTACAACCGTGTAGCTACTAAAACCCTTGCCTCAGTGCTTGACGGGCACAGGGATCTCCGTAGAACGCACCGGTGGCTAGTGACTCTATATTTAGTGAAAGCCTAACGAACTGTCTCCAAGACTCACACCCACTCGCCTTGTGTAACAATGGACTCACATACCAGAGGCAAGGAAGGAGCTGAAGGGTTAAGGGTCGCCCTTACGTGACAAGTGCGTGGAAATATTTAGAAATAAACTTTTGACTATAATATGATTCACAATCGAAAATTTAAAGTAAAGTTGTTTCTTACATAATTTATAGCTTTCTTTCGATTTTTAATTCGTATTCTGATCGTTCACTACCATGTATTTCTTTTTTTCATTTATTTACAACGCCAAATTGACAATTATTACGCGCCAATCTGTTATCTCTACTAACACAAAATAATTCCGGGGTTTGGCTTATCTGACCTTCTGCTACAGAGACTATGTACCTGCACCGAACGCACACAATGTGCGTATCAATTTTAGCAAACACATTAAATAACCGTACTCATATCCTACATTTAAATTTCCTTTAATTACCTTACAGTTACAGTTTAATATTAAAAAAACCAGCCTACATCCTCGTACAGAAAAAACTGCTAGCTCAAGGCTGACACAAAAAAACATAAAAAGAAAACAGTTTATTGTGAAGCAGAAATGTTTCGTACATGCATTACGTGCGCTACCCTTTTGAATAGTTAAAAACTATGATGAAAAACACAGAAACCCCGAACAAAAGCTATTAATTCACCATTCGCATATTAGTCACCAGGAAGCATCCCTCCTGCCCTTGATACTCGTATTCTGTGGACAAAGCGTTGCGGCGAATACTTGAAGAGTCTGCCATTCTGCCTCGCCATGCCTTCCTCACCCGTACTCGAGGAGAGCGCAGTACCTAAGCTTATATACTAATGTTAGTAGCTGACGCCCGCGGTGTTGCTCGCGATATAAAATATTGCAGTTCCAGCTGTCCGCGCACCTTTTATTACAGCTTGGACATCAAGTGCGGCAATGTTGACTGCGCTGTGATTACCAGAAGCTGCGCTACGCAGCGCTCTTAGCCATCAGCAATGCTGTCATCAGCGGCAGTAATGTACTATTATATAAGTAAATAAATTATTTTTATATATTTAATTACCGAATATTTCTTCATAACTCAATCAAGTTCAGTTCGCACAAATGTAAGAACAAGAAATATTTATTGACCTCTCAATAGTCTTGTTACATTTGTATTATTAAATACTTAAAAAAAATTAAACTTAAAAAACTGAATTAAATACTTTTATAGTTCTCATAACATATATTCATTATATTATATATTTACTTTGTGATTTATTTCTCTAGTTATTAGTAATATTTGTAAAGGTTGTTCGTTAGGTAAGCCAGCTCTTCCCAAGTGAGTGTCGCTGTTAGGTACTGTCGTAGAGGTATATAAGCTCGTTATGTAAGGTCCAGGGTCAAGGTCGGCGGTAATTGGCCGGAAGGCGACCTCAAACGAGTATTACCTACTACAGCTATCACTGCAATAGAACAAGGGTAGGTACATATCGCAGGCACGAGTCGGGGCTGAAAGGCTAATAGGCTGATGGTTTAGTTATCATAAGTTATTAAAATGATTAAAAGAGGTCAAATATTGGTTAAATTAAAAAATCCGACTTCTATATTCTATTGTATTCGTAGGAGGTCAAAATCATAACTCTCATTTTTGTGTAGTCGGTTACGCGTAAAAACCAAATATTAGGCCAGCAAATATTGTTTTACTTAAAAAAGACACAATTTTTGATATCATCTTTATGGACAAATTCGGATAATAATTTAACATATGACAGATTAACATTTCAAGCATTAACGTGTTGCTTTTTCAACAAGCACGTCTCGTCGAGCCTCTTGTCTTCAGCAGAAGCTGATTAGATCGCTGGTACCATGTCCACCGGCCGCCCTATAGCCGCCCTTCGACTGAGTCTCATTTAGATATACAGGGCAAGGGCGGCGGAAGATATTATCTACCCCGCCCGCCCTAGCTCGCCCTAGCACGCCCTAGCCCGCCGTTCAATATCGACACTGCACCGGAACTATTCCACAAGATTGATTGGGCATATAATGATTTGACAGATAACACTTTTGTTCCTAAATATTTGGAGTAAATGCGTCCGCTTGTAACCTCCTATACTTGTGTAGATCAATGCATTCACGCTATAATATTTTAAGTTAAGGACTTGCTTTTCTTTATCCTAAGGTTGCATGAATCACTATTAGCAATAAGGCCGCCGGCCGTTTGTATGACTTAATTAAAAGACTTAAGTTTGCTGTATTTTATTAGTGTGCAAACCATAAAAAAAAACCTTTTCTTACTGAAAGTAATTTAATAAGTAGTTAGAAGAGAGTTTGAAAAAACACGACTGCTAAATCGTTAAACCTGTGTATCATTATTAATTTCTAAGACGAATCTATTGACACCACTCATATTAAAAAATGTCAAGCTGTGTAGGCTCTAGGGCGTACCAAAGAAATATACCTGGTTACATACACACGTACACTCGAAAACATTACTCTCCTTCTTTCGCAGTCGGGAAAAAATATACAACCTTAATCCGCGATTCGGCTAGCGAAGTGGAAAATCCTAGGTATCACAGCCTCTTCGTAAGAGAATCAATTACTTAGTTAGCAATGGGCAATAGTTAGGCAATAGTTGCGTATATTTCAAACTGTACAATTTTCTGTATGCAATGTTGGTCAAATGCAAGCTAACAACACATCCGGGCATGGTTACTATAGCAACGACAATAACTGCACTATTTGTGAACTTCCGCGAATAACACGCGCCCGCGGAACTTTGTACAGCTGTGGTCGGGTTAGCCGCGCCAATACACCTAGCCTAGTCGGTGTGTATGTCGCGACGTACATATACTTTGACAGGGATATACGGGGTCATTAAGCCGAAAGGCTGTCGCTATACTCATCCTAAGGAACAACTTTCACTAAGGAAACAATTCGAATTCGATAAAACGAAAATCTACTGTTCCATACATTTCGTGAAACGATAAACTTTTGTTACAGAACAGCTTTTTTCTCGAATTCCGAACTGGACCTATGAAAAAAGTTGTTCATTAGGATGAGTATAGTGACCCTCATTCGACTTAGTACACCCCTAACCGATAACCCTGTATATAACAATTACCTTCATACACGTGTCAATAACATTACTATGTTAGTGACATGTTAGATTAACCTTCTGTTGTGTTACATTAATGTAGGAGATTTTGTTTTCATTGGAGTGTATGTATGCTCATACCTACAAAAACACACAGTTTATAATGTATTCTGCCTACTAGCTGCTTCACGTGGTGTTGCCCGCGATGTAAACTGGAATATAAAGACGGTTTTCAACTTTTAATCCCAATTTTAGTGGTTGATTTCCAAGAATCGTTGCTTTGTACAACCTTACACCTTAAAGCTAATGAATATGCTCTTCAAATTTCATGCTTTAGGTTCAGAGGTGTAGGTGTCTGCGACGATTCTTAGAAAATATCAGTCAGGACTTACTCCTTTATATATATATAGATAGAAGATAGTCTATGTCGAAGGAGGGTGAGATCTAACAAACTAATGTCTCAGAATGTCAGGGGCAGTGTTGCTTGCAAGTTCTAAAATCATTTGTGGATTGGTTGTATGAATACTAACAACTTTTCTCCATCGCTTACCTTTTTTTCGACAGTTTCTGGATTGATTCATGGCCAAGGCATGTGCTCGAATGATGATTTGAATATGTGTTGTAGGGGTTGTGAATGTTGCTGAACCTAGTACACCTGACATTACCTAAAGTTGTTATTTTGGTCCTTCGCTTCGGCTCGTATGTTATGTATCAATTATTATTTTTTGGTTTGAACAATAGATTTAAATATAATATGGGTGGTTCCAGTCACCGGAAGAAAAATATTAGAAATAATATATCCGGCGACTGAGACCGTGGTCCCAGTCGTCGAGAGTTTCCCAATATTCAGAGAACTTTTATACTGGCCTAATTTGTCTGACTTAAACATCAATAAGAATTTTTTTTTAGTGTCAGACCTAAATCATGAGGAGTTTTTCGCTAAAATCACAGAAATTTACACAAAAATTAAAATACGAAAGTGTGTCTGTTGGTTTGTTTACCCTTCTTTTCCTCAACAACTAGATGATTAATCGACTTGATTTGCAAAAAGATAGTTCGAGGGGCTCGTATAGTGCCATTTTTTATTTCAAGAAAAAACAAACATAACGTAGGCGATACCGCAGGCTAAAGCTAGTTCACTATAAAACCGGGCGGACTTTTACGAGCATTGCATATACACACAAATTCACGTATAAAGAATGTTGCAAAGAACAGCGCTCTATTTCTGCCGACGTGCATTCGTCTATGTGTCACTACTGAACAAGATATTTTACAGGTTTATTTGGAACTCTATGAGTCAGATAATAAAGCGGCTATTTTTATTTAGTGGCTCATTATTTGTCAGCTTTTATGTTACAACGAAAAATCGGTAGGTGTGCGGGTGTTTTATGATGATTTTTTTAGGGTTTCGTTCCTCTAAAGGAAAAATGAACCCTTACTTGGAACGCCACTAGAAAATGCGGACTTTTGTCGGAATTCACACGTAATTAAGACAACGTGAACTTGTTTTGAAGTCGGTTAATAACGTGAGTAGATAATTTCAACTAATTTTTAGTGTTAGTTCTAAGCAATTCCACACCAATGCTGTAGACACGCCGCCGCCGCCGCCGCGGTCAGTGTGGCTGTAGTCCATATTGGTGTTGATTATTCTTATAGCATAAACTAGATTATAATATAAGTGGATAATATAAAAAAAAGTTATACTTAACGTATTAAATTTTTAGGCTTACCAATAAGCTAACATAAAAAAGAGAACTTTGCAATCGCCTGCACTTACAATAAAGTTTTTTGTTTATTCAAATACCAAACTGTTAGACAGATTCTGAAAGACCATGATAAGTATATGGAACCGTTTAGAAAGTACGACTTTTATGACAAGAATTGTATTTTCCATATCAGTCCACTAGAATCGTCCTCGAGTAAACATGCATTAAAAAAAAACCGACAAAAATTCGATATAAAAGGAACGGTAGGACTGAAAACTCAGTCGACGTCTAATATCTTAAATCATATGGCAGTCTGTGTTAATGCTTAGTAAACATGTGATACTTCTACTCGTAGTCTCTATTTTCTAATTCGCACGTGATACGTTATTTTAGCAAAGCATTAGTTAATAACGGTACACAGAAGAAATAACGTTAGTCTAATAGCAAACTCCGTCTATCATCAAAGCTTCAAACATCAACAAGCAAAGTTTCCGTGGCATTTTGTTAGCCGTGAACATACTCCAGAGTTCCAGATATCAAGTCTGTACAGAATTATTACGTCACAATCATAAAAATGCAATAAAATCGCGAACGAAACGAGCCCGTAGAGCACTCTAACGATGGACTACGCATTTGTGTATATTCTGTGCTATTGAAATAACAGCGCGTAAAACGAGTTCTTTTGAAATTTGATTGCTTGTAGACGTTACTTCGCTATTCTTCTATATTTTTATGAGTAATTCTTTTTTTTTTCTGTAAAAATGATTGATAACGCTATCGTTGCTAGCTTTATGTACTCGTAGCTATTCTGTGTCGATCACTTAATTTAAGAATGATTACCAGTCAAATGTAGAATGGTTTACACATTAAATTTTCTTGAACTAAACATAGTTAGAAGAAAATTACTGACTGTTCTCACTTAGTCCGAGCTATCCCAAGGTTGCCTGGAAGAAATTACTTTAGGCGATAAAGCCGCCCAACGTACTACCGATGTTTTGTTTTCGCCTATATCTTATTGTTTATTTTGTTTTTGGTGTGCAATAAGGATATAATATTGTATCGTATTTATTGTACTTCTCCAACATTTAATTTTCGGTTATTTTATGTTGTTGGAAACTTGGTATTTCATATAGATAACACGAATTCTAATATCCATTTTTGACAATACCAGCTTAGACTTCTAGCTTTCGATTTCTATCTTCAAATAAGCAACGGTGCCGTGGAAGAAAAGCAACGGCGCGTCTACTCGTATATCATAATGTACTCTACGGCAATAGTAGTACAAGTGTTGATTTGTAAAAATAGCGTCCGTACGTAGAGCATATGTTTTGTAAGAAAGGTGTAAACAGGTCAACTGATGCGCACATGGATTATGATCAGTTTGAACAGAAAATTTCGTACCTTAGTGTATTTCAATCGGCAGTATTACTTACTGCGGGTTTTCGAGTGTATGTATGTATATTTGTTTGGCACGCTCTAGAACCTAAAAGGCTTGTTATATTTTTATGTGAGTGGTGTCAATGGATTCGTCTTACTCGTGAGAGTGACACTGGATATATCAAAATTAAGGATGATAGGATTAAAGATTTACCAGTCGGATTTTTTTGAAGTCTCTTCTTACAGCTTGTTTAGAGCTTATTAGTACTTGACTTGGTTTAATTACTAAGTAATTTACCAAACAGAGCATATTACGTCACCCTCGACACCGCGACTGAATGGAATATAAAGAAGTTTCATATTTTGACCTCATTAATTACTTCATTTGATTTTCCAAAATCCATTCTAACAATTACAAACCGTTTACATTACAATGTTGTACGTGTGAGAAGTTAGCTTCATTCAAAAAGTTTTACTTTAAAGTTAGTAAAAGCTTACAGTATATTAAATTATTTAAATATTCATCTCAAACATAAATAAAAACCGTTATTTTTTTATTAAATTCATAAATGGCTCAAAATTCTTTTGATTCTTCAGTTCATACTCAAAAGCTCTCATATTAACATGTTGCCAGTCTGAAAATAATTAACCAGCACCAATATTATTGATATCGTATAAATACAGGCGCAATAACTTCCGTTTCCGGCCGACCTTCCTCCCCCACCCTCCGTAAAGCATATTTATGTCGTTCTACCCTCATAAACGCAATTTCCCGTTTCGAAACTCAGCGAGTACGAATATTGGCAAGGTCTTCAATAACAGGATCTGTTGCCAACATATCCAATACAGTTTATCGTATTTTCTGTACAGAAATCATTTGTTTCACTTACATACTTCAAACAAAAGTACAGTTTTGACAATATTAATGGCTTAGTCGTAGAATTTAGCGCTCTTAGTAAAGTTAGAGATGAGGTACATATTTCTAAAAAGTTAAGAGTCAAATCGAGAGTGAATGAATTGGTATTTATATCATTTTTATTTTAATCATCATAGGCCGCATTAGAGCTGAGTTAGACCCGGTTGGAAAACTTAGTAAGATTTTATTATCCTTAGCTTAAATCATACTAATATTATAAACGCGAAAGTTTGTAGTTTGTAACAATGTATGTGTGTATGTTTGTTAGTTTTTCACGTAAAAACTACTGAACCGATTTGGATGAAAATTGGTACGGAGACAGCTCAGACTCTGGACTAACACATAGGCTATATCCCGGTAAATTGAAATGTTCCCGCAGGATGGTCAAATATCAAACACGCGGGGCGGTACTAGTTGATTATAAAGCACAAATTTCTTGTAAACTAAATAAATTTACTTTCTTTCAAATATCCTAATCATCATTAAGTATTAAACTACAGTAAAATTCCATCCGAATTCCAGAGAATAGGGTCAGGGTGGCCGTAAAACTGTGTTTACTGTGTCGGGAATAAAACGATCAGTCCCGGGTTCGATTCAATCAGAAGAGTGATGGACTGTTGCCACTCCGACTTTATTGACCATCCACGACATAATGGATTAATTGTATATAATTACTTATTCTCCAAATGATCTTCTTAAATTGGTAATTAATTAATGATGTTTTGGCTTCGGATTGCTGAATTCATTATCGGATTGGTTTCATATTCGATGATCGGAAAAATATTATTTTATGACAGTGATTTTGCTTTACTATATAGTTCTCTACCTAATCATATCCGTTTCGGCCGCAATCGAAACTATCGCTTCCGAATTGGTTACGGACAAAACCTTATTATTTCAATTTCTCTCCACGTTTAGGGATGTACTCGTGCAAAACCGAATGTAGAATATTCCAGAATATGTCTTTGTGAAATTTTTGTCAAAATTATTATAATTATCGAAAAGATCTTTAAAATTTAGTTATTATTTCACGAGTATGTCACGTTAGAACATGAATAAGTAGAAAAAATGGTTCTAAAATTCGCTGTCAGCTTATTTTTTTCCCCATAACTATTATCTGGGTCTTTTTAAGTCGCTATTTCATAGATTAAATTGTAGCCTATATCTTAGGCCGCATTGTAGGCAACACGAGTACGCAGATAAACGGAACTCCTTTTCCTATTATTTACATAAAAAACGGAGTTATTGCCGCCATTTTTTTAACCTACTTCCAAAAAAGATAAGATTCTCAATGCGTCGGCACTTTCTTACCTTGGATGTACTCGTACTAAGCCGAAGGAAGTATACTTCTAACATTTCAAAGGATGGCATAACAATAAACTGCAGTCTTCCGCTATCACTGGTTATTCCGTGAGTACCACAAGGAGGTCGAAACACCCTAAAATAGTAATGTTTGTAATCGGACAGTCGCTCGGACGAACGGACAGATTGTGAAACTATTGTCGATATAGTACAGATAGCAAAAAAATCTTACTAGTTCATTTCTTTTATAAACTCACGTTTTCGAAAGGTCTGGGATTGTAAGAGTTATTATCAACAAAACATTTTTATTTGTGGTGCAGCAATTTTATCACGTGATTTTAAGATTAGGTGCTCTAGGGATCAAATCACGAAATGGCCAAAATTTCGCGATTCGATTTTCCTCAACTGTCTTGCGTTCCGGCGTCACAGAACAATGTACATATTGTTAATATACATTAAAATTAAACATAACAAACAAACATTTTGTTTCAAGATAAGAAATAAGTACCTAATGTAAAAAACTAAATTAAAAAAAAACTTAAAAAATCTTCTTTTGTTGTCAGTACATTTGTAAAGGCATACAAGAACACGTGGCTTCAGTTATTTTCGTCATGAAAGCAAAGAATTAAGACATATGCGGCGCTATTACAATTTATTAATAACTATGTGGGTTACCATAAGAAAGAATTCACTGACAGATATAGGTGAAGTGATGATAGGATTGATCATGTAATAATAATATATGAACGATATCCACAAAAAGTTCTTCAGATTCCAAACTAGGCAAAGCCTGTGCAACCACTGGAAAACTGTGAAAGCAAATGGTAACCTGATGACACACATACTTAAATACATACATACATATACATATATATATATATAATAAACACCCAGACACAGGTTAAACATACATGTTCATGCACAAAAATTTTTGACCTGTCCAGGGATCGAACCCGGGTCCAGCGTACGTATAGACATGGGATTGATAATATTCTTGCTTAATTTATTATGTTGCTTTAAAACTTTTATTCCTAGCCATTTAAGATATTTCCTTTAGAAAACAATTTGTATTTAGTAGATATCTTTGAGATTCTATGGAGTGAGCTAGAGTTGTTATTTTCATTCGCGAATGAACAAAGTTTAATAACTGAAGGGCGTGGGATGATTAAAAACTCTATCTCGAGTCTATTCGTCAGAATTTTTGTAAGAGAATAGTTTTTCATACGTTGACTCTTTTTCGTCGTGTTAAATCTAGTTTGATATGTAAGGTGCTGCTCCTACTCTATCCCAGTGTTCTGTTTATGTAACCGATACCACAGACTTATAAAGAAAAATAATGATAACTAATTTGCTATTGTTGATGTGTTGGAGTATCTATATTATTTGTAGATCTTTGGTAACCTAAAGGTAATCCATCTCTTATTTTTTTTGTCGTAGTCAATCATTTAATTTTTCTATGAGTGGGCGACATCACCCGAGCCTTGTCGTCCACTGAGTCAGCGCTTCCCTATGACTCACACCACTGTTGGCCACCAACCGCTCTTATTCAGCTTGTCTTCTACAGACATACGTTGCGTAAATTCTAGTAGAATCAACTGTCATCTGTGGGATATAAGTCCAGTTATACATACATCATCTTATTTGAAATTACCAGTCAAAACCTATTTTACTATTTAATTTGACTATTCATTAAAAAATTTATAAAATAATACTGTAGATTGATGTTAAACAACTGTAAGTTTTAAAGCTGCCATAATGTAAGAGGTAATCGCATTTAATCAGAACTCTATTTACTGCTTCAATTTTTATTTTATTTTGGCAGTTTCATTGCAAAACCTTTTTTATTTAATTTATTAATTTCTTCTTATTGTCTAGCAAACGATTTACTGACTTCATATAGTTATCGGGTAATAGAGAAGAAAAATCAGGGTGGCCAGACTCGCTTTCAAATCACGAGTAAATCTGTTTCGTCTAGGCAAGCGTGCACCATTTTAGGCCGCATCATCGCTTCCCATCAGGCGATTTGTGCAATAATATTCATCGTAGAGCATATCAATGTGGTATTCATACATATAATAAATAAACTATGAGCTAGTTCCTTTATTAACATAAACAAAATAACTAACTACAACAAAAGAAAAAATATAGCAGAAAGATTTCTTATAGACCATTTAAGATCTACAGATAATACAAACGCTCCATCCCACCATCACAGGGCAGCGTGCCCAGCTTGCTAGCCGCATCACCATGCTGAATGGCTATGCTTATACGTTGGGCCAGATAAAAACCGGCATTCTGTTCACGCGTCGAATCATTATATTTAGGTATTCATTACCTGCGTTATTGTGTCCCTCGTCCCGTCTAGACGACCGTACGTAAACATACCGTGCTTTGTGGTGTAGCGAGGATATAGACTCTATGGGGTGTTACAACCCCCGTATAGCTACAGAATTGCTAGGACAGAGTATAAAAAAGGAAACCGAGTGTTGGAGATTTGAATAGGCTAAGCCTCTAGTTAGTTACGCGACTGCCTAAAAGTAGGGTAATGTTTGTCAAATGTATCTGTCTATTTTTGTATATTACCGCCATATCTCGAAAACTATTTGATCTATCAAGCTGAGACTGAGCAGATAGTTTAAAGGTATGATTTGTCAGCTAAGAAAAGATTAAGCAACAGGGACTTATTAGGACAATTAAGGTATTATTTTTAATAAAAGTTCTATGGGATGTTATAGTCCCCATATAGCTAAATAACTATTAGGTTATCTTAGAGCGAGAGTATAATAAAGCCAAGCAAGAATGTGAATAAGCCATTTAAAACAGCTTTGCCTACAATGTACTTACAAAAAAGATACAGATGTGCGCATGCTTAAACATTGCGACCATATTTTCACATAATTGTCGTAAAGCGGGAGAAATAGGCTCTACGTGTTGTAGTTTTTCACCAGATTGGTATAACACGAACTTGTGCTCGAATGTTTGATTTCCCGGGAAATAGCCTATGGCACTCTCCGGACCTCGAAAAAATCTTTGCATTATATCAAATCGATCCATTACTCACTTGCTGAGGACAAGACTAACAATCTAAGAATCTAATCTAACCAATAAACACACTTTCTCACTTATAATATGTAGGGGGATACCGACCGATGGTATCTAAACCTAATGAAGGCATTTAAAAATGTGTCATAAATAATTTCTGGCAAACTTTACTAAGACCAACATAAAACACATCTTGTGTTCTATTCGATTGTCCTGTAAGTGATACGATATGTTTTCTGTTGTTTTTCCACTTCTAAAACGTAACTAAAACTGTTTAGTAAGAAGTTTGTCGCGTGCGTACTATTTTAAACTAACACAAATTACTCACGGTCTGGCATTGAGTGTTTGAGTGCGAATGTGGACGAAGAACTAAATATATAATTACGCGAAGTACGAGTAGCTCGTATTGTCATTTGATCATTTAAATTACGTTAATAAAGGATTAGGTTAATTTTATTTTCTCGAAAATATGCCTCCGGTTTTAGGTTTCGATAGACGACTTACTTAGATTAATTAATTTGACATTTTAAATTCAAGCGAATTTGACTATCTGGCTACAAGCACTTTAAAAGTTGACGCAAAGCTTTTAAAACGAACCCGTCGGTCGAATCTTGATCTCGAACTGTCTTATCCTTTTTTACCTTGTCCTATTGTAGAAGTATAGAAGTTCTAGTATATTATTCTGATAAAATTGTATAGGTGAGCTACGAGTACATAGACTTGTGTCCTGAGCCTTTTAGCACGCTTACCTCTCATCAAGCTATCGGTAACCTCGTCGGAAAACCCCTTGCCTCACATGCGAAAGGGCGCGGGTTCAACCCAGATTCCAGGCAAGCTTGTTTTTCAATTGAGTGCATATCAGAATTAGTTACTACAATCTTAAATGTTGAAGGAAAACTTCTTGAGGAACCTGCTTGTCGGAGAAGGCTTCCGAAGATAAGTGAAGTCCCAAATCCGTTATATGGCCAGCGTAGTGGATTATATAGCCTACACCCCCTTCATATACTGAAACACTGATTGTTAATGCTAAAAAGAAGTTGAAAAACATTTAATAATTTTATTTTTTATTTTATTTTATTTATATGGGATGCCTGAGCCCAGCAGTGAAACGTTATAGGTGAATACTTTACGTTTTAACGTTACGTCTGTTTAATATTATACTAACATTATCTGCTTGTCAGCTTTACAAGTATATCAGAAGAAATCCTAGTTAGGAGCTATAAGTTAGACATGTTTTTGTATAGGTACCAGAGCATGCCTAGTCTGGAATACACTGGCTCTCAAGGAAGTCTGCCGGAACACACCGTTAGGTTGTTAGGTTAGACAGATATTACAACTTGAGAGTGGTAGCTAGCCAGACAAGCGATAAGTACGCCCTACCACCATGATATGGTTTCTTTACAATGTTTTCCATCACCGGTAGCTCAGGCTCTTTTTGCATGTTTCGCGGGATCACCTCCTACCTTCCTCGTATCTTACTCGTATGCGCAGCAATCGACCCCACTAACCACTCGGCCACCATCTCCACAAAATCCCATTCTTATTCACATTTGAGAACGTCTGTCCCTGAATGTGTACAGACTCATTGATTGCAGTAATACTCGTTGTAGTTAGGATGGTGTAATGCGCGCACGCACCGCTCGCTGCACCGCGGGCGCCACCTGGCGACGTGCCAGACACACAAGGTTAACAACAATGCACTCAAATAATTTTTGTTAAAAATCTAAAAAACATGTTTTTGCCCATAACTGTCACTGTTGTGTTTGTTTTATCTGTAACCAAGCACCTAAAGTAAAGTAAAGTAGTATTTATTGACCTTTAAATAACGTTCGTTACAGGCAAGTCTTATTACATTTGAATTAAGAATTACTTAAAAAATTTGACTTACAAATCTCATTCATATACGGTTACTTAATATTAGTTCCTAGTTTAACAGTTCTCTTGACAAATATTTACATTATGATTGCTTTGTTTAGTTATTAGTGATATTTTATTATGGTTGTTCGTTACACAAGAACGACGATTCTACTCGTACAAGCTGCATTGACATATATTCGCTGAATTTATAAAAAGGATTGCTTTCAAAAAAATACTTCAATTTTTGTTTAAATGTAATAAAATTGTTGTTGCAACGGTGTGTTCTGGCAGCCTTCCTTGAGAGTCAGTGTATCCAGACTAGGCTGCTCCATCTAGGGCTACAGTATCGTTGACTTCACAGAAGTCAACGATACTGTAGCCATGAGAATTTGTGGACAAACGCCTAGCTGAGTAGAATAAAAAAAAACTGAACTGAAAAGTAGAAAATACTGATTAAATTGGCACACAGTTTCAAAAATCAATCCAACTACGTTGTGAAGAGCGTACAAATAGATAAGTTTAAACTTTCCGTTAAATACATACATGAAATGAGGTCTTTGTCTTTATATGAAAAATGTAATTTTAAAAAAGGTCGTATTTGACATCTTAGCTCCCGAACGGATGGCTCTATTTTGATTTTGTTTGTTTTTGTTGAAAAGGTGAATTAGTCGAAAGTGTTCTTAGGCATGTCTAATGAAGATCGGTACAAGATGGCCGCTTCTACAAAATGGCGTATAACACACATTTCCACAACTCTCTTAACAACGGTATCAAATTAAAAGGCTTGACTAGTACACACTATGATATTTTTAGATGAAAATTTGAATCCAAGATGGCCGCCACATTGCGACAGGCGAACCGGGGTATAATTTAAACTAGAACATCTAATTACGCTGTTAATAACTTTTAACACGTATACCGCATAATAGTACAGCAAGAGTCGAATAAACATGAATACGGACAGAAAACAGAATAAATAACTAGACAATTATATATACCGGATGAGGATAGTAAGTACTCCTGGCGGGAAGCCAGCGGAACTGAAACTACGTCACTTGTGCATTATTAGCCCTGTTAAAATAGTAGACAGATTGATTATATAGGGTTATCGGTTAGGGGTGTACTGAGCCCAAAGGGGGCCACTATAGGTACTCGTCCAAAGGGACAACTTTCACCATGGAACTAACTCTAAATTCGAGAAAAAATCCCCGCAGGCCCGTGGCTAGACCCGGTCTCCTCTATGAAGGGAGGTGTAGGCCATAGTCGACCATGCTGACGGGTCGGGGCTTCACTTATCTTCGGAATCTTATAACCTCCTCCGACAAGCAGGTTTTTTCAAGATGTTTTGCATCATCTTTTGAGCAAGTAGTAATTAATTATAATTATGCATAAAAGTGAAAAAACTGCAACTACATACATAACATGAAATACAAGAGAAAATGGTTATATAACATGGTGGCACAATATTCAACTATATTAGCTAAATAAACCTAAGGACAGAAAAAAAATACTAATGTAGTCAACAACTTTATACAATGTTTGAGAAATTTGGTGAAATGGATTAACCTATTCATTAACATCTCTGTCGTACACAAATATTCAAAGTTCTTTATGAAATTTATATTAAAACTAGTATTTGCGTGGCTGCGCGGGCCGCATGCGGCCCGCGTTTATATCCTTTTACCTATAGGGTTGGGACAAACATTCACACTGCAGTTATTTTCTTTAAAACTTTGAAATTGATTAAGAAGGTAGGTAGATATCTCCAATTCAGTCTGGAGTTGGGTGGAGATAGAAATTCAAAAATTTTAAATTTGGATTCCGTGAGAAAAATTTAAATTCAGTTCAAAGAAGGTAGATAAATTTAGTTCAGTTGAAAAATAAGTCAAACTTTCAAGTCCAGTCGAAAAGTGGGTAAAACTTACCAAAGAAATATTTTTTGTATGAAATTGTATGTTGCATTGTATGATCGTCAACAGGGCAATGAAGCTCGGCCTGCGGCCTCGCTTCAGCACCCACGATAACCGAACAATATATAACTTTTGTATGATTTATTGTCGGGCACTGAAGTTCGGCCTCCGGCCTCACTTCAATGCCCTCCGGACTCGCAAAGTGCCATAGCTCGGCCTTCGGCCTCACTATGACACCTTGCTCGTCGACAATTAGCTCGGCCTACGGCCTCGCTTTAAATACTCGAGAACTCGCAAGGTGTCATAGCTCGGCCTCCGGCCTCACTATGACACCTTGCTCGTCAACCGTTAGCTCGGCCTTCGGCCTCGCTTTAGTTACTTGGGAACTCGCAAGGTGCCATAGCTCGGCCTTCGGCCTCACTATGACACCTTGCTCGTTAACGGTTAGCTCGGCCTACGGCCTCGCTTTAGTTACTTGAGTAATCGCAAGGTGTCATAGCTCGGCCTCCGGCCTCGCTATGACACCTTGCTCGTCAAACGTTAGCTCGGCCTGCGGCCTCGCTTTAGTGTCTTAGGAACTCGCATGGTGCCGTCGTTCGGCCTTCGGCCTCACTCCGACACCTTGCTCGTAAATATGTATGAGAGGTTTTAAAAAAAAAAAGAAATTCCAAAAACTTTCATCAGAAATGAAATCAGAGTCCTTGAAAACCCCCAGATCTTAAATTTCATCGCAATCGGACCAATATAAAATTTGATCCCTTCTTTGAATCCTCAGGGATCATATGGAATAACCGTCGCTCGGCCTACGGCCTCGCTCTGGTATGATAAGACTCGCAAGGTGCCGTCGCTCGGCCTCCGGCCTCGCTCCGACACCTTGCTCGTTTGAACCCCACTTTGAACCCTTCAGAAAAAATCTCAAGAACCGTCGCTCGGCCTTCGGCCTCGCTCCGGTGCGAAGGGGAGACTCGCAAGGTGCCGTCGCTCGGCCTTCGGCCTCACTCCGACACCTTGCTCGTTTGAACCCCACTTTGAACCCATCAGAAAAAATCTCAAGAACCGTCGCTCGGCCTTCGGCCTCGCTCCGGTGCGAAGGGGAGACTCGCAAGGTGCCGTCGTTCGGCCTTCGGCCTCGCTCCGACACCTTGCTCGTTTGAACCCCACTTTAAACCCTTCAGAAAAAATCTCAAGAACCGTCGCTCGGCCTTCGGCCTCGCTCCGGTGCGATGGGGGACTCGCAAGGTGCCGTCGTTCGGCCTTCGGCCTCACTCCGCCACCTTGCTCGTAAGTTTGTATGGGAGCTATTAAAAAAAAAAAGAAATTCCAAAATTTTTTTTCAGAAATGAATTCAGGGACCCCAAAAACCCCCGGAGCCAAAATTTCGTCCCGCTCGGACCATTTTGAAATTTGATCCCCGACTTGAACCCCCAGGGGATCAATCAGACTATTTTAGGTTGGTAGCGCTTACCATTCCCTATGACATTTGGTCGAACACTAATTAAAAAAAGTTTACCGTTCCGAAGTTATTAACGGTCAAACTTTGTATGGGATCGATGTTTTTTTGTTTGTGACCCCGATTTTTTTTTTATTTTTTGGGAGGGGCTCATGGTTCTTAACAACCTTTGTTCGAACCCCACCCCCCTAAACCCTACCATTTTTGCAGGACGTTGAGGTACTCCAAGGTCTTTTCCACTTTTGCAACTTTTCGGATTTTTCCCTAGGTCACATACCCCTCCCCTATCCAGGAGTACTACTCGCCAACCCCCCACAAAACTCCTTCTGGGAGAACAATTATGTCAATCAGTGAGTGAGTGAGTCAATGGTAGTTCAGCTTTATATAATATAGACTAGTATTTGCGTGGCTGCGCGGGCCGCATGCGGCCCGCGTTTATATCCTTTTACCTATAGGATTAGTTCAAGCATTTTAGTTGCAGTTTTATTCTTTAAAACTTTGAAATTGATTAAGAAGGTAGGTAGATATCTCCAATTCAGTCTGGAGTTGGGTGGAGATAGAAATTCAAAAATTTTAAATTTGGATTCTGTGAGAAAAATTTAAATTCAGTTCAAAGAAGGTAGATAAATTTAGTTCAGTTGAAAAATAAGTCAAACTTTCAAGTCCAGTCGAAAAGTGGGTAAAACTTACCAAAGTTATATTTTTTGTATGAAAGTATGAAAACAATACATCATTGTACGGTCGGCAACGGGCACTGAAGCTCGGCCTGCGGCCTCGCTTCAGCACCCACGATAACCGAACAGTATATAACTTTTGTATGATTTATTGTCGGGCACTGAAGTTCGGCCTCCGGCCTCACTTCAATGCCCTCCGGACTCGCAAAGTGCCATAGCTCGGCCTTTGGCCTCACTATGACACCTTGCTCGTCAAACGTTAGCTCGGCCTACGGCCTCGCTTTAGTTACTTGAGAACTCGCAAGGTGTCATAGCTTGGCCTCCGGCCTCACTATGACACCTTGCTCCTCAAACGTTAGCTCGGCCTACGGCCTCGCTTTAGTTACTTGAGAACTCGCAAGGTGTCATAGCTCGGCCTCCGGCCTCGCTATGACACCTTGCTCGTTAAACGTTAGCTCGACCTACGGCCTCGCTTAAGTTACTTGAGTACTCGCAAGGAGTCATAGCTCGGCCTCCGGCCTCGCTATGACACCTTGCTCGTCAAACAAAAGCTCGGCCTACGGCCTCGCTTTAGTGACTTAGGAACTCGCAAGGTGCCGTCGTTTGGCCTTCGGCCTCACTCCGACACCTTGCTCGTAAATATGTATGAGAGGTTTAAAAAAAAAAGAAATTCCAAAAACTTTCATCAGAAATGAAATCAGAGTCCTTGGAAACCCCCAGATCTTAAAGTTCATCGCAATCGGACCAATATAAAATTTGATCCCTTCTTTGAATCCTCAGGGATCATAATGAATAACCTCGTATAAGTATGTAGTATACGAATAAGTATGTAGAGACTCGCAAGGAGTCATAGCTCGGCCTCCGGCCTCGCTATGACACCTTGCTCGTCAAACGTTAGCTCGGCCTACGGCCTCGCTTTAGTGACTTAGGAACTCGCAAGGTGCCGTCGATCGGCCTTCGGCCTCACTCTGACACCTTGCTCGTAATTATGTATGAGAAGTTTAAAAAAAAAAGAAATTCCAAAAACTTTCCTCAGAAATGGAATCAGAGTCCTTGAAAACCCCCAGATCTTAAATTTCATCACAATCGGACCAATATAAAATTTGATCCCTTCTTTGAATCCTCAGGGATCACATAGTATAACCGTCGCTCGACCTACGGCCTCGCTCCGCTATGATAAGACTCGCAAGGTGCCGTCGCTCGGCCTTCGGCCTCACTCCGGCACCTTGCTCGTTTGAACCCCACTTTGAACCCTTCAGAAAAAATTTCAAGAACCGTCGCTCGGCCTTCGGCCTCGCTCCGGTGCGATGGGGGACTCGCAAGGTGCCGTCGTTCGGCCTTCGGCCTCACTCCGCCACCTTGCTCGTAAGTTTGTATGGGAGCTATTAAAAAAAAAAAGAAATTCCAAAATTTTTTTACAGAAATGAATTCAGCGACCCCAAAAACCCTCAGAGCCAAAATTTCATCCCCCTCGGACCATTTTCAAATTTGATCCCCGACTTGAACCCCCAGGGGATCAATCAGACCATTTTAAGTTGGTAGCGCTTACCATTCCCTATGACATTTGGTCGAACACTAATTAAAAAAAGTGTACCGTTCCGAAGTTATTCAAGGTCAAACTTTGTATGGGATCGACGTTTTTTTGTCTGTGACACCCATTTTTTTTTAATTTTTTGGGAAGGGCTCATGGTCCCTAACAACCTTTGTTCAAAAAGAGGGGTTCCAAGTGTTATAGTTTAGCCAGGACGTTGGAGTACTCCAGGGTCTGTTCCATTTTTGCAACTTTTCGGATTTTTCCCTAGGTCCCATAGCTCTCCTCTATACAGGTATTCCACTCTACAACCCCCCACAAAACTCCTTCTGGGAGAACAATTATGTCAATGAGTCAGTGAGTGAGTCAATGGTAGTTCAGCTTTATATAATATAGACTAGTATTTGCGTGGCTGCGCGGGCCGCATGCGGCCCGCGTTTATATCCTTTTACCTATAGGGTTGGGACAAACATTCACATTGCAGTTATTTTCTTTAAAACTTTGAAATTGATTAAGAAGGTAGGTAGATATCTCCAATTCAGTCTGGAGTTGGGTGGAGATGGAAATTCAAAAATTTTAAATTTGGATTCTGTGAGAGAAATTTAAATTCAGTTCAAAATAGGTTGATAAATTAAACTTAGTTGAAAAAAAAGTCAAACTTAAAAGTCCAGTCGAAAAGTGGGTAAAACTTACCAAATAAATATTTTTTGTATGAAAGTATGAAAACCATACATCATTGTACGGTAGGCAAAGGGCACTGAAGCTCGGCCTGCGGCCTCGCTTCAGCACCTACGATAATCATACAGTATTTAATTTTTGTTTGATTTACTGTCGGGCACTGAAGTTCGGCCTGCGGCCTCACTTCAATGCCCTCCGGACTCGCAAGATGCCATAGCTCGGCCTTCGGCCTCACTATGACACCTTGCTCGTCTACCGTTAGCTCGGCCTACGGCCTCGCTTTAGTTACTTGAGTACTCGCAAGGTGCCATAGCTCGGCCTTCGGCCTCGCTATGACACCTTGCTCGGCCTCCGGCCTCGCTATGACACCTTGCTCGGCCTACGGCCTCGCTTAAGTGACTTAGGAACTCGCAAGGTGCCGTCGCTCGTAAATATGTATGAGATGTTTAAAAAAAAAAGAAATTTCAAAAACTTTCCTCAGAAATGGAATCAGAGTCCTTGAAAAACCCCAGATCTTAAATTTCATCGCAATCGGACCAATATAAAATTTGATCCCTTTTTTGAATCCTCAGGGTTCATATGGAATAACCGTCGCTCGGCCTACGGCCTCGCTCCGGTATGATGAGACTCGCAAGGTGCCGTCGCTCGGCCTTCGGCCTCACTCCGGCACCTTGCTCGTTTGAACCCCACTTTGAACCCTTTAGAAATCATCAATGAAACCGTCGCTCGGCCTTCGGCCTCGCTCCGGTGCGATTGGAGACTCGCAAGGTGCCGTCGTTCGGCCTTCGGCCTCACTCCGCCACCTTGCTCGTAAGTTTGTATGGGGGCTATTAAAAAAAAAAAAAAATTCTAAAATTTTTTTTCAGAAATGAATTAAGCGACCCCAAAAACTCCCGGAGCCAAAATTTCATCCCGCTCGGACCATTTTGAAATTTGATCCCCGACTTGAACCCCCAGGGGATCAATCAGACCATTTTATGTTGGTAGCGCTTATCATCCCCTATGACATTTGGTCGAACACTAATTAAAAAAAATTTACCGCTCCGAAGTTATTAACGGTCAAACTTTGTATGGGATCGATGTTTTTTTGTTTGTGACCCAATTTTTTTTTAATTTTTGGGAGGGGCTCATAGTCCCTAACAACCTTTGTTCGAACCAAACCCCCCTAAACCCTACCATTTTTGCAGGACGTTGGGGTACTCCAGAGTCTGTTCCACTTTTGCAACTTTTCGGATTTTTCCCTAGGTCCCATAACTCTCCTCTATATAGTCGCTCCACTCCTCACCCCCCCACAAAACTCCTTCTGGGAGAACAATTGTGTCAATGAGTCAGTGAGTGGTAGTTTAGCTTTATATAATATAGACTAGTATTTGCGTGGCTGCGCGGGCCGCATGCGGCCCGCGTTTATATCCTTTTACCTATAGGATTAGGTACAGCATTTAAGTTGCAGTTTTATTCTTTAAAACTTTGAAATTGATTAAGAAGGTAGGTAGATATCTCCAATTCAGTCTGGAGTTGGGTGGAGATAGAAATTCTAAAATTTTAAATTTGGATTCTGTGAGAGAAATTTAAATTCAGTTCAAAATAGGTAGATAAATTTAGTTCAGTTGAAAAAATAAGTCAAACTTTCAAGTCCAGTCGAAAAGTGGGTAAAACTTACCAAAGTTATATTTTTTGTATGAAAGTATGAAAACCATACATCATTGTACGGTCGGCAACGGGCACTGAAGTTCGGCCTGCGGCCTCGCTTCAGCACCCATGATAACCGAACAGTACATAACTTTTGTATGATTTATTGTCGGGCACTGAAGTTCGGCCTCCGGCCTCACTTCAATGCCCTCAGGACTCGCAAAGGGCCATAGCTCGGCCTTCGGCCTCACTATGACACCTTGCTCGTCAAACATTAGCTCGGCCTACGGCCTCGCTTGAGTTACTTGAGTACTCGCAAGGTGTCATAGCTCGGCCTCCGGCCTCACTATGACACCTTGCTCGTCAAACGTTAGCTCGGCCTACGGCCTCGCTTTAGTTACTTGAGAACTCGCAAGGTGTCATAGCTCGGCCTCCGGCCTCGCTATGACACCTTGCTCGTCAAACGTTAGCTCGGCCTGCGGCCTCGCTTTAGTGACTTAGGAACTCGCATGGTGCCGTCGTTCGGCCTTCGGACTCACTCCGACACCTTGCTCGTAAATATGTATTAGAGGTTTAAAAAAAAAAAATTCCAAAAACTTTCATCAGAAATGAAATCAGAGTCCTTGAAAACCCCCAGATCTTAAATTTCATCGCAATCGCAACAATATAAAATTTGATCCCTTCTTTGAATCCTCAGGGATCATAATGAATGACCGTCGCTCGGCCTACGGCCTCGCTCCGGTATGAAGAGGCTCGCAAAGTGTCGTCGCTCGGCCTCCGGCCTCGCTCCGACACCTTGTTCGTTTGAATCCCACTTTGAACCCTTCAGAAAAAATCTCAAGAACCGTCGCTCGGCCTTCGGCCTCGCTCCGGTGCGAAGGGGAGACTCGCAAGGTGCCGTCGTTCGGCCTTCGGCCTCACTCCGCCACCTTGCTCGTAAGTTTGTATGGGAGCTATTAAAAAAAAAAAGAAAATCAAAAATTTTTTTTCAGAACTGAATTCAGCGACCCCAAAAACCCCAAGAGCCAAAATTTCATCCCCCTCGGACCATTTTGAAATTTGATCCCCGACTTGAACCACCAGGGGATCAATCAGACCATTTTTGGTTGGTAGCACTTACCATCCCCTATGACATTTGGTCGAACACTAATTAAAAAAAGTTAACCGTTCCGAAGTTATTAAGGGTCAAACTTTGTATGGGATCGATGTTTTTTTGTTTGTGACCCCAACTTTTTTTTTATTTTTTGGGAGGGACTCATGGTTCCAAACAACTTTTGTTCGAAAAGGAGGGTTCCAAGTGTTATAGTTTAGCCAGGACGTTGGGGTACTCCAGGGTATGTTCCACTTTTGCAACTTTTCGGATTTTTCCCTAGGTCCCATAGCCCTCCTCTATACAGGTGTTCCACTCCTCAACCCCCCACAAAACTCCTTCTGGGAGAACAATTATGTCAATGAGTCAGTGAGTGAGTCAATGGTAGTTCAGCTTTATATAATATAGAAACTAGTATTTGCGTGGCTGCGCGGGCCGCATGCGGCCCGCGTTTATATCCTTTAACCTGTTGGGGTAGGACAGTGCATTTAATTTGCAGTTTTATTCTTTAAAACTTTGAAATTGATTAAGAAGGTAGGTAGATATCTCCAATTCAGTCTGGAGTTGGGTGGAGATAGAAATTCAAAAATTTTAAATTTAGATTCTGTGAGAGAAATTTAAAATCAGTTCCAAATAAGCGGAAATTTTAATTCAGACAAAAAAAAAGTCAAACTTTCGAGTCCAGTCGAAAAGTGGAAAAAACTTACCAAAGTCATATTTTTTGTATGAAAGTATGAAAACCATACAACATTGTATGGTCGGCAACGGGCACTGAAGCTCGGCCTGCGGCCTCGCTTCAGCACCTACGATAATCATACTGTATTTAATTTTTGTTTGATTTACTGTCGGGCACTGAAGTTCGGCCTGCGGCCTCACTTCAATGCCCTCTGGACTCGCTTTAGTTACTTGAGTACTCGCAAGGTGTCATAGCTCGGCCTCCGGCCTCGCTATGACACCTTGCTCGTCAAACGTTGGCTCGGCCTACGGCCTCGCTTTAGTTACTTGAGTACTCGCAAGGTGTCATAGCTCGGCCTCCGGCCTCGCTATGACACCTTGCTCGTCAAACGTTAGCTCGGCCTGCGGCCTCGCTTTAGTGACCTACGAACTCGCATGGTGCCGTCGTTCGGCCTTCGGCCTCACTCCGACACCTTGCTCGTAAATATGTATGAGAGGTTTAAAAAAAAAAAGAAATTCCAAAAACTTTCATCAGAAATGAAATTAGAGTCATTGAAAACCCCCAGATCTTAAATTTCATCGCAATCGCACCAATATAAAATTTGATCCCTTCTTTGAATCCTCAGGGATCATAATGAATAACCGTCGCTCGGCCTACGGCCTCGCTCCGGTATGATGAGACTCGCAAGGTGGCGTCGCTCGGCCTCCGGCCTCGCTCCGACACCTTGCTCGTTTGAACCCCACTTTGAACCCTTCAGAAAAAATCTTAAGAACCGTCGCTCGGCCTTCGGCCTCGCTCCGGTGCGATGGGGGACTCGCAAGGTGCCGTCGTTCGGCCTTCGGCCTCACTCCGCCAACTTGCTCGTAAGTTTGTATGGGCGCTATTAAAAAAAAAAGAAATTCCAAAAAATTTTTTCAAAAATGAATTCAGCGACTCCACAAACCCCCGGAGCCAAAATTTCGTCCCGCTCGGACCATTTTGAAATTTGATCCCTGACTTGAACCCCCAGGGGATCAATCAGACCTGTTTAGGTTGGTAGCGCTTGCCATTCCGTATGACATTTGGTCGAACACTAATTAAAAAAAGTTTACCGTTCTGAAGTTATTGAGGGTCAAACTTTGTATGGGATTGATGTTTTTTTGTTTGTGACCCAAATTTTTTTTTTATTTTTTGGGAGGGACTCATGGTTCCCTACAACTTTTGTTCAAAAAGGGGGGTTCCAAGTGTTATAGTTTAGCCAGGACGTTGGGGTACTCCAGGGTCTGTTTCACTTTTGCAACTTTTCGGATTTTTCCCTAGGTCCCATAACGCTTCCCTATCCAGTAGTACCACTGTTCCACCCCCCACAATACTCCTTCTGGGAGAACAATTCTGTCAATGAGTCAATGGTAGTTCAGCTTTATATAATATAGACTAGTATTTGCGTGGCTGCGCGGGCCGCATGCGGCCCGCGTTTATATCCTTTTACCTATAGGATTAGGTCAAGCATTTAAAATGCAGTTATTTTCTTTAAAACTTTGAAATTGATTAAGAAATGTTGTAGATTTCTCCAATTCAGTCTGGAGTTGGGTGGAACAATCAAATTCAAAAATTTAAAATTTGGATTCTGTGAGAGAAATTCAAATTCAGTTCAAAATTAGTAGAAATATTAATTCAGTACAAAAAGAAACAACAAATTCAAGTTCAGTCTCAAGATGATAAAAGTCGTCAACATAAGGTTTAATGGAGTTTGAGTATAAAGTTAATGATGAAGTTTGGTTAAAACTATATATGTTTCTGCTAATGGTTCCCTTTCTTTCACTCAAAAGTTATAATTATGTATTATTATTCATATTAAAAAATAAAACAATACGGCTTTCATTTCTATTTCCGAACTTTATTACTTGATAGAATAGACATTGATGATATATGTACCTATAACATTCTATAATAATAATCATATTAATTTACATTTGTATATAAGCCATCTGTTGATACTTTTATAAACTAATACAATTCAGTCAATTAGTGTAGCTACCTACGTAACGTAATTTAGTACAATATTCAGTAACTGCGATAGTAGCGCCATTAAGAATTGATTAGTAATACAATAAAAAAGTTACAACCAATTTCAATTAAGTTAAAGCTATTGTTTCTAAAAATTCGTCAATATAGTTCGAGATAATTAAGTATGTCAAATGAAATTAATGAATTTATAATAAAGAATGCTTTATAATAGACACAAACCAATAAAAAAATATAATTATATATGTAATGTCACAATCTAAGGTTAAATAATTAATTAAGATGACAATTTTTAAAGTGCTTTTGTATGTTTCATGTGTACAACAAAGCTTTCATAATTGGTTTTGTTAGAATTATTTTTGTTTCTGTGTAGATAAACATTTGCTCCGTGGTATGTGCGTCGGCTTAGTTTTCCGTTGTAAGGTTGACAGTTCTTCTAATCGGCGCTGGCTGGTGTCATCCTGGAATAATATTTTTTTCTTATTAGTTTTTGATAATAAATTTTATGGTCCACTGTTTTTCAAACTCAACCTGAACCTATTGCGGACCTTGTTGACGACAAGTATACGGATTGACATAAAAAAAATAACCTGAACCTACTGCGGACCTTGTTGGTGAAAGTATTCAGATTGACATAAAAAAAATAACCTGAACCTACTGCGGACCTTGTTGATGAAAGTATTCAGATTGACATAAAAAAAAATAACCTGAACCTACTGCGGACCATGTCGGCGGCAAATATACGGATTGACTTTAAAAAAAAAAATAACCTGAACCTACTGCGGACCTTGTTGGTGAAAGTATTCAGATTGACATAAAAAAAAATAGCCTGAACCTACTGCGGACTTTGTTAGCAAAAGTATTTGGATTGACATAAAAATCGATACTGCGCATGATAGTAAAACTTTTTTTAAGGTAATTGTACAAATACAGTGTAAATAATTTAGTACCTGTAGCATTGTGATGATGTGTTAGTTCAGGCCTGCGCTTAGTTAAATATCGTCTCGGTTAACATTATGAATGTTAATGTTTGTCCTTCTGCATAGCTGCAACAATAATAAAAAAATAATTAAAATTACATTCTTTAAAAGTAAATAATGAGATAAAATATAGTTTTGGGATGGGAATTAAGAATTTTAGTTGCATTTTTAATTGGTTTTTTAACATGTTAATAACTGTATCAGCTATTCTGATCCTTACCGATTCGATTCAAGTCTTGTTTTTGAAATATATGTTCTGTCTTTGTGTTGTCCAGGCGTTGTTCCAAGTTTTTCCGTGGAATGGTGTCATGATATTTTTCTTTGATGCATACGGCTTCTGAAATACATGTATTCTTAAAATTAGTATAAATTTGATGTTGTGGTTCAAATAGGGGTCGGGAACTGGGGTTAGATACAAAGAGCGATGATCTTCAATATGGTACATGAAATCAGGTGGCCTATATATTAGTAGTCTCTACCACCAGGGGGCTTGATGTTAGTGTTATTTTAGTAATAAAATTAATGTCAAAATAAAAATAATAAAATAAATAATTATTAAATTACCTACGTCTCATATAAAGAATATTTAAATAATCTATTGACATAGATAATTAATATTAATTATAAATTATATTATATATAATTATTTTTTGCATAATATAATTATACACAAGACATGTTTGTTATCACAATAGACAGTTATGTATGTTTAACAAAATTAATAAATACCTTATGTATCAGTCATGTAATAAACAGCAGATGAGCTTCGCTCCGATCATATGTGCTGCTTGCTCCGTGGTTGCAGTGTGTAACAGTTGTTGCTGCTCTCTCGAAGATGATTACTGCGTAGCTGCGTAGGACAGGTTCCGCTCTATGTAGTAATATAATTATCTCTGTAAGTGAATCAATACATAATTATGGTGTATAAATTATTTTACTAATGAGTTATCATCAATTATTAGTCGTATTCCACACCACCTTAAATCAATAGAGTATTGACATTTTGTAAAGAATAATCAATAAAAATGATTTTGAGGTTCGACTATAGGCGCATTTTTTTTAACGTGGTATCCCCAAGTAGGTCTAATCCACGACTATTTCTACTCTAAATACCTAATCTATAGCACCTATGACTATGTCTATATTATATTTACAAACTATGCACGTAACAAAAGTAAAGTTCGCAATAACAACACTAAAACTAACAATAAATTACGAAGCACAAAAAACATGCAAGAAAAGCATCAACAATAGGAAGAAGTACTAAATATACTAAAATTTACATGATACTGCCAAAAATACAACTAATATGTTATGATTGAAAGTGTTTTTGTTGAGTTTCATCTAATGTTGTAAAATGTGTAAACTACTACTGAATATGTTTGTTACAGTGTATAAAAATGTATGTGTAGTAATGTGTTATAATTATATATCAACTGATTACTCAACGGTCGTTTTAACCATTATATCGTATAACATGCCACATTCAAAGAGATGCTATTGTTTATAAGGGGGAAAAAAATACCCGAATTCTGGAAGTGTATACATCCGTCAAACCGATCGAAACGACATGTCACATTACTAACGACGAGATCCCAGTCGAATGAAGCAAGGAGAAAAAGAAATTAGTCAACTCGGAACATTGGCCAAAACTGAGACGCATAACACAAACAGGAGACTCGGAATATCAAGGCCTAGGTCTAGGTCAACCTACGCCCAGCGTGGGAAGGTAACGCAATAAATGAGAACTTTGAGGGGGCAACGATTGAAATGAAGAGGGAACAAAGAAAAAGTAGAAAACTACGCAAAGACGGCAAAAATATACCCACCGGTCGACAGTTATTCAATAGTTGCAATAGAATCAAATATACAGAGTTACGCCAAGTTGCTCTGCCGGCGAATTATGCCTGGAAACGACGTAGGAGATGCCGTCATCACAGTGAAGTCGTCCACGTTTGACCCATTGCGAGGCAAATCAACGCAAGGACATATACAGTGAGTGAGTGAAAACGCACTCTAGATCAAGAATCGGTACCGAATTTGAACCATCGGTAGTCAAAGCCATAATTATCTAATCACCGAACGATTGTCACCAAACAGGTACGACGATGTGACGCTCAGAGCTTTTGAAAGAAATAAAATAAACTATACATATACTATAAATATAATAATGTAAATAATATAGGTGGAAATTGGGCATACTGAAAGAGTTGAATCGAATTAGCTGGACCTATTGGATTGATCTGTATTGTAAAAATGTAAAAAAACTAAAAAAATGGTATTAAAAAATGGAATCCAGTAAATGAAAAATTAAAATAAACTTTAATTATTAGAAACAAATTATAGAACATGACAGAGTATGAGAAAATACAAAAACGTTAGTTATTATTTATATAAAATAAATCTGTTAAACAAATTACAGTCACAGTTTGATTGAGTAAAAAGTTGCAGATATACGAGGGTTTAATGTTCTATGCAAAAATTGAACGTCGTTAATCTAATCTGTTAGAATTATTAAGTTAAAAATAAAAATCATGAGTTTAGTAAAAGTAATATAAACGCTGTACTTATGCAAAAATGTTAATATAGACTGAGTAAGGAACAACGCGATAAAGTTTTCTTACCAGAGACATTGTAAGGCGCGATATTGAAGATAATTTCTATCCATTAAAATGAGATTGTCAAATAAAACACCATACAAGCATGAAAGTTATCAATGTCTTTGTATAGGCTGCTTGCAGACGTTTGCTGTTATAATCCCATGTAACACTACTATATTGACATTAATTAATTAAAAATGTTATATCAACATTGTGACTATTAAAACAGGATTTCTTCTTAAACTATTGTATTAATTTATAGTTATACTAATTGATGATCACGTTTTTTTATCTATTTTTTTATGTATATGTTTTTTAATATATTTTTTGTTTATTTGTTTTCGTATAATATATTTTTTGTTTATTTGTATGTGTTTTTGTATTTATATTTTTTTCTTGTTATTTTTTTTTTAACGATTTATGATCACCAATTTACAATCTTATTTAATGCCATTAGAGCTACCTAAAGTAGTATTTTATTGATCATTACCAATATTTTAGTTGCTGTTGAGTTGTCGGTAACTCAACAATTGATATAATTTCGTTTCAGAAACTAAAAAACCCAATTGCATGACTCGATACTTTTAAAGCTTTATCTAAAAAACGAACATATTCTATGAACTTGAACATCTTTGTTGTTGTAAACATGTTGGCAGCTTTTCAATTCAGAAACCGAAAAATTCATTTACATAAAGTGTGTGTACCCTTTAAATTTGAACTTCATATGTGATATTTCGTTACTTTAAGTATAAAAAATAGCAAATAACTGTATAATATGAAATTTTCTTATAAGCTAAACTCTCTACCAACTATGCTATTAATTATTTCCTAAGAACATTAATCAGTAATACGTTTTTTTTTATTTTGTTTTTTTTTTGGGTTTATGTTTTTTGTACTGTCCACTTAGCGTCATATTTTTTTACATGTTATTAATTAATGTTCTTAGAAAATAATTGATAGTAAAGTTATCGAAGAGAATTGTGTTGATTAGTACCTTATCTCAAAATTTCATACTTTACAGTGATTAAATATTGTTCTTTATACCTAAAGTAAAAAATAAAATAACGATATATGATATGAATAAGTAATTTAAAATGCATGTTTTAATTATGTAATTGAATATTTAACTATGAAGTTTGAATTTTAGTATGTATTTTTTTAGTTTTGTATTTTTTTTTTGTGTTTTAAATTTTAAACATTCCACTTAGCAACTTTTTTTTTCACATATTATTATTTAAGTTTCATAATTAAATATCAATGACATAGTTAAAATATACAATCGAAATAAGCAAGTCATATTTTATATCGTTATGTAATCCTAAGTATATAAAACTATAACATATCGCTATAAAGTATGAAATTGTAGATAGGTAGAATCAACATAGCTTACTTTGTTGAAAAACAGTTTTATTTTAGTTTTTTTAGGTACATAATATTTTTTTTTTATTATACTATCAAAATACCTATTCTTCGTTTTCTGGTTGGTGGGACAGCTACAGCCGATTTGGGTTTTCGGTATAGATGTACGTTTTCTGATAAGTGTTTTCTTTTCTGTGTAGATTCATTGGTAATGTTTGGCAATAGTTGTGATTCGCTGAAATTCATCCTTGTTAAATTGATATTGTATAATTTGCTGGCTTGGTTGATTTGTTTATACTTTATGATTCCCATTGTTTCATATTTCTTCGTAATGTATAAGTGAATAAAATGGTTTTAGAGCTGTAACTTTTCTGTTTTCTATTGACGTCATTTTTTGTTCTTCGAGGAGCTTGGCTTCATTTGCAGAAGTATAAATATATAATACAATATATTTTGTTTCTTATTGTATGAAATGTTCTTGGTTGTTTTCTCTGATATGTAATGTTATCAGGAACTCTTCGATTTGAAATAACATCATGAATGTGTTTTGGTAACAAATTATTTTAAGGCTGGAGATTTTCAATTACCGTTGATATGCTTTCATGACCATTAGAAATATACTTGCAAATATTTCGATTTCTGAAGTATGTTGTCTTCACTTTGCGCCAAAAGGAATGTAAGGAGAATGCCAGCAGCCAGTTATCTAATATATAAAATCTTCAGCAGTTATCAATGTATAATGTTTTACAATGTGTTAACTAAACACACATGTAAGAAGAAAGTCAGTTCTATATAAAATACAACATTTTTCCAGTATCTATTCTTTCTTCGATGCAATTAGTTTCCTGATGATCTTGATAGATTGATTTTTGAACTTGTAATGTTCGGTCTGTTTTGATGTTGGGTATTTAAATATATTCTGATGTTAATAATATTGACAAACGACATTGAAGTATAGAGTAATTAACATTTATAATTTTTGTATTGTGAAGGTAATCTTATTTAAGAATTAAGTCACATAAATTCATATAAGAAGTCTTCTACATTAACTTGCGCTTAAACTGCCATATACATTGATTTCACAAAAAACTCAAAGATAGATAGATTATACACTTTTTTTTCATTGTTTTTACTCTATACGTACAAATATATTGTTATAGAAATTAAATTTAAATCTACCAAGTGAAGTATTACATTTTTTAAATATTTTAGTTATTATTTCAGAGATGATGTTTTCAAGTCCATAGTTCGATTTAATAATATTGACAATCGATATTGTAGAGTAAATATTTTTTTTGTATAATTGAAATGTTTAGAAAATCTTATTTATGATTTTATTGCTATGAAATCATAAAAGAATCCTTACATTTTAACGTGTGTGTAATCAGTCATATACATTGATTTTACTAAAAAAACCTACGATAGATCCTTACACACATCCTTATTTAAATAATATTGTTTATTTTGGCATTGGGTTTTTTGGTTTCTCGATAATGTATAGTGTGCCATGGGATTATAATGTTAGAAAAGCAATTTCATCTGCTTTTCGGTCTCTAATACAATATAAGTGTGATGTTATTAATATAGGCGAATGATATTGTAAAACAAAGTAAACATATTTTTTATTGTTTTATGTGTAGGTAAATCTTATTTATGAATTTATTAGAATAAAATCATATAAGAAGCCTTACACTTTAACAGCCGTGTAATCTGTCGTATACATAGATTTCATGAAGAAACCCACGATAGATGATTACAGGCAAAATATTTTTGGTGTTTTACTTTATACATACAAAGATAATAATAATTGTAATTTAAATGTAAAGTTCAAATTAATAGTTGCATTATTTATGTCAGTGGTTAATTTAACGGTCATGTTGTATGGTGTCCCATTATAGAATTGTGTTAAATGCGGTTATATCTTCGCGTATCGGCCTTATGGAGTCCTTAAGTTTTTTGATATAGGTAGGTACTAATTTTACATAAAAAGGAATAAGATTTCATGATAATTTTAAATTTAAAGATTTTTTGATATTAGGTATATGAATTGAAAAGTTTAATAGTCATGTTAGCTTTTTAATCCAATTGGTCCATACTGTAAAAATGGTTCTTGAAAAGATAAACGGCGGAAACTAAGTCAATAAGAAAAACAACAAAAGGGGATGTAAAAAAATTAAAAGGTGAAATTTAAGATTGAGTCTCGACTGTTTAAATTATTCAGACGGTTTATAAGATATAAAATAATATACTACATACACGTATATATTGTATAAACTTACATATATAGATAAGTAATAGAATAAACGTACATAACAAATATCAGAAATACTATAAAAATATACTGCATATATAAGTCATAAAAATATACATACATATATAGATACGTTTCAAAAGCTCCGAGCGTGACATGACGTCGCAATCCTCCTGTTTGTTGACATTCGTAAGGCGACGATAAAATGGCTTTGATTACATGGCTAAAATTCGGTCCCGATTAATGATCTGTCATTGTGCATTTTCGATCACTCACCGTATGTATCAGTGCGCTAGTTTGCTCCGCAGTGGGTCACGCGTCGACGACTCCCCTCTGATTCCGCCGTCTCCTTCGTCGTTTCCGCGCATGATTCCACGGCAGCGGAACTTGGCGTTTTACTCTGTAAATTGTATTCAATCACAACATTTGAATAACCTACAGTGAACATATTTTTCCCCGTTATGCGATACGTTTCCTATATTTTCTTTTTTACCAGTGCATTTCAAACATCGGCGCTCGCATTTCGCATCGATTGAATATACCCGCATACCCCCTTATAGCCGGGGATGTAAGGTTACCCAAACCCATCGCCTATCACTTATTCTTTGTCAACCACGTTCGCGAAACACGCCCCCTTTCCGGCCTCCGTGTCCACTGTGACTCATTCCTCCCTCTACCGAACCCACTGACCATCGTTCATTTCGTTAATATTGTGACACTTAATTCCAATCTGTTCATTACATCAATATACATTTAACCAGTAACAGGTATTGCCCATAAACAATTTCATTTCTTGTAATCCGACAAGGTCACACCTATATAATGATTAGAATTACCACTTCATAATATGCGTTTATATACAACTATAACTGTGTTAGTGTAAGGAATGGGAACAAACTAATAGAGGGAAATAAAAAATAATAATAAAATGGGGCCGGTCAATAAAACCGCCATATCCACCATGATTTAAATTGATTTTATTTACAAAAACACCCTGCCGAAATGAACATGGAGAACAATTTTACTACTTTCCAAGAAGATCCAATTTAATTTGATTTTTGTATTTACGCGATTTACTGATTTATTCTAAAAGTTCAGGTATTACTAAATTGTTTGCAAATGGTATGCCATCAATTACGCGATTTTTGTGTACTAATATTTTTATTGATTCCCTATCTCTTACGCGGGCACAAGCGACATAGAGCATACCGTGCGCGAAAATCGGCGTATCCTTAAGGGATATCCCTACGCGTTCTAATGTCTGACCTTGTGATTTATGGAAACTGCAGGCGTACGAAACCTGCAGCGGGAATTGACGACGACTCATTTCATACGGGCTATTGCGATGTATTGGCGCTTTGAATAAAATTCGCGGTATTAAATACGGTAGATTTTCTAAACAGCCTTTTTTCCGAACGGTTATTAAACGCGGAGATGTCGCTAATACGATCACTTTTGTTCCGTTTACGAGACCGTCGGCGAAACTAATATTACGAGTGACCGTACAAACGCAATCTATTTTTAAAGCTAAATCGTAGGGCGGCATTCCCTGTGGTTGCAATTGATGTAACGCGTCATCACTGAAATAAAGTTCATCGGCTTCGTCGTTTTCGATTCGATCTATACTATAATGATGTAAAATTTCTCCTGGTACGCGATCCAGGACTCGAGAGTTTATTTCGCGTACAACATCGTTACGAGTACACAAAATAGCACGATTAGCGCATAGGTCTGGTTCGCCAAGAATTGCATATGAAAATACAAAATCAATTAAATCCTCTAATTCTGTAACAAATTGTATTAAATTTAGAGAGACCATCCAGTGAATATTCCTACCAACTTGCAAGGGGGTCGAAGGCAATTCGTTGGACCCCAACTTTAGCAAAAAACTTGCATATTGTGGATCGTCTTTGCACCTCATCGATGCTGCCAAAGAGAAAGTTTTTAAATGTCGCCAAATCGGAGATTGTTTCACAGAACCATTTAATATGTCCGAATTTGACTTGGCGCCGGGTACCACGGGTGGAATTTGCCGAAAATCGCCCGCGAAAATAATGATTTTACCGCCAAAAATTTTATCACATTGCATCAAGTCTTGAAGAGATCTGTTCAGCATGTGTATCAAATACTTATGTGCCATTGGAGCCTCGTCATAGATGATGACGGCAGCGTTGTAAATGAGTTCGGCACGCTGAGATTTGTTGGTTATGCTCCAATAGCTGCTATCATCGACTGGATCGAGAGGGAAGCGAAACATTGAATGTGCCGTGATAGCATTCGAACCAAGACCTAAGGCTGCTATTCCGGAGCTCGCTACGTTGATGCACACGCTATTTAAATTGCCGCGAACGAAGGCCGATATTGTGTTTAGTAACGCTGATTTACCCGTTCCCGCGGGGCCGTCGATAAATAACGCGCAACAGTTTGTTTCACGGAATCCGGGATCTTCGCAAAGTCGTTTTACGTAGTCGAAAACAGTGCGCTGCTCGGTGGACAATTTCGGTATCCATTCATTAACGACAGTTATTTGCTCATCTGTATTGTATTCGACGCGTTCCCTACCCAATTCGGTTGTATCGTCAAAGGCTTCCGGAAGACCTTGTAACGCGAGCGAAGATCCGTGTTTGCGCAATAGCCTGTTTATTTGAACTAAACCTTTGTTATATGCATTTTCGGGGTTATTGGGCATCCATTGCAAAATATCTTCACAAATTTTATCTTTAAAAGTTTCCCACAACGATGACACTGGGATTCCGTTCACCGAGAGCATAACGAAGAAGCGTCTCAACCGAGCTCCCGTAAAAAAAGTTATGGCCTCCTTTAAACAATTTTCGTACTCTATTTCATCGTCCGCGAGCCCTACCGCTTTGGCAGCTTCTTGGAAAGTCTTGCAATTAGGACCACCGAGTTTAATCAAGTCTGCGTAACAACGACACGCGAATGAATTTAATAATATTCTAAGGTAAAATTGTTCTCCGTGTTTAGGCGCGACCCAAAATAAGCGCGCGATCATTTTACCTCTTTGACGCGCGGTGATGAAATGTTTTCCATCGGTCGTTTCGTAAACAGTACTTTTTGTCGCGGGGCGTTTTGTATGAACCATATACTGTTCATAGAACTCACGATAATTTAGATTTTCGAATTCGTCGTGTTGCGGTCGATTGAAGTATGTGATTAAATCAGAACCCCCGTCGATACTCGATTCTACAATTTGAACTGTATTATTTGAATCGTCTACTTTGAAATATACGGTTTGTTGGTTTTCTAAATGAACCGACAGTTGCTTAACGTTAGGCTCGCGCGCAGTGACGTCAAACTCCAAAATTCGCCACGTGGCATCTGTCGATCCTATATAACGTTTTGTAACGAAATCTTCGATTTCGTTTTCGTTATTTCGGTCTCTGATTAAGACATTAGATTCATCGGGCCCTTTTGTCATGTATTTAAAAATATATTTTACTATACTACGATGCGAGGACACTTCTACATTTATATGTGCGTCAAATTTTAATAAAAGGCTGGCATTGTACGGGACGACATATAAATCGGACACTTTGACATCTCTACCGCGGTATTTAATAATGCCTTCATTTTTACTACTACGTTTCAAGTGAACAAAGCCTCGATCGTCATAGAAGGTCACGTCCGTTTCACATTTTGGGAAGCGTCTGCTACATTTATTTTTTGTTGCATCATAGCACGGCAAATTGGGACGGTCTTTCCCACAAGGACCGTGTATCATATGCTTCAATACGGCATCACGCAATTTGCCATCAGCTTCCGTTTCGTCCGGTATGTCGGCGCGACATACCTTGTCAATATCCAAAGTGTCTTTTGGACCATCCTTGACTCTAAAACAAATGTGGGCGTGAGGCAAACCTCGTTTTTGAAATTCTATTACGTACGTTAAATACTCTGTTTCACCGAACCAATGACCAGATCGCAAGTTACGAATCAATTCACTGAGACGTAATTCGAAAACCCGGGTACAAATTAAAGGATCCGGAAGACCTGTTGTTGAATTTTTTATTTCAGGCCAGTTCGGGTTACAGGTAAAAGTGACAAAGTAGGATGGTGGTCCAAATTTATTAACCAAAGCGATACAGTCCAAGTATCTAAGTTTCATGTATCGCGGGGACCCGGTGAACGTATTCGGCAAATAAATACGTCCAGGCACGACACCTTCTGCGAGGATCGATTCGTCATTCATGAGTTCTTGGAGGGATGCTGCTCTAATTTCATTATTTCTATTCGTTTGCCTGTTGAGTATGTATCGCAAACGTTCCTCGCTAATTCTACAATACATATCTACCATCCACTCCTCAGACAAACGGCTCAATTTACTAAATCTTTCTTCAGAGAGCAGGAGACATCTCACGTATCGCGCCTGTGTGAGTTTGTCGCCACTGTTGTTTAATTTTTCGGGAAACCAACCAGCATTACCTTCTGGGTACAAAAGAGGGTACTGAAAGCTCTCGTACAATGGGTGCAAAATGTCAATAACGTGTGGTACCATTAAACCCACTTTCCATACAGCAATACACCGTGGAACGTATTCTTCGCGATCTGTACTAATTATGGCCGAAATTTCCCTACCCACGGGCTGGTCGCCTAAAATATTTCCGTGAGTAGCACGAGTGGTCCTTTCAAACTGAATGAAAGCCTCGTCGGAAGTTTCTTGGCTTAATCTCTTGAAACATTCGATAAAAGGATTAACGTTATATAAAAAGTTTGTAATCGATCGAATTACTTGTAAATCGAGAGACAAATTTTGTGCTAAATTTTCGCGTTCTGTCGGATCATTTATATATAAACCGAGGTTGTTGGCTGTTTTGTTGTATGCTAAATCGAAAACGCGATGGTACGTACGACCTTGAATTTTATAAAACGACAACCCTTCGGGGTGATGAGTACCGTGAGTTGTTCCTAATGCCGAAAACGCAAATAGATTATTATACGCGCGCGGTCTTCTCGTGAAAGAGGGATGATTATAAAAATCTTCTGTCAAAGGGGTCAGGTTCTGAACGTTATTAGCATTTTCGCCGCAACACCATTTTTTTCGCGATTTTTCTTCATCGAACAAACGGGCGTTACAATGTGGGCAAATGTATGTTTGAGGTGAATTTAGGGATTGATTTTTAAGCGCGAATGCCTGTACAGCTTTTAGTTCATCGCCGCGTTTTTCACCTATTAAGTTTACTGAATTACGTAGAGAGCGCTCTACATTACGACTATTTTTATTGTAACGCGCCGATGTTATTTTATTTAATTCCGGGTTCTTTTTGTTGTATTTTATGGCCGCTTCGCGATGCACATCTGGATTGTTTTTATCGAATTTTTGTACAGCTTGCCGATGTACATCGGGATTTTTAACGTTATATTTTTGTGCGGCTTTACGATTTACATTTTGATTATCTTTATTATATTTTTGTACAGCTTGACGATGTACTTCGGGTTTATTAATATTATATTTAATGACCGCATCCAGATGCGCATTCCCTTTAGTAGATTTACGTCCGCGTGTTTTTTTAATGGGTCGGCCTTTCTTAACGGAAGGTATCGGTTTTTTTTCAGCCAAACATTCCAAAGGTTCAATAACAACTACTGGTCTTAAAAGCGTTAATTTAAAATCTTTAATTTTCTCGATTACAACCATTGGTTTTTTATTTGTCATTCGATTTATGTCATCATTAATTTGCCGGATGTTTGATTTTCCAATGGTTGTAGTTTTTGGTGCTAGATTTTTTTTGACAACATCTGCATATGTCAGCTTTTGATTTATAGGCAAAACGCGGTCATTTAAAATTGATTGCGATATTTCTTTTGTAGTGGCTTCTGAATTAATTGACGAACCGGTCGAAATGGTTTCAATTTTGTCTGGACTGAACAATACAGTGAGCACCGACGGCGATTTGTTTCTCGAAACAGAACTACACTGAGTGAGCGTCAGCGTTGCATCTGACGACGATAACGTAATTGAATGGGGTTGGGAAATGTGAACTGCGATGGGTGAATTGGTTAACGGCATTGAATCGCAGCTACACTGAGTAGCATCCGATGATACAATTACTGGATGGGAAATGTTTACCGCGACGGGTGAATTTAATGTAATCGTATCCAAGCTACACTGGGTAGCATCAGATGAAGTTACGTCGCGATTGTTAGATTCTGTTGTTGAAACAGATTTGACCCTAATTTTGCTCATAGAATATTGGCCGCAATATCTTAAGCTGTGTTCAATTAACGTTTTAGCAAGCTGTTTTGTCGAAACCATTTCGAAAACACGTGCAACTCCTTGATCGTTGCTTTTATTCCGAGTATCGACGGCATGACTGTTAAATAAATAAAATTTATTTTGAAACCGCCAGAAAGCCACTGATATTTCCGCGCCTGTGAAAATAACACCATCGGTGGTGTCATCATAATTTTGATTAAATACATCATTGTCTAAATTTAATTTTAATTCTAAAATTGCGAGGTTTATTTCGTTGTGATTATTAGGGTATAGACCAGAGGCGAGGTAGTTGTCTTGAACGTTTTCGATTTCTACTAAATTTTGCCCGACGCGTATTTCGGTGGGTATTTCATCTGCCATCAAATATGTCTCTCCACGAGGAATTAAAGGCTCTAACTCTACATATAAATCATCACCGCACTGCAAAACGAAATCAAGTTGTTCTGTGGTGAAAGCAGAACGTTCATTTATAACCGACAAAATAATAGAACAGGCAGACATGGCGGTACATTGCCGGCCCCTACCTCGGTACCGGGAATGGCCTTGGTGGGAGGAGGCTGAACAAAAGGAAATAAAAAATAAGTTTGGGTAATAAATTAAGATATACAAGTTATTTAAGAAAGCATAAAATTAGTAAGAATTTTTTTTAAGTTTTTGTCCAATTTTTTGATAAGCCGAATATTATGATTGAAATGAATCGATGGTTGCAAATGAGATGAGAATTAGGTTTAAATATGCCGTTGTATGAATATGTTGTAATGAAGTTTTCATAGAAATAAATTAACTTAGAAAAAATCATTTAAATATAAGGGTTAAGTAATGAATTAAATGAAATACTCTTGAAGTTAACTTAATCTTTTATTAAAAAATTATTATTATTAATGATACATATTTACTTGACAATCATACAACAAACAACGACGTTATATTTCCCAAATTTAGATGTATAGTCCTCTTCAAGACGAATCAATAGAGTCCAAACACGATAAGTTTATGTTGTTTAATCCCATAGATGCTGTGGACACCTTCCGGCTTCATCATCACACCTTCGATCCCGTTTAGATGCATAGCCCATCTCACGAAGAATCAATAGAGTCCAAACTCAATAGGGTTATGTTGTTTAATCCCATAGATGCCGTGGACACCTTCCGACTTCATCATCAGACCTTCGATCCCGTTTAGATGCATAGCCCGTCTCACGACGAATCAATAGAGTCCAAACTCGATAGGGTTATGTTGTTTAATCCCAGAGATGCAGTGGACACCTTCCGGCTTCAACATGAGACCTTCGATATCGTTGAGATATAATATATGTAGTCCTCCTCAAAATTAATTATCAATTCACAATTGTTGAAAATTTCCATCAATTTACACAAAAAAATACATAAATTTTGATTATCAGACTGAGGAACTTACCGTTCTATGTGGAATGTATCGCTTGGTTGGCAAACAATCATTATGTCGAAGCAGCCATCTTGTCATGGAACAGTTGATACAATATCGTATCCAACGCAAAGAATCTTTAATTGTAACGCACGCTCCTACTTGATATGAGTTGGATAAAATGGACACCTCTAAACACGCAGCCTACTAAATGTTTAAAATCTGGGGCTCAAATCCCTTGAGACTGATTGACTGATTGATTTAAACTATTTTTTTTAATAAAATATTAAAAAATTAAATTATCAATCAATTAAAGTTGTTTATGGATACATGTTATCAATTACAGGTGTACTAAGCTGAAACGGGGTTACCACATAAAAACACAAGGAAGAAGTTTTATTATGACATTGACCATGAATTTGAAATAAAATACTACTGCTTTCTATATTTTGTCATCAACAGATAGACAATTTATATGGAATGGTTAATATTTATAACCTATTCTATAACCTATATGGAACAGTTAAATGCTGTAGTGATGTGGACATGCACTGTAATTCCTCAAAATATACACATTTGCAAAAGTATTTCATAATTTATTTGAAAGTTTTTTTCTTTTTCTATTCATTTAATTGTACCAAAAAAGCGACATTTTGATAAATAAAGTTCTCTGTATAAGTTTATTAGTTGTGGCATCAATACTTAGCTCTGTTGGTAAATTATAAAATGATTTTTGTAATGTATGCATGCATTAATGACATGTATTAAATTGCCAATAAAAGCAAGTACGAGACCAAGCTATGCCTGTATAATGCTATCTCTCTCATACAAATACATTCAAACGCGACATATTTCCACAGTCTAAGTAAGCCTGATGTTCAGATGCAAACCAGTTTAAGACACGTTTTAGAAATTAATCTCTGAGCTTAGAGCGCATAGTGAGACCCCTGTCCCGTGATACACCATATGTCTCCAAAAAGAAATAAAAAAAAGAACAATCTTATTTTTTTTTTAAATAACTAATTTAAAGATTTAAAAGACCTAAGATATTGCCATTTTGTAATGGAGGCCATCCTGAATTTGAAATTAATTATAGTGGATAGTATTTAACCTGATAAATCTTTTCATTTAATACCTATAATGAGGGAGTTGTGAAAATAATATATTATCTGCCATTATGTAGAGGCGATTATATTGGAATGATTTACAACAAATATAATGCCATGTAGAGTCATATACACACATTCTCTATTATATAAATCTCTATTAAACTTGTAACACCCCATCGTTTTTGCGTCGAGGGTTAATAACCATCCAAATTTGTTGCAATAAAAGAATGGTAATCTTTGCATAGTGAAGGAAAATAATTTAAAAACATAAAATCAGATTACTTATAAAAAGTTATGAATTGTATTCTTACTGCTGCTTACTGTATTAAGAATTTTTTTTTTTTTCTAAATTTATATAGACCACAGATATATCCTTTGGATGAAAAAGAAATATCAAAATTTATCCATTCTATTAAAAGTTATATACAGTTTAACTTAAAAAAATATGCGTAAACTTGAGAATCTCTTGAATCAGAATAGACTATCAAACAAAAATAAGTTTCATTTTTAAGTAAGTTTAAATTACATAAAAAGATTGTTAGTTAGCATCTCAATTTTTCAGTCTACTCATACGTTTGAAGTCTTAGAGAAATAACATTACTTCTATTTGAACATTTAAAAATGATTCATTTTTAACTACTGTACTGACATTCATATACTAAGATTACCTTGTTTAGAAATAATATAGAATATTTCAAGCATATGCCTCTTAGATGTTATTAATTCTAATCAAAATATGGCAAATAGACACATTTTGTGTAAGAAAGCGCTCCTTCATTATTCATTTTGTTCTGTTTAAGTATGTGTTAGTAGGTAGGTACATCAGCAAAAAAAAGTACATTATCTGAATATTTCAATATGATTCATTAAATACAGTCAGGTGGCAGGTGAATGGACATATTAACATCCTTTGGAATAGGGCCCTATTTTTGTTCTTTGAGTATGGACTCCTAGAAGACTAAAGTAAAGAACTGGATTTCAATGTTTATTAAAATACAGTCATATTGATTTATAGTTTGGCTTCAAATAATTTTAAGTTTAAAATATCAAAATCACTTACCTTCTCCAACTGCCACAATAGTGGTGTCATCTTCTAGAGATTGTCTCTTCGCACTGACCGCCAACGGAGAGGAGGGGCGTTTCATCTGTAATTTATTTGATAAGTTTAATAATCATCATCAATCATCAGTACATTTATGAGAAAATCTTGGGAAGTTTAGCACGTTAATAACCATTGAATAATAGTAATACTTTTGGGCTTCCTACTTATATAGGTTATACATAGGAGTATGTACATGGGAAACAATATGTAGGTAACAAATTGATACGAAAATGTTATTTAACAACTACTCGTAAGAAACTAACAGTTATTTATGCAGATATACTTCATAGCATAGGCCGTAACGCAAATTTCGATAATTTTAACCTAGAAACTAAAGTTTCAAGTTTCGAAAAAAAGGACGCTAACTTTTATAACGTGCAAAATTGTTGAAAATAATATGATTACAAGTCTCATACGTTAATGATATTAAAGCAATCAAGAAATGTTTTTAACATTTAAGCTAGAGGTTTTATTTGTCTACATTATACTGAAAATCATGATTTAACAAATACCAATTGAAATTATCTTTACGTCGAGAGGGACGCTATCTTTTACATGATAAAAAATGATGAAAATAGGATAAATTAATGAAAATATTTTACCTTGTCGTTTGTAGTAATTTCTGCGTATCTAAAACAACAAAAAAAATTGATGAATTCAAAATTTTCATAATTTTAGTAATTTTTAACGAAACACAATCCAACTCACCTGAAATCAAATTCAAAATGGACGAATACAGCCGAAGTTTTTTCGAAGAAATCAAAAAACGCGGGAATAGACAAAAAAGTTTTGTTTGTCAACAAACCTTTTTGCCGGTATCATATTACTCACTTTAAAAGTTTTAGTTGGGTTGGTGTAATAAGTTTTGTTTTAATTTATCAACGTGCTTTCTAAATTTTCAAATATTAATTACTATTAATGAATCTAAAATCATTACAAAACTTTTAAAGTTTAAAATAATAAAACATTACCACACACTACTTAAAATAAAGTTTCGTTCGTTTTTTATCTGTTTCATTCTTCATGGGCCATCACACTGTGTAAGTATTGTGCCAGCAGTGTGACTTTTGCTTTTTTATGGCGTCATTTAAGAATGTCGCATGAATGTTTATTATGTACTTGTAAAGATTATTTGCATGTGTATTTGATTGAATAAACATGAAAATAAAAAATAAATAGAATGTTAAAAAAAATTTCAATGAGGCGATTTATTTATTTAACTTGTATTTAATTCATCTTCTTTTAGAATACATAGTTAAACGTATGTCAATGTCAATATTATTTTTATTGTTTTCTTTTACTATTATGGCGTCATACGACTTGCTTCTTTATCCAAATTAAGTCAAAAGAAAATAAAGTCAAGTTCATAGAACAATTAACTATAAATAATTTGAAGTGAATGTATAAGTAAAACTAATTGTAGATATTATAGTTACTGTTTTTGTTGCTGTGACGTATAACTGTATCAGTTAATTAAACTTAATTATATTGTTATTTATTACTAAATATACTAATAAAACAGTATTTGGTTCAACTCTGGATTAACACATAGGCTATTTTTTATCCGAGAAAATTAAAGTAGTTACTTACAATCATACATATTATGTAAATTCTTAAAATGAACAATGCTTAGAATTCTAATTATTATTGTTGACATCTGATAAGCAGCAGTTTGTTTGTAACTGATATAAAATATCGGCTATATGTTACGGAACAGAAATCGAATGATTATTTCTATTTCGTCAATGTGGATATTACTTACCATATATTTAAATTACTTAATTGCGATTGTTAAAAAAACCAAATGTAATAAATGTTGGTAAATAAAAGTTTTAAAACAAATTTTAGTTTACATAGATAGTTTGCATTTCTAGGGGTAGGTAGCGTGCTTGTTGTTTATTGTGAGTTAGTCTATTTGTTTTCTACGTCTACGGACCATGACACCATAATATAATTTGATTTTACACTTGGCTCTGAAAAGTAACCCAACTGTATGAAGCTATAATTTAAAAAAAAAAATTGTAAACAAAAACTTTTCAGCATTAATTTGAATTAATTTCTATAACTATTAAAGCCATACCATCTAAAACGTTAGTAACGTTACACAATGAAGTTATCGCCTGAGGCACATTGATGGAGTTAGTTTGTACATTACACCATTCGCTCACACTTTATTTGCATGCTCTCCCACAAAGTGTCTTTCAACGCGAGCAGATGAAAATGAAACCCGATAATCTTTTGAAGACCAAGAATTTCCTAACCTGGACTTGAGTTGTTCGGAGCGCTATGATATTCAAATTTCCTTCGAGTCAAGTGTACTCTGTCCAGTGCAATTTTAGAAGTGCAGAAAAAGAGAACTATCATCCGCCGTGGAGGTGAAGATGATGACCAATATGATGACTGTTTTAAACTTGATCTGCAGTCAAAGGAGATTTAATAATAAATGCAAATATTGTGCAAAACTTGACTTGAATTGTAGCATATTGTTTTTCTTCTAACAAATTAAAATCTATTTGGAATGTATCAGATTTTATAAAAAAACTGCTCAAGTAACAAAGAACAGTTATTTTATTCACAATATTATAAGTAATGCTATAAGAAAAATGTTTAACATTTAGTCTTCTTTCAAAACTATGAAAAAACTACTAAGACATCACCATCAGTAGTACATTCATAAAGAATGTACCTAGGTAGCTATATTCAAAACTAATCACTAACATTTGTTTAATTTGGTTCACATAGGCAGATACACAGGAAAGATAGGAAAAACAAAGATTCGCCATGCTTATACAATTTACTTGCACTTTAATCCATATTCATAAAATAGTCTCCCATTAGATGTAATTTAGAAACAAAACTTGTTCGCTGTAGAAACAGCTCTGGCTGTAGAAACAGCTCTGGCTGTAGAAACGATGGGCCCATTGTCGTCCAATATGTTTTTTTTTTGTAAAGAACTATCTTTGAGACTGGTCCTCGCCATGGGAGATCCCAGTGCTGGCACTTACTTTGCTCAAAAGTTAAGTTTGATTATTCAGCGAGGTAATGCTGCCAGCATCTGGGAACATTGCCACACAGCAGTAAGTTGGACGGGGTTTTTAATTTAAGTGATTAGGTAAATTTTTATAATGTTTTGTGTGTAAAATGTTTTTCCTTAACAAATTTTATTTTTAATGCTTTTAACACTGAGCTCATAAAAAATAATTACTTACTACGTTTCATTTTTCTTCTTGTCAGAACAAAAAATAATTTGGCACACAGTTTTGTTAACAGGAAAGTATAATTAACGAGCGGTAAATGTATAATTTTTCTTCATGAAGAAATATGTTTCTTTAAATAATTTCAGAAATAGTAGAAATAATAATATGGTTTCTTATTAGATCCTTAGGCTGGTAAATTAGACAGAGATTAATATTTGATTTATAAAGTAATACAATTATAAAGAAAGACCTTAATGTTTGTAGCAAACTTTTCACTGTGCAGTTAATATAGATAAAACTTTGAAATTGATTTGGAAATATTATAGATTTTCCAATTCATACTGAAGTTGAATGGCTATCATAATTCTAAATTTTTTAATTTTGATTCTATGAAAATGATATAATTCAGTTCAACAATAAGGATATATTTAGTTCAGTTGAGAAAAATTTCAAACTTTCAAGTCCAGTCGAAATATGAGTTACTATAAAAAAAATTTTGTATGACACTATGAAAATCCATAGATTTTTGTATGATTGACCATAGGGCACTGAAGATAGAATTAGGTCAAGCATTTAGGTCGCCGTTGTAATATTTACAACTTTGAAATTGATTAGGAAATTTAGTGGATTTCTCCCATTCAGTCCGAGGTTAGGTGATAATCGAAGTTCAAAAATTTAAAATTTTGATTCTGTGTGTGTACTGAAGCTCGGCCTGCGGCCTCGCTTCAGCACCTACGATAATCATACAGTATTGAAGTTTTGTTTGATTTACAGTCGGGCACTGAAGTTCGGCCTGCGGCCTCACTTCAATGCCCACCGGACTCGCAAGCTGCCATAGCTCGACCTTCGGCCTCGCTATAACACCTTGCTCGTTAACGGTTAGCTCGGCCTACGGCCTCGCTTTAGTTGCTTGAGTACTCGCAAGGTGTCATAGCTCGGCCTCCGGCCTCACTATGACACCTTGCTTGTCAACCGTTAGCTCGGCCTACGGCCTCGCTTTAGTTACTTGAGAACTCGCAAGGTGCCATAGCTCGGCCTGCGGCCTCGCTTTAGTGACTTAAGAACTCGCAAGGTGCCGTCGCTCGGCCTTCGGCCTCACTCCGACACCTTACTCGTAATTATGTATGAGAGTTTAAAAAAAAGAAATTCCAAAAACTTTCATCAGAAATGAAATCAGAGTCCTTGAAAACCCCCAGATCTTAAATTTCATCGCAATCGCACCAATATCAAATTTGATCCCTTCTTTGAATCCTCAAGGATCACATAGTATAACCGTCGCTCGGCCTACGGCCTCGCTCCGGTATGATAAAACTCGCAAGGTGCCGTCGCTCGGCCTTCGGCCTCACTCCGGCACCTTGCTCGTTTGAACCCCACTTTGAACCCTTGAGAAATCATCAATGAAGCGTCGCTCGGCCTTCGGCCTCGCTCCGGTGCGATGGGGGACTCGCAAGGTGCCGTCGTTCGGCCTTCGGCCTCACTCCGACACCATGCTCGTAAGTTTGTATGGGAGCTATTAAAAAAAAAAAGAAATTCCAAAAATTTTTTTCAGAAATGAATTTAGCGACCCCAAAAACCCCCGGAGCCAAAATTTTGTCCCGCTCGGACCATTTTGAAATTTGATCCCCGACTTGAACCCCCAGGGGATCAATCAGACCAATTTAGGTTGGTAGCGCTTACCATCCCCTATGACATTTGGTCGAACACTAATTAAAAAAAGTTTACCGTTCCGAAGTTATTAACGGTCAAACTTTGTATGGGATCGCCGTTTTTTTGTCTGTGACACCCATTTTTTTTTAATTTTTTGGGAGGGGCTCATGGTCCTTAACAACCTTTGTTCGAACCCCACCCCCCTAAACCCTACCATTTTTGCAGGACGTTGGGGTACTCCAGGGTTTGTTCCATTTTTTCAACTTTTCGGATTTTTCCCTAGGTCACATACCCCTCCCCTATCCAGGAGTACCACTCACCAACCCCCCACAAAACTCCTTCTGGGAGAACAATTATGTCAATCAGTGAGTCAGTCAATGGTAGTTTAGCTTTATATAATATAGACTAGTATTTGCGTGGCTGCGCGGGCCGCATGCGGCCCGCGTTTATATCCTTTTACCTATAGGGTTGGGGCAGGTATTTGTTTTGCAGTTGTAATCTTTAAAACTTTGAAATTGATTAAGAAGGTAGGTAGATATCTCCAATTCAGTCTGGAGTTGGGTGGAGATAGAAATTCAAAAATTTTAAATTTGGATTCTGTGAGAGAAATTTAAATTCAGTTCAAAATTGGTAGATAAATTTAGTTCAGTTGAAAAAATAAGTCAAACTTTCAAGTCCAGTCGAAAAGTGGGTAAAACTTACCAAAGAAATATTTTTTGTATGAAATTGTATGTTGCATTGTATGATCGTCAACAGGGCAATGAAGCTCGGCCTGCGGCCTCGCTTCAGCACCCACGATAACCGAACAGTATATAACTTTTGTATGATTTATTGTCGGGCACTGAAGTTCGGCCTCCGGCCTCACTTCAATGCCCTCCGGACTCGCAAGGTGCCATAGCTCGGCCTTCGGCCTCACTATGACACCTTGCTCGTCAAACGTTTGCTCGGCCTACGGCCTCGCTTAAGTTACATGAGAACTCGCAAGGTGTCATAGCTCGGCCTCCGGCCTCACTATGACACCTTGCTCGTCAAACGTTAGCTCGGCCTACGGCCTCGCTTAAGTGACTTGGGAACTCGCAAGGTGCCGTCGCTAGGCCTTCGGCCTCGCTCCGACACCTTGCTCGTAAATATGTATGAGAAGTTTAAAAAAAAAAAGAAATTCCAAAAAGTTTCCTCATAAATGGAATCAGAGTCCTTGAAAACCCCCAGATCTTAAATTTCATCGCAATCGGACCAATATTAGATTTGATCCTTTCTTTGAATCCTCAGGGATCATATGGAATAACCGTCGCTCGGCCTACGGCCTCGCTCCGGTATGATAAGACTCGCAAGGTGCCGTCGCTCGGCCTCCGGCCTCGCTCAGACACCTTGCTCGTTTGAACCCCACTTTGAACCCTTCAGAAAAAATCTCAAGAACCGTCGCTCGGCCTTCGGCCTCGCTCCGGTGCGAAATGGAGACTCGCAAGGTGCCGTCGTTCGGCCTTCGGCCTCACTCCGCCACCTTGCTCGTAAATTTGTATGGGAGCTATTAAAAAAAAAAAGAAATTCCAAAAAATTTTTTCAGAAGTGAATTCAGCGACCCCAAAAACCCCCAGAGCCAAAATTTCATCCCCCTCGGACCATTTTGAAATTTGATCCCCGACTTGAACCCCCAGGGGATCAATCAGACCATTTTAGGTTGGTAGCGCTTACGATTCCCTATGACATTTGGTCGAACACTAATTAGAAAAAGTTTACCGTTCCGAAGTTATTAACGGTCAAACTTTGTATGGGATCGATGTTTTTTTGTTTGTGACCCCAATTTTTTTTTTATTTTTTGGGAGGGACTCATGGTTCCCAACAACTTTTGTTCAAAAAGGGGGGTTCCAAGTGTTATAGTTTAGCCAGGACGTTGGGGTACTCCAGGGTCTGTTCCACTTTTGCAACTTTTCGGATTTTTCCCTAGGTCCCCTAACCCTCCTCTATACAATCGCTCCACTCGCCGACCCCCCACAAAACTCCTTCTGGGAGAACAATTCTGTCAATGAGTCAATGGTAGTTCAGCTTTATATAATATAGACTAGTATTTGCGTGGCTGCGCGGGCCGCATGCGGCCCGCGTTTATATCCTTTTACCTATAGGGTTAGGACAGTGCATTGGTGTTGCAGTTAGATTCTTTAAAACTTTGAAATTGATTAAGAAATGTTGTAGATTTCTCCAATTCAGTCTGGAGTTGGGTGGAAATTGAAATTCAAAAATTTTAAATATGGATTCTGTGAGAGAAATTTAAATTCAGTTCAAAATAGGTGGAAATTTTTAATTTCGATGAAAAAAAAAGTCAAACTTTCAAGTCCAGTCGAAAAGTGGGTAAAACTTACCAAAGAAATATTTTTTGTATGAAAGTATGAAAACCATACATCATTGTACGGTAGGCAAAGGGCACTGAAGCTCGGCCTGCGGCCTCGCTTCATCACCTACTATAATCATACAGTATTTAATTTTTGTTTGATATTACTGTCGGGCACTGAAGTTCGGCCTGCGGCCTCACTTCAATGCCCTCCGGACTCGCAAAGTGTCATAGCTCGGCTTCCGGCCTCGCTATGACACCTTGCTCGTAACAGGTTAGCTCGGCCTACGGCCTCGCTTTAGTTACTTGGGAACTCGCAAGGTGCCATAGCTCGGCCTTCGGCCTCACTATGACACCTTGCTCGTCAACCGTTAGCTCGGCCTACGGCCTCGCTTTAGTTACTTGAGAACTCGCAAGGTGCCATAGCTCGGCCTTCGGCCTCACTATGACACCTTGTTCGTCAGCCGTTAGCTCGGCCTACGGCCTCGCTTTAGTTACTTGAAAACTCGCAAGGTGTCATAGCTCGGCCTTCGGCCTCGCTATGACACCTTGCTCGTCAAACGTTAGCTCGGCCTGCGGCCTCGCTTTAGTGACTTAGGAACTCGCATGGTGCCGTCGTTCGGCCTTCGGCCTCACTCCGACACTCTGCTCGTAAATATGTATGAGAGGTTTAAAAAAAAAGAAATTCCAAAAACTTTCATCAGAAATGAAATCAGAGTCCCTGAAAACCCCCAGATCTTAAATTTCATCGCAATCGAACCAATATGACATTTGATCCCTTCTTTGAATCCTCAGAGATCATATGGAATAACCGTCGCTCGGCCTACGGCCTCGCTCCGGTATGATGAGACTCGCAAGGTGCCGTCGCTCGGCCTTCGGCCTCACTCCGGCACCTTGCTCGTTTGAACCCCACTTTGAACCCTTTAGAATTCATCAATGAAACCGTCGCTCGGCCTTCGGCCTCGCTCCGGTGCGATTGGAGACTCGCAAGGTGTCGTCGTTCGGCCTTCGGCCTCACTCCGACACCTTGCTCGTAAGTTTGTATGGCGGCTATTAAAAAAAAAAAGAAATTCCAAAATCTTTTTTCAGAAATGAAATCAGCGACCCTAAAAACCCCCGGAGCCAAAATTTCATCCCCCTCGGACCATTTTGAAATTTGATCCCCGACTTGAACCCCTAGGGGATCAATCAGTTTACTTTAGGTTGGTAGCGCTTACGATTCCCTATGACATTTGGTCGAGCACTAATTAAAAAAAGTTTACCGTTCCGAAGTTATTAACTGTCAAACTTTGTATGGGATCGACGTTTTTTTGTCTGTGACACCCATTTTTTTTTAATTTTTTGGGAGGGACTCATGGTCCCTAACAACCTTTGTTCGAACCCCACCCCCCTAAACCCTACCATTTTTGCAGGACGTTGGGGTACTCCAGGGTTTGTTCCACTTTTGCAACTTTTCGGATTTTTCCCTAGGTCCCATAACCCTCCTCTATCCAGGTGTTCCACTCCTCAACCCCCCACAAAACTCCTTCTGGGAGAACAATTCTGTCAATCAGTGAGTCAATGGTAGTTTAGCTTTATATAATATAGACTAGTATTTGCGTGGCTGCGCGGGCCGCATGCGGCCCGCGTTTATATCCTTTTACCTATAGGAATAGGTCAAGCATTTTAAATGCAGTTAAATTCTTTAAAACTTTGAAATTGATTAAGAAGGTAGGTAGATATCTCCAATTCAGTCTGGAGTTGGGTGGGTATTGAAATTCAAAAATTTTAAATTTAGATTTTGTGAGAGAAATTCAAATTCAGTTCAAAATTGGTGGTTAAATTTAATTCAGTTTAAAATAAAGACAAACTTTCAAGTCCAGTCGAAAAGTGGGTAAAACTTACCAAAGAAATATTTTTTGTATGTAATTGTATGTTGCATTGTATGATCGTCAGCAGGGCAATGAAGCTCGGCCTGCGGCCTCGCTTCAGCACCCACGATAACCGAACAGTATATAACTTGTATGATTTATTGTCGGGCACTGAAGTTCGGCCTCCGGCCTCACTTCAATGCCCTCCGGACTCGCAAAGTGCCATAGCTCGGCCTTCGGCCTCACTATGACACCTTGCTCGTCAAACATTAGCTCGGCCTACGGCCTCGCTTTAGTGACTTAGGAACTCGCAAGGTGTCATAGCTCGGCCTCCGGCCTCACTATGACACCTTGCTCGTCAAACGTTAGCTCGGCCTACGGCCTCGCTTTAGTGACTTAGGAACTCGCATGGTGCCGTCGTTCGGCCTTCGGCCTCACTCCGACACCTTGCTCGTAAATATGTGTGAGAGGTTTAAAAAAAATAAGAAATTCCAAAAACTTTCATCAGAAATGAAATCAGAGTCCTTGAAAACCCCCAGATCTTAAATTTCATCGCAATCGGACCAATATAAAATTTGATCCCTTCTTTGAATCCTCAGGGATCATAATGAATAACCTCGTATAAGTATGTAGTATACGAATAAGTATGTAGAGACTCGCAAGGTGTCGTCGCTCGGCCTCCGGCCTCGCTCCGACACCTTGCTCGTTTGAACCCCACTTTGAACCCTTCAGAAAAAATCTCAAGAACCGTCGCTCGGCCTTCGGCCTCGCTCCGGTGCGATGGGGGACTCGCAAGGTGCCGTCGTTCGGCCTTCGGCCTCACTCCGCCACCTTGCTCGTAAGTTTGTATGGGAGCTATTAAAAAAAAAAAGAAATTCCAAAAATTTTTTTCAGAAATGAATTCAGCGACCCCAAAAACCCCCAGAGCCAAAATTTCATCCCCATCGGACCATTTTGAAATTTGATCCCCGACTTGAACCCCCAGGGGATCAATGAGACCATTTTAGGTTGGTAGCGCTTACGATCCCCTATGACATTTGGTCGAACACTAATTAAAAAAAGTTTACCGTTCCGAAGTTATTGAGGGTCAAACTTTGTATGGGATCGATGTTTTTTTGTTTGAGACCCCAATTTTTTTTTTATTTTTTGGGAGGGACTCATGGTTCCCTACAACTTTTGTTCAAAAAGGGGGGTTCCAAGTGTTATAGTTTAGCCAGGACGTTGGGGTACTCCAGGGTCTGTTCCACTTTTGCAACTTTTCGGATTTTTCCCTAGGTCCCCTAACCCTCCTCTATACAATCGCTCCACTCTTCAACACCCCACAAAACTCCTTCTGGGAGAACAATTCTGTCAATGAGTCAATGGTAGTTCAGCTTTATATAATATAGACTAGTATTTGCGTGGCTGCGCGGGCCGCATGCGGCCCGCGTTTATATCCTTTAACCTGTTGGGGTAGGACAGTGCATTTAATTTGCAGTTTTATTCTTTAAAACTTTGAAATTGATTAAGAAGGTAGGTAGATATCTCCAATTCAGTCTGGAGTTGGGTGGTGATTGAAATTCAAAAATTTTAAATTTGGATTCTGTGAGAGAAATTTAAATTCAGTTCAAAATTGGTAGATAAATTTAGTTCAGTTGAAAAAATAAGTCAAACTTTCAAGTCCAGTCGAAAAGTGGGTAAAACTTACCAAAGAAATATTTTTTGTATGAAATTGTATGTTGCATTGTATGATCGTCAACAGGGCAATGAAGCTCGGCCTACGGCCTCGCTTCAGCACCCACGATATCCGAACAGTATATAACTTTTGTATGATTTATTGTCGGGCACTGAAGTTCGGCCTCCGGCCTCACTTCAATGCCCTCCGAACTCGCAAAGTGCCATAGCTCGGCCTTCGGCCTCACTATGACACCTTGCTCGTCAAACGTTAGCTCGGCCTACGGCCTCGCTTTAGTTACTTGAGAACTCGCAAGGTGCCGTCGCTCGGCCTTCGGCCTCACTCCGACATCTTGATCGTAATTATGTATGAGAGATTAAAAAAAAAAAAAGAAATTCTAATAACTTTCATCAGAAATGAAATCAGAGTCCTTAAAAACCCCCAGATCTTAAATTTCATCGCAATCGCACCAATATAAAATTTGATCCCTTCTTTGAATCCTCAGGGATCATAATGAATAACCGTCGCTCGGCCTACGGCCTCACTCCGGTATGAAGAGACTCGCAAGGTGTCGTCGCTCGGCCTCCGGCCTCGCTCCGACACCTTGCTCGTTTGAACCCCACTTTGAACCCTTTCGAAATCATCAATGAATTCGTCGCTCGGCCTTCGGCCTCGCTCCGGTGTGATGGGAGACTCGCAAGGTGCCGTCGCTCGGCCTCCGGCCTCGCTCCGACACCTTGCTCGTTTGAACCCCACTTTGAACCCTTCAGAAAAAATCTCAAGAACCGTCGCTCGGCCTTCGGCCTCGCTCCGGTGCGATGGGGGACTCGCAAGGTGCCGTCGTTCGGCCTTCGGCCTCACTCCGCCACCTTGCTCGTAAGTTTGTATGGGAGCTATTAAAAAAAAAAAGAAATTCCAAAAATTTTTTTCAGAAATGAATTCAGCGACCCCAAAAACCCCCAGAGCCAAAATTTCATCCCCATCGGACCATTTTGAAATTTGATCCCCGACTTGAACCCCCAGGGGATCAATGAGACCATTTTAGGTTGGTAGCGCTTACGATCCCCTATGACATTTGGTCGAACACTAATTAAAAAAAGTTTACCGTTCCGAAGTTATTGAGGGTCAAACTTTGTATGGGATCGATGTTTTTTTGTTTGAGACCCCAATTTTTTTTTTATTTTTTGGGAGGGACTCATGGTTCCCTACAACTTTTGTTCAAAAAGGGGGGTTCCAAGTGTTATAGTTTAGCCAGGACGTTGGGGTACTCCAGGGTCTGTTCCACTTTTGCAACTTTTCGGATTTTTCCCTAGGTCCCCTAACCCTCCTCTATACAATCGCTCCACTCTTCAACACCCCACAAAACTCCTTCTGGGAGAACAATTCTGTCAATGAGTCAATGGTAGTTCAGCTTTATATAATATAGACTAGTATTTGCGTGGCTGCGCGGGCCGCATGCGGCCCGCGTTTATATCCTTTAACCTGTTGGGGTAGGACAGTGCATTTAATTTGCAGTTTTATTCTTTAAAACTTTGAAATTGATTAAGAAGGTAGGTAGATATCTCCAATTCAGTCTGGAGTTGAGTGGAGATTGAAATTTAAAAATTTTAAATTTGGATTCTGTGAGAGAAATTAAAATTCAGTTCAAAATAGGTGGATAAATTTAGTTTAGTTGAAAAAATAAGTCAAACTTTCAAGTCCAGTCGAAACGTGGGTAAAACTTACCAAAGAAATATTTTTTGTATGAAATTGTATGTTGCATTGTATGATCGTCAACAGGGCAATGAAGCTCGGCCTGCGGCCTCGCTTCAGCACCCACGATAACAGAACAGTATATAACTTTTGTATGATTTATTGTCGGGCACTGAAGTTCGGCCTCCGGCCTCACTACAATGCCCTCCGGACTCGCATTAGTTACTTGAGAACTCGCAAGGTGTCATAGCTCGGCCTCCGGCCTCAATATGACACCTTGCTCGTCAAACGTTAGCTCGGCCTACGGCCTCGCTTTAGTTACTTGAGAACTCGCAAGGTGTCATAGCTCGGCCTACTGCCTCGCTTTAGTTACTTGAGAACTCGCAAGGTGTCATAGCTCGGCCTCCAGCCCCGCTATGACACCTTGCTCGTCAAACGTTAGCTCGGCCTACGGCCTCGCTTTAGTTACTTGAGAACTCGCAAGGTGTCATAGCTCGGCCTCCGGCCTCACTATGACACCTTGCTCGTCAAACGTTAGCTCGGCCTGCGGCCTCGCTTCAGTTACTTGAGAACTCGAAAGGTGTCATAGCTCGGCCTCCGGCCTCGCTATGACACCTTGCTCGTCAAACGTTAGCTCGGCCTGCGGCCTCGCTTTAGTGACTTACGAACTCGCATGGTGCCGTCGTTCGGCCTTCGGCCTCACTCCGACACCTTGCTCGTAAATATGTATGAGAGGTTTAAAAAAAAAAGAAATTCCAAAAACTTTCATCAGAAATGAAATCAGAGTCCTTGAAAACCCCCAGATCTTAAATTTCATCGCAATCGCACCAATATAAAATTTGATCCCTTCTTTGAATCCTCAGGGATCATAATGAATAACCGTCGCTCGGCCTACGGCCTCGCTCCGGTATGAAGAGACTCGCAAGGTGTCGTCGCTCGGCCTCCGGCCTCGCTCCGACACCTTGCTCGTTTGAACCCCACTTTGAACCCTTCAGAAAAAATCTCAAGAACCGTCGCTCGGCCTTCGGCCTCGCTCCGGTGCGAAGGGGAGACTCGCAAGGTGCCGTCGTTCGGCCTTCGGCCTCACTCCGCCACCTTGCTCGTAAGTTTGTATGGGAGCTATTAAAAAAAAAAAGAAATTCCAATTTTTTTTTTCAGAAATGTATTCAGCGATCCCAAAAACCCCCGAAGCCAAAATTTCATCCCGCTCGGACCATTTTGAAATTTGATCCCCGACTTGAACCCCCAGGGGATCAATAAGACCATTTTGGGTTGGTAGCGCTTACGATTCCCTATGACATTTGGTCGAACACTAATTAAAAAAAGTTTACCGTTCCGAAGTTATTAACGGTCAAACTTTGTATGGGATCGATGTTTTTTTGTTTGTGACCCCAATTTTTTTTTTATTTTTTGGGAGGGACTCATGGTTCCCTACAACTTTTGTTCGAAAAGGGGGGTTCCAAGTGTTATAGTTTAGCCAGGACGTTGGGGTACTCCAGGGTCTGTTCCACTTTTGCAACTTTTCGGATTTTTCCCTAGGTCCCATAACGCTCCCCTATCCAGTAGTACCACTCTTCAACCCCCCACAAAACTCCTTCTGGGAGAACAATTCTGTCAATCAGTGAGTCAGTCAATGGTAGTTCAGCTTTATATAATATAGACTAGTATTTGCGTGGCTGCGCGGGCCGCATGCGGCCCGCGTTTATATCCTTTAACCTGTTGGGGTAGGACAGTGCATTTAATTTGCAGTTTTATTCTTTAAAACTTTGAAATTGATTAAGAAGGTAGGTAGATATCTCCAATTCAGTCTGGAGTTGAGTGGAGATTGAAATTTAAAAATTTTAAATTTGGATTCTGTGAGAGAAATTAAAATTCAGTTCAAAATAGGTGGATAAATTTAGTTTAGTTGAAAAAATAAGTCAAACTTACAAGTCCAGTCGAAAAGTGGGTAAAACTTACCAAAGAAATATTTTTCGTATGAAATTGTATGTTGCATTGTATGATCGTCAACAGGGCAATGAAGCTCGGCCTGCGGCCTCGCTTCAGCACCCACGATAACCGAACAGTATATAACTTTTGTATGATTTATTGTCGGGCACTGAAGTTCGGCCTCCGGCCTCACTTCAATGCCCTCCGGACTCGCAAAGTGCCATAGCTCGGCCTTTGGCCTCACTATGACACCTTGCTCGTCAAACGTTAGCTCGGCCTACGGCCTCGCTTTAGTTACTTGAGAACTCGCAAGGTGTCATAGCTTGGCCTCCGGCCTCACTATGACACCTTGCTCCTCAAACGTTAGCTCGGCCTACGGCCTCGCTTTAGTTACTTGAGAACTCGCAAGGTGTCATAGCTCGGCCTCCGGCCTCGCTATGACACCTTGCTCGTTAAACGTTAGCTCGACCTACGGCCTCGCTTAAGTTACTTGAGTACTCGCAAGGAGTCATAGCTCGGCCTCCGGCCTCGCTATGACACCTTGCTCGTCAAACAAAAGCTCGGCCTACGGCCTCGCTTTAGTGACTTAGGAACTCGCAAGGTGCCGTCGTTTGGCCTTCGGCCTCACTCCGACACCTTGCTCGTAAATATGTATGAGAGGTTTAAAAAAAAAAGAAATTCCAAAAACTTTCATCAGAAATGAAATCAGAGTCCTTGGAAACCCCCAGATCTTAAAGTTCATCGCAATCGGACCAATATAAAATTTGATCCCTTCTTTGAATCCTCAGGGATCATAATGAATAACCTCGTATAAGTATGTAGTATACGAATAAGTATGTAGAGACTCGCAAGGAGTCATAGCTCGGCCTCCGGCCTCGCTATGACACCTTGCTCGTCAAACGTTAGCTCGGCCTACGGCCTCGCTTTAGTGACTTAGGAACTCGCAAGGTGCCGTCGATCGGCCTTCGGCCTCACTCTGACACCTTGCTCGTAATTATGTATGAGAAGTTTAAAAAAAAAAGAAATTCCAAAAACTTTCCTCAGAAATGGAATCAGAGTCCTTGAAAACCCCCAGATCTTAAATTTCATCACAATCGGACCAATATAAAATTTGATCCCTTCTTTGAATCCTCAGGGATCACATAGTATAACCGTCGCTCGACCTACGGCCTCGCTCCGCTATGATAAGACTCGCAAGGTGCCGTCGCTCGGCCTTCGGCCTCACTCCGGCACCTTGCTCGTTTGAACCCCACTTTGAACCCTTCAGAAAAAATTTCAAGAACCGTCGCTCGGCCTTCGGCCTCGCTCCGGTGCGATGGGGGACTCGCAAGGTGCCGTCGTTCGGCCTTCGGCCTCACTCCGCCACCTTGCTCGTAAGTTTGTATGGGAGCTATTAAAAAAAAAAAGAAATTCCAAAATTTTTTTACAGAAATGAATTCAGCGACCCCAAAAACCCTCAGAGCCAAAATTTCATCCCCCTCGGACCATTTTCAAATTTGATCCCCGACTTGAACCCCCAGGGGATCAATCAGACCATTTTAAGTTGGTAGCGCTTACCATTCCCTATGACATTTGGTCGAACACTAATTAAAAAAAGTGTACCGTTCCGAAGTTATTCAAGGTCAAACTTTGTATGGGATCGACGTTTTTTTGTCTGTGACACCCATTTTTTTTTAATTTTTTGGGAAGGGCTCATGGTCCCTAACAACCTTTGTTCAAAAAGAGGGGTTCCAAGTGTTATAGTTTAGCCAGGACGTTGGAGTACTCCAGGGTCTGTTCCATTTTTGCAACTTTTCGGATTTTTCCCTAGGTCCCATAGCTCTCCTCTATACAGGTATTCCACTCTACAACCCCCCACAAAACTCCTTCTGGGAGAACAATTATGTCAATGAGTCAGTGAGTGAGTCAATGGTAGTTCAGCTTTATATAATATAGAATAGAAGACTAGTATTTGCGTGGCTGCGCGGGCCGCATGCGGCCCGCGTTTATATCCTTTTACCTATAGGGTTGGGACAAACATTCACATTGCAGTTATTTTCTTTAAAACTTTGAAATTGATTAAGAAGGTAGGTAGATATCTCCAATTCAGTCTGGAGTTGGGTGGAGATGGAAATTCAAAAATTTTAAATTTGGATTCTGTGAGAGAAATTTAAATTCAGTTCAAAATAGGTTGATAAATTAAACTTAGTTGAAAAAAAAGTCAAACTTAAAAGTCCAGTCGAAAAGTGGGTAAAACTTACCAAATAAATATTTTTTGTATGAAAGTATGAAAACCATACATCATTGTACGGTAGGCAAAGGGCACTGAAGCTCGGCCTGCGGCCTCGCTTCAGCACCTACGATAATCATACAGTATTTAATTTTTGTTTGATTTACTGTCGGGCACTGAAGTTCGGCCTGCGGCCTCACTTCAATGCCCTCCGGACTCGCAAGATGCCATAGCTCGGCCTTCGGCCTCACTATGACACCTTGCTCGTCTACCGTTAGCTCGGCCTACGGCCTCGCTTTAGTTACTTGAGTACTCGCAAGGTGCCATAGCTCGGCCTTCGGCCTCGCTATGACACCTTGCTCGGCCTCCGGCCTCGCTATGACACCTTGCTCGGCCTACGGCCTCGCTTAAGTGACTTAGGAACTCGCAAGGTGCCGTCGCTCGTAAATATGTATGAGATGTTTAAAAAAAAAAGAAATTTCAAAAACTTTCCTCAGAAATGGAATCAGAGTCCTTGAAAAACCCCAGATCTTAAATTTCATCGCAATCGGACCAATATAAAATTTGATCCCTTTTTTGAATCCTCAGGGTTCATATGGAATAACCGTCGCTCGGCCTACGGCCTCGCTCCGGTATGATGAGACTCGCAAGGTGCCGTCGCTCGGCCTTCGGCCTCACTCCGGCACCTTGCTCGTTTGAACCCCACTTTGAACCCTTTAGAAATCATCAATGAAACCGTCGCTCGGCCTTCGGCCTCGCTCCGGTGCGATTGGAGACTCGCAAGGTGCCGTCGTTCGGCCTTCGGCCTCACTCCGCCACCTTGCTCGTAAGTTTGTATGGGAGCTATTAAAAAAAAAAAGAAATTCCAAAATTTTTTTTCAGAACTGAATTCAGCGACCCCAAAAACCCCCGGAGCCAAAATTTCATCCCCCTCGGACCATTTTGAAATTTGATCCCCGACTTGAACCCCCAGGGGATCAATCAGACCACTTTAAGTTGGTAGCGCTTACGATACCCTATGACATTTGGTCGAACACTAATTAAAAAAAGTCTACCGTTCCGAAGTTATTAACGGTCAAACTTTGTATTGGATCGACGTTTTTTTGTCTGTGACACCTATTTTTTTTTTATTTTTTGGGAGGGGCTCTTGGTCCCTAACAACCTTTGTTTGAACCCCACCCTCCTAAACCTTACCATTTTCGCAGGACGTTGGGGTACTCCAAGGTCTTTTCCACTTTTGCAACTTTTCGGATTTTTCCCTAGGTCCCATAACCCTCCCCTATCCAGTAGTACCACTTGCAAACCCCCCACAAAACTCCTTCTGGGAGAACAATTATGTCAATGAGTCAGTGAGTGAGTCAATGGTAGTTCAGCTTTATATAATATAGACTAGTATTTGCGTGGCTGCGCGGGCCGCATGCGGCCCGCGTTTATATCCTTTAACCTGTTGGGGTAGGACAGTGCATTTAATTTGCAGTTTTATTCTTTAAAACTTTGAAATTGATTAAGAAGGTAGGTAGATATCTCCAATTCAGTCTGGAGTTGAGTGGAGATTGAAATTTAAAAATTTTAAATTTGGATTCTGTGAGAGAAATTAAAATTCAGTTCAAAATAGGTGGATAAATTTAGTTTAGTTGAAAAAATAAGTCAAACTTACAAGTCCAGTCGAAAAGTGGGTAAAACTTACCAAAGAAATATTTTTCGTATGAAATTGTATGTTGCATTGTATGATCGTCAACAGGGCAATGAAGCTCGGCCTGCGGCCTCGCTTCAGCACCCACGATAATCGAACAGTATACAACTTTTGTATGATTTACTGTTGGGCACACGGCCTGCGGCCTCACTTCAATGCCCTCCGGACTCGCAATTTGCAATAGCTCGGCCTACGGCCTCACTATGACACCTTGCTCGTCTACCGTTAGCTCGGCCTACGGCCTCGCTTTAGTTACTTGAGAACTCGCATGGAGTCATAGATCGGCCTCCGACCTCACTATGACACCTTGCTCGTCAAACATTAGCTCGGCCTACGACCTCGCTTTAGTTACTTGAGAACTCGCATGGAGTCATAGCTCGGCCTCCGACCTCACTATGACACCTTGCTCGTCTAACGTTAGCTCGGCCTGCGGCCTCGCTTAAGAGACTTAGGAACTCGCAAGGTGCCGTCGCTCGGCCTTCGGCCTCACTCCGACACCTTGCTCGTAATTATGTATGAGAGATTTTAAAAAAAATGAAATTCCAAAAACTTTCCTCAGAAATGGAATCGGAGTCCTTGAAAACCCCCAGATCTTAAATTTCATCGCAATCGGACCAATATAAATTTTGATCCCTTCTTTGAATCCTCGGGGATCATACGGAATAACCGTCGCTCGGCCTACGGCCTCGCTCCAGTATGATATGACTCGCAAGGTGCCGTCGCTCGGCCTTCGGCCTCACTCCGGCAGCTTGCTCGTTTGAACCCCACTTTGAACCCTCTAGACATCATCAATGAAACCGAAGCTCAGCCTTCGGCCTCGCTCCGGTGCGATGGGAGACTCGCAAGGTGACGTCGTTCGGCCTTCGGCCTCACTCCGCCACCTTGCTCATAAGTTTGTATGGGAGCTATTAAAAAAAAAAGAAATTCCAAAAACTTTTTTCAGAAATGAATTCAGCGACCCCAAAAACCCCCGGAGCCAAAATTTTATCTCGCTCGGACCATTTTGAAATTTGATCCCCGACTTGAACCCCCAGGGGATCAATCAAACCATTTTAGGTTGGTAGCGCTTACCATCTCCTATGACATTTGGTCGAACACTAATTAAAAAAAGTTTACCGTTCCGAAGTTATTAACGGTCAAACTTTGTATGGGATCGCCGTTTTTTTGTCTGTGACACCAATTTTTTTTTTATTTTTTGGGAGGGGCTCATGGTCCCTAACAACCTTTGTTCGAACCCCACCCCCCTAAACCCTACCGTTTTTGCAGGACGTTGGGGTACTCCAAGGTCTATTCCACTTTTGCAACTTTTCGGATTTTTCCCTAGGTCCCATAACGCTCCTCTATCCAGGTGTTCCACTCTACAACCCCCCACAATACTCCTTCTGGGAGAACAATTCTGTCAATCAGTCAGTGAGTCAATGGTAGTTCAGCTTTATATAATATAGACTAGTATTTGCGTGGCTGCGCGGGCCGCATGCGGCCCGCGTTTATATCCTTTTACCTATAGGAATAGGTCAAGCATTTTAAATGCAGTTAAATTCTTTAAAACTTTGAAATTGATTAAGAAGGTAGGTAGATATCTCCAATTCAGTCTGGAGTTGGGTGGGTATTGAAATTCAAAAATTTTAAATTTAGATTTTGTGAGAGAAATTCAAATTCAGTTCAAAATTGGTGGTTAAATTTAATTCAGTTTAAAATAAAGACAAACTTTCAAGTCCAGTCGAAAAGTGGGTAAAACTTACCAAAGAAATATTTTTTGTATGTAATTGTATGTTGCATTGTATGATCGTCAGCAGGGCAATGAAGCTCGGCCTGCGGCCTCGCTTCAGCACCCACGATAACCGAACAGTATATAACTTGTATGATTTATTGTCGGGCACTGAAGTTCGGCCTCCGGCCTCACTTCAATGCCCTCCGGACTCGCAAAGTGCCATAGCTCGGCCTTCGGCCTCACTATGACACCTTGCTCGTCAAACATTAGCTCGGCCTACGGCCTCGCTTTAGTGACTTAGGAACTCGCAAGGTGTCATAGCTCGGCCTCCGGCCTCACTATGACACCTTGCTCGTCAAACGTTAGCTCGGCCTACGGCCTCGCTTTAGTGACTTAGGAACTCGCATGGTGCCGTCGTTCGGCCTTCGGCCTCACTCCGACACCTTGCTCGTAAATATGTGTGAGAGGTTTAAAAAAAATAAGAAATTCCAAAAACTTTCATCAGAAATGAAATCAGAGTCCTTGAAAACCCCCAGATCTTAAATTTCATCGCAATCGGACCAATATAAAATTTGATCCCTTCTTTGAATCCTCAGGGATCATAATGAATAACCTCGTATAAGTATGTAGTATACGAATAAGTATGTAGAGACTCGCAAGGTGTCGTCGCTCGGCCTCCGGCCTCGCTCCGACACCTTGCTCGTTTGAACCCCACTTTGAACCCTTCAGAAAAAATCTCAAGAACCGTCGCTCGGCCTTCGGCCTCGCTCCGGTGCGATGGGGGACTCGCAAGGTGCCGTCGTTCGGCCTTCGGCCTCACTCCGCCACCTTGCTCGTAAGTTTGTATGGGAGCTATTAAAAAAAAAAAGAAATTCCAAAAATTTTTTTCAGAAATGAATTCAGCGACCCCAAAAACCCCCAGAGCCAAAATTTCATCCCCATCGGACCATTTTGAAATTTGATCCCCGACTTGAACCCCCAGGGGATCAATCAGACCATTTTAGGTTGGTAGCGCTTACGATTCCCTATGACATTTGGTCGAACACTAATTAAAAAAAGTTTACCGTTCCGAAGTTATTGAGGGTCAAACTTTGTATGGGATCGATGTTTTTTTGTTTGAGACCCCAATTTTTTTTTTATTTTTTGGGAGGGACTCATGGTTCCCTACAACTTTTGTTCAAAAAGGGGGGTTCCAAGTGTTATAGTTTAGCCAGGACGTTGGGGTACTCCAGGGTCTCTTCCACTTTTGCAACTTTTCGGATTTTTCCCTAGGTCCCCTAACCCTCCTCTATACAATCGCTCCACTCTTCAACACCCCACAAAACTCCTTCTGGGAGAACAATTCTGTCAATGAGTCAATGGTAGTTCAGCTTTATATAATATAGACTAGTATTTGCGTGGCTGCGCGGGCCGCATGCGGCCCGCGTTTATATCCTTTTACCTTTAGGGTTGGGACAAACATTCACATTGCAGTTGCTTTCTTTAAAACTTTGAAATTGATTAAGAAATGTTGTAGATATCTCCAATTCAGTCTGGAGTTGAGTGGAGATTGAAATTTAAAAATTTTAAATTTGGATTCTGTGAGAGAAATTCAAATTCAGTTCAAAATTGGTGGTTAAATTTAATTCAGTTTAAAATAAAGACAAACTTTCAAGTCCAGTCGAAAAGTGGGTAAAACTTACCAAAGAAATATTTTTTGTATGTAATTGTATGTTGCATTGTATGATCGTCAGCAGGGCAATGAAGCTCGGCCTGCGGCCTCGCTTCAGCACCCACGATAACCGAACAGTATATAACTTGTATGATTTATTGTCGGGCACTGAAGTTCGGCCTCCGGCCTCACTTCAATGCCCTCCGGACTCGCAAAGTGCCATAGCTCGGCCTTCGGCCTCACTATGACACCTTGCTCGTCAAACATTAGCTCGGCCTACGGCCTCGCTTTAGTGACTTAGGAACTCGCAAGGTGTCATAGCTCGGCCTCCGGCCTCACTATGACACCTTGCTCGTCAAACGTTAGCTCGGCCTACGGCCTCGCTTTAGTGACTTAGGAACTCTAGTGTGAGAGGTTTAAAAAAAATAAGAAATTCCAAAAACTTTCATCAGAAATGAAATCAGAGTCCTTGAAAACCCCCAGATCTTAAATTTCATCGCAATCGGACCAATATAAAATTTGATCCCTTCTTTGAATCCTCAGGGATCATAATGAATAACCTCGTATAAGTATGTAGTATACGAATAAGTATGTAGAGACTCGCAAGGTGTCGTCGCTCGGCCTCCGGCCTCGCTCCGACACCTTGCTCGTTTGAACCCCACTTTGAACCCTTCAGAAAAAATCTCAAGAACCGTCGCTCGGCCTTCGGCCTCGCTCCGGTGCGATGGGGGACTCGCAAGGTGCCGTCGTTCGGCCTTCGGCCTCACTCCGCCACCTTGCTCGTAAGTTTGTATGGGAGCTATTAAAAAAAAAAAGAAATTCCAAAAATTTTTTTCAGAAATGAATTCAGCGACCCCAAAAACCCCCAGAGCCAAAATTTCATCCCCATCGGACCATTTTGAAATTTGATCCCCGACTTGAACCCCCAGGGGATCAATCAGACCATTTTAGGTTGGTAGCGCTTACGATTCCCTATGACATTTGGTCGAACACTAATTAAAAAAAGTTTACCGTTCCGAAGTTATTGAGGGTCAAACTTTGTATGGGATCGATGTTTTTTTGTTTGAGACCCCAATTTTTTTTTTATTTTTTGGGAGGGACTCATGGTTCCCTACAACTTTTGTTCAAAAAGGGGGGTTCCAAGTGTTATAGTTTAGCCAGGACGTTGGGGTACTCCAGGGTCTCTTCCACTTTTGCAACTTTTCGGATTTTTCCCTAGGTCCCCTAACCCTCCTCTATACAATCGCTCCACTCTTCAACACCCCACAAAACTCCTTCTGGGAGAACAATTCTGTCAATGAGTCAATGGTAGTTCAGCTTTATATAATATAGAACTAGTATTTGCGTGGCTGCGCGGGCCGCATGCGGCCCGCGTTTATATCCTTTTACCTATAGGAATAGGTCAAGCATTTTAAATGCAGTTAAATTCTTTAAAACTTTGAAATTGATTAAGAAGGTAGGTAGATATCTCCAATTCAGTCTGGAGTTGGGTGGGTATTGAAATTCAAAAATTTTAAATTTAGATTTTGTGAGAGAAATTCAAATTCAGTTCAAAATTGGTGGTTAAATTTAATTCAGTTTAAAATAAAGACAAACTTTCAAGTCCAGTCGAAAAGTGGGTAAAACTTACCAAAGAAATATTTTTTGTATGTAATTGTATGTTGCATTGTATGATCGTCAGCAGGGCAATGAAGCTCGGCCTGCGGCCTCGCTTCAGCACCCACGATAACCGAACAGTATATAACTTGTATGATTTATTGTCGGGCACTGAAGTTCGGCCTCCGGCCTCACTTCAATGCCCTCCGGACTCGCAAAGTGCCATAGCTCGGCCTTCGGCCTCACTATGACACCTTGCTCGTCAAACATTAGCTCGGCCTACGGCCTCGCTTTAGTGACTTAGGAACTCGCAAGGTGTCATAGCTCGGCCTCCGGCCTCACTATGACACCTTGCTCGTCAAACGTTAGCTCGGCCTACGGCCTCGCTTTAGTGACTTAGGAACTCGCATGGTGCCGTCGTTCGGCCTTCGGCCTCACTCCGACACCTTGCTCGTAAATATGTGTGAGAGGTTTAAAAAAAATAAGAAATTCCAAAAACTTTCATCAGAAATGAAATCAGAGTCCTTGAAAACCCCCAGATCTTAAATTTCATCGCAATCGGACCAATATAAAATTTGATCCCTTCTTTGAATCCTCAGGGATCATAATGAATAACCTCGTATAAGTATGTAGTATACGAATAAGTATGTAGAGACTCGCAAGGTGTCGTCGCTCGGCCTCCGGCCTCGCTCCGACACCTTGCTCGTTTGAACCCCACTTTGAACCCTTCAGAAAAAATCTCAAGAACCGTCGCTCGGCCTTCGGCCTCGCTCCGGTGCGATGGGGGACTCGCAAGGTGCCGTCGTTCGGCCTTCGGCCTCACTCCGCCACCTTGCTCGTAAGTTTGTATGGGAGCTATTAAAAAAAAAAAGAAATTCCAAAAATTTTTTTCAGAAATGAATTCAGCGACCCCAAAAACCCCCAGAGCCAAAATTTCATCCCCATCGGACCATTTTGAAATTTGATCCCCGACTTGAACCCCCAGGGGATCAATGAGACCATTTTAGGTTGGTAGCGCTTACGATCCCCTATGACATTTGGTCGAACACTAATTAAAAAAAGTTTACCGTTCCGAAGTTATTGAGGGTCAAACTTTGTATGGGATCGATGTTTTTTTGTTTGAGACCCCAATTTTTTTTTTATTTTTTGGGAGGGACTCATGGTTCCCTACAACTTTTGTTCAAAAAGGGGGGTTCCAAGTGTTATAGTTTAGCCAGGACGTTGGGGTACTCCAGGGTCTGTTCCACTTTTGCAACTTTTCGGATTTTTCCCTAGGTCCCCTAACCCTCCTCTATACAATCGCTCCACTCTTCAACACCCCACAAAACTCCTTCTGGGAGAACAATTCTGTCAATGAGTCAATGGTAGTTCAGCTTTATATAATATAGATAGAAGACTAGTATTTGCGTGGCTGCGCGGGCCGCATGCGGCCCGCGTTTATATCCTTTAACCTGTTGGGGTAGGACAGTGCATTTAATTTGCAGTTTTATTCTTTAAAACTTTGAAATTGATTAAGAAGGTAGGTAGATATCTCCAATTCAGTCTGGAGTTGAGTGGAGATTGAAATTTAAAAATTTTAAATTTGGATTCTGTGAGAGAAATTAAAATTCAGTTCAAAATAGGTGGATAAATTTAGTTTAGTTGAAAAAATAAGTCAAACTTACAAGTCCAGTCGAAAAGTGGGTAAAACTTACCAAAGAAATATTTTTCGTATGAAATTGTATGTTGCATTGTATGATCGTCAACAGGGCAATGAAGCTCGGCCTGCGGCCTCGCTTCAGCACCCACGATAACCGAACAGTATATAACTTTTGTATGATTTATTGTCGGGCACTGAAGTTCGGCCTCCGGCCTCACTTCAATGCCCTCCGGACTCGCAAAGTGCCATAGCTCGGCCTTTGGCCTCACTATGACACCTTGCTCGTCAAACGTTAGCTCGGCCTACGGCCTCGCTTTAGTTACTTGAGAACTCGCAAGGTGTCATAGCTTGGCCTCCGGCCTCACTATGACACCTTGCTCCTCAAACGTTAGCTCGGCCTACGGCCTCGCTTTAGTTACTTGAGAACTCGCAAGGTGTCATAGCTCGGCCTCCGGCCTCGCTATGACACCTTGCTCGTTAAACGTTAGCTCGACCTACGGCCTCGCTTAAGTTACTTGAGTACTCGCAAGGTGCCGTCGTTTGGCCTTCGGCCTCACTCCGACACCTTGCTCGTAAATATGTATGAGAGGTTTAAAAAAAAAAGAAATTCCAAAAACTTTCATCAGAAATGAAATCAGAGTCCTTGGAAACCCCCAGATCTTAAAGTTCATCGCAATCGGACCAATATAAAATTTGATCCCTTCTTTGAATCCTCAGGGATCATAATGAATAACCTCGTATAAGTATGTAGTATACGAATAAGTATGTAGAGACTCGCAAGGAGTCATAGCTCGGCCTCCGGCCTCGCTATGACACCTTGCTCGTCAAACGTTAGCTCGGCCTACGGCCTCGCTTTAGTGACTTAGGAACTCGCAAGGTGCCGTCGATCGGCCTTCGGCCTCACTCTGACACCTTGCTCGTAATTATGTATGAGAAGTTTAAAAAAAAAAGAAATTCCAAAAACTTTCCTCAGAAATGGAATCAGAGTCCTTGAAAACCCCCAGATCTTAAATTTCATCACAATCGGACCAATATAAAATTTGATCCCTTCTTTGAATCCTCAGGGATCACATAGTATAACCGTCGCTCGACCTACGGCCTCGCTCCGCTATGATAAGACTCGCAAGGTGCCGTCGCTCGGCCTTCGGCCTCACTCCGGCACCTTGCTCGTTTGAACCCCACTTTGAACCCTTTAGAAAAAATCTCAAGAACCGTCGCTCGGCCTTCGGCCTCGCTCCGGTGCGATGGGGGACTCGCAAGGTGCCGTCGTTCGGCCTTCGGCCTCACTCCGCCACCTTGCTCGTAAGTTTGTATGGGAGCTATTAAAAAAAAAAAGAAATTCCAAAAATTTTTTTCAGAAATGAATTCAGCGACCCCAAAAACCCCCAGAGCCAAAATTTCATCCCCATCGGACCATTTTGAAATTTGATCCCCGACTTGAACCCCCAGGGGATCAATGAGACTATTTTAGGTTGGTAGCGCTTACCATTCCCTATGACATTTGGTCGAACACTAATTAAAAAAAGTTTACCGTTCCGAAGTTATTAACGGTCAAACTTTGTAAAGGATCGATGTTTTTTTGTTTGTGACCCCAATTTTTTTTTAATTTTTTGGGAGGGACTCATGGTTCCCTACAACTTTTGTTCAAAAAGGGGGGTTCCAAGTGTTATAGTTTAGCCAGGACGTTGGGGTACTCCAGGGTCTGTTCCACTTTTGCAACTTTTCGGATTTTTCCCTAGGTCACATAACGCTCCCCTATCCAGGTGTACCACTCTTCACCCCCCCACAAAACTCCTTCTGGGAGAACAATTCTGTCAATCAGTGAGTCAATGGTAGTTTAGCTTTATATAATATAGACTAGTATTTGCGTGGCTGCGCGGGCCGCATGCGGCCCGCGTTTATATCCTTTAACCTATAGGGTTGGGACAAACATTCACACTGCAGTTATTTTCTTTAAAACTTTGAAATTGATTAAGAAGGTAGGTAGATATCTCCAATTCAGTCTGGAGTTGTGTGTAGATAGAAATTCAAAAATTTTAAATATGGATTCTGTGAGAGAAATTTAAATTCAGTTCAAAATAGGTAGATAAATTTAGTTCAATTGAAAAAATAAGTCAAACTTTCAAGTCCAGTCGAAAAGTGGGTAAAACTTACCAAAGAAATATTTTTTGTATGAAAGTATGAAAACCATACATCATTGTACGGTAGGCAAAAGGCACTGAAGCTCGGCCTGCGGCCTCGCTTCATCACCTACGATAATCATACAGGATTTAATTTTTGTTTGATTTACAGTCGGGCACTGAAGTTCGGCCTGCGGCCTCACTTCAATGCCCTCCGGACTCGCAAGGTGTCATAGCTCGGCCTCCGGCCTCACTATGACACCTTGCTCGTCAAACGTTAGCTCGGCCTACGGCCTCGCTTTAGTGACTTAGGAAATCGCATGGTGCCGTCGTTCGGCCTTCAGCCTCACTCCGACACCTTGCTCGTAAATATGTATGAGAGGTTTAAAAAAAAAAAAGAAATTCCAAAAACTTTCATCAGAAATGAAATCAGAGTCCTTGAAAACCCCCAGATCTTAAATTTCATCGCAATCGCACCGATATAAAATTTGATCCCTTCATTGAATCCTCAGGGATCATTATAAATAACCGTCGCTCGGCCTACGGCCTCGCTCCGGTATGAAGAGACTCGCAAGGTGTCGTCGCTCGGCCTCCGGCCTCGCTCCGACACCTTGCTCGTTTGAACCCCACTTTGAACCCTTCAGAAAAAATCTCAAGAACCGTCGCTCGGATTTCGGCCTCGCTCCTGTGTGAAGGGGAGACTCGCAAGGTGCCGTCGTTCGGCCTTCGGCCTCACTCCGCCACCTTGCTCGTAAGTTTGTATGGGAGCTATTAAAAAAAAAAAGAAATTCCAAAATTTTTTTTCAGAACTGAATTCAGCGACCCCAAAAACCCCCGGAGCCAAAATTTCGTCCCCCTCGGACCATTTTGAAATTTGATCCCCGACTTGAACCCCCAGGGGATCAATCAGACCTTCTTAGCTTGGTAGCGCTTACCATTCCCTATGACATTTGCTCGAACACTAATTAAAAAAAGTTTACCGTTCCGAAGTTATTGAGGGTCAAACTTTGTATGGGATCGACGTTTTTTTGTCTGTGACACCCATTTTTTTTTAATTTTTTGGGAGCGACTTATGGTCCCTAACAACCTTTGTTCGAACCCCACCCCCCTTAACCCTACCATTTTTGCAGGACGTTGGGGTACTCCAGGGTCTGTTCCACTTTTGCAACTTTTCGGATTTTTCCCTAGGTCACATAACGCTCCCCTATACAGTCGCACCACTCGCCAACCCCCCACAAAACTCCTTCTGGGAGAACAATTATGTCAATGAGTCAGTCAGTCAATGGTAGTTCAGCTTTATATAATATAGACTAGTATTTGCGTGGCTGCGCGGGCCGCATGCGGCCCGCGTTTATATCCTTTTACCTATAGGATTAGTTCAAGCATTTTAGTTGCAGTTTTATTCTTTAAAACTTTGAAATTGATTAAGAAGGTAGGTAGATATCTCCAATTCAGTCTGGAGTTGGGTGGAGATAGAAATTCAAAAATTTTAAATTTGGATTCTGTGAGAAAAATTTAAATTCAGTTCAAAGAAGGTAGATAAATTTAGTTCAGTTGAAAAATAAGTCAAACTTTCAAGTCCAGTCGAAAAGTGGGTAAAACTTACCAAAGAAATATTTTTTGTATGAAATTGTATGTTGCTTTGTATGATCGTCAACAGGGCAATGAAGCTCGGCCTGCGGCCTCGCTTCAGCACCCACGATAACCGAACAGTATATAACTTTTGTATGATTTATTGTCGGGCACTGAAGTTCGGCCTCCGGCCTAACTTCAATGCCCTCCGGACTCGCAAAGTGCCATAGCTCGGCCTTCGGCCTCACTATGACACCTTGCTCGTCGACAATTAGCTCGGCCTACGGCCTCGCTTTAGTTACTCGAGAACTCGCAAAGTGTCATAGCTCGGCCTCCGGCCTCACTATGACACCTTGCTCGTCAACCGTTAGCTAAGCCTGCGGCCTCGCTTTAGTGACTTAGGAACTCGCATAGTGCCGTCGTTCGGCCTTCGGCCTCACTCCGACACCTTGCTCGTAACTATGTATGAAAGGATTAAAAAAAAAACGAAATTCCAAAAACTTTCATCAGAAATGAAATCAGAGTCCTTGAAAACCCCCAGATCTTAAATTTCATCGCAATCGGACCAATATTAGATTTGATCCCTTCTTTGAATCCTCAGAGATCATATGGAATAACCGTCGCTCGGCCTACGGCCTCGCTCCGGTATGATGAGACTCGCAAGGTGCCGTCGCTCGGCCTTCGGCCTCACTCCGGCACCTTGCTCGTTTGAACCCCACTTTGAACCCTTTAGAAATCATCAATGAAACCGTCGCTCGGCCTTCGGCCTCGCTCCGGTGCGATTGGAGACTCGCAAGGTGCAGTCGTTCGGCCTTCGGCCTCACTCCGACACCTTGCTCGTAAGTTTGTATGGCGGCTATTAAAAAAAAAAAGAAATTCCAAAAACTTTTTTCAGAAATGAAATCAGCGACCCCAAAAACCCCCGGAGCCAAAATTTCATCCCCCTCGGACCATTTTGAAATTTGATCCCCGACTTGAACCCCCAGGGGATCAATCAGACCATTTTAGGTTGGTAGCGCTTACGATTCCCTATGACATTTGGTCGAACACTAATTAAAAAAAGTTTACCGTTCCGAAGTTATTAACGGTCAAACTTTGTATGGGATCGATGTTTTTTTGTTTGTGACCCCAATTTTTTTTTTATTTTTTGGGAGGGACTCATGGTTCCCTACAACTTTTGTTCAAAAAGGGGGGTTCCAAGTGTTATAGTTTAGCCAGGACGTTGGGGTACTCCAGGGTCTGTTCCACTTTTGCAACTTTTCGGATTTTTCCCTAGGTCCCCTAACCCTCCTCTATACAATCGCTCCACTCGCCGACCCCCCACAAAACTCCTTCTGGGAGAACAATTCTGTCAATGAGTCAATGGTAGTTCAGCTTTATATAATATAGACTAGTATTTGCGTGGCTGCGCGGGCCGCATGCGGCCCGCGTTTATATCCTTTTACCTATAGGGTTGGGGCAGGTATTTGTTTTGCAGTTGGCTTCTTTAAAACTTTGAAATTGATTAAGAAGGTAGGTAGATATCTCCAATTAATTCTGGAGTTGGGTGGAGATTGAAATTCAAAAATTTTAAATTTAGATTCTGTGAGAGAAATTTAAATTTAGTTTAAATTAGGTAATAATATTTAATTCAGTCGAAAAAAAAAGTCAAACATTCAAGTCCAGTCGAAAAGTGGGTAAAACTTACCAAAGAAATATTTTTTTGTATGAAATTGTATGTTGCATTGTATGATTGTCAACAGGGCAATGAAGCTCGGCCTGCGGCCTCGCTTCAGCACCCACGATAACCGAACAGTATATAACTTTTGTATGATTTATTGTCGGGCACTGAAGTTCGGCCTCCGGCCTCACTTCACTCAGGACTCGCAAAGTGCCATAGCTCGGCCTTCGGCCTCACTATGACACCTTGCTCGTCTACCGTTAGCTCGGCCTACGGCCTCGCTTTAGTTACTTGAGTACTCGCAAGGTGTCATAGTGAGGCCGGAGGCCGAGCTATGACACCTTGCTCATCAAACGTTAGCTCGGCCTGCGGCCTCGCTTTAGTGACTTAGGAACTCGCATGGTGCCGTCGTTCGGCCTTCGGCCTCACTCCGACACCTTGCTCGTAAATATGTATTAGAGGTTTAAAAAAAAAAAGAAATTCCAAAAACTTTCATCAGAAATGAAATCAGAGTCCTTGAAAACCCCCAGATCTTAAATTTCATCGCAATCGCACCAATATAAAATTTGATCCCTTCTTTGAATCCTCAGGGATCATAATGAATAACCGTCGCTCGGCCTACGGCCTCGCTCCGGTATGATGAGACTCGCAAGGTGTCGTCGCTCGGCCTCCGGCCTCGCTCCGACACCTTGCTCGTTTGAACCCCACTTTGAACCCTTCAGAAAAAATCTCAAGAACCGTCGCTCGGCCTTCGGCCTCGCTCCGGTGCGAAGGGGAGACTCGCAAGGTGCCGTCGTTCGGCCTTCGGCCTCACTCCGCCACCTTGCTCGTAAGTTTGTATGGGAGCTATTAAAAAAAAAAAGAAATTCCAAAAACTTTTTTCAGAAATGAATTCAGCGACCCCAAAAACCCCCGGAGCAAAAATTTCATCCCGCTCGGACCATTTTGAAATTTGATCCCCGACTTGAACCCCCAGGGGATCAATCAGACCATTTTAGGTTGGTAGCGCTTACGATTCCCTATGACATTTGGTCGAACACTAATTAAAAAAAGATTACCGTTCCGAAGTTATTAACGGTCAAACTTTGTATGGGATCGATGTTTTTTTGTTTGTGACCCCAATTTTTTTTTTATTTTTTGGGAGGGACTCATGGTTCCCTACAACTTTTGTTCAAAAAGGGGGGTTCCAAGTGTTTTAGTTTAGCCAGGACGCTGGGGTACTCTAGGGTCTGTTCCACTTTTGCAACTTTTTGGATTTTTCCCTAGGTCCCATACCCCTCCTCTATACAGTCGCTTCACTCTTTACCCCCCCACAAAACTCCTTCTGGGAGAACAATTATGTCAATGAGTCAGTCAGTCAGTCAATGGTAGTTCAGCTTTTTCAGCTTTATATAATATAGACTAGTATTTGCGTGGCTGCGCGGGCCGCATGCGGCCCGCGTTTATATCCTTTAACCTGTTCGGGTAGGACAGTGCATTGGTGTTGCAGTTTTATTCTTTAAAACTTTGAAATTGATTAAGAAGGTAGGTAGATATATCCAATTCAGTCTGGAGTTGGGTGGTGATTGAAATTCAAAAATTTTAAATTTGGATTCTGTGAGAGAAATTTAAATTCAGTTCGGAGTAGGTAGATAAATTTAGTTCAGTTGAAAAAATAAGTCAAACTTTCAAGTCCAGTCGAAAAGTGGGTAAAACTTACCAAAGAAATATTTTTTGTATGAAATTGTATGTTGCATTGTATGATTGTCAACAGGGCAATGAAGCTCGGCCTGCGGCCTCGCTTCAGCACCCACGATAACCGAACAGTATATAACTTTTGTATGATTTATTGTCGGGCACTGAAGTTCGGCCTCCGGCCTCACTTCACTCAGGACTCGCAAAGTGCCATAGCTCGGCCTTCGGCCTCACTATGACACCTTGCTCGTCTACCGTTAGCTCGGCCTACGGCCTCGCTTTAGTTACTTGAGTACTCGCAAGGTGTCATAGTGAGGCCGGAGGCCGAGCTATGACACCTTGCTCATCAAACGTTAGCTCGGCCTGCGGCCTCGCTTTAGTGACTTAGGAACTCGCATGGTGCCGTCGTTCGGCCTTCGGCCTCACTCCGACACCTTGCTCGTAAATATGTATTAGAGGTTTAAAAAAAAAAAGAAATTCCAAAAACTTTCATCAGAAATGAAATCAGAGTCCTTGAAAACCCCCAGATCTTAAATTTCATCGCAATCGCACCAATATAAAATTTGATCCCTTCTTTGAATCCTCAGGGATCATAATGAATAACCGTCGCTCGGCCTACGGCCTCGCTCCGGTATGATGAGACTCGCAAGGTGTCGTCGCTCGGCCTCCGGCCTCGCTCCGACACCTTGCTCGTTTGAACCCCACTTTGAACCCTTCAGAAAAAATCTCAAGAACCGTCGCTCGGCCTTCGGCCTCGCTCCGGTGCGAAGGGGAGACTCGCAAGGTGCCGTCGTTCGGCCTTCGGCCTCACTCCGCCACCTTGCTCGTAAGTTTGTATGGGAGCTATTAAAAAAAAAAAGAAATTCCAAAAACTTTTTTCAGAAATGAATTCAGCGACCCCAAAAACCCCCGGAGCAAAAATTTCATCCCGCTCGGACCATTTTGAAATTTGATCCCCGACTTGAACCCCCAGGGGATCAATCAGACCATTTTAGGTTGGTAGCGCTTACGATTCCCTATGACATTTGGTCGAACACTAATTAAAAAAAGATTACCGTTCCGAAGTTATTAACGGTCAAACTTTGTATGGGATCGATGTTTTTTTGTTTGTGACCCCAATTTTTTTTTTATTTTTTGGGAGGGACTCATGGTTCCCTACAACTTTTGTTCAAAAAGGGGGGTTCCAAGTGTTTTAGTTTAGCCAGGACGCTGGGGTACTCTAGGGTCTGTTCCACTTTTGCAACTTTTTGGATTTTTCCCTAGGTCCCATACCCCTCCTCTATACAGTCGCTTCACTCTTTACCCCCCCACAAAACTCCTTCTGGGAGAACAATTCTGTCAATGAGTCAATGGTAGTTCAGCTTTATATAATATAGACTAGTATTTGCGTGGCTGCGCGGGCCGCATGCGGCCCGCGTTTATATCCTTTTACCTATAGGATTAGTTCAAGCATTTAAGTTGCAGTTTTATTCTTTAAAACTTTGAAATTGATTAAGAAGGTAGGTAGATATCTCCAATTCAGTCTGGAGTTGGGTGGAGATAGAAATTCAAAAATTTTAAATTTGGATTCTGTGAGAAAAATTTAAATTCAGTTCAAAGAAGGTAGATAAATTTAGTTCAGTTGAAAAATAAGTCAAACTTTCAAGTCCAGTCGAAAAGTGGGTAAAACTTACCAAAGAAATATTTTTTGTATGAAATTGTATGTTGCTTTGTATGATCGTCAACAGGGCAATGAAGCTCGGCCTGCGGCCTCGCTTCAGCACCCACGATAACCGAACAGTATATAACTTTTGTATGATTTATTGTCGGGCACTGAAGTTCGGCCTCCGGCCTAACTTCAATGCCCTCCGGACTCGCAAAGTGCCATAGCTCGGCCTTCGGCCTCACTATGACACCTTGCTCGTCGACAATTAGCTCGGCCTACGGCCTCGCTTTAGTTACTCGAGAACTCGCAAAGTGTCATAGCTCGGCCTCCGGCCTCACTATGACACCTTGCTCGTCAACCGTTAGCTCGGCCTGCGGCCTCGCTTTAGTGACTTAGGAACTCGCATAGTGCCGTCGTTCGGCCTTCGGCCTCACTCCGACACCTTGCTCGTAACTATGTATGAAAGGATTAAAAAAAAAACGAAATTCCAAAAACTTTCATCAGAAATGAAATCAGAGTCCTTGAAAACCCCCAGATCTTAAATTTCATCGCAATCGGACCAATATTAGATTTGATCCCTTCTTTGAATCCTCAGAGATCATATGGAATAACCGTCGCTCGGCCTACGGCCTCGCTCCGGTATGATGAGACTCGCAAGGTGCCGTCGCTCGGCCTTCGGCCTCACTCCGGCACCTTGCTCGTTTGAACCCCACTTTGAACCCTTTAGAAATCATCAATGAAACCGTCGCTCGGCCTTCGGCCTCGCTCCGGTGCGATTGGAGACTCGCAAGGTGCAGTCGTTCGGCCTTCGGCCTCACTCCGACACCTTGCTCGTAAGTTTGTATGGCGGCTATTAAAAAAAAAAAGAAATTCCAAAAACTTTTTTCAGAAATGAAATCAGCGACCCCAAAAACCCCCGGAGCCAAAATTTCATCCCCCTCGGACCATTTTGAAATTTGATCCCCGACTTGAACCCCCAGGGGATCAATCAGACCATTTTAGGTTGGTAGCGCTTACGATTCCCTATGACATTTGGTCGAACACTAATTAAAAAAAGTTTACCGTTCCGAAGTTATTAACGGTCAAACTTTGTATGGGATCGATGTTTTTTTGTTTGTGACCCCAATTTTTTTTTTATTTTTTGGGAGGGACTCATGGTTCCCTACAACTTTTGTTCAAAAAGGGGGGTTCCAAGTGTTATAGTTTAGCCAGGACGTTGGGGTACTCCAGGGTCTGTTCCACTTTTGCAACTTTTCGGATTTTTCCCTAGGTCCCCTAACCCTCCTCTATACAATCGCTCCACTCGCCGACCCCCCACAAAACTCCTTCTGGGAGAACAATTCTGTCAATGAGTCAATGGTAGTTCAGCTTTATATAATATAGACTAGTATTTGCGTGGCTGCGCGGGCCGCATGCGGCCCGCGTTTATATCCTTTACCCTATTGGGTGGGGCAGATATTTGTTTTGCAGTTGGCTTCTTTAAAACTTTGAAATTGATTAAGAAGGTAGGTAGATATCTCCAATTCAGTCTGGAGTTGGGTAGAGATTGAAATTCAAAAATTTTAAATTTAGATTCTGTGAGACAAATATAAATTCAGTTCAAAATGGGTGGAAATATTTAATTAAGTCGAAAAAAAAGTCAAACTTTCATGTCCAGTTGAAAAGTGGGTAAAACTTACCAAAGTTATATTTTTTGCATGAAAGTATGAAAACCAGACATCATTGTAGGGTCGACAACGGGCACTGAAGCTCGAACTGCGGCCTCGCTTCAGCAACCACGATAATCATACAGTATTTAATTTTTGTTTGATTTACTGTCGGGCACTGAAGTTCGGCCTGCGGCCTCACTTCAATGCCCTCCGGACTCGCAAAATGCCATAGCTCGGCCTTCGGCCTCACTATGACACCTTGCTCGTCAACAATTAGCTCGGCCTACGGCCTCGCTTCAGTTACTTAAGCACCTTGCTCGTCAATGATGAGCTCGGCCTACGGCCTCGCTTTAGTTACTTGAGAACTCGCAAGGCGTCATAGCTCGGCCTACGGCCTCACTATGACACCTTGCTTGTCAAACGTTAGCTCGGCCTACGGCCTCGCTTTAGTTAATTGAGAAATCGCAAGGTGTCATAGCTCGGCCTTCGGCCTCACTATGACACCTTGCTCGTCAAACATTAGCTCAGCCTACGGCCTCGCTTAAGTGACTTGGGAACTCGCAAGGTGCCGTCGCTCGGCCTTCGGCCTCGCTCCGACACCTTGCTCGTAAATGTGTATGAGAGGTTTAAAAAAAAAAAGAAATTCCAAAAACTTTTATCAGAAATGAAATCAGAGTCCTTGAAAACCCCCAGATCTTAAATTTCATCGCAATTGCACCAATATTAAATTTGATCCCTTCTTTGAATCCTCAGGGATCATAATGAATGACCGTCGCTCGGCCTACGGCCTCGCTCCGGTATGTAGAGACTCGCAAGGTGTCGTCGCTCGGCCTCCGGCCTCGCTCCGACACCTTGCTCGTTTGAACCCCACTTTGAACCCTTCAGAAAAAATCTCAAGAACCGTCGCTCGGCCTTCGGCCTCGCTCCGGTGCGAAGGGGAGACTCGCAAGGTGCCGTCGTTCGGCCTTCGGCCTCACTCCGCCACCTTGCTCGTAAGTTTGTATGGGAGCTATTAAAAAAAAAAGAAATTCCAAAAACTTTTTTCAGAAATGAATTCAGCGACCCCAAAAACTCCCAGAGCCAAAATTTCATCTCCCTCGGACCATTTTGAAATTTGATCCCCGACTTGAACCCCCAGGGGATCAATCAGACCATTTTAGGTTGGTAGCGCTTACCATTCCCTATGACATTTGGTCGAACACTAATTAAAAAAAGTTTACCGTTCCGAAGTTATTAAGGGTCAAACTTTGTATGGAATCGCCGTTTTTTTGTCTGTGACACCCATTTTTTTTTAATTTTTTGGGAAGGGCTCATGGTCCCTATCAACCTTTCTTCGAACCCCACCCCCCTAAACCCTACCATTTTCGCAGGACGTTGGGGTACTCCAGGGTCTTTTCCACTTTTGCAACTTTTCGGATTTTTCCCTAGGTCCCATAACCCTCCCCTATCCAGTAGTACCACTCTTCAACCCCCCACAAAACTCCTTCTGGGAGAACAATTCTGTCAATGAGTCAGTGAGTGAGTCAATGGTAGTTTAACTTTATATAATATAGATTTGCGTGGCTGCGCGGGCCGCATGCGGCCCGCGTTTATATCCTTTAACCTTTTGGGTGGGGCAGGTATTTGTTTTGCAGTTGGCTTCTTTAAAACTTTGAAATTGATTAAGAAATGTTGTAGATTTCTCCAATTCAGTCTGGAGTTGGGTGGAGATAGAAATTCTAAAATTTTAAATTTGGATTCTGTGAGAGAAATTTAAATTCAGTTCAAAATAGGTAGATAAATTTAGTTCAGTTGAAAAAATTAGTCAAACTTTCAAGTCCAGTCGAAAAGTTGGTAAAACTTACCAAAGAAATATTTTTTATATGAATGTATGAAAACCATACATCATTGTACGGTTGGCAACGGGCACTGAAGCTCGGCCTACGGCCTCGCTTCAGCACCCACGATAATCAAACAGTATTTAATTTTTGTTTGATTTACTGTCGGGCACTGAAGTTCGGCCTGCGGCCTCACTTCAATGCCCTCCGGACTCGCAAGGTGCCATAGCTCGGCCTTCGGCCTCACTATGACACCTTGCTCGTCAAACATTAGGTCGGCCTACGGCCTCGCTTGAGCTACTTGAGGACTCGCAAGGTGTCATAGCTCGGCCTCCGGCCTCACTATGACTCCTTGCTCGTCAAACGTTAGCTCGGCCTACGGCCTCGCTTTAGTTACTTGAAAACTCGCTAGGTGTCATAGCTCGGCCTCCGGCCTCGCTATGACACCTTGCTCGTCAAACATTAGCTCGGCCTGCGGCCTCGCTTTAGTGACTTAAGAACTCGCATGGTGCCGTCGTTCGGCCTTCGGCCTCACTCCGACACCTTGCTCGTAAATATGTATGAGAGGTTTAAAAAAAATAAGAAATTCCTAAAACATTCATCAGAAATGAAATCAGTGTCATTGAAAACCCCCAGATCTTTAATTTCATCGCAATCGCACCAATATAAAATTTGATCCCTTCTTTGAATCCTCAGGGATCATAATGAATAACCGTCGCTCGGCCTACGGCCTCGCTCCGGTATGAAGAGACTCGCAAGGTGTCGTCGCTCGGCCTCCGGCCTCGCTCCGACACCTTGCTCGTTTGAACCCCACTTTGAACCCTTCAGAACAAATCTCAAAAACTGTCGCTCGGCCTTCGGCCTCGCTCCGGTGTGATGGGAGACTCGCAAGGTGCCGTCGTTCGGCCTTCGGCCTCACTCCGCCACCTTGCTCGTAAGTTTGTATGGGAGCTATTAAAAAAAAAAGAAATTCCAAAATTTTTTTTCAGAAATGAATTCAGCAACCCCAAAAACCCCCGGAGCCGAAATTTTGTCTCGCTCGGACCATTTTGAAATTTGATCCCTCACTTGAACCCCCAGGGGATCAATCAGACCATTTTAGTTTGGTAGCGCTTACGATTCCCTATGACATTTGGTCGAACACTAATTAAAAAAAGTTTACCGTTCCGAAGTTATTAACGGTCAAACTTTGTATGGGATCGATGTTTTTTTGTTTGTGACCCCAATTTTTTTTTTATTTTTTGGGAGGGACTCATAGTTCCCTACAACTTTTGTTCAAAAAGGGGGGTTCCAAGTGTTATAGTTTAGCCAGGACGTTGGGGTACTCCAAGGTCTTTTCCACTTTTGCAACTTTTCGGATTTTTCCCTAGGTCACATACCCCTCCCCTATCCAGGAGTACCACTCGCCAACCCCCCACAATACTCCTTCTAGGAGAACAATTCTGTCAATCAGTCAGTGAGTGGTAGTTTAGCTTTATATAATATAGATAGAAGACTAGTATTTGCGTGGCTGCGCGGGCCGCATGCGGCCCGCGTTTATATCCTTTTACCTATAGGGTTGGGACAAACATTCACATTGCAGTTATTTTCTTTAAAACTTTGAAATTGATTAAGAAGGTAGGTAGATATCTCCAATTCAGTCTGGAGTTGGGTGGAGATGGAAATTCAAAAATTTTAAATTTGGATTCTGTGAGAGAAATTTAAATTCAGTTCAAAATAGGTTGATAAATTAAACTTAGTTGAAAAAAAAGTCAAACTTAAAAGTCCAGTCGAAAAGTGGGTAAAACTTACCAAAGAAATATTTTTTATATGAATGTATGAAAGCTTCACCATCATGTCAATGTCGAGGCTATCCAGCTCCTCGACCACACTGACATAACTAGAAGACTAAAAAGAACTAAACCGTTTGAGTTAGTGTAGTGTTAAAAGTAAAATAGTGAAATATAATAGTGAAAGTGCTAAGACTTAAGAACACGTGAACAAAGTGTTTTCGCCTTAACAACTGTAATAAGAAAAGTGCCGATGGACAAATTCTTAGAGACATTATTTTGTAGAAGATTAAGTTAAACTAAAATTACTTATTAGCCTTAGACTTAGGCTAGATTGTAATATTATCAAGGAAAGTCTTTACGGGTTCTCCTTGTGCAATAGAAAAAAAAAAAAAAAAAAAAAAAAAAAAAATATGAATGTATGAAAACCATACATCATTGTACGGTTGGCAACGGGCACTGAAGCTCGGCCTACGGCCTCGCTTCAGCACCCACGATAATCAAACAGTATTTAATTTTTGTTTGATTTACTGTCGGGCACTGAAGTTCGGCCTGCGGCCTCACTTCAATGCCCTCCGGACTCGCAAGGTGCCATAGCTCGGCCTTCGGCCTCACTATGACACCTTGCTCGTCAAACATTAGGTCGGCCTACGGCCTCGCTTGAGCTACTTGAGGACTCGCAAGGTGTCATAGCTCGGCCTCCGGCCTCACTATGACTCCTTGCTCGTCAAACGTTAGCTCGGCCTACGGCCTCGCTTTAGTTACTTGAAAACTCGCTAGGTGTCATAGCTCGGCCTCCGGCCTCGCTATGACACCTTGCTCGTCAAACATTAGCTCGGCCTGCGGCCTCGCTTTAGTGACTTAAGAACTCGCATGGTGCCGTCGTTCGGCCTTCGGCCTCACTCCGACACCTTGCTCGTAAATATGTATGAGAGGTTTAAAAAAAATAAGAAATTCCTAAAACATTCATCAGAAATGAAATCAGTGTCATTGAAAACCCCCAGATCTTTAATTTCATCGCAATCGCACCAATATAAAATTTGATCCCTTCTTTGAATCCTCAGGGATCATAATGAATAACCGTCGCTCGGCCTACGGCCTCGCTCCGGTATGAAGAGACTCGCAAGGTGTCGTCGCTCGGCCTCCGGCCTCGCTCCGACACCTTGCTCGTTTGAACCCCACTTTGAACCCTTCAGAACAAATCTCAAAAACTGTCGCTCGGCCTTCGGCCTCGCTCCGGTGTGATGGGAGACTCGCAAGGTGCCGTCGTTCGGCCTTCGGCCTCACTCCGCCACCTTGCTCGTAAGTTTGTATGGGAGCTATTAAAAAAAAAAGAAATTCCAAAATTTTTTTTCAGAAATGAATTCAGCAACCCCAAAAACCCCCGGAGCCGAAATTTTGTCTCGCTCGGACCATTTTGAAATTTGATCCCTCACTTGAACCCCCAGGGGATCAATCAGACCATTTTAGTTTGGTAGCGCTTACGATTCCCTATGACATTTGGTCGAACACTAATTAAAAAAAGTTTACCGTTCCGAAGTTATTAACGGTCAAACTTTGTATGGGATCGATGTTTTTTTGTTTGTGACCCCAATTTTTTTTTTATTTTTTGGGAGGGACTCATAGTTCCCTACAACTTTTGTTCAAAAAGGGGGGTTCCAAGTGTTATAGTTTAGCCAGGACGTTGGGGTACTCCAAGGTCTTTTCCACTTTTGCAACTTTTCGGATTTTTCCCTAGGTCACATACCCCTCCCCTATCCAGGAGTACCACTCGCCAACCCCCCACAATACTCCTTCTAGGAGAACAATTCTGTCAATCAGTCAGTGAGTGGTAGTTTAGCTTTATATAATATAGAATAGACTAGTATTTGCGTGGCTGCGCGGGCCGCATGCGGCCCGCGTTTATATCCTTTAACCTGTTCGGGTAGGACAGTGCATTGGTGTTGCAGTTTTATTCTTTAAAACTTTGAAATTGATTAAGAAGGTAGGTAGATATATCCAATTCAGTCTGGAGTTGGGTGGTGATTGAAATTCAAAAATTTTAAATTTGGATTCTGTGAGAGAAATTTAAATTCAGTTCGGAGTAGGTAGATAAATTTAGTTCAGTTGAAAAAATAAGTCAAACTTTCAAGTCCAGTCGAAAAGTGGGTAAAACTTACCAAAGAAATATTTTTTGTATGAAATTGTATGTTGCATTGTATGATTGTCAACAGGGCAATGAAGCTCGGCCTGCGGCCTCGCTTCAGCACCCACGATAACCGAACAGTATATAACTTTTGTATGATTTATTGTCGGGCACTGAAGTTCGGCCTCCGGCCTCACTTCACTCAGGACTCGCAAAGTGCCATAGCTCGGCCTTCGGCCTCACTATGACACCTTGCTCGTCTACCGTTAGCTCGGCCTACGGCCTCGCTTTAGTTACTTGAGTACTCGCAAGGTGTCATAGTGAGGCCGGAGGCCGAGCTATGACACCTTGCTCATCAAACGTTAGCTCGGCCTGCGGCCTCGCTTTAGTGACTTAGGAACTCGCATGGTGCCGTCGTTCGGCCTTCGGCCTCACTCCGACACCTTGCTCGTAAATATGTATTAGAGGTTTAAAAAAAAAAAGAAATTCCAAAAACTTTCATCAGAAATGAAATCAGAGTCCTTGAAAACCCCCAGATCTTAAATTTCATCGCAATCGCACCAATATAAAATTTGATCCCTTCTTTGAATCCTCAGGGATCATAATGAATAACCGTCGCTCGGCCTACGGCCTCGCTCCGGTATGATGAGACTCGCAAGGTGTCGTCGCTCGGCCTCCGGCCTCGCTCCGACACCTTGCTCGTTTGAACCCCACTTTGAACCCTTCAGAAAAAATCTCAAGAACCGTCGCTCGGCCTTCGGCCTCGCTCCGGTGCGAAGGGGAGACTCGCAAGGTGCCGTCGTTCGGCCTTCGGCCTCACTCCGCCACCTTGCTCGTAAGTTTGTATGGGAGCTATTAAAAAAAAAAAGAAATTCCAAAAACTTTTTTCAGAAATGAATTCAGCGACCCCAAAAACCCCCGGAGCAAAAATTTCATCCCGCTCGGACCATTTTGAAATTTGATCCCCGACTTGAACCCCCAGGGGATCAATCAGACCATTTTAGGTTGGTAGCGCTTACGATTCCCTATGACATTTGGTCGAACACTAATTAAAAAAAGATTACCGTTCCGAAGTTATTAACGGTCAAACTTTGTATGGGATCGATGTTTTTTTGTTTGTGACCCCAATTTTTTTTTTATTTTTTGGGAGGGACTCATGGTTCCCTACAACTTTTGTTCAAAAAGGGGGGTTCCAAGTGTTTTAGTTTAGCCAGGACGCTGGGGTACTCTAGGGTCTGTTCCACTTTTGCAACTTTTTGGATTTTTCCCTAGGTCCCATACCCCTCCTCTATACAGTCGCTTCACTCTTTACCCCCCCACAAAACTCCTTCTGGGAGAACAATTCTGTCAATGAGTCAATGGTAGTTCAGCTTTATATAATATAGAACTAGTATTTGCGTGGCTGCGCGGGCCGCATGCGGCCCGCGTTTATATCCTTTAACCTGTTGGGGTAGGACAGTGCATTTAATTTGCAGTTTTATTCTTTAAAACTTTGAAATTGATTAAGAAATGTTGTAGATTTCTCCAATTCAGTCTGGAGTTGGGTGGAGATTGAAATTCAAAAATTTTAAATTTGGATTCTGTGAGAGAAATTTAAATTCAGTTCAAATTAGGTAAAAATATTTAATTCAGTCGAAAAAATAAGTCAAACTTTCAAGTCCAGTCGAAAAGTAGGTAAAACTTACCAAAGAAATATTTTTTGTATGTAATTGTATGTTGCATTGTATGTTCGTCAGCAGGGCAACGAAGCTCGGCCTGCGGCCTCGCTTCAGCACCCACGATAACCGAACAGTATATAACTTTTGTATGATTTATTGTCGGGCACTGAAGTTCGGCCTCCGGCCTCACTTCAATGCCCTCAGGACTTGCAAAGTGCCATAGCTCGGCCTCCGGCCTCGCTATGACACCTTGCTCGTCAAACGTTAGCTCGGCCTACGGCCTCGCTTTAGTGACTTAGGAACTCGCAAGGTGTCATAGATCGGCCTTCGGCCTCACTATGACACCTTGCTCGTCAAACGATAGCTCGGCCTACGGCCTCGCTTTAGTTACTTGAGAACTCGCAAGGTGCCGTCGCTCGGCCTTCGGCCTCACTCCGACACCTTGCTCGTAATTATGTATGAGAGATTTAAAAAAAAAGAAATTCCAAAAACTTTCCTCAGAAATGGAATCAGAGTCCTTGAAAACCCCCAGATCTTAAATTTCATCGCAATCGCACCAATATAAAATTTGATCCCTTCTTTGAATCCTCAGGGATCATAATGAATAACCGTCGCTCGGCCTACGGCCTCGCTCCGGTATGTAGAGACTCGCAAGGTGTCGTCGCTCGGCCTCCGGCCTCGCTCCAACACCTTGCTCGTTTGAACCCTACTTTGAACCCTTCAGAAAAATCTCAAGAACCGTCGCTCGGCCTTCGGCCTCGCTCCGGTGCGATGGGGGACTCGCAAGGTGCCGTCGTTCGGCCTTCGGCCTCACTCCGCCACCTTGCTGGTAAGTTTGTATGGCGGCTATTAAAAAAAAAAAGAAATTCCAAAAACTTTTTTCAGAAATGAAATAAGCGACCCCAAAAACCCCCGGAGCCAAAATTTCATCCCCCTCGGACCATTTTGAAATTTGATCCCCGACTTGAACCCCCAGGGGATCAATCAGACCATTTTAGGTTGGTAGCGCTTACCATCCCCTATGACATTTGGTCGAACACTAATTAAAAAAATTTTACCGTTCTGAAGTTATTAAGGGTCAAACTTTGTATAGGATTGATGTTTTTTTGTCTGTGACACCCATTTTTTTTTAATTTTTTGGGAGGGACTCATTGTCCTTAACAACCTTTGTTCGAACCCCACCCCCCTAAACCCTACCATTTTTGCAGGACGTTGGGGTACTCCAGGGTCTGTTCCACTTTTGCAACTTTTCGGATTTTTCCCTTGGTCCCATAACCTTCCTCTATACAGTCGCTCCACTCCTCACCCCCCCACAAAACTCCTTCTGGGAGAACAATTATGTCAATCAGTGAGTGAGTCAGTCAGTCAATGGTAGTTTAGCTTTATATAATATAGACTAGTATTTGCGTGGCTGCGCGGGCCGCATGCGGCCCGCGTTTATATCCTTTTACCTATAGGGTTGGGGCAGGTATTTGTTTTGCAGTTGTAATCTTTAAAACTTTGAAATTGATTAAGAAGGTAGGTAGATATCTCCAATTCAGTCTGGAGTTGGGTGGAGATAGAAATTCAAAAATTTTAAATTTGGATTCTGTGAGAGAAATTTAAATTCAGTTCAAAATTGGTAGATAAATTTAGTTCAGTTGAAAAAATAAGTCAAACTTTCAAGTCCAGTCGAAAAGTGGGTAAAACTTGCCAAAGAAATATATTTTGTATGAAATTGTATGTTGCATTGTATGATCGTCAACAGGGCAATGAAGCTCGGCCTACGGCCTCGCTTCAGCACCCACGATAACCGAACAGTATATAACTTTTGTATGATTTATTGTCGGGCACTGAAGTTCGGCCTCCGGCCTCACTTCAATGCCCTCCGAACTCGCAGATGTGCCATAGCTCGGCCTTCGGCCTCACTATGACACCTTGCTCGTCAAACGTTAGCTCGGCCTACGGCCTCGCTTTAGTTACTTGAGAACTCGCAAGGTGTCATAGCTCGGCCTCCGGCCTCACTATGACACCTTGCTCGTCAAACGTTAGCTCGGCCTGCGGCCTCGCTTTAGAGACTTAGGAACTCGCAAGGTGCCGTCGCTCGGCCTTCGGCCTCACTCCGACACCTTGCTCGTAATTATGTATGAGAGATTAAAAAAAAAAAAAGAACTTCTAAAAACTTTCTTCAGAAATGAAATCAGAGTCCTTGAAAACCCCCAGATCTTAAATTTCATCGCAATCGGTCCAATATAAAATTTGATCCCTTTTTTGAATCCTCAGGGATCATAATGAATAACCGTCGCTCCGCCTATGGCCTCGTTACAGTATGAAGAGACTCGCAAGGTGTCGTCGCTCGGCCTCCGGCCTCGCTCCGACACCTTGCTCGTTTGAACCCCACTTTGAACCCTTTCGAAATCATCAATGAATTCGTCGCTCGGCCTTCGGCCTCGCTCCGGTGTGATGGGAGACTCGCAAGGTGCCGTCGTTCGGCCTTCGGCCTCACTCCGCCACCTTGCTCGTAAGTTTGTATGGGAGCTATTAAAAAAAAAAAGAAATTCAAAAAAAAAAATTCAGAAATGAATTCAGCGACCCCAAAAACGCCCAGAGCCAAAATTTCATCCCCCTCGGACCATTTTGAAATTTGATCCCCGACTTGAACCCCCAGGGGATCAATCAGACCATTTTAGGTTGGTAGCGCTTACGATTCCCTATGACATTTGGTCGAACACTAATTAAAAAAAGTTTACCGTTCCGAAGTTATTAACGGTCAAACTTTGTATGGGATCGATGTTTTTTTGTTTGTGACCCCAATTTTTTTTTTATTTTTTGGGAGGGACTCATGGTTCTCTACAACATTTGTTCAAAAAGGGGGGGTCCAAGTGTTATAGTTTAGCCAGGACGTTGGGGTACTCCAGGGTCTGTTCCACTTTTGCAACTTTTCGGATTTTTCCCTAGGTCACATAACCCTCCTCTATACAGTCGCTCCACTCCTCACCCCCCCACAAAACTCCTTCTGGGAGAACAATTATGTCAATGAGTGAGTGAGTCAGTCAGTGGTAGTTCAGCTTTATATAATATAGACTAGTATTTGCGTGGCTGCGCGGGCCGCATGCGGCCCGCGTTTATATCCTTTTACCTATAGGAATAGGTCAAGCATTTTAAATGCAGTTAAATTCTTTAAAACTTTGAAATTGATTAAGAAGGTAGGTAGATATCTCCAATTCAGTCTGGAGTTGGGTGGGTATTGAAATTCAAAAATTTTAAATTTAGATTTTGTGAGAGAAATTCAAATTCAGTTCAAAATTGGTGGTTAAATTTAATTCAGTTTAAAATAAAGACAAACTTTCAAGTCCAGTCGAAAAGTGGGTAAAACTTACCAAAGAAATATTTTTTGTATGTAATTGTATGTTGCATTGTATGATCGTCAGCAGGGCAATGAAGCTCGGCCTGCGGCCTCGCTTCAGCACCCACGATAACCGAACAGTATATAACTTGTATGATTTATTGTCGGGCACTGAAGTTCGGCCTCCGGCCTCACTTCAATGCCCTCCGGACTCGCAAAGTGCCATAGCTCGGCCTTCGGCCTCACTATGACACCTTGCTCGTCAAACATTAGCTCGGCCTACGGCCTCGCTTTAGTGACTTAGGAACTCGCAAGGTGTCATAGCTCGGCCTCCGGCCTCACTATGACACCTTGCTCGTCAAACGTTAGCTCGGCCTACGGCCTCGCTTTAGTGACTTAGGAACTCGCATGGTGCCGTCGTTCGGCCTTCGGCCTCACTCCGACACCTTGCTCGTAAATATGTGTGAGAGGTTTAAAAAAAATAAGAAATTCCAAAAACTTTCATCAGAAATGAAATCAGAGTCCTTGAAAACCCCCAGATCTTAAATTTCATCGCAATCGGACCAATATAAAATTTGATCCCTTCTTTGAATCCTCAGGGATCATAATGAATAACCTCGTATAAGTATGTAGTATACGAATAAGTATGTAGAGACTCGCAAGGTGTCGTCGCTCGGCCTCCGGCCTCGCTCCGACACCTTGCTCGTTTGAACCCCACTTTGAACCCTTCAGAAAAAATCTCAAGAACCGTCGCTCGGCCTTCGGCCTCGCTCCGGTGCGATGGGGGACTCGCAAGGTGCCGTCGTTCGGCCTTCGGCCTCACTCCGCCACCTTGCTCGTAAGTTTGTATGGGAGCTATTAAAAAAAAAAAGAAATTCCAAAAATTTTTTTCAGAAATGAATTCAGCGACCCCAAAAACCCCCAGAGCCAAAATTTCATCCCCATCGGACCATTTTGAAATTTGATCCCCGACTTGAACCCCCAGGGGATCAATGAGACCATTTTAGGTTGGTAGCGCTTACGATCCCCTATGACATTTGGTCGAACACTAATTAAAAAAAGTTTACCGTTCCGAAGTTATTGAGGGTCAAACTTTGTATGGGATCGATGTTTTTTTGTTTGAGACCCCAATTTTTTTTTTATTTTTTGGGAGGGACTCATGGTTCCCTACAACTTTTGTTCAAAAAGGGGGGTTCCAAGTGTTATAGTTTAGCCAGGACGTTGGGGTACTCCAGGGTCTGTTCCACTTTTGCAACTTTTCGGATTTTTCCCTAGGTCCCCTAACCCTCCTCTATACAATCGCTCCACTCTTCAACACCCCACAAAACTCCTTCTGGGAGAACAATTCTGTCAATGAGTCAATGGTAGTTCAGCTTTATATAATATAGACTAGTATTTGCGTGGCTGCGCGGGCCGCATGCGGCCCGCGTTTATATCCTTTAACCTGTTGGGGTAGGACAGTGCATTTAATTTGCAGTTTTATTCTTTAAAACTTTGAAATTGATTAAGAAGGTAGGTAGATATCTCCAATTCAGTCTGGAGTTGGGTGGTGATTGAAATTCAAAAATTTTAAATTTGGATTCTGTGAGAGAAATTTAAATTCAGTTCAAAATTGGTAGATAAATTTAGTTCAGTTGAAAAAATAAGTCAAACTTTCAAGTCCAGTCGAAAAGTGGGTAAAACTTACCAAAGAAATATTTTTTGTATGAAATTGTATGTTGCATTGTATGATCGTCAACAGGGCAATGAAGCTCGGCCTACGGCCTCGCTTCAGCACCCACGATATCCGAACAGTATATAACTTTTGTATGATTTATTGTCGGGCACTGAAGTTCGGCCTCCGGCCTCACTTCAATGCCCTCCGAACTCGCAAAGTGCCATAGCTCGGCCTTCGGCCTCACTATGACACCTTGCTCGTCAAACGTTAGCTCGGCCTACGGCCTCGCTTTAGTTACTTGAGAACTCGCAAGGTGCCGTCGCTCGGCCTTCGGCCTCACTCCGACATCTTGATCGTAATTATGTATGAGAGATTAAAAAAAAAAAAAGAAATTCTAATAACTTTCATCAGAAATGAAATCAGAGTCCTTAAAAACCCCCAGATCTTAAATTTCATCGCAATCGCACCAATATAAAATTTGATCCCTTCTTTGAATCCTCAGGGATCATAATGAATAACCGTCGCTCGGCCTACGGCCTCACTCCGGTATGAAGAGACTCGCAAGGTGTCGTCGCTCGGCCTCCGGCCTCGCTCCGACACCTTGCTCGTTTGAACCCCACTTTGAACCCTTTCGAAATCATCAATGAATTCGTCGCTCGGCCTTCGGCCTCGCTCCGGTGTGATGGGAGACTCGCAAGGTGCCGTCGCTCGGCCTCCGGCCTCGCTCCGACACCTTGCTCGTTTGAACCCCACTTTGAACCCTTCAGAAAAAATCTCAAGAACCGTCGCTCGGCCTTCGGCCTCGCTCCGGTGCGATGGGGGACTCGCAAGGTGCCGTCGTTCGGCCTTCGGCCTCACTCCGCCACCTTGCTCGTAAGTTTGTATGGGAGCTATTAAAAAAAAAAAGAAATTCCAAAAATTTTTTTCAGAAATGAATTCAGCGACCCCAAAAACCCCCAGAGCCAAAATTTCATCCCCATCGGACCATTTTGAAATTTGATCCCCGACTTGAACCCCCAGGGGATCAATGAGACCATTTTAGGTTGGTAGCGCTTACGATCCCCTATGACATTTGGTCGAACACTAATTAAAAAAAGTTTACCGTTCCGAAGTTATTGAGGGTCAAACTTTGTATGGGATCGATGTTTTTTTGTTTGAGACCCCAATTTTTTTTTTATTTTTTGGGAGGGACTCATGGTTCCCTACAACTTTTGTTCAAAAAGGGGGGTTCCAAGTGTTATAGTTTAGCCAGGACGTTGGGGTACTCCAGGGTCTGTTCCACTTTTGCAACTTTTCGGATTTTTCCCTAGGTCCCCTAACCCTCCTCTATACAATCGCTCCACTCTTCAACACCCCACAAAACTCCTTCTGGGAGAACAATTCTGTCAATGAGTCAATGGTAGTTCAGCTTTATATAATATAGACTAGTATTTGCGTGGCTGCGCGGGCCGCATGCGGCCCGCGTTTATATCCTTTAACCTGTTCGGGTAGGACAGTGCATTGGTGTTGCAGTTTTATTCTTTAAAACTTTGAAATTGATTAAGAAGGTAGGTAGATATATCCAATTCAGTCTGGAGTTGGGTGGTGATTGAAATTCAAAAATTTTAAATTTGGATTCTGTGAGAGAAATTTAAATTCAGTTCGGAGTAGGTAGATAAATTTAGTTCAGTTGAAAAAATAAGTCAAACTTTCAAGTCCAGTCGAAAAGTGGGTAAAACTTACCAAAGAAATATTTTTTGTATGAAATTGTATGTTGCATTGTATGATTGTCAACAGGGCAATGAAGCTCGGCCTGCGGCCTCGCTTCAGCACCCACGATAACCGAACAGTATATAACTTTTGTATGATTTATTGTCGGGCACTGAAGTTCGGCCTCCGGCCTCACTTCACTCAGGACTCGCAAAGTGCCATAGCTCGGCCTTCGGCCTCACTATGACACCTTGCTCGTCTACCGTTAGCTCGGCCTACGGCCTCGCTTTAGTTACTTGAGTACTCGCAAGGTGTCATAGTGAGGCCGGAGGCCGAGCTATGACACCTTGCTCATCAAACGTTAGCTCGGCCTGCGGCCTCGCTTTAGTGACTTAGGAACTCGCATGGTGCCGTCGTTCGGCCTTCGGCCTCACTCCGACACCTTGCTCGTAAATATGTATTAGAGGTTTAAAAAAAAAAAGAAATTCCAAAAACTTTCATCAGAAATGAAATCAGAGTCCTTGAAAACCCCCAGATCTTAAATTTCATCGCAATCGCACCAATATAAAATTTGATCCCTTCTTTGAATCCTCAGGGATCATAATGAATAACCGTCGCTCGGCCTACGGCCTCGCTCCGGTATGATGAGACTCGCAAGGTGTCGTCGCTCGGCCTCCGGCCTCGCTCCGACACCTTGCTCGTTTGAACCCCACTTTGAACCCTTCAGAAAAAATCTCAAGAACCGTCGCTCGGCCTTCGGCCTCGCTCCGGTGCGAAGGGGAGACTCGCAAGGTGCCGTCGTTCGGCCTTCGGCCTCACTCCGCCACCTTGCTCGTAAGTTTGTATGGGAGCTATTAAAAAAAAAAAGAAATTCCAAAAACTTTTTTCAGAAATGAATTCAGCGACCCCAAAAACCCCCGGAGCAAAAATTTCATCCCGCTCGGACCATTTTGAAATTTGATCCCCGACTTGAACCCCCAGGGGATCAATCAGACCATTTTAGGTTGGTAGCGCTTACGATTCCCTATGACATTTGGTCGAACACTAATTAAAAAAAGATTACCGTTCCGAAGTTATTAACGGTCAAACTTTGTATGGGATCGATGTTTTTTTGTTTGTGACCCCAATTTTTTTTTTATTTTTTGGGAGGGACTCATGGTTCCCTACAACTTTTGTTCAAAAAGGGGGGTTCCAAGTGTTTTAGTTTAGCCAGGACGCTGGGGTACTCTAGGGTCTGTTCCACTTTTGCAACTTTTTGGATTTTTCCCTAGGTCCCATACCCCTCCTCTATACAGTCGCTTCACTCTTTACCCCCCCACAAAACTCCTTCTGGGAGAACAATTCTGTCAATGAGTCAATGGTAGTTCAGCTTTATATAATATAGACTAGTATTTGCGTGGCTGCGCGGGCCGCATGCGGCCCGCGTTTATATCCTTTAACCTGTTGGGGTAGGACAGTGCATTTAATTTGCAGTTTTATTCTTTAAAACTTTGAAATTGATTAAGAAGGTAGGTAGATATCTCCAATTCAGTCTGGAGTTGGGTGGTGATTGAAATTCAAAAATTTTAAATTTGGATTCTGTGAGAGAAATTTAAATTCAGTTCAAAATTGGTAGATAAATTTAGTTCAGTTGAAAAAATAAGTCAAACTTTCAAGTCCAGTCGAAAAGTGGGTAAAACTTACCAAAGAAATATTTTTTGTATGAAATTGTATGTTGCATTGTATGATCGTCAACAGGGCAATGAAGCTCGGCCTACGGCCTCGCTTCAGCACCCACGATATCCGAACAGTATATAACTTTTGTATGATTTATTGTCGGGCACTGAAGTTCGGCCTCCGGCCTCACTTCAATGCCCTCCGAACTCGCAAAGTGCCATAGCTCGGCCTTCGGCCTCACTATGACACCTTGCTCGTCAAACGTTAGCTCGGCCTACGGCCTCGCTTTAGTTACTTGAGAACTCGCAAGGTGCCGTCGCTCGGCCTTCGGCCTCACTCCGACATCTTGATCGTAATTATGTATGAGAGATTAAAAAAAAAAAAAGAAATTCTAATAACTTTCATCAGAAATGAAATCAGAGTCCTTAAAAACCCCCAGATCTTAAATTTCATCGCAATCGCACCAATATAAAATTTGATCCCTTCTTTGAATCCTCAGGGATCATAATGAATAACCGTCGCTCGGCCTACGGCCTCACTCCGGTATGAAGAGACTCGCAAGGTGTCGTCGCTCGGCCTCCGGCCTCGCTCCGACACCTTGCTCGTTTGAACCCCACTTTGAACCCTTTCGAAATCATCAATGAATTCGTCGCTCGGCCTTCGGCCTCGCTCCGGTGTGATGGGAGACTCGCAAGGTGCCGTCGCTCGGCCTCCGGCCTCGCTCCGACACCTTGCTCGTTTGAACCCCACTTTGAACCCTTCAGAAAAAATCTCAAGAACCGTCGCTCGGCCTTCGGCCTCGCTCCGGTGCGAAGGGGAGACTCGCAAGGTGCCGTCGTTCGGCCTTCGGCCTCACTCCGCCACCTTGCTCGTAAGTTTGTATGGGAGCTATTAAAAAAAAAAAGAAATTACAAAAACTTTTTTCAGAAATGAATTCAGCGACCCTAAAAACCCCCGGAGCCAAAATTTCGTCCCGCTTGGACCATTTTGAAATTTGATCCCCGACTTGAACCCCCAGGGGATCAATCAGACCATTTTAGGTTGGTAGCGCTTATGATTCCCTATGACATTTGGTCGAACACTAATTAAAAAAAGTTTACCGTTCCGATGTTATTAAGGGTCAAACTTTGTATCGGATCGATGTTTTTTTGTTTGTGACCCCAATTTTTTTTTAATTTTTTGGGAGGAGCTCATAGTTCCCAACAACTTTTGTTCAAAAAGGGGGGTTCCAAGTGTTATAGTTTAGCCAGGACGTTGGGGTACTCCAGGGTCTGTTCCACTTTTGCAACTTTTCGGATTTTTCCCTAGGTCCCCTAACCCTCCTCTATACAATCGCTTCACTCGCCGACCCCCCACAAAACTCCTTCTGGGAGAACAATTCTGTCAATGAGTCAATGGTAGTTCAGCTTTATATAATATAGACTAGTATTTGCGTGGCTGCGCGGGCCGCATGCGGCCCGCGTTTATATCCTTTTACCTATAGGAATAGGTCAAGCATTTTAAATGCAGTTAAATTCTTTAAAACTTTGAAATTGATTAAGAAGGTAGGTAGATATCTCCAATTCAGTCTGGAGTTGGGTGGGTATTGAAATTCAAAAATTTTAAATTTAGATTTTGTGAGAGAAATTCAAATTCAGTTCAAAATTGGTGGTTAAATTTAATTCAGTTTAAAATAAAGACAAACTTTCAAGTCCAGTCGAAAAGTGGGTAAAACTTACCAAAGAAATATTTTTTGTATGTAATTGTATGTTGCATTGTATGATCGTCAGCAGGGCAATGAAGCTCGGCCTGCGGCCTCGCTTCAGCACCCACGATAACCGAACAGTATATAACTTGTATGATTTATTGTCGGGCACTGAAGTTCGGCCTCCGGCCTCACTTCAATGCCCTCCGGACTCGCAAAGTGCCATAGCTCGGCCTTCGGCCTCACTATGACACCTTGCTCGTCAAACATTAGCTCGGCCTACGGCCTCGCTTTAGTGACTTAGGAACTCGCAAGGTGTCATAGCTCGGCCTCCGGCCTCACTATGACACCTTGCTCGTCAAACGTTAGCTCGGCCTACGGCCTCGCTTTAGTGACTTAGGAACTCGCATGGTGCCGTCGTTCGGCCTTCGGCCTCACTCCGACACCTTGCTCGTAAATATGTGTGAGAGGTTTAAAAAAAATAAGAAATTCCAAAAACTTTCATCAGAAATGAAATCAGAGTCCTTGAAAACCCCCAGATCTTAAATTTCATCGCAATCGGACCAATATAAAATTTGATCCCTTCTTTGAATCCTCAGGGATCATAATGAATAACCTCGTATAAGTATGTAGTATACGAATAAGTATGTAGAGACTCGCAAGGTGTCGTCGCTCGGCCTCCGGCCTCGCTCCGACACCTTGCTCGTTTGAACCCCACTTTGAACCCTTCAGAAAAAATCTCAAGAACCGTCGCTCGGCCTTCGGCCTCGCTCCGGTGCGATGGGGGACTCGCAAGGTGCCGTCGTTCGGCCTTCGGCCTCACTCCGCCACCTTGCTCGTAAGTTTGTATGGGAGCTATTAAAAAAAAAAAGAAATTCCAAAAATTTTTTTCAGAAATGAATTCAGCGACCCCAAAAACCCCCAGAGCCAAAATTTCATCCCCATCGGACCATTTTGAAATTTGATCCCCGACTTGAACCCCCAGGGGATCAATGAGACCATTTTAGGTTGGTAGCGCTTACGATCCCCTATGACATTTGGTCGAACACTAATTAAAAAAAGTTTACCGTTCCGAAGTTATTGAGGGTCAAACTTTGTATGGGATCGATGTTTTTTTGTTTGAGACCCCAATTTTTTTTTTATTTTTTGGGAGGGACTCATGGTTCCCTACAACTTTTGTTCAAAAAGGGGGGTTCCAAGTGTTATAGTTTAGCCAGGACGTTGGGGTACTCCAGGGTCTGTTCCACTTTTGCAACTTTTCGGATTTTTCCCTAGGTCCCCTAACCCTCCTCTATACAATCGCTCCACTCTTCAACACCCCACAAAACTCCTTCTGGGAGAACAATTCTGTCAATGAGTCAATGGTAGTTCAGCTTTATATAATATAGACTAGTATTTGCGTGGCTGCGCGGGCCGCATGCGGCCCGCGTTTATATCCTTTAACCTGTTGGGGTAGGACAGTGCATTTAATTTGCAGTTTTATTCTTTAAAACTTTGAAATTGATTAAGAAGGTAGGTAGATATCTCCAATTCAGTCTGGAGTTGGGTGGTGATTGAAATTCAAAAATTTTAAATTTGGATTCTGTGAGAGAAATTTAAATTCAGTTCAAAATTGGTAGATAAATTTAGTTCAGTTGAAAAAATAAGTCAAACTTTCAAGTCCAGTCGAAAAGTGGGTAAAACTTACCAAAGAAATATTTTTTGTATGAAATTGTATGTTGCATTGTATGATCGTCAACAGGGCAATGAAGCTCGGCCTACGGCCTCGCTTCAGCACCCACGATATCCGAACAGTATATAACTTTTGTATGATTTATTGTCGGGCACTGAAGTTCGGCCTCCGGCCTCACTTCAATGCCCTCCGAACTCGCAAAGTGCCATAGCTCGGCCTTCGGCCTCACTATGACACCTTGCTCGTCAAACGTTAGCTCGGCCTACGGCCTCGCTTTAGTTACTTGAGAACTCGCAAGGTGCCGTCGCTCGGCCTTCGGCCTCACTCCGACATCTTGATCGTAATTATGTATGAGAGATTAAAAAAAAAAAAAGAAATTCTAATAACTTTCATCAGAAATGAAATCAGAGTCCTTAAAAACCCCCAGATCTTAAATTTCATCGCAATCGCACCAATATAAAATTTGATCCCTTCTTTGAATCCTCAGGGATCATAATGAATAACCGTCGCTCGGCCTACGGCCTCACTCCGGTATGAAGAGACTCGCAAGGTGTCGTCGCTCGGCCTCCGGCCTCGCTCCGACACCTTGCTCGTTTGAACCCCACTTTGAACCCTTTCGAAATCATCAATGAATTCGTCGCTCGGCCTTCGGCCTCGCTCCGGTGTGATGGGAGACTCGCAAGGTGCCGTCGCTCGGCCTCCGGCCTCGCTCCGACACCTTGCTCGTTTGAACCCCACTTTGAACCCTTCAGAAAAAATCTCAAGAACCGTCGCTCGGCCTTCGGCCTCGCTCCGGTGCGATGGGGGACTCGCAAGGTGCCGTCGTTCGGCCTTCGGCCTCACTCCGCCACCTTGCTCGTAAGTTTGTATGGGAGCTATTAAAAAAAAAAAGAAATTCCAAAAATTTTTTTCAGAAATGAATTCAGCGACCCCAAAAACCCCCAGAGCCAAAATTTCATCCCCATCGGACCATTTTGAAATTTGATCCCCGACTTGAACCCCCAGGGGATCAATGAGACCATTTTAGGTTGGTAGCGCTTACGATCCCCTATGACATTTGGTCGAACACTAATTAAAAAAAGTTTACCGTTCCGAAGTTATTGAGGGTCAAACTTTGTATGGGATCGATGTTTTTTTGTTTGAGACCCCAATTTTTTTTTTATTTTTTGGGAGGGACTCATGGTTCCCTACAACTTTTGTTCAAAAAGGGGGGTTCCAAGTGTTATAGTTTAGCCAGGACGTTGGGGTACTCCAGGGTCTGTTCCACTTTTGCAACTTTTCGGATTTTTCCCTAGGTCCCCTAACCCTCCTCTATACAATCGCTCCACTCTTCAACACCCCACAAAACTCCTTCTGGGAGAACAATTCTGTCAATGAGTCAATGGTAGTTCAGCTTTATATAATATAGACTAGTATTTGCGTGGCTGCGCGGGCCGCATGCGGCCCGCGTTTATATCCTTTTACCTATAGGGTTGGGACAAACATTTACATTGCAGTTTTATTCTTTAAAACTTTGAAATTGATTGAGAAATGTTGTAGATTTCTCCAATTCAGTCTGGAGTTGGGTGGAGATTGAAATTCAAAAATTTTATATTTGGATTTTGTGAGAGAAATTTAAATTCAGTTCAAATTAGGTAAAAATATTTAATTCAGTCGAAAAAAAAAGTCAAACATTCAAGTCCAGTCGAAAAGTGGGTAAAACTTACCAAAGAAATATTTTTTGTATGAAATTGTATGTTGCATTGTATGATCGTCAACAGGGCAATGAAGCTCGGCCCTTTTGCATGATTTATTGTCGGGCACTGAAGTTCGGCCTCCGGCCTCACTTCAATGCCCTCCGGACTCGCAAAGTGCCATAGCTCGGCCTTCGGCCTCACTATGACACCTTGCTCGTCAAACGTTAGCTCGGCCTACGGCCTCGCTTTAGTTACTTGAAAACTCGCAAGGTGTCATAGCTCGGCCTCCGGCCTCGCTTTAGTTACTTGAGAACTCGCATGGTGCCGTCGTTCGGCCTTCGGCCTCACTCCGACACCTTGCTCGTAAATATGTATGAGAGGTTTAAAAAAAAAAAGAAATTCCAAAAACTTTCATCAGAAATGAAATCAGAGTCCTTGAAAACCCCCAGATCTTAAATTTCATCGCAATCGCACCAACATAAAATTTGATCCCTTCTTTGAATCCTCAGGGATCATAATGAATAACCGTCGCTCGGCCTACGGCCTCGCTCCGGTATGAAGAGACTCGCAAGGTGTCATCGCTCGGCCTCCGGCCTCGCTCCGACACCTTGCTCGTTTGAATCCCACTTTGAACCCTTCAGAAAAAATCTCAAGAACCGTCGCTCGGCCTTCGGCCTCGCTCCGGTGCGAAGGGGAGACTCGCAAGGTGCCGTCGTTCGGCCTTCAGCCTCACTCCGCCACCTTGCTCGTAAGTTTGTATGGGAGCTATTTAAAAAAAAAAGAAATTCCAAAATTTTTTTTCAGAAATGAATTCAGCGACCCCGAAAACCCCCGGAGCCAAAATTTCATTCCCCTCGGACCATTTTGAAATTTGATCCCCGACTTGAACCCCCAGGGGATCAATCAGACCATTTTTGGTTGGTAGCGCTTACCATCCTCTATGACATTTGGTCGAACACTAATTAAAAAAAGTTTAATGCTCTGAAGTTATTAAGGGTCAAACTTTGTATCGGATCGATGTTTTTTTGTTTGTGACCCCAATTTTTTTTTAAATTTTTTGGAGGCACTCATGGTTCCCAACAATTTTTGTTCGAAAAGAGGGCTTCCAAGTGTTATAGTTTAGCCAGGACGTTGGGGTACTCCAGGGTCTGTTCCACTTTTGCAACTTTTCGGATTTTTCCCTAGGTCCCATAACCCTCCTCTATACAGTCGCTCCACTCCTCACCCCCCCACAAAACTCCTTCTGGGAGAACAATTCTGTCAATGAGTCAGTGAGTGGTAGTTTAGCTTTATATAATATAGACTAGTATTTGCGTGGCTGCGCGGGCCGCATGCGGCCCGCGTTTATATCCTTTAACCTGTTGGGGTAGGACAGTGCATTGGTGATGCAGTTTTATTCTTTAAAACTTTGAAATTGATTAAGAAGGTAGGTAGATATCTCCAATTCAGTCTGGAGTTGGGTGGAGATAGAAATTCAAAAATTTTAAATTTGGATTCTGTGAGAGAAATTTTAATTCAGTTCAAAATAGGTAGATAAATTTAGTTCAGTTGAAAAAATAAGTCAAACTTTCAAGTCCAGTCGAAGAGTGTGTAAAACTTACCAAAGAAATATTTTTTGTATGAAATTGTATGTTGCATTGTATGATCGTCAACAGGGCAGTGAAGCTCGGCCTGCGGCCTCGCTTCAGCACCCACGATAACCGAACAGTATATATTTTTTGTATGATTTATTGTCGGGCACTGAAGTTCGGCCTCCGGCCTCACTTCAATGCCCTCCGGACTCGCAAAGTGCCATAGCTCGGCCTTCGGCCTCACTATGACACCTTGCTCGTCAAACATTAGCTCGGCCTACGGCCTCGCTTAAGTTACTTGAGTACTCGCAAGGTATCATAGCTCGGCCTCCGGCCTCGCTATGACACCTTGCTCGTCAAACGTTAGCTCGGCCTGCGGCCTCGCTTTAATGACTTTACCTTGCTCGTAAATATGTATGAGAGATTTAAAAAAAAAAAGGAATTCCAAAAACTTTCATCAGAAATGAAATCAGAGTCCTTGAAAACCCCCAGATCTTAAATTTCATCGCAATCGGACCAATATAAAATTTGATCCCTTTTTTGAATCCTCAGGGGTCATATGGAATAACCGTCGCTCGGCCTACGGCCTCGCTCCGGTATGAAGAGACTCGCAAGGTGCCGTCGCTCGGCCTCCGGCCTCGCTCCGACACCTTGCTCGTTTGAACCCCACTTTGAACCCTTCAGAAAAAATCTCAAGAACCGTCGCTCGGCCTTTGGCCTCGCTCCGGTGCGAAGGGGAGACTCGCAAGGTGCCGTCGTTCGGCCTTCGGCCTCACTCCGCCACCTTGCTCGTAAGTTTGTATGGGAGCTATTAAAAAAAAAAAGAAATTCCAAAATTTTTTTTCAGAACTAAATTCAGCGACCCCAAAAACCCCCAGAGCCAAAATTTCATCCCGCTCGGACCATTTTGAAATTTGATCCCCGACTTGAACCCCCAGGGGATCAATCAGACCATTTTAGGTTGGTAGCGCTTACGATTCCCTATGACATTTGGTCGAACACTAATTAAAAAAAGTTTACCGTTCCGAAGTTATTAACGGTCAAACTTTGTATGGGATCGCCGTTTTTTTGTCTGTGACACCCATTTTTTTTTAATTTTTTGAGAGGGACTCATGGTCCTTAACAACCTTTGTTCGAACCCCACCCCTCTAAACCCTACCATTTTTGCAGGACGTTGGGGTACTCCAGGGTCTGTTCCACTTTTGCAACTTTTCGGATTTTTCCCTAGGTCCCATAACGCTCCTCTATCCAGCTGTTCCACTGTTCACCCCCCGACAAAACTCCTTCTGGGAGAACAATTATGTCAATCAGTGAGTCAGTCAATGGTAGTTCAGCTTTATATAATATAGACTAGTATTTGCGTGGCTGCGCGGGCCGCATGCGGCCCGCGTTTATATCCTTTAACCTATAGGGTTGGGACAAACATTCACACTGCAGTTATTTTCTTTAAAACTTTGAAATTGATTAAGAAGGTAGGTAGATATCTCCAATTCAGTCTGGAGTTGTGTGTAGATAGAAATTCAAAAATTTTAAATATGGATTCTGTGAGAGAAATTTAAATTCAGTTCAAAATAGGTAGATAAATTTAGTTCAATTGAAAAAATAAGTCAAACTTTCAAGTCCAGTCGAAAAGTGGGTAAAACTTACCAAAGAAATATTTTTTGTATGAAAGTATGAAAACCATACATCATTGTACGGTAGGCAAAAGGCACTGAAGCTCGGCCTGCGGCCTCGCTTCATCACCTACGATAATCATACAGGATTTAATTTTTGTTTGATTTACAGTCGGGCACTGAAGTTCGGCCTGCGGCCTCACTTCAATGCCCTCCGGACTCGCAAGGTGTCATAGCTCGGCCTCCGGCCTCACTATGACACCTTGCTCGTCAAACGTTAGCTCGGCCTACGGCCTCGCTTTAGTGACTTAGGAAATCGCATGGTGCCGTCGTTCGGCCTTCAGCCTCACTCCGACACCTTGCTCGTAAATATGTATGAGAGGTTTAAAAAAAAAAAAGAAATTCCAAAAACTTTCATCAGAAATGAAATCAGAGTCCTTGAAAACCCCCAGATCTTAAATTTCATCGCAATCGCACCGATATAAAATTTGATCCCTTCATTGAATCCTCAGGGATCATTATAAATAACCGTCGCTCGGCCTACGGCCTCGCTCCGGTATGAAGAGACTCGCAAGGTGTCGTCGCTCGGCCTCCGGCCTCGCTCCGACACCTTGCTCGTTTGAACCCCACTTTGAACCCTTCAGAAAAAATCTCAAGAACCGTCGCTCGGATTTCGGCCTCGCTCCTGTGTGAAGGGGAGACTCGCAAGGTGCCGTCGTTCGGCCTTCGGCCTCACTCCGCCACCTTGCTCGTAAGTTTGTATGGGAGCTATTAAAAAAAAAAAGAAATTCCAAAATTTTTTTTCAGAACTGAATTCAGCGACCCCAAAAACCCCCGGAGCCAAAATTTCGTCCCCCTCGGACCATTTTGAAATTTGATCCCCGACTTGAACCCCCAGGGGATCAATCAGACCTTCTTAGCTTGGTAGCGCTTACCATTCCCTATGACATTTGCTCGAACACTAATTAAAAAAAGTTTACCGTTCCGAAGTTATTGAGGGTCAAACTTTGTATGGGATCGACGTTTTTTTGTCTGTGACACCCATTTTTTTTTAATTTTTTGGGAGCGACTTATGGTCCCTAACAACCTTTGTTCGAACCCCACCCCCCTTAACCCTACCATTTTTGCAGGACGTTGGGGTACTCCAGGGTCTGTTCCACTTTTGCAACTTTTCGGATTTTTCCCTAGGTCACATAACGCTCCCCTATACAGTCGCACCACTCGCCAACCCCCCACAAAACTCCTTCTGGGAGAACAATTATGTCAATGAGTCAGTCAGTCAATGGTAGTTCAGCTTTATATAATATAGACTAGTATTTGCGTGGCTGCGCGGGCCGCATGCGGCCCGCGTTTATATCCTTTACCCTATTGGGTGGGGCAGATATTTGTTTTGCAGTTGGCTTCTTTAAAACTTTGAAATTGATTAAGAAGGTAGGTAGATATCTCCAATTCAGTCTGGAGTTGGGTAGAGATTGAAATTCAAAAATTTTAAATTTAGATTCTGTGAGACAAATATAAATTCAGTTCAAAATGGGTGGAAATATTTAATTAAGTCGAAAAAAAAGTCAAACTTTCATGTCCAGTTGAAAAGTGGGTAAAACTTACCAAAGTTATATTTTTTGCATGAAAGTATGAAAACCAGACATCATTGTAGGGTCGGCAACGGGCACTGAAGCTCGAACTGCGGCCTCGCTTCAGCAACCACGATAATCATACAGTATTTAATTTTTGTTTGATTTACTGTCGGGCACTGAAGTTCGGCCTGCGGCCTCACTTCAATGCCCTCCGGACTCGCAAAATGCCATAGCTCGGCCTTCGGCCTCACTATGACACCTTGCTCGTCAACAATTAGCTCGGCCTACGGCCTCGCTTCAGTTACTTAAGCACCTTGCTCGTCAATGATGAGCTCGGCCTACGGCCTCGCTTTAGTTACTTGAGAACTCGCAAGGCGTCATAGCTCGGCCTACGGCCTCACTATGACACCTTGCTTGTCAAACGTTAGCTCGGCCTACGGCCTCGCTTTAGTTAATTGAGAAATCGCAAGGTGTCATAGCTCGGCCTTCGGCCTCACTATGACACCTTGCTCGTCAAACATTAGCTCAGCCTACGGCCTCGCTTAAGTGACTTGGGAACTCGCAAGGTGCCGTCGCTCGGCCTTCGGCCTCGCTCCGACACCTTGCTCGTAAATGTGTATGAGAGGTTTAAAAAAAAAAAGAAATTCCAAAAACTTTTATCAGAAATGAAATCAGAGTCCTTGAAAACCCCCAGATCTTAAATTTCATCGCAATTGCACCAATATTAAATTTGATCCCTTCTTTGAATCCTCAGGGATCATAATGAATGACCGTCGCTCGGCCTACGGCCTCGCTCCGGTATGTAGAGACTCGCAAGGTGTCGTCGCTCGGCCTCCGGCCTCGCTCCGACACCTTGCTCGTTTGAACCCCACTTTGAACCCTTCAGAAAAAATCTCAAGAACCGTCGCTCGGCCTTCGGCCTCGCTCCGGTGCGAAGGGGAGACTCGCAAGGTGCCGTCGTTCGGCCTTCGGCCTCACTCCGCCACCTTGCTCGTAAGTTTGTATGGGAGCTATTAAAAAAAAAAGAAATTCCAAAAACTTTTTTCAGAAATGAATTCAGCGACCCCAAAAACTCCCAGAGCCAAAATTTCATCTCCCTCGGACCATTTTGAAATTTGATCCCCGACTTGAACCCCCAGGGGATCAATCAGACCACTTTAGGTTGGTAGCGCTTACGATCCTCTATGACATTTGGTCGAACACTAATTAAAAAAAGTTTACCGTTCCGAAGTTATTTAGGGTCAAACTTTGTATGGGATCGCCGTATTTTTGTCTGTGACACGTATTTTTTTTTTATTTTTTGGGAGGGGCTCATGGTCCCTAACAACCTTTGTTCGAACCCCACCCCCCTAAACCCTACCATTTTTGCAGGACGTTGGGGTACTCCAGGGTTTGTTCCACTTTTGCAACTTTTCGGATTTTTCCCTAGGTCACATAACGCTCCCCTATCCAGGTGTACCACTCTTCACCCCCCCACAAAACTCCTTCTGGGAGAACAATTATGTCAATCAGTGAGTCAGTCAATGGTAGTTCAGCTTTATATAATATAGACTAGTATTTGCGTGGCTGCGCGGGCCGCATGCGGCCCGCGTTTATATCCTTTTACCTATAGGGTTGGGACAAACATTCACATTGCAGTTTTATTCTTTAAAACTTTGAAATTGATTAAGAAGGTAGGTAGATATCTCCAATTCAGTCTGGAGTTGGGTGGAGATAGAAATTCAAAAATTTTAAATTTGGATTCTGTGAGAGAAATTTAAATTCAGTTCAAAATAGATAGATAAATTTAGTTCAGTTGAAAAAATAAGTCAAACTTTCAAGTCCAGTCGAAAAGTGGGTAAAACTTACCAAAGAAATATTTTTTGTATGAAAGTATGAAAACCATACATCATTGTACGGTAGGCAAAGGGCACTGAAGCTCGGCCTGCGGCCTCGCTTCAGCACCTACGTTAATCATGCAGTACTTAATTTTTGTTTGATTTACTGTCGGGCACTGAAGTTCGGCCTGCGGCCTCACTTCAATGCCCTCCGGACTCGCTTTAGTTACTTGAGAACTCGCAAGGTGTCATAGCTCGGCCTACGGCCTCACTATGACACCTTGCTCGTCAAACGTTAGCTCGGCCTACGGCCTCGCTTTAGTTACTTGAGAACTCGCAAGGTGTCATAGCTCGGCCTCCGGCCTCGCTATGACACCTTGCTCGTCAAACGTTAGCTCGGCCTACGGCCTCGCTTAAGTTACTTGAGTACTCGCAAGGAGTCATAACTCGGCCTCCGGCCTCGCTATGACAACTTGCTCGTCAAACGTTAGCTCGGCCTACGGCCTCGCTTAAGTTACTTGAGTACTCGCAAAGAGTCATAGCTCGGCCTCCGGCCTCGCTATGACACCTTGTTCGTCAAACTTTAGCTCGGCCTACGGCCTCGCTTTAGTGACTTAGGAACTCGCAAGGTGCCGTCGTTCGGCCTTCGGCCTCACTCCGACACCTTGCTCGTAAATATGTATGAGAGGTTTAAAAAAAAAAGAAATTCCAAAAACTTTCATCAGAAATGAAATCAGAGTCCTTGAAAACCCCCAGATCTTAAATTTCATCGCAATCGGACCAATATAAAATTTGATCCCTTCTTTGAATCCTCAGGGATCATAATGAATAACCGTCGCTCGGCCTACGGCCTCGCTCCGGTATGATAAGACTCGCAAGGTGCCGTCGCTCGGCCTCCGGCCTCGCTCCGACACCTTGCTCGTTTGAACCCCACTTTGAACCCTTCAGAAAAAATCTCAAGAACCGTCGCTCGGCCTTCGGCCTCGCTCCGGTGCGAAGGGGAGACTCGCAAGCTGCCGTCGTTCGGCCTTCGGCCTCACTCCGCCACCTTGCTCGTAAGTTTGTATGGGAGCTATTAAAAAAAAAAAGAAATTCCAAAATTTTTTTTCAGAACTGAATTCAGCGATCCCAAAAACCCCCAGAGCCAAAATTTCATCCCCCTCCGACCATTTTGAAATTTGATCCCCGACTTGAACCCCCAGGGGATCAATAAGACCATTTTAGGTTGGTAGCGCTAACGATTCCCTTTGACATTTGATCGAACACTAATTAAAAAAAGTTTACCGTTCCGAAGTTATTGAGGGTCAAACTTTGTATGGGATCGATGTTTTTTTGTTTGTGACCCCAATTTTTTTTTTATTTTTTGGGAGGGACTCATGGTTCCCTACAACTTTTATTCAAAAAGGGGGGTTCCAAGTGTTATAGTTTAGCCAGGACGTTGGGGTACTCCAGGGTCTGTTCCACTTTTGCAACTTTTCGGATTTTTCCCTAGGTCCCATAACTATCCTCTATACAGTCGTTCCACTTTTCACCCCCCCACAAAACTCCTTCTGGGAGAACAATTATGTCAATCAGTGAGTCAGTCAATGGTAGTTCAGCTTTATATAATATAGACTAGTATTTGCGTGGCTGCGCGGGCCGCATGCGGCCCGCGTTTATATCCTTTTACCTATAGGATTAGTTCAAGCATTTTAGTTGCAGTTTTATTCTTTAAAACTTTGAAATTGATTAAGAAGGTAGGTAGATATCTCCAATTCAGTCTGGAGTTGGGTGGAGATAGAAATTCAAAAATTTTAAATTTGGATTCTGTGAGAAAAATTTAAATTCAGTTCAAAGAAGGTAGATAAATTTAGTTCAGTTGAAAAATAAGTCAAACTTTCAAGTCCAGTCGAAAAGTGGGTAAAACTTACCAAAGAAATATTTTTTGTATGAAATTGTATGTTGCTTTGTATGATCGTCAACAGGGCAATGAAGCTCGGCCTGCGGCCTCGCTTCAGCACCCACGATAACCGAACAGTATATAACTTTTGTATGATTTATTGTCGGGCACTGAAGTTCGGCCTCCGGCCTAACTTCAATGCCCTCCGGACTCGCAAAGTGCCATAGCTCGGCCTTCGGCCTCACTATGACACCTTGCTCGTCGACAATTAGCTCGGCCTACGGCCTCGCTTTAGTTACTCGAGAACTCGCAAAGTGTCATAGCTCGGCCTCCGGCCTCACTATGACACCTTGCTCGTCAACCGTTAGCTAAGCCTGCGGCCTCGCTTTAGTGACTTAGGAACTCGCATAGTGCCGTCGTTCGGCCTTCGGCCTCACTCCGACACCTTGCTCGTAACTATGTATGAAAGGATTAAAAAAAAAACGAAATTCCAAAAACTTTCATCAGAAATGAAATCAGAGTCCTTGAAAACCCCCAGATCTTAAATTTCATCGCAATCGGACCAATATTAGATTTGATCCCTTCTTTGAATCCTCAGAGATCATATGGAATAACCGTCGCTCGGCCTACGGCCTCGCTCCGGTATGATGAGACTCGCAAGGTGCCGTCGCTCGGCCTTCGGCCTCACTCCGGCACCTTGCTCGTTTGAACCCCACTTTGAACCCTTTAGAAATCATCAATGAAACCGTCGCTCGGCCTTCGGCCTCGCTCCGGTGCGATTGGAGACTCGCAAGGTGCAGTCGTTCGGCCTTCGGCCTCACTCCGACACCTTGCTCGTAAGTTTGTATGGCGGCTATTAAAAAAAAAAAGAAATTCCAAAAACTTTTTTCAGAAATGAAATCAGCGACCCCAAAAACCCCCGGAGCCAAAATTTCATCCCCCTCGGACCATTTTGAAATTTGATCCCCGACTTGAACCCCCAGGGGATCAATCAGACCATTTTAGGTTGGTAGCGCTTACGATTCCCTATGACATTTGGTCGAACACTAATTAAAAAAAGTTTACCGTTCCGAAGTTATTAACGGTCAAACTTTGTATGGGATCGATGTTTTTTTGTTTGTGACCCCAATTTTTTTTTTATTTTTTGGGAGGGACTCATGGTTCCCTACAACTTTTGTTCAAAAAGGGGGGTTCCAAGTGTTATAGTTTAGCCAGGACGTTGGGGTACTCCAGGGTCTGTTCCACTTTTGCAACTTTTCGGATTTTTCCCTAGGTCCCCTAACCCTCCTCTATACAATCGCTCCACTCGCCGACCCCCCACAAAACTCCTTCTGGGAGAACAATTCTGTCAATGAGTCAATGGTAGTTCAGCTTTATATAATATAGACTAGTATTTGCGTGGCTGCGCGGGCCGCATGCGGCCCGCGTTTATATCCTTTTACCTATAGGGTTGGGGCAGGTATTTGTTTTGCAGTTGGCTTCTTTAAAACTTTGAAATTGATTAAGAAGGTAGGTAGATATCTCCAATTAATTCTGGAGTTGGGTGGAGATTGAAATTCAAAAATTTTAAATTTAGATTCTGTGAGAGAAATTTAAATTTAGTTTAAATTAGGTAATAATATTTAATTCAGTCGAAAAAAAAAGTCAAACATTCAAGTCCAGTCGAAAAGTGGGTAAAACTTACCAAAGAAATATTTTTTTGTATGAAATTGTATGTTGCATTGTATGATTGTCAACAGGGCAATGAAGCTCGGCCTGCGGCCTCGCTTCAGCACCCACGATAACCGAACAGTATATAACTTTTGTATGATTTATTGTCGGGCACTGAAGTTCGGCCTCCGGCCTCACTTCACTCAGGACTCGCAAAGTGCCATAGCTCGGCCTTCGGCCTCACTATGACACCTTGCTCGTCTACCGTTAGCTCGGCCTACGGCCTCGCTTTAGTTACTTGAGTACTCGCAAGGTGTCATAGTGAGGCCGGAGGCCGAGCTATGACACCTTGCTCATCAAACGTTAGCTCGGCCTGCGGCCTCGCTTTAGTGACTTAGGAACTCGCATGGTGCCGTCGTTCGGCCTTCGGCCTCACTCCGACACCTTGCTCGTAAATATGTATTAGAGGTTTAAAAAAAAAAAGAAATTCCAAAAACTTTCATCAGAAATGAAATCAGAGTCCTTGAAAACCCCCAGATCTTAAATTTCATCGCAATCGCACCAATATAAAATTTGATCCCTTCTTTGAATCCTCAGGGATCATAATGAATAACCGTCGCTCGGCCTACGGCCTCGCTCCGGTATGATGAGACTCGCAAGGTGTCGTCGCTCGGCCTCCGGCCTCGCTCCGACACCTTGCTCGTTTGAACCCCACTTTGAACCCTTCAGAAAAAATCTCAAGAACCGTCGCTCGGCCTTCGGCCTCGCTCCGGTGCGAAGGGGAGACTCGCAAGGTGCCGTCGTTCGGCCTTCGGCCTCACTCCGCCACCTTGCTCGTAAGTTTGTATGGGAGCTATTAAAAAAAAAAAGAAATTCCAAAAACTTTTTTCAGAAATGAATTCAGCGACCCCAAAAACCCCCGGAGCAAAAATTTCATCCCGCTCGGACCATTTTGAAATTTGATCCCCGACTTGAACCCCCAGGGGATCAATCAGACCATTTTAGGTTGGTAGCGCTTACGATTCCCTATGACATTTGGTCGAACACTAATTAAAAAAAGATTACCGTTCCGAAGTTATTAACGGTCAAACTTTGTATGGGATCGATGTTTTTTTGTTTGTGACCCCAATTTTTTTTTTATTTTTTGGGAGGGACTCATGGTTCCCTACAACTTTTGTTCAAAAAGGGGGGTTCCAAGTGTTTTAGTTTAGCCAGGACGCTGGGGTACTCTAGGGTCTGTTCCACTTTTGCAACTTTTTGGATTTTTCCCTAGGTCCCATACCCCTCCTCTATACAGTCGCTTCACTCTTTACCCCCCCACAAAACTCCTTCTGGGAGAACAATTATGTCAATGAGTCAGTCAGTCAGTCAATGGTAGTTCAGCTTTTTCAGCTTTATATAATATAGACTAGTATTTGCGTGGCTGCGCGGGCCGCATGCGGCCCGCGTTTATATCCTTTAACCTGTTCGGGTAGGACAGTGCATTGGTGTTGCAGTTTTATTCTTTAAAACTTTGAAATTGATTAAGAAGGTAGGTAGATATATCCAATTCAGTCTGGAGTTGGGTGGTGATTGAAATTCAAAAATTTTAAATTTGGATTCTGTGAGAGAAATTTAAATTCAGTTCGGAGTAGGTAGATAAATTTAGTTCAGTTGAAAAAATAAGTCAAACTTTCAAGTCCAGTCGAAAAGTGGGTAAAACTTACCAAAGAAATATTTTTTGTATGAAATTGTATGTTGCATTGTATGATTGTCAACAGGGCAATGAAGCTCGGCCTGCGGCCTCGCTTCAGCACCCACGATAACCGAACAGTATATAACTTTTGTATGATTTATTGTCGGGCACTGAAGTTCGGCCTCCGGCCTCACTTCACTCAGGACTCGCAAAGTGCCATAGCTCGGCCTTCGGCCTCACTATGACACCTTGCTCGTCTACCGTTAGCTCGGCCTACGGCCTCGCTTTAGTTACTTGAGTACTCGCAAGGTGTCATAGTGAGGCCGGAGGCCGAGCTATGACACCTTGCTCATCAAACGTTAGCTCGGCCTGCGGCCTCGCTTTAGTGACTTAGGAACTCGCATGGTGCCGTCGTTCGGCCTTCGGCCTCACTCCGACACCTTGCTCGTAAATATGTATTAGAGGTTTAAAAAAAAAAAGAAATTCCAAAAACTTTCATCAGAAATGAAATCAGAGTCCTTGAAAACCCCCAGATCTTAAATTTCATCGCAATCGCACCAATATAAAATTTGATCCCTTCTTTGAATCCTCAGGGATCATAATGAATAACCGTCGCTCGGCCTACGGCCTCGCTCCGGTATGATGAGACTCGCAAGGTGTCGTCGCTCGGCCTCCGGCCTCGCTCCGACACCTTGCTCGTTTGAACCCCACTTTGAACCCTTCAGAAAAAATCTCAAGAACCGTCGCTCGGCCTTCGGCCTCGCTCCGGTGCGAAGGGGAGACTCGCAAGGTGCCGTCGTTCGGCCTTCGGCCTCACTCCGCCACCTTGCTCGTAAGTTTGTATGGGAGCTATTAAAAAAAAAAAGAAATTCCAAAAACTTTTTTCAGAAATGAATTCAGCGACCCCAAAAACCCCCGGAGCAAAAATTTCATCCCGCTCGGACCATTTTGAAATTTGATCCCCGACTTGAACCCCCAGGGGATCAATCAGACCATTTTAGGTTGGTAGCGCTTACGATTCCCTATGACATTTGGTCGAACACTAATTAAAAAAAGATTACCGTTCCGAAGTTATTAACGGTCAAACTTTGTATGGGATCGATGTTTTTTTGTTTGTGACCCCAATTTTTTTTTTATTTTTTGGGAGGGACTCATGGTTCCCTACAACTTTTGTTCAAAAAGGGGGGTTCCAAGTGTTTTAGTTTAGCCAGGACGCTGGGGTACTCTAGGGTCTGTTCCACTTTTGCAACTTTTTGGATTTTTCCCTAGGTCCCATACCCCTCCTCTATACAGTCGCTTCACTCTTTACCCCCCCACAAAACTCCTTCTGGGAGAACAATTCTGTCAATGAGTCAATGGTAGTTCAGCTTTATATAATATAGACTAGTATTTGCGTGGCTGCGCGGGCCGCATGCGGCCCGCGTTTATATCCTTTTACCTATAGGATTAGTTCAAGCATTTAAGTTGCAGTTTTATTCTTTAAAACTTTGAAATTGATTAAGAAGGTAGGTAGATATCTCCAATTCAGTCTGGAGTTGGGTGGAGATAGAAATTCAAAAATTTTAAATTTGGATTCTGTGAGAAAAATTTAAATTCAGTTCAAAGAAGGTAGATAAATTTAGTTCAGTTGAAAAATAAGTCAAACTTTCAAGTCCAGTCGAAAAGTGGGTAAAACTTACCAAAGAAATATTTTTTGTATGAAATTGTATGTTGCTTTGTATGATCGTCAACAGGGCAATGAAGCTCGGCCTGCGGCCTCGCTTCAGCACCCACGATAACCGAACAGTATATAACTTTTGTATGATTTATTGTCGGGCACTGAAGTTCGGCCTCCGGCCTAACTTCAATGCCCTCCGGACTCGCAAAGTGCCATAGCTCGGCCTTCGGCCTCACTATGACACCTTGCTCGTCGACAATTAGCTCGGCCTACGGCCTCGCTTTAGTTACTCGAGAACTCGCAAAGTGTCATAGCTCGGCCTCCGGCCTCACTATGACACCTTGCTCGTCAACCGTTAGCTCGGCCTGCGGCCTCGCTTTAGTGACTTAGGAACTCGCATAGTGCCGTCGTTCGGCCTTCGGCCTCACTCCGACACCTTGCTCGTAACTATGTATGAAAGGATTAAAAAAAAAACGAAATTCCAAAAACTTTCATCAGAAATGAAATCAGAGTCCTTGAAAACCCCCAGATCTTAAATTTCATCGCAATCGGACCAATATTAGATTTGATCCCTTCTTTGAATCCTCAGAGATCATATGGAATAACCGTCGCTCGGCCTACGGCCTCGCTCCGGTATGATGAGACTCGCAAGGTGCCGTCGCTCGGCCTTCGGCCTCACTCCGGCACCTTGCTCGTTTGAACCCCACTTTGAACCCTTTAGAAATCATCAATGAAACCGTCGCTCGGCCTTCGGCCTCGCTCCGGTGCGATTGGAGACTCGCAAGGTGCAGTCGTTCGGCCTTCGGCCTCACTCCGACACCTTGCTCGTAAGTTTGTATGGCGGCTATTAAAAAAAAAAAGAAATTCCAAAAACTTTTTTCAGAAATGAAATCAGCGACCCCAAAAACCCCCGGAGCCAAAATTTCATCCCCCTCGGACCATTTTGAAATTTGATCCCCGACTTGAACCCCCAGGGGATCAATCAGACCATTTTAGGTTGGTAGCGCTTACGATTCCCTATGACATTTGGTCGAACACTAATTAAAAAAAGTTTACCGTTCCGAAGTTATTAACGGTCAAACTTTGTATGGGATCGATGTTTTTTTGTTTGTGACCCCAATTTTTTTTTTATTTTTTGGGAGGGACTCATGGTTCCCTACAACTTTTGTTCAAAAAGGGGGGTTCCAAGTGTTATAGTTTAGCCAGGACGTTGGGGTACTCCAGGGTCTGTTCCACTTTTGCAACTTTTCGGATTTTTCCCTAGGTCCCCTAACCCTCCTCTATACAATCGCTCCACTCGCCGACCCCCCACAAAACTCCTTCTGGGAGAACAATTCTGTCAATGAGTCAATGGTAGTTCAGCTTTATATAATATAGACTAGTATTTGCGTGGCTGCGCGGGCCGCATGCGGCCCGCGTTTATATCCTTTACCCTATTGGGTGGGGCAGATATTTGTTTTGCAGTTGGCTTCTTTAAAACTTTGAAATTGATTAAGAAGGTAGGTAGATATCTCCAATTCAGTCTGGAGTTGGGTAGAGATTGAAATTCAAAAATTTTAAATTTAGATTCTGTGAGACAAATATAAATTCAGTTCAAAATGGGTGGAAATATTTAATTAAGTCGAAAAAAAAGTCAAACTTTCATGTCCAGTTGAAAAGTGGGTAAAACTTACCAAAGTTATATTTTTTGCATGAAAGTATGAAAACCAGACATCATTGTAGGGTCGACAACGGGCACTGAAGCTCGAACTGCGGCCTCGCTTCAGCAACCACGATAATCATACAGTATTTAATTTTTGTTTGATTTACTGTCGGGCACTGAAGTTCGGCCTGCGGCCTCACTTCAATGCCCTCCGGACTCGCAAAATGCCATAGCTCGGCCTTCGGCCTCACTATGACACCTTGCTCGTCAACAATTAGCTCGGCCTACGGCCTCGCTTCAGTTACTTAAGCACCTTGCTCGTCAATGATGAGCTCGGCCTACGGCCTCGCTTTAGTTACTTGAGAACTCGCAAGGCGTCATAGCTCGGCCTACGGCCTCACTATGACACCTTGCTTGTCAAACGTTAGCTCGGCCTACGGCCTCGCTTTAGTTAATTGAGAAATCGCAAGGTGTCATAGCTCGGCCTTCGGCCTCACTATGACACCTTGCTCGTCAAACATTAGCTCAGCCTACGGCCTCGCTTAAGTGACTTGGGAACTCGCAAGGTGCCGTCGCTCGGCCTTCGGCCTCGCTCCGACACCTTGCTCGTAAATGTGTATGAGAGGTTTAAAAAAAAAAAGAAATTCCAAAAACTTTTATCAGAAATGAAATCAGAGTCCTTGAAAACCCCCAGATCTTAAATTTCATCGCAATTGCACCAATATTAAATTTGATCCCTTCTTTGAATCCTCAGGGATCATAATGAATGACCGTCGCTCGGCCTACGGCCTCGCTCCGGTATGTAGAGACTCGCAAGGTGTCGTCGCTCGGCCTCCGGCCTCGCTCCGACACCTTGCTCGTTTGAACCCCACTTTGAACCCTTCAGAAAAAATCTCAAGAACCGTCGCTCGGCCTTCGGCCTCGCTCCGGTGCGAAGGGGAGACTCGCAAGGTGCCGTCGTTCGGCCTTCGGCCTCACTCCGCCACCTTGCTCGTAAGTTTGTATGGGAGCTATTAAAAAAAAAAGAAATTCCAAAAACTTTTTTCAGAAATGAATTCAGCGACCCCAAAAACTCCCAGAGCCAAAATTTCATCTCCCTCGGACCATTTTGAAATTTGATCCCCGACTTGAACCCCCAGGGGATCAATCAGACCATTTTAGGTTGGTAGCGCTTACCATTCCCTATGACATTTGGTCGAACACTAATTAAAAAAAGTTTACCGTTCCGAAGTTATTAAGGGTCAAACTTTGTATGGAATCGCCGTTTTTTTGTCTGTGACACCCATTTTTTTTTAATTTTTTGGGAAGGGCTCATGGTCCCTATCAACCTTTCTTCGAACCCCACCCCCCTAAACCCTACCATTTTCGCAGGACGTTGGGGTACTCCAGGGTCTTTTCCACTTTTGCAACTTTTCGGATTTTTCCCTAGGTCCCATAACCCTCCCCTATCCAGTAGTACCACTCTTCAACCCCCCACAAAACTCCTTCTGGGAGAACAATTCTGTCAATGAGTCAGTGAGTGAGTCAATGGTAGTTTAACTTTATATAATATAGATTTGCGTGGCTGCGCGGGCCGCATGCGGCCCGCGTTTATATCCTTTAACCTTTTGGGTGGGGCAGGTATTTGTTTTGCAGTTGGCTTCTTTAAAACTTTGAAATTGATTAAGAAATGTTGTAGATTTCTCCAATTCAGTCTGGAGTTGGGTGGAGATAGAAATTCTAAAATTTTAAATTTGGATTCTGTGAGAGAAATTTAAATTCAGTTCAAAATAGGTAGATAAATTTAGTTCAGTTGAAAAAATTAGTCAAACTTTCAAGTCCAGTCGAAAAGTTGGTAAAACTTACCAAAGAAATATTTTTTATATGAATGTATGAAAACCATACATCATTGTACGGTTGGCAACGGGCACTGAAGCTCGGCCTACGGCCTCGCTTCAGCACCCACGATAATCAAACAGTATTTAATTTTTGTTTGATTTACTGTCGGGCACTGAAGTTCGGCCTGCGGCCTCACTTCAATGCCCTCCGGACTCGCAAGGTGCCATAGCTCGGCCTTCGGCCTCACTATGACACCTTGCTCGTCAAACATTAGGTCGGCCTACGGCCTCGCTTGAGCTACTTGAGGACTCGCAAGGTGTCATAGCTCGGCCTCCGGCCTCACTATGACTCCTTGCTCGTCAAACGTTAGCTCGGCCTACGGCCTCGCTTTAGTTACTTGAAAACTCGCTAGGTGTCATAGCTCGGCCTCCGGCCTCGCTATGACACCTTGCTCGTCAAACATTAGCTCGGCCTGCGGCCTCGCTTTAGTGACTTAAGAACTCGCATGGTGCCGTCGTTCGGCCTTCGGCCTCACTCCGACACCTTGCTCGTAAATATGTATGAGAGGTTTAAAAAAAATAAGAAATTCCTAAAACATTCATCAGAAATGAAATCAGTGTCATTGAAAACCCCCAGATCTTTAATTTCATCGCAATCGCACCAATATAAAATTTGATCCCTTCTTTGAATCCTCAGGGATCATAATGAATAACCGTCGCTCGGCCTACGGCCTCGCTCCGGTATGAAGAGACTCGCAAGGTGTCGTCGCTCGGCCTCCGGCCTCGCTCCGACACCTTGCTCGTTTGAACCCCACTTTGAACCCTTCAGAACAAATCTCAAAAACTGTCGCTCGGCCTTCGGCCTCGCTCCGGTGTGATGGGAGACTCGCAAGGTGCCGTCGTTCGGCCTTCGGCCTCACTCCGCCACCTTGCTCGTAAGTTTGTATGGGAGCTATTAAAAAAAAAAGAAATTCCAAAATTTTTTTTCAGAAATGAATTCAGCAACCCCAAAAACCCCCGGAGCCGAAATTTTGTCTCGCTCGGACCATTTTGAAATTTGATCCCTCACTTGAACCCCCAGGGGATCAATCAGACCATTTTAGTTTGGTAGCGCTTACGATTCCCTATGACATTTGGTCGAACACTAATTAAAAAAAGTTTACCGTTCCGAAGTTATTAACGGTCAAACTTTGTATGGGATCGATGTTTTTTTGTTTGTGACCCCAATTTTTTTTTTATTTTTTGGGAGGGACTCATAGTTCCCTACAACTTTTGTTCAAAAAGGGGGGTTCCAAGTGTTATAGTTTAGCCAGGACGTTGGGGTACTCCAAGGTCTTTTCCACTTTTGCAACTTTTCGGATTTTTCCCTAGGTCACATACCCCTCCCCTATCCAGGAGTACCACTCGCCAACCCCCCACAATACTCCTTCTAGGAGAACAATTCTGTCAATCAGTCAGTGAGTGGTAGTTTAGCTTTATATAATATAGATAGAAGACTAGTATTTGCGTGGCTGCGCGGGCCGCATGCGGCCCGCGTTTATATCCTTTTACCTATAGGGTTGGGACAAACATTCACATTGCAGTTATTTTCTTTAAAACTTTGAAATTGATTAAGAAGGTAGGTAGATATCTCCAATTCAGTCTGGAGTTGGGTGGAGATGGAAATTCAAAAATTTTAAATTTGGATTCTGTGAGAGAAATTTAAATTCAGTTCAAAATAGGTTGATAAATTAAACTTAGTTGAAAAAAAAGTCAAACTTAAAAGTCCAGTCGAAAAGTGGGTAAAACTTACCAAAGAAATATTTTTTATATGAATGTATGAAAACCATACATCATTGTACGGTTGGCAACGGGCACTGAAGCTCGGCCTACGGCCTCGCTTCAGCACCCACGATAATCAAACAGTATTTAATTTTTGTTTGATTTACTGTCGGGCACTGAAGTTCGGCCTGCGGCCTCACTTCAATGCCCTCCGGACTCGCAAGGTGCCATAGCTCGGCCTTCGGCCTCACTATGACACCTTGCTCGTCAAACATTAGGTCGGCCTACGGCCTCGCTTGAGCTACTTGAGGACTCGCAAGGTGTCATAGCTCGGCCTCCGGCCTCACTATGACTCCTTGCTCGTCAAACGTTAGCTCGGCCTACGGCCTCGCTTTAGTTACTTGAAAACTCGCTAGGTGTCATAGCTCGGCCTCCGGCCTCGCTATGACACCTTGCTCGTCAAACATTAGCTCGGCCTGCGGCCTCGCTTTAGTGACTTAAGAACTCGCATGGTGCCGTCGTTCGGCCTTCGGCCTCACTCCGACACCTTGCTCGTAAATATGTATGAGAGGTTTAAAAAAAATAAGAAATTCCTAAAACATTCATCAGAAATGAAATCAGTGTCATTGAAAACCCCCAGATCTTTAATTTCATCGCAATCGCACCAATATAAAATTTGATCCCTTCTTTGAATCCTCAGGGATCATAATGAATAACCGTCGCTCGGCCTACGGCCTCGCTCCGGTATGAAGAGACTCGCAAGGTGTCGTCGCTCGGCCTCCGGCCTCGCTCCGACACCTTGCTCGTTTGAACCCCACTTTGAACCCTTCAGAACAAATCTCAAAAACTGTCGCTCGGCCTTCGGCCTCGCTCCGGTGTGATGGGAGACTCGCAAGGTGCCGTCGTTCGGCCTTCGGCCTCACTCCGCCACCTTGCTCGTAAGTTTGTATGGGAGCTATTAAAAAAAAAAGAAATTCCAAAATTTTTTTTCAGAAATGAATTCAGCAACCCCAAAAACCCCCGGAGCCGAAATTTTGTCTCGCTCGGACCATTTTGAAATTTGATCCCTCACTTGAACCCCCAGGGGATCAATCAGACCATTTTAGTTTGGTAGCGCTTACGATTCCCTATGACATTTGGTCGAACACTAATTAAAAAAAGTTTACCGTTCCGAAGTTATTAACGGTCAAACTTTGTATGGGATCGATGTTTTTTTGTTTGTGACCCCAATTTTTTTTTTATTTTTTGGGAGGGACTCATAGTTCCCTACAACTTTTGTTCAAAAAGGGGGGTTCCAAGTGTTATAGTTTAGCCAGGACGTTGGGGTACTCCAAGGTCTTTTCCACTTTTGCAACTTTTCGGATTTTTCCCTAGGTCACATACCCCTCCCCTATCCAGGAGTACCACTCGCCAACCCCCCACAATACTCCTTCTAGGAGAACAATTCTGTCAATCAGTCAGTGAGTGGTAGTTTAGCTTTATATAATATAGAATAGACTAGTATTTGCGTGGCTGCGCGGGCCGCATGCGGCCCGCGTTTATATCCTTTAACCTGTTCGGGTAGGACAGTGCATTGGTGTTGCAGTTTTATTCTTTAAAACTTTGAAATTGATTAAGAAGGTAGGTAGATATATCCAATTCAGTCTGGAGTTGGGTGGTGATTGAAATTCAAAAATTTTAAATTTGGATTCTGTGAGAGAAATTTAAATTCAGTTCGGAGTAGGTAGATAAATTTAGTTCAGTTGAAAAAATAAGTCAAACTTTCAAGTCCAGTCGAAAAGTGGGTAAAACTTACCAAAGAAATATTTTTTGTATGAAATTGTATGTTGCATTGTATGATTGTCAACAGGGCAATGAAGCTCGGCCTGCGGCCTCGCTTCAGCACCCACGATAACCGAACAGTATATAACTTTTGTATGATTTATTGTCGGGCACTGAAGTTCGGCCTCCGGCCTCACTTCACTCAGGACTCGCAAAGTGCCATAGCTCGGCCTTCGGCCTCACTATGACACCTTGCTCGTCTACCGTTAGCTCGGCCTACGGCCTCGCTTTAGTTACTTGAGTACTCGCAAGGTGTCATAGTGAGGCCGGAGGCCGAGCTATGACACCTTGCTCATCAAACGTTAGCTCGGCCTGCGGCCTCGCTTTAGTGACTTAGGAACTCGCATGGTGCCGTCGTTCGGCCTTCGGCCTCACTCCGACACCTTGCTCGTAAATATGTATTAGAGGTTTAAAAAAAAAAAGAAATTCCAAAAACTTTCATCAGAAATGAAATCAGAGTCCTTGAAAACCCCCAGATCTTAAATTTCATCGCAATCGCACCAATATAAAATTTGATCCCTTCTTTGAATCCTCAGGGATCATAATGAATAACCGTCGCTCGGCCTACGGCCTCGCTCCGGTATGATGAGACTCGCAAGGTGTCGTCGCTCGGCCTCCGGCCTCGCTCCGACACCTTGCTCGTTTGAACCCCACTTTGAACCCTTCAGAAAAAATCTCAAGAACCGTCGCTCGGCCTTCGGCCTCGCTCCGGTGCGAAGGGGAGACTCGCAAGGTGCCGTCGTTCGGCCTTCGGCCTCACTCCGCCACCTTGCTCGTAAGTTTGTATGGGAGCTATTAAAAAAAAAAAGAAATTCCAAAAACTTTTTTCAGAAATGAATTCAGCGACCCCAAAAACCCCCGGAGCAAAAATTTCATCCCGCTCGGACCATTTTGAAATTTGATCCCCGACTTGAACCCCCAGGGGATCAATCAGACCATTTTAGGTTGGTAGCGCTTACGATTCCCTATGACATTTGGTCGAACACTAATTAAAAAAAGATTACCGTTCCGAAGTTATTAACGGTCAAACTTTGTATGGGATCGATGTTTTTTTGTTTGTGACCCCAATTTTTTTTTTATTTTTTGGGAGGGACTCATGGTTCCCTACAACTTTTGTTCAAAAAGGGGGGTTCCAAGTGTTTTAGTTTAGCCAGGACGCTGGGGTACTCTAGGGTCTGTTCCACTTTTGCAACTTTTTGGATTTTTCCCTAGGTCCCATACCCCTCCTCTATACAGTCGCTTCACTCTTTACCCCCCCACAAAACTCCTTCTGGGAGAACAATTCTGTCAATGAGTCAATGGTAGTTCAGCTTTATATAATATAGAACTAGTATTTGCGTGGCTGCGCGGGCCGCATGCGGCCCGCGTTTATATCCTTTTACCTATAGGATTAGTTCAAGCATTTTAGTTGCAGTTTTATTCTTTAAAACTTTGAAATTGATTAAGAAGGTAGGTAGATATCTCCAATTCAGTCTGGAGTTGGGTGGAGATAGAAATTCAAAAATTTTAAATTTGGATTCTGTGAGAAAAATTTAAATTCAGTTCAAAGAAGGTAGATAAATTTAGTTCAGTTGAAAAATAAGTCAAACTTTCAAGTCCAGTCGAAAAGTGGGTAAAACTTACCAAAGAAATATTTTTTGTATGAAATTGTATGTTGCTTTGTATGATCGTCAACAGGGCAATGAAGCTCGGCCTGCGGCCTCGCTTCAGCACCCACGATAACCGAACAGTATATAACTTTTGTATGATTTATTGTCGGGCACTGAAGTTCGGCCTCCGGCCTAACTTCAATGCCCTCCGGACTCGCAAAGTGCCATAGCTCGGCCTTCGGCCTCACTATGACACCTTGCTCGTCGACAATTAGCTCGGCCTACGGCCTCGCTTTAGTTACTCGAGAACTCGCAAAGTGTCATAGCTCGGCCTCCGGCCTCACTATGACACCTTGCTCGTCAACCGTTAGCTCGGCCTGCGGCCTCGCTTTAGTGACTTAGGAACTCGCATAGTGCCGTCGTTCGGCCTTCGGCCTCACTCCGACACCTTGCTCGTAACTATGTATGAAAGGATTAAAAAAAAAACGAAATTCCAAAAACTTTCATCAGAAATGAAATCAGAGTCCTTGAAAACCCCCAGATCTTAAATTTCATCGCAATCGGACCAATATTAGATTTGATCCCTTCTTTGAATCCTCAGAGATCATATGGAATAACCGTCGCTCGGCCTACGGCCTCGCTCCGGTATGATGAGACTCGCAAGGTGCCGTCGCTCGGCCTTCGGCCTCACTCCGGCACCTTGCTCGTTTGAACCCCACTTTGAACCCTTTAGAAATCATCAATGAAACCGTCGCTCGGCCTTCGGCCTCGCTCCGGTGCGATTGGAGACTCGCAAGGTGCAGTCGTTCGGCCTTCGGCCTCACTCCGACACCTTGCTCGTAAGTTTGTATGGCGGCTATTAAAAAAAAAAAGAAATTCCAAAAACTTTTTTCAGAAATGAAATCAGCGACCCCAAAAACCCCCGGAGCCAAAATTTCATCCCCCTCGGACCATTTTGAAATTTGATCCCCGACTTGAACCCCCAGGGGATCAATCAGACCATTTTAGGTTGGTAGCGCTTACGATTCCCTATGACATTTGGTCGAACACTAATTAAAAAAAGTTTACCGTTCCGAAGTTATTAACGGTCAAACTTTGTATGGGATCGATGTTTTTTTGTTTGTGACCCCAATTTTTTTTTTATTTTTTGGGAGGGACTCATGGTTCCCTACAACTTTTGTTCAAAAAGGGGGGTTCCAAGTGTTATAGTTTAGCCAGGACGTTGGGGTACTCCAGGGTCTGTTCCACTTTTGCAACTTTTCGGATTTTTCCCTAGGTCCCCTAACCCTCCTCTATACAATCGCTCCACTCGCCGACCCCCCACAAAACTCCTTCTGGGAGAACAATTCTGTCAATGAGTCAATGGTAGTTCAGCTTTATATAATATAGAAGAAGAAGATAGAATAGACTAGTATTTGCGTGGCTGCGCGGGCCGCATGCGGCCCGCGTTTATATCCTTTTACCTATAGGGTTGGGACAAACATTCACATTGCAGTTATTTTCTTTAAAACTTTGAAATTGATTAAGAAGGTAGGTAGATATCTCCAATTCAGTCTGGAGTTGGGTGGAGATGGAAATTCAAAAATTTTAAATTTGGATTCTGTGAGAGAAATTTAAATTCAGTTCAAAATAGGTTGATAAATTAAACTTAGTTGAAAAAAAAGTCAAACTTAAAAGTCCAGTCGAAAAGTGGGTAAAACTTACCAAATAAATATTTTTTGTATGAAAGTATGAAAACCATACATCATTGTACGGTAGGCAAAGGGCACTGAAGCTCGGCCTGCGGCCTCGCTTCAGCACCTACGATAATCATACAGTATTTAATTTTTGTTTGATTTACTGTCGGGCACTGAAGTTCGGCCTGCGGCCTCACTTCAATGCCCTCCGGACTCGCAAGATGCCATAGCTCGGCCTTCGGCCTCACTATGACACCTTGCTCGTCTACCGTTAGCTCGGCCTACGGCCTCGCTTTAGTTACTTGAGTACTCGCAAGGTGCCATAGCTCGGCCTTCGGCCTCGCTATGACACCTTGCTCGGCCTCCGGCCTCGCTATGACACCTTGCTCGGCCTACGGCCTCGCTTAAGTGACTTAGGAACTCGCAAGGTGCCGTCGCTCGTAAATATGTATGAGATGTTTAAAAAAAAAAGAAATTTCAAAAACTTTCCTCAGAAATGGAATCAGAGTCCTTGAAAAACCCCAGATCTTAAATTTCATCGCAATCGGACCAATATAAAATTTGATCCCTTTTTTGAATCCTCAGGGTTCATATGGAATAACCGTCGCTCGGCCTACGGCCTCGCTCCGGTATGATGAGACTCGCAAGGTGCCGTCGCTCGGCCTTCGGCCTCACTCCGGCACCTTGCTCGTTTGAACCCCACTTTGAACCCTTTAGAAATCATCAATGAAACCGTCGCTCGGCCTTCGGCCTCGCTCCGGTGCGATTGGAGACTCGCAAGGTGCCGTCGTTCGGCCTTCGGCCTCACTCCGCCACCTTGCTCGTAAGTTTGTATGGGAGCTATTAAAAAAAAAAAGAAATTCCAAAATTTTTTTTCAGAACTGAATTCAGCGACCCCAAAAACCCCCGGAGCCAAAATTTCATCCCCCTCGGACCATTTTGAAATTTGATCCCCGACTTGAACCCCCAGGGGATCAATCAGACCACTTTAAGTTGGTAGCGCTTACGATACCCTATGACATTTGGTCGAACACTAATTAAAAAAAGTCTACCGTTCCGAAGTTATTAACGGTCAAACTTTGTATTGGATCGACGTTTTTTTGTCTGTGACACCTATTTTTTTTTTATTTTTTGGGAGGGGCTCTTGGTCCCTAACAACCTTTGTTTGAACCCCACCCTCCTAAACCTTACCATTTTCGCAGGACGTTGGGGTACTCCAAGGTCTTTTCCACTTTTGCAACTTTTCGGATTTTTCCCTAGGTCCCATAACCCTCCCCTATCCAGTAGTACCACTTGCAAACCCCCCACAAAACTCCTTCTGGGAGAACAATTATGTCAATGAGTCAGTGAGTGAGTCAATGGTAGTTCAGCTTTATATAATATAGAAGAAGACTAGTATTTGCGTGGCTGCGCGGGCCGCATGCGGCCCGCGTTTATATCCTTTTACCTATAGGGTTGGGACAAACATTCACACTGCAGTTATTTTCTTTAAAACTTTGAAATTGATTAAGAAGGTAGGTAGATATCTCCAATTCAGTCTGGAGTTGGGTGGAGATAGAAATTCAAAAATTTTAAATTTGGATTCCGTGAGAAAAATTTAAATTCAGTTCAAAGAAGGTAGATAAATTTAGTTCAGTTGAAAAATAAGTCAAACTTTCAAGTCCAGTCGAAAAGTGGGTAAAACTTACCAAAGAAATATTTTTTGTATGAAATTGTATGTTGCATTGTATGATCGTCAACAGGGCAATGAAGCTCGGCCTGCGGCCTCGCTTCAGCACCCACGATAACCGAACAATATATAACTTTTGTATGATTTATTGTCGGGCACTGAAGTTCGGCCTCCGGCCTCACTTCAATGCCCTCCGGACTCGCAAAGTGCCATAGCTCGGCCTTCGGCCTCACTATGACACCTTGCTCGTCGACAATTAGCTCGGCCTACGGCCTCGCTTTAAATACTCGAGAACTCGCAAGGTGTCATAGCTCGGCCTCCGGCCTCACTATGACACCTTGCTCGTCAACCGTTAGCTCGGCCTTCGGCCTCGCTTTAGTTACTTGGGAACTCGCAAGGTGCCATAGCTCGGCCTTCGGCCTCACTATGACACCTTGCTCGTTAACGGTTAGCTCGGCCTACGGCCTCGCTTTAGTTACTTGAGTAATCGCAAGGTGTCATAGCTCGGCCTCCGGCCTCGCTATGACACCTTGCTCGTCAAACGTTAGCTCGGCCTGCGGCCTCGCTTTAGTGTCTTAGGAACTCGCATGGTGCCGTCGTTCGGCCTTCGGCCTCACTCCGACACCTTGCTCGTAAATATGTATGAGAGGTTTTAAAAAAAAAAAGAAATTCCAAAAACTTTCATCAGAAATGAAATCAGAGTCCTTGAAAACCCCCAGATCTTAAATTTCATCGCAATCGGACCAATATAAAATTTGATCCCTTCTTTGAATCCTCAGGGATCATATGGAATAACCGTCGCTCGGCCTACGGCCTCGCTCTGGTATGATAAGACTCGCAAGGTGCCGTCGCTCGGCCTCCGGCCTCGCTCCGACACCTTGCTCGTTTGAACCCCACTTTGAACCCTTCAGAAAAAATCTCAAGAACCGTCGCTCGGCCTTCGGCCTCGCTCCGGTGCGAAGGGGAGACTCGCAAGGTGCCGTCGCTCGGCCTTCGGCCTCACTCCGACACCTTGCTCGTTTGAACCCCACTTTGAACCCATCAGAAAAAATCTCAAGAACCGTCGCTCGGCCTTCGGCCTCGCTCCGGTGCGAAGGGGAGACTCGCAAGGTGCCGTCGTTCGGCCTTCGGCCTCGCTCCGACACCTTGCTCGTTTGAACCCCACTTTAAACCCTTCAGAAAAAATCTCAAGAACCGTCGCTCGGCCTTCGGTCTCGCTCCGGTGCGATGGGGGACTCGCAAGGTGCCGTCGTTCGGCCTTCGGCCTCACTCCGGGCCGAGCGACGGCACCTTGCTCGTTTGAACCCCACTTTGAACCCATCAGAAAAAATCTCAAGAACCGTCGCTCGGCCTTCGGCCTCGCTCCGGTGCGAAGGGGAGACTCGCAAGGTGCCGTCGTTCGGCCTTCGGCCTCGCTCCGACACCTTGCTCGTTTGAACCCCACTTTAAACCCTTCAGAAAAAATCTCAAGAACCGTCGCTCGGCCTTCGGTCTCGCTCCGGTGCGATGGGGGACTCGCAAGGTGCCGTCGTTCGGCCTTCGGCCTCACTCCGCCACCTTGCTCGTAAGTTTGTATGGGAGCTATTAAAAAAAAAAAGAAATTCCAAAATTTTTTTTCAGAAATGAATTCAGGGACCCCAAAAACCCCCGGAGCCAAAATTTCGTCCCGCTCGGACCATTTTGAAATTTGATCCCCGACTTGAACCCCCAGGGGATCAATCAGACTATTTTAGGTTGGTAGCGCTTACCATTCCCTATGACATTTGGTCGAACACTAATTAAAAAAAGTTTACCGTTCCGAAGTTATTAACGGTCAAACTTTGTATGGGATCGATGTTTTTTTGTTTGTGACCCCGATTTTTTTTTTATTTTTTGGGAGGGGCTCATGGTTCTTAACAACCTTTGTTCGAACCCCACCCCCCTAAACCCTACCATTTTTGCAGGACGTTGAGGTACTCCAAGGTCTTTTCCACTTTTGCAACTTTTCGGATTTTTCCCTAGGTCACATACCCCTCCCCTATCCAGGAGTACTACTCGCCAACCCCCCACAAAACTCCTTCTGGGAGAACAATTATGTCAATGAGTCAGTCAGTCAGTCAATGGTAGTTCAGCTTTATATAATATAGACTAGTATTTGCGTGGCTGCGCGGGCCGCATGCGGCCCGCGTTTATATCCTTTTACCTATAGGGTTGGGACAAACATTCACATTGCAGTTTTATTCTTTAAAACTTTGAAATTGATTAAGAAGGTAGGTAGATATCTCCAATTCAGTCTGGAGTTGGGTGGAGATAGAAATTCAAAAATTTTAAATTTGGATTCTGTGAGAGAAATTTAAATTCAGTTCAAAATAGATAGATAAATTTAGTTCAGTTGAAAAAATAAGTCAAACTTTCAAGTCCAGTCGAAAAGTGGGTAAAACTTACCAAAGAAATATTTTTTGTATGAAAGTATGAAAACCATACATCATTGTACGGTAGGCAAAGGGCACTGAAGCTCGGCCTGCGGCCTCGCTTCAGCACCTACGTTAATCATGCAGTACTTAATTTTTGTTTGATTTACTGTCGGGCACTGAAGTTCGGCCTGCGGCCTCACTTCAATGCCCTCCGGACTCGCTTTAGTTACTTGAGAACTCGCAAGGTGTCATAGCTCGGCCTACGGCCTCACTATGACACCTTGCTCGTCAAACGTTAGCTCGGCCTACGGCCTCGCTTTAGTTACTTGAGAACTCGCAAGGTGTCATAGCTCGGCCTCCGGCCTCGCTATGACACCTTGCTCGTCAAACGTTAGCTCGGCCTACGGCCTCGCTTAAGTTACTTGAGTACTCGCAAGGAGTCATAGCTCGGCCTCCGGCCTCGCTATGACAACTTGCTCGTCAAACGTTAGCTCGGCCTACGGCCTCGCTTAAGTTACTTGAGTACTCGCAAAGAGTCATAGCTCGGCCTCCGGCCTCGCTATGACACCTTGTTCGTCAAACTTTAGCTCGGCCTACGGCCTCGCTTTAGTGACTTAGGAACTCGCAAGGTGCCGTCGTTCGGCCTTCGGCCTCACTCCGACACCTTGCTCGTAAATATGTATGAGAGGTTTAAAAAAAAAAGAAATTCCAAAAACTTTCATCAGAAATGAAATCAGAGTCCTTGAAAACCCCCAGATCTTAAATTTCATCGCAATCGGACCAATATAAAATTTGATCCCTTCTTTGAATCCTCAGGGATCATAATGAATAACCGTCGCTCGGCCTACGGCCTCGCTCCGGTATGATAAGACTCGCAAGGTGCCGTCGCTCGGCCTCCGGCCTCGCTCCGACACCTTGCTCGTTTGAACCCCACTTTGAACCCTTCAGAAAAAATCTCAAGAACCGTCGCTCGGCCTTCGGCCTCGCTCCGGTGCGAAGGGGAGACTCGCAAGGTGCCGTCGTTCGGCCTTCGGCCTCACTCCGCCACCTTGCTCGTAAGTTTGTATGGGAGCTATTAAAAAAAAAAAGAAATTCCAAAATTTTTTTTCAGAACTGAATTCAGCGATCCCAAAAACCCCCAGAGCCAAAATTTCATCCCCCTCCGACCATTTTGAAATTTGATCCCCGACTTGAACCCCCAGGGGATCAATAAGACCATTTTAGGTTGGTAGCGCTAACGATTCCCTTTGACATTTGATCGAACACTAATTAAAAAAAGTTTACCGTTCCGAAGTTATTGAGGGTCAAACTTTGTATGGGATCGATGTTTTTTTGTTTGTGACCCCAATTTTTTTTTTATTTTTTGGGAGGGACTCATGGTTCCCTACAACTTTTATTCAAAAAGGGGGGTTCCAAGTGTTATAGTTTAGCCAGGACGTTGGGGTACTCCAGGGTCTGTTCCACTTTTGCAACTTTTCGGATTTTTCCCTAGGTCCCATAACTATCCTCTATACAGTCGTTCCACTTTTCACCCCCCCACAAAACTCCTTCTGGGAGAACAATTATGTCAATCAGTGAGTCAGTCAATGGTAGTTCAGCTTTATATAATATAGACTAGTATTTGCGTGGCTGCGCGGGCCGCATGCGGCCCGCGTTTATATCCTTTTACCTATAGGATTAGGTCAAGCATTTTTGTTGCAGTTGGCTTCTTTAAAACTTTGAAATTGATTATGAAATGTTGTAGATTTCTCCAATTCAGTCTGGAGTTGGGTGGAGATATAAATTCAAAAATTTTAAATTTGGATTCTGTGAGAGAAATTTAAATTCAGTTCAAAGTAGGTAGATAAATTTAGTTCAGTTGAAAAATTAAGTCAATCTTTCAAGTCCAGTCGAAAAGTGGGTAAAACTTACCAAAGAAATATTTTTTGTATAAAAGTATGAAAACCATACATCATTGTACGGTAGGCAAAGGGCACTGAAGCTCGGCCTGCGGCCTCGCTTCAGCACCCACGATAACCGAACAGTATAAAACTTTTGTATGATTTATTGTCGGGCACTGAAGTTCGGCCTCCGGCCTCACTTCAATGCCCTCAGGACTCGCAAAGTGCCATAGCTCGGCCTTCGGCCTCACTATGACACCTTGCTCGTCAAACATTAGCTCGGCCTACGGCCTCGCTTAAGTTACTTGAGTACTCGCAAGGTGTCATAGCTCGGCCTCCGGCCTCGCTATGACACCTTGCTCGTCAAACGTTAGCTCGGCCTACGGCCTCGCTTTAGTTACTTGAGAACTCGCAAGGTGTCATAGCTCGGCCTCCGGCCTCGCTATGACACCTTGCTCGTCAAACGTTAGCTCGGCCTACGGCCTCGCTTTAGTGACTTAGGAACTCGCAAAGTGCCGTCGCTCGGCCTTCGGCCTCACTCCGCCACCATGCTCGTAATTATGTATGAGAGGTTTAAAAAAAAAGAAATTCCAAAAACTTTCCTCAGAAATGGAATCAGAGTCCTTGAAAACCCCCAGATCTTAAATTTCATCGCAATCGGACCAATATTAGATTTGATCCCTTCTTTGAATCCTCAGGGATCATATGGAATAACCGTCGCTCGGCCTACGGCCTCGCTCCGGTATGATAAGACTCGCAAGGTGCCGTCGCTCGGCCTCCGGCCTCGCTCCGACACCTTGCTCGTTTGAACCCCACTTTGAACCCTGCCAAAAAAATCTCAAGAACCGTCGCTCGGCCTTCGGCCTCGCTCCGGTGTGATGGGAGACTCGCAAGGTGCCGTCGTTCGGCCTTCGGCCTCACTCCGCCACCTTGCTCGTAAGTTTGTATGGGGGCTATTAAAAAAAAAAAGAAATTCCAAAAACTTTTTTTAGAAATGAATTCAGCGACCCCAAAAACCCCCAGAGCCAAAATTTCATCCCCCTCGGACCATTTTGAAATTTGATCCCCGACTTGAACCCCCAGGGGATCAATGAGACCATTTTAGGTTGGTAGCGCTTACCATCCCCTATGACATTTGGTCGAACACTAATTAAAAAAAGTTTACCGTTCTGAAGTTATTAAGGGTCAAACTTTGTATCGGATCGATGTTTTTTTGTTTGTGACCCCAATTTTTTTTTTATTTTTTGGGAGGGACTCATGGTTCTCAACAACTTTTGTTCAAAAAGGGAGGTTCCAAGTGTTATAGTTTAGCCAGGACGTTGGGGTACTCCAGGGTCTGTTCCACTTTTGCAACTTTTCGGATTTTTCCCTAGGTTCCATAACCCTCCTCTATACAGTCGCTCCACTCCTCACCCCCCCACAAAACTCCTTCTAGGAGAACAATTCTGTCAATGAGTCAGTGAGTCAGTGGTAGTTCAGCTTTATATAATATAGACTAGTATTTGCGTGGCTGCGCGGGCCGCATGCGGCCCGCGTTTATATCCTTTTACCTATAGGGTTGGGACAAACATTCACATTGCAGTTTTATTCTTTAAAACTTTGAAATTGATTAAGAAGGTAGGTAGATATCTCCAATTCAGTCTGGAGTTGGGTGGAGATAGAAATTCAAAAATTTTAAATTTGGATTCTGTGAGAGAAATTTAAATTCAGTTCAAAATAGATAGATAAATTTAGTTCAGTTGAAAAAATAAGTCAAACTTTCAAGTCCAGTCGAAAAGTGGGTAAAACTTACCAAAGAAATATTTTTTGTATGAAAGTATGAAAACCATACATCATTGTACGGTAGGCAAAGGGCACTGAAGCTCGGCCTGCGGCCTCGCTTCAGCACCTACGTTAATCATGCAGTACTTAATTTTTGTTTGATTTACTGTCGGGCACTGAAGTTCGGCCTGCGGCCTCACTTCAATGCCCTCCGGACTCGCTTTAGTTACTTGAGAACTCGCAAGGTGTCATAGCTCGGCCTACGGCCTCACTATGACACCTTGCTCGTCAAACGTTAGCTCGGCCTACGGCCTCGCTTTAGTTACTTGAGAACTCGCAAGGTGTCATAGCTCGGCCTCCGGCCTCGCTATGACACCTTGCTCGTCAAACGTTAGCTCGGCCTACGGCCTCGCTTAAGTTACTTGAGTACTCGCAAGGAGTCATAACTCGGCCTCCGGCCTCGCTATGACAACTTGCTCGTCAAACGTTAGCTCGGCCTACGGCCTCGCTTAAGTTACTTGAGTACTCGCAAAGAGTCATAGCTCGGCCTCCGGCCTCGCTATGACACCTTGTTCGTCAAACTTTAGCTCGGCCTACGGCCTCGCTTTAGTGACTTAGGAACTCGCAAGGTGCCGTCGTTCGGCCTTCGGCCTCACTCCGACACCTTGCTCGTAAATATGTATGAGAGGTTTAAAAAAAAAAGAAATTCCAAAAACTTTCATCAGAAATGAAATCAGAGTCCTTGAAAACCCCCAGATCTTAAATTTCATCGCAATCGGACCAATATAAAATTTGATCCCTTCTTTGAATCCTCAGGGATCATAATGAATAACCGTCGCTCGGCCTACGGCCTCGCTCCGGTATGATAAGACTCGCAAGGTGCCGTCGCTCGGCCTCCGGCCTCGCTCCGACACCTTGCTCGTTTGAACCCCACTTTGAACCCTTCAGAAAAAATCTCAAGAACCGTCGCTCGGCCTTCGGCCTCGCTCCGGTGCGAAGGGGAGACTCGCAAGCTGCCGTCGTTCGGCCTTCGGCCTCACTCCGCCACCTTGCTCGTAAGTTTGTATGGGAGCTATTAAAAAAAAAAAGAAATTCCAAAATTTTTTTTCAGAACTGAATTCAGCGATCCCAAAAACCCCCAGAGCCAAAATTTCATCCCCCTCCGACCATTTTGAAATTTGATCCCCGACTTGAACCCCCAGGGGATCAATAAGACCATTTTAGGTTGGTAGCGCTAACGATTCCCTTTGACATTTGATCGAACACTAATTAAAAAAAGTTTACCGTTCCGAAGTTATTGAGGGTCAAACTTTGTATGGGATCGATGTTTTTTTGTTTGTGACCCCAATTTTTTTTTTATTTTTTGGGAGGGACTCATGGTTCCCTACAACTTTTATTCAAAAAGGGGGGTTCCAAGTGTTATAGTTTAGCCAGGACGTTGGGGTACTCCAGGGTCTGTTCCACTTTTGCAACTTTTCGGATTTTTCCCTAGGTCCCATAACTATCCTCTATACAGTCGTTCCACTTTTCACCCCCCCACAAAACTCCTTCTGGGAGAACAATTATGTCAATCAGTGAGTCAGTCAATGGTAGTTCAGCTTTATATAATATAGACTAGTATTTGCGTGGCTGCGCGGGCCGCATGCGGCCCGCGTTTATATCCTTTTACCTATAGGATTAGGTCAAGCATTTTTGTTGCAGTTGGCTTCTTTAAAACTTTGAAATTGATTATGAAATGTTGTAGATTTCTCCAATTCAGTCTGGAGTTGGGTGGAGATATAAATTCAAAAATTTTAAATTTGGATTCTGTGAGAGAAATTTAAATTCAGTTCAAAGTAGGTAGATAAATTTAGTTCAGTTGAAAAATTAAGTCAATCTTTCAAGTCCAGTCGAAAAGTGGGTAAAACTTACCAAAGAAATATTTTTTGTATAAAAGTATGAAAACCATACATCATTGTACGGTAGGCAAAGGGCACTGAAGCTCGGCCTGCGGCCTCGCTTCAGCACCCACGATAACCGAACAGTATAAAACTTTTGTATGATTTATTGTCGGGCACTGAAGTTCGGCCTCCGGCCTCACTTCAATGCCCTCAGGACTCGCAAAGTGCCATAGCTCGGCCTTCGGCCTCACTATGACACCTTGCTCGTCAAACATTAGCTCGGCCTACGGCCTCGCTTAAGTTACTTGAGTACTCGCAAGGTGTCATAGCTCGGCCTCCGGCCTCGCTATGACACCTTGCTCGTCAAACGTTAGCTCGGCCTACGGCCTCGCTTTAGTTACTTGAGAACTCGCAAGGTGTCATAGCTCGGCCTCCGGCCTCGCTATGACACCTTGCTCGTCAAACGTTAGCTCGGCCTACGGCCTCGCTTTAGTGACTTAGGAACTCGCAAAGTGCCGTCGCTCGGCCTTCGGCCTCACTCCGCCACCATGCTCGTAATTATGTATGAGAGGTTTAAAAAAAAAGAAATTCCAAAAACTTTCCTCAGAAATGGAATCAGAGTCCTTGAAAACCCCCAGATCTTAAATTTCATCGCAATCGGACCAATATTAGATTTGATCCCTTCTTTGAATCCTCAGGGATCATATGGAATAACCGTCGCTCGGCCTACGGCCTCGCTCCGGTATGATAAGACTCGCAAGGTGCCGTCGCTCGGCCTCCGGCCTCGCTCCGACACCTTGCTCGTTTGAACCCCACTTTGAACCCTGCCAAAAAAATCTCAAGAACCGTCGCTCGGCCTTCGGCCTCGCTCCGGTGTGATGGGAGACTCGCAAGGTGCCGTCGTTCGGCCTTCGGCCTCACTCCGCCACCTTGCTCGTAAGTTTGTATGGGGGCTATTAAAAAAAAAAAGAAATTCCAAAAACTTTTTTTAGAAATGAATTCAGCGACCCCAAAAACCCCCAGAGCCAAAATTTCATCCCCCTCGGACCATTTTGAAATTTGATCCCCGACTTGAACCCCCAGGGGATCAATGAGACCATTTTAGGTTGGTAGCGCTTACCATCCCCTATGACATTTGATCGAACACTAATTAAAAAAAGTTTACCGTTCCGAAGTTATTGAGGGTCAAACTTTGTATGGGATCGATGTTTTTTTGTTTGTGACCCCAATTTTTTTTTTATTTTTTGGGAGGGACTCATGGTTCCCTACAACTTTTATTCAAAAAGGGGGGTTCCAAGTGTTATAGTTTAGCCAGGACGTTGGGGTACTCCAGGGTCTGTTCCACTTTTGCAACTTTTCGGATTTTTCCCTAGGTCCCATAACCCTCCCCTATCCAGTAGTACCACTCTTCAACCCCCCACAAAACTCCTTCTGGGAGAACAATTCTGTCAATGAGTCAGTGAGTCAGTGGTAGTTCAGCTTTATATAATATAGACTAGTATTTGCGTGGCTGCGCGGGCCGCATGCGGCCCGCGTTTATATCCTTTTACCTATAGGGTTGGGACAAACATTCACATTGCAGTTTTATTCTTTAAAACTTTGAAATTGATTAAGAAGGTAGGTAGATATCTCCAATTCAGTCTGGAGTTGGGTGGAGATAGAAATTCAAAAATTTTAAATTTGGATTCTGTGAGAGAAATTTAAATTCAGTTCAAAATAGATAGATAAATTTAGTTCAGTTGAAAAAATAAGTCAAACTTTCAAGTCCAGTCGAAAAGTGGGTAAAACTTACCAAAGAAATATTTTTTGTATGAAAGTATGAAAACCATACATCATTGTACGGTAGGCAAAGGGCACTGAAGCTCGGCCTGCGGCCTCGCTTCAGCACCTACGTTAATCATGCAGTACTTAATTTTTGTTTGATTTACTGTCGGGCACTGAAGTTCGGCCTGCGGCCTCACTTCAATGCCCTCCGGACTCGCTTTAGTTACTTGAGAACTCGCAAGGTGTCATAGCTCGGCCTACGGCCTCACTATGACACCTTGCTCGTCAAACGTTAGCTCGGCCTACGGCCTCGCTTTAGTTACTTGAGAACTCGCAAGGTGTCATAGCTCGGCCTCCGGCCTCGCTATGACACCTTGCTCGTCAAACGTTAGCTCGGCCTACGGCCTCGCTTAAGTTACTTGAGTACTCGCAAGGAGTCATAACTCGGCCTCCGGCCTCGCTATGACAACTTGCTCGTCAAACGTTAGCTCGGCCTACGGCCTCGCTTAAGTTACTTGAGTACTCGCAAAGAGTCATAGCTCGGCCTCCGGCCTCGCTATGACACCTTGTTCGTCAAACTTTAGCTCGGCCTACGGCCTCGCTTTAGTGACTTAGGAACTCGCAAGGTGCCGTCGTTCGGCCTTCGGCCTCACTCCGACACCTTGCTCGTAAATATGTATGAGAGGTTTAAAAAAAAAAGAAATTCCAAAAACTTTCATCAGAAATGAAATCAGAGTCCTTGAAAACCCCCAGATCTTAAATTTCATCGCAATCGGACCAATATAAAATTTGATCCCTTCTTTGAATCCTCAGGGATCATAATGAATAACCGTCGCTCGGCCTACGGCCTCGCTCCGGTATGATAAGACTCGCAAGGTGCCGTCGCTCGGCCTCCGGCCTCGCTCCGACACCTTGCTCGTTTGAACCCCACTTTGAACCCTTCAGAAAAAATCTCAAGAACCGTCGCTCGGCCTTCGGCCTCGCTCCGGTGCGAAGGGGAGACTCGCAAGCTGCCGTCGTTCGGCCTTCGGCCTCACTCCGCCACCTTGCTCGTAAGTTTGTATGGGAGCTATTAAAAAAAAAAAGAAATTCCAAAATTTTTTTTCAGAACTGAATTCAGCGATCCCAAAAACCCCCAGAGCCAAAATTTCATCCCCCTCCGACCATTTTGAAATTTGATCCCCGACTTGAACCCCCAGGGGATCAATAAGACCATTTTAGGTTGGTAGCGCTAACGATTCCCTTTGACATTTGATCGAACACTAATTAAAAAAAGTTTACCGTTCCGAAGTTATTGAGGGTCAAACTTTGTATGGGATCGATGTTTTTTTGTTTGTGACCCCAATTTTTTTTTTATTTTTTGGGAGGGACTCATGGTTCCCTACAACTTTTATTCAAAAAGGGGGGTTCCAAGTGTTATAGTTTAGCCAGGACGTTGGGGTACTCCAGGGTCTGTTCCACTTTTGCAACTTTTCGGATTTTTCCCTAGGTCCCATAACTATCCTCTATACAGTCGTTCCACTTTTCACCCCCCCACAAAACTCCTTCTGGGAGAACAATTATGTCAATCAGTGAGTCAGTCAATGGTAGTTCAGCTTTATATAATATAGACTAGTATTTGCGTGGCTGCGCGGGCCGCATGCGGCCCGCGTTTATATCCTTTTACCTATAGGGTTGGGACAAACATTCACATTGCAGTTTTATTTTTTAAAACTTTGAAATTGATTAAGAAATGTTGTAGATTTCTCCAATTCAGTCTGGAGTTGGGTGGAGATTGAAATTCAAAAATTTTAAATTTGGATTCTGTGAGAGAAATTTAAATTCAGTTCAAAATTGGTGGATAAATTTAATTCAGTGGAAAAAAAAGTCAATCTTTCAAGTCCAGTCGAAAAGTGGGTAAAACTTACCAAAGAAATATTTTTTGTATGAAATTGTATATTGCATTGTATGATCGTCAACAGGGCAATGAAGCTCGGCCTGCGGCCTCGCTTCAGCACCCACGATAACCGAACAGTATATAACTTTTGTATGATGTATTTTCGGGCACTGAAGTTCGGCCTCCGGCCTCACTTCAATGCCCTCCGGACTCGCAAAGTGCCATAGCTCGGCCTTTGGCCTCACTATGACACCTTGCTCGTCAAACGTTAGCTCGGCCTACGGCCTCGCTTTAGTTACTTGAGAACTCGCAAGGTGTCATAGCTTGGCCTCCGGCCTCACTATGACACCTTGCTCCTCAAACGTTAGCTCGGCCTACGGCCTCGCTTTAGTTACTTGAGAACTCGCAAGGTGTCATAGCTCGGCCTCCGGCCTCGCTATGACACCTTGCTCGTTAAACGTTAGCTCGACCTACGGCCTCGCTTAAGTTACTTGAGTACTCGCAAGGAGTCATAGCTCGGCCTCCGGCCTCGCTATGACACCTTGCTCGTCAAACAAAAGCTCGGCCTACGGCCTCGCTTTAGTGACTTAGGAACTCGCAAGGTGCCGTCGTTTGGCCTTCGGCCTCACTCCGACACCTTGCTCGTAAATATGTATGAGAGGTTTAAAAAAAAAAGAAATTCCAAAAACTTTCATCAGAAATGAAATCAGAGTCCTTGGAAACCCCCAGATCTTAAATTTCATCGCAATCGGACCAATATAAAATTTGATCCCTTCTTTGAATCCTCAGGGATCATAATGAATAACCTCGTATAAGTATGTAGTATACGAATAAGTATGTAGAGACTCGCAAGGAGTCATAGCTCGGCCTCCGGCCTCGCTATGACACCTTGCTCGTCAAACGTTAGCTCGGCCTACGGCCTCGCTTTAGTGACTTAGGAACTCGCAAGGTGCCGTCGATCGGCCTTCGGCCTCACTCTGACACCTTGCTCGTAATTATGTATGAGAAGTTTAAAAAAAAAAGAAATTCCAAAAACTTTCCTCAGAAATGGAATCAGAGTCCTTGAAAACCCCCAGATCTTAAATTTCATCACAATCGGACCAATATAAAATTTGATCCCTTCTTTGAATCCTCAGGGATCACATAGTATAACCGTCGCTCGACCTACGGCCTCGCTCCGCTATGATAAGACTCGCAAGGTGCCGTCGCTCGGCCTTCGGCCTCACTCCGGCACCTTGCTCGTTTGAACCCCACTTTGAACCCTTCAGAAAAAATTTCAAGAACCGTCGCTCGGCCTTCGGCCTCGCTCCGGTGCGATGGGGGACTCGCAAGGTGCCGTCGTTCGGCCTTCGGCCTCACTCCGCCACCTTGCTCGTAAGTTTGTATGGGAGCTATTAAAAAAAAAAAGAAATTCCAAAATTTTTTTACAGAAATGAATTCAGCGACCCCAAAAACCCTCAGAGCCAAAATTTCATCCCCCTCGGACCATTTTCAAATTTGATCCCCGACTTGAACCCCCAGGGGATCAATCAGACCATTTTAAGTTGGTAGCGCTTACCATTCCCTATGACATTTGGTCGAACACTAATTAAAAAAAGTGTACCGTTCCGAAGTTATTCAAGGTCAAACTTTGTATGGGATCGACGTTTTTTTGTCTGTGACACCCATTTTTTTTTAATTTTTTGGGAAGGGCTCATGGTCCCTAACAACCTTTGTTCAAAAAGAGGGGTTCCAAGTGTTATAGTTTAGCCAGGACGTTGGAGTACTCCAGGGTCTGATCCACTTTTGCAACTTTTCGGATTTTTCCCTAGGTCCCATAACGCTCCCCTATACAGGAGTTCCACTCTACAACCCCCCACAAAACTCCTTCTGGGAGAACAATTATGTCAATGAGTCAGTCAGTCAGTCAATGGTAGTTCAGCTTTATATAATATAGACTAGTATTTGCGTGGCTGCGCGGGCCGCATGCGGCCCGCGTTTATATCCTTTTACCTATAGGATTAGGTCAAGCATTTTAGTAGCAGTTATTTTCTTTAATACTTTGAAATTGATTAAGAAATGTTGTAGATTTCTCCAATGCAGTCTGGAGTTGGGTGGAGATTGAAATTAAAAAAAATTAAATTTGGATTCTGTGAAAGAAATTTAAATTCAGTTCAAAATAGGTGGATAAATTTAGTTCAGTTGAAAAAATAAGTCAAACTTTCAAGTCCAGTCGAAAAGTGGGTAAAACTTACCAAAGAAATATTTTTTGTATGAAATTGTATGTTGCATTGTATGATCGTCAACAGGGCAATGAAGCTCGGCCTGCGGCCTCGCTTCAGCACCCACGATAACCGAACAGTATATAACTTTTGTATGATTTATTGTCGGGCACTGAAGTTCGGCCTCCGGCCTCACTTCAATGCCCTCCGGACTCGCAAAGTGCCATAGCTCGGCCTTCGGCCTCACTATGACATCTTGCTCGTCAAACATTAGCTCGGCCTACGGCCTCGCTTGAGCTACTTGAGTACTCGCAAGGTGTCATAGCTCGGCCTCCGGCCTCACTATGACACCTTGCTCGTCAAACGTTAGCTCGGCCTACGGCCTCGCTTTAGTTACTTGAGAACTCGCAAGGTGTCATAGCTCGGCCTCCGGCCTCACTATGACACCTTGCTCGTCAAACGTTAGCTCGGCCTACGGCCTCGCTTTAGTTACTTAAGAACTCGCAAGGTGTCATAGCTCGGCCTCCGGCCTCGCTTTGACACCTTGCTCGTCAAACGTTAGCTCGGCCTGCGGCCTCGCTTTAGTGACTTAGGAACTCGCATGGTGCCGTCGTTCGGCCTTCGGCCTCACTCCGACACCTTGCTCGTAAATATGAATGAGAGGTTTAAAAAAAAAGAAATTCCAAAAACTTTCATCAGAAATGAAATCAGAGTCCTTGAAAACCCCCAGATCTTAAATTTCATCGCAATCGCACCAATATAAAATTTGATCCCTTCTTTGAATCCTCAGGGATCATAATGCATAACCGTCGCTCGGCCTGCGGCCTCGCTCCGCTATGAAAAGACTCGCAAGGTGTCGTCGCTCGGCCTCCGGCCTCGCTCCGACACCTTGCTCGTTTGAACCCCACTTTGAACCCTTCAGAAAAAATCTCAAGAACCGTCGCTCGGCCTTCGGCCTCGCTCCGGTGCGAAGGGGAGACTCGCAAGGTGCCGTCGTTCGGCCTTCGGCCTCACTCCGCCACCTTCCTCGTAAGTTTGTATGGCGGCTATTAAAAAAAAAAAGAAATTCCAAAAACTTTTTTCAGAAATAAAATCAACGACCCCAAAAACCCCCGGAGCCAAAATTTCATCCCACTCGGACCATTTTGAAATTTGATCCCCGACTTGAACCCCCAGGGGATCAATCAGACCATTTTAGGTTGGTAGCGCTTACCATCCCCTATGACATTTGGTCGAACACTAATTAAAAAAAGTTAACCGTTCAAAAGTTATTGACGGTCAAACTTTGTATGGGATCGACGTTTTTTTGTCTGTGACACCTATTTTTTTTTTATTTTTTGGGAGAGGCTCATGGTCCCTAACAACCTTTGTTCGAACCCCACCCCCCTCAACCCTACCACTTTTGCAGGACATTGGGGTACTCCAGGGTCTATTCCACTTTTGCAACTTTTCGGATTTTTCCCTAGGTCCCATAACGCTTCCCTATCCAGTAGTACCACTCGCCAACCCCCCACAAAACTCCTTCTGGGAGAACAATTCTGTCAATCAGTCAGTGAGTGGTAGTTCAGCTTTATATAATATAGACTAGTATTTGCGTGGCTGCGCGGGCCGCATGCGGCCCGCGTTTATATCCTTTAACCTGTTCGGGTAGGACAGTGCATTGGTGTTGCAGTTTTATTCTTTAAAACTTTGAAATTGATTAAGAAGGTAGGTAGATATATCCAATTCAGTCTGGAGTTGGGTGGTGATTGAAATTCAAAAATTTTAAATTTGGATTCTGTGAGAGAAATTTAAATTCAGTTCGGAGTAGGTAGATAAATTTAGTTCAGTTGAAAAAATAAGTCAAACTTTCAAGTCCAGTCGAAAAGTGGGTAAAACTTACCAAAGAAATATTTTTTGTATGAAATTGTATGTTGCATTGTATGATTGTCAACAGGGCAATGAAGCTCGGCCTGCGGCCTCGCTTCAGCACCCACGATAACCGAACAGTATATAACTTTTGTATGATTTATTGTCGGGCACTGAAGTTCGGCCTCCGGCCTCACTTCACTCAGGACTCGCAAAGTGCCATAGCTCGGCCTTCGGCCTCACTATGACACCTTGCTCGTCTACCGTTAGCTCGGCCTACGGCCTCGCTTTAGTTACTTGAGTACTCGCAAGGTGTCATAGTGAGGCCGGAGGCCGAGCTATGACACCTTGCTCATCAAACGTTAGCTCGGCCTGCGGCCTCGCTTTAGTGACTTAGGAACTCGCATGGTGCCGTCGTTCGGCCTTCGGCCTCACTCCGACACCTTGCTCGTAAATATGTATTAGAGGTTTAAAAAAAAAAAGAAATTCCAAAAACTTTCATCAGAAATGAAATCAGAGTCCTTGAAAACCCCCAGATCTTAAATTTCATCGCAATCGCACCAATATAAAATTTGATCCCTTCTTTGAATCCTCAGGGATCATAATGAATAACCGTCGCTCGGCCTACGGCCTCGCTCCGGTATGATGAGACTCGCAAGGTGTCGTCGCTCGGCCTCCGGCCTCGCTCCGACACCTTGCTCGTTTGAACCCCACTTTGAACCCTTCAGAAAAAATCTCAAGAACCGTCGCTCGGCCTTCGGCCTCGCTCCGGTGCGAAGGGGAGACTCGCAAGGTGCCGTCGTTCGGCCTTCGGCCTCACTCCGCCACCTTGCTCGTAAGTTTGTATGGGAGCTATTAAAAAAAAAAAGAAATTCCAAAAACTTTTTTCAGAAATGAATTCAGCGACCCCAAAAACCCCCGGAGCAAAAATTTCATCCCGCTCGGACCATTTTGAAATTTGATCCCCGACTTGAACCCCCAGGGGATCAATCAGACCATTTTAGGTTGGTAGCGCTTACGATTCCCTATGACATTTGGTCGAACACTAATTAAAAAAAGATTACCGTTCCGAAGTTATTAACGGTCAAACTTTGTATGGGATCGATGTTTTTTTGTTTGTGACCCCAATTTTTTTTTTATTTTTTGGGAGGGACTCATGGTTCCCTACAACTTTTGTTCAAAAAGGGGGGTTCCAAGTGTTTTAGTTTAGCCAGGACGCTGGGGTACTCTAGGGTCTGTTCCACTTTTGCAACTTTTTGGATTTTTCCCTAGGTCCCATACCCCTCCTCTATACAGTCGCTTCACTCTTTACCCCCCCACAAAACTCCTTCTGGGAGAACAATTCTGTCAATGAGTCAATGGTAGTTCAGCTTTATATAATATAGAAGACTAGTATTTGCGTGGCTGCGCGGGCCGCATGCGGCCCGCGTTTATATCCTTTTACCTATAGGGTTGGGACTGTTCATTTAAATTGCAGTTATATCTTTAAAACTTTGAAATTGATTAAGATATGTTGTAGATTTCTCCAATTCAGTCTGGAGTTGGGTGGAGATTGAAATTCAAAAATTTTAAATTTGGATTCTTTGAGAGAAATTTAAATTCAGTTCAAATTAGGTAGAACTATTAATTTAGTCGAAAAAAAAGTAAAACTTTCAAGTCCAGTCGAAAAGTGGGTATAACTTACCAAAGTCATATTTTTTGTATGAAAGTATGAAAACCATACATCATTGTATGGTCGGCAACGGGCACTGAAGCTCGGCCTGCGGCCTCGCTTCAGCACCCACGATAACCGAACAGTATATAACTTTTGTATGATTTATTGTCGGGCACTGAAGTTCGGCCTGCGGCCTCACTTCAAAGCCCTCCGGACTCGCAAGATGCCATAGCTCGGCCTTCGGCCTCACTATGACACCTTGCTCGTCGACAATTAGCTCGGCCTACGGCCTCGCTTTAGTTACTCGAGATCTCGTAAGGTGTCATAGCTCGGCCTCCGGCCTCACTATGACACCTTGCTTGTCAAACGTTAGCTCGGCCTACGGCCTCGCGTTAGTTACTTGAGAACTCGCAAGGTGTCATAGCTCGGCCTCCGGCCTCGCTATGACACCTTGCTCGTCAAACGTTAGCTCGGCCTGCGGCCTCGCTTTAGTGACTTAGGAACTCGCATGGTGCGTCGTTCGGCCTTCGGCCTCACTCCGACACCATGCTCGTAAATATGTATGAGAGGTAAAAAAAAAAAAGAAATTCCAAAAACTTTCATCAGAAATGAAATCAGAGTCCTTGAAAACCCCCAGATCTTAAATTTCATCGCAATCGCACCAACATAAAATTTGATCCCTTCTTTGAATCCTCAGGGATCATAATGAATAACCGTCGCTCGGCCTACGGCCTCGCTCCGGTATGAAGAGACTCGCAAGGTGTCATCGCTCGGCCTCCGGCCTCGCTCCGACACCTTGCTCGTTTGAATCCCACTTTGAACCCTTCAGAAAAAATCTCAAGAACCGTCGCTCGGCCTTCGGCCTCGCTCCGGTGCGAAGGGGAGACTCGCAAGGTGCCGTCGTTCGGCCTTCAGCCTCACTCCGCCACCTTGCTCGTAAGTTTGTATGGGAGCTATTTAAAAAAAAAAGAAATTCCAAAATTTTTTTTCAGAAATGAATTCAGCGACCCCGAAAACCCCCGGAGCCAAAATTTCATTCCCCTCGGACCATTTTGAAATTTGATCCCCGACTTGAACCCCCAGGGGATCAATCAGACCATTTTTGGTTGGTAGCGCTTACCATCCTCTATGACATTTGGTCGAACACTAATTAAAAAAAGTTTAATGCTCTGAAGTTATTAAGGGTCAAACTTTGTATCGGATCGATGTTTTTTTGTTTGTGACCCCAATTTTTTTTTAAATTTTTTGGAGGCACTCATGGTTCCCAACAACTTTTGTTCGAAAAGAGGGCTTCCAAGTGTTATAGTTTAGCCAGGACGTTGGGGTACTCCAGGGTCTGTTCCACTTTTGCAACTTTTCGGATTTTTCCCTAGGTCCCATAACCCTCCTCTATACAGTCGCTCCACTCCTCACCCCCCCACAAAACTCCTTCTGGGAGAACAATTCTGTCAATGAGTCAGTGAGTGGTAGTTTAGCTTTATATAATATAGACTAGTATTTGCGTGGCTGCGCGGGCCGCATGCGGCCCGCGTTTATATCCTTTAACCTATATGAATAGGTCAAGCATTTTAGTTGCAGTTGTAATCTTTAAAACTTTGAAATTGATTAAGAAATGTTGTAGATTTCTCCAATTCAGTCTGGAGTTGGGTGGAACAATCAAATTCAAAAATTTTAAATTTGGATTCTGTGAGAGAAATTTCAATTCAGTTCAAATTAGGTAAAAATATTTAATTCAGTCGAAAAAAAAAGTCAAACATTCAAGTCCAGTCGAAAAGTGGGTAAAACTTACCAAAGAAATATTTTTTGTATGAAATTGTATGTTGCATTGTATGATCGTCTACAGGGCAATGAAGCTCGGCCTGCGGCCTCGCTACAGCACCCACGATAACCGAACAGTATATAACTTTTGTATGATTTATTGTCGGGCACTGAAGTTCGGCCTGCGGCCTCACTTCAATGCCCTCCGGACTCGCAAGATGCCATAGCTCGGCCTTCGGCCTCACTATGACACCTTGCTCGTCAAACATTAGCTCGGTCTACGGCCTCGCTTAAGTTACTTGAGTGCTCGCAAGGTGTCATAGCTCGGCCTCCGGCCTCCCTATGACACCTTGATCGTCAAACATTAGCTCCGCCTACGGCCTCACTTGAGCTACATGAGTACTCGCAAGGTGTCATAGCTCGGCCTCCGGCCTCACTATGACACCTTGCTCGTAAAACGTTAGCTCGGCCTACGGCCTCGCTTTAGTTACTTGAGAACTCGCAAGGTGTCATAGCTCGGCCTCTGGCCTCGCTATGACACCTTGCTCGTCAAACGTTAGCTCGGCCTGCGGCCTCGCTTTAGTGACTTACGAACTCGCATGGTGCCGTCGTTCGGCCTTCGGCCTCACTCCGACACCTTGCTCGTAAATATGTATGAGAGGTTTAAAAAAAAAAGAAATTCCAAAAACTTTCATCAGAAATGAAATCAGAGTCCTTGAAAACCCCCAGATCTTAAATTTCATCGCAATCGCACCAATATTAAATTTGATCCCTTCTTTGAATCCTCAGGGATCATAATGAATAACCGTCGCTCGGCCTACGGCCTCGCTCCGGTATGAAGAGACTCGCAAGGTGTCGTCGCTCGGCCTCCGGCCTCGCTCCGACACTTTGCTCGTTTGAACCCCACTTTGAACCCTTCAGAAAAAATCTCAAGAACCGTCGCTCGGCCTTCGGCCTCGCTCCGGTGCGATGGGGGACTCGCAAGGTGCCGTCGTTCGGCCTTCGGCCTCACTCCGCCACCTTGCTCGTAAGTTTGTATGGGAGCTATTAAAAAAAAAAAGAAATTCCAATTTTTTTTTTCAGAACTGAATTAAGCAACCCCGAAAACCCCCAGAGCCAAAATTTCATCTCCCTCGGACCATTTTGAAATTTGATCCCCGACTTGAACCCCCAGGGGATCAATCAGACCATTTTAGGTTGGTAGCGCTTACCATTCCCTATGACATTTGGTCGAACACTAATTAAAAAAAGTTTACCGTTCCGAAGTTATTAAGGGTCAAACTTTGTATGGAATCGCCGTTTTTTTGTCTGTGACACCCATTTTTTTTTAATTTTTTGGGAAGGGCTCATGGTCCCTATCAACCTTTCTTCGAACCCCACCCCCCTAAACCCTACCATTTTCGCAGGACGTTGGGGTACTCCAGGGTCTTTTCCACTTTTGCAACTTTTCGGATTTTTCCCTAGGTCCCATAACCCTCCCCTATCCAGTAGTACCACTCTTCAACCCCCCACAAAACTCCTTCTGGGAGAACAATTCTGTCAATGAGTCAGTCAGTGAGTCAATGGTAGTTTAACTTTATATAATATAGACTAGTATTTGCGTGGCTGCGCGGGCCGCATGCGGCCCGCGTTTATATCCTTTAACCTATGGGTTGGGACAATCATTTACATTGCAGTTTTATTCATTAAAACTTTGAAATTGATTAAGAAATGTTGTAGATTTCTCCAATTCAGTCTGGAGTTGGGTGGAGATTGAAATTCAAAAATTTTAAATTTGGATTCTGTGAGAGAAATTTAAATTCAGTTCAAATTAGGTAAAAATATTTAATTCAGTCGAAAAAATAAGTCAAACTTTCAAGTCCAGTCGAAAAGTAGGTAAAACTTACCAAAGAAATATTTTTTGTATGTAATTGTATGTTGCATTGTATGTTCGTCAGCAGGGCAACGAAGCTCGGCCTGCGGCCTCGCTTCAGCACCCACGATAACCGAACAGTATATAACTTTTGTATGATTTATTGTCGGGCACTGAAGTTCGGCCTCCGGCCTCACTTCAATGCCCTCAGGACTTGCAAAGTGCCATAGCTCGGCCTCCGGCCTCGCTATGACACCTTGCTCGTCAAACGTTAGCTCGGCCTACGGCCTCGCTTTAGTGACTTAGGAACTCGCAAGGTGTCATAGATCGGCCTTCGGCCTCACTATGACACCTTGCTCGTCAAACGATAGCTCGGCCTACGGCCTCGCTTTAGTTACTTGAGAACTCGCAAGGTGCCGTCGCTCGGCCTTCGGCCTCACTCCGACACCTTGCTCGTAATTATGTATGAGAGATTTAAAAAAAAAGAAATTCCAAAAACTTTCCTCAGAAATGGAATCAGAGTCCTTGAAAACCCCCAGATCTTAAATTTCATCGCAATCGCACCAATATAAAATTTGATCCCTTCTTTGAATCCTCAGGGATCATAATGAATAACCGTCGCTCGGCCTACGGCCTCGCTCCGGTATGTAGAGACTCGCAAGGTGTCGTCGCTCGGCCTCCGGCCTCGCTCCAACACCTTGCTCGTTTGAACCCTACTTTGAACCCTTCAGAAAAATCTCAAGAACCGTCGCTCGGCCTTCGGCCTCGCTCCGGTGCGATGGGGGACTCGCAAGGTGCCGTCGTTCGGCCTTCGGCCTCACTCCGCCACCTTGCTGGTAAGTTTGTATGGCGGCTATTAAAAAAAAAAAGAAATTCCAAAAACTTTTTTCAGAAATGAAATAAGCGACCCCAAAAACCCCCGGAGCCAAAATTTCATCCCCCTCGGACCATTTTGAAATTTGATCCCCGACTTGAACCCCCAGGGGATCAATCAGACCATTTTAGGTTGGTAGCGCTTACCATCCCCTATGACATTTGGTCGAACACTAATTAAAAAAATTTTACCGTTCTGAAGTTATTAAGGGTCAAACTTTGTATAGGATTGATGTTTTTTTGTCTGTGACACCCATTTTTTTTTAATTTTTTGGGAGGGACTCATTGTCCTTAACAACCTTTGTTCGAACCCCACCCCCCTAAACCCTACCATTTTTGCAGGACGTTGGGGTACTCCAGGGTCTGTTCCACTTTTGCAACTTTTCGGATTTTTCCCTTGGTCCCATAACCTTCCTCTATACAGTCGCTCCACTCCTCACCCCCCCACAAAACTCCTTCTGGGAGAACAATTATGTCAATCAGTGAGTGAGTCAGTCAGTCAATGGTAGTTTAGCTTTATATAATATAGACTAGTATTTGCGTGGCTGCGCGGGCCGCATGCGGCCCGCGTTTATATCCTTTAACCTGTTGGGGTAGGACAGTGCATTTAATTTGCAGTTTTATTCTTTAAAATTTTGAAATTGATTAAGAAATGTTGTAGATTTCTCCAATTCAGTCTGGAGTTGGGTGGAGATTGAAATTCAAAAATTTTAAATTTGGATTCTGTGAGAGAAATTTAAATTCAGTTCAAAATAGGTGAATAAATTTTGTTCAGTTGTAAAAAATGTCAAACTTTCAAGTCCAGTCGAATACTGGGTAAAACTTACCAAAACAATATTTTTGTATAAAAGTATGCAAAACCAAACATTATTGTATAATAGACAACATTGCACTGAAGCTCGGCCTGCGGCCTCGCTTCAGCTCGAACAATAATCGAACATTATTTAATATCTGTATGATTTACTGTCGGGCACTGAAGTTCGGCCTGCGGCCTCACTTCAATGCCCTCCGGTCTCGCTTTAGTTACTTGAAAACTCGCAAGGTGTCATAGCTCGGCCTCCGGCCTCGCTATGACACCTTGCTCGTCAAACGTTAGCTCGGCCTGCGGCCTCGCTTTAGTGACTTAGGAACTCGCATGGTGCCGTCGTTCGGCCTTCGGCCTCACTCCGACACCTTGCTCGTAAATATGTATGAGAGGTTTAAAAAAAAAGAAATTCCAAAAACTTTCATCAGAAATGAAATCAGAGTCCTTGAAAACCCCCAGATCTTAAATCTCATCGCAATCGCACCAATATAAAATTTGATCCCTTCTGTGAATCCTCAGGGATCATAATGAATAACCGTCGCTCGGCCTACGGCCTCGCTCCGGTATGTAGAGACTCGTAAGGTGTCGTCGCTCGGTCTCCGGTTTCGCTCCAACACCTTGCTCGTTTGAACCCCACTTTGAACCCTTCAGAAAAAATCTCAAGAACCGTCGCTCGGCCTTCGGCCTCGCTCCGGTGCGATGGGGGACTCGCAAGGTGCCGTCGTTCGGCCTTCGGCCTCACTCCGCCACCTTGCTCGTAAGTTTGTATGGGAGCTATTAAAAAAAAAAAGAAATTCCAAATTTTTTTTTCAAAACTTAATTCAGCGACCCCAAAAACCCCCGGAGCCAAAATTTCGTCCCGCTCGGACCATTTTGAAATTTGATCCCCGACTTGAACCCCCAGGGGATCAATCAGACCTCTTTAGGTTGGTAGCGCTTGCCATCCCCTATGACATTTGGTCGAACACTAATTAAAAAAAGTCTACCGTTCCGAAGTTATTAACGGTCAAACTTTGTATCGGATCGATGTTTTTTTGTTTGTGACCCCAATTTTTTTTTTATTTTTTGGGAGGGACTCATGATCCCTAACAACCTTTGTTCGAACCCCACCCCCCTAAACCCTACCATTTTTGCAGGACGTTGGGGTACTCCAGGGTCTGTTCCACTTTTGCAACTTTTCGGATTTTTCCCTAGGTCACATAACCCTCCTCTATACAGTCGCTCCACTCTTCACCCCCCCACAAAACTCCTTCTGGGAGAACAATTATGTCAATCAGTGAGTCAGTCAGTCAGTCAATGGTAGTTTAGCTTTATATAATAAAACTAGTATTTGCGTGGCTGCGCGGGCCGCATGCGGCCCGCGTTTATATCCTTTTACCTATAGGGTTGGGACAAACATTCACATTGCAGTTTTATTCTTTAAAACTTTGAAATTGATTAAGAAGGTAGGTAGATATCTCCAATTCAGTCTGGAGTTGGGTGGAGATAGAAATTCAAAAATTTTAAATTTGGATTCTGTGAGAGAAATTTAAATTCAGTTCAAAATAGATAGATAAATTTAGTTCAGTTGAAAAAATAAGTCAAACTTTCAAGTCCAGTCGAAAAGTGGGTAAAACTTACCAAAGAAATATTTTTTGTATGAAAGTATGAAAACCATACATCATTGTACGGTAGGCAAAGGGCACTGAAGCTCGGCCTGCGGCCTCGCTTCAGCACCTACGTTAATCATGCAGTACTTAATTTTTGTTTGATTTACTGTCGGGCACTGAAGTTCGGCCTGCGGCCTCACTTCAATGCCCTCCGGACTCGCTTTAGTTACTTGAGAACTCGCAAGGTGTCATAGCTCGGCCTACGGCCTCACTATGACACCTTGCTCGTCAAACGTTAGCTCGGCCTACGGCCTCGCTTTAGTTACTTGAGAACTCGCAAGGTGTCATAGCTCGGCCTCCGGCCTCGCTATGACACCTTGCTCGTCAAACGTTAGCTCGGCCTACGGCCTCGCTTAAGTTACTTGAGTACTCGCAAGGAGTCATAGCTCGGCCTCCGGCCTCGCTATGACAACTTGCTCGTCAAACGTTAGCTCGGCCTACGGCCTCGCTTAAGTTACTTGAGTACTCGCAAAGAGTCATAGCTCGGCCTCCGGCCTCGCTATGACACCTTGTTCGTCAAACTTTAGCTCGGCCTACGGCCTCGCTATAGTGACTTAGGAACTCGCAAGGTGCCGTCGTTCGGCCTTCGGCCTCACTCCGACACCTTGCTCGTAAATATGTATGAGAGGTTTAAAAAAAAAAGAAATTCCAAAAACTTTCATCAGAAATGAAATCAGAGTCCTTGAAAACCCCCAGATCTTAAATTTCATCGCAATCGGACCAATATAAAATTTGATCCCTTCTTTGAATCCTCAGGGATCATAATGAATAACCGTCGCTCGGCCTACGGCCTCGCTCCGGTATGATAAGACTCGCAAGGTGCCGTCGCTCGGCCTCCGGCCTCGCTCCGACACCTTGCTCGTTTGAACCCCACTTTGAACCCTTCAGAAAAAATCTCAAGAACCGTCGCTCGGCCTTCGGCCTCGCTCCGGTGCGAAGGGGAGACTCGCAAGGTGCCGTCGTTCGGCCTTCGGCCTCACTCCGCCACCTTGCTCGTAAGTTTGTATGGGAGCTATTAAAAAAAAAAAGAAATTCCAAAATTTTTTTTCAGAACTGAATTCAGCGATCCCAAAAACCCCCAGAGCCAAAATTTCATCCCCCTCCGACCATTTTGAAATTTGATCCCCGACTTGAACCCCCAGGGGATCAATAAGACCATTTTAGGTTGGTAGCGCTAACGATTCCCTTTGACATTTGATCGAACACTAATTAAAAAAAGTTTACCGTTCCGAAGTTATTGAGGGTCAAACTTTGTATGGGATCGATGTTTTTTTGTTTGTGACCCCAATTTTTTTTTTATTTTTTGGGAGGGACTCATGGTTCCCTACAACTTTTATTCAAAAAGGGGGGTTCCAAGTGTTATAGTTTAGCCAGGACGTTGGGGTACTCCAGGGTCTGTTCCACTTTTGCAACTTTTCGGATTTTTCCCTAGGTCCCATAACTATCCTCTATACAGTCGTTCCACTTTTCACCCCCCCACAAAACTCCTTCTGGGAGAACAATTATGTCAATCAGTGAGTCAGTCAATGGTAGTTCAGCTTTATATAATATAGACTAGTATTTGCGTGGCTGCGCGGGCCGCATGCGGCCCGCGTTTATATCCTTTACCCTATTGGGTGGGGCAGATATTTGTTTTGCAGTTGGCTTCTTTAAAACTTTGAAATTGATTAAGAAGGTAGGTAGATATCTCCAATTCAGTCTGGAGTTGGGTAGAGATTGAAATTCAAAAATTTTAAATTTAGATTCTGTGAGACAAATATAAATTCAGTTCAAAATGGGTGGAAATATTTAATTAAGTCGAAAAAAAAGTCAAACTTTCATGTCCAGTTGAAAAGTGGGTAAAACTTACCAAAGTTATATTTTTTGCATGAAAGTATGAAAACCAGACATCATTGTAGGGTCGACAACGGGCACTGAAGCTCGAACTGCGGCCTCGCTTCAGCAACCACGATAATCATACAGTATTTAATTTTTGTTTGATTTACTGTCGGGCACTGAAGTTCGGCCTGCGGCCTCACTTCAATGCCCTCCGGACTCGCAAAATGCCATAGCTCGGCCTTCGGCCTCACTATGACACCTTGCTCGTCAACAATTAGCTCGGCCTACGGCCTCGCTTCAGTTACTTAAGCACCTTGCTCGTCAATGATGAGCTCGGCCTACGGCCTCGCTTTAGTTACTTGAGAACTCGCAAGGCGTCATAGCTCGGCCTACGGCCTCACTATGACACCTTGCTTGTCAAACGTTAGCTCGGCCTACGGCCTCGCTTTAGTTAATTGAGAAATCGCAAGGTGTCATAGCTCGGCCTTCGGCCTCACTATGACACCTTGCTCGTCAAACATTAGCTCAGCCTACGGCCTCGCTTAAGTGACTTGGGAACTCGCAAGGTGCCGTCGCTCGGCCTTCGGCCTCGCTCCGACACCTTGCTCGTAAATGTGTATGAGAGGTTTAAAAAAAAAAAGAAATTCCAAAAACTTTTATCAGAAATGAAATCAGAGTCCTTGAAAACCCCCAGATCTTAAATTTCATCGCAATTGCACCAATATTAAATTTGATCCCTTCTTTGAATCCTCAGGGATCATAATGAATGACCGTCGCTCGGCCTACGGCCTCGCTCCGGTATGTAGAGACTCGCAAGGTGTCGTCGCTCGGCCTCCGGCCTCGCTCCGACACCTTGCTCGTTTGAACCCCACTTTGAACCCTTCAGAAAAAATCTCAAGAACCGTCGCTCGGCCTTCGGCCTCGCTCCGGTGCGAAGGGGAGACTCGCAAGGTGCCGTCGTTCGGCCTTCGGCCTCACTCCGCCACCTTGCTCGTAAGTTTGTATGGGAGCTATTAAAAAAAAAAGAAATTCCAAAAACTTTTTTCAGAAATGAATTCAGCGACCCCAAAAACTCCCAGAGCCAAAATTTCATCTCCCTCGGACCATTTTGAAATTTGATCCCCGACTTGAACCCCCAGGGGATCAATCAGACCATTTTAGGTTGGTAGCGCTTACCATTCCCTATGACATTTGGTCGAACACTAATTAAAAAAAGTTTACCGTTCCGAAGTTATTAAGGGTCAAACTTTGTATGGAATCGCCGTTTTTTTGTCTGTGACACCCATTTTTTTTTAATTTTTTGGGAAGGGCTCATGGTCCCTATCAACCTTTCTTCGAACCCCACCCCCCTAAACCCTACCATTTTCGCAGGACGTTGGGGTACTCCAGGGTCTTTTCCACTTTTGCAACTTTTCGGATTTTTCCCTAGGTCCCATAACCCTCCCCTATCCAGTAGTACCACTCTTCAACCCCCCACAAAACTCCTTCTGGGAGAACAATTCTGTCAATGAGTCAGTGAGTGAGTCAATGGTAGTTTAACTTTATATAATATAGACTAGTATTTGCGTGGCTGCGCGGGCCGCATGCGGCCCGCGTTTATATCCTTTTACCTATAGGGTTGGGACAAACATTCACATTGCAGTTTTATTCTTTAAAACTTTGAAATTGATTAAGAAGGTAGGTAGATATCTCCAATTCAGTCTGGAGTTGGGTGGAGATAGAAATTCAAAAATTTTAAATTTGGATTCTGTGAGAGAAATTTAAATTCAGTTCAAAATAGATAGATAAATTTAGTTCAGTTGAAAAAATAAGTCAAACTTTCAAGTCCAGTCGAAAAGTGGGTAAAACTTACCAAAGAAATATTTTTTGTATGAAAGTATGAAAACCATACATCATTGTACGGTAGGCAAAGGGCACTGAAGCTCGGCCTGCGGCCTCGCTTCAGCACCTACGTTAATCATGCAGTACTTAATTTTTGTTTGATTTACTGTCGGGCACTGAAGTTCGGCCTGCGGCCTCACTTCAATGCCCTCCGGACTCGCTTTAGTTACTTGAGAACTCGCAAGGTGTCATAGCTCGGCCTACGGCCTCACTATGACACCTTGCTCGTCAAACGTTAGCTCGGCCTACGGCCTCGCTTTAGTTACTTGAGAACTCGCAAGGTGTCATAGCTCGGCCTCCGGCCTCGCTATGACACCTTGCTCGTCAAACGTTAGCTCGGCCTACGGCCTCGCTTAAGTTACTTGAGTACTCGCAAAGAGTCATAGCTCGGCCTCCGGCCTCGCTATGACACCTTGTTCGTCAAACTTTAGCTCGGCCTACGGCCTCGCTTTAGTGACTTAGGAACTCGCAAGGTGCCGTCGTTCGGCCTTCGGCCTCACTCCGACACCTTGCTCGTAAATATGTATGAGAGGTTTAAAAAAAAAAGAAATTCCAAAAACTTTCATCAGAAATGAAATCAGAGTCCTTGAAAACCCCCAGATCTTAAATTTCATCGCAATCGGACCAATATAAAATTTGATCCCTTCTTTGAATCCTCAGGGATCATAATGAATAACCGTCGCTCGGCCTACGGCCTCGCTCCGGTATGATAAGACTCGCAAGGTGCCGTCGCTCGGCCTCCGGCCTCGCTCCGACACCTTGCTCGTTTGAACCCCACTTTGAACCCTTCAGAAAAAATCTCAAGAACCGTCGCTCGGCCTTCGGCCTCGCTCCGGTGCGAAGGGGAGACTCGCAAGGTGCCGTCGTTCGGCCTTCGGCCTCACTCCGCCACCTTGCTCGTAAGTTTGTATGGGAGCTATTAAAAAAAAAAAGAAATTCCAAAATTTTTTTTCAGAACTGAATTCAGCGATCCCAAAAACCCCCAGAGCCAAAATTTCATCCCCCTCCGACCATTTTGAAATTTGATCCCCGACTTGAACCCCCAGGGGATCAATAAGACCATTTTAGGTTGGTAGCGCTAACGATTCCCTTTGACATTTGATCGAACACTAATTAAAAAAAGTTTACCGTTCCGAAGTTATTGAGGGTCAAACTTTGTATGGGATCGATGTTTTTTTGTTTGTGACCCCAATTTTTTTTTTATTTTTTGGGAGGGACTCATGGTTCCCTACAACTTTTATTCAAAAAGGGGGGTTCCAAGTGTTATAGTTTAGCCAGGACGTTGGGGTACTCCAGGGTCTGTTCCACTTTTGCAACTTTTCGGATTTTTCCCTAGGTCCCATACCACCCCCCTATCCAGGAATACCACTCGCCAACCCCCCACAAAACTCCTTCTGGGAGAACAATTATGTCAATGAGTCAGTGAGTGGTAGTTTAGCTTTATATAATATAGATTTGCGTGGCTGCGCGGGCCGCATGCGGCCCGCGTTTATATCCTTTAACCTTTTGGGTGGGGCAGGTATTTGTTTTGCAGTTGGCTTCTTTAAAACTTTGAAATTGATTAAGAAATGTTGTAGATTTCTCCAATTCAGTCTGGAGTTGGGTGGAGATAGAAATTCTAAAATTTTAAATTTGGATTCTGTGAGAGAAATTTAAATTCAGTTCAAAATAGGTAGATAAATTTAGTTCAGTTGAAAAAATTAGTCAAACTTTCAAGTCCAGTCGAAAAGTTGGTAAAACTTACCAAAGAAATATTTTTTATATGAATGTATGAAAACCATACATCATTGTACGGTTGGCAACGGGCACTGAAGCTCGGCCTACGGCCTCGCTTCAGCACCCACGATAATCAAACAGTATTTAATTTTTGTTTGATTTACTGTCGGGCACTGAAGTTCGGCCTGCGGCCTCACTTCAATGCCCTCCGGACTCGCAAGGTGCCATAGCTCGGCCTTCGGCCTCACTATGACACCTTGCTCGTCAAACATTAGGTCGGCCTACGGCCTCGCTTGAGCTACTTGAGGACTCGCAAGGTGTCATAGCTCGGCCTCCGGCCTCACTATGACTCCTTGCTCGTCAAACGTTAGCTCGGCCTACGGCCTCGCTTTAGTTACTTGAAAACTCGCTAGGTGTCATAGCTCGGCCTCCGGCCTCGCTATGACACCTTGCTCGTCAAACATTAGCTCGGCCTGCGGCCTCGCTTTAGTGACTTAAGAACTCGCATGGTGCCGTCGTTCGGCCTTCGGCCTCACTCCGACACCTTGCTCGTAAATATGTATGAGAGGTTTAAAAAAAATAAGAAATTCCTAAAACATTCATCAGAAATGAAATCAGTGTCATTGAAAACCCCCAGATCTTTAATTTCATCGCAATCGCACCAATATAAAATTTGATCCCTTCTTTGAATCCTCAGGGATCATAATGAATAACCGTCGCTCGGCCTACGGCCTCGCTCCGGTATGAAGAGACTCGCAAGGTGTCGTCGCTCGGCCTCCGGCCTCGCTCCGACACCTTGCTCGTTTGAACCCCACTTTGAACCCTTCAGAACAAATCTCAAAAACTGTCGCTCGGCCTTCGGCCTCGCTCCGGTGTGATGGGAGACTCGCAAGGTGCCGTCGTTCGGCCTTCGGCCTCACTCCGCCACCTTGCTCGTAAGTTTGTATGGGAGCTATTAAAAAAAAAAGAAATTCCAAAATTTTTTTTCAGAAATGAATTCAGCAACCCCAAAAACCCCCGGAGCCGAAATTTTGTCTCGCTCGGACCATTTTGAAATTTGATCCCTCACTTGAACCCCCAGGGGATCAATCAGACCATTTTAGTTTGGTAGCGCTTACGATTCCCTATGACATTTGGTCGAACACTAATTAAAAAAAGTTTACCGTTCCGAAGTTATTAACGGTCAAACTTTGTATGGGATCGATGTTTTTTTGTTTGTGACCCCAATTTTTTTTTTATTTTTTGGGAGGGACTCATAGTTCCCTACAACTTTTGTTCAAAAAGGGGGGTTCCAAGTGTTATAGTTTAGCCAGGACGTTGGGGTACTCCAAGGTCTTTTCCACTTTTGCAACTTTTCGGATTTTTCCCTAGGTCACATACCCCTCCCCTATCCAGGAGTACCACTCGCCAACCCCCCACAATACTCCTTCTAGGAGAACAATTCTGTCAATCAGTCAGTGAGTGGTAGTTTAGCTTTATATAATATAGACTAGTATTTGCGTGGCTGCGCGGGCCGCATGCGGCCCGCGTTTATATCCTTTTACCTATAGGATTAGGTCAAGCATTTAAAATGCAGTTGTAATCTTTAAAACTTTGAAATTGATTAAGATATGTTGTAGATTTCTCCAATTCAGTCTGGAGTTGGGTGGAGATTGAAATTCAAAAATTATAAATTTGGATTCTGTGAGAGAAATTTAAATTCAGTTCAAAGTAGGTAGATAAATTTAGTTCAGTTGAAAAAATAAGTCAAACTTTCAAGTCCAGTCGAAAAGTGGGTAAAACTTACCAAAGAAATATTTTTTGTATGAAATTGTATGTTGCATTGTATGATCGTCAGCAGGGCAATGAAGCTCGGCCTGCGGCCTCGCTTCAGCACTCACGATAACCGGACAGTATATAACTTTTGTATGATGTATTGTCGGGCACTGAAGTTCGGCCTCCGGCCTCACTTCAATGCCCTCAGGACTCGCAAAGTACCATAGCTCGGCCTTCGGCCTCACTATGACACCTTGCTCGTCAAACATTAGCTCGGCCTACGGCCTCGCTTGAGCTACTTGAGTACTCGCAAGGTGTCATAGCTCGGCCTCCGGCCTCACTATGACACCTTGCTCGTCAAACGTTAGCTCGGCCTGCGGCCTCGCTTTAGTTACTTGAGAACTCGCAAGGTATCATAGCTCGGCCTCCGGCCTCGCTATGACACCTTGCTCGTAAAACGTTAGCTCGGCCTGCGGCCTCGCTTTAGTGACTTATGAACTCGCATGGTGCCGTCGTTCGGCCTTCGGCCTCACTCCGACACCTTGCTCGTAAATATGTATGAGAGGTATAAAAAAAAAGAAATTCCAAAAACTTTCATCAGAAATGAAATCAGAGTCCTTGAAAACCCCCAGATCTTAAATTTCATCGCAATCGCACCAATATAAAATTTGATCCCTTCTTTGAATCCTCAGGGATCATAATGATTAACCGTCGCTCGGCCTACGGCCTCGCTCCGGTATGAAGAGACTCGCAAGGTGTCGTCGCTCGGCCTCCGGCCTCGCTCCGACACCTTGCTCGTTTGAACCCCACTTTGAACCCTTCAGAAAAAATCTCACGAACCGTCGCTCGGCCTTCGGCCTCGCTCCGGTGCGAAGGGAAGACTCGCAAGGTGCCGTCGTTCGGCCTTCGGCCTCACTCCGCCACCTTGCTCGTAAGTTTGTATGGGAGCTATTAAAAAAAAAAAGAAATTCCAAATTTTTTTTTCAAAACTAAATTCAGCGACCCCAAAAACCCCGAAAGCCAAAATTTCGTCCCCCTCGGACCATTTTGAAATTTGATCCCCGACTTGAACCCCCAGGGGATCAATGAGACCATTTTAGGTTGGTAGCGCTTACCATCCCCTATGACATTTGGTCGAACACTAATTAAAAAAAGTCTACCGTTCCGAAGTTATTAACGGTCAAACTTTGTATGGGATCGATGTTTTTTTGTTTGTGACCCCAATTTTTTTTTTATTTTTTGGGAGGGACTCATGGTTCCAAACAACTTTTGTTCGAAAAGGGGGGTACCAAGTGTTATAGTTTAGCCAGGACGTTGGGGTACTCCAGGGTCTCTTCCACTTTTGCAACTTTTCGGATTTTTCCCTAGGTCACATAACGCTCCCCTATCCAGGTGTACCACTCTTCAACCCCCCACAAAACTCCTTCTGGGAGAACAATTCTGTCAATCAGTCAGTGAGTGGTAGTTCAGCTTTATATAATATAGAAGACTAGTATTTGCGTGGCTGCGCGGGCCGCATGCGGCCCGCGTTTATATCCTTTAACCTGTTGGGGTAGGACAGTGCATTTTAGTTGCAGTTATTTTCTTTAAAACTTTGAAATTGATTAAGAAGGTAGGTAGATTTCTCCAATTCAGTCTGGAGTTGGGTGGAGATTGAAATTCAAAAATTTTAAATTTGGATTCTGTGAAAGAAATTTAAATTCAGTTCAAAATGGGTGGAAATATTTAATGCAGTCGAAAAAAAGTCAATCTTTCAAGTCCATCGAAAAGTGGGTAAAACTTACAAAAGAAATATTTTTTGTATGAAAGTATGAAAACCATACATCATTGTACGGTCAGCAACGGGCACTGAAGTTCGGCCTGCGGCCTCGGTTCAGCACCCACGATAACCGAACAGTATGTAACTTTTGTATGATTTATTGTCGGGCACTGAAGTTCGGCCTCCGGCCTCACTTCAATGCCCTCCAGACTGGCAAAGTGCCATAGCTCGGCCTTCGGCCTCACTATGACACCTTGCTCGTCAAACATTAGCTCGGCCTACGGCCTCGCTTGAGCTACTTGAGTACTCGCAAGGTGTCATAGCTCGGCCTCCGGCCTCGCTATGACACCTTGCTCGTCAAACGTTAGCTCGGCCTGCGGCCTCGCTTTAGTGACTTAGGAACTCGCATGGTGCCGTCGTTCGGCCTTCGGCCTCACTCCGACACTCTGCTCGTAAATATGTATGAGAGGTTTAAAAAAAAAAGAAATTCCAATAACTTTCATCAGAAATGAAATCAGAGTCCCTGAAAACCCCCAGATCTTAAATTTCATCGCAATCGGACCAATATGACATTTGATCCCTTCTTTGAATCCTCAGAGATCATATGGAATAACCGTCGCTCGGCCTATGGCCTCGCTCCGGTATGATAAGACTCGCAAGGTGCCGTCGCTCGGCCTTCGGCCTCACTCCGGCACCTTGCTCGTTTGAACCCCACTTTGAACCCTTTAGAAATCATAAATAAAACCGTCGCTCGGCCTTCGGCCTCGCTCCGGTGCGATTGGAGACTCGCAAGGTGCCGTCGTTCGGCCTTCGGCCTCACTCCGACACCTTGCTCGTAAGTTTGTATGGCGGCTATTAAAAAAAAAAAGAAATACCATAATCTTTTTTCAGAAATGAAATCAGCGACCCCAAAAACCCCCGGAGCCAAAATTTCATCCCCCTCGGACCATTTTGAAATTTGATCCCCGACTTGAACCCCCAGGGGATCAATCAGACCTCTTTAGGTTGGTAGCGCTTGCCATTCCCTATGACATTTGGTCGAACACTAATTAAAAAAAGTCTACCGTTCCAAAGTTATTAACTGTCAAACTTTGTATGGGATCGCCGTTTTTTTGTCTGTGACACCCATTTTTTTTTAATTTTTTGGGAGGGGCTTATGGTCCTTAACAACCTTTATTCGAACCCCACCCCCCTAAACCCTACCATTTTCGCAGGACGTTGGGGTACTCCAAGGTCTGTTCCACTTTTGCAACTTTTCGGATTTTTCCCTAGGTCCCATAACGCTCCCCTATACAGGTGTTCCACTCGCCAACCCCCCACAAAACTCCTACTGGGAGAACAATTCTGTCAATGAGTCAGTGAGTGGTAGTTTAGCTTTATATAATATAGAAAAGAAATAGAAAAGAAAAGAAACTAGTATTTGCGTGGCTGCGCGGGCCGCATGCGGCCCGCGTTTATATCCTTTAACCTGTTGGGGTAGGACAGTGCATTTAATTTGCAGTTTTATTCTTTAAAACTTTGAAATTGATTAAGAAGGTAGGTAGATATCTCCAATTCAGTCTGGAGTTGAGTGGAGATTGAAATTTAAAAATTTTAAATTTGGATTCTGTGAGAGAAATTAAAATTCAGTTCAAAATAGGTGGATAAATTTAGTTTAGTTGAAAAAATAAGTCAAACTTACAAGTCCAGTCGAAAAGTGGGTAAAACTTACCAAAGAAATATTTTTCGTATGAAATTGTATGTTGCATTGTATGATCGTCAACAGGGCAATGAAGCTCGGCCTGCGGCCTCGCTTCAGCACCCACGATAACCGAACAGTATATAACTTTTGTATGATTTATTGTCGGGCACTGAAGTTCGGCCTCCGGCCTCACTTCAATGCCCTCCGGACTCGCAAAGTGCCATAGCTCGGCCTTTGGCCTCACTATGACACCTTGCTCGTCAAACGTTAGCTCGGCCTACGGCCTCGCTTTAGTTACTTGAGAACTCGCAAGGTGTCATAGCTTGGCCTCCGGCCTCACTATGACACCTTGCTCCTCAAACGTTAGCTCGGCCTACGGCCTCGCTTTAGTTACTTGAGAACTCGCAAGGTGTCATAGCTCGGCCTCCGGCCTCGCTATGACACCTTGCTCGTTAAACGTTAGCTCGACCTACGGCCTCGCTTAAGTTACTTGAGTACTCGCAAGGAGTCATAGCTCGGCCTCCGGCCTCGCTATGACACCTTGCTCGTCAAACAAAAGCTCGGCCTACGGCCTCGCTTTAGTGACTTAGGAACTCGCAAGGTGCCGTCGTTTGGCCTTCGGCCTCACTCCGACACCTTGCTCGTAAATATGTATGAGAGGTTTAAAAAAAAAAGAAATTCCAAAAACTTTCATCAGAAATGAAATCAGAGTCCTTGGAAACCCCCAGATCTTAAAGTTCATCGCAATCGGACCAATATAAAATTTGATCCCTTCTTTGAATCCTCAGGGATCATAATGAATAACCTCGTATAAGTATGTAGTATACGAATAAGTATGTAGAGACTCGCAAGGAGTCATAGCTCGGCCTCCGGCCTCGCTATGACACCTTGCTCGTCAAACGTTAGCTCGGCCTACGGCCTCGCTTTAGTGACTTAGGAACTCGCAAGGTGCCGTCGATCGGCCTTCGGCCTCACTCTGACACCTTGCTCGTAATTATGTATGAGAAGTTTAAAAAAAAAAGAAATTCCAAAAACTTTCCTCAGAAATGGAATCAGAGTCCTTGAAAACCCCCAGATCTTAAATTTCATCACAATCGGACCAATATAAAATTTGATCCCTTCTTTGAATCCTCAGGGATCACATAGTATAACCGTCGCTCGACCTACGGCCTCGCTCCGCTATGATAAGACTCGCAAGGTGCCGTCGCTCGGCCTTCGGCCTCACTCCGGCACCTTGCTCGTTTGAACCCCACTTTGAACCCTTCAGAAAAAATTTCAAGAACCGTCGCTCGGCCTTCGGCCTCGCTCCGGTGCGATGGGGGACTCGCAAGGTGCCGTCGTTCGGCCTTCGGCCTCACTCCGCCACCTTGCTCGTAAGTTTGTATGGGAGCTATTAAAAAAAAAAAGAAATTCCAAAATTTTTTTACAGAAATGAATTCAGCGACCCCAAAAACCCTCAGAGCCAAAATTTCATCCCCCTCGGACCATTTTCAAATTTGATCCCCGACTTGAACCCCCAGGGGATCAATCAGACCATTTTAAGTTGGTAGCGCTTACCATTCCCTATGACATTTGGTCGAACACTAATTAAAAAAAGTGTACCGTTCCGAAGTTATTCAAGGTCAAACTTTGTATGGGATCGACGTTTTTTTGTCTGTGACACCCATTTTTTTTTAATTTTTTGGGAAGGGCTCATGGTCCCTAACAACCTTTGTTCAAAAAGAGGGGTTCCAAGTGTTATAGTTTAGCCAGGACGTTGGAGTACTCCAGGGTCTGTTCCATTTTTGCAACTTTTCGGATTTTTCCCTAGGTCCCATAGCTCTCCTCTATACAGGTATTCCACTCTACAACCCCCCACAAAACTCCTTCTGGGAGAACAATTATGTCAATGAGTCAGTGAGTGAGTCAATGGTAGTTCAGCTTTATATAATATAGAAGATAAAAAATAGGTTTATATTATTCTCATATCCTTTCAAAACTCAACCATACTCAAAATGCGTAGCTTCGAATTAAACCTAATATGCTGTAATAATTACTTTTAATTTCAGTATTGAATTGCGTAGGTTCTGGCTTTACAAATACGCAGAAAAAGTTATTTTCAACCTTCAAAACAAATTTGCAAAGTGAAAGCGAACATGGATCTAAACTTCGTTATTATTATTAGAAAAGTTATCTTGTTACATTATTAAACGCTTATTTGTTTAGATTCGTCCCGGAGCTTTCAAGGTCAATCTCGTATAAGGTTTTTAAGTTATGTTTTTCACTATTTTCGCACATATTTATTTCACTGTTTTTGCAGATTTCTGTTGAACACAAAATTGTAATTTGCTTTTTTTTCTATATGAATGCTATTTCTTATTAATTGCGTGGGAATAAAATCACTTTTGAATGAAATCAAAACATGCCACCTGTCTTTCAATGTATTTTTAAGTTAAAAGGTCAACGCGATAAAATATGGGAAAAAAACCTGCAGTAAGCACTTTGCTATTTAACATAACGTTATTATTATATTTCTGACATTAATTTACTCGTACCACAAAACAAAATTTACGCTTGCTTGTAGGCACCATGTACCTATCGTACGAAACCAAAACCAAGGGAAAAAAACTGCCGGAAAACCCTAACTAACAGGCAGCTGTCAGCTTTGATCAGTAAATTATTAATCCCTTAACTTTAAAAGTGAAATGTTTAGAGTAAAACGAACGTTTTATAACATTTTTAAACAAGACTGACAGTGTACTGTCGTTTCTGTTTATAAAACGCTTCAGGCCATCCCTCATTTTGACAAACTGACTAACGCACCAAATAAAAAAAACGCTTAAAAAATAAAATTTTACCAACAATATTTTAACTGGCTTAAAAAGTAGGTTCCAACGATATACTCATCCTAAAAAAACAGTTTTCGTTATGGGACCAACCCTGAATTCGAGAAAAAAATCAGCTATTCCAAACATAAAAATTATTGATCGTCAACAAAATGTATGAAACAGTAGATTTTTTCTCGAATTCAGAGTTGGTCCCATATTGGAAATTGTTCCTTAGGATGAGTAAAGTGACCCGATTTCGGCTTAGTACACCCCTAGCCGATAAACCTGTATAGATCTATAGTATTCCGCATTCCAACCTACGCATTGAATATCGTTTCAAACGAACAATCGTTAGTTCCTTTATGTATTGCGAACCCAACAGGGTGTATGAAAATGTAATAAACAAATTTATGATCTGGCAACATTTTATGATGGCGCGTCGATAATGTATTAACAAAACATCGTTACATGTGAATTTGCTTTTGTTTTCAGATTGTAAATATTATGATAATCTTTTTAGAGATAATTATAATTTACGCTAATCTTAAATTGTAAACTTGAAATCTTATGAAGTAAGATTTTTTTGTTAAAGCTATTGAACAAAGTGGAGTATACCAAGCGATTTTGTGACAGTCTTAGATTTGTTCGTATTCTTTTTAATTTTTTAGTTTTTCCACGTCTTTATTTATAGATCTGTTCAGAAATAATGTTAAGGTGATGGTTCCCAAATAGATGCGTTTTTGTTTCCATTTTCTAGCATTACCGTATACTGTGCCATGTTGAAAGTTAATACATCATGTAATACATATACTCAATTAAAGCATGATGTTTCAAAATGCTTATCTTAGTTTACCAAACCATTTTAATATATTTTTGAAGAACTCATTATCTCATTATTTTGAACATGTTTCTTTTGGTATACGTGAAATGTCTACTTTGTAATGTTGAGAGGTAGATTAATCGAAATATTGGCACCTTCAGGCTAATGTATTGTTTTTGTCTTAGAATGATAGGTAAGTGAAGTTTTAAAGATAAATGTTATAAGAGCCTACTAAAAAGTATTCATTTAGAAAAGCACGTTGCTAATATATTTAACTAGGCACTTAGCACATATTTTAATGAGGCACTTTTGCTCAGCTAGCGGGTAGCGTTAATTTTATTCGACGTTGCATGCGTGCCCGCCTCATCCCTGCCACGTCGCGTAGTGCGCGACGTTGTCAGACTTCATCTAGTGCAGCGTGAGAATAATTATATATAATATTCTTTTCTAGGATAGTTACCGCGTGCGCGTAATAACATACTTATAAGCGATTGTGTTTTACTAGAAACATTCTCTGCCGTGATCAATCAATTATTTCAGTTATTGTTTTTTTTAAAGTATTTTTCTGTTTTCTTAGAGACGAAAAATTCATTCATATTAGTTTGATAAAAATCGGTCAAAATAGACTTATAAATAAAATATGCATTTTTTTTATTTATTACAATTTTTTAAGTAAGTTTTAGCTTACCCAGCGAACCTCGTTGTTGATAAATAATGTCATCAATGATATGAGCTGCCAACTGCTCACGATGGCGGTATTTGAAGGGTGCAACTCGCACGATATTCAACGAACGAACTCGAACGATAGTTTCTACGAAATTTTCTCAATTTTTTTTTGATGTTTTTACTAGGTGCGATAAAACATTTTTGTAAAAGTTTAATGAAATCGAGTTATTATTATTCGATAATGAGTAAAGTTATATTTGAATTGAGTAATTACTACATACTTCACCTTCTGTACAATAGTAATCTTTGACCTAACTTTCAGAAAAGTACGATATTATTTCTCTGAACTTACATTACTCTATGTCAATATCTATCTATCTATACAGTTGACAAAATTATAGACGACAGGCCAATGCCCGCTCATTTGTTTCGCCCAGAATTAAACAGATGGCATGGCATAGGTAAGTATCAGTACATACTATTATTTATTCCGTGGCTCAATTCTCAGTTGCGTTTGTCTATACCCGTCGCCTTAAGATAACGTTATAAAAAATCTAAAGCAGCAAAATGAAGGTTGAATTATTATTAATGTACACTAATATTATAAAGAGGACATATTTGTATTTTTGACGAATATAACTAAAAAGCACTGGATCGATTCAAGATTATTAAGCCTTTAGAATGCTTCATTATGACTGAGTAACACAGGCTGTATATTTATTACTACGAAAATTAGAGATACTTAAGAATTCATACAAATACCAACCCAATGTGTAAAAAAAATTGCTATACAATGTTTTTTATCACATCGCCGCGGAAAGTATTGATGGTAGAGCAAAAATATGTCCACTTAGACTTTGCCGGGATGGGCAAGTATTAAATAATTTGAAAGCATTTAATAATACTTTAGATAAAGTTATTTGTTAGAGGTAATAGTGCAGAACTGACATCTTGCATTACAGGCATTTTTGATTGTCAGTATATAGAATAGAGCTTTCAGGTATAAAGTGTCTATAATAGCCAGACTAGGGCTATCTAGATGCTTATATTATTACCTGGAGGTCACTGCACTCAAGGGTAGCAAGGGTGGGGGATGATCGGCGACATCAAAGGTATTGTGGGCATTGTAACGTGGCAAAAATGGCAACACTCGGTGATTTGACGAGCCGCGGGGGACGCGAGGAGGGACACTGGTAACATTGACCATGATCGTTTCAGAAATGATAGTATTAGAGCAAATGTTTTAAAGGTGGGGAAAATATAATAGAACATATTATTTCTACAACCAGACTATTTAAGTCTAGTTGTATTCATGCACATCAATGAAACGATTGTGAACAATAACAATCATTAACAAAAAAACAAACAAACATTAAAAAAACACAATCATTTGAGAACAATAAACAAGCAATCATTTTTAACTCATTCAAAAACATTAAGTATACATGTAACCATTATTATCTTGTATTATAGATCTTCAAGACAAGTTGAATTTGATTTGATTCACGTTGAATTGAATTCCTATAAACCTTAATTAAAATTTTTTAAAAAAGGCTCAATTGTTCAATATCTTCTTTGTAGAACTCGTAAATCTTCAAATATGACATTTTGTGAAATCAATTGTTACGGAATACGTATAGTGGATTTCAACACAGTGCTTTTAAGCAAATTGCATAAGTAGTAATGTAGACGTTTTAGGCTTTACTTTGCCAGAAATTGACTATAATATCTAAGTAGGTACGTATGTAATAGTTAATATATGCAAGGCTGCTATTTGTCTTGACTAGCTACCAGCTAGCGAAGGATTCTAGAATTGAGCCAGGAGCGTAGCGAGGGCTTCAAAGCACGAAACGCCAAATAAATTATCTGCCGAGCGCTACGCACAAAATTCAAACTCAACACAGCGAGTTACTTCATATAAAAACGTCCCCGATCGACATCCCCATTCCAAAAATGGCACCACACAACCTTTCTTTAACATTTAACAGATTGATATTATATTTTTATGCTCGCCGGCAGACCTTGTATTAGCTCCATAAGCCGCTCACTTGCTCGCTAATCCAGTAGCCATATTGTTTCTTAGATTTTATTGAAGCTACTAAATAACTTGGCAAAAATATTAGTATATATTAATCAGTCATTGGTAACAGAAATATTATACTTTTCCAATACTTGGATTAGAACATAAATATCGCATAATACGACTTATGACTAAGTGCAATAAGCGGTACCTATCTTAGGTAATCCACCGCTTGCAGAATCTTTGAACCTCGGGAAGAATAAAATTACCCTTGGTACAGCCAGGTGAACTGTTTAGGTCAAACACGGACAGGGACCGTTGTTATGTTCTCGTTGTGATCTTCAAAAAACTTCTTTTTTAATACTATCTTTAATATCTATGCACGATGTACCTTTCTATTCTCAAACTGACATTGATATCTTTCGTACCTGTAACGAATCTAAACAGTTTGAGCCCATGATTCCCAGGGGTCGCATAATCCCCCGTGATAGATGCCCTCCGAATGCAATTTCAAGGGCTTTGAGCTACGGAACCCTCGTACGTGAGACCTTAGATTAACTAATAGATTTGATGAATGCAACACATATATTTAAGTGACTAATGTTATAGGCTGTTTAATGACTTATGATTCGACTAATAATCCAGTAAATACGTGAAAAATACGGAGCTTACTTGCTAGTTACATATTTTATATGATCACACAGTAAAATTTATTTATATTTGAATTTGGTATACGCACAACAAAACCATATTTTTTACGGTTAAGTGTCTACATTCTTAAAAAATATAATTACAGTTCTAAAAACCTTATAAGAAGTTATGTAAACCGACGCGAGTGTAAACTAGATGTCACTAGTCTAAAATTCAAACAGTGGAGTGTCCGAGTGAGGAGAATTGCATGCGAGTGTCGCTAGATGGAGGTGATATGTGAGCAATGAGTGGCGAGGAGTCGTGTGGCGTGCGCCGCCGCCGCAGCATCAAGCGACTCCTGCGCAGCCTCACTGCAGACAAGCTACAAACAGGTACACACACATATATATTTAGACTCTAGAGTTGCTAGCAAGTGTCGCTAGATGGCGGTGATTTATGAGAGATGACTGGATAGGAGTATCAAAAACTTCTTTTTCCTAATTAGTAGTCAGTTAATTTAGTCCCTGACGTAATAAAAGTTATATATTAAACCAAATAATACTTTAACCCTCTGTTGATCAAGACAACAACTAAAAATTATTGAAGTAATGTATCTACGCAACTGAAAACCCTGTATTTTGTATACAATTCAAGTAAAGCAGTCAATTGTGTGGAATGTAAACAAACACACAATAAGTTCCGTTGTTCTAAATATATGTAAATGGCCACTCCGGTCGGATTCGATCAGATGTTAGCAAGGTCGCGAGATGCTGGGAAATTGAATGGAATTCATTAATTTCTTACATTTCTTTTTGGTTTCTCAAAGCGGCATATTTTCTGAAAAATACTGAAATATTTTTTTTTCAAACAATTAAACTGTCTTCGAAATCACGTAAGCAAAAAATAAATTAATATATGTAAATCGTATATTTGAAGTCGGTGGCAGCCAAACCAAGTAGGTAGTGGATTGATAGGCGTGTAGTAAGATAACACAACTCTTTATCAAAAACTAGCTTAAACAATACAAAAAACATGTTAGATTTTTAATAGCGGCCTTATCGCTTAAGCGATCTCTTCCAGGCAACCATGTACGTATAAGATATTACAGAACTGGAGCGGCCTTAGCGAAGTAAACTTAATAATATACAATAAACATGAATAAATAGATAAAAGTAATTGACAAGATTTAGTACAAATACATACACAACGATATATTATTACTAGCTGTGCTCCGCGGTTTCACACGCGTGCTACTACTCGCTTTACTATCGAGATAATATCCAATGAGGAATTACTTTTGAAGTCGGTTAAAAAGTATCCTATGTCCTTCCCGGGGTCCAATCTACCTGTGCACCAAATTACATCCAGATCGATTTAGTGGTTTTGGCATGAAAGCGAAACAGACAGACAGAGTTAATTTCGCATTTATAATATTAGTTAGGATTATATAACCACATACATACAATAATATAGTAGTAAGTAACTTGATACTAGTAGGTAGTCTTTATCTACTTACTACCTTATTAATGCCGACTTCAAATAGAATAGAAGATGGCGCGTACATAATAATATTAATTTAGTTTATGTAAAATCTATCGAAAACTATACAATAAGGAAATGTACTAGGATTTGATCAAGAGACAAGGAGAAATATAAATGACCTCACAGACTGTTGAATACTTTCCTATATATAGATCACCTAGCTATAAGCCCTTGTATAAGAATCGATCAGGCAGAGTGGCTTCGCTCCACTAGTTTTTAATTAAACCATCCTTCCCTTCCCTTGTGTTGTCATTCCACGTCGAATCTATTGTTATGTATTGTGTAGCTTTAACTATGCCTTAGCTTCAGAAGCTCGAAAATATTGAAAAAAAGGGGAAAAAATTTCTTCGATAATTCCTCCAAATAAATTAAATTTGGAACAAACCAAACCTTGCCTTTGTACTTTTTACAAAATCACTAAACAAAGATGTTACTAATACAAACCCATTAAATATTTCAGAGATTTAAATACACGATTGTGTTAAAATAAGTGTAGCAAATACGTAATCATAACTTTAAAGCTTACCTACTTAAATATGGCAACGAGCTGCCAAAGTATTTTACCATATACCATGAACATGATAACATTTTAGCTAAAACTTACTCTATACAAAGTTATTATCTACTCATATATATATACAATAGCAATATACCATGAATATAATAGACGATCGGGAACAGTTAGTAGGTGTCGTAGGAAACCTCTATCACGTATTCCATTTCTCGGCGCACACAGCTCACAGTCGTAGGTGACAATAGGAAGTCTTCTATCTATGCCGCGTTGTATTGTAAACTCGCCCACGTCAAACATAGTACTGGGGAAACTGATTGTGTGGGACTGTGATTTGTGTTCTTGATTGTTTTGTCTCCGTTGTAAGGCTATTTATACCCATTTACTTAAAAGTAGGAGATTATAAGTAGAAACAGTGGATTTATTTGCTTTTAGAACGAATTTACTATATCAAATGCTATGAGAAATCTTATTTGTTAATTTCTGATATATTTCTGCACGAAACTTTGGAGAAAGTAATGTCAGATATTCATAAGTTTTTATTTGATGGGTATTTAATTTAATGTTTTTCTGTTACAGGTAAGCGAGATTAGCTTTTACGGTAATTTAGTATTACGATATTGGAAACTTTGCTGATCAAGTAAGGTGAGTAAATATATTATAAATATTATTTTATAGCGCCATCTGTCATCATTAGTTGTAACAATTAGTTGCGTTAAGGCCGAGGTTGTTTAATAATATGTTAGTTATGCTACTCACCACTAGGTGTCTCTTTAATAATTGATAATGTTTCGTTACCGTTCTTGAAATATACGAACGCATGCCTCGTAATTTTCTTTACAATCGGAAAGTACCTTTGTATTTATCGTAAATAAAAAATTGTGCTGGACATCCACAAGAACAAAAGTAATTAAATAATGTTTGCTACTCTACGCTAGATGGCGCAGACACTTATTTTTATTTGTAATCTATTTAAGGCTTTTCCGATGATGGTTTTATTAGCAAATTAATCACATTTACCTATTATTCCGCAAACAATAGTGCGAGACCATCTATTCCTTGAATTATTTGTCACACAATTACAGGACAGTGACGTGTGTTACAATATACGTATGTTTTCGTAAATACACATCAATAATACTTATAAATGTATAATAATTGTCTTATTATATTTAACCGAATTAATCTGTGACATCGTGACAAAGCAGTACTGCGTAGAGCCATGAGAATTATTTGATTTTAAAATACTTTCCGAGTGTTTAATACTTACAAGTAATTCGTACCTTAAAAAAGCGACCACCGACTTCAATATGTCTCGCGCATATACATTATACAGTTTCTTCATAGTTAATCTAATCGAGTTATTTATAGTTTAGTGTCCAATAACACCTTCATAAGGATAATCCATAAGAACCATTAAAATAATCAAATATGAATGGGCTGAATGCATCATGTTTTTTATTTGCCTAATAACAAGTCATGACAAACAGACAAACACAGTTAACGAAACAAGTACCTAATAATTAAAAAAAAAGTAAAAATTAACTTCAATTCAGCAAGCGAAACTTAGGATACTTATCAGGATGTCATTAATAAGCATTCACAAAAATATACAAGTTATTTTAATTTAATTAAATACAAGACCTATATTGATAAAATGTATATGGCTAACTAGAAAGTTTAGTAAAAAAAAAAAAAAATTTATTCATGAATCAGTCGAAAAGTTGTCTCTGAGATATTGGAAAGCTGGTTGTAGTATAATATTATAAATTTAGTGATGAATACTTATATCTTCAAATATTTAAAAAATAATAACATTGAAATGAGAACGTCTTCTTTATTATCTGACTGTACAGGAGAACGCTAATGTTTTTTGTTGTGTGCAATAAAATCGTGGTATCCATCTCCCGTAGCAAGCCAAACATGTCCACACGCACGCAGCACGCACAAAGCGCGGGCGCGCGCGCATCTGTCGAGTGTTTCACTTCACATCTGCAGCGCTCTAAATATATCCTCCTCACATCGCACCTGCTTCCTACTGATTTGTTACATCGGTACAATACAACCAACCTTGTACCGACACAGATTTAACACAGAAACTTAATTCACTTTCATTACAATTTTTCTTACGTTAAAATTCACGAAGCAGTACGTTCTTGAGTAAATGTAAATTACAATAGAAGAGATCAAACAGCTTTTGAAGATAAATAAGTATTCAAGTCTGTTATTTGACAATCGTGATTGACTATGGCTAACACCCCCTTCATAGCTGAGACCCGTGCCCAGCTGTGGGACACTGTGGGTATATGTGCAGATAGATATAAGGACGATATGAGGATACGTCGAAGCGTCTTTTCATTGTATACAACTCCAGATCGCAGCCACAGCTCGCGTATACCTGTATGTAATAATGTTGTTTTAAAATCAGTTAAATGAATATATTTAATAATAATAATATAATAATATTTTTTATGATTTTCATCATTATATTTGTTTTAATACTTTTGCTTAATTATCGTGTATAGTTCGTATCGTGTATGCTCGCGTCTTCGTTCCCAACTAAACTCAATACTTAGGTACTTTCACTTGACAACAGTGTTAAAAGTCTAACTCCACAAAGTCTACGTCTAACTAAATATTGATTCGTAAAATATGGAATTATGTTTGAATTGTATTAGGGGTAATTAAATAGGTAGGATTAAAAAAATAACAATGGCTTTAAATGTTAATAATTTCAATAAAAAAAATATAATCCTAACCTAACCCGGGTTAAGTTAGGGTCCGTTTGCGTTACTACATAGTATATGCTAATATTTGCGAACCACTCTTGTATAGATTGAAAGAAATTAGTAATAATAAACTTATTTGCAAGCTGTACTTTTCATTATTTATTTTACCGATAGGTATGTCTTCTTGTTTTATAAAAACTTTACTGACTGAAGATTACCTAAGAATTATCTGTAAAAATCTTTTTAAGGTACATACAATCTAAAAGTTCTTTGTATCTTGATTTTCACTAACCACTATATCTCTTTAGTTGTACTTCTGCACGTTTATCTTCTGAGTGTCTCTGAGTTACGGATGTTGATCAGTTTTAGAGGTTTTTGCAGTTCGAGGAGTTCGTTGTCCTCACAGTTTTTAGCTTTCCTTAAGGAAACTCTTAAATATGTATTAAAGATATTTGAATAAGTGTCACATACTTTTCTACTAATGTCTTTTTTAATATTTATTTATACATGGTTATCGGCTAGGGGTGTACTAAGCCGAAAGAGGGTCACTATGCTCATCCTAAAGAACAACTTTCACTATGGGACCAACTCTGAATTGGAGAAAAAAAATCAGCTGTTCCATATATTTTGTCGACGACCGATCAACTTTTTATGACATAATGAAACAGCTGATTTTTTTTTCTCGAATTCAGAATAGTGAAAGTTGTTCATGAGGATGTGTATAGTGACGTCCTATCGGCTGAGTACAGCTGTATAGTTGCTTGCCCGTAATTCGCCTAATATTATAAAGCGGCGATGCGGCCTAGGATGTAGCACGCTTGCCTAGTAGAAACCGATATACTCGCGATTTGAAAAGACCGAAATTATAACTATCGGTAAATATCTCTATATATATAGAGATATATTTAACTATCGGCAAGTGCATTATTTTCAGAGTTCCGAATCATAGAAATGGTTCTTTTTTAATCAAGCATTTGACCACCAGCTCGGAGGAGCAAGGAAGTCAGCGACCCGGGTTCTATATAACATGTCTAGTCTGAAAAACACTGGCTCTCAAGAAAAGGTTTACGATTTAGTCGCTCCCCACTTGGATTTCTTTCTAGACACAGTCTAAGTCTTGTTGCTTATTATATATAAATAAATAACTTGTCAAATTTCTTGATGTACGAGATCTCATCGATCACTTAACTAAATATAGTTCTTCCAAAGTTAGTACTCTCGACACAAATTACAATAAGAGTACCTATGTCGGTATGTATGTAGTGCATGCGTTGCAGTGACGTCATTGGCAAACATCCAATTATTAAACTATTTACCTTTGTAGATATGAGAAAAATAACTAAATTCAACGATATTATCGATAGAGTTGCTCGATACAATTCGTTTTTATTAGTCGTAGAGTGTTGTGCACATCCCTAGATTTTTTTATTGTAGATATACTTTATGGTGATGAGAAAAGGTATGTAAAAGTAGAAAAAAAATCCTTTTTAAAAAATTAATTCTAATTAATTTCGTTTCTCAAAATAATGTGCCTCTAAAGTGTTCTCGTTTTAATACATATTTTAAATTATCCGACGACATGTCTTTTATGGTATTGCACAGTACGTCGTTAGACTCCCAAACATAATAAATCCAAGAGTCTGTTTGTTTGTACATTAATTTTTTTGTTGTACAGAGGTAGTTTGAGGTATAAGTTGATTTGAGCTACTTTTTTGCCGGAAAAACAAACAAGTCGGGCGGAGCCGTAATATAATATAGTACAATGGGATATTTAGTACCTTTATTGACCGAGGGAACAATGCATCTCTGAAAAATAAGAAAATAGTTTAATTAATATTTTAATAATAGAAATAAATTAAATATTAATTACAATAAATACAATAAATAAATTAATTATTATTATGAAACTGATCCTCGCCTCGGGAGATCCCAGGGCTGGCACTTACTTTGCTCAAAAGTTAAGTTTGATTATTCAACGAGGTATCCTGGGAACATTGCCACAAGGCAGTGGGTTTTTTAATTTAAGTGTTTAGGTAATTTTTTATATTTATGCTTCTGTTACTAAAGTGTTTTTAATTATTATTAATTAATTAATTGATTATTAATAATTCCTAGCAAAATTTTCTCTCACCTGTTAGTATGTAAGCTAGCATGTTATGTTAATGTTGGTACTCGCGTAGCGATCTAACAATAAAGTATTCATCGCTGTTGGAAATACCAAAATAAATTATTACAGAATGCAACGTTCTTAGTTTGCGGGTGACATAATTAGTCACCAAAATATCATGCATCATTTTCACTCTGTATTTTAAAACTAGCTGTGCCCTGCGGTGTTGCCCGCGTTAATGTAGATAAAAAGTAACCTATGTGTTAATACAGGGCCCAAGCTATCTCTGTACCAAATTTCATTTGGTTTCATTTCAGCAGTTTTTTCGTAAAAGATAAAAATACATTCATACAAACTTTCGCGTTTATAATTTTAACATAGAATTAGTAGAAAAGATTTTAAACGTAAGTGACCATTTGAATTTCTCCTCTGATCTTGAATCAAAATATTTCTCTGTAAATTCCTAATCATGTCGGATCTTGAATATTATTGCTGAGTTATTAGGTTTATTACTAATTTTTGTGTCATATTAGTTGTGTTTACCGCCAGTCCGGCTCCGTACTGAACTGATTTTGTTGTATTTATATCCTGGTATAATTTTTTACCGATTTTCTAAAGAAATATATTCTCGATTGTTTTTAACTAAAGGTAATGCTAACAAAAAAATATTTCTCCTATAATTTTCTATCGATTTCCAAAACGAGGAGGTTCTCTATTCGGCTGTATTTTTTTTGTATGTGTGTTACCAGATTTCTCGGTAACCTAGACCGATATGAAACATGAAGGATCTCGCTTTGTCTTCGGAAATTAAACGATGATTTACGCAATTTAACTCGATATATTTTTATACGATGTTTCAACAACAACTTGGTATCAACAATAATATAATAGAGTAAGTCATATCTGTGATGTTCCTTCGTTCCCGCAAAGCAGTATTGCCATACGAATAAAATAAATGTCATAGATTATACATTGCCCTAAATATAAAAGAATGAATGAACATCATAGACAAAATAAATTCACAATCGACGACATAAATTAATTACAAGAAAGTTATAATTCGAATAATATATTAATTAGGCTAACAAACAATATTTATTTTTGTTTGTAAGAGTTTACCTTACCTTCCTAATATCAGTGCAGAGGTTAGATTTATAAATCGAAATAAATGAAATATTTCTATACTTAGTTATGAAAATATTAAATCATTTTTTTTACTCTTCAATGCTAACGTAATATTACATGATTATTTTCTTTATTTTTCTCGTAATATATGCATATGCCGTATTTTTTTATTTAAGAAATAACTGATTACAAGTTCAAGCATTTATGGGTTAAAGAATTAATTAAATAGAATAAAAAAATGTTAAAAAAAAAAACAGTTTTATTATGTAGATGATTTCAAAAGAGATATCTTAGCATATATGATATCACTCGCCGGCCATAGTTTACTAACATCTTTGTTATATTGTTATCTACCAAAATAATAAACAAACCTTGTCTATAATATGCATAAATAGATATAGCTAACAAGTGGTTAAAATATACTTAAAAAAATACGACTGCTAAATCTTTAAACCTGTGTACGTTGAACGTAGCATTTCTTATTACAAACGCTAATAAAACATATAGTACGAGTAAGGGGAGCCCAAGAGGGGGTTTTGTGACCTACTCGAGTGTTACAGATTAACATATGGGACATTCCTCAGGTCCTGTTGTATGTTGTACCAAATATAAGCTCTCAATACAGAACAGAACAAATGGGGCAGCCCGCTTATCATAATATATATAAATCTCGTGTCACAATGTTTGTCCTCAATGGACTCCTAAACCACTTAACCGATTATAATAAAATTCGCACACCATGTGCAGTTCGATCCAACTTGAGAGATAGGATAGTTTAAATCTCAAATTATAGTCGCAATTTTAATTTATTGCTAATTATTTGTCTGTTATTATTCGACAGTCACAATTATCTGTTAACTCCAAACGATTCTAACAGATGTCGATACCTTTCGACTGGGTTAAGTAAGTAATCAATAGATGGCGCTGCTATGGTAAATCTACTAAAAACTTTAGCCACAGCAACGCGTGGCCGGGTCAGCTAGTATATATATAAAATAATGTTGAAATAATTAAATTAATGCGTCAGATTAAGATAAGGTAAGGTAATTACTAGCTAAATAGTGCGCATGTCAATAATTAAATAATTTGAGTGGAATGTTAGGGAGTGGGAGGGATTTCCTTTTTCTTATCTATTTTCTACCTGTATCCACCCCCACCATGCAGTTTGTCAGATTAACATATATTTGTTATCAGAGGCATGATGGAGCATAGAAAATATTATAATCTGACACTCTCGAACATATACATGTTTTGATTACCTTGAAAAAAAAAATTATATCCTTCCAGATGCTTCCTCCACCACTGAAATGGGAAACACCTATCATATTTTCTACTTCCTATCATCTTAGCTTTGCAACCCAAGAGGTCTCTATGACGCTCTAGTAAATCCCCATTTAGCATCGTGGGCTCCCCTACTAACATAAGTACTACAACGTATAACAGGAAGGTGTGACAATTCTTAATTCAAGTTAGTCCCATCAAAGTGAACCCTGCGTAGAGCAGAATTTTGCAAAATTAAAAAGTGTCAGTTAAAAACAAAAAAGGTTACTTTGTGTGGCTACATTCTTAGTAGATTTTAGATTTTATTTTAAACTTACTAGTAGAACCTTTTTATTAAATTATTTACATATATTGAGATAAAAAGAAAAGAAAAGTTAAAGCAACAAAACAACGCGCGATTTTGAATGTATCTATTTTCACTTTCATTACAACTGATGTCTAGTTATCATGATATTGTTTTATGAAAAAAAATGTGCCTACATTTGGTTATTGTATATTATTTTATAGGGCACTTTATAGTAATGGGATAAGCTAAACCCATAATGATGATCCTGTGAAGATAGTTCATTATAAATTATGTCGGTCATTTACCAGCCTGACCTATATCGGTATTGCGTGCGACACGGAAAGCCTCTTCGGACTTTGTTTTTTTTATTGTTGTTTTATGGCTTTTGATGGTTTGTTCATTTAGCTACTTATTAATTTTTATTTACTTATTCTTAATTTGACTAATAGTTCGCGGACTATTGACATCGCAACCACTATTTCCGGCTTAAAAATATTTCATAAAAAAAATACCAAACTCAGAACAATAATCTTGTGGGTTGAAGTAAAGAGTTTTTTTACAGAGTTTTCATTGCTCTGTTCTTTCTAAAATGTCAAAGTGTAATACGACATAATAATAAAAGCAGTTGCTTCGGAATCTAACATTTTCGATGATAGACTTCGTTTCACGAGTAATAAAATTTAGTTAGATTATAGTTATAAAATCGTCATGGTTTTTAAATTTTTAACGAAACTCTGATTTTGCACAGCATCCCCAACACAGTGGAAATCCTAGTGAAAAGTTACGAGCGTTAAACATAATAGATATTGATTTTTACCCACATATTAATAAAAGATTATTTTTCATACAATTTACGATCTTAAACCGTGAGTCATAAGATCATATATCCTGTGCTATGTAGGTAGAAAGATGATGTCATTTTCAGAAGTGGGATGCCAAGGTCTAGGTCATACAGATAATGGACTAACTGTTTGCTATTAGCGATCTAACTAGTTTCTTATTGAGTCTGAGAGGAACATATTAATACAGGGTTTACTAAATCGAAAGGTGGTCATTATACGCATCATTACGAACAACATTCATTATAGGGCCAAACTTAAACTTGAGAAAAAAACAGATGTTCCATACAAAAAGTTTATTGGTTGTCGGCGAAATGTATGAAAAACCTGATAATTTTCTCAAATTCAGAGTTGGTGCCATTTAAGTAAAATATAAAGATTCAAATATTGAACCCCTATTTGACCTCCTAAATGAAAACATCCTCCAAATTTCTTGTCTCTATGCTCTGCGTGGATTCCTAGTGAACATCAGTCAATCGGTCAGTCAGAACTTACTATTTTCAGTAAATACTAGTAACTGTCTCACCCGCGGCGTTGCTCGCGACAATTTAAATATTAAAAAGTTTCAAACTTTCAATACAAAAAAAATCCTTTCTTAGTGCACCTATAATGAATACTACCTCCAAATTTCATGTCCCTCGGTCCAGTGTTTTAGGCTTACGTTAATTGCTAGAAAATATCGGTTAGTCAGGAACTACTCTTATATAGGTATATATAGATATGTAGATTAATGAATAGCATAGAATATATTTTTTATTTGAAACACACAACTTAACAAAATTATTTCAACTTAACGACTAGCGCGAGCGAACAACGCGTTTACTGCCTCTATCATTATCAAAAATGTATTTCGCCTGTCGGTAAAGTCTTTAGGTTAGCACTCATTTCAACTCAACATGTACGAGGTTGAAATTTGAAACTTAATGCAAGAAATCAGTATACGAAATGTTTTTTTTATTATTTATTGTTATTACCTTTATAACCTCGTATTTTATGCTGGACAAGTAACATTAAAATATTTCACACAATAACTACATTTATATAAATTTAATGCTGAAATACTACACCTAGTAAATAGGATATGGAAATATTAAGAAATAAGATATACGTATAATAAAATCAGCAAGAAATATAATATAATCATGTCAGTCAAGATCTAGGACATTTTTATTTATTTTTGTCTGCACTTATTTATGACTGGAGGATTTAGACTTGTTTTTCTTGAGACATAATTTTTTTTAAATTAAATTTGTTGATATTTTGTATTTATTGATTAAACGAATGAACTTAAGAAATACTGGACAGATTTCAAAAAATCTTTCCGCGTTAGAAAGCTACATTATCACTGAGTAATATAGGCCATAAAAGAAAGAGATCCGCGGGTAACACCGCGGAGCTCAGCTAGTACGAGTATAAGGCGTATATGGTATAAGGCAAAACATGCGGCAATTTTGGTGCTTGCGAGTTCAACTGTTCGCATAACAAGTGCTAAGTATTACGACTTCTAACAGCCTTACTTCACTTGTATAATATAAATATAGAAATGAGTAGATTGGTTTATGTAGTGTGGTGTATCGCTGCCTTGAGAGCTCGCTCGGACTAACACAAACCAGACACATTCACTACTGCGATGGAATTTATACGCATCAACACAATAGCACGCTTGTTTTCAACCACCGACGTCAATAGAGGGGTGTTATAATGTATACGTACACACATGTGTATGTTTAAAATTGAGTAAAACTATTGAAAGATAAAATAACACTTGTTTTATCGGTGAAGGAAACCATTGTGAGGTAAATCTGCTTGACGATAAAGGTTAGCTTTCGAAGATAGGTGAAGGCTTTTAATTTGGCTAACGTGGAGGACTATACACCCCCTTTATAAGGGAGACCCGTGGGACGCTAAGGGTTTATACGCACAATGTATGCACAAGTTTTTCTGATTCTTAAATCGGTTGACAGATTTTGAAATGCGGTGTGGCATTGGATTTGTCTATATCTACGAGTATATCTGCAGATAGTTTTAGGCTTCCCGCGGTTTCACTTGTTAAGATACAGTGGTCTTTAGTTTTTGGTGTCGAGTTTTTTCAAGTCGCCTCTAAACACAGCCCAAAATGAAATAAGAAATGTAATCAGTAACGATTTAAAATATACATTTTTCATATAAATAACATCTTCGAACAATTCATTATACAAGTGGTTATAAGTGACCATTTGCAGATGAAGACGAATCTATTGACACCACTCACATCAAAATACGCCAAGCCGTTTAGGCTTAAGAAAAAAAAAATATAGCTCCTTCTTTCGTAGTCGGGTAAAAACTGAAAACTGAATTCTAATCAGCACGCCAAACTTACGATACTAATAATTACCTCTTAAAAATTAAAAGTAAAGTTAAATAAAATAAAACTACTGAACTGGACCGATTTCAAAAAAATTATATGGGACTAATGCGGAAGAAAAGTATTTTATGCATCGTTTCACAATAAAATAATAATAATAATATGGGACAACATCCACACAAAGGTGTTCAGGACACAAACTAGGCAAAGCCTGTGCTATGGTAACCTGATAATAACTGATATACATCTTCTTAATATATATAAATCTCGTGTCACAATGTTTGTCCTCAATGGACTCCTAAACCACTTAACCGATTATAATAAAATTCGCACACCATGTGCAGTTCGATCCAACTTGAGAGATAGGATAGTTTAAATCTCAAATTATAGTCGCAATTTTAATTTATTGCTAATTATTTATCTGTTATTATTTGACAGTCACAATTATCTGTTAACTCCAAATGATTCTAACAGATGTCGATACCTTTCGACTGGGTTGAGTAAGTAATCAATAGATGGCGCTGCTATGGTAAATCTACGAACGAAATTTTAACAGCATAATTACCACGTGTTGTTGACGCTATAAAATAGCCACAGCAACGCGTGGCCGGGTCAGCTAGTACTTATATATACACAATAGGCGAAAAGATCGATGAACAAACACGAAATAAAAACCTGCAGACTAACAGAATCTCCTCTATGTGAGTCACCTCGGATGAATTACCTAGATTTTACCAGTATATTTGAAATCAGTGTCTGCATGTTCGGTGGGACTGCCATGTTTAGTACAAAAGTCCCAGAGATAAATATGATGAAAAAAAGAATCTCCTCCTTTATTAACTTCAATTAAAAATTATGGTATCAAGTTTTTGTGAAAAATAAAATAAGTAAATGACATATCGTACAAAGTTGCATAATGTGGTCAATAAATATAAGATAGGTGTCAGTTAGTAAGTTGATTTCCTTCAGCAGAGGTCAAAGGATATCTTTTATTGCAGTTCTTTCTCAGAATTGAACTTATTTATGTATAATCTTTCTTCCATTCACACTTATAATTATTTATGGCAGTAGTTATTTTGTTATGCATGAGAACGCAATACCCCACACGAAATAAATATATATTTTAAATGCGAAAGTATGTATATTGGTTTGTTTGTGTTTCTTATATTTTTACATTGTGACTAAAAATGGAATATACACAAGTTTCAAACTTCAAACCCTCGTTAGACCTTCCAATGATTAGAATTTCGAATATCTTTTCGTAATATGTACATCCATAGATCCTGCAATGTATACAACCTCCAAATTTCTATTAATTAGCAGATGGATTACCCATGGACCACCAAAAATCTACTGATAATCCAAATACCCACCATCAGAGGACAGCCTGCCCAGTATGCTAACGACATTACCACTCTAAATGACAATGCTTATACGTAGACCAGATAAACACCGTCATATTGGTCACGCATCTTATCGATCAAAAGTTCCGATGGGTTTGTTAATATAAGATCAGCTCCCGGTCGCCACGGCCCTAAAGTCTATAGACTCAAATGGCTCAAATATATAACCTCTACCGAGGCTAGCATAATAATATATATGTAGATAAATTTGTGATATATTTTTATGTGTCAGTACAATAAATAGCACAATGATGTATGTTCTGGCTAATTGCGCGCGATGCGTACGTCGTGCTATTTTTGTGCGCGCTGCGTTGGCAGCGGCTATTTTTGGATGATTTTTATTGTTACGGACTTCTGGTTTTGATTAACAGAATATGCTGATTATTTCTGCTTAATATCCAAAGTCTAAAGTGAACAAGTGGGTCAGTAGAGTGAACAGGCGCGATAATTACACCATAGAACGCCTTGTTGTCCAGGGAAAGGTGGAAGACAGTTAAAAGACCACGCGGAAGGTCACGATGGACCGTAAATATAAATCAAGTCAGCCGTAAATGCAGGGTCCCATAAACGAATGCAGTAGGAAGACCTCCAGTCGCAACTAATGGCGATACATCGTGAGGTGCATACTATCTGGTCCTACTTACAATACAACGTGACGATCTTGAGCTGTCAACAAACTCTAAGATAATAAAATAAGCGTCTGAAAGACTAAGAAGATCCGATGGAGAACGTCATGCGACAAAACACTAATAAACTTGAGACGCGTTTATTAATAAGGCTGTTAATCTGCCGTATTTTCCCTTAAGTCATCTTGTTGTGGTTGATATACCAAAATTTTCAATGAACAGTTTCTCATTTGTTGACAGTTCATTTAGCAGTACGCATAATTTTTATTTACAATTTGAAGTCGCCTTGTGATTCGCAATTTTATCAAACCACATACCTAGTCGTATGACGGTCTGTCTTACGCATTCGCCGAGGTTTCCCTTCTCTATCATAAGGACAAAATACACCAAACACTGAGACACGAGCTGTTTAATTATAAATATGACATCCTCTTCACCAACGCCTACGTCACGCGAACAAAACAATGACCGTATTCATTTGCCACCTCATGTTTGATGTCTAAATAAAATTAGTAGTTTTTACCCGCGACTTCGTCCGAGTAATAATAGTTTTCTAAAAACGAAAATATATATAGCGTACGGCATTCTCCGGACTTTGAATTTACTCTGTGCAAAAAATCACGGCGATACGTCACTCAGTTGCTGTAAGACAAAGGACAAACATACTGACTGACATAATTTCCCAATTATATTATGTGTGAGGGTAAGTGGTTTTGCCACTTTTAGCAACGCACGCAATATTTGGAACCATTACGACAAAACTATTCCTTGACAAATATCTTTTATATTCCAAATTATAATTTACTCTTCGCATGTCTTCGCCAAATATTATTGATTTCAGTAGTTAAGTGGTGCCGTAGGAAACTTTCTACATTCAGGAAAATTCACTCCCAATAAAAAAATCACGTCTATAAAATTCTAAAAATTGGTCTAGTTTTTGCCGACTGGATTGGCTGGGTACGCTGGCGCGGCATTGCCAAAACACCACAAGTGGGATCTCAGACTTACCACCTTAAAATCGAATGGGACAAGAAAAAATAGATTTTAGTAAGACTAACGTCGTTGATGATAAACTAACTACTTCCACTGACAAAGTTTTTCCTAATAAAATAACATGATATAAAAATTTAAAAAATAGTAATTACACCATTAACTAAACTGAATCTACTTGCAAATAAAAAAAGATTAGCCAAAAAGTCCGTTAGATGAGGTAAGATGGCAAAAATACTAGCAGCATTGCCAGCATTGAATCATAAATGTGTGAATATTTTCCTGTATACCATACTATAACACTTCATTGCTAAGTTTCGACACTCCTTCCTTATTTCTACATGCACTTGTTGCCAATATTAATGTTATCGCTTTTTGGGTGATATTATGTGGGTTTTTTTTATATCGTTGGCAGAAAATCTAAAAGATGGCTATACACTTTGTTCATATTTGCCTACCACCCTCAAGTTGTAAAAATCTGTCGCCAAGCACCTAACGGTGTGTTAAGGCAGCCTTCCTTGAGAGCCAGTGTATTTCAGACTAGGCATGCTTCATCTATATGTAATAACTGGCTTCTGTGGTCGTGCGAACTTGAGGCCAAATGCCTAGCTATGCAGGATAAAAAAAGTTCCAACCAGAGATGTTGCTGTTTGTAATTCTGTTCACAAGTCTAGGTTTGTTACTCAGTTGTTTGTGTACTAGTACCTAGCTGTCACCCACAACAAAAATGGAACATACATAACTTAACCTCCTTAGGGGTTGAATTGACAAAAATTCTTCCTTAGTATATACTATAATAAATACACCCTCCAAATTTCATAGCTCTAGGTACAGCAGTTTAGACACTGATCTGACCTATCAGTCTGTCAGTCTGTCAGCGAGGACTTCTTATTTATAGATAATAAAAAAATATTTAAATACCTACCCAAAACTTTAGTAAGGAACAAATGAATTGTGTAACATGCCGTTTGATCCACTGATAATTTTATGTTACAATTAATTTACATATTTATTGTCATTTTTAATCACTCTAATACGATCAAATTGCCATTGTAATGTTCATAAAATTTGGACTCGAACTTTAACTCTCTTGTATACAGCCTAGAATAATAATCCCCAGCCTTGCGTTGCTATAAGTTTTGCTTAGCGTTTTCCTGCATCTTTACCCAGACTGTTTATATATTTTCTTCATTGCCTCTACCAAGAAGCGTCTGGGTTTAGCATTAGAAGAATCAATAGGTACTTAGAACCAGCAGGAAATGAACTTGCTTGACCTACTCTTAGTTTTATTTTGGATTGTGAGATTCCGTGCCCATAGTGTAAAGACGGGATCTTATTACTAAGACTTCCGTCCGTCTGTCTGTCACTAGGTTGTATTTCATGAACCGTGCACTAGGCAGTTGAAGTTGACACAGATGATGTATTTCTGTTGCCACTGAACAACAAATAGTTTAAATGGAATAAAATGAATATTCAAGGAGGGTTCCTTTACGAGTACAACAAACGTGAGTTTTGCTAGATATTAATAACGTAAACAGTTAGAAACTTTCGTTTCATTTCTTGCCTTAATTTATCAAACTTTTGGGTTTGTCACCTGATTTAGTCGTAGTACAAATGAGAAAATAGAGTTGCTTAATATGCATTTAATTGTTTATTATAATTACATAACCATTCGTATTTCACCTGAATTTAGAGATACATTACTAAATAAAACATCTGTCATGTATAACAATCGAGACGCAAAATGCAGAATGACATAAGTTCAAAATAGCGCAAATAGAGTATATCATTAAATTCTTATTTACGATCCCACGCGAATGCCGCGACATCTATATGTGCAATCCGGAAAAATATAAATCACTTCTGTAGTGGATTTATTTATTGAAACAAAGCTGTTTGGCACACTTACCGGATGTACGGACGAGAGGGGACAGATGTATTTAGAGTACGATCAAAAAGTTGTCGTTTTTGTATGTGACTCAAATTATCTTCAGCTATTAAATAATTAAATGAGGACTGGCAATAAGAAGTATTTTTATATCTGACACGATTTATTGGGTTTAAAATTAATCAGAGTGATGACATGATCATATTTGTGACATTTTGATGGATTTAAAGAAATTACCGGTTTAAAAAAAGAGGATATGAATAAGTGCTGCTGATATTGAAAACGTACTAATTATGGGCTAATTTTTATTTAAAAACATTTAAGCTTAAAGTATTACCCATATAATGAAAAATGCGTTTCAAAACCTTCATCGCACTATGGAAAAGTTCTTTACGCCACTCGAAGTCCCAAAAAATATTAATTTAACATTTCCGTATTTATTTATTTACTCCTGAAATAAATTACTTGTGTTTATTTATTTTATTTATATTGAGTACTCTTAGTACAGTCGTGGTTGATAGCTAATTAAGGTTCTTTATTATATGTAATTACTGCACTCAGCGTTATAACCAAGTATCAGTTTTGACGTAGTATAAATGTTTTTAAAAACAATTTTTTTAAGTTTTAAATACGTAAAAATAACTTAACTTTTAAAAATTATTTATTTTTATTATATCGAATCGCGGTTTTTAATAAAAAAAAAACAGGTTAGTATAGTACTATTATTTCAACTGTGGTTTAGTTTAAATTAATTTAGTGGTAACGTAGTGAGTCAGTGAGCTACTACAAGCTTTTCAACACGTTCTGTATACGTCTGTCCGAGGAACGTAACACAAGCCCATTCACTAGAATCGTTCGGTTGTTGACGCCGAAATAACGGATTGTAAACATTTCGCCATCTTCTCCGTTCAAAATTTTAAGAGGTACCATTTGGCGCAAGATAGGAACCACTTGAGATTTAGCATAGTTACTTTTATGTGAAATTAGCTGTACTTATAGTTATCTCCATACGACCATACCAAGGATTGTACGCAAGAAATGGCTTTAATAGATTATGAAGCCCAATGCACTTCCTACATCACCAGTCTGGTGTTAAAGTTTCTTATCCGCCCGAACGCCTCTGGAATGCCCTACGATTTTTATCCAAAAACGAACAAACCTACATTTCTAATGTAAAACAAGATAAATTTTACAAAACACGATAGAAATAGGCTCTAGATATTTCTTGTGTATGTCGTAAATAGAATTTATGGATCATAATTATTTTATAACGAAAGTAACAAATCTCAATGTAAAAATGCTTTTTAAAACTCTCAAGTGTAGAAAAAAATATTTTGGATGGGCTGGTTTTGGTTTGCGACAGACTTCGAAACAATTCGTAGTATTAGTAGTTTTAATTTCGGGAGCTGTTTCAGTTGAAGGAAGTTAGTACAATATCGTTCGCAGAAATACGACTGTGTTCTAGTGCTGTGTAGATTTGGTAGTTTCAATTTCTGATTTGTATGTAAAAAAATAAATTTAATAAATCCATTGATCCTATTATACTATTATATATTATATCTATTTATCATACTATTCAAGAAAAATCTTGTAGTATGTCAATGATTTTTTAAATTAATACTGAAACTGAAAAAAAAAGTTATAAACATTGAAATTATTCGTTTACTAAAACTAATTTATTCAAGTATTTGCCTTCCTATCTTAAAGATCTTTTTGTAAGAATAGAATAAAAAAATATGCAAAACTAAAGTTATGTCATCGTAATGACTTTTTAATGGAGAAAGTTGTTCACGCCTTTGAAGACAGTTCACACTCCCATGAACATTAAATTCCTTTAGTTTATACGACGTTTCCACGAACAACACACATTAAAACTTTTACCATGAAAATGTTTGATTAACTGAGACACAACCGCGAGAAAGACTTTGATGAAACCAGTTTACAAAAAAGTAACTACAATGACAACAAAAAATTCGTCATAATATGATAAAAATAGAATTTGGCAACACTTCCATAGGTCAAGATCAAAAGAATGAAGTGTGCGTGATTGACTAGGAAAAAATATTAATTATCTACTTAGAAATGACGCTCTGTGTTTTTCTCCTGGCTGACTGACATAGGTTAATCCAAACCATTCATGTTTGTTACGTCTCTCAGCTATTAAGTTTCTTATCACTGTTATATGTTGCCTAGCCTTCGATAAAACAGTCAATAATTCATGAAAACGTATTGTTCCTTCCACCACCATAGGCTTAGGAATTTGGCCAGCAGACGTACCTTTTTGCCATATGTTGACCCTGGCAATCAACCGGCTGACTCACTCCATAAGTCTTACTATTATCATGCACTTGAAAAATTAACTTTATTCCCGAAGGCATTTAAGTTTATCTTAATTCTCTTGATATTACATTTAGAACGTTTTGTCGCCGGGCTGCCGAAGGGTTCGTTCATGTTTTGTCTCGTTTTAATTAGTACAATGTTTTATATCTGTTTCACTCAGGCGATCATTCAATTCAAAGTGCACAGGTGCACAGTATTGCCGTCTCCTCTACTCGTATTGTTTATAGTATCGTTCGCGGGCCAGTCTTCGGAAGCGTACGGCGCGTGCTCGACGCTCGTTCGAAATACGAATTAAAGTTTTTAGAAAGTTTTTGGATGTTGCAGTGCTTTTTTTTCTTTTTTTTCTCAGTGGCAATGACAGTGTGGTTTATTGTGTAGTGTGATTGTGATGTGACGCTTTTGGCATTATGTGTTATTTTGGATGCTCTTTTGTCGGGACTCATGACCGCTCGGTCCGTTAACGTTTTGGTATGGTTTGTGATTACTTCTTTCTTTTCGAATAGTGTTCGTGTGATTGTCGCCTTAGTACTTTATTTTATTTATTACACCTTAGCTTTTGCATAATAATACTCGCGTTTACACATTCATCAAAAAATACAGTTCAGTAATATATATTTACATTTATTATGATAGTTGTTATTTATTTAATTATTTTACAACCTGACATTTAGTAATCATTGCTGTCATTCTGTGTTTATTTTAATTTTGATAGTTTAGACGACTTAATATTTCTCTTCCAGTTAATAATTTAAAGCTCAGGTAAAGATAAATTATTTTTTCTGTAGTGGCAGTCAGTTAAACTCATATCAACGTTCCTTGAACCATGACTAACATCTATCATAATAACTACTTTTATATTATCACATTGAAAAATGGTAATACTAAAATTATACTGTCATAAATATTTCAAAATACAATTGACAGAAGTCAAGAACAAATATGTGTGTAAGGACACATATGGTTTGAGACAAAAGTTCTTTGTATAGCTCTAGTGTCATTGGCAAGGAATTTCCTATACAATACATCATATCGTTTTAATATACCGTTGTTTATACTTCAGTTGGTGTATGTTTAGCAACGTGCCCATTGTCTGTACATTTGACAGATACATCATAGAATAGAATCATTGTATTCAAGATTTGTATGCATATAAATTTGGTAGTGCCATAAATCATTACTTTCAAGCATTAACAATTTCCCATCTTTAAACGAACAGGTTGACACTATTATCCCATAGTTTAATTAATCATTTTTGATATTTTCTTTTTCATTTATGATTACTTGCGGTTAAATTTTTTAAGTTTATTTCTGATACATAATGTTTTTATAAACACATTTAGAACGTTTACTTATGGACAACAATTTCCTCAATCAGGTGACTTGACTGAAGTAACTACATTAGGAATATTAAAATTATAGGGACTTTAATTGATAATTTGACTCACGTTTGTCGTATAAAGATGACGTAAGCTTATAACTAATGTATTATAGTAAGCTCTCAGTATCCATTCAATGATAATTGTAATACTGACACTGCGTCCTTTGAAACTTGTTTATACATTTTATAGAGGTAAGGCTTTTTAATGGTATGTATGTTATATACAGACCTTGTGAATTCTTCATCTTAATGATCGTTTTATCACTTTTACGTCATAAACGATGGGTTACGTTGAGATCGTGTCTGTTTTTCTCTAAAAATATAATAATCATCTCAACAAGATATTTAATGAATAAGATTGTTTTTACGTAATTATACTGATCGTTGTATTTAATAACAAAAATATACACATTTACTAATGTTATAATTCTAGCGCTAGGACTCTTTATGTGATTGGTCGAATAGCTCTACCTCCTTAAAAACCCTTGCTATTACTCCGTCCATATTCTTCAAAAATATCAATATGTTAATTATTGTTATAACCTAGTTTTTTTCGTAACACTAATTTTCGATTTTCATTATACTGTCTCAGATATGATGTACATAGCTGTTAACGTCGATGACGCACCAAAGGCTAAACGTCAATTGTGTAGTTAACTGAAACGCAGCCAATGAACGCGATGCCATTTCAAACGATTAACAAAAATTAGGAAACAGTACCCTGCTCTCAAATAGCAATTGAAAATGTTTCCTCATTAATAGTGCTTGTTTAAGGACAATGTTGTTAGAAACTAAAAAATATGTTACTACGTAATCAATAACATCAGTGATATTTTTTTAGTGTCATTTACACTATGAAACGCTTATTCTTAAAAAGGCTAAAACTCCAAAATAATAATTAGTTAAATGGAAAAATTACACTGACATTATAAATAGAATTATGTATATTATAAAGTATATTGTAGAATTAGAAAAAGTCAAACAAATACACTTTGAAGTGATTTCGATTTGTTTTGTTGGATATAAATTTGTCCGAAACCAAAATGTAATCAACGTAAGAAGGAATAGACTTATTTTGAACTACTTTAATTGCTATTTTCAATAGTGACCTAATCAGTTCTATCGCTATAATAATTTATGACTAAAATAATATATAAGTTGAATAATTTACTGACGTTAGCAAAATTTTCTTTAAAAATATTTGGTTTTGGTTCGTCGTATATTATTGCTTTAATTTCTGTGATATATACTACGTTTTTCATGCTTGTAAAATGAGTAGCCCTGATAATTGTTTGATGTGCCTATTTAGTCATTCGAGGAAAATAATCCACGACCTTGATTATATGTTGAGGAAATGTCCAGTCTACGTCAAACACACATTTATATTGTAGTATTTATTCTATGTACAAAGAAAATAACGAGAATTAGATGAAATTTTTTGTGAACAATCGGTAGTAGTAGAAACAAATAACATGTCTAGTTGTTATATAATTTAATTACCTGATATACCTAGTTAATATCTTTAGTAAAAACATAGTAGTTCTGCAAACTGTCGACCAAGCGAACATAATAATTCTGTGATTAAAAAAAAACAACGGTTTAGTCAAATTTTTTTGAACTTGCGATAAGACTTATGGTGTATAAATAATACGTTTATTTTTCTATTCACTGTTTTTCGTTATTATCCATTTATTTGTAATAAAAGTAATTTGAATAATTAATATTTATGAACAAGTATATGTAATAGTTAACGAACGAATTTTAATATTATTTTGCATTATGTCCAAAGACGTGTTTTAAATTTTAAAATGATTACAATTATAACTAATCTTCGTTGATAACCATAAAGAATAATGTTATGTCTTATTTGTTAAATCGCCTTTTGTAAAAGTAGGACTCTTTTAACTTATTACGTAAAATGAAGAAATCCTCTTAAAGCAATTTACACAAATAGACATACAAATATAAGCAAGACGCGTTGAAAACACGTTCAAATGACGCATTATAGAAATAAAACCACAACTGAGTTCCTAATAATTCTGCATGTGTGATCATCGAGACCTAACCAGTATGGCTTGATCTTTGTCGTGGAGTGGTGATTAAACAAATGTTATTAACTGAAGACATATTTTGGTTTGCTTATACTATTCGATTAATTCTAAGGTACACATTTTATTACACTTTTCATTTTACTTAATCTAAGGAAAATAAAGTTAGTCTTGTCTTCAGTATAGTGAAAGATATTCTTATCATAATTTAAATATATACCTACAGTACATACGTTGTTGTAGCAAGGTTAGTTCATTCATATCCTTACAAATTAGAATTTATCAAATTAAAAAAAATATAAACATACAAAAAATATTAGTTTATATAGTTAGAGCGCCAGAGATGATGATGCCGGAGGTCAAAGTATACTGGTGTTATCGTCAGCCGACAATGCCGGCGTGATCTCATACTTATTTATGTAGCAGTCGATACCAACAGACTCGCCTCACAGCGAGGCGAAGGTAAGCTGCTGATTTTTATTAGGCTTGTATTTAGTTCCGATTTATAATTATGTGAAGGATACTTGAAAATGTAAAAATTTGACTTAGGTCATCTTGTAAGGGTGCGGTCGAAAAGTGATACTATTGAAATAATGCAAATTGCGTATGTTTCATATTATCAGTTTAATGAGTTTCCTCACGATTTTTTCCTTCACCGTTAATGTATGTGGTAACAGAGTTGTAAATGCATATGTGCATGTGGGGTTAAAACCACGCCCTCTCTCGCTTGAGATACCAGCAATACGTATGTATATTTACATGCTAATAGCACCACAACACCACAGTAATACGCCACCGGTACATGGCAGAAGTCCCCAGGGCTCGCACAAAACGCTTTGCGTCTACTTTTATTGTGCGAACTGCTAGATTGTGGAACTCGCTGCCGGCTTCTATATTTCCTGATTACTATCATTTGGGTCTTTTTAAGTCGCGAGTGAATCGGTTTCTTCTAAGTAAGAATGCTCCAGCTTAGGCCGTATCTTACATAAAAATAGTGTCTCTCTGTCTCTCTGTACTGTCGCTGATAACCAAAAAACGGCCAATAAAACGACATCATGTAAACATGGCTTCCATTGCATTCGGCCGCCGAATTTAGCGCACACCGACCAATGGGGAACAGGGTTGTCGCATTTCATACACTGTTCAAAAAATATTTTATAAGAGTATCTTATTCGATCAACATTTCTTATAGGTACAGTTACAGCTTTTTAACCGAAAAAGAGCAAGTTCTCAGTTCGTCAGAACCTTCTTTTTCTTTTTTTTACTTATTTGAGAATTATTTTTTAATCGAAAAGGTGAGCTTTTCAGTTGGTCTCGTATTGGTTATATCAGAATCAGCTTAGTGGTTTTTCATTTGACATAAAATGTGTATATAATTGTCTTAGACTGCGTTGATGACATTGTATTTTTATCTTAAGGTTGAAAACAACTTAAAAAATAAGCCTTCAGAATTCTGTCTGTCTGTTTTTACACATAGTCTGTAAAAATGTATACTCTTCTTAGAGTTTGTCTTGTTGATGAGTGTCAACCCTATAGACACATGGTGCTCGGCGGGAGCGACCTCATCTCCGTGTCACGGCTTCTACGTAATTACATATGTTGCGACCCGAATTATAAAAGGGAATGCTATCATACTAAACAATTGTTTCTGGCCAATTATATAATCCTTACATATTTATAAAAATCAATGCCACTTTTCGTTGTAATTTTTTAACTCAAGAACGTGCTCACGTATCCAAACCAAATGTTTAGGCTTTGTTCAGACTACGAGTATTTAGGAGATGGTTTATGTGAAGTTTGCACAAAATCGGTCGAGCGGTTCTTCATTTATCACATTTTCATTATTTCACTTTATAAGTAGCGAAGCACGTACTCGCGCCTACTTATTTAATATTATATAATAATATTAAATAATTTATTTGAGGCATCAATAATAAAACATTGGCCCGTATTATAAGTACCTTACAGACTAACATACATGTAAAATATACTTTGGCTATTGGTCTATCAATTCAACTTTGCGTCTAAGTTTTCTCAATAAACCTTATATGTACCACTGTTCTTGTGCCTACTCTAATAAATTCATAACTCTCGATCCCTACTTATCGTTAAGCAAACTAACTACACATAGCTTCTTTCGACCTGGCCTAGATTATCTGAAAGCGTTCTATTTACCAGCCAAATAAAACTAATATGTCATCGTACATATCACCAAGTCGTCAAAACCTCAAACAAAAAGCCAAGTTTACCAAACACCCGTCTGTTCCACTTTATCTTCAAAGGTACACTCATTGATTATTTGTATGTCTAGATAGAGCGGCGAGCTTCAAATTTAAACAGGCCAGAGGTTCAGCATGCGTAAAAACTACGTTATATACTAGCGCTGCGACACTGGTTGTAGTAGTGTGTCTGCATAATGATATCAGATAATTGACGGTTTCAGCCGAAATGAAGATAAATTTACAATGTGTGCAAAATAAAACAAATAATTGATATAAATTAGAGGTTCACCTCTACTTTTAACACACTTCATAAAGTAGGAGGTCTTGAATTCGTCGAAATCTTTATTTTCCGGTCTTTTTTTTCCTGAATTTAGAAGAGACGTTAAGACTGATAGAGAATAAATTTGTTATTGGAAAAAAAAAAGCTTTCAGACTGATTATAATAAAATACTTTATTAAATTATCATATAAATTGTATCTTAATTGTTTATAAAGCAAAATTAGTCCGTCGAATTTAACTCGGTTTATCACTTTTTACCCAACTGCGAAAGAAGCAGGGTTATGTTTTTCGTGTGTCTGTATATTTATTTGGTAGAGCCTAAACGGCTTGTCGTATTTTGATGTGAGTATAGATTCGTCTTAGTCGTGAGTATAACACGGGATGAATCATAATTAAGAAAATAATTAAGGATGATACACAGGTTTAATTTAGTTTCAGCAGTTTTTTTCGAACTCGCTTCTAACCACTTGTTTTGAGTATTAGTTTTTCGTCATGTTAGAAGCTTTCAATGTCTATCCAGACATATAAATAACCATCAGTTCCACTTTATGTTCAAAGGTGCACTATCAGAGCTCTCCTGTAGACGTATCGCAGATGTTCGACCCTCGGACTGACGTTTATGTAAAACTATCACTCAGTTTCATGTAGGTTTTCATTATTCATTGGAGTTTTGAACTTTAACACAATTTAATTTTTTTATAGTAGCCAGGCTTGCGTTTGACAGGAAATCGCCTGAAGTGAAGTGACAATGCGGCCTAAAATAGGGCATGCTTGCCTAGAAGCAATTGATTGACATGTGACTTTAGCGTTTACGTTGTCTTGTGATAGGAGATAATTTTGCGAATGAGTTAACAAAATTATATTACAGTTTCTAAATTTTAAATATATTTAATTTATTTAATCGTCTTCAAAAATGAAGAGGTTCTCGGTTAGTTATCATTCAAATCGAATATTAAAACTAATAATCAAAGAAATATTGACCAAATCGTTACCAATTTGGTCTTAAAGGTATTCAAACTTTATCCCAAGTGGTCTAGTAGTGTGTAGTGGATATCAAAAACCTCACATGAAAAAAAATATAAGCGGCTGCCGAATTGAAATGAGAATTTCCCTTTTTTACTTTACTTTGATACTCATTAGTGCGAAACATCACCATACAATGGAATTATAGCTAGTAATAACCATGACCAAGTAATTTTAGAGATGAGCCATGTTGTGGTTGTACTGACCATGGCCATGGTGAAGTTTTAAAGTGTTTTTTTTTGCTAAAACATATGGCTTATCCCTCTCAAAGGCAGCTGGCAGATGGTTTTCTAAATTCGTCCTAAAACATCTGTCCGAAAGGTTTTCTTACTAAATTTATCTGAAATTAAACGACAAGTTTTTATTATTTCTTACATATTTCTAAGTAAAAATAAGATAAAAAGATTCTGATAATGTTTAGATATTACTAATGTTATAAAGAGGAAAGATATTTAAATTTGTATGTAACGAATAAACTCAAAAATGACAAGACCTCGACTAACAGTGTACCTGTGTAACGGCTTAAGAATTTTTTAAATCGGTCTGGTTATTTTCGAGTTTATTAAAAAAGTAGAGATACTCGGGTAAATACCGCGGAGCACAGCTAATAAAAAATAGACACAGTGCTACGTTATTGCTGACTTCCGTGGTCGTGCGAACTTGTGGTCAAATGCCTAGCTGTGCAGGATAAAAAAAAACAGAAGAAAAAAAATGACAATTAGTGAGAATGTATGAAATAGAACAAATTGTCAAATATTAGGAAATGCTAAGAATTGAGAAATAGTAGAAACAGTGAAAGAGCTTTCTTTACTTTGAACGGAAGTTAAAAAACGATTCGACATTGAGCTTACCTAGTACGAAAATTCTTAATTAATATGTTAATTAAATATAATTTAATTATATTGTATAATTACACGCAGCAGATAAGCAAACAGATTTGCCCTTACACATAAGGGCAAATCTGTTTGCTTATCTGCTTCAAAATCTACACATAAAAAGTCGTGTTTACTTCAAGCAAACATTATGCATTGATTTTTATTATCATGTTTAGTTATATCCGTTTCCGGTTTTTTTACAGCAGCTTTTATTGTAGGTCAAGCAATACTAGCTTAAGATATATCTATATAATTTATATTATTTTAGGTATGGCCTAGGTTACCTCACCGCTGGGCAAAGGTCTCGATCTCTTTTCTCCATCTCTACAGAATTAATTTATGAAGTGTATGCGTTTGCCTCGCGGGTTTGGCCCCCGCACTTATTAGGGGATGACTTTTCAATAATCATATCTAAGTACCAATATATATATATATATAACTTTTTTAATAATTTCTTTTAATTTTTATTACCTGCAAAGTATATATAGGCTCTGCATTAATTGTCTTGTCAGTTAGTCTGTCAGTAAGGACTCGCTTTTTAATTTCTGAAAAAGAAATTAAAATGTTTATGTAAAATTAAGTGAATTTCAAATAAGGCTGGTATTCCCCGTCCTATATTTTCGATTGCATCCATGCAAAACATACCTGGAAAAATTGCTTTTAACGTTAAGCTATTTCTGGTTGTTGAAAACAAACTTTTGAATTAATGGTAACTAACTAACCTACATAAAATATATTATATACATATATATTAGGTATTATTTTTCGTATTTTTTAAGTTTTAAATTAAAGTGTTACTTGGTGTCGCAACACAAAATTATTGTTCATCAACTTCATCACAAAACAGAGTTCTAGAATCATCAACAAGCCAGCGCTCTTCGGACGGTTATATATTTTAAAAAAATCATTGCTTTCACCATCACACACAATCACCTAACGCTCTACATACTCCATAATCTTACAATTTCAAGAAATTTTAACACAAACGAACTATGAAATTGCCTAGAGTTACATACGAATTACAGTAGATAAAGCTGCAAAGAACCGCAAAACCTACATTACATTAACTTCAAATTGTAACAGTTAAGAATATAAAATAATCTCGTAAAGTCGCGCTCTAATAGTTTTAAACCTCCCATGACTTTTTTTTTATAAATTGATAGTTCGAGGTCGTAACCAAATCCGTTTGACATACATTACTGACAATCGTATTTAGGACATCGCGGGATTAGTTCTCGTGTTAATGTTACAGAATAAGCACCAGTGCGGATGTCAACTGACGTAAAGAGCAATATTTTATATCTGACACTTTGGTCTGGCTAAATGCATGAACCGTGCTAAGCCAGAAACCAAAATAAATTTTCAAAGCTTATTGTCGTTTATAAAATTTAAATACTCATACTAAAAATACAAGAATGGTAATACTTACACTACAGGATTTAATAATAATAATAATAATATTCATTTATTTCTCTATAAAGTACATGTGATTGATATATATAAATTTAATTACATTGAATCATTTTGATGTAAAAACTACTTTTGTCAAACTTAAAAAGACAAGTCTCATACATACCTACTTTTGTTATATGTTTTTTCGAAAAATGCAAAGCAAGCTAGTTTCATAAATTAAGTATGTAATAGAACTTTTTGTATGGAACATGTATTTTATTTATTACTAATTTTCTTAAATTATCAAACTGGTTACCAATAAATAACCTTATATTACAATAAATAAATCTTATCAAGTGAAAATAAAAGTGGATTCAAAACAATTTTGCTCAACTCTGGCAAATGCATATTGTTTAAGAAGACGGGTTTTCATGCGTACCTGATTGTTGGAAAGGAAGAGTCATCGTTGAAGACACGAACGACTCATTTCATCCCTGATAAAATTCACCGAATGTGAACGAAACTATAGTTGAACCTTTCCAGCAATCAGGTACGCGTGAGAACCCGTCTTCTTAAACAATTTAAATCAAACATGCGTTAGTTCTCTGGCAAATTCGCTAATCGTATGACGCCATAATAGTAAAAAAACACAAATTTTCATCAAGTAACACTCGCCATAACCTGCACGCCTCGCTCATTAAAACATGTATAAATAACATGCATTTCTACTGCAACTACGTGACAATATGCAGCTTGTAAAGTTTATTTCTGAGAACATTCTGAGGATCACATCTCTCCATATCCAGCTAGGGATTTGTAAACAAACTGCTGTACCTATTATGATGTAATTTTGATATACTAGTAGTTCAAGGAACTGTAGACACGAACATTTTGTATTAAGACTTCAAAAAATCTAGTACTCTATGATCAAAATCAGTTAAACCAGTGTTGCAAGGTTAAGCATATTAAATACTGTAATTAAAAGCCATTACTTAGTTCCACTTTAATTTATATGCATTTCTAATATATTACCGTTGAGCATTAAATTTTATTGTTTTTTAATTTTTCCTCAAATATGATTCATAAACAATAATTTTAAATCTAAAATATTTTACAGTTATTTAAATTTTAAAATCAAACCTCTCGATCTATTTTGATATAATTAAAATGGGACCAAATGGAAGGTAAATTTAAATAAAGCAAAAAATTTTTCTTTAAAAAGTTGCTTCCGTTACTGAGAAAATAGTTACCAAACATTTAAAAAAACACAGGCGAATTGAGTATAACCTCTTTAGAGAAGGAGTACTCGGAGTCGGTAGAACAGGAGTACCTACTCATATGTATAGGTGAATCATATGTATGTTTGTATGCATTTTATCCTACTAATGTTATTATGTTAACGCAGAGGTTTATAAGAATATATAAACCTTTGCGTTTATCTTACCTTTACTCTTACCTTTGATATTATTGCAACTATCTTTTTGCTTTAATTTGTTAAGATTAAATCTTATAGTAAATAAAATTATTTGTATCATAATTCTGACTGGGACTTTCTTAGAAGCTCCATACAATCGTGCTATAAAAAACCGGTCTTATGGAACTTCGTAGAAATAATGGTCAAGTGGTTAGTGGGGTTGATTGCCGTGCTAGGTACGAGAGTCGATCCCACGAAACATGCTAAAAGAACATGGTGGTAAGGCGTTTCCTATCGCTCGCCTCCCTCAAGTTGTAAAATCTGTCGCCAAGCACCTAACCTTTGTTCCGGCAGCATTCCTTGAGAGCCAGTGTATTCCAGACTAGGCATGCTCCATCTAGGGCTACAGTATCGCTGACTTATGTGCTCGAGCGAAATTTTGGATTAAATGCCTAGCTGAGTAGGATAAAAAAAACTACTAGTGAAACCAAAATGAGCGGAAACTGTAACTATATTCAGTGCCTACTCTTATTTGATCTGTGTCAGTCCCTTGTCCCGATTTAGTCACGGGATGTACTTCCTGTGACGTTGCTTCTCACTACTACTCACTAACGAGGGATATTTCAGGACGTAATTGTAGAGACTTATGGGTTTTTAAACAGGAATTAATAATGCGTAAAGCAGCTCTTTTCTGCTGCAAATTAGAGTATTGCCCAATAGGGTTATTGGGCATAGTTAGACATGGAAGAGGTTAAAATAAGAGCCAGCAATCTTAGTTTGGTTTAGACAGCTCGCCGGTTCAACTGTTCACTGTCTAAACGAAACTAACTTTGCTGTACCTCCTGCTGATCTTATCTACTAATGTTGGGCATACTTAGGTTTAATTTGGTGGGTTAGTTAGATTTCAGTAGCACCCTGAGATTTATACATGAATATTTTTTTTTTAAATGAGACAATCGACGTCATGAGATGAAGTCGATTGTCATATTTCTGTGTCGCAGCTTAGTTGTTTACCGATATTAATAATTTATTATAAGGACACCACATAGAAGGCTATAACTTAAAAAAAAAAAACAAATTCGACTAGTGGGCAAATGGACTTTAAAAAATCCTGCACAAAATATATAGTCAAAATAATAGCCTCCGTGTACTTTGAAGTGTGGTAAATTGCTATTAAGCTTTGTACCTCAATAAATATTTCCAAAACACTGTAAAGTAAACGCATATAAAGGTATACATAGTCTGGACCAGACTCTTAATTAAATTAGACTCGATCCTTCCCTCCTTCGCAGATTCCAAATGACCAGATAACTAGAAAAGCACTAAAGACATTATAATACACGAAAAAAATTGCTCAACAGTATTATATCACATAAAATCATTAAGAAGATTCACCGGATTAAAAAAAACCAATTGATTATAAAATCAATTAGGTTAATTTTACTACGTACATAAAACACATGAGTTAAAATAAAGAAATTTTGTGACAGACAGAAGAAAAAGTATCGTTTTAAGACATTACGAATGCATTAAGGCAAAATATTAAATACATGATAAACGGACGTATTAAAAATTGCACCTAGGTGCTAAATCATAGTCTTATTGACTAAGCCAAACCAATCCCATAGCGACTCTACCTGTCACTCTAAGCAGGTGTCAATATTGAGATTATATGTCAATGTCAAACTCATTCAAGGTTACGACCATAGTTGTACCTCGATTTATTCAATATCTGTAAATCAACCCTCCGTCTTTTTCCGGAAACGTAGCGCGAGGTCACTCACCCTCCCACCCTGTCTGGGGGTTGTTTTTTTTCTGTCTCGACTCCGGAAATGCTTTTATCGTGCAACGCTTTAATTTTAGAACGAATTCTAATTGAGCTCTTGAGACTTATTTAAGAGACGTTTATTTTTTGATGAGAGATTTTGAATAAATAAATATTTTTTGACGCAATAACATTGGACCCAATTTTAAGGGCCAGTGGCAGTAAGACCATGTAATTTTTTTTTACAGTGCAAGTTATAAATGAACTTATTGGTTTTAGGATGCTTTTGATAGTATAGAATAGTCATAGCCTTCGGATTGGTCGTTTTACTGCACAGTCCAAAAGTATGGTTATGTTTTTCTTGAGTACAATTATTTGTCTATATATCTAACGTCTGTGACTTCTACAGTCTAGAATAGATAAAACTAAACTTAATAAAACTGATTGACCAATTTGCTGTGAAAAATCCAAATCGTTTTTCTACATCGTCGTCTGGCATCCAAGACCGCGAATGTGACTATCATATAATTTTATATACAGGAAAACATAAAATTTTTACTGTAGATATACTTGTTTTTTTTTTTGCTTTTAGGTTTAAAAATGTAGTATTTAGTAGGTTTATTACAGAAAAACCTAAAAGCAAAAAACAAGTATGCATAGAGTAACAATTAAATAGTTTTTATGACGTCCTGTAAAATTGTATGATTGGTATTGAATGCCGGACGACTAAAACTTAACTGGTAAATGTCATAAACTAGATGGCGCTGTAACATCTTAAAACACGCAAACACGTTTTAGTACTTCAGCAGCGAGACATGAGCATCAGTGTTAGTTTCTTCGTTACATAAGCGTTCCAACACTCTTTTGCAGATACTAGTTTTGATAATATGATATTTTTATTGCCATCTATTATAATTTTAATCAATCCTAAATAGCTTTATGTTTAAAATTTTGTTATCTTTCCAATTTATACTTCGTGGCTCAAAATTGCGAAGTGATTATTTGATTCCTATATATGCATTTCTTTACCGTTTGCTAAAAAAGGATTTTAATACGATGATTATGATTTACTCTTTTCTAAATAAACTAGTTTAACTAGAAACACTTGTTTTTTTGTTCCTCCTTCACGCTCAAATGGCTTAAAGGATTTGGAAGAAATTTGGCACGAAGATAGCTCATACCCTACCGGAAAATTAAGTTAGTCCCGTAAGATGATCAATCTACTTAATTATTTAGTATTCTAATCTCTATCATATAATCTATTATATAAAATTAAATCTCTGAATATGTTGCTAAGCGCAAATCTCGAGAACAGCTGAACTGATTTTGCTAACTCTTTTTTCAGAATGTTCCTTGAATTACGAGTATGGTTCTTACGGAGATAATAATTTTAAAAATTGCCTAATTAATAATACTAACAGTAAATTTGAACTTTATTAGCAAAATAACTATTTGAAAAAATGTTCGACTGTTAGGCGGTACGAAGTTCGCCGGGTCAGCTTGTATATAATAAACATGAACAATAAGCTGTCATTACTCCGTTAGCACACAATTTATCACATTAGCACACTGGTCGTCCTACACTCTAGTTACTATTACATATTCTGTGTCAACTCGGAAGTTGGCGCTTCCGGTACGCTGTGGGCAGTTAGATAAAATTTATGCGAATTGTTATACAATAAATCTTATAGTGAATATTATTTATATGACATGTATGTTCTGCAATATTGCACCGTCCTTAAAAGTAGTATATTTTTATATCTCAGTACAGTATTTTTGCGCGATAGAATCCATAATGAGGATATTTGCAGAAGAACTGGAGTTGCCGATATAGCTCGTAGGATTTGTAAGTTAACGTGGAAATGTGCTGGCCACATTGCTCGAAGAACAGATAACCGATGGGGAAGAAAGGTTGTCGAGTGAACGAGTGACGACCACGAACTGGAAAACGCAGCGTAGGTAGGCCTTCCACTAGGTGGACCGACGACATAGTAAAGGTCACAAGTAACCAGTTTATGCAATTGGCAACTTGTCGTTCAGAATGGCCTTCTAAGGGGGAGGCCTATGTTCAGCAGTGGACATCTTCTGGCTGATGATGATGACAATGACTTTTATATCCTTCTTCAGTATTCATAGCCTAACTTCGACTTAATATTACTGTAAACAGTTTTTCGTTATCGAGCAAATTTAACTACAGTTACAGCTTATCTCTACACATAGCAATTCATTTAACGCTTTATCTATAACACGACACACGTTATATTGGTATTAGTCATTTTTAAATACATCTCAGTACAAATATATTCATAGTTATATAAATATTTATTGAAATATAACAATCGTGTACTTTGGCGACAATCTATGTGTTTATGTTAAGTAGTTGAACAATGCCTTTGCCAAGAGTGTCGCGTTACATCAACTTTGTGTACAAATTACAGAATCAAATATCAAAAACAAATTGACAGGTAAATTAGCGCGAAACTTCAGTGATCACAGTTATGATAGTGACATTGACAACGTCAAAAATAACCAAGTGTCAGAAAACGCTCGCGTCGAACGTCATTTTGTGATGTGCTAAAACACCAAGTGGTAAATAGTGATGTGAAAACCAAACAAGTGCAAACAAATTATTCGTTTTAAAAAAACAGTGATATTTATAAATGGTAGTCCAAATGATGTGGTTTAAGAGAGAACCTAAACCGGTTTCGGAAAAAAGTGTGGAAAAAGCTGAAAAGGAAAATGGGGTGGTCGGTAAACTGAGGAAGAAGAAGCCCAGTCTATTGAAACCTACTAGAGAGTCGAGCGAGAGGGAAACATCTACAGAGAGTGATAAAGAGAGACGGAGATATTCTGATATTCTAGACATGAAAGTGTCACAAGGTTTGTATTATGATGTTTGATGCTTATATCTACTTTCCAGGTTCATTGCCATTTTCTGAAAAAAAACTTAAATCCTTTTGTTTATTCCAACATAGCAAAAATTTATTTTTCTAGTAATGACTACTTTCAATCATCATCTTCTTGACCTTATCCCACTACGTGGGGTCGGCACGGCACAGCATCAGTATTGACTACTGTTAATAATATTTATAAGTCTTCAAACAACAGTTGAGATGCATTTAATCTTTATATATCATTATGTAATCAAAAAAATAAGTAAAATATAATTGAAAAATAGAATTACTTTAAATGTAACGTTAAAATACGTATCACAATACACATTTCTGTAGACAAACAAAACCACGAGTACAAACAACATTTGAATAAAAGTTAACTAATATGAAATCAACTAAATGTATTTGGGTCAAGGCACCACCCTGCTTCGCCCTAATTCGTTATACTAAAACAATACACGCGCTTAGCAGGTAAAATAACACTCCTGTTCTGACACTCGTGTGTTATAAATCACGTAAACAAATATTTGAGTACATCCACTGAAAAAAAAGGAAATTACAATACAATAATTATGTCACCATAAAAATACAATACAAAACAAATAACATGGCACAAAAGGCGCTCTTATTGCTAAAAAGCTCATCACAAAAAAATCTCTTTCAGACAACCGGGAATATAAAATTTAGCGTAGACGGTGGTGCAAAACAGATAAGAAGATATAAAATATAGAACATACAAGAATACATATAATTTAAGAATAAAAATAATAAAGAACTAATTTGATCGATGTTTGCTGGGATACAAAAAGCAAACGAAAGACGCGATTATATAATGCATCAATTTATCTGACAGCATACCGTTGGTTATAAACTCGCGCGTGTATCGGTTTCTTCAAGGCAAGCATGCCGCATCCAAATAACATCATCGCATCAAATGAGTTGCTTTCAAGCGCAAACCTAGCCAGTAAAAAAAAATTTGGAACTAATGAGTTCATATAATATGACTATATACAACCGTTATCCACTGATAACGTTGTTGTCATACACAAGATAGACATGGAAATTAAATCCATAATAAATAAAAGCTCAACCGAAAAAAATTAAGACAAAAAAAGAATCACATCATACTTTTTGTCAGACTTTAAAATAGAGCAACGAAATCGGATACTTTTGGACTTGATTAGAGTTGTTAACAATTTCAATGATATCCAATACTTTAATAACACTCAACCATAGATTTTATCAAGATCGGTTCAGGAGATTGGTACTTAAATCATATGAAAAAATATTTGTATACACGCCGGCGAAATTAAAGTAAGTTGCAACATTTTCGGTGTCAATTTTAAAGACTTATTCTTGCTTTTCTAGTCAATTAAAGAAAAGCTAAAGACATGTATGTATTCCATAAAATTAAATCGCATACTACTTATAAGTATGTAGTGCAATGTATATAAGACGCTGTCTATAGTTTCGCATGTGGGTACTTCCCATGAATTTTAATAACCCTGACTCATGCGAGCTCACTAAAAGAGGGTCTCATTCATGCAAGACAAAAATAAAATAAAAAACAAAACCGTTGGCCGGTTTAGTTCGATAGGTGCATTTAGAACGATCTTAAAGTTATTGAACTTTTAAATTTAACATTTCGATTTGTATTGCTTCAAAAACATGGATTTTCGTTTTAGTATTTAAAAAAAAACGAATATCCAAGTTTTTTCTACTATTCTACTAGAGTTGACGTCAGCCAGGCGGTCAGGTGTACAAACTTTACGGTGGTTCATACATCAATTTAAAAAAAAACACACTCACAGCTCAAGGACTCTTGTGTCGGGGATGCCAGACTAGAGAAAACTAATAAAATACCTACATACATAACACGCAAAGTAATTACATCAGGTGCCAGCTTTTGATAGATTTTATAAATATAATATAAAAGTAATCTTGTAATTAATTAAATCAGATTTATTAATGTACTTAAATTTAATATGACTCGCAAAAATAGGTAAGCCTATCAACAAAATAAAGCGTTCCGACTCGGTCCCGGCGCGAACGAGATATTAAATTAAATCAATGATAGAAATGAGTATATCATATTCTAATCAAATAATCTTGCTGTCATTTAATTCTAAATGATATTTCCCACAATATTCTGTGGGAAACGCTCGTCCCTTTCAAATATTTAACGTAAATTTAACGCAACATAGCGGTTCTTAGCTATTTATAGCCTCAATAAAAAACGATGTATAAAGTATTAAGTAACTTAAGATAACATTAAACTTATCTCACTAAAGCGATAAGCGGTTCAATGTTGAGTAAGCTTTGTTTTTGTACCGTTAAAAACTGCTAAAAGATTTGTTTAAATTTCATTATATTTGGTAATAGTTAAGTAGCCATGGCAAGCAAATAGGAAATGAGACTGTTAAATAACAAAGTTAGTCAAACATGCAATTAAATTGATACAATGTGATGTGATATCTATGCAAAGATGACAAAATTAACGGCCAAGCTGACACACTTAAAAATAATGCAATAATAAAATTCACCGCAAATAAACATATAGGAAATTCGAATTGACGTCAATTTTTATACGATACAAAAATAAACTGTAAAAACTATAGTAAAAAACAAAAACCAAAAGTAACCTTTGGATGCCTCAAACGTTCATTACCCTCGGGCCACTAAAAAGGCATTGATCAAAATAATTTATATTCCTGTTTGTCACAAAAACGGAAACAAAAGGATTTACAAAAACCGTTGAGTTGGAAAGTGTACTTTCGCCAGACTCTGCTTCACTACAGCGACAAGTTGTTCATTTACACATAATACATAATGCTAGTACTTTGTTTTCATACAAACGTGTCTCTCATACACTTTTCAAAACAATTCAAGGAGCACACTTTCTCGTTGCTGGCCTTTACTAGTGTTAAAGTAAGAACACCAAGTGTTATGCTAAGTATTTCTTAATATCATCCATAACACACACAATTTTGACACCATAAAAAAAAATAGAGACGTAGAGAAAATATTATATATGTTTTATTCTTTTTATTTTTCCGAGAACTTGTCTTAGATGAAGTGCTTACCAGTTTTAATTTCAAATTACTTGTCAAACGGTGGCAGTATGTTGGTAATATGTTAATTATGATATCACAAAAATGGTATTTAATATTACGACAAAATGGGTCAGAACCCAGGAAGATATTACAGTACCTAATATATTTAAACTTATTTTCTGTCGCCCCACAAAGCAGGCTCCTGAAAGACCTTGTGTGGGGTACGGCCACTCGATAAAGTACTATATATTTTATTTATTGATTTCCATAGTTAGTTAAGTTCTCAATGTGTACCCTACACCACTTTGTACAAGGAAATATTTAGTTTTTTTTTTATTTTTTAATTTGTATGTAATCTCGGTGCTAGCGGTACGTCGTGATATTTGGTGACCATGTTTGGGTCTCGTAATGGCCTGTAATGAGAAAGTATTCTTCACCTTTACTTTGTATTGTTTTGTCGTTTTTTGTGTGATATACATAACTACCGTATTGTAGGGTCATCGGTCAAAAACTTGTCTAATTTTTTTTTTGCATATGTTGTTCAATATTTAATAATATTTTTTCAGCAACTTTATAATAATTTATTTTTATCAATAAAAAGTCAAAACTAAAACGTTTTAAGTAAAACTAACCAAAGTTATAAACTATATGTACAAAAACAATACCCAATAATTAAAACTCACTTAAATCTAAACCGCTGCTGCTGGTAGAGTACTCAAAATGCCGGCCACATTGCCTCGTTGAATGCGCTGACCCAGGTAGAGACCAGCATTTTGATCTCTGGTAGCGTCAACAATGATAATAATAACAATAGTTTTAATAATTAATAGAAACGAAATAAAAAATAAATAATATTAATAAAGAATAACGGACTCTTTAGTAATTCATTCTGCTCGTAAGCGTGCGAGATTCGTGCAAACTGTTAATTATTGTGTAGTTATCGCATTTAACATTTTGCAACGATTTAATTCACATGTCAATAATATACACAAAAAATTAAACTATTTTCTCAGCTGTTGTTTGATGTAATTTGTATGAATCATCTCTATTTAGCCGATCAATCATAGTTTTTATCACTGAGACCATTGTCATTGTTAGTATTGATTGATGGTTACTCGTATTACAATTAGATTAATTGTACGATCACAAGAAATAGACATAACTGTTAATACCAATCTTTACGATTAGGTTTATCGAATCTTCTAAACAGGCTTCAAAAAATTTATGTCTGTTTAATAAAATGAATGTAATTATTTTTTTAAATATTATTCACCTAAAATAAACCAACATAAATATTTGATAGTAAGGAAAGAAAATGGCAATGACCGCGTAAAATTAACCAATAAATCTAAAACGAGCACACGTTCAACAGAAAGGAGAGACGAGAGCGACGAATCTCTTTACGAATCAGCCGACGGACATAGCGACACCATATGCGCCAGTGATGACGCAATCCCCAGACTCGGTAAAACACCTACCATCAGCAAAGAATCCCTTAAACTAGCCATCACTGACGAAGAAGCTGAAAGCAGATTCAAAAAAGGACACAGAAAAGCAATCTCTCTATCAAATCCCTTAGAAATGGTAAAAAGTTTCGGCGATGAATGGTTTGAACCGCGAAAAAAAGAGTTAGACAAACATTCCGAAAAGAAAAAGTCCCGAGAAAGTCTTTGGAGCGAAGAAGACAGAGAATCCATTCACGGCTCCACGACAATACTCGATCAAATTAGAAAGAACAGCAAAAAAGAAGATAAGAGTCAGAGTAACAGCAGAAAAAGCAGTAACACCGACGCTCCTAAGACTCGAAAAACTAGCAAGGGTTCTTCTGTAAGCTCTTTCAATTTCCTTCGGCGGAAAAAGACTCCGACGTCTTGCAAACCCGTTGAAGTAGTCCCAGAAGACGTTGCTAAAGTCTTAAGTATAGAAGAAATTCTCAACTTCACGAAGCTATTTCTAGAAGGAGAGCAGAGATACGCTTCTTTAGAAATAGAACATAGAGTAGTCAAGCCTCCTCCGATAGAGACAGACACAGAAGATGAAACTCCTACTCCTAAGCCTATAACAGAGCATCGGAGAAGACTGAGCCGACAGACTTCTAGAAGTAAAAGTAAGGCGCGAGGAAAGAGTCAGTCGTTAAAAGTGAATACTTTAAGGAAGTCACATAGTGGTACTTTGAAGAAGGGAAAAAAGAAGGCGCCGTCAATGGGCAGATTAAGACAGAACAGCATTGTGGAACAAACTCCAATAGTCAAGAAGAAGAATGCAGACTCTTCGAAGCAGAATTCGTGGCTTTTCAGCGCGTCTCGAGGTGAGTCAATAAATTTATTTTAATCATCTGATTTATCTATTTTTCTTCTGTTTGATTGCATCTTCACTTCGCTAAACGGATTTAACTATTTGAGAAAGTTACTCTAATTCTGGCCGAAACAATTCCATTCTTTAGGTCCTTATATGTCTTCGACAATTTCCGTTCTGCTATTTTATTATATGTACGTGCCTTGTAAGTTTTATGTAATACAGATTTTATCTTATATATAATTATATCGTAGGATCGTGGACATAGTAAACTAGGTTAAGGGAAATATTCGGCGCAAATGCTGATTTATTTATTTACTTAACTATTTCGCTACTGACCTACTATTTACTAAGGAATTTCTTTGAAAACATATGAAGACGTTTAAATCTAGCTTTGTTTATGTAGAAAAGAGCATTTTTTTGATAAATGGTATCGTTTGGAATGCATGATCGCCATTTAGTTTAAATAGCGATAATCAACTAAAACTTAGGTTTTCTTTTTTCTTTTATATTGCGAGTATTCTTGCAATTCTACAAATCGACTATAAGAAAAGAGAGCGGTTCTGAATTCATCGGAATCTTTTTAACTGTCTTCAAGAAGGTTTTCAATTCGCCGTATTTTTATGTTTCTGGGCCAATTTTATGGATACGCCTGTACCGATATGGAAAATTATTTAATACTTACAAAAGATATACTTCCTAAATGGTCTCATATAAATTTTAACGCAACTTATCTCTACTAAATAGTTTAGTTTATTCATGAAAACAACTGAAACATTTAATGTCGTTAGCCACCATTACCATTAAGTATTTAACGTAACCACTACCAATGGTGACATTGCTCTTCGTACTACTCATTGCTGTTTGCTGATTTAAAACAGACGACAACGTACAATTTGGCTCTAGATAACCCTTTCCACATATATTTGCGTCTAATTATAGATTATACACGGTCCTAATTCCTAACAAGTCCAAGGTCAGTCATCGTTGCAATGAACCAGACTCCAATGCTACCAACCAACCAAACAAACAATGGAAGCATAAAGACAGACGGAATTATAAATCTAGAACAAAAGATCTGTCTGATGGTTCATGGTAGATAAGATTGGCCAGACTGGTTTAGGAATGGGCAGATTTAAATCAGGATTTTGGCAAGATTCAACACTGAAGGCCTCTTTTAAAAGGGACCGTCTGAGGAAGGATTTTTATCACACCTTTGACAGCTACTTAACTGTCAAGATAAGGACGCCTTTACAACTTGGCCACAGTATATGTCTAGAAATTCCTGATTTTATGATTTTGTTTTGTTTTATTTCAAAGTGAACGTCACATACCTAAACAAAGCAAATTACGTTCTACTGTTTAAAAGGAAACATCGATTGATTTATCCTTGTTTGTCCACCAATTAGTGGCAAAGAGACAGGGAAAAAATCCTAAAAATTAATAGTCGTCTGTACCTTTAGGATACCAAATATATTTTTGGCGGAATAAAACTGAAAATCGCATATGTCCTGGATTAACACATAAGATACTTTTCATTCCTGATAAATGCAGTGTAACCGTGGAATACAGCTACAGACTTCCTTGACAGCCAGTACAGCAGTATTCCAGGTTAGGCATGTTTCATCTAGGGCTACAGTATCGCTGTCTTCCGTGGTCGTGCGAAATTGTGGTCAAATGCCTAGATGAGTAGGATAAAAAAAACAGTGCGGGGCACACCTAGTGCTTATATATGTTTCTCTAAACAATTGTTAACCTCTGGACTCCTGTATAACAACTGTTGTCCTATTTCCACCCACATCACGTGGTGTCCAGTCCAATGTTTGCTCTCTACCCACAAACCGTAAAACTGGCGTTAAAACGAAACTGACGCGTTTTATGTTATTGTAAATTGTGAACCACATGGCGACTGACATTCCATACTGTTACGGTCAAGGTATGCTATACTAGTTTGCATAAGCTTTGATCTCCTTCTATTTTAAAGTCGGTTGTTAATGGAGGAGATTAATGATAAAATTCTCCATGTCGAGATTGTCACGAGGTAAGTCGCGAAGAAATCTGCTTGTCCGAAGAACCGTCGAAGATAACTGAAGTCCTCAACCCGCAATTTGCCTAGCGTGATAGACTATAGCCCACCACTTCATAGGACAGACCCATGCATTAGGACGTTGTGGGTTTCTATGTTCCTGATGATGTAACATAAAACATACTCGTATATCAATAGAAACCCATCGTTGAATATGTTTCTAACAATCTCCAACGCGTTATTGTTTAGTCTCGGTTCTGCGAAATCTTCAATGGCTCGTCTCTATTCAAATAAATAAACACATTCCTACCAGTTTTCGTTCGATTGTCGACTTGTTTTGAATACTAGAGTTTTTGTGGTACTAGAATATTAAAGTAATTGTGGAAGGAATTTATTCAAAATTGTGTAATATATTGTAACTATATATTATTTCACAATAGTATTCACTATTATTAGTTTTTATAATTTATTTATTTATTGAGTTAAAACAGTTATAATAAATACTACTTACATTAGCTAAGAATTACCACTTTATATAACATAGATTTGTAGAATTTGGTTATTATTAATTATAATAGTGTTTTGATTGTATTGAATCAGCTTAAATTATGAGAATTTATCTTGAATTTTATTGAATCCAAAAACTATGACAAATAAAATAATAATTGTGGAAATTATACAATTATATATGCTTATCGTGCAAGTGCCTTAATTAAGAAATATAAAATAATTACTCTAAAAAAAATGCGGATTATCTTAAGATCTACAGATAATTAACGCTGCTGTTGGTGGGTGTCAACAACGGGCAGCGTGCCCAGCTAAATGTTATTATTTACTATTATGTTGTAACTAAATCGTTTCCTCTCGATATTATCGATTCTCTCTTTTATTATCTATCTATATATTATTATCGATCTCCGGTCAGATTTTTGTAGAAATTTACGAGGTTAAGTAGATAAGTTATATTTAAGTTTTTTTATTTTATTTTTATTCTTATTCGTCCTATAATTTTCTTTTTTAAAACTTATCTTTAAAAAATAAAGTACAATGTATTTAAATACTTTGAATTCTTCGGATCAGCTGTTCTTTAACATTTCGATATACTTACTAATGTAGTTAATTACTGTTTTACGGAACTTGTTCTAGGTGTCCTTGAATTTACTATAGCATAGCAATCCGCTTATACAGGGTGCTCGTATAAATAACGGGCATACAAAGAAAGTCGAAGTACTTGTCAATTTAGGCAATTCTATGGTATCCATTTTGAATATGCGAAAATCAATCAGTTGCCAGTCTTCAGATATGACGAAATTAGTTTTACTGATTACAAAAAAGAGGAGTTTTTCACTTAGTTGATTACTTTATCGTTTGCGGAGTAACTCCTCCAAATCAAAGCAGATGAATCAATTTTGATGATTCTTTAAAATGAGAGTAACTGCAAAGTATCGCACGTGCGCCTGTCAAAAGAAAATCGGTTTATAAATATTACACTTATAATAATTGACATTATGCAAAAGATAATTGTTATCCTTTGCATTATGTGTGCTTCAAATAATTATAATACCTAGTCTCCTTTTAATTAACTAGCTTTACCCTTCAGTGTTACGAGCGTTAATTCATGATAAAAAGGTGCCTAGCCTATGTGTTAGTCCAGGGTCTAAGTTTTTATCCAATTCGTTTCAACATTTTTCGCGTGAAAGACTAGCAAGCATACATCCACTCTTACAAACTTCCCCTTTTACAATATTAGTACGATATATACTAAAAACAAGAATTACCTACATTCAAAGACGTGAATAGAGTCCGAGATAGATAGACAAGATGGAACTTCGAGTTCCATTTACACAACGCCCTATTGACCGACAGAGGAATGCTGAACCGACTGACAGACTAACATATTATAGATTATATGTAGGGTTACCAACTACAACTTCAACAAGTGGTTAGAAACTACTCCAAAAATACACTCGAACGCAAAAACCTTAGACTACTATCTAACGAATGAAACCGCGGAATGCAACCAATGTAGCTTATATGGTCACCTGCAGATTAAGTCCAATGACACCTCGCACATAGAAATGGGTCTACCGGTTTAAGCTATAGAGGGTCAGAAAGAATTATACATACATAAATACAAACATGCATGCGAAAAACATAATCCTCCTATTTGACAGTCGGATAAAAAGTGCTGACAAAAAATCGGACTTTTTAACACACTAAAATTCGTGACCTATAACAAAATTACTGAAATTGAAGTCTTTTTTTAAAGGTTTTATTATTTTATTTTACCAAATAAACTGGAATATCTAGACAAATTTAAAAGACGTACAAGGCCCGTCAATACCTTTAAAGTTCGGACATGTCCGGACAAACTCGGACGGATGGTAGACCTACTTACACGAGTTGAGTAGATATATACAAAATAAATGTATGTTTGGAATGCAAGTCTTCAATGAATGGGCTTGAATAGCTCCTTGTTTTGCAATCGCTTTGTAAAGAAATGAATTATGTTCTTTGTGAATTAAAGTAAGGTGTGTTATATTGCCCTTGACTTTTTAATACAACCCCTTATCGGCTAGAGTTAGACATGAAGAGGTGAAAATAGGAGCAAGCAAACTTGGTTTAGTTTTTTTTCGCTTTAACACTGTCAAAATGAAACAGATTGCTGGCTGTACTTAGTGAATGCCATTATGGTTTTCTTTTCTTGTAGGCTGAGTGTTCTCTCTGAAGAAACTCAAATGCCAAAGATGATGTTAGAGACTTGAGAACCGAAAATTTCTGACATGGACAATGTTAATCCTGTTTAATTAGCTAATTGTTGCTAAAACTTTCAATTCCCTTTTACTACAAAATACTTTAATACTAACACGCTTTTATCACAGCTTAGTATGAACGTATGTAACGGAATTTTTGGACGTTATTTTTATCCTTATAAAAACGTCGAATTGGTTTGTAACTGCAGGCTTTTTAGGACTTTCAGCGGGAAACACTAGATATTCTTTGAACAACCTCTCAATATAAATAAATTACCCCAAAGTAACGCCTGACTCCATTGATTATTTTGATTTCTGCAGATATAAAGGTACCTAGGTGTTTATAAATTGTTTTTTTTTAATTTGCCCTTAGGACAGGCGAAAGCCATTGTGACCATGCCGCCTTGTCTGCAGTTATATCATATTATGTTGTCGCGTTCCTTCGTTAAGTGGTAAAAACTTTACCAGGGTTTCTATGAAGATTTCCCTCGAACACGAAAACCACGTTATTCCGTCTTTATATCGCTTGCCCACACTTGCGCACATAAACAATACATTGATGGTTAATAATCCACCAAAATAACACATTAAAACTTGCAGAATCACTTGTTTTGCAATAAATACAGAGACAGAGGCGCCATGTTTTCAGCGAAGGCAGGAAACTCCTTTATAACGTGATTTTAAAGTGTCCAGAAGGTCGCCACTCTCAAGCTAAGTAGGTATATAATAGGTATATATATGTAATACCTACCATCGTGAAGATGACATCATAGTTTGGTAATTTTGTTAGCAAAGAGCGTCACTGTAGCCTCACAAGGATAAGGATTGTGTTTATTTTGTGTATTATGACCAATACTTGTTATTGTAGAGCTGTTTTATTAGAATATAATTTAATATTAAATATAATAATAATAAATTATAATATTTAATATATTTATTTATTTGAGTGTGCCTTGGAATTACATAATTTGATTCCCCCATCCCCTTCCTACAATCGGACAAGTAGAGATACTGCAAGACACCACCGGTACATGGTAGAGATTCCACGGACTCGCACTAAACGCTTTGCGTCTACTTTTATTGTGCGTTTAGTAGGTTGTGGAATTCCCTTCCGAGTTCTCTATTTCCCGATAACTATAATCTCGATCTTTTCAAATTGCGAGTAAATCGGTTTCTTCTAGGCAAGCGTGCCACATTTTTATTTGATTGGAACTATGATTATAAAATCATTATTATTTATAAAATAAATAAAAATAATAATGATTTCATAATCACAGCTCCACACTAGGATTGCTCTTCTGTCGGGGATGACTAAACACAGGAATAATTTTAGTCAGAATTAAAAGTTGTTGTCAATTTATAATTGATTTATAACAGTAATGGTGTCGCAAATACAATAATATTTTAACATATATTACAACTATAGAGAAAACACTTTAGTAACAGAAGCATAAATATAAAAATTTACCTAAACACTTAAATTAAAAAACCCCATCCAACTCACTGTCTTGTGGCAATGTTCCCAGGATGATGGCAGCGTTACCTCGTTGAATAATTAAACTTAACTTTTGAGCAAAGTAAGTGCCAGCCCTGGGATCTCCCGAGGCGAGGACCAGACTCAAAGATAATTCTTTATAAAAAAAATTCATGTCGGACGACCATGGGCCCATCGTTTCTACAGCCAGAGCAACGAACTCGTGATTTGCGCAAATGTTTGAATATTTATGTCGCAAATTGTTCAGTTAAGATCCAAAATACTGGTCATATTTTGATAATAAAATTATGGGACAACACGGGAAGGAGTTTCCCTTAAGACAACATATACTATTAAATTCTTAGAGAAATCGCGTAACACACTTTTTATTGTAAGTAATAACATAAAGGATTTCTAGTAAGTTTTTATTAGTCTTCTGCTTGTTCTGATTTCCATTCGATGTTAGTTAGTGCAGGAGAAACTATACAAATGAAAATAGTCGTAATACTCTAAGGAACAAAACTGTTGCAGCAAATTTTCTTTCCGTGTAAATAAGTAAGGCGCCGTTTTGAATACTAAACTGAATAAACTTATATAAGAAAATTTCTAATTGCATATAGATAGGACACCAATCCATTTCCAGTCTGTTTGTCATTCTGAACAGGTGACCGGAACTTCTATATATATACAACTGCTGGTTTATCCGTGTGCTGAGTCATATGTTAAAATAGGATATCATAGTAGTATATTTGGAAAAAAACGGGGTTTTTGCTTAATTTGTTAACGGTGTATGTAATCGTGTATATATCGTTTTATTTATTTTGAGTACTTGACGATTGGAATTCTTGACGAAAAGAGAATTTGGCTAAAATTTAAATTTGTCAAATTTGACGAACAACAAGTTTGATATTTACATAGAAATTACATGTGTTATAGAGAATAAATAGCATTTAGAGATTTTGAGTAAGAATTTAGATTTAATCTCCCGAGTTTCGTAAATTTTGAATGGATTTCCTCTTGGACGGTATTTTTAACATGTCGTTTTTTAAAAAAAAAAAAGGGTTGAGAAGACGACTCCTTGTAAACTATATCTTAAAATTATTTTCAACGGAAAAAAAAATATTCGAATGATATAAAATGTATAGTGATGTCAGTCCTAGATGTGGCATGCTTAGTCTACATCTAGGGCTGACTTTCGTTATCGTGCGAGCTGGTGATCAAATGCTGCTTTTATTTAGCTGTCTTCGATAAAAATTAAATTTGTCCAAATACAAAAAAAAAAAAAAAAAATCTTTTTACATATAAATGTAATAATTATGCAAGCTTTGATAAAGTTAGCCTGGAACCAACTAGAGTTTCACAAACTTATCGGACCCGGCAGAAACAGCTTATGAGATAGACTTTAGTCAAAGAGACTTGAATTCAAACTTATTGACTTACCAGTGTTTTTTTTACATTTTGGCGTCGTCGTTTGTTTGCTTTTTTTCTCAAATACTCATTCAAACAAAAAAATAATAATTTCCGAATCGGTCCGGGCATCGCTAAGAATCGAGGAACATTAAATAAAAAATAATATCAAAACCTCTTTTATTGAAGTCGCCTGAAAACAAAAAGCATGAAAGCTCGCGTAACGAGCTGCCGTCTCCTTTTCCTATCGCAAGTTATTCTCGGCGTAAGTAAGAAAGAAAGGCTAAGAGATTTTCCGCTTTAAACATACTTTTTTTTAACTGTGTTTATCTTACATGTCGTTGGTTCGATTCCCGACGAGAGATATTTCTGTGTTTCGTTTGATGTGTTGTGTTTTTAAATTATTTGTTATTGTAGGTCAGTAGTTCAAAAACAATAGAAACCTTGTGGTTTTTTTTTCTGTGATAAACATACTCAACAAATTATTTATAGTTTTTCACAGAATAAATTGTGTTTTTTTCTTCCTATTTTTCGCAAAAAAAAAACGCGTAGTCCAAGCAGACTACGTAGTGAAGTAGGTTAAAGAAGGTCGAATAGAGTATGATATCACTATTGTTATTTGTACTAATATTGATAACTAATATTATCTGAATTCGCATAATCTCAAGTGCTCTATTATTATTTACTCTTGATATTTATTTTGATAATAAAATAATTTTGATAATCTACTTATCTCTTACGAGTACATATTCCTTATATTGTAACAAACTTATAAATTATGTAATACATAAAATCTAATAGTTCTACGTTATAGTTTAGCTCTACCCTTATTTTTGAAACGTTCGAATAAATTCGTCACTCGTTAATGACGTCACTTACGAACAAAATGCAATAAAGTCTCCTTTTTGAAAATTAATACCCTACAAATTAAAATACACCGGTGATTTCTTTCGCACGTTAATCTTGTATTGGTACGAGCGATCTCAAAAATAGGTTCGCTGGAGGTTAATTTATGAACCCATAGCGTACCATTGCTTGGCACAGACAGGTATCCCCTATAAAGGGGGTGCAAGGTGACTTCATATATATTATAGAGCTATCAACCATGTCTACCAAGTTCAACAGGTTGCCTGACGATTTTTTCTTAAAGCATTAACTTAGCCCATAGCTCGCTGTGATTCTGATATGCATTTGAGTGAACAACTTAGTAGTATGCCTTATCCTAGTATCGAACCTGTGTGGCATCGTACATAAAAAAATTAATAGAATTTTGCCTTAACCGTCTTGCTCATTCCATATAAAAAAAAATATCATAATTACAAACAAAAGAAAAACTGATAATTATTGTGATTATTTTATGAATGCATAATTATATTAACAATTTTCCAAATATAGGCTTCCTTTACCGTATATGTATATAAAATACGGAGTACCTCCTTGTATGAATTCTTCTTTATCTTCTTCTTCTTCTTATTATTCCTCTCCTATCGTAAGTTGATCATCATCAGGGCAATTGTAACTTGCGAGACTGCCGCTCTAAAGAGCGATGTGGTGCTGCAGCCGAGCCACTCCCGCAGATTCTTTAGCCAAGAATGTCTTCACCGTCCGACACCTCTCTTTCCTGCAATCTTCCCTTGGATGATGAGGTGAAGCATTTTGTATTTGTCAATTCTCATGACGTGACCGAAATAAGAAAGCTTTCTGCGCTTCCAAGTGTATTTATTAATTATAACAATATATATTTTTATAAAATAATTCAGAGTTTTTTTTTATAAACGGGGATAAAAAACACTATTACTTAATCCACTTCTTCTACATTGCTTGCAACTAGTTGAGCAGTTGCAGTGTTTAGTACACCTATAATGAATAACCCCTTCAAAGTTCTTGTCTCTGGGTTTCTATTCTTTAGAGTTTGCGTTGCTTGTGATCCTTCAGTCGGTCAGTAAGCCTACAAGTCAGTCAGGTCTTACTCGTTTATATATATATATATATATATATATATATATATATATACTATTAAGAAATATAAAAATCTAGCTGTGCCCCGCGGTTTCACCCGCGTAGTTCCCCTTTGGATTGTCGAGATAATGGGGGAACTACTTTTTTGAAGTCGGTTAAAAAGTATCCTATGTCCTTTCCCGGGGTCCAATCTACCTGTGCACCAAATTTCATCCAGATCGGTTTAGTGGTTTTGGCGTGAAAGCGTAACAGACAGAAAGACAGAGTTACTTTCGCATTTATAATATTAGTTAGGATGCAGTTGAATAACCTAATATATCATATTTACAAATAGCGTATTTTTATAACCACGTTATGAAAATACGCTAGTACGATTAGTAACAAATGTTTAAAAATTAAATCTTACTAACTAGGTACCTAGTTCACTTAATCTTCTCTTCCTAAGAAAGCAGACTGTTATCGCCCGCGCCGTGCCATTGAACTTTAATTGTGAGCGCTACTCTCATTAAACACCGATCTGTTATAATTTATATATATCAGAGCTCGCAACTAGAACAAATTAGGTTGATAAAGATCAATTTTGTTTTGCTAATTTTTGGCAATACACCGCGACATTTGGCCTTCTTCTTAAAATTGTAGAACATAAGTTAATTTAAATTTAAGATTTTTATAAAGGCGTAATTTTGAGTGTGGAGAGTGTTTTTGACTATTTTTATTCGCTTTAAGTAGGTACCTATGTATGTAACGAAATCTTTGAACCTTATTTAAATCCTTTTCTGTCCTATCAGGTTACCTAAAACATTGCAAGTATTTACATAGTTTTTAATACTCACCTTGTTCTTCAGGATATTTTTAACATATTTTAGTTCAGTTATCTAATAAGAACGTGTTTTTTTTAATTACATTAAATTTTTTTCTATAATTTTCTTTGGTACATACGTACTTGTTATTTACCTTATTAGAAGTTCTACTACTCGATGACAGATGGCGCCACGAATCTAAATTTCAATCTACTTTTTGCTTACGTTCAAATAAAATAGAATTATACTAATTCTTCGGTATTTAATTAACTAAATTGGTTAATATTATTGTAATTTTGCAGGAGAATCGAAACGAGAAGGTTCAAACGATGAACCGACCGCACCCGATGGCGACGTTGACACCAGCGACGCCACTACCAAGGAACCGGACAAAGATAACAAGTCAGTTTTTATTCTTGTTTATTCTAAAAGCACATTAGGATTAATTTTCTTCAGTCAGAGGTTCAGAAATGAAGAATAAAATTAAACTGTTGTACAATAGGAATGATTTTGGTTCGGCTACTCGCCGCTGGATGGCGTATAATTTGATATAAGTTTTTTAAAACTTTAATAATTGAGTTTTAACTAAATAATGTGCGGCTCTACAACTAATGCATTAATAAAATTCGTAGTGTGCTATATAATTATTTATTATAATGCTAATTATGTCGTCAATTTCTTTTTTTTCAGTTGGCGCGTGCCATCTGGCGGGCGCGGCGTAAATCGCGCGGAGAGCTGCCGTGACAGAGAACGGGAGTTGCCTCGCCGTGGGAAACATCGGAACGCGAGCGACCCCAACAGACTTACCGCACATAATAACCAGTAAGTCTTTTATTATAAACTAGATTATTTTATTAAATAAATTGATATATATTATCTTATTACATAATGTTGTGAATAGTGATTAATTCTGTAGGACAAGATTATTGGTAAGAGCGACATCTAGCGAAAGATACTTATAACGCGTGGAAAGTAGAGTTACGGTGCCACTTTAAGGCGACAGCTTTTGGTTTTATTTAGTTAACAGGAAAAGCGCTTTCAGTGGATAATGATTACATGAACTAGTTATAACAGTACATAATTTAACGGAAAATTTAATTATCATTACAAAATTAATATTAGAAAAAACATTCACAGTTATAACAACTAAAAATAAACCCCCAGTAGAAGGGAAAGTTCCAAGAATGCTGGCTGCATTGCAACGTTGAATGGCAATGCTAATTTTTTGACCAAAATAAGAGCCAGCATTCAATCAAACAAATAATTGCTTGTTCATTTTAAAAAAATTACCTATTCAAACAACTTCCCAATTCATATTTGAATGAAAACAAATTCTTATACTTTAATTAAACGTTAGTGCTATAAATTCGTTAGTGAAACGGACGCAGCAATAGAAAAGGAGCTTAAAGCTAGTTATTGCTCTGCAAATTAATATTCAATTTTTTGTTTATGGTTGAAGACGATAGATTCTAATGTGACACTTTGTAAGTCATTTATAATGGACCCTTAAACCTACTGCTTATTGTTAGACATTGGTGACATAGAGTTAGAATGACGATATATGAACTTCGGCATTCTTATTACGACTTCTGTCAAACAATATATTCTTATTTCCTATTGTCCTCCGTTGAACCAGCATTGTATTCCTGATTACAAAACACAACGAAATTCCACAAATTCCCTTCTCAATACCTACACATCGCTTCAGACAAAATACTCGAGTTTTCTTATTTCCTGACGCGAACCGTACCAATTCACATCTTTGACTACTCAGACTTTAAAATGCTGTAACTGCAATGACTTACAGACAAAAACCAACCTTAAGCCGCAGTCATTACAGTTTCAATTGGTGTAATCTATATTGTTTAAAAGTTACGTTTAGATTTTTTAAAAAAGATCATTCGAATTTCGTAATAAATTTACGCTACGGATTTTGTTTTCACTATTATTTTATTCAATAAACAATAAAATTAAGCAATCGATTGACGTCTTTATTACATTTCAATACAGTAGGTTTTCCCGTGAGTTGTAATGACCGGTGTAATTTGAGCTTTATTTTGGTGTCAGTTTTGTGTTTAGAAAGGGTCTATGTATATTGGTTTGTTAGGTTGCAAGTCGGTTTCACGATTTCAGTTTTCAGTTTGCAAAGCGAAGCGCTGGGAAGCGCATTGCGGCGTTATCGCGATTAATAAATAAAGTTTATGTTAGTTCTTTAGTGGTTTTATATGGATTATTTGGTTTAGAGCAATATAAAAGTGATTTTGGTATAATTTGATATAGAAATATGTATGTATTATGTGTTTTAGTGATAGTTTAAAAATAGTTAATTAGTTCACTGCAAATATGTTGGTAATTAAATTGTCTTGATGCTTCTGAAAATAGTACTTAGGTATATGATTTGTAGGAATGAACTCGAAAACTGCATTTAAAGAAACAATTTGCTTGACTTATTAAACATCTTAGTTTATTTGTGAACTTTTGTTAATTCTCATGTTTATTTATTTAGTCATTAAAAATTCATGAGAATTAACATCAAATTTCAGTATAGCTATTTCGGCCGCCGAATCGAAGTCGGCTGTATTTGAGTTCTTCAAATTCCGAGTTTGGTTACGTAGTAAAAATTCTACCAAATCATAAGTACAATGACTCCCTTTCAACTTCGTACACCCTATAACCCTGTGTATGTAAATCGTAATAATGTACACATAAACATTAGACGTACATCTAAAACAGATCTAAATATATATTTGATGGTTTCTGGCCGTAAACAAAACACAAAAACTGCATTTTGAATCTGTTTTTTGTAAATTTTAAATTTTCATCAAAAATCAGTATTAATTTGTTTATACCCGACTGCGAAAAAAGGAGGGTTATGATTATCGAGTGTATACCTGTGTATGTGTGACACGCCCCGCAATATTTTATGTGAGTGGTGTCAATAGATTCGCCTTAGTCATGAGAGTGACACCGAGTACTTACATCAAAATTAAATATAAAAATCAAGGATGATGAACAAGTTTAAGCAATCGGGTTTTTTTGGAGTCGCTTCTAAACACTTGTCTGAATTAAATATCTAAAAATATAAAAGAGTAAGTTCCGATAGACTAAGGACTGATAACGACTGACGCCGAAACTTTTTAAACGACACGTTAGTAGTTTTATATGAACTGAATGAAGATTGTTCCTCTCGATCTATCCTATATATATATATATACAGCACATTTTTAAGCTATAAATATTATTTTAGGTAACACGAGAGAGTTTTAAAACAGTAAAATGTATTTCCAAAGCTTTATAGTCCATAAAATTATAATAATTATGTAGGTGAGGTGAAATAACTCTGCACATTTAGATTTATAGGTCTCTTGATGACGTAGGTAGTAAGAGAAATGACGTATAAGTTCTAAAGTTTGTCAAAACCTTACCTTAGATAAATCCGGACAGCATCGCAGAAACAAATGAAAATCTTCGAAACAAATTAATATCGCAGAAGCGATAGAAAATTGGAGAAAACAATTGAGCATCGCTGAAACAATAAAAGGGCGAAAGTTTGTATGCATGTGTGTCTTTTCCACCTTCACGCTCAAACGTTGAATTGAAATTGAATTGTTCTTATGGGATGAACAAATATCTAATTATCTACGGCGGGTAAAACCGGCGAAAATCTATATCACAAAATATTTTGCATATTCAATAATTGCTAACTTCCTATAAATTTCTTGAAAAAAAAACTCCTTCAATTAAATATTTCCGTACAATAGAAAATTTTAAAAATTACGTAATTACAAATCAGTACAAACTTTCGAACAAACATATAACCAAACAGGAAAAAAATCATTATCCCATTCTGTTAGCAGGAACGTTTCGCTCGCTCGGTCATTACGGTAGTATTGTGGCACATCGCCAGCCCGAGTGTGCAATATATTGCCATCATCGTGTACAACTCCACTGAAATGCACTTCAAATGCAGTTTATACGGAACCAGTTTCAGAATGCTCGACACGGTTGGAACTTTTGCTATGGACGTTTAATAGTATTTGATAGCTGTTAAAATCTGTTTTCGGTGTATTCCGGCAGCCTTTCTCAAGAGCCAGTGTATTCCAGACTAGGCATGCTCCATCTAGGGCTACAGTATCGTTGACTTATGTGCTCGTGCCAACAAGTAGTCAAATGTCTTGCTGTGTAGGATAAAAAAAAATTAAAAGGCAGGAGTAGAGACTGCGTATTAAATTTCAACTAACTAGCTATCAAGGTTCATTAGATACAGTGTGGTGACAGACGGACGGACGTACAGCAAAGTCTTGGTAGTGGGTCCCGTTTTTATTTACCCTTTGGGTACGGAGCCCTAAAAAGAATAGTTCCAATCAATCCGGAGTAAAAAAAAACGCGTCGAGAAACTCTTATATTGCAGTTTGATGGCCGAAGCGGTTAAAATACACAACATTGTTATAACTTGACTTTAACTAATAATATTATGTACGAAGTCATAATTCGAAAACTTCTAATATTTATAACACATAATATGAATGAGTTATGGATTAGGGAAATTTTCCTATGAATATACATTATAATAAACAACGAAGTCTTAGATCAGTGCAGTTTCATAAACACATTCGTTTGTTTACACGAATCTTGTTTCATTAGTACAAGTCTCTCACATGTTGGAAATTTTGGAAAAGTCCATGTTTTCTAACTAAATGGACAACAGAACAGCTTAACTGAAAATACGAGTGGTTTGAAGCGAGTTCGAAAAAATCCGATTGCTATATCCTTAAATCCGTATATCATACTTAATTTTAAAATTTTGATGTTCCCAGTGCCACCCTCACGACTAAAACTAATCTATTGACTCCACTCACATAACAATACGACATGCCGTTTGGGCTCTAGGGCGTGCCAAAGAAATATGCATACATACTTACATACACTCGAGAAACATAACCCTACTTTCCTTCTTTCCGCAGTCGGGTAAAAATATGGTCCTAATCCATGGACTTTTCCCGCGTTCGCTGAAAAAATGACGTCTTGTCTGCTTTTTACTGCAAAACTAATGATTCTTCATGTATTAATGCTTAATAATGCTGGATTATTAACCATAAATGTCTAGTTTAAGTGCACAAGTGTGGGCAAGAAATATAAATACGGAATGACGTAGTTTTCGTGTTCGCGGGAAATCTACATAAAAAACCCTAGCAAAATCCCTGCTGCTTTACTATGGTACATTGTGACATTAACTTCACCACGACGACTTATTACTTGATATTTGACTTTATAACTTGAACCTTTAAAAAACTTCAGAACTGGCGCAATATTAATGAATGGCTAATAAATAAAGAAGTAAATAATTATATGAAAAATAGTTGCGACAAACGAAACTAGATGGCGCTGTACTACCTTAAAACACGCAAACGTTTCCATCCATGTAGGAAGGTAGTTCTGCAGAGTTTCTGTTGAATTTGTTTGAAAGGTATACCATTTCTAAAAGTGGTCCCATATAAATTTTATCTGTTTTTGGCTGTTTGGTGATTGTGATATAGTCACCAACTTATAAATAAAAAAAAATCATTCCTAATATTGGTTTCTCGGATCCAAAATTAACTGCTGTCTTGTCACGTCGTTAAGGAGGGACGTGTTAAGTTAGAAATTGCGGCATCATCGCATAAAGAACGAAATGAAAGACAATATAAATGAATTGAACTGGTAAAAATATGGCTTGTGTTTTATCAAACAAGTGGAGAGAATTACGGGAAACCTTTGCTCAGCTAAGGTTGCTTGTTCATAAAAATATTGATTATATTGTGTAAATTCCCCGGTGTCACAGTGGACAGAAGTTATATCGCTAGATAATATGTTTATCACCGAGTGTGTGTTGACGCACGACACACTAATTGATTCTGTTGCTGAGGGATTTTAGCTCGCAGGACTCTCATACGGACAAATACTAATTTACATAATAATTAATTAAATTTTGTATTAACTATTTTAAATTTTTAATATTAACTTTTTACTTTCTTAAAGAAACAAATGTCAGTTTAATTTCTTCTTAATTATTTAAAAAAGCGATAATCTAGTTCAACTCAACCGGGAGAGACGTTTTTCAGGTAGGACTTTAATAGAAAACTAATGGTGCGTCTTTGATAAAAATTATACTGAGCGGTTCGTAGACGTAAGTAGTAGGTACCCTTTGAAACATGTTTTTTTTTAAATAGGTCTGAGTGTCCGAGAATCAGCATACTTAAATATATTTAGCAGAGTATCTATTTTTGTTAGAGCCATTACTCTTTTACATGCTGAGAATCAACGCAGAGCATAAACCGCTAAACCTAGACACATAACATTTGGAGGGTGTATTCATTACAGGGTGTAGGAGTGTACTAAAAAGGATTTTTGGACCTTCAACCCCTAATAGGCTTAAATAAAAGTTCGAAGTTTGATCTGATTTATTCAAAAGCTGCTACTAGTTTTAAATAAATGACAGCACCCAGTCATTTGGTTTTGAACTGTCACCACCTCTACTAAAAAAAACATGCTGCAACTGTAAGAACACCGGACATCCTTTCACCTTCTGCCAAACGAAAATAATTATATATTTTTTCAATTATTCAATGGCATGATACGACTCTTTCATTAATAACATTATTTTTGAAGTGTTAAATGTAGTTGACTTTGATTTTTATATTAAAAACCAAAAAAAATTAAAGGTAAAACATTATATCTCAAGAAAAAACCAAAAATAAATATCTGGGGATCCCTTTCAAACAAAACATAATTTCCTGAACCTGTTCAGGCGTTTCTGATAATCACTCTACAAATTACTAGACACTAGAAATACAGACCTCCTATCTGGAGCAGGTTGAATAGAAAGCTCTCCTCTCATCGCATTTAGACTCTATAAACAAACACTTGTAAATATTCAAGTCTCTGAACTCAGCCAACAAATACTCCACCTGGCTTTCACGTTAAGGAAACAGATTCGTACTAAAAATTAAGTGCGCGTTACCACATACGTTCTTAGTTTAATCTACACTAGTAATATGAAGAGAAAAGATTTGTAATTTTATATGTAATGAATAAACTTAAACACCACTAGACCTATTTCAAAAATTCGCGTTAAAATACAATACAATATCACTGAGTAAATAAAAAAAAAATGTTTAATGGCAAATTTCTACCTGTGCGAAGCCGGGACGTGTAGTTATGTATAATGTACGAAATTATTATCTTGGCGAGTGTTATAAGACGCTTTTATTTACTTACTAGCTGCGCTCCGCGGTTTTACCTGTGGTAGATAATTTACCATCCCATGGGAACACTTCAATTGTACGGGTTCAAAAGTAGCTATCTTTGTGCCAAATTTCATCCAAATCCGTTTGAACGTGAAGAAGGAACAAACGAACACACACACATACAAACTTTTATAATATTAGTGTGTTATATCGGCGAGCGTAGCGTCTCTGCTTTTAATTCTGTTAATTTTTTCTTGTCATTTAGTTTCTATGTTTGGTTTTATGGATGTTTGCTACAGTGACATTTACAGGTTGATTTTTGTAATATTTTGGGAAAAGTTTTGGCAGAAAAAAACCTTCCAAATATGTAATAATGCAGTGAAAATGTCGTGGGGTCAACAGTCTGCGGAATTACTTAACTAGGTTACAAAAAAGTGTTATAGGTTAAAATTCGAATTGTCCTTGCACGCTTATGAGTTAAGAGTTACAATGCGTTTTCAAATAATCACTAGCGTAGAATAAATACAATTAGATTTAAAATTGATCATTAAAATTCACCATTTGATCATTTTATTCAGAGAGAAACGTCCGTGGAAACAATCACTGAGACGGATGCCGATCTATTCCTAGACGCAAGGATAGATAGATCATAACTTTACGGTAGTTTTTACATTGATCACATCGCATCGGTTGTGATTGGCTGTAGATCAAAGCAAGCCTTCTGTTGGCAGCTTATAAAAACAACATTTTATTATTGACTAGCATTTCTTTGCCCGCAAATTAAAATAGCAGTTCAAAAGTTACCCTTGAATTTGGAGTTCTAATTTTAAAGTTAGGTTGGTTTTAAAAGCAAACGTCATTGATGTGTCATCATTAGAGTAAAGAGCAGTAACGATTTCTGATTCTATGAAATAAAGCATCAAAATATATATGCGATATAAAAAAAAAACTCGTCGATGTATGCAGCCCTCAAGCTGCTTCTGTTGCGTTCAAAAACTGTCAAAACTCACAATACGCGATCCAACAAGCTCTAGAATAGAAATTGCATCAGTAATTATACGATTAAGAGGTGAATGTAGTCATAGATTAAGTATCAGAACTCTTCTTTCATTGGATAATTCGTCCAATTTACTCATCCAAGAATGCTGTCCAAGCAAAAACTTTTTAGTCCATCTGAATCAATTCGTGACTGGCGGCCATGTTTGACAGCTGTCATTTTGACGTTGACGTTCGCTTACGCGGGAAATGGACGCGTAGTAACATCTTTGAGGCGAGATTTATTTACTCGTAGAGACGTTCGTATTTAGTTTACGGGTGTACTGCGTAGGTACTGTAGCCTTGTTAATATTGGGTACTTGGTATTTTAATGGGTTATATGATCCTTGTTTAAACTTTGTGTAAACAGTAGTATTTTTTTATATTTATATAAACGAGTATGTTCAGAGTGAGTTAGTGGCTGACAGGTCAATGGACTGAGTTAGTGGCTGACAGGTCAACGCGTAGCATAAATCGCTAAACCTGGAGATAAGAAATTTGGAGTGTGTATTGTAGGGTTGCATTAAGCAAAGATTTTTGGAAGTGCAACACTTAAAAGGGTCTAGATAGGGGATAGATTCAAAGTTTGAACCTTTATATATTCCAATTTATGACGTGGGCATCGCGTCATATAATATATACTATAATATACAATGTAATGAATTTGTAATTCCGTATAATGCCAAAACAGAGGATGTCCTTAATTCGGGTTTAATTATAGCTGCTACATAATTTATTCTAAGCTCGGCCATGTTTGTGTTCATGTTTAGTTGTTATTTTGAAATTTTACCATCATTTCAGACTATAGCCCACAGCTCCTTAAGGTGTGACCAGTATCCACAAAAGAAACGCTAGTTAATTAAAATAAATTCCGCGGGTAATAAATTACAATTATTGATTGAATCAGCAGTATTACTGAAATTCTACAAATTTTCGAACGTAGTTTTGATACAAATGAATCTTCTCAAATCTGAAGGTCTATAGTAAAATAGGGAAACCTATGAAAAAATAGTTAACATATTACCCGCTGTTTGTGTTTGTTTCATTGGAACAACTTCCTAGAAACGCCATAAATAACCAAATTGTTTTCTTAATCTCCATCTGTTTACGCGGATTGCTCGAGTAACAGATTCTTATCGTATTTCATCAAAACAATGAGAAATATATACTTAGGCATGTGCGTCGAGATTTTCCAACATTTCACGAAATTTACGCGATGAAAATATTGGGAGGTGTTTTTGTAGTAGTAAGTTTGTATATTGCGTCTAAAAAACGGCAACCACTTCACCGATTTCTTTCTTATTCCGAATTCAAGGTGATTTCTTTAAGATTGAATACCGCTGCTAAAAAGATTAAAATTAAAGATAAATGGCGCCGTTACAAGTTTATCCTCTTTACGGGAGAAATTCTCGCCGAATCAAAAATCCCCGACGATTAATAATTCTACTAATACGTATCAAAATAAAGTTGGATTTTCTACATCAATGGATCAATCAATCAACCTATATGCCAAGTTTCGTCAAGATTCTTTGACAACTACGGCTTGTAAATTGAAAGACGAAAAAAAAAAGTCAAACTCCAGCCAAAGAGGTTTCGCTAAGCCGGTCCATAATTGTTAATATTTTTTTCCAACTTGTTTAAAATCTCTTTAAGATATAATATAATAGGTTCAAATTCAAATTTATATATTTAAGGAAACTTATCCTATTCTTACAAGTGACATCTTATCATATAAACAATTTCTAACCAAAGTTAGATTTTAATACGTAGGTATTTTATTTTTAATGTTTATATAGCGAATGGGCTCGTGGCTGTAAAGATTCGCCTTACCTTCCGAAATAGTCTTAGTCTAGGTTGTAAGTATCGCTAACAAGTCGAAGGCTGGTCGTAAGTGAACCGTAATGCGAGCTCGAAGCCTGTCGATGCTAATGCCTCGTAATGTCCTACTGTTATGCAACAAGTGTACTATTTACACCGTTATAGCCTGCCATGTGTGAAGTTAGTGGACTCATTATGTACACTATTGGAGCAATAAAGACTCCTCTCCTGTGTAAAGAGAGATGTATATATGTATAAGTTACTTTATATTCAGATACTATGTCATCCATACATAAAATCTGCTAGACGAAAGAAAATAATCAGAAACAGAATGAAGAATGCTTTATTTACTATATCATGGTACATTTACATACACAGAAGTATACAAGATGTTGTAATTAAACTTTAACTATAAAATAGCCAATATAGTTTGCCAGCTTCGCTCGCTCGGTCAATTTTACGCAAACTAGTAGTTAAACCTAAGCTAAGGAAGAGCAGGGATTCTTAACACAGGCTAAAAATTGCTTAAAAAGAATCCCTGACCGTATGTGACCAAAATGTGTAAAGTTACTAAATAAATTATTTTCATTTTCAACCAAATTTTAGACCCCATTAGGGTTTGAATTTAAAAAAAAAAACTCATTCTCAGTGCGTCCCTACACCCTATAATGAATACACATTACAAATTTTACGTCTTTAGGTTCAACGGCTTAGACCCTGAGTTGAATAGAGATCCTAGCGAATATCGCTGTTTTACTTTTTTATAAATATAAATTTCGTATATTTATTTTCTTGTAGACTCGTACGAATCTGTCCAATAGCGGACAATCACTTATCTAAAGAATAATTTAAAATGCGAAAAAATAAAATAATTAATCTTCCTATAATATAATCAATTTGCTTACACCTAATGAAATCACTTCATTATCAACGGAAAAGTGTATAAAGTGTTGTAGTGTATTACTGGCCTACTTACCGCCCTGTCCTCTTCCAGGTCACGTGTGTAATTGTGCCTTGTTACCGTGTCTGGTGGAAAACGCCATGACAAACCTGAGTTTATAATCACTTTACTTTACTTATAGGGTTTGTACTTATTGAATAATTAATTTGACAAATAATAATTTAAAATAGAGACAGAATGGACTACTATTGTTACAAAAAATCTGTTTACTTAATTTTATAGCTACGGGATATTTTTTGGAAAAAAAATATAACATTTTCTGTATCTGTTCTGGGACTAAGAAATCGTAATACTAAAAATACAATGATTGCGACGAATTAGGAAGTGCTTTGCGCTTGAACTTGTGCTTATTGGAGTTGGTTGTACATTGGCTTAGTAGACTGGTTTGTACATTTAAATAACTGATGAATTTAGACACCTGCCGAATTAAAATAACCTATTAGTCACATTTTGTCATACTCACAAAAGAATTACTCGTTAGAAGTCAAAAAGTGAAAGATACGTCATAGAAATTCTTTATCATCCACTCAAGAAGCCCGTAAGCCAGCCACCCCTAAGATATGTTAAGGCGCTGACGTCAAGCACCTCCCAGGGTGTGTCCAAGTGTCAGCCCCACCTTGGAACAACCCCCTAACTACCCCTATAACCTCGTATGATGTTTGCTTCATGGTGTCTTGCGTCTTTATAAGGTTTGAGACGCAGTTTTGAATGTTTGTAATACTGAAATAGAACTCGATGCGTAGAATCGTGCAGGGGTTTAATATTAGGTCTTATGTTGTGGAGTATGTTTATTGACCTAACGAGCGAAGCTTCTCTGCTTCAAATATGGAGTTTTTATTTCGTCTGTCATTTTGTTTGTCTGTGTGTTGTTCTTGTTACGTATTAGCGTACAACAACCAATCTTGACGAAACTTGGTTTACATCAGGTTCTATGATTTTGTTAATAAGCTAACGCGCGGTTGATTTCTTTTAGATTTCTTATATTTAGACTTATTTCAACACTGATGAAGTTCACTGAATGTGAACGAAACTATAGTTGGACCTTTATAACTATCAGGCACAAGTGAAACCCAACCCTGTTAATGAAAAAGGTTCTATGATTTTCAAGTCGCTAACTCCAATAAGTGTGTTTAGAAATTACAGTATTAGAAAATTAATTTTATAAATTAAGGAATAATTATTAAAATTCTTGTATTGTTTTGGAGTAAAGAAGTAGTATTTTTAAGGATTACTGACAAAATGCGTGTATATGAGCAGCAACTTATATAAAAAACTAACTAGAGAGACTTTTAGCCCTACGAGGTCGACATTACGGTAAAATTTTACCAGCGCTGACTTTAGACATAGGCAAGAAAAATAATACCTACGCTTAATATTAATAGGTCAGGCATTTATCCAATTAAAATACAAGAAAATTTGTTTACGTATTGAGAACGGAATGCTCACATGTTTTAATGATGCCAGAAATCTCGTAAATTCATGCAGTTTTTCTTCAAATAAACGTCTTCCGGTTCGTGTAAAATGTTTAGCGTGTAAAATATGATTTTTGATTTATTGTTGTACAAATAAAATGATACGTGAAACTAGTTTACTGTTCTCAGATATGAGAGATTTAATTAATTTCCTAATGTGATTGAAAATATGTATCTTACAGCTAAAAGTTTTTAAGTATTTCTGTGGCTTTATCAAGGATATTTTTAGGAAATCGACTTGCAGTATTAATAGACGTGAAAACAGATTGCGGTAGGCGCCTATAAAATGTTTGATTCTCAGGCTCAATTACTGAAGCAATTTTTGTAAAATGTATGTGAATACCTATTAAAAAATAAAGATTTTTCGAATCGGTCCAGGCGGCTATGAGAAATCGGGTACGAGTATCACATAAAAGCAATTGAGATTATTTTGTTGCTATTTTCAAAGTCTGTTATTTAACAGCAACAAGGCTTTCATAACATGTAGGTACTAATACTAAAAGGAGTCAAAACGGAAAAAAAGCTCTGCTGGAAAATATGAAATTAATACGAGTATGTAGCTCGTGTAGTGATGAAGTGCCAGGCGTTCATAACAACGCAGTATCTACTTGTTCCCGTTATCAGATGTTCATAGTGCAGTAGCGCCGCGGCCTCTTCGACGCACGCTCGTCAGGATAAAATAGCGTTCGAATTTCAAACGGTCGAGTGCTGCGATTGGTTGTCACGCTGACGTTTTATGTGCGGTGTTTATATCTAAAATTTTGCTTTTTACGTGTAGTGTATTTAGCCATCGTTTTAAATTAATATAGTTGTTGTGCCTAGTGATTCTAAAGTTTTTGGTTTTGATTTGATAAGTGTTACGAAATTCTGGTGCACATTTTCTGATTGAATCGTGTAAACTTGATAATCTTATTTAGAGTTGAGACTTCATTATGGTCTGAAATATGAATTAAAATACTTTTACGTTTAAAAAAAATATATAAATTCTTATACATTAACGTTACGCAAAAACGAAAAGATAGCGGTAATAAAAGCAGTTAAAAGTCAATTAGCTACGTAATTAAGTGCCTAGAGATAGCGAAACAGTCGACATAGAGTGACTTTTTCTAAATACTTTGGGAAAGTTAATTTTAGTATTTCAGTAACATTCACTTTTGGATATTAAGTTGTTTAACATACGTGGCTATTAACGAATGTTACATATCTCTTATTGAGAAGATCGGGCTGGAGTTTATTTTTATGGCTATTCATGAACAAGGTTACGCTTGTATGACTGAATGTATTTAGATGAAATAAAATATTAACAAATATATCGTTCTTAGAACGGCACAAATAATCTAGAAACTTTAGGAGAATAAGATTCTTTCTGAATTAAAATTTATTAGAAAATAATCGTCATCTGTTCCATTCATTTTGTTTCTGCTGATACCATTTTGTCTTCTCCAGTGCAGATCGCATCTCAACAGACTTTTATGAAATATTGTTAAAAAGTTTAATGACTGTATAGTTATTAATCAAATATTGATTTAGCTATTGTTTTATTGAAGATATTTTGACAAAAACAGGCTTAGTCTATTGCTATATTTCTAAAATCAGTTGATAAATACGCCCTTTAGTGTACAACTCTGTAAATTTCATTCTGTGTCTTCCCAAGGGGTCCCTTGCAAAGGAAGTCTACCTCAACATAAATCTTACCTACATATGTCTAGAATCTAGACAAACCTAGGTCTAGTCTAGACTATCTAGGTTGTAGGTGTATTATCATAATATAAGAGGCTAATAAGTTAAGCCCTAAATTGAATGATAATGCCTATATAGACAAGAGCTAGGTTTTCCGCATAAGTCTTAGCGTCACCATATTTAGATTGTAGGTATTCTATATCAGGACGTGCTTGTTAAATTACCCATTGAATGGTGATACGCAAGGCTATTGCTGGTTTTGGTACGCGGGTTTGTCCCTTATTTCCTGTGTCATTAATTAGTTTATTGATTTTAATCTTGATTGATTTATATATCTGTTATTAGCAACATTTGTTTGTTTAGGTTTTGTTAAATATAATATTACTGAAAGGAGAGTTGGAGAAGAAAATAGGATTCACATTGACTAAGAGAGGACGTTACGACTTTTTATTAGAACTCATTAAACGGTTATTGTCAAAACATTTAGAAATACCTAATATGCAGTTTTCGGGTTTCACGATTCATATTTCACATAATAATAATATCATTTAGATATTTGGACGTTGATACTGATAAGTGTTAGTAATATAATTTTGGAAGAATTACGTGAAAATCATTGAAGTGACCAAAGATGTGAAAGTGCTCAGAAGTGACATACCTGAACTCTAAATTGCGGCGATAAAAGTGCCTAATTCTAAATTGAAAATGGCGACGCAAGCGCCGCCTCGCGTGTCGCGCAACATCTCCTTGCCCGCCGGCCGCCAACCGCCATCTGTCGGCATGCTGGCGAGACGGACAATGTCTGAAAGGTATATGTTAGTATGTTGTCATATATTTATGTACTTATTATTTTATATTGTATGTTACCGGCATCTCAAGATGGGAGGAGGTACTCAACTTGATTGTATTTATAAGTAACTCAGTGACGGCTGGAGTAATTAGAAAAAAAATCTGTTTTTTATTAGCAAAGGTGTCATACTTCCGAAGTAATCCCATTTTTAGTTTTATCAAAATCGATCCAGTCTTTTGAATTTTAAACCGGAATGATTGAAATAATTATAGCGAGAATAATAATAATTCGCCTGCCGAATGGAAGTTGGTAATCTTTTTTTTTTAAAGAAAGATCTTTTGTTTAACATGTACTTACAGTAAGGTTATGAACTTATTGAATTATTAAAAACTCAGTTTACGGAGACTATAATAGCCAGACGAACTGGCGATTACGATTTTTGTGTTCACGCTATATTGAGTCTTATGATGCGATGGTGCATAAGTCCTCGTATGTTTTTGCTTTGATAGGAATTTGGGTAATATTCAACAAAACACGTATCTAGTTTGTATTTCTGTATTTGTCCTAACTTAACCTTCTTTGGCCATTATTGTCATCTGATGACTGATACATAACTTTCATTGACACGCAGCCGAACTACGTGAAACAACTGATTATGAAATTGAATGCGGTAACGTTGTAGAACAAAAGTTACTGGTATAGATTTACTATTGTGTCTCTACGGAAGCACAATATTAGTTATCTGAATAAATATTTAATAAAATAGATTTACTCGTAGCATTGTTACACTTCTAAAATATTTAGTCAGCACTGCTGCTAGATCAATTCAATATAATTATCATAAGATTATTCCAATATCGTACCAAAAGCACAATAGTAATAAAAAAGCAATGACCAAAAAGGATACAAAGCTGGAGGTAGTTAGATAAAATTTGTTTTATCTATAGTCCGGTATGTTGAGATAGCGATATGTTATGACAAACTTCATTAGTAACATCACACATCATGGTCGCGCGAACAGGAAGAAAATGTACCTAATGTATTGACTATGTAACATTGTATTGTCTAGGCTTCATTTCAACTTTTGAACAAAGCTCTTCTATTATATACATAGAGGGTTATCGGTTAGTGGTGTACTAAGCCGAAAGAGGGTCACTGCGAGTATGCTCATCCTAAGGAACAACTCACTATGGCACCCACTCTGAATTCGAGGGAAAAAGTCAGCTGTTCCATACAAAAAGTTTTAGGACTATATTTATAGGACTTCTCTACGTGACCCCAAGTTTAGTCAAGATTTGTTAGAAACTACGACATGAACGCACCAACGGCAAACAAAGAGCGAAATAAAGAATTGCCATACTCGGAGTAGAAACGTTTCGCTCGCTCTGTCAATTATTTAACTAGTTACTATCCCATTTATGAAAGTTTCCACTGAAAAATTCCTCGCCTCTACTATCTTTCCATCGACATTGGTAATGAATGTTTCCATAGAAAACAATCAGACGTAAGTTTATTAAATTTGCAAGTGTCAAGGTCAAAGCTTTTCCATTGAATGAAACCATTTTGATAAACTCTCCGAGGATTTGTTAATGGACTTTTATTATAGAATACTTACTTGTAAGTACTTAGTTTGATAATTTATTTGAACTCAGTTAGTAATGACTCGGTTACATTTTGATTTCAATATGCAGCTCCCGTTTGTTAGTCCTAGGAAAGCTATTGGAGGCTTTATTCAAACATCGTATTTCTGACACTAAGACAAAAAATATGGTTTTGTGAAAAGGGTTTTTTGACTTTCTATACATTGTGTCCTGTACCAGTTCTTTCTTTATGTTTGACGAAGACACGCTTTGGGTTTAAAATTAGTCATTTCTACAATTACCCATTCGATCTAGGTTTCTCGTACGCATGTCCGATTCTCCATTGCACTGAGTCTGATATGTTTGCTAAACAATCGCTTTACCAATTAGTTGAGTTCTAACGCTTGTAGGTTTGTTGGTGTGATGCCAAAACCATTAATACTGTGTCTGATGCATGTTATTTACTGTGGTTATGGTTGTAAATTGATAAGCAACGTCTAAAACGTTTTCAATTGTTTTTTTTTTTAACTTTTTCAGTTATCTGTCACTTTGACATTACTAGAATATACAGTTCTTAGCTGCAGTTGGACAAAGCTTTGATAGCACTTTCGGTGATATAATGACGCTTTGTTAAAGTGGAACTTCTCAACTATAAAATCACATAATTTTATAGCCATTTCAAAATTTTGTTTACTCTACAAACCAAAAAAATATATATTCTTGTTTTAACAAGAAAGTTTACCTACTTTTTTTGTTTATAACAAAATTATTAACATAATATATTATATTTATTGCTCGATTATTTGTGATAGAAATACGAAGAAACGTACAGTCTGATTCTATCTTAATGTCAATTTCGTTGTATGGAAAATAATGAACGAGCATAAATCTGTTTTTATTTTTATTTTTAAGAATGTATGTTGACGAATAGCGATAGAAAATAGATGCTTTGTTTTTTATGATTTACAAAAATACGTTGACGGGAAAGTCAAGGATATTTATTATTAATTTATGTCAGCTGCTTTGCGGGATTATTTCTGGTTATTTCCAGATTTCCTTATTTTTATTAGTTTCTGGGATATTGGTTTATTGCGTTAAGGTTGTTATGAAAGCTTCAGTCTTCATACAAGTGTAGAACATTAATTAATATCGTATTGAATATTAGGTTGGAAAGCTTTGGAAAAGCTTTCTTGTATTGCAATAGTAAACACTTTTTTTAGTGTGTAGAGATAAATTTTGTGTTCCTTTGAAAAATTGCAGTTACTAAATCTTTCATTTAAATATTATTTTTTAATTTTTAAATTAAATTGAAAAAATTATAATTATAACTATGTAGTTAGTCATTTCGTTTTTGGTAATACGAGTAAAGGCACTAGCTTAAGTTAAAAAAAAACAACCACTGTGGGACTAACTTTGAATTCGAGATAAAAAAAACTGCTTTCCCATATATACAAAATATACCGTCCGTACCGTCGACCGATTCACTGTGCATGGAACAGCATTTGTTTTTAATTCAGTGTTTGTCCCATAATAAATTATTTGTAATGATGTGTAATATCCGATAACCCTAAATTATTAATGTAATACACCATCAACCTTGTAAAACTTAGTATTTTTCGTAGCGAAATATTTTTATTAACATTTTGTTCACGTTTCGCTGAAAATGTTTGTTTAGCAACCTGACATTTCAGTCACGACCGCGTTATTTGAATATAAATTACTTGTTTTACCCAAAATGGAATATTTTGTCGTTTTATTTTGTTTGTTAGCACCAAAAGAAAATTAGGTAATTTGTTCGTGTTAGAAAATGCCAAAGCGTGCTAGAATAAATATTCGCTAAGTTCTTTTCTATAAGTATGCAATATTATTATTTAACCGTATAATTAGTATTTACTAAAATACAAATTAGTACTTACTAAAATACAAATTAGTACTTACTAAAATACAAATTAGTACTTACTAAAATACAAATTAGTACTTACTAAAATACAAATTAGTACTTACTAAAATACTAATTAGTACTTACTAAAATACAAATTAGTACTTACTAAAATACAAATTAGTACTTACTAAAATACAAATTAGTACTTACTAATATGCTTATTCTAGTTTGATTGGATTGGAAAAAACTGACTTAAACTGTTTTTATTGAATAATAAAAACAGTTTAAGTCAGTCAGTCATGTTATTACGAAATACTTACAAATCTACTACTAGTTTGCAAGTAGCATTAACCCCTCAAAGCAATGTTAAAGTGTGCATTAGGCAATAAAACTTCGTGATTGCACTACAAAGTCTTATCTGCATAACATCATCTATGACACAGTAGTACCAACATTTCGGCACGAGTTTCCCGATTTGGATTTAACTACTTCCCGCGTTGTTTATACTCGTATTTCCTGTTACATTCATTTTTTTAGGTTGGTATTTCTGCAGTAAGCATAGGAATAGGATACTATAGCATATTAGTCAGACACTAGCTTGTAACCTAAGAACACATGGATGAGTTTTGTGGAGAGATGATGGCAAATAGAGTAGAACGGAAGAGAAAGACATGCTGTGCCGACCGCACGTAGTGAGATAAGGACAAGACGATGATAATGGTATATAACTACACATGTTTGGTAAAAAATATGGTTCTAGCTGCTATGTTCGCTAGTGCCCGCTACGGGCACGGGTCTCAGATATGAAGGAGGTGTAGTCCACTAAGCTGACTAAATTGCAGCTTGGGGATTTCACCTATCTTCGTTAGCTATATGTACCTTCTTCGAAAAGCAAGATTAATGCAACTGTAATACTCGTATGAACATGAGTAAAAAAGTCAAGAGGTGAATGCCTGAAATTGGGATTGAACCCGCGCCCTTTTGCTTTTAAGGCTTAAACTAACTTTTATATTTATTTCTTAGCATGGTGGTAAGGCGTTTTCTAAGACGCTCGCTTGGCTAGCTACCATCCTCAAGTTGATAAATCTATCTCCAAGCACTTAACGGTGTGTTCCGGCAGCCTTCCTTGAGAGCGTATTCCAGACTAGGTATACTAGGGCCACAGTGTCGCTTCTTCGTGACTTTCATTATTTTACGACTTGGTGGTCAAATGCCTGTGTTTAGTATTTAATTTCTGTTTTGTCTATAGATTATTTATTTATGTATGTTTGTTTGTATGTTTACAGTGACCTGGAGCCGGGCGCGCCCACAGCACCTTCAGGCAGCTCCAGCAGTTCCAGCTTGTCATCCAGAAGCAACGAGAGCAACACGGTCGCTGCGGAACAGCATGGTGCGTATCAAGCCGTAACGTATGTTGGGCACGAGTCTTTTCTATGAAGGGGGTGTGTGGCCACAGTCCATCACGCTGCCAAATTGTCTGCGAATTACTAATATTTACACAATCGGGTTTTTTATCACAAAGTTTTCCTTCAACGATAAAGCAAGTGGTGATTAATCCTTAATTAATTCTAATCTTAATCTGGAAATTTTAAAGATCTCATGCTCACTGGCATGAGAAGCGAGTGGTTCATTGACTAGGCTATCACAAACTTCTGTTTTGGTATACACCAGTATTTATCTAAAGTCTCGATTTCTTCCGCCAAGTTTGTCTGGGCCCGTCAAAAAGTCATATCGCATTAACTCTATCAGAAGACCTGTCTTCTAATATGGTTCCAGCGTCCCAGTAAGATTGGTCATTAGAAACAGAATCACTGTAACACATTTAAAGCCTAAAATAAGAACCATTAGGGTATAGCAAAGTACATGTAACCTCATGTTTCTGTGATCCTTGTTATAACCCTTAAATGTTCCACATCCGCCATTAGATGACCTGCCTCCCAATACAACCCGTATGGTTCCAGCATCTCAGTCAGACTGGTCAGAGGAGGACGAGCCCCTGGCGACAGCTTGGGCTGAGAGCATCCCTCCACATGTGCTGGATAGGCTGACGCTGTCTCCAAGACTGAGGAAGCGACAAGAGCTTATACATGGTAAGTAGACTATGGGAAGAAACGGTGCTTTCGAAAAGACCATGCTCAATAAGGATTCATCCTTAACAATCTTTTTTTCTCTTTATACACTAAAGTTTAATTTTTTATTAAATTTCAAACATGTAGGAGGTTGTGAATTCGTTAAAATCATTTTCTTCTATTATTTTCATGTAATGCATATCATGTGATCAATGCCAGTTATCTTTCCCGTTCCAGAGCTTATAGTATCAGAAGGTTCGCACGTCCGCTGGCTGCGAGTCCTGGGTGGCGTGTTTCTCCGGCCCCTGGAGACCGCCCCTTCTCTCCTGCCCCCCGAGGAGCTCCGCGCTCTGTTCCCCAACCTACCCTCGGTGAAGGAACGTCACGCGCGGCTGTATGCTGAGCTCAGGGCGCTCAGGACTGATGTGGACGCGCCGCTGGTCGATATCAAGGGTGTGGCTGATGCTATGTTGAATACGGTAAGTTTTTCTCCCCTGGAAAGCGCCCCCTCCATCTCCGCGCTCTTTTCCTCATATAGTAATAGCAACTTCAGCACATGATTGGAGAGACTGGTTGCCGTGTTTGGGTCTGACAACTACCTTATTCTGTTTTGTGTTATAGCTTTTAGCTTTTACTCTATATATACGAGTAATTTAAATTTATGTTCATTGAAATCATACAAACCTAAACCTGTCACATTACAATCTTCTAGCTAGGAGACAGCGGATACGCTCCGTGCCTCGCCAAGTTCTGTCGCGGACAGAGGATGGCGCTCGAAGGGTTGCGGGAGAGGAGACGCAAGAACAAAGAGCTGCACAGCTTCTTGTCCACCAGGGAACAGCTGCCGCTGTGTGGGAGGCTGCAGCTCAGGGATCTGCTGGCTTGTGTTTGGCAGAGGTAAAAAATACTCCATTTTATATTCAACACAGTGACACTGAGGCTCTAAATATAGCTTGCCTAGTGTGGAATATGCTGGTTCTTAAGGAAGGCTGTAATTAATTTAACACAACGTCGCTTGGCGACAGACTTCTGTTGGATAATCTGATCCTAAGACAGATTGAAGATGTTAGTGGTTGATTATTGTCAAGAACAAGGAACTATTATACTGCTACTATATACTCGTATTTGAACGTTTGGAGTCGAGACTTTAGTGCCGTGGGCACCTCGAGCTTATTTTGTTTTCCAAAACTAATCGAAGCGTTTCGATCGATTCGACGTGTGACCGGATTGCCGGTTTTTATCTGGCTCAACGTATAAGTATTGCTATTCAGTGTGGTACTGCGGTTAGCATACTTGGCATTTGGATTATCTGTAGATCTTAAATGGTCTATAGGTAATCTTACTGCTATATTTTGTTTTGATGTTTTAGTTAGTCATTTTGTTTATGTTAATAAAGGAACTACGAGTAGCTTCATACTTCCCGTACAGTTCAAATGAAACAGCTTTGTCCTGACTTGTCGTAGATTAATATAATCATAATTTACCCATTGCTGTAATACTAGCATACGAGATAGATACTCTTTCTTATTGTCTATATAGGCCGGCCTGTTGTTCTTCAAGATACATGTTTAATAGCGTCAGCCACACCACATTTTAGCAAACCATTCCTCAAAATGGCACCCTGATAAGATAATTTTTATCCTTACTTAAATAAGGTCGCGTCTGACAGCAGTTGTCAGATCTCACCTGCGTCGACCCCGATACACTTCTTGTATGTTCGTTTGACCTTTCTTTAGAACTTTTTATATCATTCCTATGTTATTCGGTAAAGTCCATCACAAATATTTTTATGTAACTCCCAAAGCGCTTTGGACTCCTTGTAATATATACTTCTTTCATTTACACAGGGTTATTGTTATGTTGTCACTTCCGTTTAATTTTCTTTTTTTCTTTCGCAGGCTAACGAAATACCAGTTACTTCTGGAAGGTGTAGTGAAAACAGTGAATGAGTCCGACTGCGAGAGTGAAGGAGACGTGGCGAGGTTGAACCGCGCGCTCACTGTCGCTAAGGAGGTCCTCCACAGCGTCGATACCGCCATACGGACCGCGGAGAATGAACACAGGTTAGTTGTACTGAGTGATCGAGACGTGGCGAGCAAACACTAGTTAGTACATATGCCAGCGTTTGCCCAACAGATTTACAGCTGTTTTTCCCAATTTTTGGGGTAAATCCTCACAAAGCCACCTTCTCTGCTTTAATTATTATATAATAAATACTAGCGAGTACGTGCTTAGCTACTTATAAAGTGAAATAATAAAAATGTGATAAATGAAAAACCGCTCGACCGATATTTTGCAAACTTCACATAAACCATCTACTAAATACTCGTAGTCTGAACAAAGCCTAAACATTTGGTTTGCATTCGTGAGCACGTTCTTGGGATACAAAAAGTGGCATTAATTATTATATATATTGATGATATTTTATTGTTCAGATTACGCGCCATACAAAGCAAGCTAGAGGTCCGCGCGCCCTCTGGCGGGGAGTGGGAGGAACTGCGGCGGCTAGAGCTGACGTCACACCGACTGCGCTGCGAGGGAGAGCTTGCTATTAAGAATGATAATAATAAGAAGATTCATGTGCTTGTAAGTATATTATATACAGGTGGAACGAAGTTTCTGAGCATGAAGCCATGTAGATCGAGTGTGGTATCACAATAAAGAATTTTTAACGATGATTACAAATATATGTATATATATAAAACTTATATGTTTTATTACAATTTGAAATAGGAAATGCTAAGTTTAATACACAGGGTAAGATTATTTTTATCCTACACACCTAGGCATTTGGCCACAGGTTCGCACGACCACGGGAATCAGAGATACTGTAGCCCTAGATGGAGCATGCCTAGTCTGGAATGCACTGGCTCTCAAGGAAGGCTGTCAGATTTTACAACTTGAGGGTGGTAGCTAGCCAGGCGAGCGATAGTAAACGCTCTACCACCATGTTATGGTTTCCTCACGATGTTTTCCTTCACAGAGAGCTCAAGGTCTCTTGCATTTTTCTTGGGATCGAACCTCGTTTCTTTTGTGCGGCAATCGACCACAGTAACCACTCGACCATCATCGTTACAATATGTATTCCAGGCGCTGATGTTAGAAGAGTGCCTGGTATTGGTTCACCGCGAGGGAGACAGGTTCGTGCTGAAGCCCATCAGCCAGGCCTCGCAGCAACACCTCTCGCCGCTCATCAAATGGTACACCAACCTATCTCATTTGTTTTAATACTAATCATTTGTTTCAATGCCAATCATTTGTTAAAAGTGTAAACAATTGTGTCAATACTGATCATTTGTTTCAATGCCAATCATTTGTTAAAATTGTAAACAATTGTGTCAATACTTATTATTTGTTTCAATGCCAATCATTTGTTAAAATTGTAAACAATTGTGTCAATACTTATTATTTGTTTCAATGCCAATCATTTGTTAAAATTGTAAACAATTGTGTCAATACTTATTATTTGTTTCAATGCCAATCATTTGTTAAAATTGTAAACAATTGTGTCAATACTTATTATTTGTTTCAATGCCAATCATTTGTTAAAATTGTAAACAATTGTGTCAATACTTATTATTTGTTTCAATGCCAATCATTTGTTAAAATTGTAAACAATTGTGTCAATACTTATTATTTGTTTCAATGCCAATAATTTGTTAACATTGTAAACAATTGTGTCAATACTGATCATTTGTTTCAATGCCAATCATTTGTTAAAATTGTAAACAATTGTGTCAATACTGATCATTTGTTTCAATGCCAATCATTTGTTAAAAGTGTAAACAATTGTGTCAATACTTATTATTTGTTTCTTTATTAGTCTTGGATGAGGTGAAATGTACATATCTAATAAGGGGGCTTAACACAACCTTCAATTTTAAAGGGAAAGTGAAAAAAAAACTCTAAATAAGAGAAAAAAAATTGATCAATAAGTTGCCTATTTTAAAGTCTCAAAATTATTTAAGTCAACCGTTCGCAGAAATTTAATATTAGGTGTAACAAATTTCCTTGTATGTTTTCAGGGACAAAGTTCTGTTTCGTCCGAACGCGGCGGTGCGGAACACATTTTTCTTGATGAATATAAACGGAGTACAAATGCACGAGCTATCTGCTAACACTGCGCAGGAGTACGCCACGTGAGTGCTAGCTTTTTATGTATTACTCGGTGTGTAATAATTACAAAACTATACAAAAAATAGAACGTCAGACACAAAGCACTATAAAAAAACAGGTGCATAAGTCGCCGCCTTATCATATGAAGGCGGTTTCTACCAGACAATGTTACGTTTGTCTGGAAGAAGAGAGAAGAAGTCTGGAAATATTGTTACTCGTTTACTGGTTTTTGTCTTCAAATAAACTTGGTAAACAGGCTGTAGTAAAAACTTATCTTTTTATACGAACCAATATGAAAAAAGCTAGATGGTGCAAAACCTTTTCGTTCGTTGTTTCAAAGGAAAATAATTCGACGATTTTATATCTACTCGTATGCTTTACGATTCCCAGTGAATTTATCATGGTTTAATAAATAATAATGAACTGAAAAATAAATCTCTTTGGTCTTGAAGTGTCTTGTGTTATTTAATTATTTTTATTTTGTTTTCCAGTTGGGTGAAGCACATACAAGACGCCCCGCTCGCCAAGCTGACGGAACTGAAACCTAACATCACGCCTTCTCACCAGCCCACCAGATCTGCTGACGACTCAGGTCACATTACATTACATTTTGATCCCCCTTCAAAAAAGAAAAAAAAAGTATTTTTCGTCAACATTATTTTTTATTTTATTTATTTCTTAAACTTTGACGAATATACTGACTATGAATTATTATTGGCAAGAAAGCTTACATCATGATTATATGACTGTCATATTTTATGATTATAGTTTTGTTTGTTCGTCTTTTCCACAACTGAGTGGCGGATCGACTTGATCTTTTTCCTAAGTATAGTTTGAAGTTTAGAGAGTGCCATAGGATATTTTTTCACGGTAAAATATAACGCGACCGAAACAACGGGCAAAAGCTAGTCTTCTATGTCAAGGTATTAAATATTTTCACTATGTTCCATTATATGATAGATTTTACTTATTATATGCTCCTTACATTTTGACCTTTTTGGTCTTTGGTGATTCCTTTGGTATTCCGAACAGATCATAAACCATTGTTACGATTTTGATTTAATATTTTGTTCTGATTCAGTGATGATTTTGGAGAATTCTCAATATATATATATATATATATATATATATTTATTAGCTATTACATATATTATTATTATTCTAAAAAACAGTTTTCAATATATAATTCATATTAATAATCTTTCCAGGTATAAACGTTTCAAGAAATCCATCGGACGCGTCGGAGAAATCCGAAAAATCTCATTCGACTATCGAAGACGAGAGCGAGCGAGACAGAACATCAGCCGAGCGCAGTTCCACCGAGCGCGAGCGAGACATCAACATAGAGAGGGAAGAACAACCGGCCAAAGAAAGAAGCGTCGAGAAGGAACTAGTTAGAGAGGAGAAAGAAGAAGTTGAGAAAGAAGAGAGGCATAAGTAAGTGTTTTTATTTACTTACTTTGATTTTTTAAGTGAAATAAGCGAGCAAAATGTTTGTGCTCAAAGTCCGATTAAATATTCATTCGTCTTTATGTATGTATGTTTGGCAGTATACAGGGTTATCGTTACCCCTAAGGGTGTACTAAGGCAAGAGGGAGTAACCATAATCAAAATTACGAACAAGTTAGACTATGGGATCAATCCTAAAAAAAACAGGTGTTTAATAGAAAAAGTTTATCTTGTAGTCGACAAAATGTATCAAACAGATGTTTTTTTTTCTTGAATTCAGTGTTGATCCCTAAGTGAAAGTTGTTTGTTAGGATGAGTAAAGTGACCCCTTGTAGTATGTATGTTATTAAAGACTTAGAAAAGTTTTAATTGGACGAAACTCGTCTCACAGTTTCTACGGTGACTAATATTTTTTTATAATATGCGATAGATTTCATTACATTTAAAGTATTCAAAAAAAAATTGCCCAAAGTTTTATTACTGATTAAACGTGTAACAGAGAGGTGTGACAATACTTAAGGGTGTTAGTCTACACGTTAAAGTGAACTCAGTGTGGTTTTTTTTAATTGTTTTTTTTTGTGCTTAATGATGGCCCTTCCAGAGCCTTCCTAGATATATTACAATCTAGCCTAAGGCTAATAAATAATTGCAAATTTCCATAAAATATATTGAGTCTTCCAACTCGACCGATCACGTGACCAATTTTTGTATGGAGAACCTAATTTTTGTATGGAGAAACTCATTTTTGTATGGAGAACCTCATTTTTGTATGGAAAATCTCATTTTTGTGTGGAGAACCTCATTTTTGTATGGAGAACCTCATTTTTGTATGGACAACCTAATTTGTGTATGGAGAATCTCATTTTTGTATGGAGAACCTCATTTTTGTATGGAGAACCACATTTTTGAATGGAGAACCTCATTTTTGTATGAAGAACTTCATTTGTGTTTCGAATTTTGCAAAAACTGTCACACTTCTCTGTTACACGTTGTTAGCAACGACTGCGTCAAATAACAATAAATGTCATTGTTTGAAGTTCTTACAATTGTGATTGTAAACAATTTGATAATGATTTGTTTCGTTTATTACAAATTTTGTTTACACCTAGGTACTTGTTTCTGAAGTTTTTTTTATAAATTAAATATATTCGTATATAGTGTGAATGTGTTTTTTACTATGTAGACCTCGGAGGCCCACGGAAGGGCGTATAGTGACCCACTCGCTGGAGCCCGCGCCCGCGCTGGAGCCGAGCGCGGCGCTCCGGGTTGATCCCCCCGCCGCCACGCACGCCGCGACTGCTGTACGCGCCTACACGCATCAAGGTAACTATTGTGTTATGGGATTGTTGATTATACAAACTACTTTATTTCATTTATTAACCGACTGTGAAGAAGGAGGGCTATGTTTTTGGAGTATATGTATGTATGTATATTTGTTTGGCACGCCCTACATTGTTGTATTTTTATGGGAGTGGTGTCAATACATTCGTATTAGTCGTGACAGTGACACTGGGTACAACTAAATAATAAAAAAAAGAAATTAAGTATGATGCACAGGTTTAAAGATTTATTAGTAGGGTTTTTTTCGAACTCGCTTTTAACCACTTGTTTAGGTATTAGTTATTCGATTGATATAATCACATTGATATTGTAAAGGCGAATGTTTGTATGGATGTGGGTTTGTTTGTCCCTTCTTCAAGTTCAAACGGCTGAGCGTATTTGGAGAAAATTTGGCACGAACTTAGCTTACACTCGTATTCTGGATTAACACACGCTATTTATCCTGGAAAATTATAGTGTTGCCATGGGATGATCAAATATAAACCGCGGGTTGGCCGTAGTTGAATAATAATTTTTATTTTGACAATTTTTTCGGAATTATTGTATAAGAGATGTGTTCTCATAATTCCCATAAGTTCCCATAATGGGAAATCATCAATCCCTAAGGTAGTCGAATGGGGCTTAAAAGTTCCAGACTTCTTTATAATTCATTTCATATTACGAGTGAAAATTATTTGAAAAAATTTAAACAAATCTAATCTTATGTATTTATTATCTTTAGTGTTATTATTATTGTAATTATAATATAATTATTATTCGCAGAGCGTCTCCGACGTTTAGACGAGATAATCTCCCGCTCGCTGCGCGCCAAGTCGGCCATTGTTGCCGAGCTGTTGCACGTGCCTGCTGCGGAACACGCGCTCATTGCTGAGCTGGCTGTGGCGGACGCGCTCGGACAAGTCGGTCAGTATTTTATACATAACATTGTTATTATGTTCGTATTCATTTAATTTCTTTCGTATAAGTTTTTTACAATACAAATTCAAAACATAAATATTATAAAAAAAAACTTAGACCTAGAGTGTCGAAAGCAGCTCGGTAGGAGCCAAGCTACCGATGGTAGGGACTACAGAGAGAGGAACCTTCTGACAATACGTGCTGTATCGAGGATCACCGCTTTTTGTATCCTACCCTTGATCCAACCATCTAGCGAGAGCATCTTAAGATGTTAATATTATTACACTTTACTTATTTTCATATATAATTTTTTTTAAAATCCCCGACATCGCCATCTTATTACGACGTGGCGGCTATCTTGCCCCCGACGTTGCTATATTGTGGTGGCGGCCATCTTGCATTCGAAAATTATCACCCGCTGATTCTGCGTCTTATCGTGATATTGCGGCGGGTGATGACTTACCACCCAGTAAACGGGCTAAAGGCCGCCACATGACGTCGCTGGAGGGGCAACGTTTTTGTGGGCGGCTAAGGGTCGGAGAGATCTGCTGCGCGTTCAATATGAGCTACTAGCGGCGTTATGCCCTTTAACATTTCCACCCTAAATCTTAGGTTGTTAGCTCTTTCATTTTCTACCCCTGGATCAATTAAGAGTATCACCGACCCTTCACTGTTTTCGTGTTTCTGATAGAATTTTCGTATACGGGCCTATCACCCTCTAAATTGTAACGTTTTTTTTTGTTATTGGTTTCAATCGCTTCACTATGGTGTATTTTATGCTTACACGTTTTATTATTTTGAAAAAAGTTATTGAATTAAAAGCTTTTATCAACGCAAAAATGTGACTGTTCCGGAAGCTCGTTACTTTAAACTGATATAAAAGACAGAAAAAAATAAAACGGTAAAGTCTAGTAAATAATGTGTTAGCTATGTGGAAAAAAAAACACTGGAATCGGACAACATTAAAAGGTAGAAATCTTATTGTATGGACAAGTTGACGGTCTATAGCTGTCTTAAAAACACGCTGGTTTCCGCAACACATTCCTACGAGTAGCGCGGAAGCTAGAGGTTCTACATTACGTTAAATCATGTAAAAATTGTCTCAAATAATACAATGATTGATTGATCATAATAATATTTTATTTGCAGATGTGAGTCAAGAGCTGGGTCGTGGTCGCGTGTCTCGCTCCAGCAGCACGGAGGAAGCTAACACACCCAACATGCATCATCTGTTACTGGCTGCTTGTACACAAGGTATATTATATAAAACAATGTTTATATATATATATATATATATATAAACAATGTTTTATGAATAACCTAAACTGTAACAATAAAACAGACAATAAAACAGACTTACAGCTTGTAAGACGCATAGATAAATTATACTTTATAGATAAAATCTATGTATTTATAAAATTTATCTGAATTTTTGATCGTGTCGACGCATGATCAGAATGCCGGTTTTAATCTGGCCCAACATATGTATAAGCATACCATTCAGCGCTAGCATGCTAGGCACGCTGCGCTCTGGTGGTGTGTTGGAGCATTTGGATTTTCTGTAGATCTTAAATGGTCTATAGGTAATCTTTCTGCTATATTTTGTGTCGTTCTAGTTAGTATTTATTTTGGAATAAAAGCACTCGCACGGTATTACAGAAAGGTATGACCTAACGGTGTTAGTCTGCTCATCAAAGTGAAGCTATTGCATAACAAAATTTTGCAAAATTCAAGAAAAATTGTTGCATCCTCCATACAAGTTGGTCGATCACGTGACCAATTTTTGTATGGAGAAGAAAATTTTTATTTTTTATTGAACTTTGTTCTAATCAGGGTTCACTTTGATTGGTAGACTAACCATTCTTAAGTATTGTCACATTTTTTTTTCTACACGTTGTATTAATATTTTGCTGAGAGATAGTTTGAAGTACGTATAGTAACGTAAAATTTGTTTTTCCCAGAAAAATAATAACTAGCTGTAAACAAATAAATGTTTTTTTTTGCAGCGAACCAGCTGACGACGTTGGTCCGACAATACCTGAGCGTCGACGAGGCGAGCGCAGTCGCGGCGCGAGCTAGGTGCGACTCGTGCGCGACCGCACCCACTAGACATGGTTAGTATTGTATTACAAAAAAAAATTACATAATCACGAAATTTATTTCAACTTTTTATTAAAACACAACAATCACTTGACTGATTTATTTTGTTTCTCAGGAGTCTTAATTAATGATGTGCTAAGCATGTTTGCGCCAAAAATTATTAAAATCGGCCGGTAAATAGACCCTTAGCAAACTTCTCCTCTTTTTAGCAATATAGGGTCTAAGCTATTCTGGTACCAAGTTTCACCCTGTTTTACCACATTAGGCTGAATTTAGAGACATATATGTAAAGTTAGCCACTAAACGTTTTTTCTTGTCTCCAGCGCAATCAGTCCCTGAAGAGACGAGTGAGAGCGATCAGTCGGACCCCCTGGCCGGGCTCATAGACCCCAGCGTGCTGGACTCGACCCCCGAGGCAGACCCCCTAGTCTGCGACCCGCTCGACGCGAGACATGTCCTAGGTATATCATTACTGCTTGTGAATCTAAATCATTCTCCTAGCGTACTGGGTACTCTGCCTCATGTAGGTGACATATATGTAGCTTGAGTATTTACTATACACGAAAAAACCAACAATTCTTGCATTGTATAGTGCTACAATTTGAGGCCTTACGCGTACCCAGCATACGCAGGCAACTGGTGTATAAATATTAAAATTGGCGGTGAATGACATTGAATATCAATAAACCGTGCAAGTAATTTGTAATTATAATGAAAAGTAAAGGACCCAATTGAGATCCTTGTGGTACTCCTTAAATAATTAAAGATGTTTTAGATTTGTAGTCTCTTTCGACAGCCAACTGGGAGATTCTCCAAGTAAGAACTTAACTAGTGGAGCAGAGAAAAGTGAATACCTAAACCCTCCCATTTGGCCAGCAGCAAGATATGATCTACCAAGACCAATGCTTGCTAAAGTCAGTATAAATTAGATACATTTCCTCACTATTCTCAAGAAGAAGACCAAGAGTCATTATAGGGTTGTAGCCAAAGGAAGTAATTAAGTGAGGTACCCCTATCTACTATACATATAGAGAAGAGGTAGGTCCTGACTGATTGAATGCTAATTCTCTGGGAATCAACGCAGAACCTTAATCTCTGAACCTACAGACATAAAATTTGGAGGGGGGATATATTATAAGCTAAAAGACAGTTTTAGAAAATTCTTTCCTATCGTGGGTATTAAATGGAAAAAATGTGTTGTTAACAGAAGCCAACGCATCAGCGACGCAACTCGCGCGACAAATGTTACAAGCGTCAGTGAACATCCAGCACACGTTGAGTCTCGTGCTCGCAGCCACGCCCCCGCCGGACGACGCGCTGCGGGGGGAGCTCGTCGTGCTGCGGGAGCGGAACGACGCGCTGCGCTTGAGCCGAGCTCACGGTGAGTGAGGGGGAGTTAACGTCACTGAAGGGGAAGTAAAGGTCACTAAAAGAGGATGTGGGACACGTGGAGGAGTGTGAGACACTGGAGTGAAGAGAGAGACAGTAAATAGAGAGTGTAGGAGAACAAGTGTGCGAAGTGAAAAGTAGGTGATACTGTAGGTCCGAAACTCTTATAAAAGGGTAGTATTGTGATTTGTAATACTATCGATAGCGAATCGTATACGTATTAAGACTATCGTATGCTCTAATCTTAACGAGCCTATTATCAATCTGATATAATCAATCATAATTATAAATGAGCTAAAAATTTTAACATTTGATAAAATAAGGAAAAGTTTATTGAGATTACTTAGTAATCTGTAACTTTGATGTTGTTTTTAACATATATCGTTATCATAATAGCATTTTTATCGACTGGAAAGTAACTGGGACGTACGATTTAGCGTTGTGGATGAAAAGGTACTAAATTATGGTGTGAGCTACCTGGGTCGTAAAATAAAAGAATACAGAATTAATAAAGACATAAGTTTATTTCATCGGTCGGCTTAATCCCAGGTGCATAATGCTCCGGTACAAAATGTTACTCAATTCCAACACGGCAAATCGGCCAGCGTGATGGATGAAATACGAGTAGACCATATGGGAAGCCTATGTGCCAAATCGCTGGCTAGCTATATATAGATAGATATATAAATAGATATAGATAGATGCGCGAAATACGAGATCGTATCCAACTCTTAAATAATATTATAAAAAATAAACCGGTGATGGAATCGCTAGACTTGACAAGAAAATGGACAAGGGCAGTTCCATATTAGAATAAAAGGAATGGTTGACGACGTAAGGGCATATATCACTAGCCATAAAATCAGAAGATAACATGAGGCACGTTAGGAAGATACTGGATGAGGTTAGCATATTCTCGTGGATAATTGCGTGTAACAAAGAATATAAAAATGGTGGATATTTAATAAATAAGATCTAGCTCAGAAATACGAGCATTCCTCACTTGCACGACAGCATTGCTGGCCAAATAAAACAGTTAAAGGAATCTCAAGTAGTGCAAATAGTACGACTTGTAGCAACTTCTGTTCCAGTAGAAGAAACTTTACATATATCTTAACCTGCTACGATCCAAACACTGTTCTTCCACTTTCATGACCGCTGTCATACATCTCACGATATACTGGCCAGTTCAATATACGAACTTCTGATTTGGCCATTATTTAAAACGTCTCCGATCTGGTTATGACTTGTTAATCGCTGGTTATTAAGAATAAGAGCGCGCTAGTTCCAATTCCCAACCTCAGAATGCACTATGATGAAATCAAATATGAAAACACCATTAAAATAATAAAAAACAAATTTGGTTAAAATTAACGCTTATATGGCGTTTTTGTCCCGCTATCAGCTGCTTACTAATGGATGTGAGATGTTATGAGGCCCATAGCTGCCATGGTCTGTCTTTTTCTAAAATTGCTGGCAGAATGATATCATATCGTTGGGCTTTTTCCATCGCCAACTTAGCAGCTGTGCTCGAACCGAGCGATCTTGCGCGTGAATAGCACAAGCGGCGAAAATATGCTAGCCTCGGTAGAAGTAACATATTTGAGCCTTTAGACTTTACAATTTCACAACAGTCCAATTTCACCGTACAAGTGAACACATTGTGCGACAAATATAAATATTTGGGGAGTACGATGCACAACTCTGAATACTTGGAATGTACCATTCACATTCAGCGGTACCGTGGCTTAAATGGCGCGAATTAACGGGTGTTACATGCAAGATGCACGTCAAAATAAAGGGTCTGAAGCACAAAACCGTTATACGAGCCGTCCTCCATCATGTATAGTCAAGTGAAAATGAATCTACTAGATTACGTAGGGCATTTGGCATTGCGATTCTCCCTACCTGGTCGACTATTCAGACCTAAGACAAGATGGCAGAGGGTAGGGATAATGATAGAGTTACCAGTGGTAAGTAAATTGAAAGACAAATAAATAGTACCTCAACGTGTTTCTTAAAAAAACTTCTTTGTAACTAATCGTTTTCAAAGATTTGTCAGTATTCTTATTTCCTTTTGACCAACGTGTGTATAGTAAACCAGTGCTGTTATTAGTTTACAAAAATTTTAACACTTAAATTGATATAAAAAGCTACAAATAAAAGTGAATTTTTGTAACCTTATATTGTATCCTCTGAAACGGAAGGCTCTGGCAACCGTAACACAGTTTCATTACTAGTATGGCTGCCAGCCGGCTATACTTTAAACATTATGTTAGTTCCAAATTGTAAGTCTTTAGATAAGTACCTACCTAAAGTGTTTATTGTAGTGTAACGTGTATTGTTTTAATGTCAATAAATGTTTTATTATTAAAAAAAAAATTATTAATAAAAGTGAATTCAAAAAAAGCCAATTAATTACATTCAAGCTTTAATTTTACTTGTAAAAGAAATCGTTTTTATTTTAAACTTGAGTTTAACGCGGTCCAGCATAAGCCCTGACATGCCGTTCAACATTTCCGGCGTTCATTACTCCATACTGGTAGTAGTTAGCCGGGCGCCAGGACACCGAGTTAGGAATACCGGAGTCAAAGCCGCTGTTGACCAACAAGTTTCCGACGTTTTGGTAACGACCCAGGGGGTTGGGGTTGGGGGATGAAGCCCACCCCCAGGCTCTGCGGCAGTTGATGAATACGTTCTGCTCGGAGTAGATGAGACCACCGGTCCATACTCCAATACCGTAGCTGATGATGTCGGTGTATAAGTTGTTAAAGATGTGGTTCTACAAATGAAAAAAACACGGTAGTATAAGTATTTCAGAGTTGTACTATCTATGTAATCTATAGCTTCATTTGGATGAATGTCTATAACAATTCGCAAATGAATATAAAGCGCATCCATTTACATAAGGAATGATAGTATTGTGAGGTGATGCTATCGATAGCGAATCTTATACGTGTTCTTTAACGAGCGTATCATCGATCTGATATAATCAATTATAATTATTAATAAAATTAACTTCCGATAAATTTATAAAACAGTGTTTTATAACATTATCACAGTCGCATGTTTATCGACTGGAATGGAAAGAAGTGAGCGATAACTTGATTCTAGATTCCTTTAAGTCTAACTCGTTTACTGTTTAGGAAAAATATTAGAAATTGACACCACCTTAACCAGTATTACAGATTCGTTTTAAAAAAATACCTTGTCGTTATTAATAGTGTCCACTATAAAGAAAAAACATATGAATGTTGAAACTCACCTCGGCCCATCTGACGAGAGGATTCCTCTGCACAGTGCCCTGGAACCAGTTCAGGTACCAAGAGGTCTTCAGTCTCCCGATATCAGTGCCACCGGTATGTTCACCGGCACCGACCAAGATTGCCATATTGTGGTTTCTGAACACAGTGTTGGAGATGGAGACGAAGTTGGCTCCTCCGTACACGTTCAGGAGACCGTTGTGACGACGTTGGCTCTCTGGAGTAGCGGCAGCGTTCCACGGGTCGTCAGACAAGTGGCAGTGGTTGACCCACACGTTCGTGGAACTGTCGATGCCTAAGTTGTCGACGGTTGAAAAAGCTCCTGGTACCATGGAGATAATGCCACCATTTCCATTAGGCTGCTCGCCTGGAGCGTACGATAAAGCGTTGTGGATGTGAAGATTCTCAATTATGACTTGAGTTACCTAGAAACCAAAGTGGAATAATGCAAAATTAATTTACGGGTTCGACTCCGAGCACATGAGACTATTTGTAACTTAACCTAATTCTACTACCCGCAAATTAGTCATAGTTAAAATATACCAAATGGTGCATGTAGTATGCCTACATGACAGAACGCTAGCTAGGACAAACTATTGACTAGTATAAAAAAGACTGGTGATGGAAACTCCATGTCATGTCAATGACACATGTTGGGATACTCGTATAATGAATAAAGCTAACAGTCTCGTGAACAATTTCTTTTAAGCGACGAGGCCAAAGAAGATAAAATTGTGGTGCAAACGGACTAAATAAATAGGAACTAGCTGAGAAATATCACTTACTCCACGGATTAGAAGTCCTCCACCGACGATGGTTGCCTGTGGGTCTCCTCCGCTCACAGTCTTGAAGCTTCCTACGGCGGGGCGCACTCCCGGGGACCCGTTGAACATGAGGGTCATGTCAATGTACCCCCTCACTACTACGAAACGACGCTCGTTGCCGGCGATGGCATTGCTGGAAGAATAAAACACTTACAGCAATTGTAGTCAATCACTTAGCCGTTGTGGTAGGCCAGGAATTCTCCACCTTTTTTACATAATGGGCTTGCAATTGTACGCAACTCGCCTGACTGTCCTGTAATGTACTTACGCTAACGCCCAGGGGTCCCACACGGTCCACACGGCGCCTCCCCAGCCACCCCAGGTACCTCCATTAAGGGAAGCGAACCCTGCCTGTCCGTATGGTACTCTGACACTGGTCAGGTTAGCATTCTCAAAAAAGACGTCACCTTCCTTGCCTGCAAATGAAACGAATTATAACATTGCAAACAGTGGGTTTCGTCAAAGGCCAGAAAAAAAACTCAAATATAAAATGCGATTTTTAGTGGAACAGTCTTCTGAATAGGGCAGGTGCAACAGCCTAGGTGGACGCCTTAAAAAGATACGAAAGTGCAATTATTTTTTTGTAGAAAGACCTTGGTGCAAACGAAGGACGTTTGACGGGATGCCGTAATATTATGGAAAAATTAAAATAAAAAATCTTTGTATCGAGCTCGTGAAAATCTACTCGTATTCCCATTTTTGACAACAAAATAAATAAAAAAATATTAACCTAAATCGATCTCCCTCTCCAAGGGTATCGCTGTCACAGCAAGGACCGTAACTCCTAGCACCACTAACCACCTCATCTTCTTATGTCTTACGCAATGCGTACCTTTCCATTTGATTTCCAACATATATATACACGTAGATTAAAGTTAATAATGATAAAGAAAGATTAGAAGATTAATTTACAAGATTATTAATACTTGGTAAAGTTATTAATTGGTCCAGTTATGAATCGCAATTTTTTGATTGTGATTTTTCTACGACGCTCATTTGAAAATTATTTATTGCCTTTACAGTACAATACAGTACCTCGCATTAGAGCCCAGAATTTTTTTTTGTATGTTCGGATGTATGGACTTCGTACCCGTATTAGGGTCGTATTTTTCCATCAATTCTGACAAAACTATACAGATTCTCCGTTTTTTTGTATGTTTGTATACAGTATGCTTATGATGCTTCTGAGAGGGATTTGCTGGCGGCATTGACCGGTCAAGTTCATTAATATTTGGCAGGAACACAATTATTACGAGTTCTAAATATGAAACAAAAAACTGTCACTCAATTATTGTGGTTTTGAGGTCAACTGTTTGCAACAACTTGTTGTCAAAAAATAGGTGAAACATCTAACGCTGTCTTCCGCTTGACTTGCGGTGGTGCACGTAGTTGATGGGTTTCGTACCCATCCATCTAGAGTGCAGCCTCTAATCTTATGAACCTTTATAGCTATATGAAATTGTCACAGATATTTCGGTTGCCGCTATAACGTTCTGTATTTAGCACGTATTTGTACGTGCTAAATACAGAACAAAATAAATATCCCATACAACAAACGTGATTTTTGACGTTTTTCGCTCGATATTAATAACGGCAACCGGTAGACACTTGAACTGATTTTGTATGGATAGTAATAAAAATCAGATTTTGTTCACCAAACGACCAAATTGGATACCGTCATATCATTGTTTATAACAAACATGTTAGGTACCTATTGATGCATCGATATACTATCTGTGATTGATTGCATCAAAAACGATTTACAGAGATTAAATAAAATATTTTTTATTAATTATATATTTTGATAACAAATTATCAGCAGTGATTTCACAGAAGGTCGAAGAAGATTATGTATTGTACAATACATAATTGCCATTTTATATCTCGCGTATCTCAAGCGATTTATAATTGTTTTTTAACTAATTTTAATGCTAAGTACTTCATTTTAATCAAATACTGTCGCCTAGCACCTAACGATGTGTTTCGGTAGCCTTCATTGAGAGTCAGTGTATTTCATACTAGGCATGCTATATCTAGGGACACAGTGTTGCTGACTTCCGTGGCCGTGGGAGCTGGTGGTCAAGTGCCTAGCTGTCTTGATGAAAATAAATAAAAGCAACATTGTAAACTTATTTATTTTAATAGCAGACAAGAAAACAAATCAACTTTTGGAGTCTGTTTATAATAAATAATCTATTATTAATAATAAATAAAAAGTTACATGCCATTTTGTGGTGGTGGCCATCTTGGACCGATTTCCATTAAACTTTTCAAACGAAAAAAGAAACAAAATTGCTTCACCCGTTCGAGAGCTACGATGTCACATACGTAAACACTTCAAACTTATAACGACAGAGTTGGAAAGTTATTTTCCTTTGGTTTAAAATGATCTCATATATTTTTTATCGAAACCGATGTGAAGTAATCGTATAGGTGTCAACCAAATTAATGACCTTTTATAATGTATTTTAGACATTGTAAATTCAGTCATATACTAGATATATATATAAGAATAGTTAAAACTCACGATAACATTATGTTTTGTATTTAATTTTTAGAATACCAGTCGACTGAAGAGATCTCCTTCCCGAAAGCTGTCGCAGATTCCACACTACAGGTCTATATTTTTTTTATTTTACTTTTGTTTTTTTTAAAACATTTCCTGTCCGACTCCTGGGCAAATAAATACCTCTTCTATTTCCTGTCAGATATCTGTCATCAGCCACTTTTGGGTGATCTTTTCAACTGGATTCAAAAAATGTTTGTTTATGTTCCTACCAGCTGGGTTCCGCGGTGTCACCCGCGGAATTGTTATAGTTTACGTTACTCAGTGATAACAAAATGGTGCGTTCTACCGGTTCTATAGTTTCTCAGCTTATTCAATGCAAACAAACAATCGAATCTTTCTCTTTATAATAATGGTAAAGACTATATATTGCCTTAGGCTTCGTCCGCGTTATGTTTATATTCCCGGGAAAAAGCAGGCTATTGCATTCTTCGGTCCTGGAACTATCTCAATCTTAACAAACACATTTTCCCCCATATAATGTGTAGGGAATATCCTACATATCCGCGGGGGTGGATTTAAAAAAAACTTTGAATATACTTTTCAGTTGATTCCATCTGATAATGTTTCTATCCGAGCTGGTCTAGTAGTTTGATTTATAACCAAAATATCTGTTTTTTTTTTTTGCAAATTTGAAATTGTTTCTTCACCTAAAATATTATTTTACTAGTGTGTGAATTTTAGTGCTATCATTAAATTAAGTGAATTCTTATTTTTTTAAATCCTATTTGCTTGGTTATAGATACTTATATCCTTTTTTTTCTCTTATAGGACCTACCTAGTAATGGAGGCTGAATTGGGCCACACCGATCACAAAACACTCCTCCAGTAGACTACGATGTCGTCTCACTAACCACTAAGCCATAGGCGACCATTGCCTGGTCCATAACAACTTACTATCCTTCGCGCAAGTTCTATACAAAACAGTCGAGCATTTCGTAAAGCACCAACATTTTAAAACTGTAATTTTAAACTCATTTTCGCTTCAAACCGAAATCGAATGATGTATATTTTGTAATAAATGTTTTATTTGTCTTTAGTTCTAACTTGTATATTACTAATATTTTCATTCATTCATTCATTCATACATTGAATATTTTTTTTAGATTTTAATTATTCCATACGTATTTACTATGTGATGTATTATTATCTATAGTTACATAAGTTTTGTCGTCATATTAAATTTAAATAGATTTTTTTCCCAAATAATGCATATTTTTCTCTCTGTTAAGGACTTATTAATAATCATGTAAATAATACGAGTTGTAGTAAATTGTGTAAAAAAACGTGTATTTTTTGTTGTTTTCTTTATATATATATATATATATATATATATATATATATATATATATATTTAAATTAAAATAATATCTTATGTTAAAAGTATTAAATTGACAATATATATTATATTACTTATCTTATTTGTAGAAAATTGACAAAAAATGTGTCTACTTCGGGACGAAGTTAAATATTGTGGTAAACACTTACTTATTATATTACTGTATATAAAATAAAAAATAAACGAATTGTAATTCTGGATTTTGATTAAATTGTAATATAATCAGAAAAAAACCTAAATATTAGCGCAAGTTAATAACAATCCTATTAATGTATCGTATGGGTATCAAAAGTATTAGCGATATATACTTGAGTTTAATTTAGGATATTTGATCTACGACGATCTAAATTAAAAACTTTATTATTATACACATTATATTTATGACAAATTTATTAGTCAAAATAGTCATAGTACCGTAATGTCCCGCATGAAATTCACTCTTTGAACGTCGCACCCGGTCGATGTCACACTCGTATTATTGTCACATTCGCGAAATGTCATACTCGCGTATAGTCTCGTTTTGTGTATATTCAACCGACGAAAAAATAAGTTTCTCAAATATTAAACCAGGAAACTAGGATTTAACTGAAGGTTTCGAAACTTTTTTACCATTTAAATTCAAACAGCTTACCTCGTATGAATTCATGATCTCCTAGTACATTTTTCATTAATGAATACATAAATAAACTCCTGAAATAGGATTCAATACAATATAAATAACATTTGCACTTCAAAAATATATATCTTATATAATAAATATATTTCAAATTGTTAGTACTACTTTGGGCGGTCTTATCGCCTAAAGTCGTATAAACTCCCCCACGCTTCGCGTTTACGCGCATAGTGACGTAGTTTAAATTGACGTGTGGAAAAGCGTATATTTTGCGCAGAGCGCTCGCTGCACGGCATCGTGCTTTAGGCGTGTCATTTTCAAAAATGTTTCCTACATTACTACGTTATAGGCCGTGCTGTACTGAGCTGCGCCGCTCTGCATGCGGTTTACTCCACGCTTAACGCTGCGATGACGAAACGCACAAGTATCTCTATAGCATCACTCTGAGTGCGAAAGAGACCGACTATGGTTTGTACGTGCTCTCTGAAGGGACAGTGTTAAGTGATTTGCTCTCTTAATACCAACGAGTGAGATGGCAGTATATTGTTTGTTTCGTTCCTACCACGTTTTATTAAACGTCTTGCATATGACGACCGATCTAATTTGATACACGCCTTTATTTTTTTCAGTTATGTTGATTTATAAACCAATGATTTTGATAAAATGTAAATTATTAACTGCCACTGAGTTAGTAAGTAGGTGTTACATACATCAGTCAAACCTATTATTAATATATATATAAAAGCAGATCGATTGTTTTATTTTCTGTAGCTGCATAATTATCCTGTATGCAACAACTTGCCATATGTACCTCACATACATATTTAAAGAGCTTTTTACATAACGCAAAGGAACATAACGTCGATGCAAAGTCATAGCGTCGTTACTGAACAGTATTTTAGTGAGATAAAATTAATATTACGATACATTGTTATTATAATATATTAATAATTGTATACCTATCTACATGTATATGTACTTTAGACTTGTATAACCAATTCGTATATAATCATTATATACTTTAGAAAGCTTGCGTAGGAATGAAAAATAGTTAAAAGATATACACAAATATATATTTTATACGTTAAGCTAGACTTAGACCAAAACAAACCCATCCATTTACCAATATAAATACTTAAGTATATATATGTACTATTATATTAAATGAGGTTTTAAGCTAAATATTGTGTGTAATAATTATAGTTATATTATTATTATATATACATGTATTTATATTTTATCGCAATAAATAAGTAAACGTATTATGACTTTAATACTTTTATTACCGAACCAGCTCTGCAAAGGTTCAAATGAGAAAAAATATTATAATTAAATTAATTAAATTAAAATTACAAACACAGATAGTAAAGGTAAGACAGACAGTCTTATCGTTCAAAAAAATTTGTAGGCACGAATGGACATTTCATTGCATTATGGCAAGTATTAAACATCCCTTCATCCAAGCCATCCTTTTCTCCAATAGTACTCAGTGTAAAAATATATATTTGTATATATCGGGATCAACGAGCATCTTCTTTTGATCCACCCTTAAGAGGCTTTGGAAGTCTTTTGAAAAATCACAAAAAAAATTCTTCCCCATACAAAAATATCATTGACGCGCTGCCAAATAGCATAGTAAAAATAACCTTAGTAAGTAGTAGTAACCTTAATAATATATATAGTTTTGTGACCGCGGCACAAAATGGCGTGACAACCACAAAATGGCCGACTGTCAGATATTACCGAGGACGAGGTACCTAGAGACATGAAATTTAGAGTGTAAACATACATTATTTGGAAATTCAATCCCCAAGTGAAATCTACTAGTTAGTAATAACTGAAAACTTAAAAAAAGTCTATTTTTGTAAAGTTTTACAGTGTAATTGCGTTTACTAGTTGATCTATAAGGTCCTATAAGGTTAGGTTTGCGAGTGCGAGAGGAACGTCCTCTGTATTTCACATAGGTAGGTATGTCTATATCAAGAAAATTTAGTTTAAAACTGTGTCAAAGTTTATTATTCTTACTAGCAGATCCGGCGCGAACTTCGTACCGCCTAACAGTCGATTCTTTAAGAATAATGTTATTATCGTATAAATATTGACATTAATATTTATATGATACTAGCGGCCCAGTACGTGCTTCGCCACGCATAAAGTTTTTACTTTATTAGCACATTTTCATTTTTTTTATTGAAAATGTGCTAATGAAGAACCGCTCGACCGATTTTGTGCAAAATTGACATAAACCATCTACTAAATAGTCCGAACAAAGCCTAAACATTTGGTTAAGATACGTGAGCACGTTCTTGAGATATACAATTATAATGAAAGTGACATTGATTTATACATATTATATTGAAATGATTAATTCTTAACTGTATCTAAAGTAACAGCTGTCAAGTCATTGACAGCAGCAAAGATTATCAGTATAGAAATGAGCTTTGCTGTCAATCTTAGGACTGTCAGATAGCTGTCAGTTAGATAAACAGCAACGAGTTTGAAACTTTGTAACGATTTAATGTTTCTTAAGTTAATGCTGGACAAGGTGGTATTCGAATGAATATTGATATATCCTAACTAATATTATAAATGCGAAAGTAACTCTGTCTGTCTGTCTGTTTCGCTTTCACGCTAAAACCACTAAACCGATCTGGATGAAATTTGGTGCACAGGTAGATTGGACACCGGGAAAGGACATAGGATACTTTTTAACCGACTTCAAAAAAGTAGTTCCCCCATTATCTCGATAATCCAAAGGGGAACTAGGCGGGTGAAATCGCGGGGCACAGCTAGTATTATATAACTTATCTCCAATAAAATGAAAGTGACAGCAGCAAATACTAGCAGTATAGAAGTGACTGTCAATTATAGACCAGTCAGAAACAGCAAAAAACTTTAACCTAATTTATTACGATTGTTAGGTCACCGTTATTATTTATTACTTAACTGATGGCTTGACTCTGACTCCCTGGGAGCGGGGTAGGGCTCTCGTATGGGACGCAACTGGTGTTGATATGGTAGCACCTTCCCGCCTCAGTGGAACTGTCTTAAGCGCTGGAGCCGCGGCGAAGGTTGCTAATGATGCCAAGCGGCGGAAATATACGTCTCTTTCAGTATATTTTCGTACCGTTTGGTGAAGAAACTTTTGGTCCTTGGGTTTCTAGTACCAAAAATTTCTTTAAAAACATTTGTCCGAAACTTATCGATGCTACTGGGGACAAGAGAGCCGGCTCATTCCTCGCTCAAAGGATTTCAGAGGCAATACAACGCAGGAATGCTGCCAGCATTCTTGGGACTTTGCCACACGACATAATATTTTTAATTTTTTATTGAAACAATCTGTATTTCTTCTATATAAATTATTGTTTTTGTAACGTAATCTCCAGTAATATTTATTAATCATTATGTGACAGTGACTGTATCTACAGGAACAAGACAGTGACAGTAGCGAAGAGTAGTAGTATAGAAGTGACAGCGCTCGCGGCTCCGCTGTCAGTCATAGGACTGCCAGTGAGGTAGAGCGCGAGGTGGTTCGCCACTCGCTCCTTGGTTCTTGCCAGCTCTTCTGTATCGCTGCTGGACAATGGTCTGCGGGAAAGAAAGGCTTTATATATTTTAAATACAAAACAAAAATAAAAGGTTTATCAATGATTGTATCAGTCGTCTTACGAGGAGTTGATCTCGCTATTACCATACATTTGAAGTGATTTGATTTTATAAATTCTTTATTGACTACCATACAAAATAAACGGTATAGTCCAAGTGACAACTAAACTTAATATTCATGTTGTTGGTAGGCTGAGGCGTCGCCTTTTAAAACTTTAAGCTATATGGTTTGGCTGTGAGTTGTACAAGTCCCTGTCGAATAATATTGAGGTTGAATTTGGAAAGTTGTAACAGGAAGTCAAACTACTTTTATGCATGAAATTAATGTTTTAATCATCACGATCTAAAAAAGGTATCCATGTATGTCACCGAACTCATCCTAAATGGCTGGACCTATTTGAATAAAAAAATTGTTTGTGTTTGTGTGGCACCCTGGATGGTTTAGATTCACAAATCAGCCCGGCAGATGGCGCTGTAGTCGGTACCTAAGTTTTTGCAGGACAACGTCTATCGTGTCCGCTATTATCTATATCTTACTGTATAGCCCTGCAATGTGACACTTGAGGGACGACGTAAACAGGCGCCAGATGAGTAGCATCACTCGCTCTAGGACCCATCGGAGACCAGGGGTCCAACCCGCCCACTACAGACACCACGCCGTCCGGGAGGTGGGTGCGACCTGCGAAGAAAGTGTTCGTGCGTTCGATTCCCGCCCGGAGGAAAGCTTCGTCGAATCTGAAATGTGAAGATATGTTGAAAGCGCCATCTAGTTATAGATAGCGTAATGTTAAGTCTGCTTTTGTACTATAACCGGTTTCGATACCACATAGAGCATTTGTCATTTACAAGAAACTAAGGAAATCTTTTCTTTTACAAAAGTTAGTTTTAAGGAGAATAGCCAGGCGCAATTTAAGTTTGGAGGAACTAGGTCTAGGATAAGAACAATGCGCTGTAGTAGTAGAGTAGTGTACTAAAATAAAAATAAATTTGGTGAAGGCAACGCCAAACCGTACCAAAACCAATAAGTTTTCACACATAGTGCTTTGCTATAATCAAAGATGGCGCTATTATACAATAGTTAGCTTTCACCCTACCTTTTTTGGACACGCGTTGTGTTTTACCGTTTAAGCTATGTCTGCGCACATAATCAAGTCGATCCGATTTATTGATTTTCATCGATTGAGTTGGTAATCTGCCTCAAAAATATGAATCCTACAAATATTATAAACGAGAAAGTTTGTAAGAATAAATGCCTAGATATATTATGTTTGTTACACTAAAACGCAAAAATTGTTGAACTGAATTAGATGAATTGTGCACGGAGATAGCTTAGACCCTGGATTAACATATCAACGCGGGTAACACCGCAGGGCGCAGCTAGTTATTGTGTAAATTTCCACAACGTCAATACAACCTGATGAATCACTAAAATAAGAATAAAATAATAAAATGGTTCTGCGGTAATAAAGCGGTACAAATAAAAATAATTAGGTACTACAATTATTCAGAAGTTCAAGAATAAATTAGTACCTATTTCTTGTTAAAACTCAAGTAAATATTATTTTCAATCATATACTTAGGTATATGATTTATCACTTTTAGAAGTGAGCGGATATGTATGATTCAAGCCTAAATGTAATAATTATTTTGATGTACTTTAGTTAGGTATTAAGTACAATAGGTATTTATAAATCAAAACCACAATGACTTCAGAAGTTACAGTAATTCTCCTGGTACACGTACAGGGTTAGCAGTTTGGGGTACACTAAGGGAGTTACTGCTGAATATGACATAACTTCCAAGTAATTTGGGGGAAAAAAAACTATCAAAAAGAAAAACAAAGTTATAGATTATTATAGAGTGCATTTCATAAGACGCCTATACTTATTATCCGTTCCATTTTATTTAAAATAAAACTACTAGAGCGAATTTGATATAAGTGGAACTTGAAGCCAAAAAAAAAAAACAAATCGTTCTTAGCGTCGCCGTCACTGAGAACTCTGGAAACGTAAATAGTAAAAAAGAAAATAAACTTAATAAGAGATTCCGTCATGTATTAGGAGTGTCCTTTCTGAAGTAGGTTATATACAATCGGCCAAGTGCTAGTCGGACTCATGTACGAAGGGTTCCTTTATCTGAACAACATCAGCTGAAGTTTCTATATGTTTTCGTTATTCATATCGAAACATATTGAATAAGTATCAAAAAAACACGTTTGTGGTATGAAAGCCCCTAAATATTTATTTTATTCTGTTTTACCCGATTGCGAAAGAAAGAGGTATATGTTTTATTGGGTATATGTGTGTATGTGTATTTGTTTAGCACGCCGTAGAGCTTAAACGGCTTGTCGTATTTTTATGTGAGTGATGTCAATAGATTCGTCTTAGTCGTGAGAGTGATACTGGGTACTTACATCAAAATTAAAAATAATAATAATTAAGAATGATACACAAGTTTAACGATTAGCAAATCGTGTTTTTTCGAACTCGCTCCTAACCACTTGTTAGCATTTGTTGTTATAGCGACAACAGAAAAACATCATCTGTCAAAATATCAACTGTCTAGCAATCACGGTCCATGAAGTGTAACTTGGGACAGACAGACGGATGAACAGTGACGTCTTAGATAGGGTCCCGATTTTACCCTTCAGATCAAAGCTTACATTAAACTACTGATTTCTATTCCCAAATATAATTTGGAGGTGCTCTTACAATCAAAGTTATTAATCAAAATGAGTATAATGACTCCCTTTCGGCTTAGTACACCCCTACACAATAACCCTGTATAGTGTATAGCAATATAATTACGTTTTGTTTATTGTAAATAAATAATTATTGACGTCAAGTAAAAGTACTTAGATTGTAGGCATTTAAAGTACCAACGCATCCAGACCCACTGCTGGGCACGGGTCTCCCCTAGAAGGCGGTGTCCACCACGCTGGCCAAATTGCGGGTTGGGGACTTCACTTATCTTCTAAAGCTACCATTCTCTAACAAGTAGGTTTCCTCACGATGTGTTTTCTTTACCGTTTAATAATGTGGTAATCTTATATATAAAAATCAATTGCTGTTCGTTTGTCTCGCAAAAACTCGAGAACGGCTGGGTGGATTTAGCTGATTTTGGTTTTGAAATGTTTGTCGTACTCCAGGGAAAGTTTAAATGTTAGGCGGTACGAAGTTCGCTGGGTCAGTAGTTAATAATAAAATGCACATGAATGTTTTAGAGGTGCTTGCCTGAACCAGGGATAAACCCGCACCCTTTCGCTTGCACTAACTAAGTACCTACCTAAATAGTCCCATAATTAAAAAAAATGCATATTACAATGCTCAAATATGACATTACATAATAAATTCGGTCCAAGATTACGAATATTTATTTTGTCGCGGAGTTTTTAATTATTTTTACTTTCATCTTCATTTCAGAAATAAACGATATTTTCATTCTAGTTCAATTTTTTAAGGGTCGATATTATTTAATGATGTACAATAAAGACATATTGTACAATATTCTTTATATATATTTTTTTGCTCAGTAGTGATCCCAACTTACTCAGGTCCGAAGAAGTCCCTGCACATCTGGTGGTAGTACTGGAGGGGGACCAGGGAGGGGTGACGCGACCCCGAGGAGGTCTGGTACCAGCCGTACTCCACGCATGTCTGATACGTCCAAAGTCGCACTGAAGAATAAGTAGAAAAGCTTTTTTTACAAAGAACCTTAAACCTTTTTACCGAATTCCAATTCCAAAAATACTCAATCGCTAATATAAAAATGAATCCCTGCAAGTGTTGCTACGAGCAAGCGGAAATCTCGAGAACAGCTGAACCGATTTTGCTAATACTTTTTACGGAATATTCCTTGAAGAACGAGGATGGTTCTTACGGAGAGAAAAATTAAAAAAAATGCCTGAAAAGGTCCAATAACAACGCTTTTCTATACTCCCATACAATCAATTCGTAATAATACTTAATAGTCAATTTGAACTTTAACACCATACCATAAAGTTGAAGTGTTAGTGGAGAGGTTCCGGGAAGGCAAACAATTGAGTGACGTTAGTATCGTATAAATATTAATGTCAATATTTGTCAATATTTGCTGACCCGGCGTAACGAATACTGGAATAAATATAAAAAAATATAAGAATCAACTGTTAGGCGGTACGAAGTTCGCCAAATCAGCTATTACTCAAAATATTTCTTGCTATATATATGTATATTGGTATGGCAGTATGTTGAGTGGAGCGCACCGATCTATTTTATTACATTGTAAAGTTGTATCGTTTAAATATTCTTCAACGCTATAGTAGCTAGCACTTGTCTTGCTTGCTATCTGTTACATTTTTATTTTGTAAAAAAATTTAAGTACTTAATTTGACGAATATGGTTTTTTTGTTACCCGACATCTCGGAGACGGTTGAAACCGACCGATTAGAAATATTCTTTTCCATTCAAGTAGTACCATTTTTTCTAAATATTTTTGAACCTTGAAGTACACCAGTTTCCTGGTGGTCGCTTTCTTTGGATTTTCCCCTGTACCTATAGATAGACCTCTAAGCATATTAAATCGCCTGCACTCAAATTCGGTAAGTGCCAATACAATTTTATGCAGGTATTTTAATTTGTCACCAAGCTATAGGAAATTGATATTGATTAAAATTATATATGATGATATGAGTATACCCTGTTAAAAGAAAAAATCCAAGCGTCTCTGAGAAAACGGTTGAATTGAAAACGTGTTTTTGTAGAGTCGGTTAAATGTGTAGAACCTTAAAAGCTACAGAATATTTTTGGTTTGTTTACAATCCTGTCCAATTTTATATTTTTAACCGACTCCTCCTGCGAGGAGGAAATTCTCAATTTAACCGAATATTTTTTTATTACTAATCGATTTTTAATATTTGAAAATTCGTACTTGGTCTATTTGTTTGGTTTTAAAATCATAAATACTGAAAATAAGTAAATTAAATTCTGTTGTCACATTGAAAAATGGCTATGAGCGAATCGATCGCGCGCACTAAGGGTTGCGTACCATTATCACGGACAGTTAGTCTTAGTAAAAGGACCCCTTCTTTACGGAGGTCTTTACCTTATAGGTGCGGAACGAAACAATAAAAAACGAAACAAAAAAAACGCCAAAAATATAGTAAATATATATATAACGGATCACCCGGACCTGGAGGATTTTTAGGAACCGTGACGTCAGCTAGGCTGACCATCCTCACCAACAGACTCGCTCATCGCAAATAAGAAACACTTTTATCTAAACACTTTTTATTATTTGTCTAAAACAATCTTAAAATCTAAAGTTATAATTTAAATTGTACTTACAAGATATTTCTCGCAAATTCACCAAACGAATGTGTCTCGCAATTTTTTTTTTTTTTTTTTTAGAAAGGACTGAGCTGCTGGTAGAACACGACCTCGGACAGCTTGACCGGACGTTTGGCAAGCGCTAGTGCGCTGGGCCGCGGTTTTGGTTTTGGGGCGACAAGCACAAGGGCGCCTCCGACGGCACGAACCTCGGCTTGAGCCGTCGCCCAGAGTTGGACTAACGAACTGCCCTGGCAACCCAGACGGGGAGTGCCTAGGGCCCTAGCCACTGGTGGCATCCTAGCTAAACTTTTAGAGCGAATTTGCCCAGACCTCCCTGAGGGGAAGGACAAATGAGCCCTATGAATCTGAGTGACTATTTGACCTGATTGTCCTGGAGCTCTTAGGCCAGAGTTCACGAGGACCCTACACTTGATTGGCATCTGAAGGACACTTTTTGGAGAGAGGTGCCCTGGCCCGCGCCAGAGCCCTATCATTAGATCGACTTGTGTCCATGGCATCCCGGGGAGAGGCCTGGACCCTAAACCTAGCTAATTTAGGCAACTGGTTTGATTATTTGACCGAATTGCCCTGGTCTCCCAGACGGGGAAAGACCTAGGGCCCTATCAATCAACTGGGTGACCCTAAGGGTCGTAAGAGACCACGTCCTCGCCGGCGAGGACGCATTCTGTATCGTCGGAATGGATGTCGAATCTGGTGGCCCGGACCAGTACCAAAAACGGAATGTGTGTTAGGAGACGAGTCAGGTGGGCCGGGCGACCCCAGGGCGGCCGATACTACGGCTGCAATGGGGTCGTCCGGATCATCCAAGAAGTGTCTAGGAAGCCTATGTAAGGGGGGCGGACCGTTCGGGTCAGTCGAGTAGTCCGCCGCTTGAACCACGAGCGGGTTCGGGTGGTGGGGAGCAGAGTCAAAGTACCTACGCGAGGCATCCTTCATAAATTGACGGATGGAGGGGAGCTCGAGGTCGCAGTGGAGGTCCGAGTTACGCATATACCATTGCGCGTCTACCGCTCTACGGATGAAGCGGTTTTGAATGACTTGGAGTTTATCCAGTTGATAAGAGGGCGCGTGTGCGAAGACAACAGAGGCGTAGGTCATGATGGGGCGGATCACGGTCTTGTAAAGTGTCACCTTATTTCTAAGGGACATTTTACTTCTCGCGCACAGGAGGGGGGGTGTCTCGCAACGGCACGCTTTTGCTTTTATAACCAGCTAAGATGGCGTCGCCGTTGCAAAGTCAAATCACAGTCACTTCGCGTTACACATTTTAAGTTACACCAATTAATACAACTGAGTATAGTTAGATAATTCCTTAATCTATTATTAGGACACGGTTTAAGCATTGAAACGATTTATAACGATTAAAACATTGAAATAATACAGAGCGCTACTCGCTTTTTGACTCTATAGTCATTAGTCCAACTAACCTTCTTTTTACAATTTAAAACCTAACCAAAAACGATTTTAAATGTAATGCAACTAGTTTATTAATCAAGACATGATTTTAGCAATAGATGATTAGACTTAAAACTAAAGTTGATTAATATAAGAGTTGTTGCTTTGTTGCCAAGAACGACTACAACACTACTCAAATACCATACTTTCAAGTTAGAAAACTAACAACAGTATTAAATAAAAGTAATATTAACTTTACGGTTATGATAATCATTCTAATTACTTTTAAAACTATTAAAAGTAATTTAGATCGAGCTTGCGCCGACATATAATATATATGGTATATAATATATTGGGAACGTGACGTCAGCATTACTGACGTGACAACCATTATCATGAGGGAGGTTGATCATGCTTGGTAAAGAGAAACACGAACTGATAATATGTACTTGGTGTTCCGACCGCTCCGGCGGCTCACACTCGACTGAGTAATGCACCGACAAACGGTCGTATTTATAGTAAACACAAGTTGTGCCTACCCTCGTTCGAGTTTTAAAATTAACTAGGTTTAACAAATAAATGTCTAACATTATGTTAAGTTATATATAATACTTTATTTTATGGTCAAAATGAAATATTTAGATCAAATTTAATAACTAAAGAAATAAATCACAATGTAAATATATAATATAATAAATATATGTTAGAAGAACTATAAAAAAATGAAATAAGTTTTTTAAGTAAAATTTTTTACATTCATTAATAATTAAAATGTAACAAGACGTTGCCTGTAACGAAAGTTATTTACAGGCCAAATATTTAAATATTTCTTATTCTTATTCTTGTTTGTAATTATTTCTATTCCACTATTATTTGTCATTATTCGTGTTGTCCTTTAACTGGCTCTCCATTTATATTTATTTACCTATGAGTATGTGTATAGCTGTTGGGCGGCTTATTATTAAATAAAGAGTACAATATAGTCACCAAATGTACACTACGAATTTTCGGCGCCAAGGTCCGCAGTAGGCTCAGGTAATTTTTGTAATGACATTCTGAATACTTTCGCCAAGGTCCGCAGTAGGCTCAGGTAATTTTTGTAATGACATTCTGAATACTTTCGGCAACAAGGTCCGTTTTGGGAAACTTAATTTTGGTGATCATTTATCCATTTTGGTAAACGTTTAGAATTTATTGGTAGTAACATAGTAAATAGGTAGGTAGGTACTTTTTGGGCAGTGTTTAAACATATAAATAAATAATTAAATTAAATAGCTCAAGGACTGCCCTAGCTGTCCCGTTCCATTCTCATAACGAAGACAGCTCATATAACGAACCTATTAAGAGCACTGACAAGCAAGTTCCATCAGATTAGTGAATAGTCCTTTACATTATTTGCGTCAACGCTGACCAACTGATTCTGATGGGAGGCTGCTTTTGGTATCCAAATAACGCCCCACTGCTGGGCACAGGTCACTCCTATGAATGTATCCTAATCCACCACGCTGGTCAAATTGCTAGTTGTTGAATTCACTTATCTTTGAAAGTTTTCGACATTATCCGACAAGCAGGTTTCTCCACGATGTTTTCCTTCACTGTTGAAGCTTGTTAGAAGGTACGAAAACACAGAGGTTCGAGCCTGAACTTAGATTGCCGTTAAAATTCAGAAATTTTTAGAATACTAGTTGAGGTTTTTTAAATTACTATTTTTTTTTTGGCTCTGACCCATTTCGTAGCGAATTAAGATAGATAGAGAGTAACAGCCTAGACGGAATTTTTACCAAGATATTATTTTATACAAAAACGTTTTTTTTGACATATGAGAACAAAGACGGTCGCCGTGGTATAGTGGCTAGCATGATGCCTTCGAGATCCGACGACGAGGTTCAATTCCCGGCTTTGGTAGACGTTTGAACTATGTTTGAATATCTGTGTCTAAGTCTGGGGGTGTTGTGTATTAGTGGATGACATCTTCGACACAAGAGTAATCTTAGTGGGGAGCTATGAGACTGAAACGTTATTTACTTATTATGTTCACAAGAAAGAGGAAGCCAATATCTTGTTGATACAGCTTGATGATGTAGGTTTGAAAGACAAAGAGACAGACGTCAAGAGTTAAATTAATTCATTAATAGTTAAATAATTAATTAATTTCATAAATTAGATGTTAAAGGATTCCTTACAAATAGCTAGCTTTTATATATAGCTAGCTTTAAGATAGCTTTTACTATTTCTAGTAAAAGCTATCACGTATTTACGGAATTAACTGCTTTCTTACCGAAAAATGCATTTATTCATGTGCAGTTTTTTTTAGTGTTTTTCTAACACTAAAAAAAACTGCACATGAATAACCAATTTATACAGGTTTATCGGCTAGGGGTATACTAAGCCGAAAGGGGGTTACTATACTCATCCGAAGCAGCAACTTTCACTATGGGACCAACTCTGAATTCGAGAAAAAATTATCAGCTGTTTCATACATTTTGTCGACGACCGATCAACTTTTTGTATGGGACAGCTGAGTTGGTCCCATAATTAAAATTGTTCTTTACTATGAGTATAGTAACCCCCTTTCCGCTTGGTACACCCCTAGCCGATGTTTTATTTTTACTATTACAATAAACCAATTACGATCTATTATGTGTTTGTAGATAAGATGCTTTACCTGATATGTACTACTCAGTTATTATGTGTTTGTAGATAAGATGCTTTACCTGATATGTACTACTCAGTTATTATGTGTTTGTAGATAAGATGCTTTACCTGATATGTACTACTCAGTTATTATGTGTTTGTAGATAAGATGCTTTACCTGATATGTACTACTCAGTTATTATGTGTTTGTAGATAAGATGCTTTACCTGATATGTACTACTCAGTTATTATGTGTTTGTAGATAAGATGCTTTACCTGATATGTACTACTCAGTTATTATGTGTTTGTAGATAAGATGCTTTACCTGATATGTACTACTCAGTTATTATGTGTTTGTAGATAAGATGCTTTACCTGATATGTACTACTCAGTTATTTTTTTAATAATAGTTTAGTACACGCTTGTTTTATGTGTAGAGTGAACGATTTACAAAAATCTCTAAAGCTAATACCAAATATATGCAAAATAAATACTTGTATCGAGCTAGCAACTCTTTCAATGAAGCTAGTAAGCGTATAGACCTGGACTTGTTCTGCTCGAGCATTGCTCCGGCTAGGCGGCTGCTGAGCGGACTATTTATCTAATAAATTTACTGTTGCTATACATTTGTTCTTCTAATATTTGTTTGTTCCATTCTGTCTGTATGTGTTACTCTGTTGTGTATGTAATAACTTCACTCTATTTAGATATCGTATTGTACTCTATGTGTCATAACTCTTGAGCTATGTATTATATTGCTAACCGTGATGTACTTTAATTGTCTGTATGTATCTAATACTTTTTTCTATTGTGATTGTAACGCTGTTGGATGTCCTATGAAATAAATAAAAATATATTTGAAAGTAACGCATCTGAGATTAAACTTACAGCTACTAAGTACTACCAACGAAAGTATTAGCCTTATATACGATACGATATTCATAAATTGAGTTAGCTACTCAATTTATGTTTGCTAATTCGATTTTTTTGGCTGACTTTTTATTTTGAATCTACATATAGAGTTGAGAGGCGAACTCGAAGTCATTGCGGTCCACAATTGACAACACTTCAAATGTTCTATCCCCCATTTTTATTACGACAACGGAAAAACAAATGAAAGTTAACGTACTTTTATATTTTTATTTTATTCATAATGTAACAATTACGATTTTAGAGATTTTCGAAATTATTAGAAAAAAGTTCAGCATAAAGTTATTCTCGTCAAAAGCTTGTTAAAAAATGATGTCATTAATTATCTGTATTTTTAATAATTGTTTTGGTATGGTTTACAGATGACAGATACAGTAATATTTTTTTATTGGTGGCATCTGACGGTCTTAACATAAATTCTAGATATTTTTTCATCAGTTTTTTGTTAATAACTCGGAAGAAAGTGAATAAATTAAAGTTTGGTATTTTTAGTATGAACTCTTTATTATACTATCTCGAAATGATTTTCGAATTTTTATCACTTAGCAAAAATTATATGTTGACAATTTAGTTCCAGCGTAGTACTGCTATTTGTTTCGTAGTTCCAGCCCTCAGTTGGTCGTCCCTGCGTCCGCTAGTTAACTACATTATCCGTTAAGTGACAAAGCTTTGCTCTAACATCTGCAAATCAGATGACAGTGCTGCTGTTGTAAACTTGACCCGTGACACGCGAACCTGTTCAACGCCCAACTGAGGAACAGTGTTAGATGGTAAAAACGAGAACGATTATCTGCACCATTTTTCATATTTCGTTAGCAACAGGAAAATTTAAGTGCTGAAGGATTAGTGGAAATTCTATGTAGTTATTGAGAAGTACTCGTATTCGGTAAGTGAATGTAAGAAAACGTGAGCTTAAGCTTGTGATAGAATCCTCGAGTCTGAACCAAAGTTTTTTTATAAGTTTATTTTATTAGTCGCCAGTCTGATGGTTAGTAAAAGAAAATTTTGGAGTCATAAGAAAAGCAACGAAGCTTCCCATGAAACTTAAGAAAAAAGTGCTAGATTCTTGCGTATTGCCATGTCTTAGTTATCTCTCAAACATGGATATTCGATAAATATGTCAAAGGTCAATGGAACGAAGTATTCTATCCAATGAGAGAAAAGATAGAATTAGGAATACTGACATTAGAAAACAAACTAACATCATTGACGCTCTGGAACATTGTAAAAAGCATTGTTGGTGGAAGTGGGCTGGCTACATAGCATGCATAAATGAAGATAAATGGACAAAAAATCAACAACATGGACAGGACCACTAATCAAAAGGAAAAGAGGAAGACCAAAACAGAAATGGATAAATGAAATAATTGAAAGAGCTGGTGAAGATTGGATAAACAAAGCAAAGGACAAAAAGAAATGGAAAATATTGGAGGAGGCCTTTACTATTTGAGAGGTCCTTTAATAATAATGTTGTATTCTTTATCAATAAATATAATGTTAATGTGCTTACGAGTAGGTACTCACATGCAGGCTTTGGTTCAAAATACTGTATTAATAACTAAATTCACTTGTTAAGTATTATTAAGGAATAAATGATGCTTAAATATAAATATATCATGGCATACTATACGCTGTAATTATCATATATTGAACAATTAAGTTCTCAGTTTATCTGCCAACTGTTAGACTAATCGACTATATGCGGCGAGTACATTAGTGGAGAGGCCCATGATGGGAGACAGACTCCGGGAGAAGCTAGAAGATCAACGAAATGACGAAGGCGTACTGCAATATTTAGTTTGAGTACGAGCGTATCAAATAAACCAAAAAAATCTTGATTTCTATTGTTTTTATATAATAATAATAGCAGGGGTATTCTCCTGCTTACACTAAATACATTTTGAGTTATTTTCAATTCTTTTTTGAAATTATTAATTTATTAATTCTTGCAATTTGTTATTTAAAGTCTCTGAGTAATAATTTCTCGTATTGTTTTTATAGATATTCTATGTGTGTCATCATACGAGTAGTAACAATAAACTGGTTAATGAAAACGTCAATAACTTCGGGTTATAGAAAATAAAATTCATTACAAGCAGATTCAACAAATTGAAAAAATTTTCAGATGGCTATCAATGTTCTTTTTAAATATTGCTTTTGAGCTTGTTTATCAACGACCGTGTGTCCCATCCGCCTGCATAACCCGTGTTCCTGACAATTAAAGTCTCATCTACATTGCAAATAGAGTGCATCTAAATAATAACGTATTCATGATTGTTGTCGTCTCTCTTACTCGTATTCGAATTAGATGTTCTGTCTCTCTCTGTCGTTCCGTTTTGTGGTTTTGGTAAAAGCCAAACAAACATTATTTCATGAAGTAAAACTAGTAAGCTGATTTTGAGCCTGAATTCTAGAATTAGGTCATAGCATTATTATATTTTTTACCGACCTTGCAAAAAGGAAAAAGTATTTGATTCGACTGTAGTTTTGTTTCTTACCTGACCTCTCAGACGGCTTTACCGATTAGATTTTTTTTATCGGAAATCAAAATCGATCCAGTTGTATGGTTTTAAAATTAATGCAAGTTAAAAATAAGAAAGTCTGAAATAGTAAGTAGTAAAATGACATCGTGCTCGGCAAGCGGCCAAGTGAAAAAAATTATAAAAATTATTTGCGAGACGTGCCGTCGTCGTGGACTCGAACGACTCATTTCATCATTGATGAAGTTCACCCAATGAGAACGAAATTATAGTTGTACCTTTACAACAATCAACAAAAACAAGTGAAAACGAACCCGTATTGTTCATTAAAAGTTAATCAAACATGTGTGCATATTTTACAAATAAAATTTATTTTAATATTTTATTTTTTCTAGCTGACCCGGCGAAATTCGTACCTTTTATTTTTTAATTATTTTAATAGTAATTCAAACAAACTTATTCAAATTCATTTACTTATGTCTCTCAATTGTTTTGCCTTCCCGGAACCATCCCCGTACTACAAGGAATATTCTAAAAAAAGAATAAACTAAATCGGTTCAGCTGTTCTCGAGATTTGCGCATAGCAACACATTCAGCGATTCATTTTTATATTATAGATAGATTACTTTTAGTTTATTATGTTGCCTGGGCACTACAGGCAAGAAGTTAGTACTTACTAATTGCATCAGGGCTATCGTAGCTGGTGTTGGTGTGGGCTGCGACCACCTCCGTGTATCGAGTCTCGATGCAGGGCTTGGAGGCGATCCAGGGGTGTGACGTCACCCAGGAGGCAAGACGGGACAGTGCGTCTGGGGAATAAACATTCATACCGGGTATTATCCATGGACTTAATTTTGAAAGTCTCATAATTACCTATAATAATTTCTACTGAGGGACTAAACCAGAAATCGCGAGAATAACACTTGCACTTGTGTTTTCGCAACACTTTATTCAAGGTTAGTTCAGGTTGTGTATTTTTTTTTGCATTAATTGATCGAGTGAACGAACGTGTCTCTGTTTGACTCTTAAAATATTTTACAGAGAAATTAATAATTGTAATTATTACTAAATTTAATCAAATATTATTCTATCAAGCCCTGGTTAGTGTCAGCGTGCGTGGTACAATTCCTTATGCACCGGCCAGATTGTTTAGAGATCCCAAAGCAAGTAAACAAGAGGTATAATTTAGTACAATCCTGATTGACTGTGGCTTAATGCAACTGGAGAGCTCTGGGATAAAAAAAAACCGGGTCTGGATTTTAGACTGGTCTTTCAGATCTTGGAGCGGCACTACTCAAGTTTCCATACTTATCTAACCGAAGACAAGACAAAACCCACATCATATGATGATGGATGATAAGCTTTAGGAGTATCACCGACTCTTCACTGTTTTCGTGTTTCTGATAGAATTTTCGTTCCGGGACCTAACCTCTTTTCACCTCCTAAATTGTAAAGTATTTTTTTGTTATTGGTGTCAATCACTTCACTTTGATGCAACTTAGACCTCCACGTTTTCGTGTAAAAAAAATCAAAGTAAAGTGTCTTTCTTCAAAATAATAAAAATTATTTTGAAAAAAGTTATTTAAATCTGCATAATAAAGTCGTTTTAATAGGCATCGTATCAGCGCAAAAATATGACTGCTAGGAAACTTGTAACTTTATAGTGATATAAAAGACAGAAAAAATAAAACGGTAAAGCCTAGTAAATAATGTGTTAACTATGTGAAAAAAACCCACTATAATCGGACAATAATAAAAGGTAGAAAAGAGCTATATCTTATTGTATGGACAAGTTGTCTCGAGTTTGACTGCACATCATGCTTACCACCAGATCCAGTAGTCAAAGCGGCACATGCCTCCGGGATGTCTCCAGGGGTGGCGTATTGCACCAGATACGCGAAGGTTTCCTGGATGCCGAACCAGTAAAACGTTGCTAAATCCAGAGGTGTGTTGGCTGACAGTGTGGTGCAGGTGCTGGAAGAAAATAAAACTTTCTGAAGACAATGAATTGATATTCGTCCTACGGAAAGATTAAACGAAGACCATTATGAAGATGAAGCCAGTTGTTCAATCTTTATTTATATCACTCTAATTGTTTTTATTGTATTTATTCGTGTTTGTACGAGTATGTTCGCAAGGACGATACTGTTGAAACGATAAGAATTCTACATTAAGACCAATTTCTGTACAAGTTATGCAATAAATGATTATGATAATTGTTTTCTGTCACAAATATAACATATTCTATTCTATTTCAGCTGCTGGTAACGAGGTACTAGCTGCTGGTACTACAAGTTAGATTGGCTTCTCACGATAGTATCTCTAGTTTGGAATACCTATACATGAACATTTTGAAGATTGCAGTAGCCTAGATGTCGCCAAGGCAAGTGTTCGCAAGATTAGTTACGAATATCTGTTTCCTCGACTGGGGGTGATATAAATGTGCTTGTGAATATTGAATGGGATCCCAAGAGAAACTCTAGAAGGGAGCTATAAGTATCAGTTTTCATATCCTAAATATCGCAGCGTAGGTAGGTTTACGATGTACATCGATAGTAGAAAGTAACAAGTTGATACATAGCTGCCAATTATATTACTGCCATAGCTTGGTGTTTGGAATGGCGTTCACAGCTAGGATTTGACCACGGAAGTCAGCTATACTGTAGCCCTAGATGGAGCATGCCTATTCTGTAATACACTGGCTCTCAAGGAAGGCTCCGGAAAACACCGTTCGATGCTTGGCGACAGATTTGAGGCAACATGAGGGTGGTAGCTAGCCAGGCGAGCGATAGGAAACGCTCTACCACCATGCTATGCGGATAGCCTGATGATGACGATGATGATGAGTATCAGCCTTTAAGTAGCATACAGTATGACACCTACTTGAAGAGCTGTGAAACTGTAGCAGGTCCATTAGTAGTATTTAGGAGTGATGCTAGGTCTGCCAACGCTTGGTCTACAGTAGACACGCATTCCTCGCTGCCTTGGACCCTGAGAGCTTCCGTTATTACTCCTACATACTCTGAAATATCATGAAAATAGGGTCAGAGAGTGATATTCAACACGTGCTATTCCTGAGAACTAATATGAGGATTAATTTTTTAGTAAAAATTGGATCGCAGTCGCGAAGTGTTTGTGATGGAAATGAAAAGTTATAAGAAACAAAACAAAGATCAGGCTTGTAGAGTGAGAACTCAAGATAAATATCAATATATGTATCTTCGACCACAACTGGTTTGATATCAGATAAATGAGCCAAAAATCACACTACGAGTATAACTACACTTCGTTCTAATATTATAAATGCAAAACTTTGTGTGAGTGAGTATGTGTGTGTGTGTGTGTGTATCTCCTTCATGCTCAAACAGCTTAACGGATTTGGACGTAATTTGACATCAAGATGTCTGATGTCCTGGATCACATAGACTTTTCATCTGGGAAAAATAGTAGTATATAAAAATAATTTTCAACCGATATTCAATCAAAAATAAATCAGTCAGTCACCAAGGCAAGAAAGACTTACAAAAAGAAGTTAATAGGTCCAGGTTTAAAGGTTACAGATTGATCATGGTTCCATCTAACTCACTCACCAGGGAAGTCCTCCTGTGCGTGAAGAGGCCCACTGTCAGAGAATGCTCCGTCGATAAGGTGAGGGTACGCCAGCTTCATCCAGGTAGCCATGCTGCCCGCGTACGAACAACCCACCAGAGCCACTTTGCCTTCTCTGCGAAATGATGTCGGTTTCTTGAAGTATTTTTAAGCACTTTTTTTAAATATTTTTTTCTTATAATTACAGCTAATAATCAAAATGATATCATAATATTACATACGACAAAGTGAAAGTCACAAGTAACCAGTGGATGCAATGGCACCTTGTCGTTCGGAATTGTGTTCTAAGGGGGAGGCCTATGTTCAGCAACGGTCGTTGGCTGATGTTAAATATAATATTTCTGTTGCTTACTTGTATCGTCCATTCTCGAAGCGGTCACTCTTGACGTAGTGGATGAACTGGGCCAGGTCTCCCAGGGCTTGGTCTACGTTCAGGAACCGCAGCTCGCTTGTGTTTGTGTCCCTGGTAACAAACATAATAATTAATACTTAACAACTTTGGAACAAATTCATCAAAGTGTTTGACCGACGTGACGCGTCACCAGAATGCTGGGGTTTATCTGGCCCAACGTATAAGCATTGCGTTACAGAATGCTAGCATTCTCGGCACGGCTCGTTGGTAGTTAGTTATTTCGTTTTTTTTCTAAATAAAGTTAAAATAAGACAACACTTTATAAAAAAAACAGATTTTAACACTATTTAAAAACAATACAAAAATCATACTAGATTTCTTATGTTTTAAGTTGGCAGATTATCGCTTATAGAGATCTCAACCAGGCAACCATGCACAAGATATCACAAAACTGGAGCGGCTTTAGCCCTTGGAAGATACTCGTACTTGCCCGCTAAACAAAAATATCTTATAAATAAATTTGTCCAGTTATTTATGATTTATAAACGAATCTACTGGACTGATATTGATTAAACTAGATCATTAGTGATATCGCGGTCACAGAACTAAGAACTTTCTAAAATATCTTTTTTTTTCTTGATTTTTTAGACTGCAAAATCAGGGAAAGTACATGAAAAAGACAAAAAAGGTTCCCGACGAGTTGAGAGCCTAAAAACTTTTACATTAACTTATTAATTTTTCTTCTGAAAAAATAATACGTTTTAATGTGTGTTGCTCAGTCAAAGATGAACTTCACCTCCCATATAGGTAAATATTCTTTAACAAATATCCTGATTGATTTGGTATATAAATTAAAATAATTAACTAAAATCAAAGATATAAAAAAATATAAATCACAAAAAAAATCTATTTTTAGGTTGTGACAAAATCTATACAATAATATATAGGTACACAACGAGTATGTTTAACTTTTATTTACATACACATATACATTTTGTTGTGTATTTGTTACAAACAAACAATCATTAAATTATCTTTTTTTTATAGTAAACAACAGACATAATTATGTCATGTGTTAATTCAGATATGATTATGTTCCCCGGCGCTGGTGTGACTGGGTAAGTGATTACATTTGAGACAGAGGAGGTAAGTTCGAGTCAGGTCAATTGAGCACTGGTGACTCAGTGCAAGCGCCACTTGCTTCTTGTCGCAATGTTCAACCGACTTGGTCAAAATCATAATTTTTACCAATTTAATTTAAATTGATTTCATGTTTTGTCATTTTTTTATATTAATTTAAATTTAACTTTATTATTGTATATTTTTTATAGAAACAAATGCGTGTTGTAAAATTATATATAACTCGCCACATGCCATGGCGTTGCTGTATATGTGGGAGAATTGAATAAATAAATATTGTAAATATTACGTTTTCTTGAGACGCGACCTAGGTCACTAAAGGACTTGTTTCTCTCGTATTACGTTATTCTATTTTCGTTCTCGTGTAACGATCAACCATTAAAAAATGTTACTAATAAATAAACAAATAAATCACAATGTAAATCCTAACTAATATTATAAATGCGAAAGTAACTCTGTCTGTCTGTCTGTCTGTTTCGCTTTCACGCCAAAACCACTAAACCGATCTGGATGAAATTTGGTGCACAGGTAGATTGGACCCCGGGAAAGGACATAGAATACTTTTAACCCACTTCAAAAAAGTAGTTCCCCCATTATCTCGACAATCCAATGGGGAACTACGCGGGTGAAACCGCGGGGCACAGCTAGTATATATATATAATAAATATAATATAAATAAATAAATATGTAAGGACCTAATATTTGTTATGAGAACTATAAAAGTATTTAAATAAGTTTAATTTATTTAAGTAGTAAGAATACATCTTTATTAACTACTTATAAATATAAAAATTTACCTAATCACTGAAATTAAAAACCCCGTCCAACTCACTGCCTTGTGGCAATGTTCCCAGGATGCTGGCAGCGTTACCTCGCTGAATAATCAAACTTAACTTTTGAGCAAAGTAAGTGCCAGCCCTGGGATCTCCCGAGGCGAGGATCAGTCTCAAAGATAGTTCTTTACGAAGATAGTTCTTTACAAAGATAGTTCTTTACAAAGATAGTTCTTTACAAAGATAGTTCTTTACAAAGATAGTTCTTTACAAAGATAGTTCTTTACAAAATTAAATATCTCATTATTACTATAGAGAAATAATTAGATATTTAATATGGTATAATTTAATCCAACCACTTAAAGAATTTCAAGATTCGATTAATATTTATTTAAGTAATTAATAATTCAAATGTGACGAACATTATATAAAGGTCAATTAATATTTCTTATTGTTATTTCTTTTTAAATAATTTAATGAATAATAATTTTTTTTAATGTTAGTTATTAAGTTGTAATGAAACCTGTATCAGCTTACTTCGTTGTGTACAAAAATATTGAAGTTCTGTGAATTGTATTGGAATTATGGCATCCCTGGATTTTTTTTAAATTCTAAATTGACTCCAATGGTTACATTGGTCTAGCAATTACACCAGTCGTCACATATGTCAAAACTGACTCAACAACAAGTGGTTAGAAGCGAGTTCAAAAACACTCGACTGCTAAATCGTTAAACCTGTGTATCATACTTAATTTCTTTTTTTTTTTAATATGTGTACCCATTGTCACTCTTACGACTAAGATCACAAATTGAGTCACCTAATTGAAACCTACCCTGCGCTTTCTACACATACCTACATTACACATACAAGTCACTCAAAAAAGATAACCCTCCTTCTAACACAGTCGGGTAAAATCCCAAAATTCGCCTTTTTGGGTAAATAACGTGAAAACGTTTTGATTTTCGAAATTAATTTAATACATTGCGCTTGGTCGATTTTTAAAAGCTACTTTTACTTTTCAATTCTTTTCTATCAAGCCTGTTCTCAATTGCGTCAGATGTTTATTGCACTCGTGATTCATATGATAATGAATTGATCCTTCCTGTGACACTAAGGTTAAGGTTCAATCAACGCGTAGCTATGGCCGGGTGGACGCGGTCGCGAGTTTGATTCCCAGAATAAAACAGCTGGTTGTGGATGTTTTGGAAGCTTATACGCTTAGAATTAATTTTTCGGTTTATTTATTTGTGTGATAAATTAATTAATTTATCATTTTTTTATAAAATCTCAAAAGCAAAGAGAAAAAACATTCACAGTCATAAAAAATAATCTGATAATAAACCCCCAGTAGAAGGAAAAGTTCCAAGAATACTGGCATCATTGCCACGTTGAATGGCAATTATAAATTTTTGGCCAAAATAAGAGCCAGCATTCTGGTCATTATTAAGTAATTTATTAATATTTCAACTGAATATTAATTTATAAATTACTTTATGTAAGTAATTTTAAGCCAGCGAAGCGCCCTAATTTTGTATCTGAGAATTATTTATTTCGTATGTTTATCTGTAGGAATGATCAGATGGAATTTTGTCTTCTGTGTCGATTCTCCCCTGGTATTTCCCTGGGGGAAGACAAGGTAATATTGCTAAGGACCGTGTTTCCCGTATGCGAAGACCAGGGCCGTTCATTTTCAAACCCGTTTTTCGGCGACGTGTCTCCCTTGAGGGTGTCTCCCTTGAGGGTGTCTCCCTTCTTTGATATCTCCCCTGTGCAAAGCTAACCAAAAAAAATATTTACAGACTGGTTCAAGTTGTACTGTAGAGTTCAATCCCGTAAGAAATATTGCAGAAAATGAAATTAGAAGATTAAGGGTTCATCATCCTCATCGTTTTCCTAACCTTATTCCACCACGTGGGGTTGGCAAAGCTAAGCTTCCTCTTCCATTGTCCTCTATCAGTCGTCAAGGGTTAACTTATTTATATGTCACAATTTGTACTTACTTAGGTTCTTGTCGTAGAATCTAAAATATAAGTATTCAGTTTCTATGAATATTTAAGTCATCGGGGATTTTAATTGGGGGAGTATTTCCACCAAAAAGGGGAGGAAAGTGCAACAGAACCTGCATCTTTATAATCACATTTTTGAAAGGGGATATAGGAATTGAATTATGTAATCCTGAAACACACTCCCCCGAATGTATCCGATAAAAAACCGATAAGAGAACTTTGCGACGTTGTAGCATGAAAATACTTATAAACTACATAGGAACCCCCATTTTGAGAAAAACTTCAACATCCAACGTCCCCTTAATTGTTCCAACGCAAAATTCCCTTTAATTCCGGAAAAATATTCCAACTGCTCACCTCGCTTCTTGCATACTAATAACAAATACCACTAAACTTTACCTCTTGCTGTTATTAACAACCTTATTTGCATTAGCACAAGGACTATATTTCTTTAAAAAAAGACTTTCTTTATCTTTGTAGTAAATTAAACACGGCAAATTTAAAGCTGCATTGTTACTAAGCTTTATTCCTTTGTGTTAAAGTCGTGTATCGTAAATCACGGTTGTTTGCTAAGTTGGTAATGAATTAAGAAGATAATTAGTAAGGATTAAACGCTGATAAGTGTTACGGACGTGCGAATAGCACACGGATTATTCTAGATTATTCCAGATTAAAAGTAATGTTTTGTTCTAATAGAGAAACAACCCGAAAACTTTATACTTTTTTATACTGTTTGATTTTGACAGTTCGCTTCTTCAACTTTGTTAAAACGAAACTAAGATTGCCGTCACTTATATATCACTTGTTTCACCGCTAAGGTTATGCGATACCAGCACTGGTCTACTTAACAACATGTGGTTAGAAGAGAGTTCGAAAAAACTCGATTGCTGAATCGTTAAACCTGCGTATCATCTATAATTTCTTTTTTTGATGTACCCAGTGTCACTCTCACGACTAAGACGAATCTATTGACACCACTCTCATAAAAATACAACAAGCCGTTTAGGCTCTAGGACGTTGCACATGATATTGTACGCTCGACAAGGGTAAAACTGTTGAAACTTGGCTTGATATTTAACATCTATGTACACAGTTTTGTCAATAAAGCTTCTGATTCTGATTCTGACGTGCCAAAGAAATATACATACAGTACGATTTACGAAAGATGACTACAAATGGCGGCCGTCTGCGCACGTACACTCATGAAGAAAAGACTTAAGACAAAATAATTTTTAATGTTGGTTAAATAATTTGTGTAATGTTGTAAACGCTGGTTATGCAAATAAATCAAACGTAAGTAATTTTAAGTGTTTATTAAAATAAATTGAACCAAAAATATTATAAATATGTGAAACACATTTAGTCCCTATCGCTATTCTCAAGTTCCATGATTCTCTCTATCATGGAACTTGAGGGAATCGTGGAACTTGAGGAACTGGGGCCGGGTTCCATATTAAAGTCTTCATCTTCCGATGATTCAGGAAAATCCACATCTGTCGAATCTTCGCTCTCGTCAGATTCTCCCACACGTATAATTAATTCCTCCGTAAGCGCATCCACGATGTGGTTACTTTTTATATAGCTTTCTTCTATAGATTTTACTTTGTCACATAGTTTTTTCCATTCCTCTGGTCCCATCAGATTCACTTTTTCTTTAATTAAATCTATAACGCAGCCAATATTCCACTTTACGTTTTTACTACTCACGTAACCCTTTATAGAGGCCCAAGACATTTCTATGGGATTTAAATCCGGATGGTACGGTGGGAGACGGAGAACATCGTGACCATTTTCCATCAAAATTTTGTCAACGGAGTATTTCTTTAAACGAGGTTTGTTATTTTTTATTATATCGTACAATTGAGGTTTCAACATATTGGAATCAAAGCTGATTCCATTTTTGATAAGCCACTCTTGCATGTCGGATTTTCGGGAATTAGATGTGGGAGCCATATCATATTCTTTATTGTGGTATGGGGCGTTGTCTACCACAACAACGGAGTTCGATGGGAGATTGGGTACTTACCAATTGAGTTCGAATCCATTTCTGGTAATTTACAAAATTCATGTCGTCATGATAATCTCCTGATTTTGTGCCCGACTTGAAAGTTAATAATGCATTGGGCACAAATCCAGCCTCTGACCCGGCATGAACGATTACGACTCGTTGGCTTTTTGAGATAGGCTTTTTCAGACCTGATGTAGAACCGTCAGCCCAGCCCATGGGTTTTGCATGTGTAGCATGGACGTACGATTCGTCAGTATAAATGTCTATTTTGTCTTCGATAATCTTGGAGTTTTTTTAGGTAATTGATTCGTAACAACCGAATAGCTGATGTTTCTATTAAAATATTTCGGTTATTTTCTGTTTTTTTTCCACTTAAATCCAATTCTTTTTATTAATCGACCTAAACTTGTTTTGGATCCTTTAAAGTTAATATCTTGATGTAATTTTGCTCGTAACTTCTCTAAAGTTGGCAATTCTTTTTCAGTTAAATGAAAGTTATGGATACATCACAACCTCATCCACACACACACACACACACACACACATACACACACACACGCACGCACGCACCCACATACACCCTCGCACAGATCCATACGCAAACAAAAGCATAAGTAGGTACTTGATCATTTTCACAGAAGTAACTTAACTAATTTAATATTATTTGGTTTAATTGAATTTATAATTAATAATTATTATTATAACATATTAATTAATTAATTGTTATGTGTAATATTTTGCAATGTTTTTTTTTAATCCTCCGAAGGGAAACAGGCCTACGACACAAGCTTAGTGCTTAGTGTAGGTCCTGTGGATCACGTATTGTTATCACATCTTATCTTGTGTAAAATTTAAGAAATCTCTTTAACTACATATGTATCATTGATGTGTATCCATGTAATAAAGAATATTTTGATTTGATTTTGATTTGATTTGATCTCTAATTTACCCCTTTGTCAAAGTCGTCAACGTCGGAGGCAGGGTTACGGCGCGGTCTTTTTTTACCAGGGGTTCTAAAAACCACTAAAAAGATTTACTTTCTTTTATAATTCTTTGTACTGTCGATACAGACGTTTTCGTTGCCGCGGCCGTTTTTTTGTAAGCTTCGAGTATTTTAAAATCTTGTGAAAAATATTGAAACACGTTGTACACCAAACTTCTCGACTGTCTATTCAAAGTATTGCCTTTTCCTCGCGGCATTGTGATGGCTTAAAATAGCAAATAAGTTCAACACAATAACAAATCTCAACAAAAAACTTAACAAACAACGAAAACTTAACAAATAAAAACAATTTAAAACAAAGAAACACTTCTTTTCGACTGTACTCGAGAGCAGTGTGAGTACCCACTCACGACACCGCGATAGACGAATAGCGACTGAGCAGCCTATCACGAGACGCGCGCGCACCAATGGCGTCGCTCCGGTCTTGACGCATTCCGCCCGCGTCTCACCTCGCACCTCCAAAGGGACCTAAAATATGCCTTCTGCGCCGTGGTCATCTTTCGTGAATCTTACTGTACATACCTACACTCGAAAAACATAACCCCATCTTCTTTCGCAGACGTTTAAAACTACAACCAATTCGGTTGTAAATTTAAGTGAGATAAAAACGGGGGCGTATATAATTGTATTACTCTACCACGTACCACGTACGATGGTGGGGGGCAATATACGTTCAATTTATAAGGCGGCGAATTCTACAGGCCCTGAGCGCTGAATCCTTAACACAGCTTTAGACCGCCAACTTGTCCATACAATAAGATACAGACTGGTTCAAGTTGTAAAACTTTCTCTTTTATATGTTTTATTGTTGTCCGATTCCAGTGTGTTTTTTCCATATAACTAACACATTATTTACTAGGCTTCACCGTTTCGTTTTTTTACAAGCTTCCTAAGCAGTCATATTTTTGCGCTGATACGATGCCTTTTAAAAGCCTTTATTATACAGAATGCAATAAATTTTTTCATACTAATAAAACGTGTAGGCCTAAAAAAATCATAGTGAGGCGATAGACACTAATAACAGAAAAAAATACGTTACGATTTAGAGGGTGAAAAGAGGTACGCCGCGGAACGAAAATTGTATCAGAAACACGAAAACATTGAAGATCGGTGATCCTCTTAAGTACGGCATTGGTACTTAATAGAAACCCCATACCTTAACCCTAATACGCTTTTAACGATATACTAAAACTTATATAGACATATTTGCTATTACAATGTTTATCTAAAGCCCTAGAGGTAAACTAATAAAATGTCCCAACTAACAGATCCCTTAGGAACATACGAGTATCTTATACAGTTATTAGTATTGCATACATACTGATATCTATTCTATGAGATTATTTAGAATGTCGCAAATGAGTACCTGCATAGACATATAGATCAATTATTTATTGCAGACAAAAGAAATTAAATACAAGAGAAGAGTTTCTACAAAATATACGGTGGTTTTTTGGCTAAAAAGCGATCTCTTCCAGGCCTACAATGCCATCCTTACGATGGAGACAAAAATTGTGAAAAAATTAATATATCATTGGTAATTTTATATGAAGCTTTCACCCGCGGCTTTGTTTGTGTATGTCTGTCTTAAAATAATATTTAAAAAAACATCGAATTTAATTTGGCAGTAATATTTCTTACCGTTATTTTGATTGATAAATCAAAGTGCTGACTAATTTTGATATTATTTTTAAGTGGTCAACTGGAAAGTATACTTATTTACATTATTTTTAAATCATTCTAGGCGTCTCTGAGCAATTCGGAAACATCATTGCTATGCCACTCTACGGCCCTTGAACTATCTCATTGCAAAAACTCATGTCGATCTGTCACTTAATAATTGCGTAGAAGAAGAAGGACAAACCAACCAGACAACAAACATACTTTCGCATTTATAATTATGTGTGTGGACTTCAGAGCAGGGGCGAAGTTTTGTGGGCGGCATAATTGTAGGGGGGCAATTATGAAAAAAGTTATTTTAGTCGTGTTTTCTCAGAAAACAATACTGTTTGGAAATGGTAATTAAATTTCTTTTGTAGCATTTTCCTAAATGCTCTTAAATGTAGTTGGAAAAATCTTAAGAGTTCTACTCAAATTTAATTTCGTGTCTCAACAAAAGAACCGACTTTGAATTTTGCAGCTATTTAACTAGAAAGTATACTATTTCTACCCAAAGAATAAAATATCCAAAACAGTCATTTAAATATTTATTAACCGCCTCATTTGTTGTAGCCGAGTAAAAAGACACGTAGGTTCTCATTAGCGACAACTATAGAACATTATCATAGAGTCCCAATACCGTAATGTGCGCGTCGTGATTGTGAATCCAAATCGGGTAATTACCGACATCTATCGGCCGCGGAGGCTGTGTGTGTGTGAATGTGTGTGTATGTGAATGTGTGTGGAACTCTACTCGTATGATAATGGATGCAGTTTACAACCTCATTCGGCAGAGTTAGATCCAGTTTATTAGGTTTAATATCGGTGTTTAATATTTGAAATTAACTGAAACGTCTGATAATTTCTGTTAAAGTTTTAGCGATAGATTCTGATGCAGGGGTCTTAGAATACTGGTGCGGTATCCCCTGTCTGTCGTTAAAGATTACTAAAGGGATCCCTGAGCTTCAGCACAAGCCTTAGAATGACGTAAACCTGCCTTGAGTAAAGAGGATCACAATTCACTGTTTTCGGATTTCCGATAGAATTTTCGTTCCAGGGCCTACCTCTTTTCACCCCCTAAGTTGTCACGTATTTTTTCTGTTATTGTTGTCAATCGCTTCACTATGATGTATTTTAGGCCAACCCCTTTTTTTTATTTTAAAAAAGTTATTTAAATCTGCATAGTAAAGTCTATTAATAGGCATCGTATCAGCGCAAAAATATGACTGCTTAGGAAGCTTGTAACTTTATGGTGATATAAAAGACAGAAAAAAAACGTAACGGTAAAGCTTAGTAAATAATGTATTAGTTATATGGAAAAAATACACTGGAATCGGACAACAATAAAATATATATAAGAGCTATATCTTATTGTATGGACAAGTTGGCGGTCTATAGCTGTGTTAAGGATTCAGCGCTCAGGGCCTGTAGAATTTAAAACGAGAAAAATAAAACGGTTGCTTTACCGTTTTATTTTTCTCGTATGTATTTATTATGTTATTTTTCTAGTAAATAATGTGTTAGCTATGTAAAAAAACACTGAGCAAATCAAATTTGTTAGTAGAATAGCTAGTGGAGTGACTGGTGACTCTCGCTTCGGATCCTGGGATCTGGTATTTAATGCAAAGGTTTATTGCTATTCAACGCGGAAATGCGAGAGTGACTTACGAGTACACCGGAAACGGTCAGTAAAATAAAAATTTAATGTTATTTAGATTATTTTTATATTGCTTTGTGACATTCGAGTATGACACATTATTATAGGAACTTGTGACAAATAATTATAATTCGAAAGCAATAAACGTTTAATTATCAAAGTTTTATTATTTATTTGTATTATCTGTAGATCTTAAATGGTCTGTAGGTAATCTTTCTGATATATTAATAAAGGCACTTGCCCCAGTCTTTTATAATTATCTAGTATTAAGTCTTATATAAGTTAATTTAAACATATAATGTTAAAATTGTATAGTTTAATCTATATGTATTATAACTATATGTAATAGTGTGTCCTGTCTGGTCATCTGGCCAATAGTGAGCGCATGAACCGACGCCGGGTTCATTACACATGTCTATACTGACTCACAGGTTCACCTCCTGTTACACAGAAATGTAACATTTACATAACACAAAGTAAAAATTTATGAATTTATATTCTAATTTTAATTGCAATTTGCTTTGAAAACCAGATTCCGGAGGTTTATTTCTTTCACATACCTAGCTAATACATTATTTACTAGGCTTTACCGTTTTATTTTTCTGTTTTTTTTTATATCACTTTAAAGTAACAAGCTTTCTAAGCAGTCATATTTTTGCGCTAATACGATGCCTATTGTGAGCCTTTATTATGCAGAATTCAATAACTTTTATCAAAATAATAAAACTAATAAGTGTAAAATACATCATAGTGAAGCGATTGACAACAATAACAAAAAAATACGTTACAATTTAGGGAGTGAAAGGAGGTAGGTAGGTAGTAAGAATCAGAACCACGAAAAGAGTGAAAAGTCGGTGATCCTCGTAAGACTGGTGACTCCCGCTCCGGTTCGTTCCTTGTGCAAAGGGTGGCCATTGCTATTCAACGTGGCAATGCTACGAGTGTTATAGACAGAGGTGGGTTATTTCATTACCTCTAATTGTGACCTAAATTATTGTATTAAGAAATAAAATAAAAAAAAATTAATTTGTTATAGTTATATCTCATTGCAATTTTATTTACTTGTATTATTGTTATTTTTTTTTCTTTCCTTTGTAAATATTCTTGAATTATACATAATTTCTATCAATATTTATTTCCCAGGGTATCCAAGATACGCTAAGAGCAAAATTCTGTCTTGTATGATTTCAAATTTGAGCGGCCGAAGCATCTTAACTTCAGATCTGCCATTTTTTTTTGCGTTTCGCGGTTTGGCTGTTTATATGTTTGTGTGTTAGTATGCCTCCTGATGTTTTAGTAATTGAGAACAGGTTATAGTTCCTAATTAATCACGATGAAAGTAGTTCTCCAGGTTGTTGTTTTTTTTTATAAAGTTACAAAACAATATGTAAGTAACGAGTTAAGTCGACAGTTTGCGAAACTACAAACTATTAGGATGGTACCTACTTTTTTTGTAACATCCTGTTAAGATTTAGATGTGAATAAATAACATGAGAAAATTTTTAATGTAATATGAATGTCAATTTTAATTTTAAGTATCAATTTAAAGAAAGGTTATTTTCTGCATTGTCATATTTTAACCGGACTGTAGTTATATTTCTATGACACACACTACGAGTAGAGCCTAAACGGCTTGTCTTATTTTTATGATGGCAACAGATTCGTCTTAGTCGTGACAGAGATACTGGGTACATAAAAATGAAAGAAAAAAATTTTTTTGACTTTAAAAATATACTCAATATAAAGAATTTTAACTGTGATTACGAATATATATATATATATAACTTGTATGTTGTATTGCAGTTTTGAAGGAAACACATGTTTTAAGATTCAGCAGTCGGGTTTTTTTGAAGCTTTCGTTTCTAACCACTTGTAACTTTTACACAAAATAAATAATAATACATACCTACTTAGGCTTAATTTTTTTCACAAAAGAAATAATAGTAGTTCTGATTTATTTATTTTTGTTTTAAGAACGGATCGTTCTCAATTATCCGACTGTGTAAGCAGCGTCCTAATTTGGCTCGGGTACAAACGAGCCGCCAGCCTACCAGCATGCACTAACTAACTGCGCGCGGGTTCGTCCCCCGCTGTAATAACTAGCTCTAACACACATACACATGTGTTCTGTGTTTTATGTATGTTGCGTTCGTTAGTTTTGTCATTGGAATCGTATTGGCAGTTCGAGCTGTCTGCAAGCATACGTTGTAGAAGCGAATTTATTTAATCATTTGTGATAAAATGATTTTAATGATTTTCACGTGAACAGAATGCCGGTTTTTATCTGACCCAACGTATAAGCATTGCCATACAGCATGGAAATGCGGCTAGCATGCTGGGCACGCTCAGGTGGTGGGTTGGAGCATTCGGATTATCATAGAGATTGGAGCATATAGATATTAAATGGCCTATATGTAATCTTTTTGCTATGTTTTTTTGCTGTTGTTTTGTAAGTGCACGTCGAAATTGCGCAACAAGAGTTCCGTATGATTATATATATATATACAACATTAGTTCAAGTTTTTGTTCTGTTGTGTTACAAATATCAAATATCACGTTTGTTATGCGAGTTTGTTAGCCCTTAAATAACGGACAGCGAAGTCTTATGATAGCGTTTTTTTAGAGTTTTTCCCGCGTTTGCTGAAAAAATTGCGTTTTGGTTGTATATATAGCAAAACTATTGATTCTGCAAGTTTTAATGTGTAATATTGGTGGATAATTCAGAATTAATGTATTGTTTATGTGCAGAAGTGTGGGAAAGCGATATAAAGACGGAATAACGTGGTTTACGAGTTTGCGGGAAATCTACATAGAAACCCTGGTAAAGTCTCCGCCGCTTTAGGGACATGATGTGACTTTAACTTAGCCACGATGACATGTGACTACAACTTGATTGATAATTAACTTGAAAGTTGTTAAACTTCACGCTGGCAAATATACAAATCGTATAGTGCCATAAGTAAAAGAAAATAAAACATTTTCTTAAACATTTGACATAAGCGTGCGTCACATACAATTACACATATATTATTTTGCAGAACGCGAAAAAATATAACGCCTATAGAAGGTCATAGCGTCAGTCAACTGACAATAACCTCGCTTATTGACAGCTAATAATCGACAAATTATTGGATTTAGTCAATAAAGATAGATCATGGCAACCCTTACAATACTTCTTTAATGCACACCAAAACAAAATATGAACTACAAGATACAAATAAGAAAAAAACATCGATAATTGATGGAGTCAGGCGTTACTTTGCGGAAATCCCTATTATAATAAGATTGTATATACAAGATATTTAGTGTTTTTACACCTCGTCTTGATGTCAGCGTGAGAAATCGAAAAATATTTTTGTTTTTATGGTGTGGTTCCTCCTCACCACCGCCACACCTCACCTTATTATTTCTCTTTCTCTCAGTATCCGACTTCCTCGACACGTGTTTCCCCTTAGCACAAGGCATCCTCAGGAGATGTTGACTCTTCAAGCGCTAAATATCTTGTATATACCATCTTATTATAAAAACATCGGTAGTATATTGGGTTTATATCACCTAAAGCGATTTCTTCCAGGCATCCTTGCTTGGATAGGCAGCCAGCCTCATACATCACTTAGTCCTAAAACTCATTCTAAAAAATCTAGGTAGGTATGTAGAAGTTACCAAATCAGAATGAGTGGATAATATTTTTCTGAGTTTCTTTAGAATAGGACTACAAGATTACGATAAGAGACTACGAGAAGAGAAACATTTGTAGATTCTCTCGCTAGCCTTCCATCTGAGTCCAACCCTGGTGTATCTAACGACCGACCGCCCTGGCTAAGTCAGCAGCTAGGCCCCCCTAGATCTAACCCTGGTGTATCTGACGTGGGTACTCACTGGGTGGGTCTCGTGGCTCCATAGTATCGATGCTCAGTATAGAACACCCCCGCTCCAACCGCCCTCGCCACGTCAGCAGCTAGTCCCGCCTGGGTCCAACCCTGGTGGATCTCCCACTCTCCACCCACGAAGATCATTATGTTGTTTCCACCAAATTCATCGTTGTAGTAGAAACGCTGAAAATAATTAGAATAGAGTCTTTAAGTACCAGACAAACTTTTTCCAAAGAAAGTATAGCATAGATATACATAGATCTACAAAGCAATACAGTGACCCTATTGAGAGTAACTTCTAGAGAGATATTACTTTAGCGAAACTGCTAGTTCTTAAAATTATATCCACCCCTTTCTCGCCTATGGAAACAAAATGAGCGGCAAGTATTTTAAGGCTGTCAAAATAACTTAGTAATAATAAGGCGGGTCTGACCGGATAAGGGACAGTACCATTAATTTTAAATCTTGGGGTAACACTGCCACTGGATATTAAAAGAAGTGGAGTGGAGTTGTGGAGTGGTCTGGACTTATGTGGTAATTGGGGTGGTCAGTCAGTGTGATTCGGCAGAGAACCAAGGTCACCGACTTATATCTACGTGTTAGTAAGCTGAAGTGGCAGTGGGTCGGTCGTATATGCCGTAAAACCGACAACCGATGGAGTGGACGAGTCGTTGAGTGGGGACGTAGTGTAAGATGCCCTGCTACTGGGTGAAGCAAAGATATACAGAAGATAGCAGGCAGGAGGTGGAGACGAGAAGCACAGAATAGGATCGAGTGCGCGTGCATGAGTGGCGTAGTATGGTAGTTGTATGGTAGATGATAATTAAGTCCTAACTTATCTTTAAAATCGAGTTCTGCAGCGAGCAAGCCGGCCGCATGAGAGATAAGCTCGCAGAGAAACAACGAAGCAGGCTCAGAGGATACTCGGTTTATTTGTAATGAATAAACGAATCTACTAGTATACTGGTTTTGGTATTAAAAATAAACTAGTTATTGCCCGCGGCTCAGTTCACGTAATGACTTTTTTCGGGAATAAGCCTAAAGCATTCTCCGGACTTGAAACTGTCTCGTTGCAAAAATGAAATCAAGGTCTCAGGTTCTGGACAGGATATATAATAATTATGTGTGGGGATGGCAGGGGGGGGGGGGCTTATATGCTTCTAATAACAGTTTTTAGTTTGAAAGTTTTATTTGATGTTTGTCAATATTCCTTACCATAGGGAACGTATCATTATTAGATGCATCGAAATGGTTCAGTCTGACGTCCAGCCATCGCTCCTGCACAGAACTCCTGGAGGACGCTGGAGGAGGAACTGGCTCCAGGTCTCGCAGTGCCAGCGTACTGGGGACTAGGAGTAACCCTGGACAGAAAAATGATTTGTTTACATCAAAACAGTCATAGGCATTTGACCACCAGTAGGTCGCATGGGCACTGAAGTCAGCGACACTGTGGTCCTACATGGAGTATGTATATATAGTCTGGCATACATTGGCTGACTGACTCCCAAGGAAGACTGCCGAAACACACCGTTAGGTGCTTGGCGACAAATATTTCAACTTAAATGGTAGCTAACCAGGCTGGTTTTAAAAAAAACACTCTACCACCTTGCTATAGTTTCCTCACGATTTTCCTGTATCGTTATATGCTCTTTATGTATATTTCGTGGGATCAAACCTACTTATCGCAAGGCAATCAACCTCACTAACCACTCGAACATCATCGCTACACAAAGTTTTTATATTCTTGGTAATAAAACTTATTTTAACCAACTTTAAAACGAGAGGACGTCCTCCCTCCACTAGTCACATGCATTACTTTCACTATAAAAGTATTTGAATAAGTTTTTTAATTTTATTTTTTTTAAATTAATTAATAATTCAAATGTAACAAGACTTGCCTTCAATAAATATATCTTTTAATATTGCCAATAAATTATCTTATTCTATTCTTATTCTTTTAAACTGTGTTCAGAATGAAGACTTTCCTTCTGAATCTATACTTGCATAAAGGGAAATCGTTTGGCCATACATAAAAGTACTAAAATCCTGAAGTAGATTTTCTATCCATCGTAAAACGAATCGGAAACTAATAAAATCGTATTAAAAATGTATATTTGGAGCAACGAGTCCAACTATATGATCGTATTGGATCAAGTTATGTTAGGACACTGAAGCGACCAAGAATTTACGATCAATATATAAATTGGACGTAGATATTTGAAGTTAGAGGTAGTTTTGTGATTCAAACGTCGAATCAAACGTAGGTTCAAACGTAGATTAAACCGTAGATTCAACCGTAGATTCAACCGTAGATTTAACCATAGATTAAAACGTAGATTATTGTAGACACAGTTTTAGTAACGGGTGGGTATACTGAGTACGAAAGGGAATTGATGTACTCAGCTACTTTAGGCTTTAATTTCCAAAACCAACTTTCATGTCTTTCTGTTTCATATATAATAATGTTTTTTATACATTTCTAATCGTCGGTATTTTTTTAATTTTATTGTCATACCTACCACCAAATTTTTATTGAACGTGCAAAATTTTCACTGAAAAGTGGTAAAATTTGTTACCACGCTATTTACCAACCAAACTGACTAACGATATAGAATGCTAGCGGCTGGGCACGCTGCCTTCTGGTGGTGGGTTGGAGCATTTGAATTATCTGTAGATCTTAAATGGTCAGTAGGCAAACTTTTTGATATATTTTTTTGTGTTGTAGTTAGTCATTTTGTTTATTATTAATAATAGATATATATAAGGTCCTTACATGTGAAATTGGCGTTTTGTCGTACTGACCACTTTGATCTCAAATATCTCTTATTTGGTTAGGGATTCTAATTTCAATTTTATACAGCTATTTATTCATACATTTGTATTTCGAAAACCGTAATTCATTTGTTTTGTCCTCGTTTGGTTGTTTCTTTGCGTCACGCAGTTTACAAAATGGAAAACTGTAAATATTGCTATAGTTATTTACGAGTACGAGTTCCACCGTGGTACCAGTGCTGCAGAAACGGCTCGAAGGATTAATGATGTGTATGGCGGCGGTGTCGCAAAAGAAAACACAGTGCGTTTTTGGTTCCAACGTTTTCGTTCTGGAAATTTCGACCTGCAGAACAAGCCCCGTGGACGGCCGGAGACTAAAGTTGCTAATGAAGAATTGAAAGCTATTGTGGAAGCAGATCCATCGCAAACCACATCCGAGTTAGCTGCAGGCTGCGGTGTTAGTGATAAAACTGTTTTAATCCACTTGAAGCAAATTGGAAAGGTGAAAAAGCTTGAAAGGTGGGTACCTCATTAATTGAGTGCAGCAAACCGACAAACACGCGTCAACTGCTGCGTTACATTACTCAACCGGCACAATAATGAAGGGATTTTAAATCGGATCTTTCGGATATTTCAAGTTTTCCATTTAGTAAACTGCGTGACGCAAAGAAAAAACAAAACGAGGACAAAACAAATGAATTACGGTTTTCGAAATACAAATGTATAAATAAATAGCTGTATAAATTTGAAATTGGAATCCCTAACCAAAGAAGAGATATTTGAGATCAAAGTAGCCAGTACGACAAAACGCCAATTTCATATGTAAGGACCTAATATAATATATTATAATATTAATAATTACTCACACCAAATCATGATAAATCCTTGAATATTGAAACCAAAACACCACACTGTTACCCTTACTAGTAAAAATGTCCTAAATTGTACCTACTCTGAACGATATCAGTGAAATATTTTAATCTGTTAATCGGTTTACTGATAAATTATAAATGCAATAACTCAAGTTATAATAAAAAGATGAACTACAACAACAACATTTGTGTGCATGAACATGTCTGTTTGATCTGTGTCTGGATGTTTATTATATATATAAGTATGTATTTATGTATATCAGTCATAAGGTTACCATAGCACAGGCTTTGCCTAGTTTGGGACTTGAAGACATTTGGGCGGATGTTGTCCCATATTATTATTACCCATAGACCATTAAAAATATCCAAATGCTCCAATCCACAACAAGCGGCCAGCGTGCCCAGAATGCTAGCAGCATTGCCACCCTGAATGGCAATGCTTATACTCTGGGCCAGATAAAAACCGGCAATAATAGTTTTTCATTATTTCAGTAACGGAGTGAAAGAAAGAAGTCAATTTACAAAAAAGAACTTTCACTAAGTTTGATTAACATATCACTGTTAAATATCATAGAAGTTAGCCGGTAAATGGTGCAGCAGCCAACTTTCATTTTTTTGTTGTAAATACTACCCCACAGGTTTTTCTCGTAGACTTCATTAAAGTAACCTTTATTTTCCGAAACATAATTATGTCAGTTGCAAACATTTTATACCTTTCGGCTGTCATCGCAACTGAGAACATTTATTCTTGTTACGCAACCAGTTGGCAAAAGTTACCCCCGAAACTATTTAAAAAAAAATTAAAATGCAAGTTTTAAAAAAAAAATGGTCGTGGCTTTGTAAATGCCAAAACCGAGCAATCTTAGGTTTTTATAATTAACTTACTTAGAACGAAATTTGAGTACAAAACCATTCTTTAAAAAAATACATTTTAGAGTTATTTCACTTTCCAATGTGATGGTTTCGATCTGTTATCATCACAATCAGCGCATTAAAAGTTGTGAGTTTTGTCGAGATAACGATACGATGTGTTAGTAGGAATTATCATAATTATCTTTAGGTACTAAACTGGATTAATTTATAAGAAAATCTGTGTAATTGAGCCTAATACTTTTAATTTTTATTTTAATATTGATAATTCATGTTATTATTTTCATTATTAATTGGTATGTAATATATTAATGTATGCGATATATTAAGAATAATATCATTGGCGAATTCTTCTTTATTTACAAAGAATTTATTCTAAACCGATTCGGCTGTTTACGAAACGTTAGTACGAACTAAGTATAGTTCATTCTCGTACGATACCAAGTAGGTACAAAAAACGGGTTTTACAGGAAATTATGAATATAATTAGTAACCAGTTAAATATAGATCCTAAACTAAAAAAAATATAAATAATAAAATTAAATTATTATGAGTTACTTCTATAAAAGTAGCCGAAGAAAATTAAATCAAAAACTCATGAATGAATGAATATAGCTTTATTGCAGACCAAACTAAAGATAAAAAGATACCATTGTATAGATAAGAAATCTATACAATGGTAGTAAATTGGGCGACCTTTGGATGGATAGAACTAATATTATAAAAAAATAAACGATAAGTTCAAAAAAAAAAAAAACAATAAGAATTATAAATAAAAAAAAACTAAAAAATATTTAAGTATGAAAAAAATTAGAAAATATGTTTGTATACTTGTTAAATTTACTTACTTGTTCTTGTTAATCTATTTACTTGTTAAAAATGTATGATCATATATTGTTTTTGTTTTGGTCACAGGGTTTTCAATTAGAAAACATTTTATCTTATTGCTTTGCTTTCTCAGAGGAAGATATGATGAGAGCGATTGATCTTATAATTGGTTTTATGACGAGTACTTTTCAGGCCGTTTTATATGTTATTTTTATTATATTTTTTATCCTACACAGCTAGGCATTCGACCACAAGTTCGCACGAGCACGGAAGTCAGCGATACTAAATCTATAGATAGCCCTAGATGGAACATGCCTAGTCTGGAATGCACTGGCTACGAAGGAAATAATATAAAATATTGTATGATCCGTGTTTTTGTGTAAGTCTTTAACAATTTAGTACTTTTCTATAACTTTACCGTCAAAATCCACCTACGAGTAGGTCCCAGTTCCCATGTATCATCCGCAGCTATGACAACCATTAATTCCATTGTCCACCTGTCCACTGCGCGTGCGCCGTTGTTATACATAGGTGTGGGTGTGTGTGTGTGTATGTGTGTGTTGTATTGTTCCCTGTGTTTAATAACAACCTCACGTGTTTGTGACTCACACGGCAATGTCAAGTTGACACGGAGATTGAAGGTTCTGGAAGTGCTTTACCCTATTTCATTTAGCACCTTGCAAGCTGCAGTTAATTATGTATTTATAGTTCCTAAGTACAACGAACTCAAAAAATCTGTGAGTCGTGCTCTTGCGCGGAGGGTTCCGTACCAGAATCGATTCAACACTAGTTTCTATCTGTTGCTGATTCAGATATTTACTCACCAAAATTATAACATGACCGTTATATAAGGTGTGTCTGTTACATACAAAGTCATAAATTAAGAAAAAAACATATTATCGAATATTAGCCCAAGTCAAAAGTAATGCCGGATGTTTAAACTTCAGGGTCGATACTAGAAAAAGATATTTAATTTATTTTCATTGTCATACATTCATTTAGCGTGTGAAAAGCGTACAAAATAAAAATTAAAAAATAAATTAGTCGAATCTTAGTAAGATACTGTTATTTATACAAAGCAAAGATCGGCAAAGAAACACGTGTGTTGTGTACGAGCGAGCCGTCTTAACACGTGTGTTGTGTGCGAGCGAGCCGTCTTAACACGTGTGTTGTGTGCGAGCGAGCCGTCTTAACACGTGTGTTGTGTGCGAGCGAGCCGTCTTAACTATTAGTTTTATTATATTTATTGTTATAGCGGTAACAGAAATACATTTTCAACATAAACGAAAATGTCAACTGTCTAGCAATCACGGTTCATCAATCAAAGCGTGGAGACAAAATCTTAGTAATAGGTCTCGGTTTTACTCTTTGAGTACGAAACCCTAAATATGTAAAGTTGCGTTTTGTTCGTCCTTTAGTTTTGTCGCCTTGTCTAAAGCTTACAGTTATGGGCCAAAATGCGTCAAACCGAAATCGGCTCAGTAAAAAAGTTTTAAATTATGTTCGAATCAAATGTCAAAAATATTGATGTCTTTAATCATATTGAGTAAAAGCGTGTTTTTACATTTTACTCTTTTTGTTGTTCCTTCTAAAAAATTACCTGTTAGTATACAAGAGAGATTAAAAATAAAGAAAAACCCGACATCACCATTTCATGGTGGCGCCCACCTTGGATTCAGTTGTATCATAGTATTTTACTAGCCAAGCCTTTTTGTTTGATATCCATATAGAGAGAAACATAATTCTTTTAGTGGCGGCGGCCATACTGGACCTGGACCTGGGTGTTTATCAAACATGCTAACAACACTTCCGACTAGTTTACGTTTCAAATAAAACATAACCAAATCATCCGTTGACAACCTGGGACGCTGCAGAAAGACACACAGATACGACTCGGTCAACATTTTAACACAACATTTTTGAAACAAAAGAAAAACAATATCAAAATTGGTATATCCGTCCGAGAGTTAAAATGCCACGGACACACACACGTTATACATATGACACCCCATCGTTTTTGCCTTATGGGTTAAAAAATTGCCTGCTACAGTGTCGATTTCTAGGCCTTTCGAAAAAGTTTCTGATATGACTTATATAATAATCAATATCGAATGTGTTCGGCCGCTTCCATTTTATCTACATGAGTGATTTATCACACATTTTCCAACGCAACTCTATAAAATTAAGCTGTAGTTATGGTTGTCACGTACAAAATAACCACTCATCTAAGTACTAACTTACAAGTAGTTCCCCTAACTTAGTCAGCGACAGGTCACACCTACTTTGAGTTCTTATACAGAAATGTAGGTCAATTCTCTACTATGTTATTCATAATATAATTTTTTCTGTTTTTTGTATAATATTTAATTGGTAAACAGTTATATAGATAAAGATAGTTATAACTAACTTACATTAAGACAGGTGCCGATAGAAGTTTTCAATGAATCAATCTTCATGATCGATTTTATTAAAATTTAATCAGGACCACTTCAATCGGTCCCGTCCTTTCAAAAACATTCTCGTACCCGACAGATTGAGTACCTACCGCTACCTCCCCCCGCTTGGGGAACTCAGTAAAGAACATACTCGTACCCGACACATTGAGTACCTACCGCTACCTCCCCCCGCTTGGGGAACTCAGTAAAGAACATACTCGTACCCGACACATTGAGTACCTACCGCTACCTCCCCCCGCTTGGGGAACTCAGTAAAGAACATACTCGTACCCGACACATTGAGTACCTACCGCTACCTCCCCCCGCTTGGGGAACTCAGTAAAGAACATACTCGTACCCGACACATTGAGTACTTACCGCTACCTCCCCCCGCTTGGGGAACTCAGTAAAGAACATACTCGTACCCGACACATTGAGTACCTACCGCTACCTCCCCCCGCTTGGGGAACTCAGTAAAGAACATACTCGTACCCGACACATTGAGTACCTACCGCTACCTCCCCCCGCTTGGGGAACTCAGTAAAGAACATACTCGTACCCGACACATTGAGTACCTACCGCTACTTCCCCCCGCTTGGGGAACTCAGTAAAGAACATACTCGTACCCGACACATTGAGTACCTACCGCTACCTCCCCCCGCTTGGGGAACTCAGTAAAGAACATACTCGTACCCGACACATTGAGTACCTACCGCTACCTCCCCCCGCTTGGGGAACTCAGTAAAGAACATACTCGTACCCGACACATTGAGTACCTACCGCTACCTCCCCCCGCTTGGGGAACTCAGTAAAGAACATACTCGTACCCGACACATTGAGTACCTACCGCTACCTCCCCCCGCTTGGGGAACTCAGTAAAGAACATACTCGTACCCGACACATTGAGTACCTACCGCCACCTCCCCCCGCTTGGGGAACTCAGTAAAGAACATACTCGTACCCGACACATTGAGTACCTACCGCTACCTCCCCCGCTTGGGGAACTCAGTAAAGAACACAAACCATTCCTTTTTTTATATTAGTGTAGACGTGTTGATTAGTTTTACAGATGTGATGTAACAAAGTTAGTGGAAGACTATATACGAGTAGTCTGTAGACTGCAACTATAGATAAATAATATGGGACAACATTCACACAAAGGTCTTCAGGTCCCAAACTAGATAAAGCCTGTGCTATGGAAACCTGATGACTGATATACATACTTATATACATATATACTATATATATATATATAAGTAAGTATATATGTATATGTATATATATAACAAACACCCAGACACAGATCAAATAGGCATTTTCATGTACACAAATGTTTGAATGTCCGGGGATCGAACCCGGGACCAGCGGCGCAGAATGCAGGGTTGCTACCAACTGCGCCAACCGGCCATTCTATAAGGGAAAATTTACTAGGTGATAAATAGTTAATTAAGGATTGTTCCAGAGTGATCTTGTGTCACCTTCTTCCGGGGTAGCTATAATGCTTTACAAATCTGCCTATGTTTTATTGAAAAATAGACCATAGGTATGTTCAATGTGAACGCTATGGGGCTGATCTTTAGATTACAAGCCACTAAATAAATACACAGATTAAAATAAAAAATACCTCTTGCCTTACAAGCACAAAGTCGCGGGTTCAATCCCAAGTACAGGCTTGCACCTCTTGAGATTTTCCCTCACGTGCAATATTATGATTAATCACCACATGCTTAAACTTTGAAGGAAAACACGATGTTTTCCTTTAATATCTTTCAAAGATTATTGATGTCTGACTGCAAAATGGCCAGCGTGGTGGACTATGTCAAACACACTTCTTAGGGGAGACACGTGCCCGGCAGTGGGACGGTACGGGTTAAAACATACGTATTATAAGCGCCATTATATTTTATGAGTAAGTGGAATGATTCACTCGAGTTATACAGTTACGGCATCGATTGTGTGGTGATGAAACCGATTGTTTCTACTTTTATAGCGCCTCGTGAAGGTATGTCGTACACTGTTATATTGTATGACTAATTGTTTATTATTAATGACAAAAGCTCTGTTAAATAGTTGAAACTGTAAGTCGAATTATTTGTGGTTTTAAGATAGCATTTTTTTGATTGGAGAAACAAGCCTAATGGAAATATAATCTTACGACTCTTTTTTTGTCTTTAGTTAAGTAAATAGAAAAATGGCTGATTGAAAAAAAAAAAGAAAAAATACTTGCTTTTTTCCTTCTTCTATCTTTTTCCATCCATCATATATATAAAAATCAATTGCGGTTCGTTTGTCTCGCGACAGACACGGCTGGGCCGATTTAGCTGATTTTGGTTTTGAAATATTTGTGAAAGTTCAGGGAAGGTTTAAATTTATATAACTGTTAGGCGGTACGAAGCTCGCGGAGTCAACTAATAAAAAAAAATATAGGAAAAATAACTTAGACATGCCATTTAGCAAATCGGTGCATTTCTTTCAACAAATCCGAATCACTTAATAACCACAAATCCTTGTTCAAGACAACGGCTTACAATTGTGACATTATAAGATCTTTATTATTTGGTTTTAGTTTATTTCTAGGGTGCTTAAATTATTGATCTTCCTTAACAAAGTAGTAGTTATCAAGTGTTAGAAGGAAGTTCGAAAAAAACCCGACTGTTTAATCGTTAAACCTGTGTTTTATCCTTTTTTTTTGATGTACTCAGTGTCACTCTCACGACTAAGACGAATCTAATGACACCACTCACATAAAAATACAACAAGCTGTTAAGGCTCTGAGGCGTGCTAAACTAATATACATTCATACATACATACACTCGAAAAACATAACCCTCATTTTTCCGCAGTCGGGTAAAAATTTTAAAATTTAAGATAAGAATGTTAATATTTCAAAAGTGAGTATGGTTTTTGCCTAATGATATTATTTCGATTTTGAAACAAAACCATCATTATACTATGTAGAACTACTTTTATTGTGCGAACTGTCGAGTTGCGGAATTGTCTATTTCCCGATAGCTATCATTTTGGTATTTTCAGATCACGAATGAATCGGTTTCTTCTAAACAAGCGTCGTCGATTTAGATCAGACGAATTGCGGTTAGCTGAAGCCTATTAATCTACAAAAAAGAATATTTATATATATATTCATATAAGTAATAAGACAGTTCTATAGAAGGAGACGAGTGACTTCAGACCTAAAATTGATCTTACTAAAGTGTGCCGGTCATTGTTGGCATAGACACCAAAGAGTAACTACGAGTAGTACCTACGTTTTAATGAATCGCAAACAACGATGCTCACGTTTTTAGCTTAAATTTAGAACGTTAGCTGTCTACCTGTATGTCATCACTATCATCATCAGCTAGAAGACATCCACTGCTGAACATAGGCCTCCCCTCAGAACGTCAATCCGAACGACAAGCTGCCAATTGCATCCACTGGTTACTTGTGACATTCACTATGTCGTCGGTCCACCTAGTGGAAGTCCTACCTACAGTCTACAGTTTCAGTTCGTAGTCGCCTCTTAAGAACCTTTCTTCCCCATCGGTTATCAGTTCTTAGAGTGATGTGTCCAGCCCATTGCCACTTCAGCTTGCAAATCCTTCGAGCTATGTCGGCAACTCCAGTTCTTCGGCGAATATCATCATTACGGATTCTATCGCGCATAGACACTCCCAACATAGCTCTTTCCATTACACGCTGAGTAACTTTGAGCTTATCTAGCAAGCCAACAGTTAAAGACCACGTCTCTGTGCCATATGTCATCACTGGCAACACACATTGGTTGAAGACCTTTGTCTTCAGGCACTGCAGGATTTTCGGCGAGAAGATATGATGTAATTTTCCATAATTTCCCAAATGCTGCTTATTCGAGTTGGATTCTTCGGGCGACCTCTTTATCGAAGTTCTATCTGTAGCTCACAACCTGTATATAACTGTCATTAATAGAACCTCCCTCTTTTATGTATTAGGTAGGTAACTTTAATTATAACAATATCGTGGGAAATCTTGCTAGCTCTTTATCTGCGCCAAGTAATGACGCGTACGTAGAGTAATGTAGTTATCTAACGCGTTCAAAGTAATTTACAATAAGGAAACATCGCAGCCTTTGTTCTAGAACTAGATCATTATTTACTAGTAGATGTAGACTTGCACATTGTCATGTTACAAAAATTTTATGTGTGTAAAAGAAAGAACCAATTTTAGCAGCCTTTTTAACAAGGCGTTTCCTATCGCTCGCCTGGCTGCTACTTAACCTCAAGTTGTAAAATCTGTCGCCAAGCACCTATAGGGCTATAGTATCGCTGACTTCCGTGATCGACTGATCGTGCAAACTTGTGGTCTAATGCCTAGCTGTGTAGGATCAATATATATATATATATAATTGCGCGTACACTTATGAATGCCAAATCCGTCCTCCGTCTTGCATGACTTTACCAGCGAAGGAAAAATAATAAAGTCTGCTTGTCCTAAATGGTTTGATAACTTTCAAACTTAAGTTACCGTTACCCATACCGATGAACGTATACAAAAAAATCCTTACGAACGAATTCGAGTAGAACCTCTTAATTTCTAATTGAATTATTTCATCATTTCTTGTGTCGTGGTTAATGTGACGTCTTTAAATAAAGAAACTTGAATAGGTATTTATATTAGTTTCTCAGAAGGAGCTCCTGTGTAGATATGAACCATTGTGAGCTACTGAGCAACGGTCGCCGGTCGTGATTATCACTTCCGGTGGTTTCGGTAGGTATTGTCACAAGTGTTCGTGGTTTACTTGTCTTGAAGGGTAAGTGATAACTTTAAAAGAATAATTTTATTTACCAAGAACATTGCCTGTTCACTTTTTTTGGTTTCAATAAAAAAAAACAACAGAACTGTTTTAATAAATTATACCAGGACTACACGAGAATACTCAAAAAAAGCAATTTTCCAAATCGGAAGAAATTTCCCCGAAAAAACGGTAAACATACATAAATATGTTTCTGACGATTTGCGAACCTCTACGTTTTTTTAAAGCCGGGTAATATAAAAATTATATATCGGAAGACGCAGTAAAATATAATAATACGGTGGAACATAATACTTTACTATATTCAGTAAATCATATCAAATAGTGTTCAGCAAACGTGATTTGTATGAGTCAGTGAGTCATTTAACACCTGGCTTGATCTTTCATTGTTTGCTAACTGCCCGCTGACCTGACTACCAATAATGCACGTACAATATAATACTGTACCTTTATGTTTTTTGTATCGTAAGAGAAAGTCAATATGACAGGAAGCTTTCATTGTTATTCTGACACCGAGCGAAGCGTCTACTTTGATTCTGGCTAAACTATCTTTTGTCTGTATGAAAATGTTGTACTTGCGCACAGGAAATGCCAACTGACCAACTACCAACTCTACAAAACTTTGTATTCAGGTTTAAAAAAATATATAAAATTATTAATTATTATTTAGTTAGGGTATTTTTTATTGAGAGAATCTTTCTTCCAAAATAAGTTAAGTTTTTTTGCGGTGCTTATTACTTTTAATTAATTGACGAATTAGAGTTTATTGGCAAGCGGGGTCCATCTTAGGCCGCATCATAGCTTTACATCAGGCAAGGTGAAATCAAGAGCAATTAAACTATTGCAATAAACATATTCCAAGCTTAATTAATAAAATATAAAACATATATTCCAAGTGCCTTTATTAGCAAAAACAAAATGACCGACTCCAACAATCAAAAACAAATGCAGAAAGATTACCTATAGACCATTTAAGATCTACAGATAATCCTAATGCTCCAACCCACTACCAGAGGGCAGCGTGCCTAGTTGCTAGCCGCATAACCACGCCGAATGGCAATGCTTATACGCTGGGCCAGATATATTCCTGATTCCATGATACAACAACGTAATCTGCATTAAATTGGAGAGGGAATTACGGTGGGGGGTTACAGACGTCAGTAGGTACAGGGATGAGGAAGGGTGGAGGGGAAGAGGGGGAAAGTACACAGATCATCATAAATCTGACTGTCACACTGACAGATAGTCAGGGCTTGCTGGATGACAGAGCGGGAGATACAGAGGAACAACATTGACTAGAAAATTTGAAATAATACGATGAACGATAATATTTATTATAATATGCAAATTTATGAATGTAATGGGAATATAGTAATAAAAGAAGAGTTAACTTAGCAACTTAAAACAGTCTCAAGTCTCATTTGTAAATTACATTACCAAACTAAACCATTTGTACGAACCTCCAAAACAAAAGAAGTACTCAATTCGATAGCTTTTTTTATCTCATTTTTCAAAAACACCTATGACGATATAAGATTTAGTTTTTTGATTTCGAATGTTTACTTTTCAGTTGGTCCTATAGTACCTATACATTTCATCAAAATCGCTCTATTTTTGTAAATCTGTCGAATTGTCGAGGTGTTACTTTAATATAAATCTCAATTTTTTATAGCATATTATGTCACTCAACGATAACAGCGAAATATTTTTTCGAACCAGTTCAGTACAATCGGAGCCTATTCAATGCAAACAAACAAATCTTTCCTCTATATAATATTAGTGTAGACAGGTAAATTATTTTTACAGGGTTATCGGTGTACTGTGCTGAAAGGGAGTCATTTTACTCATCCTAAGTAACAATTTTCACTATGGAACCAACTTTGAAGTAGAGAAGAAAATCACCCTTTTCATACATTTAGTCGACGACCTATCAACTTTTCTATGGAACAGCTGATTTACTCTCTATAACCCTATATATAAAGAAAGTTTACCTACTCTTTTCTCTTATTCTGTGTTTCGGAGCTTACTGAGCTAAGCCTTTCGTCGCATTAATGCCGCCTTCCTTTAATGAACCTGCTTTATTGTGTTTAATTATAATTACGAAGGATTTAATGTACACTGAGTGAATCAGTGGGTCACTGGGATACGAGCCAATTGAGTTACACTGGACAATGGGAATGTAAATCGTATTTGGTAAGTAATGAGTAGTAAAAAAATAACGACGTCAAATTACGTGGACACAATGTGTTCTTCGATGTACTGGTACGCGACACCTGTTTTGAAAAATATATTTTTCGTCCCCCCAGCTCGGAAAGGAGTATTATTGCTATTCGATATCTGAGTGCAAAAGCCGTTTTATCCGCTAGAGGATAAAGTAAATTGAATTCAGAACATTGTGTGCACAAATTTGTGAATTCAAAACATTATTAAATCTATTTGACTTCTACCTCTATGCTGCCGAATTTACCATTAGTATAACGTTTTTTAAATTATTGACAACTTAGACTCGGAATCTTCTTGGTGTACTTTTTTTTAATTTGTTTGCGCGTGCCATTTCTTATTTTTGAATTAAGTCAATTTTGTCGCTGAGGTGGGATGTAAAGTTACGTGTTGCATTCGAGCGCAGGGATTTTTCACCTCGTGCTCTTGTGATTCCCTCGCTAACGCTTTGGATTCTAATTTTTTAATAAATCACCGCGCTCATGTTTAAATTTTGGAATCCTTCGTTAGCTCGGTCATCAAAATTAAGCACGTGGTGGAAAAACAACTTTGCATTCTTGTATAACAAATAACCTTTTTTTTTAAATATTTGTAAGTTTATTTTTATGCTTTTTAGATGGACCCATATATTTTTTCATCAGAATCAGGAAAATTGGTTAATAAATTAAAATAACGAAAATAAAATCGAGGATTTAATTTTTTTTGGTATTACGTTTTTGAAGTTTTATATTTTTCAAAATGATCTTATTATTTGCGTTTTTAGACCTCATTTTTTATTGCATAAAATTTCACTCCACTAGCAAAGTGCAAGTGACTCTTCTAAAATAAGATCACTGTATTGGGTTTCCTATATATATTCAAAACTTTATATAAAAACGTCATCTCATGAACCTTTAAATTGCACCAGTAAAAACTAAATTAAAAAAATCGTTTCTATTTCCCTTATAAGTGTACGAATGTGCAACGAGAACTAAATAACTAAAATATCATCAAGATTGTTTGCATCCATTCTCAGAATAAGGTTAATGATGCTTTGAGTCACGGCGGATGACGAACAATATACTAAGTACATAGATGTAAGTTAATTGTTATTGTGATTTATTTATGCAATTAAAATCGTTATTTAATGTCATGTGAAGCGGGCAGTAGTGGCGCTAGGGAACTGAACGAAAAAATGCTGATCTTTTCTAGAAATATTGCTTCTTGATCATACTTATAAAAATATGGTGATGGGTGGATTTTTTTATTACATTTTTTTTCTTCTTTATCTGCTGTCGACGTCAGAATATAATATTCTTTTGAAGTGACTTAAAAAAGGAACTTTTGGATACGACTGTAAGTGTAGTGTTTTAGTGTAGATTTTTGTGTTTTTTTACGCAAAAAATTCGCCAATTATTTACTGATTATAATTATCGTTATTTTGTTTCGTAGTTCATATTTAATAACTATAGCTGCCTATAGTTCTGAAAAAACATTTTGTCGACGATCGATAAACTTTTTGTATGGCATAGGTAATTTTTCTCGAATTTAGAGATGGTTTCATAGTGAAAATTGTTCATTAGGATGCGTATAGTGACTCTCTTTCGGCTTAGTACTCTCCTAACCGATGACCCTGTATTGTCTTTTTATTCAAGCCAGCTAGGCATACGAGCACCAGCTCGCTCGGTGGCAGTCGGCGACACTGTGGCCCTAGATGAAGCATGCCGAACATTTTCAGTTGAAATTGTTTTCTCACTTTTTTAAAGAATTTTTTGTTTTGTTTTAAGAGCCGTTCAGACAATAACCATTTGCTCGGCAACACTGCCCCAATTCCACTAAAAACAATATTTCTCAGGTTGTCGCCATTCCCTTTGTCCATTCATCATCAATATTTGTTTGCCACCATTTCGGTAAACAAAGCCGGCGGGGTGGAGGGGGCGGGGGGCGACTGACTAACTTTTTAATGCCACCGGCAAATTATGCGAAGAAGGTATCTCTTCAAATTGGGACCGAAGTGGAAATAATACGGTTCGTATTTCATACCGGATTTTTCACAGTTGCGAGGGGCTAAAAGAATTTAAGATTATGCATCAAACATTTGTATCAGACTATTTAGCCAAAATGTATCAAGTAAACACCCTACACTTTGTGATGTTAAAATTAAACTCGTGTTTTTTAGTTAGTCTTGCAAAAAAATTCATACTTGATCTTTTCCAGCCTTTTTAGTCAGCGGTGCCGTTTTCCAGTTGAAGTTCTGATACGAATAAAACAACATGATATAACTTATTTTAACATTCTATTCCACATGACAATATGTTCGTGAGAGTCGCTTGATAAAAAAAAGTCATATCATACTTTCTCTTTGAATAAAACATCACTCTCTAATTAGCTGACAAAATGCCAAAAATATTGTGATTCAACTATACTTTGCTTTACTAAACCATATTACACCATACATACTAGTATGGTGCTTTTAATTTTAATTGCATTTCCGTACAAATTGTACCGCTTTCAGTCTCGACCGTGTTTTACTAAAATTGCTTGATTAATTTCAGCGGTTCATTAAACTTTTTGATACTTCTCCGAAGTTTTATTAAACTTTAGAATTACTCGTATTTTCTAATTGTTTCCATTTGATTGTTACTTGGCACTCTTGTAATTCTTTGGTCGACCTGTTTTCACCCAACTTTTGAATAATAAAGTGGTAATTAATTTGACAGTGACAGCTACGGAAAGCTAACATTTTTATTGATTGAAACGTTTAAAAAATACATAATCTAAATAATGTAGGCATAATCTTACTGAGATGTAACAGTACAAGTTTTGTTGCAATTATATATCTCGACAACCTCTTGACCAACTTTTTTAATGTACAGTTTTTTAAGGTAATAAAAGGTAAAAATCTTATTTATAAATTAGATTTTTAAGCTATTATTAATTCAAATGTAATAAGACGTGCCTGTGTAGAACTTTTTATGAAAGGCTATAAATATTACCTACTTATAAAATTATATATACATATATATATATATATATATATATATATATATATATTTCGTCCTTATCAAAACGGCAGATTGCTTTAAAACTTTGCATAAAGATTTTTTAACATAAATAATGCAGAAGTGCTACACTTGCTTTGTAATATTTTGACAAATTCCAGCTTCTAGTTATATTAGATTCTACAAACAACTAATTTAATTTAAAAAATATCCTCGTTAAAATGTTTATCCGTTTCAATGGTATATTTGGTATATTGCTGCGAAGTATAATTAATCAATTAAAATTCCTTCACTTTTAGTTATTTTATGGGACGTCCGTCTGGCGTTCTATGTGGTTTCTTACCATTATACGAAGTATAATATTATATAGTAGTAAGTTAAGTATTATTATATGCAAACAAGACCAATAATACTGCGTGGTACAGGATTTTGTAAAAACTAACCACTGATAGAGGATTCGATTTAGTTTCTTTATCTTTCTCTTATTTTCGAATAACTAGTACTTCTACAAACTCCTGATCTTGTAAAATATTAGCAAATTTATAATAAACTAACTAACAGTAATTAAAATGTTTTAAATATATATATATATATACATACAAATGTTCTATTTCAACATTTGTGACATTTTACGATCGACACCAAATATGCAAACGCTAACAAAACGCACCAAACTCATTGTAATTAGTGCGTTACTTAATATACCTAAATGCATTTGCAAATGTATATTATTATACATATAATATGATTACTCAAATGTTAATAATTTTATTGAGAACATGACTCCATTACTCATAACATCATACATTTAATTGTTTACTCGTAACGTAAGCAAAACAAACTACTGCATTTACTTCATAATAATTAAGGGGTTACGCCAGCCCTGAGATAACTTACAAACATAATTCTTCAATGAATTCCTTGATTTCCCATGTTTTTTTTTACAAGACTTCTAGGCATATGACCGCAAGACCACAGAAGTCTTTGCAGCGGCTCGGCCCTAGATGGAGTACGCCCTGTCTAGAACACACTGGCTCTCAAGAAAGGCTGCTGGAATACATTGTTAAACGAGTGGTAAAAAAAATACCGTGCAACCATGTCATGGTTTCATCACGATGTTTTCCTTCTCCGGATCTCAAGCTCTTTTCTGGCTTAACGTGAACCTCACACTCGGCAGTCGAGCCTACTACGAGTAACACTTGTCATAGTCGCTCCAAAATACACTATGCTATGTATATACGAGTATTATCAGGAAATGTCCTGAACTAAGATACGGAGTAATAATCTGGGGAAATTCAGTAAATGTAGATTCTACTTTGCGAATGCAAAAGCGATGCACTTGTCTCATGTATTATTTAAAAGACAGTAAGTAATCGAAGAGATTTGACTTTGTTCACAGCTGAAAGACAACGTAGACAGGAATACTAGACATACATTTCTACTTAATATTTTTACGTGTTTTTAAGCTAAGAGTGTTAATAAATAAACAAACGGACACATGACAAATTAACTTTATAAAGACTTCTATATTCCTCTTGAGGAATCCTAAAAACCACTGTTAGCCCCGGGAGTTTATTAAGGAAAACGTCGTGTATATGAAAACTTCGTACTGAAGACCGCTCCTAAAATAGTTATAAGTAAATGAAGAGCATGCGTTATTTCTTATCAATGACGTATTAATTAATATGTTTGTCTTGTGGTCAGTGTTATGGACTTACTAGTTAGTGTTATGTTGTATATATGTGCTTTAAACAGATTATTGTGTTGTTTCTGACGTCACTTTAGTCTAATTATTAAATATTTATACTCTAAAATACTTAAACGTGATAATTTTGTGGTGTGATATAAAGCTATAGACGTCATTTCGTTGAAATAGTAGGTTATGTTTTTTGGTTGGCTGGGACTCAAGTATAACCTGGACGTCTGTTACTAGGGATTTGTAAAAAAATGTGTTTGTTTTGCGAGGTAGTAGAAAAACCAAAGATCAACTAAGGAATTCCCAGTCATTAGTGAAAATTTGAGGGAATGATAATTGGCATGATTAGGTGGTACACCTACTACCTAATCATTACTATGTTCTTAGAATAACTAACGAAACAGATGTTAAACTAAGAAGAGTAGTGTAATACTAACAAATTCCCTAATTCCTTTGCTTAACTTTTTACGTAAAAAATTCCTAACTAATTAGCGTTACGTTTTGTAATTTTTTTATTTCTCTTGTTGGTTTGAATTTTGTATGAACGTAACGTTTTGTATACGTATTCAACGTGTAAGAGAAAGGTGTGACAATAATTAAGGGTCTTAGTCTACACATCAAAGTGAACACTCTGCAAAACAACACTGCAAAAAAAATGTCCTCCATACAACTTGGCCATTAACGTGACTAATTTTTGTAAGGACGTCGTTTTATTTAATATGTATTATTTTTATTCTGTGTTTGGTTTACTTTTGCGGATAGACTAACACCCTTTAGTATTATCACACCTTTCTGTTACAAGATACAAAATTGAAAACGACACTCAAAATAAAAATTTGCCAGACATTAAGTTTCGTTTTCGTCGTCCCCAACAAAACTTAACGAGTCTGTTAGTTTGAGCTTAGCTTAAAACTAAATAAACGAGGTTCAATGTAACGAACAAAATAAACAAAGAAATTACCCTTTTTTAATATTTTAAAATGGGTGAGAAATTCTCCCAATAATGCAGTCAGCTGCAAAGTAAATTAATTCATTTATAAGCTATATTTTATTTTTTTAATTAATTGATTTGATTTCAGAAGTATTTGTTAGATTCTCGTACATACGGAGAGAGTTCTAAATATGGATGGGATTGGTGTTTTTTATAGTTAATAAATAAACCCGAAGGTCAACAGTTCGCAGAACTAATTCTTTTTAAAATTCGCATAATAATAGTAATCGCAAGATGGTAAGTATTAAAGGAAGTCAAGTTTTGTGGTATTTTTGTTTTACTTGGTTAGATTTTTCCAATCAATTAGATTTTTAAACTTTTTGATGTTAATGAAGAATGTATATAAGTTGAAATAATTATTAGCTTACATAATAATTAGTTTAGTTAATCGAGTCATAGTTGAAATGTGACAAAGTGAAACGTATTAGTAAACCTTAATTTCATCATATATCACTAATGTTTGAAATAAATTATAAAGAAAAAAAAAAAAAATTATAAATAGATACATACGTGAAACTAATAATTATATAAAGTTAAGTAAAAGTTTATTTATCAAGAAATAGTTACAAATCGTAGTATCGCTCGACTGGCTAGCTACCACCCTCAAGTTGTAAAATCTGTCGCCAAGCACCTAACGGTGTGTTCCGGTAGCCTTCCTTGAGAGCCAGTGTATTCCATACTAGGCATGCTCCATCTAGGGCTACAGTGTCGCTGACTTCCGTGGTCGTGCGAACTTGTGGTCAAATGCCTAGCTGTTCAGGATAAAAAAAAAAAATTACATTGCATTGCTTTAAAAGTACTGAAGAGAAAATATAACATACAGATTTACTGCGGTCTCAAACTCGGTAAAGTCGGTCTTATGGGCTTATATACTTGGTTCTCTGAAATAATCCTATTAGAGTGATGTTGATGTTACTCCAATTGATCTATCGTGATATATCGTAGGTATCAGACAACGTAGTACCTACTGCTACTTATACTACGACAACTCGCGGAAGTGATCCAAGGACTTATCCATTGTGAGGAGACCGTAACGCGAAATACTATCGGCGGCGTAGCGTCACACAGAAATAATTGATTGTTGTATGGGTAGCCTAGGATTTGTTTAGTCGATTGATCTAATATAAATGTGACAAGCTCTTGGCAGATTCAATGTTTCCTAATATTTGTAATTTTGTAGATTCATAATTGTGTAGAATTTTAAGTTTTACTTATTAGCCTTAGGCTAGATTGTAATATTTCTAAGAAGGGTCTTGAAGGGTATCTCTTAAGCACAAAAAAATATTTGCCGTTTCTGTATTTATCCCCATAACTGGGACGAAAACTTGCTAAGTGTTCGTAAACCGCAATAAATTGCTTTTTAGCGATAAGGCCGCCACTTGTAGCACTATATTTTGTAAGATTTTTTCTCTTCAGTATAAAATTATTTTTTTGTATGGCTGCAATAAAAATAATCTATCTATCTAAATCCTACATTGGTTGGTTGGTAAATTGGTCAAACACTACTGTACGTGTGTTATGGGCCTAATAATTTTGAACACAGCTAAATTCATCTATTCTTTTATTTTCCACCGTGGTCAACCAAAATAACGGTTCAAAAATGAACTAATTAGTTAACCTCGTCAAACAATGCCGCGGGATCATAATTACATAATATAATCTCATGTCACATGAAATCAAATACTGACGCAGATACGATTAGCTCTCAGTACCTACTCTCTGAGTTAAAGCAAGAAAAATAGCAGATAAGGAGACCAAACAGCTTCTTATTCTAGACAGATCACAAACCAGTCTTCGTTCATTTGACCTAAAGACGCGATATATTTCTGGACAAACAGCAGATAAACAACAATACATACATAATACATGTAGACAATACCTATTATATCAGTCAATGGATCAAAGTGAAGTGCCGATTGTGAATGAACAGTTATTTTGGGATGGAACTGAAATAGACGAGATTGGTATCAATTGAAGCAGTCACATGTGGACATTAGTCTGTTGACGAAGTTTATTTTACTGAAAAATTAACGCAGTGACCTTTTGTATTTTTTGCTCAGGGAAGTTAATTTAATATAGCAGAAAGTTTACCTATAGACCATTTAAGATCTACAGATAATACAAATGATCCAACCCACTACCAGAGGGCAGCGTGCCTTTTTTAAACAAAATAAGATCCAGTCTCCGCGAAATCAGGAAGCCGAATTGAGTCCTTCTTTTTTGGTAAAAAATGGAAGCGTATGACAGGGATCGAGTCTAGGTCATTTTGCTTGAGAGGCAAAGAGCCCCCGATTTCAATAAGTGACTGCTATAATCATATATTAATAAGTAATTTTGAGAAATGACGAAGGATAACGTGCCACGCTATTTGTAGGACAATATGAATGTTAAATCATATAATATTTAACTGAGTAAAAATGAAATAAAACAGCTGGTTAGTGATCATTTATGTCCTCGTTATCAATACATGTTGGAAAAAAGTGATTCTTTGATCAAACCATAGATTTTGTATGACAAACATTTTCGAATTCGAGTAATTTTGATAATTGTCTTGAAATTTACAAGAAAAGGATGCTACCACAACCGAGAGTCGTATACAGGATATAGTTGGGCGTCTCATCAACATCAAGTTATTCACAGAAAATAAGCTTGATAGTAAACAAAGTGCAAAAATGTTCCAGGGATCCCATACTAATATCGTCTCGACCCACTGACTGTATATTTTCTGATTCCAATTGTAAGAAGAGAACAATTGGAGGAACATCATAATGACTTGCAGCTTCACTGCACCAATCACAGCATATCCAGGTAAACATTGCACGGAAATTACAGGAAAGAGATACAAACTAATACATATACTAATGTACTAAAATGTTTTTGTGTGAAATTGAACAATAATAATAATTTTATAAAAAAAATTTTATCATTCACGGCTAGGCATTTGACCACGGAAGTCAGCGATACCGTACCCCTAGATAGAGTATGCTTAGTCTGGAACACACTGGATCTCAAGGAAGATTGTCGGAACACACCGTAAAGTGTTGGCGACAGATTTTACTCTTGAAGGAGGTAATTACAAATTAATATTACAAACAAAGTAAAAATCGATTTTGCATTTGAGTATTTTGATAAAAATTAAATGAAACTGTGAAATATACTATTAAGAATAAATGAAATCTTATGATTCTAGCGTTTCTGAAAAATAAAGAAATATTTACATAAGTCATGACCAATTTTAATCAAAGTTATATACCTCCCTGGACCAATTCTTGTTTTTAATCAAATATTTACCCATTTAAATAATAACAAGAATTTTCCAAATATAACAGCAAATATAAAACAAAAAACTGATCTCGACAATAATATAATATAAATTATAACAGCAATATACAAATTATTACTAAGAAAACATTGTGAAGGAACCTGCTTCTCGGAGAAATGTTAATAACTTTCAAAGATAAATGAAGTGTCCAACCCGCAATTTGGCCAACGTGGTGGACCATGGCCAACACTCCCTTCATACGAGGGACCCGTGCCCAGCAGGACGACGTTTAAATTATGTGTCTCAGTGTTTATTATATATATAAGTATGTATATCAGTCATCAGGTTACCATAGCACAGACTTTGCCTAGTTTGGTACCTGAAGACATATGAGTGGATGTTGTCCCATATTATTATTATAATTTAAAAAAGTATAGTTCCAAATACTATTCTATATACTCCAAAGATCTGTCACATCAAGGGTTGTTATAATATCTTTGTCATACTCAAATAACAGAGAGCCTCAATCAATGACGCCACAATCATACCATCGACCGGTTTCCGACAATTCTTACAAATATTCTCAGTAAATCATGACTCACCATACTATAATGTTTAGTGACATACATACGTAGTGTTCTGATAAATAATCTGTGCTATGAGTCATGGTCACGGAGGCTGTGGGGTGTAAAGACCTTTGAAGATGGTGACGTAATTCTTTATCTTATCTATGTTTGGAATATGAAAGGTGCCACACTGCCTTTAGTCTATCAAATGTTTGATGATATTATGTTATCGTTATTAATTATCTTTCTTCGAGTTAGCGGAGCACTAAATCGAAACAGGGTCATTATACACATCCAAAACCATATTGGTATATATCTATGTTTATTTGTATGTATATATGTGTCTAACTAGGCTTGCCAACTTTTTTACAAGAATAAAGTATATTCTGGCCTGTAAAGAATATTAAACAGTATTTTAGAAAAATCAATATCTATTATCAAATATTTATTTATTGTTTTAAATACACATTTTTTTAGAACTTCTCGCACAACTTACTAATATACAATCTTTAAAAAAATTAATACGCCTCACCACATTCATAACTGAAATTAAAATAAATGAGGAGCTCATTTTTTTTTAAATGAATAGTTGCTCTATTTCTATCTCCCGCCACTTAGCATTCATTGTATGTATAACACACAATACTGTGTTTGCCGAAAACAGTATTTTGTATACTTTATTTTGTTCAACAGTAAAAAGTAAAATACTGTTGTAAACTGTTGTATAGTTGGCAACCATGTGTAACGGCAACTTTGGACGTGCTTTTGACAGTCCCAAAAACGTCGGATTGATTTCAAACTTTGCAAACTTACTGAGGACCTATTCCAACCGATCATGACGAACCTCGCTATACGTACAGTTTCGAAGAATTTGTAGACTTTTTAATTTTAGTGGGACTTGTTACTGAGAGAGTATTTTCCTTAAATTGGCGGAAGTTTGCTGATTAAACTAATTAGGAGATCTAAATATGAGAAACTCAATTTTTTTTACCCTACTCAGCTAGGCATTTGACCACAAGTTCGCACGACCACGAAAGTCAGCGATACTGTACCCCTAGATGGAGCATGCCTAGTCTGGAATACACTGGCTCTCTTTGACCTCAACTCGCCTCATATAAAGAATACCTGCTATAAAGATAAAGCATACCTGCCGAGAAGAAACCGATTCCCTCGCGACTTAGAAAGATCCAGATTATCAAGAAAAAGAGAAGCCGGCAGCGAGTTTCACAATCTGGCAGATTGTACATTGAAAATAGACGCTAAGCGAAACTATTTGCGTCCACAAATATTTACCGGCATAATGACTATATTTTACTATGCCAGAAAATATTTGTGGTCGTACGGTCAACGGTTCGCAGAACTACTAATTTTGACATAGAGTTTATAAGCGTCTATTATAGTACTACAGAAGCCGTGGCGCTCTGTCACATCCTTTGTCATCATCTAACTCCTTCCAATCATCTTCCATGAGTGTTGATTCTCAGAAGCTACTATACATACAATATCTCGAGTTATTCTATGACTCACTATATTGTGAATGGATCTTGTCATTCATTCATTAAATACTATATGTACCTACTTCCTGATTAGCTTTATTTATTTATTTGCCTTATAAGAGTCATGCGGCTGTAGAGTCATAAGTACACTATTGCTGAGGCAGGAAGAAATATAACAACGTTACAACACGTTCAAGGAAATTGCTTGCTTACACAATTATTGTAAAATTAATTACATAATAAGTTGTTTGCTGAATAATGAGAAGAAATAAGATAAATTGATGGACGAACGTGACGAATTTTGCGAAAATCTAAAACAATATTAGGGTCATCATACAAAAAAATTTCACGTGATCGGTCAAATTGTATGAAATTTGAAATAAAACCTTAGACAGAGTGTACCAAACTTGTTATTGTAACCCTTTTTAAAGTAGCGAATTAAATTATTATTATTTTTTTGGTTTCGCAACAAAGTTACAACTGCATTTTTTCGTGTTATCGAAAAGTTAAATAACATTTTCGTTAATCAAACTACGGGTTTGTGTCGAAACGCACCAAACTATTCCTTTCTACATTGTTTAAACACCTGCATCACAGTTTAGTTAATAGTTAGTGCTCGTGCACTGACTCACTTTCTCTTTTTGGGACACACAATAAACCACTTGCGCATATATATACACCTTATTTGTAATCATAGCTATTATTAAACTAGGATTTATTTGTAATATTATTTCTTCTACACATCATTGAAGAAATAATTTTACTGAGGAACAAATAATAAAAGGAAAGTTTATTGCGAACTTATTCTAGGTACAAATACTTTTTTTATATTAATCAACTAATGTATACGTAAGAGAATAAATATAACAGAAAACAGACACAAAGAGCAGGTGTTTTTGTTAAAAAGCTGTCTCTTACATACCGCTTCTGTAGTAATAAAAAAACATATAATTAGTTTTTAACAAGCTCTTGACTAATTAAGGTTATGTTCTGCACGGCTCTGCTGAATATTATTTGGTTCAGCTTCTACAAATCGCCGTAACAAACTTTCCTCCTTGGTAATAGTAATTGGGATCTAAAATCATCAACTTTCAAAAAGCTCTGAAAATTAATAAAGATATCTAAAAAAAAACTTTGTACCTATATTCTAAAATTCATTAGACATAATCTGAAATTCAGTTTTAGGTCTACTCGTTTATGTTTTCCTTTGTTAGTAAATTTGTACGAACTACAGAGGTTTTCAAAGTCAATACAACAAAGTAGCATAGTTTGCCCGAGACACGAGATGCCGCTGCACAATACCGCTGTGAATTCCCAACACGTGCTTTAAGAACATACCTTCTTATAATAATAATATTATGAGTAACGTTAAACAATATAAGAGTTGCAATTTACTGCAATACTTGTAATCATCACACATGTTTCATCGGTATAGTTTTTTTAATAGAACGAGCTAAGCATCTCTGCTTCGAGTATAGCAAATTTGTTTTTCGTCTGTCATATTGTACGAGTAGATCTGTCTCTACACTCAGGTTGTAGTTTCCATCCAAAAATCTGCAGTTTGACACATTACATCGATATAGTCGACCGATAAAGGGCTTGTTTCATTTTCGGCCAAGACGGTGTACGTCTACCAAAAAAATGCTTTAAGACTGACTGCTGTAGTAATGTTGTTAATATTATGTATAAATGAAACCTGCATCAGTTGCTTACTTCATTGTGTACAAAAATATCTAATTTCTGTGAATTATAGTAAAATTATGGCATCCCTGCAAGATTTTTGTATCCTAAGTTGACTCCAATGGTCACATCGGTCTATCAATTTTACCAGCCGTCAAAAATTATAAAATTGAAACATCAAAAACGCGAAAATTACCTTTTTGCGTAAATAACGTGGACATTTTTTGATTTTAAATTCATTTTGTACACGGCGAAAAGTTACGGTATTTTGAATTTGGTTGATAGATGAATGATTAATAATCCTTAACTTATTTATGGCATGATACACACTGTCCTGGCCGGGGCTCCATACATTATTGAATTTGACTCTTTTGTCCGTGGAACATGTGATTATTTTCTCGAATTCAGCGTTGGTCCTATGATGAAATATGTTCGTACCGACGAGTACAGTGACCCTCTTTCCTTTTTAAAATCTAGAGAACAATCAGCTGTTTGATAACAAAAAAATATTGGTAATCAACAAAACCTGTGATCATTTTGTGCCAGTGATCTTTTTGATAAAGTAGACATAAAGTACCCAAGCCATTTTTTTAACATAGGCAACCATTTTTGCAGAATGGTAAAATATTTTTCAATAATTTCCATTATGTTTACGAATGTTTTAAAGAACTTACTCGTAATAAGCTTGGAATTTAGTTCAACCGATGACCTTGGTTATACTAGGTATATGTAATGAACGGTTAATGAACTTTAGGTAATTAGGTTATTAGGCCTCAGACTTATGTAAACATCTGTATTCTCTATTACACACTAAACCTGCTGTGTTTATTATATATATATATATGTATAGTTACTATTCGTAGGTATGTTAGTATCCAGGAACAGGGAAACACGAACCTAATTATTATGTACCTAGGTATTGACCTACTCCAATTAGTAATTCTGCAGTTAACCCCGTGATCACAAAATTTATATCATAATTGTTTTCTAACTAAGAACTTTTAGTACATGATCCCTGGAACTTTTTGCCCTTTGATTACTATCAAGCTAATTTTCTGTAAATAGCTTGTTGTTGATGAGACGCCCAACTATATCATGTAAACGAGTCTCGTTTGTGGTAGCTAACATAGATAGCGAGCATGAAATATATCGATTTGATGATTCTCAAATATGTATCGTTTTTTGCTTAAACTCAAGATAATTCAATATTTCAATCAATATTATTCGAAAAAATATTGTTACCACAAAATCTATGGTTTGATCAAAGAGTCACCCTATTCCAAAATGTATCGATAACGAGGTCATCATAAATGATTGCTTACCAGCTGATTTTATTATTATTACTTACTTAAAATTTATTTAATTTAACAGTCACATTGTCCTACAAACTGCGTGTTACGTTATCCCAGTAAATAACAAAATAACAAAAACATGTTAGAAAATAAATCAAAATTATTATATTTCTTGTAATTTGTAGACTGTCTGCTTACGTCATAAATTTCGTCGTCTTCTCATCCTCATTAAAAATGTCATGAAAGTAGACGTTAATATCTGGTATTGGACTCTTCCTGTCAACTTTAATTGCAATTATACGTGTCTAAGTGTCTCCACGGTTGTAACTGCACTGTTATTATGCATATTATATAATAAGGCTTTGATATAATGTGTCCTTTTTAAGTAAATTAATAAAACCTCATTTTTAAGTTTAGGTTTTTTATGTCAATATTATCTCGACGCATTTCAACTGGAGCGGCGCGGGCGGCGATGAAGTTAGGAAGGATATGGGGGTGACCTTTGCCCAGTAGTACGACAGTATAGGTTACTTTAAAAAAATACCTCATAGGTAAAATGTGTAACACATCGCGCGCTGTTTACTACGTTTTACAATGATTCATAGGAAATTGTAGCAATGGTTAGGTAACAAATAAATAGTAAACAATACGTGTAGGTATGTAGTGGCAAATGTGGTTTTTCATTCATAAAATGCCACAGAATATTATACAGGTATTTATTAGCTCGTAGGATTTCCAAGCTGAAGAATTAATGGGTTAGCCACATCGCTCGACGAACTGATCACCACCGATGGGAAAAAAGGTTCTAGAGAGGAGAGACGCAGGGTAGGTAGACCTCCTACTAGGTGGACCGACGATATAGTAAGGGTAATAAATAACCGATGTGTGTCAAGCTTTTTGATTTGATACCCATATTGAGGGAATTGTACAAAATTGTTCTTCGCCATTCGCCATCATCGACCTATTTTCATCAAATATAGCTAAGAAAATTCCCGACAAATACATCTGTCTTACAAAAAAAATCAAAATCGATCCATACGTTTAGGAGCTACGATGGCACAGACAGACACACAAACACGTCGGGTGTCGAAAATATCAAGAAATTAAAGCAAAAATTTCATACTAAATAAAATAATCAAATCTAATAAAAAATAAAATAACCAATGGTTAGAAGCGAATTCAAAAAAACTGCTTAATCTTATAACCTGTATACCATCTTCAATTTTATTTAAATTTTCAAGTACCCGACGAGTGACACTCGCACGACTAAGACGAAATTCATACACACACTTGAAAAACATAACCCTCTTTTTTTCGCAGTCTCGTAAAAATCGACGCTGGCTGCATTCCCACTCTTTATTGCTACTGAAATTATTAAATGCTGTTTTGATTGACCAAGTAATACTTCTAAATAACATTTTTTTTTCAGTTTCGATTGACTTTAAAAATCACTAGGTAATGTTTACAAAATGATTTACATACTTCACCGAAACACCACCGCACCATTCACACGTCGACAATAATGTAAAAACCATCAAAATTACCCACGGCTTTGTTGCAATAGTAAACATTATACCATTGTCTGTACAACTACCTATATATATATATCTATACAGGTATGTACGTAGGTATATAAAGGCCTACGAAATAATATGCCAATGGGAAAGGGCCGCTCCTAATACCTAAATAAAAGGCAATGGAGAATTCGCTATAGAAAACTTTCTAATAAGTAGATGGAAAATGTATATCGTTTACATACTGGTTAAAATATTTATTTGGTAATGATTAGCAATGTTACACTCATATTAAGGTACCTCCTACTCTTATTCAATTTCGGGGAATAAAACAGGATTATCGGCTAGGGGTGTAACAAGCGAAAACTTTTACTATAGGACCCACACTGAATTCGAGCAAAAAATATCAGCTGTTTCATACATTTTTCGACGACCAACTTTTGATATGGAACAGCTGATTTCTCTCGAATTACACACATAAATGGGGGCCTACTACGGCCCTCGAATAGCACTCACTCGCAGGTTATCGCATCTTATCACCGTTACACAGAGAACACGGGTTTTCCATAGTATTTCCGTTCCTTGTGGCCGTTCCACGGTATTTCCTTCTTCACAGCTGTTGTTTCCGTACAACTGAAACTGCTATCAATACTATTTAAGTACAGCCAAGTTTCCTATAGTTCTATCAGATCGTTACATAAACTACGAATGTCGTAAAGAAGTAAAGAACGCTTTTTGAAGTTATAACAGCCAAACTTGTCGTTATACTTTTTTTCCTAAACAGCTAGGCATTACCTTAATTATTACATTACAATAAGTTCGCACGAGCACGGAAGCCAGCTATAATGTAGCCCTAGATGGAGCATGCCTGGAATACATTTACTCTCAAGGAAGGCTGCCAGAACACACCGTTAGGTGCTTGGAGACAGAATTTATAACTTGAGAGTGGTAGCTAGCCAGGCGAGCGTTAGGTAACGCCCTACCACCATGCAAAGCCAAAACAAAACAAATTTTACGAAAAAAAAGTTGCACTTTTACGTAAAACATATTTAACTAAAGATAATTTGAGCTTTTTTTTTACTTTACTTACCAGTATTTCCAACCCGCAATTTGGCTAGCCTGGTGATTATATAGTCTACACCCCCTTCATTGGTAAAACCCGAGTTCAACAGTGGGACGGTATAGGTGGACACGTTACCTAATATTGTAATAATTGACACAAGTTTGAATGTTTAACAAGTAGGCGTAATATTATTTAGATAGGTACGTGATTTCACACATCTTCACCAACACTCATAACCATATTTTTCACCACACACTCCACAGACTCACCAAAAAACCGCTCAAACGCGTCAAATGGCGGTGAATCAACAAACAGTCCCAGTACGAGTAGGTGAACCTTACATGCTACTATAAAACCATTCCGACACTTTATCCCTATACTCATAAACCATAGCAACTCAACTGAGAACACACGTACAAGAAGAACATTTTATAACCAACGCAAATTAATTTCATATTTTAAATTAAAGCACAAGGAAAATAGTAACAGTGATCACTCAATATTAATTGTTGTTGTAATAAATTAATATTATCACAATGGGAAGAGGAAGTGTGTCTTCGAAATATCTAGTGATATTAAACATAGTGTATTCTTTGCTCGGCATCGGCCTCGTTGGCTTCTCAACATGGTTTCTTATCCAAGTCAAGAAGCTGACCAGCATGCGGAATCCCAACCACTTCAAGTTGGACTCTACCATCTACTACCCTGAAGTGATACCTTACGTCTACGCTGCTATTGGTGTCTTCATATTTTTGATATCTTCGTGTGCTTTCGTCGGAGTAATGAAGAAAAGTCGTGCGTTATTACTCACTAATATTGGCTTCCAAGTTCTAGCAATATTAGCTCTTGTGGGAGCTGTTTCAGTGACTTTTATAAACGCAGGTTCTAAAGACAGTGATAAGTTTATTAATTCTACGATAGTTGATGCGTTTGAGCATATGCACAGTGAAGGTGCTGATCCTAGAGTGGAGAAAGACTTTGCTAAGCTGGAAATGTGGCTGGAATGCTGCGGACCTCACAATTTGACCGATTATCACAAATACATATCTAAATTTGATAATTTGCCTATATCGTGCTGCAGGACGATAGAAGATCTTCTAGAAGATGACTCTCCGATTAAAGAATGTAAGCCTAAAAGTGAAATGGTGAAAAGCAGACATGGTTGTGTAGATGTAGCGAATTATTATGCTAGAATGTTCTACAAAGTTTTTGCTGGAATGGGCATCTTTGTAATTTTCATTGGTGTTTTAAACGTGATATCCGCTGGATTTCTAACCAAAGCTTTGTCAAAAAAGAAGGAGGTTAAAGAAATGGAAGAAAACAGAATAAAATGTATGGTGGCTGAAATAGAAAAAGCGGAAAAGGCGGGAACTCTGAAGTTTTAATGTGAGAAAATTAATTGTTTACTAACATATTTTAGTAAAACGAATTTATTGAGATGAATAATAATTGTAGGAATTAAAAAAATGCAAATTTGTTATATTTTCTGTTGGCATCGAATTAGACATTACTAAATGTATGTAAAGTTTTGCATATTTGAATTATTTGTGGTTGTTAAGATAGTTAGGTAAGTTAAAGTGATTTTACCAAAAAGTTGTATGTACCTAAGTAATAAGTAAATGTAAAAAAAATAGGAAATGTAAAGTTTGTATGTATAGCACAGTAAGTTACGTTATACGTCTTTAATAATTTAAACTTATTTATTTATTAATTTAAATTAATTAGTGTTTTAATGTTAAGAGAAAATGTTGCCAACGTTGGCAGCGAATTGATAATGTAATTAGTTTTATAATATATTGTAAGTATAACTTTAAGTGAAATTGTTAAATATATTATTATGTTCAAAGTTTAAATCTAAACGGATACTAATTGTGAAAATATGAATATAATAATTCCAGAGATACGCATTTTTCGTTAAGTGTATTTTATAACAATTTGGGCTAAAATGTAATAAATCAATTATCTTTAGGTTTTAAAAGTACAAAGAATGAATAAAAAACTATAACACATTTTTTTTATTTTACTAGTCGACCTACTTACTACTGATACTTCGTGTCGCTAACAGTTATGTATGTTTCTCACCGTTTAAGCCTTTCCAGAACATTCACAAACACTTCCAAACTAAAATCACCTGAATCGGCTCAGACCTTTTAGAGTTTTAGCAAGTCAAATAACAGTTGATTTATATATATATAGATTTCACCTAGATATGCTTGTTTAGAATTTTAAAATAGCACCTATATACCAGCTATACCATCACATATTACATATATCTTTTCGTTAATTTATTTGTGCCTTTTGCGGTGGAGACGATGGGCAGTTGGAGCAGTGAAACAAAAAGATTTGTGACAGAAATGGGACGCAGGATTAGGGGAAAATCTGGAGACCCCCGCTCAGGTTCGTACCTGGTGCAAAGACTTGCCATTGCTATCCAGAGGGGCAATGCAGTCAGTGTGATGGGTACTTTTGCACCAGGTACAATCAAAGGCGGGCTATTTAATTGCTGACGTGCTTTAATTGTGATTTTATTTTATTTTGACCATTTGTACTAGATAAATTGTTTAAACAATTAAAAGAAAAAAACATTGTTAAGTATTATGAAGTTGTTTGTTAAGTAAGCAAATCTTATCTAATAAATTTAAAGTATTTCAACCAGTATTTTTGTTATCATTTGATATAACCCTGTACTTATCGAACAAATAAAAATTTATAACAATTAATTTTTTTTTGTTTAATATAGTAGTATTTTTAAATAAATAACTTTAATACTTTATATGTCTCATTCAAATGAACAGTGAACTAAGCCGAAGGAGAGTCACTCATTATGATAACAAATTTCCAACACGGGATCTATCTCGAAATCGACAAAAATCACGTTTATGACAAGATTTTAAGAAAAATATTTTGCTAACTAGGTTCCAGGGTTACTCACGAGTACAATCAGGTTGCCGTAGTACTCGTATATTATAAGCATTGTATTATATTTATATTTTTCTTATTACAAGTTTTACTAGCTTTTGCCCGCGGTTTCGCTCGCGTTATGCTTGTTCACTCTAAGTTAAATAAAAATGTGTGATTCACTTGTTACTGCACTTTTGTAGTTGTAATTTTTTAGTGTAACATTTATTTGCGTTTTTATTACTTCATTCACGACCAGTAAAACACGAGCAAAATTGTGTGTTTAGCATACATTACTTTTTTTTTTATTGAACAAGGAAAACCCTTAAAAGTATATCCTTTATATCATTACAATCTAGCCTAAGACTAAGGCTAATAAGTAATTTTACTCGTAGTTTAACTTGATCGTCTACAAAATAACGTCTCTAAGAATTTGTCCATCGGCAGTTTTCTTATTGGAGTTGTTAAGGCGAAAACACTCGTTCGAGTTTTCTTTACTTAGTACATACATAAAAGTAGAAAAATACTTAAAAGCTTTAAATGAATCATAATGCGAAAAACATTTGAGTTTATTGTTTATTGGATTATAGATATAGGTTTTGATGGAACTATTTATCTTTTCTAAACTACTAATAACTAATCTTAACAATAAAATTTAATATGTAGGTATATGCCAGAACAATATGAGGATGAACAAAAAATAAGCATTGAAAACAAGTGGTTAGAAGCGAGTTCGAAAAAACCCGACTGCTAAATCGTTAAACCTGTGTATCAGCCTTATTTAATTTATTTTTTATTTTTATGTACCCAGTGTCACTCTCACGACTAAGACAAATCCATTGACACCACTAACATAAAAATACGTCAAGCCGTTCAGGCTCTAGAGTGTACCAAAGAAATATACATACTTACACTCTAAGAACATAACCCTCCTTCTTTCGCAGTCGAGTAAAAAGCACGTGCATACACTCTACAAGTTATTATAAATTAAGTATATTCGTATCATATCAACACAATAAGCAATATACGGCACGGGTCTCTTCCACAGAGGGGGTGCAGATCCATAGTCCATCACGCTAATCAGATTACGTGCTGGGGATTTCGTTACTCTTCTCCAACAAACAAATAAATAACTCTGTAATAAATTTTTTGGCAAGTTTTTTTCAGTTTAACTAAACGTTTATTAATAATAGTAAATGTCGTTAATTGATCTTATGCGTTATTATTTTATTCCTTAATATTTACAATTGCGATTCAATACCACGCTACGTACCTATACCTTAATTTTATAAAGTGCCTAAATTAGTTTTTAAATTAAACTGTCATTACCAGTAGTTACTTAGGTGAAAGTTTATCTTTTTTTTGTCAATCTATCTATCATAGTGGTGGTCAAATATCTACACCTAAACGGAACTTAAATTTAACGATTCACGAATCACTAAAATTGTTTGCGACAAATTAAAATATGACTCAAGCAATTATCATCTCAATAAGTAACAAACATAGACTTCCGCTGAACGCACCTTACGCACTACCCCGGTACATACTCGTAAAACCACAACTGATATCCGTGAATCATACCAACTTATTGGAAGATCACATTAACCTTGAGTAGATGAAGGCTTTATAAAAGCAACGAGACCGCTCGGACGCCATTTAATCACAGACCTTCGACGCGTGCGCACGTACGTCTCATACAAAAAAAGTGAACAACAAAGTGTCAATTTCAACCCGCAAAAATGGGCAACGGAAGCTTCTCCTCGAAAATATTACTAGCCCTAAATATAATCTATATCATACTAGGGTTCGCGATCACCGCTACAGCGTTGTGGTTCTTCATAGAAGTGTACAATATTACAAGTTTGCGTAATGTTAACCATTACAAGTTGGACTACAACGTGTACTGGCCCCAAGCGATTCCTTGGATGTTTATCTTCGCTGGTGTCTTTGTGCTCATCGTGTCTTGTTGCGGATTCGCCGGTGCCAAGAAGAAGAAACGCACCATGGTCCTCACGTATGTTACCTTCCAAGTGATCGCCATTGTGTTGTTAATCGTTGCTGCGATAATCGCTCTAGTCTTCGCGGATTCTGATGCGAGCGACAAGTTTATCACTGATACGATCTGGGATGCGTTTACCAACATGAAAGATGAACGAGGAATCGAGACTTACTTTGGACTGATCGAGAGGAAACTCCAATGCTGCGGCGCAACAAGTCCTAGAGATTACAAAGGCAGAAGGAACGATTTCCCAATGTCATGCTGCGACACTTATTACCACGGTTGGTCGATCGAACCGGTTTACTATTGTTCGATTACCGACAAGTTACCTAATGAGAGACTGGGCTGTGCTGAAGTGGCGAGTCATCATGCGAGAATTATCATTGAAGTTTTAGCGGCGGCGGCCATCTTTACTGCGTTTATTGGAGCCCTGAACCTTGCAGCTGCTAGCTTTTTGTCGAAAGCTCTGAAGAAGAGGCCTTCCCAAGTCACGGTGGCGCAGTATGAAGTTGAGAGCAAGAAAGTTTTGTTGTGAGCGACGTGATTCGAACTTTTGTGGATAATATTCTTTAGAAAGGAGACTGTAAGTGTTCTATTTTTGAAATTGTACAATAGGAACTCCAATCTTTAAAAAACTTTTTGAATATTTTTAAATTTAATTTCGAATGTCTAAAATGTAACTTTTATGAAAGTATTTCGAATGTAAATTTAAAGACTTTGGGAAAATTTAATATTTTTATACAGTTTAAGTACTAAGTGCAGGATGTTTTTATCGTTGTGAACATAACATGTAGCTTTCGAAAGGAGTCGACGTATACGATGCGATTACGAAAGACTGTCGCTTACGCTAGAACAAGTGAATCTCAACTGTGTTTCTATAAAGTTAACGTAGATATTCCAATGTGCATTTCGTGACACTATTAGGTAACCGGTTACCATTTTCTCATGGTAGAAAATTGTTTAACTTGTCTGAAGAATGGAAATTGTATATACTTTTGTTACCAGTGTGTGAGTGTATAGATTTGCGTATGTGTGTGTATGTGTTGTAAATTTTTATTTATTGAATGACATAGGTAGTGTTGCGTCATCGCTTGCTTTAAGATGATTTAAGAACTTTAAAAACAACAAATCGAAGAGGTATTTTCGTTTTGTTGATTCTTCTAATTATAGTCTATTACATTCGAATGTAGCGTCAACAGTTTTTTTTAGTTACTAAGCTGTCGTATGACTGTTTTGAGTAACAATGGTAGAAGATGTAGCATGCTTGACATACGCTTTTAAATTGATGTTTATGTGTTGTAAAACTATTCATTGTAATACTATTTTAAGTATATACTTATGTATATAAAGTCAAGGCACAAAAACGTTTGCTTTGGACTCTAGTACATAGATAAACATTTTTTTTAGACATCACAAAGAGTTGAGACTAATATACTTTTTAGTGTTATTTTTTTTAGTTTCTGTATCAAATCAATTATATTATTTTTATATAAAGCTAGTAAGATATTACGTATTTCACAATATCGCTTTTCGTAAAAAAGTGACTGACATTGCGAATTATATTTACAATACTTGCTGAAAACAAATTTAGATCAGTTGTTTTGCCATTTAATGTAATAGGAACATATGTCTATAGTAAAACTATAAAGCTAAGTCAAATGATAAGTACATATGCTATTCTATTCTATCGTGTTACTTCCAAATACTGTTCAATGTATATAAAGTCTTACTTCAATTCTTTATATTTGTATTCTATTCACGTGTCAATACAGCAGCAGCACATATACAGTCCATTGTATATAAGTACATTTAGTAAGGTCACCTCTAGGGCACTTATGTACAATTGGGTGACGTCATGCCAGTACTAACTAGTATATGAACTGTGGAGTCTCAATATACCTCAGAGGCTCTGACTGACGATTACTCACAGATGACTAATTCACTGTTAAAGGATAAAGTATATAAGATTTATGTACATACGAGTAGTTACTGAGACAAAGAACTTGGATGGAAATATTTTGACTAAAGTTTATTTTTGGCATTCATGTGTTATTTTTGTTATTGTTATATATATTAATAGAATTTCAGTTGAATTTGTCATATTTTTGTCATCGACCATTATTTTCAGCCTGTGTCGGCCTCTGCTGTGTATAGGCCTCCTCGTTCTTATGCTATAGCTGCGTTTTGTTAATTTTACAAATTTAAACTGAACTTATATATTTTACATATTTATGTGGTTATTTCCAGCGTAATATCTTACATATAAAAATCAATTGCTGTTCGTTAGTCTCGCTAAAACTCGAGAACGGCTGGGCCGATTTAGTTGATTTTGGTCTTGAAATGTTTGTCGTTTAAAAACTGAGAACCACGAATAAATATTAGGCGGTACAAAGTTCGCCGGGTCAGCTAGTTGTGTATTAAATATGTAATTTAATAACGTTCGTAAAACATTTATCTCAATTGACCAGTGTTAAAATATTACTGGAATTCACAAGATACAGAACATAATATTTTAGCTTAGATAATTGTAAAATGTGTGTTTTGTATGAATTAAAAGTGTGAAATTAGCTATTGTTATTAAAATGTATCCAACTACATGTATCCAAAAACAATTGTTTCTTGGTTAGCTTATTTTCCATATTTCATGATTTATTCCTGTTTGCTTAAGGGAACAAACAGGAATAAAAACTCCTTTCAGTCACATCAGTTCTCAATGAATGGATACAATATAAAAGTTGGTTACAGCAGTTGGTTACTAGTTCGCCTGATTTTAATGTATGAAATACTTATATAGTAATGAGTTTTTAATGTGATGACGAATAATATTGTCTTCGTGCTAATGTGTGAAATAAAATAAATTAGAATAACTCATACTTTAAGATATAAATGTACGTGAATTAATATTAATTTGCATTTATTATGCAGAATATGTAATGTTTATTGTTCATTGTAACCTGTGTTTAAAATTATATGATTGCTATGTAATTGAATGGTACAAATTAACCACCGATTTACAATAAAACAAGGAAAACAATAAACAAAATTATTAATTTTGAAGTTATACATTATGAAATGTAAAAAACACGTCTCGAAATAGCATATGATAAAGTTAATAAATATTTAACATTACCAAATATATGACAAATACTGATAGTGTTAAGTTATATTAATAATATAATAATACCTTTATTATAATATATAAAATACATTTATTTTTTAATTAACAATGTTGCGTTGTAGTAACTTTTTATGAAATATAAAAAACAATATATAAATTGAACATCTATATTTATTTAAGTAAATATATAACAGATATGTCAAATAGAAATAGAACTAAATATAATTATAATGTTAGTATTATAAAAGTGTAAAAAGTTTGTTGATAATAAATCTATGTCAAGAAAAGAAACAAAAACAAAAACAATTTGATTTATTTTTATGTCAATTTAAATATTTTATCGGCAAATTATACAATAACTCCAAGCGGTGTGTTTTTGTAGATTTTGCAACTTTTTTAAGACTTGTGTATGTCAGTAGGTATTGCGTCAGAGGTCTATTAAAAACCGGTAAAGCACCCAGTATTGAAAATTCCTTTCACATACAAAATATTAAATTTCAATCTTATTTAGACCACTAAAGGTATATTTTAAAATAGCAGTAGTTAAATTAATGACTCTATCATTAAATATAATTTTGGCAAACATAATTTTGCAATCCGTTTTGAATTAATATACCTACACTTATATTATTGAAGCATATATAATATAATTTAAAAAAAATAGTATGAACTAATCATACTATATTTTTAAATTGCGTCAAAATAATGACGTCATTCAATGCAGCTGATTCAAAATACATACATATACAAATATTAAAATTGAGTAACTTAATATTAATTAATTACTTGAAAATTTTAATTAATTTACTTGTCAAAAAACTTTCAAATTTGATCCAGCTAATTAAGAACGTGACTAGGGGAGCAAAAGCTGTATTAGAGGTCGCAGGGTCAGTAAAGTCAAATAAATACACAAATCACATTTGTAAAACAATATGTTCTTGTTTATTATACGACATTATCTATGAAAAGAACCAGTTTAACCCCTTTTTCTGCAAAAATGATTAAAATACAAAGCAATCTAAGCCCATCCTATGACATCCGGGTTGACGCTCATGTCAGGGCCTTTGAATTAACATTCTCAATAGATTCCAACATGACAATACTAATCTATCACGATGACTCACAACCAATCAATTTTACATCTAATAAATATATACATTCTGTATAAATTATATACTAGGAGCAAAATTTCGCATCAACGTAGATAAACATATTGGTCATTCTCGAAAATTTCATTTAATAAACAGCTACATTACAATCATTGTAAAGTTATGGCATAAAGTATGTCACACATAAAGTACTCGCAGGTCACAATCCTACGAGAGATTTCAATAGGTGCTAACATAAAGCACGCCACACACTATCAAACTTTGTTCAAACATGATAACAATTTGTAATTGACGCACGATTGCTAATTACGGTTTAGGACGATTGAGTCATGAAACGAGGAAGATAGGTAGACTTACTCGTATAATTGTTTAACCGCAGCTAATAAAAGAAAAGGTATTTAGGTTATGATTCATAATTAAGAATAGTTTAAATTAATGTCATATTAATAGCACTTTGTGGAAATTTCTCATTAAGAACCGATTTAGATAAGTATCGGGTTTGAAATATAACCAAGGTTTTAAATTTTTCTTTAACTAATTTAATAATTAGCGTTAGATAAAGGTTTCTTATAAGTCATATCAAAAAAATCATGATAAAAAACGACTAACGTAGTGGAAAATTTAGTAGGTCTTACCTAAATTTAAAAAAAAAAAACAAAAAAATATTAATCAGATTTCATAAAACTAATTAATGTTATATATCAAAAGCTTCAAAACTAGGACACACTGGTCATCGACCTCTCCAAAACAATACTTAATCAAACAAATAATAGATGTCAAGAGTAGGTAGCTCTTCATATCCATCAAGCCATCAGTCTGGTTTGACAGTGTACACTCACCTTACAACACCAAGGCGCGGCAAAGTTTATAAAAGTAGTTGCATCAGAGGCGCGCCTCTCATTTCATCGACAACGATCACTCTGTGCGGACGGGTGTGCTAAAATCCGAGAAAATGTCTAAAGACGAAATAATCAAAGGTGTTCTATACGTCGTGAACGTGATATACGCGATATTCGGTCTCGTGACCGCCGCTGTCGGGATCTGGTTCTTCGTTCATCTCACCGAGTTCGTCCATCTGAGGAACAGTAACCACTATCTCCTGGACTACAGGGTCTACTGGCCTCAGATCGCGCCATGGCTGTTTATACTTCTCGGATTGTTCATGATTATGGTGGCGTTTTGTGGATGGTGTGGCGCTAGCAGGGAAAGCAGAGGTATGCTGGGGATCTACGGAATCTTCTTGACTCTTATTGTGATCGGACAAATCATCTCAGCCACTCTCGTCTTCGTGTTCGTCGACGGTGAACACACGGACAGATTCATCAAGGATACTGTTTACGACGGTTACTACAACTCGCAGTCCAACCCTGACGTCTACAGAGCCTTTGGATACATTGAGAGGAAGCTGAGATGCTGCGGTGCTAACGACGCTCGTGACTATAGGAGTTGGAGAAACGATTTGCCCCTGACCTGTTGTTTAGATAGCTATTACAGAGCGACCTGTGAGTTCACCGATAAGGAAGCGAACGAGAGATTAGGTTGTGCTAAAGTGGCTGCCGTTTACACAAAGATTATCAGTTCGTCCATAGCTGGAGCGTCTCTTATTATGATGTTGGTTGAGATCGCCGGACTTGTGCTCGCTTGGAGACTGTTCCATTCCCTGAGGGAAGTGGAACACTACATCCACGAAAGGAAAGATGGTGAGACAGAGTGCTAACAGTATTTACAAATCGACTTCGACTATATTCGACTTATCAGAGATAAAGCTCGTTTCCTTGCCGAAAGGAATACAGAATCCTTTATTTCGTGTCACATTCCTTTTGTAATTAGAATCAGCGGGAGTCCATGTCTTAGGTCAAAGTTTATTTAAAGAAGCGAGTGGGTTTAATGGTTTCCTACTTAACTCAATGATTCAGTCGTGTCTCGGTACCTGGAGGAGTCAATAAAAATTAACCTAAGGCATATGTCGCGTGACCCCGCCCCCCACCAAGTGTCTCGACACAGTACATTAGTTTAGGATACATTGCTCGTAAGTTTACTGGTTTCGTAATTGTGCTTGTGTGAAAAGGCAGCGATGGTGTTCGAAGGTTGTTTATGAGAAAAATTTGACCTCAATGCATTCTTGCTTGCTCGTGCCAGATTCGGGAGGTTGATTGTGTAAGTCAGCGTTTCTTGATCTTTAAATGATGGATCCTTTTGTGTGGGCCGCTTCTTTGTTACCACATTAACGTGTTCACTATTCATTCCCGGGTCATCAACCCCATGAGTTACATAATTGATAATTATCTAATTAACTTTAATTATTAGATTTGTATAAAAAATAGATTTATTAATGTATAAATCTAATTTTCGTATATTTCTTATTATATGTTTTTTCTGAATCTGTTTTATCTCTTCCTACAATTGTTCCATCATAAGAAACGCTGGCAAAAGCTTTAGTTATGTTTGTTGTGTCATTGTATGGTTAGGTACCTCTACGTATGGGTGTAGTAATGGCTTGCGCAATGGGGCCCTACCTTAACCAGCTTTCTTTAAAGGGACTGGTTCAAACGAAATGGAAAGTTGACACAGTTTTATGAATCTGTTTTGACTTCTGCCATGTTATATAACTTATCATAGGAGAGTGCTGTTCGTATATGGAAGTGTTTACTTTTCTATTTTAGTAGTAGCGTGTTTAGATAACTTGATGGCGCTTCTACTGTTATGTTAAAATTATTTACGTTGACTTTTTTAAAGATTAATAATATTATTACGTGAAATGTAAATTAAATATACTTTTTACAAAAGTAAGTCCTGACATATTCGCGTCTATAATTAATGACATATACGAAATTGAGAAACAGTGGAATGAGTATTGTAAATCAAATTAAGTAAATTAAACTATGAAGCTTGATAATGTGAAATAAAACCTATTAGCATTTAATTTAATGTTTGCAAATATGTTTATATTACACATTATTTAGTGTTGAATCATCAATGTAATGTATAAAAGTTTCTCATTACACTGCCATTTGTAAAATTAACGTAGAATCTCAATATAGTATAACTTCATGTAGTTTTGTTATAAGCATATAATATAATAATGTGCATGACCAGCTGTGTCGATATCTGTTGCGTACACCCATGGTAAACTTTTATACAAATGTTTCGCAACGTATACAGGGTTATTTAAAACAATGATACAGATTTTAAATTTTTGCTCTACATTACACTAGATAGCTTTTGTTCCGTGGCTTTGAACAGCAACTAATTCCTTGTTGGATTGTTTCCTACAAAATACTATAATATTTTGTAATATTCAAAGCTTTTTATAGTCGTGAAACTTAGGTCTTTAAAAAACTATACAAAAGTTGTTATATGTATGTAAAATACAAAATATATAACGCCAGCTTTTGGAAGTCCTGACATATAGTATGTTGTATCCGCTGTCATAGTCGGCATAGTTCTAGCAATCATTGTTTTTGATATTTTGATCAAATCAAATAATTATACAGTTCGTTTAAGTCTAAGTTAAATAGCAGTGCTAGACGTGTCATCGTTGAAGACACGAACGACTCATTTCATCCCTAATGAAGTTCACCGAATGTTAACGAAACTATAGTTGAACCTTTTCTAATGATCAGGTACAAGTGACAGGCCGTGGTTTTAAACGATATTTAAACAAGCCTGTATAGTCTGTATGTATAATGTATGGCCAGCGAGTCTCTCGGCTTGCGTTGCGACACAACGTTACATAAGATATTAGTAGTAAAGTAGAGAAGGTGCCAATCGATGAGGTTTCTACCTCTTTCTCTTATATAACATCACATTTCGATTATATTATTTATATATATTTTTCCTTTTATGAAGCAGGTGGAATAGTTTTACGAATTTCCGTCCTTTATATACTAAATAATGTTATATACAGCCATATTTTAATAGTTATATAACTTTTATACAAGTTAAATTTATATATATATATATATATATTTATACTAAATGTATTTGTATGTTTGTTACCGTGTGCTTCCATATGCCAAAGAAAGAAATGTATGGGTACAAAAAAAAACAATAAAAAAATATATTTTGCATGCAAAAATATTATCCATTTAGAGTAAGTTTCGATATACTGATATCTCAGTAGTTTAATATGTTATTATATATTTTAATATAAGTTATTTTTTATATACATTTATACATATTTAATGAGACTAGTCCTAAGACGTTTCGTTCTAATAAATTAAATATAATGTGAGAAATTATAAAAGTATTTCATTTGAGCATTTTGTTTATCGTCCGCAGCCTTCTTTATCCCACTGCTGGGTGTATGCCTCTCTCATACGATGCCATCTTCCTCGGTCCTGTGCCAATCGTGTCCAGGCTGGACCCGCGACGGTTCTTATATCGTTGATCCATCTTTCCTTGACCACAAAACATAAATTGCAAGTAAGCGCCACAACAATTGAACATGTATCACAATAATAATTGCATTCTATTCATAATTACGATGACGAAGACTTTACTTTATTTTAATACTAGCTGACCCAGCGAACTTCGTACCGCCAAACAGTCAATTCTTTAATATATATTTTTTAATACTTGACATTGAATTTTAAGTATTATTACGAATCTATTGTATGGGAGTATAGAAAAGTGTTGTTTTAGACCTTTTCAGGCAATTTTTTCAAATTTTTCTCTCCGTAGAACCATCCTCGTACTTCAAGGAATATTCTAAAACAAGAATTAGTAAAATCGGTTTTTAATTTTTAAATTAAAGAAAGTGTTTTATATTGATTGTTATAATTGTAATATACTTAATAGTCAATTATATAAATAATTGTCATAAATCAGCAGTAATATCATACAGAGACATTATTATTATTAGATAATAGTCTTAGCAGTACGTGTATTATGACAAGACGTGATAAAATTTGCATTAAATAAACTTATTTTACATATGATTCATAATATTGTAATAATGACACGTTTAGCGGTTCAGTTATTTTATCACCAAATACGAAATAGCGTTAATATTCTAATCGATAGGTTTATACATATTTTACTGCTATGACAATGCCCTGTTCGAGAATTTTACGCATACGGTTTTTTTGCGCATAGTCTCAAAAATTTGCTAATATATTCATAATATACGTAGTGTCCTTGACAATAAACTTATTGTAGGTATTAACTTATTTAATAAATAGCAATGTAAACAAACATAAACTAGGTAGTAACGTAAATATTACTAAAAAGGGATGTGAGTACTAAAATAGTAGTTTTGCGAACTGCCGACTTTGCGATTAAAATTTTATTTCTTCTATTTAAAAAAAAACAACATCCGATGTGTTCGATGCATTTATAAAATATAGAAATCTTATTTAATGTTGTGTTTCATACAAGTCTTTGTCAAATAATATTCAAATTGACTAGTAAGAGGTATCACGGCACAACAAAAATTAGAAAAAAAATAGAAAATCATTGACAGCAGGAGAACAAAATATTAAAATAAAATTTAATTTTAAACATTTGTGGAACCTACAAACATACGATGTTTCGTCAACTTGCACGAGAGTAGCAACGCTAGACAAACATACTCATTGACAAAGTGACACTCATAACAAAATAAAAACAACGTTGAAGTACAGATGCTTCGCTCAGTTGGTCAATAACAGAAGCTAAACTACTGCAAAAATATACACTTGTCTTTAAATATTTGAATCCTGACTACATTTTAGTGTATGACCTCAAATAAATAAACAATTCAACAAATTTACAATTTTATTCCTAAAAAACAACGTAAAGGTCGAATCAATTGTTCAATGACCACAACCGTATAAAAAAACGCCCAGATCTTTTTGTGATAAACGAAGACCATGTCTTAGGGTTCTGTACAGGATAATTTTAAAAATAAAAATAAAGGTTATATTATGATTTCTCTAACTTCTACAGCTTCATTAGCTCGTCCAGTCAGCTCCTGGATAGGTGACCGTGGAGTGGCATTAACAACTAAACAATACCGTAAGTCGGTTGTTAACCTTACCGTTTTCGTATGGCATACATATTATAGGCTTTTATGTGGCATAAATGCTCCTACACAAAAATGAGCAAGTTTTCTTAAAAGTCTAAAAAACAATTTTTTTGAAACAATATTTTTTGAATTATGTAATATTTGAGTAGTTTTAATCGCTTTAAAACTGAATTATTTCTAAGCTATAAAATATAATTAGTTTATGAAAAATCTAGATGAAGACCCGCCTCGACAATGACAGCAGTTTACTGACAGACGGACAGAAGATATCTCTTGTACGGAACACATAAAGTGTAAAAAGTTCACTTGTGTTTTGCTATGGAACTCTAGAAAAACAAATGAACCATGTAAACTGATAAATGTAAACCATAGAGTTACATATTTCGTCACCAGAAACAGAAGCCTCAAAAAAAATACCGTAACACTTTGTCATAATTATTTTTGTAAAATTTAAAACAAATTTCGTAATGAGTTGTTATGATATTTATTACGACGAAGCTCTAAAGCGTTTAAGTTACTTATAACACAGGCAAATTTATGTCATTTTTCTAGAACTATACCACATTAAATATTTGTTAAATTTTCTATAACTTTTCATACATTTTCTTAGTAGCTTAATATGACAAAGTGTAATATTTTTAGCCTAAGTTACGACATAGCCAAGTTACTACTGTTAGCCGAAGGTCGTTCAATATGGAGAAGGCATTTGGCCTACTAAGTTGACAATTGTTAAACTAAGTTAGACTTAAGTAAGATATTTGAAATGACGTAAGCATGCATTGTTGGCACGTCTTGTTGATTAGAATGATGGGCTGCAGAGAACTGTTTGTTATTTGTCATGTTGTTTTTACTTAACAATTTAAATTTTAGTTCTCATATATACTTCAGCCTGTTTTATTTCTCTTTTTTTTATTCCTCCGTAATATTAAAAAAATGTATTTTTATAACTTATTTTGAATAAGTAGAACGTTCTGTAGAAATATCTACTTGACTTGTTTTCTTTCACAGTACAATATCGTAATTACTATCTAGTATATGTTACTATGGTTACAGTTTTAACCGAATTTGAAAAGGAAAACGTCATCGATTTTCGAAATCATATTTTTTTATTTTTTTTTAAGAATGTACCCAAATTTCTCAGAGTCCCAATATCTATTTATAAATAAATATTTCTGTTCGTAAGTTTATACTTTTCAGTTGGCCCTATATAAACGTTATCAAAAACGGTTCAATATTTTTATTAAAACTTATAATAACTGAAAAATTCGTTTTCCGAAATGTAGTCGACATTTCACTTTTTTTTAAAAAAAAATAACATGCACGTTTGAATGTTTGAAAAATATTACCAAAGTAAAATGGCTTGATTTTTACTCTTGATGATACAGCACGAATCTTCGAACCATATTTTCCAATCTCTGTTATTTAATACGTCAATCATTTTACAAGGTACATAACCTGTATCCATTCATCTTGATCAACACGTTTTTTTTTAATGCCAGCATCACGGATTGAACGCCCTTCTTATTTTCAGGTCACTAAGCAATCAGAATATTAGAGTACAAAACATTTTTTTCATCGCTGTACGTTTATTGAAAACTAGAGTAGCTGTCACACGCGATGGAATATAAAGAAGTTTCAAACTTTGAACCCCCGTTTGACTCCTTGAAATTCCTAAAATCTTTTCGTATTTCACCTCTACATACTGTATTAAATATACTTTACTAATTCCGTCTCTATAGCTTCAGCGGTTTAGGCTCTGGGCTGATTGTGACCTGACAGAACTCACTCTTTACACTCTAGGGAATACGCTGCATGCTGTAATACAGGTTTCACCTAGCTCAGCAGCACCAACACTTACATTTGAACGTTTATTAATTGCCAACATTATGTATGTATAAGATAAAAATTGTAAAATTTTGAATTAATAAATTATTATTATTTTATAAAGAATTTTTTAAACAGTTTTTTTCAATAGTAATTCATATTTTGATTGTTACGTGAGTACAAACTTACATTGGTGTTGTGCTCATAAACATCTAGTCTCGCCCCGCGGTTTTATCCACCGCGAATATTGGATCATCATTTGAGGATACCTATCCCGGAATTAAAAGTAACTTAAACGTCAATCTAGGGTACATGGTATATTCGTGGCAAATTTTATCCAAACCCGTGAGCATGAAATAGTAACAAACATCCATACGTACAAACTTTCACGTTTACAGTATTAAGTAAGGAGTAAGGATAATATTATGGTTATGACTATGACTAAGGATTGAATGAAGTAAGTAAACGCTTAATATTTCATTTAGAAAACAAACGCGTGTTTGATTCATATTGTTTAAGAAGACGGGTTTTCACGCGTACCTGATTGTTGGAAAGGTCTCACTACAGTTTATAGTTTTGTCGTAATGACGAGAGACGTGTCATCGTTGAAGACACGAACGACTCATTTCATTCCTGATGAAGTTCACCGAATGTGAACGAAACTATATTTGGACCTTTCCAACAATCAGGTACTAGTGACAACCCGTCTTCTTAAACAGTATAAGTATACGCTCTTCTGCCTGTATTAATTATTTTGGCTATATTTATGATGATATCATCGTTTCGTGTATTGTATAAGTTTCATCGCTGACTACAAGAATTTGACCTTCGCACTGATCCGAGTTGAAAGGCAATACCTATATATAAAATTAATTAAAGTCTGACTGTTGTTTCAATATATTTCGTGGTTTTAAAACTGGTAGCATTAATTATTTATTAGTACTGCAAGAATTATTTATCTTTAGAGTAAAAATATTATCTTTATTGTATATGGTAATAACTTATAGTACATTATAATTATATACGTATAATTATATAATAAATATTTAATTAAGAATTGAATAGAATTACATAATAGATTAAATTATACTTTAAATGAAATGAAAAAGTTACAGCAAGACATATCTATACAATGGTAGTACATTGTGCGGCCTTATCGTCTAAAGCAATTTCTTCCATTGCTGTGGTATCAAGGTCAACAGTTTACATAACTACCAGTAGATTACAATAGTAGTAGAGCTCATACATCCAAATTAATAATAAATCAATGCTTTACTTAATAAAGTCATATGAACATTTACCGTAGAACTAAGAAAATAACTTACATAATACTAGCGGGTGCGTGCTTCGCTACGTATGAAGTGAAATAATAATAATGTGATAAATGAAGAAACTTCACACAAACCATCTACTGAATAAAGCCTAAACATATGGTTTGGATACGTGAGCCCGTTCTTGAGTTAAAAAATTACAACGAAAAGTGACATTGATTTTTATCTATAAGGATTTCCATACTTTTGCTACATCATAGCCCCTTGCATGTATATATGATATCCTTCGCTTTCTCTCGAACATTATCGAAGTAACGTCGGCCGCATACGAAAATATATCGTTGAATGTCGTCCCTCAGTAACTAGTAGGTAATCTGTGGTGTCGTGTGGAAATGACCATTTTGTGCACTCCAACAAAATACTAATAAGGGTTTGCTGTGTTCATAATATCAATACTTTGCAGGGGAAGCGGGCCAGCAGATGCATTATATTACACGTTTTTTGAGGTGTAAAATAATAATTTATCACGTAAGCGCCTATATTAAGAAAACTGAAATGAATACAGCATAAAATGCAAAAAAATTAACTAAAATTAATTACTATAATATTTTTCTTATTTTTAATAAGGGAATTATTTTTGGGATCTCACTCAAAGCGATTCGTCAAAGCTTTAAATCTGGCAAACATTTTCCTTCAAAGTTTCTCTGCGTATTGTCTGGGTGTTGGTACTCGTGCACATATTATGGTAGTACATATTTACTAGTAATATTAAACTAGTCCCATGTTCTATTATGAGTTTTTAATAGATATCATTAAACTTGCCGTCTATCCGTGACATAATAGAAATCTTTGTTAATTTTTTTAAGAAAAATTCATCTGTCTACATCACGCGTCATTCTGTACGCGAGCACCAACATTGAGACAAACATATTATCTTACATACATAGATATGTGGCAGAAATGTTTACGAGTAAGTATTGGTATAAAACGCATCTCTCTTCTGGTCAACAATACGACTAAAATACCCATAATCTATTCACTGTACAATAACACTAAAAAAAAACAGCTATTTCGATTTTAAAGACAAAACTCTTGAAAGATTTGATAAAATTATAACGAGACTACATGAAAGGTACCACCTGTCTCCAAAAAATCAAGAAACAAATTCAGTCGATTATAATAATAATAATAATAAAGTTTATTGATTCCGAAAACAAACCATGGGTTAGTCCATGGGTTAGTTAAACATAAAATAGAATCCATAGCGTTAGTTTATTGGCTATCTCTCTTTTGAAAATCGTTTGGTAATACTTACAAGTTTTATTCAGCATGCTCTACCACAACATGGATACATTAGCATTAACGGATATCCTTCATTTGAAGTCGGTTTGTGATGTCGAGTGCATCTTGTATTGTGTGATAATGTCAACCAGGTGACGGTTTAGTACGTGGTTGGAACAATGACTACTGGGTGACAATATGTGACAACATGTGACAATACGCTACTATAAAATACTACCACTTTTAGTCATTACTAGTCACATAAGAAAAGTACGAGTAAATTGCAATAAGTCCAAAAAAATTGAATTGCAGCTATTATTGTCATTTGCACTCTTGAAGTATTTTTTTTATCGGTTAAAAACTTTATTACGTAAAACTACCGAATCATTATTTTCTATGGTTATATTTAAACTTAAGTATAGATCATGCGTTACTGCAGGAAAATAACAACAACAAGTTAAAATTGCATTATATATCAGTTATAGAGTAGGTACTGATATTGCAACTTGCGCCACTCCTTCGCCTCGTGACCTTCGGTGACGTCATACACTCTTATTACGTTTATTATATACACTTACTTATATATATATAATGTAGGTATGCTGATATTTCTTTGACACATGAATGTATTATTAAAATAAGTACTAAACTAAATAAAATAGTCAGAAAAGTTTGATGAGGTACTATTAAAAGCTTGTTAATAGATTTTATTTTGCGAACTGAGCAGGAAGCGAGCGAAGTGTTTCTACATCAAGTCTGGCAACATTATCATTAAATAAACTAACTATATTTGCTTGACTGACTTGACTGATTGCATTTTATAAAATACAAATTTTTATACAGAGGATGTTAAGAGAAAGTTATTTTTTTAAACTTACGACAGTTTGCTATTGCCTCATGCCTGCTTGCTCGCAGAACGTTATAAATAATTAGGCTATAGTGTCGCACCGCTGAACAAAAGCCACCCTTTCTATCAGCTAGTTCTTCTAAAGTAAATCTCCAAAAGTTAGTCCATACACATAATAAAATACTCATCGCTTGATACGACAATAAACATTTTTATTTATTTATTTCACTCAATATACCACTATAATGCTAGATAAGCAATACATAACTTAATACGTGCATTATACAACTTAGAATAATCACGAACCACATACCCGAGCGATCTCAAGGAGAAAAAACAAAGTCGTGCCTTCACTTCACTTCACTTAGTCATAGCTTAGACTTGACTTAAACAACGAGCTACCTAACTTATTCAACTTGAAGCTAGGTATGTTAACTACGTAGTAAATGCAGTGTTTTGCATAGCAGGTTCAATACAGACCTTGGATCGAATCAATGGATATTTGTCGTACTTATTCTAACTTGGTTTATTAAATTGTTTATGGTACAAAGAATTACAAAATTGGTGCCTATATTAAATTTATTCCGACAAGCTTATAATAGGGTTTCGTAGTAATATATTCGAACATTTTGTTGATACATATATTGATTTTATGCATAATTCTTGAAATACAATGAAATATTTCAACATACTTGATTGATGTCGCCGTCTCAGCGCCATCTAGCGAGTTTCTAATCGTTATTCTATTTATCTATTTATCAATATTTAAAATAAAAACTGAATGTAGTTCTGTAGTCTGTTTATATTTCGCTAAAAATGTCTCCCCACTTGTATTGATATGTATATGAATCACCTTAAAATATAAAATCGTTATTATTTTGTGATATTTAAAAATTATATAAATACGCAAATTATAACTGTATAAAATTTCAAGTATTTTCCTCAATCATTGTGAAAGTTAGGAGGGGCAGACAGACGGACAGACGAACAAAACGATACTATAAGAGTTCTTGTAGTACTTCTGAATCCTTGTCTGCCTAGGTTATATAGCCAAGCACCTAACGATGTGTTCAGACAGCATTCCTTGAGAGCCAGTGTATTATAGGAAGCATGCCTAGTCTGGAACTAGGGTCACAGTGTCCCTGTCAGTTCCAATGTCGTGCAAGTCGACTTTCACTCACTCTGAGTCTGAGAAATCACTGTGACCCTAGTTCAATAAAAATCATTCATTTATGGATTCATTAGTAATTTAGGTTTGTCAAATGCCGAGCGGACACACGATAAAAATAACAAATTCGATGAATCTAGAACCTCAACAATCTATTAGTTATATTCAAAACAACGGGATAAACTTGTCAAAGCAAAAATAACTAACACCAAATCTCTCGCCACTCGGCACAATCTCCTCGCAACTCTCCTTTGTGCATTAGCGATGACGAACGCACCAATTGTGCGACTAATGAGCGCTAACCATCGCACTCAATTACACAATTACTACAGTTAAGCTGATTCGGCGACACTAAATTGAATTCACTCATAAATAAGTGACCGGTGGTGATGCCGGCGACGAGGGAATACTTGCATATATTTAAATACCCACCAGCTGTAGTGTCGCGTATAGTTAGCGACGAAACTAGTGAAACAAATGTCAGCAACCTTTGCTAACTCTAGTCGATATCACCAAAGTGAAAAAAAAAATGCTATCATACAATCTGGGGACACGGCAGGACCTCCGCCAAGTGAAGCAAAAAAAGGCACGGCCTTACTATCATATTTTCGAAGCAATTCGTGCCATTTTCGATCCCCCTGTAGCTTTGTTGTAGGAAAAGATCGAAGGTTACATTTTTAGCGACTATTAAAAGCATACATTTACGCTCATATTTTCCAAAATACATTCAATATGAACCAGTACTTTAAGAATTATGGCAAGTTAAAGTTTCTTACTTGATAATGACTCACCGATCATCAGAAATCTAGCAAACACATAAGCTTCAAATTTTGAACATAGTTATTGTTTGCAAGCAAAAATTCTGACATTCAATGTATCCGTTTACGAGATTTACAATCTGAATAAAACTTGATCCTATATAAAACTCATCAATCTTGTTATTACAAAGTTACTTATACAGTTGAACGAAAAAAAATCGATATCACCAAAAAGCTATGTACAAAAATGCACAAGTCCAGCAGCACAGTTATTCTGACATAAAAAGCTGTTATATCGAATGTAAACCAAGTCGGTTCATTCAGTACCTGTGTATCTATGGGTGCAACCATCCAACCACTTTGACATACTACAACACCTTGTTTTTTAGCTAATAATATTGTATGGAAACAAAACGGAAAAGATTCCGACGACTCGAGAACTATTTCGTTAAAATCGATTAAAAACGGCGTCTTCCTCCAAACTTTACTTTCTTTGGAAAAATAAAACACTTCATAAACATTATAGGCTAAAATATTTCATATCACTATAACTACTACAGAAAGCCATAAAAACACGTTTAATTATATTAGCAGCAGTGAATTCACACGGTATCATTTGACCCCCAGTTCCGGACACCTAATTAAATAACGCACTAAATGGAGGGGAGAGGGCGGGGGGATGAGCGGAGCGGGAAGCGATTTGCTCAATAAGATTTGCAGGCTAGACATGAGCGGAGCGGGTAGCGTTTTATCGAATAGCAACTTAATTTGTAAACATATACATGCAAAAAGAGCCTGAGCTAACGGTGAAGGACATCATCGTGAGGAAACCATAGCATCGTGGTAGGCATTTCCTATCGCTCGTCTGGCTAGCTAATACCCTCAACTTGTAAAATCTGTCGCCAAGCACCTAACGGTAAGCTCAATCTAGGGCTACAGTATCGCTGACTTCCGTGGTCGTGCGAACTTTTCATCAAATGCCTAGCTGTGTAGGATAAAAAAAAATATAGTCGAGACTATGAGTATAATTTAAATGCACATCAAACGAACACTAACTATTAAAAATATAAATGGAAATTGACGGTCTTATTGCCTGAAGCAATATCCTCTCTGTATCGATTTGGTTGAGTATTTACATGCGTTCTACCATACCTAGCCTGCTATAAAGCAACTTTACAAACGAGAATAAGTCTAAATATTATGCAAAGTTGAAAAATAGAAATTAAGTATATTCATGTACCTAACGATTTTTCTTCTGTCTCTTTCAGACGAAAGTGCAGATTTTGATTTTCATTAACATTTTAATAACGTTCGTTACAGGCAAGACAACATGTACCTAACATTAATATTTAGTACTAAAAAAAATTTAACGTCTATCTACTCGTATCTATGTAAAAAAGGAATTATGTAGTTATAATGACATATTTTATACATTTACTTCATGATTGCTTTGTTAGTTATTATAAATACTTTATGATGGTTGTTTGTTACACAAGAGTGATAATGTCACAAGGTGCGCTTACAACAAGGATTGCTTTCAAAGGTAAAGTAGTCCTAATATTTATTTTATGCAAAAATCTATCAAGCTTTATTCATTACTCAGGTATTTACCAACGTGCAAGTAGCAAGTAGTAAGGAGTAAGTAGGCAGTCCAGCATTCAGTGTGTCAAGGCGAGCCAGAGTTACAACATCGCGTTTCGAAGCTTTGGGCTTGCACAAAAATGTACTTGTAAGTGGTGGATGGACCGGTTTTTGACTGTTTTTATGTACTGAGGTAGAATCTTTTGGAGAGTTTATGAACAGAAGGCTTTTTTTGGTTCATGAAAGGCTTTTTCTAACGATTTCCAAAATATGAAGGAGGTACCTACTTAATTAGAATTTATTTTTTTAATGTTTGTTTTTGTTACTTGATTTTTCGTGAATAGATTTTTTTTAACACAATCATGGTTTGATTATTAAATCGAAATTACTCGATCACTATTTTATGCCTGACTGCGAAAGAAGGATAAATATGTTTTTCGAGAGTATGTATGTATCGTACACCAGGGAAGGTTTAGAGATATTTAAAAAACTGTTAGGTGGTTCTTCTCCTTCTTCTTTCGAAGTCGGGTAAAAAAAAAGATATATGAGATCGGTCCAGCCATCAAAAAACAAAAACATGTGGAAGAATAGATCCATTTAATTCAAAACCTTCTCGACGACGGTTGAAAGCGGAATTATTTGGAAAGAAGCGACTTTATAAAATAAAATAGGACGGTGCTCCAAAATTATAATCGGTCGGATCGGCTTTAAGATCATCGTAACCTTTTGGACTGTCATTACCGAATCTCCAAGATCTAATGGCTGGCCTTATTATGGTGCAACTTTTACTTGCCTATAATCAGACTTGCGTAATATAGAATGGAAAGTTTATGATGAAAAGTAACAGATAATGAATCATGATTTGGTTATTTTTCTTATTTCCTTCCTCAATGACGGCAGATTTGCTTCTCCACTAACTTATAAGTACCTAGCTCTTTTGAATGGTGCATGACTATTAGAAAAAAAGAAAAGCCTGTATTTTATTTGATTATAAATATTGTTTCTTTTTAAACACGCCACAACATTGTATTTGTAAAGTACGTATATTCTTTTTACTTATTGGTAATAAAAGTTCAGGGGGATTTTTTGATCATGAACAAAAAACAACTTTTTTATAATGAACGAACCTGATGTTAGGAGAAATATGTAAACTCGTCTTAACCATAACATGTTCAAAAATGCACAAGTCTCGCTGCGCACATGTTCTGCCGTAAAAAGTTGTGAAATAGAATGTAAACTGAGACGATTAATTCAGTATTTGTGTATCTACGGGAGACTCTTTCCAATAAATAATACCCCGCTTGTAAGCTAACAAATTGGAGGTCTAAAATGGCTCAAACCGCTTCGAGAAAACGATAGTATGGTGCGGCCGTGGCTTTTCATCTATCAGTTAGTACTTATGCTTGTCTGGAAATTTTGCACAGGTCGTAGTTTGCAACCAAAGTTGATGAAACTTGTTACAAGTTTAGGAAGGAAGGGATTATGCAATTAAAAAACTAATAGTTCCTTTGACTAAAGATGAGTATTTCCCCAAAATATGACGGGAGCTTGCTACGATGCCATTTGCCGTCCGATTTCAATATTATCTGGAAGAGACATGCCGAACACACATTTATGATACCCGAATAAATCGACCATTTGCTTATTTTTTTGTAGTTGCAAAATGAATTTGGTCATTTGCAAAACTACTAAAGTTATTGCTACTACCTTATTGTGGCTCTTTTCAAGTAACGAGTGAATCGGTGTCCTCAAGGCAAGCGTACTAGATCACAGGCCGCATCGTTGCGACAATATTAGGAAAGTTGCGTTCAAAAGCAAGAAAAAACACTAGTTAATATTATTTAAATTTTAGTACGTGTAGTTTGTGATTCAAAACGTTCGAATGGACACATGCTATTTTCTAAACTACGATGCGGTTGCTTTGTGCATAGGTTCTAACTTTAGATACTAAATGCTAGTTTGTAAGACCTACTTAGCATACCTAGCTTTATGATGTCATTGTTTACAAATTGATGGCTTGACTATACTGACCCACATACGACACAGTTTATGTAATACTTTCTTCTACAATGTTGGAATTTTTTTTTATGTCTTTTGTAATTATGGCACCATACGATATGTATGTTTGCCAGCGTCAAGTTTATAATATTTAAGTTATAAAATCAAATATCAAGTGATAAGTCGTTGTGGTCAAGTCAAAGTCACATCACGTATCTTAGTGAAGTGGTATCATGTATCATTACTAAGGGTTTTTTTCCGCGAACACGAAATCCACGTGATATCGTATTTACATATTTTGCTGACATTAATTTTCGCACATAAACAAGACATCAATAGCTAAAATTCCACCAATATTAAAGAATCACCAGTTTTGCAATGAATATATGGGTACAGCCGAAAACGATATTTTTTCTGTTATGAACAAGGGAAAACTTCTGTTGAAGTCATATTTATATATATTTTATTTTTATACAGTGTTATCGGCTGAGGGTCTACTAAGATGAAAGGGGGTTGCTTGTACACATCCCAATAAACAACTTTTACCATTGAACCAACTCTAAATTCGAGAAATAATCAATTGTTTCATAAATTTTGTCGACAGCCTGTGAACTTTTTCTATGCGACAGTTGATTTTATTTGTCGCCCTCAGTGTTAGTATTATCAAAGTTGTTGTATTGATTAATATTCGCTTATTACACGCCATATGAACCCTGTATATATGCGCCTACCATAGACGAAGGAGGTCCATCTTTAGTCTATGCCTCTATCTAAGTATATATCTGTTATTTAATGTATTTAAAAGGAAAAGTAGTAATAAAACTGGTTAGGAGGTAATTCCAAGGTCTGATACGTAGGTGGCATACCGCACCGCTCCACTCTCTGCCTCGTGGGTGTGTCTATGGACTAGTAAACAGCTTGTAAAAGAACTGTACATTCATTTACTATAGTTTTTGTATGGCTCTGTTTGTTGATTCAAACGGAATTGAACCAGTTTATAAACAACTTTAGAACAAGACGTTCTCAATTCATCACATTTTTATGTAACTTAGATTAGTCAAAACAGGACATTATAAAATATGTATGTTTGATCTTACAGATTATAATTTTTTTATAGCCTAAATTTTCTAGATTTAAAAAATAAATAAAAAAAATTACTCCGTAAAGTTTACTACGAGTATGAAGACGGAAGACTTTGCGAAACTAATCGTGTAAAAGCTGAATCAGGCTGGTCTCTTATCTGAATTCTGCAATCGTAGTTCATGTCGGAGGCCTTCAGGGGGCTTAGAAACTCCGATGATAGGGCCACAAGGATCCACAAAACGAAGTTTATGGAGCTCAATTAAGTATTTAATATACGAGGCATCAAGTACTCATTTTCTTGAAGTAAATCAGCTCATTGTTTTTAATGTACTTAAAATATTTTTACATTGCTATGCACTTAATTACCTATGAACTATGTACAAAATATCTATAAATAATCCGATCGCTCTAACTCACCACCAGGGGGCAGCGTAAGAAGTTTGCTAGCGGCATCTATTAATTTGTAGCTTCTGCTCAACTTTTAAAATCTGACAATAAATAAACGCACTTAGTAGAGACTCATGCCAGCAGTGCGGCAACAAGGTCGAGTCTATGTTGCCAGTGGTCAAAACACGTAATAAATAGTAACCAACACGTTATTTACGATATTTTGCGGTATTGGTCCGTTATTGGCACGATTTTAGTTTATTTTCGCAATAAAATATCGGTTTTATGCGATTTATGAGTGTTCATGAGTGTTCATGCCGCAGCACCACACACAGCACCACACAGCGAATTATAGTCTAAATAATTATAAATATTTAATAAATATGCGTAGTTTCATATATATACTTAAGCAGCATTTACACTTAAGCATGGTCTTTTATCCCCAGGGGATAAGGGAAGCTACAAGTAACACTTTAAAAATGTAGTGTTTGGATTAACTGCGGAACAATCACTAAAGTTGGGCATGAAATATATGAAAACAGGAGCAAGCAATAGCGTGGATTTTTCGACAGCGTTGAAGCGGTGAACTGTCAAATATAGACTTTTTTGTGTAGCTAGGCATTTGACCACAAGTTCGCTCGACTACGGAAGTCAGCGATACTGTAGCCCTAGATGGAGCATGCCTAGTCTGGAATACACTGGCTCTCAAGGAAGGCTGCCATGTCGCTCGAATAGGAAACGCCCTGACACCACCACGCAATAGTTTCTTCTCGATGGATCTTTTCCTTCACCGGTAGCTCAGGCTCTTTTTGCATGTTTCGTAGGATCGAACCTCGAACCCTTTGCACGGCAATCGACCCCTGCTTCTGTTTTCACCTCTTTCATGTTTAACGTTACCCGATAAGGGAGCTAGCATGCTCCAAATAGGGCCACAGTGTCGCTGATATTTTCTCAAGAAAGTAATAATTTAGGAATTCAAGTATATAAGGGTATAGGAGTAGCAATAGGGATTCCATACAGTAGGTCTGAAGGAACTTGCCATCAAACTGTCATATCCCGAAGGCCGACTTCCCCGCCGCAGAACAGCCGGTTATAGTTAAACAGTCGTTTAGTCGCGGCCGGCGGTTAACGGGGCGCGGGGTGAGGGACGCATACTGATGCGACCCTTAGGGAGGGATGAATCTCATTTACTCACAGGTCAGGTCTGTTGTATTTGTTGGCGAATTTTCATAAAATAACGTGTATGATAAGTGGGAGGAAAGATCCTGGTTGTGATTCGGAAAAGACATGTTAACTACAGATGGGTTAAGATGCAGTGGTATTTAACAAGATGATCTAGTACTTACAAATGCAGAAAAAGTAGTATTAAGTATTAATCAGTTGGTATTATAATATTAACTCTGACCTATTGTAATGTCTAAACAACCTTAATAATGCAATGCAATTGAAACTATTAGTTCATAAATCTGTATTAGTTGAGTACTTCATTGCGTACGAAAATTAAGGTTATAGGATTGGCATGTGTCAGGGTGTCATGGAACTTTCACAAACTACATTTTTAAATTTATCGTTTAAACATTTACCCCGGCCGGGAACCGAACCTGCTGTCACCAACTCTCGAACCGAATATGTCTGACACAAAACCACATTTTTAATAATTCTATTTTACAAAATGCATTACATCAGGCGCCGATACAATTTTTCAGTTATTTTGATATAAAAATCAAACCTCTTGACCGTAACATAATAAACATATCTTTTTTTATCAAATCAATTCTCTCGCTTTAGAGAAACAGAGAAATTGAGTACCTTTTCTCATTTGAAAGTCTGTAGAAGTCAGTAGTCGGTCGTCGAAAATAGGTTTACACCGACATGTCTTATTCCAAATGGCGTGCTCTATAAGCCTTGTTCATTTGTTCTAAGACAACAAAGACAAAAGTAAAATATTCTATATTAAATAGTTGAACTTCATTGTTAGCTAAATATGTAAAGAAATCTATTCAGTGCTTCTCTACAAAGGACATTCACTTTAGAACATTAGTCAGTTTGATTTGTTCGGTCTAGTTTAAACACAAATGACACCGGCTATGGCTACCGTCCGTTAAAGAATAAAGGTGAGGTCAAACAGAAAGAATGGACGCGTCGCTGAAATGTGGCATTGGCAACGTTTTTTTAGCTAAAAACGTGAGATGTTTTTTATCTTGTACATTTACATAAATAGTACTTGATAATATTGGAACTTAAGATTGTATTAGATTATGCCACACGTGTAATTTTTTTGTGATATATCACGAAGCAATCGTGCTTGTATGTTGTAGTAGTAGACTGCTTTCAATAGATTTTAAAAGTTCGGGTTGAGAATAATTGCTTAATGCTCTAATTCAATGCTGTTTTAAAATCAACTAGCGTTGATCTGATTTTATGTTAGTAAATATCAAGGTTATTTATACGTCTTATACTAAAAATTTTTGAGAACAATATCAAGCGTAACTTTAAAATGGGGTTGTTGTTGTGGTTCTTTAGTATAATGTGTGAATCACGCTTCATTCCCACGTTGTTCTGTTTGAACAGGCCCTAAAAGTAAAATACTTATAGTCATTACTTGAATAGGTGATTAAGGACGCTCTACCGTTAACTGATGGTTAATACTTTGTGTAGGCAGGCTCGCTATTTTTATTTCGCTTCTATAAGATATGAAATGTGAAACGTTGTAAATATACAATTGTGCTTGACCAACCATTATTAATATTTTAAATTAATCTTATATAAAATATTAAATAAATAAATTATCAACTTTTACCTATTGTACCAGTTTTGGCTACACAATTTTAAAAATCTCATAAATCACGTGTACTTAGTTGCAGTTTATAAAAACCGCTCGGGTGACCAAATAGTAGTATTTCAAAATATTGTAGAGCAGGTTGTGAAAGCTACATAATAATAATAAATAGCTACATTTTACATGATGTGAAGAAATTAATTAAAAATACTGATGTAAAAATAAACTATTTAACTACCGAGAGAAACGTCTCTGCTTAAAATATGAACATGAACGTCTGAATATGAATAAAGTAAAGTAAAGTAAAGTAATATTTATTGACCTTTAAATAACGTTCGTTACAGGCAAGTCTTATTACATTTGAATGAATAATTACTTAAAAAATTTAACTTACAAATCTCATTTATATACGATTACTTAATATTAGTTCTTAGTTGAATAGTTCTCATGACAAATATTTACATTATGATTGCTTTGTTTAGTTATTATTAATATTTTATAATGGTTGTTCGTTACACAAGAACGATGATTCCACAAGCTGCATTGATATATATTCGCTGAGTTTATAAAAAGGATTGCTTTCAAAAAAATACTTCAATTTTTGTTTGAATGTAATAAAATTTAGATCCAATACACTATTAGGTAATTTATTATACATCAGTATTTTGGTATAAAGCCCCTGCTTCTTACATTTAGCTAATCTATTTGTGGAGGACGGCGGGCCGAGACTGCTGCGGCGAGCGGACTGTATGTGGCGTAGTGGATAGAAGAACAGTCTGACCCGAGTCGCTCCACGTTGCTGGGGTTGAAGGAAGTTCCAAGAAAAGATGGTGTAGGCTTCGGTAGTACTGACACGGTCAGAGTCTTGACAGAAGAGGGCGGAGAGCGAGAATGTTTTCTTGATAGCACTGTATCACTGCAGAGGCAAAGCTGAAGTTGACTGATCTACTGCTGAACTATTACTGAACTCAACTGCTGAACTGTTGCTGAACTGTTGGATTCTGGTGCTGAACTGATTTTATAACGCTACACCACGCGCTTTTATATGTACGGCGTTCTAAGCGTGTGAGTGAGACGGGTGGTGATTGTTCAACCCTGTCGGGGTGAAATTCCACGAAAAGGGCTGTGTGCTGAGGCACTACGTGGAATTTCATGCACCTGCCCGTCTCACCGTGGTGTAGTGTTATCTGCATTCCTAATCCTGTAATCGCTTTATCTCGCTTTCCGCCGCCCTATTGATGTAGACCGTGTCAGTATTGTTTATTTCTAACTAAATCATTATACTATCTTATGCTACCACCTAATCTATGTACAATGCGACTTATGAAATAAACTTATGCTAACACCTGCACTATTTACAATAATACTATTAAGCTTAGGCTATTGTGACGCCCGTCGTGAACACTATTTATTGGTAGTATTCGCCCTTATGAACGTGAACGTCGGAAAATTAATATTATTTAAATATTTTCCCCAATAAAAGATATAAATAAAGTGCTTTATCATTGATTAACATAATTTGTGCCATTCCACACGATCTCCGCTCAATAATATTAAAATACGCCGAAGTATTTTAATATTATTGAGCGGAGACCGTGTGTTTAACTTTAAGAATTATTAATATAAAAAATTAGAAGTAAGATTAACTGTTCGCAGAACTAAAAATATTTGATTTTTTTACAAGACTACATAAACAATTCACTATCACTGTGTTCATAAATAGGTAAATCAAATGATTAGTCAGGTATGTAAGCAGGTTTGCTACGAGTAGAAATAAATCTAGAAATCTCGCAACACATCTAGACTAGCTAGTGTTGAAATAATTACGAGAAACAGGATATTTATAAGTTTTAACTGCCGCATGATTTGTGCTAAAGAATGTGTACGAATCCTTGACCGATGCATCTCGAAACATTTCATTTTTGTTGCAATATAGTGCAATAATATTTTTTTGTTGACATCTACGATGATTTATTTTGATCGTTTGCCTGAATCAATCCACTGCTGGGCAAAGACCTCAACAACTTTGTGTCATTCGTGTCTCTCGTCGTTCTGTCTGTAAATATTACAAGGAAAAAAACAAATTATCGTCATTATTTTTACTATAACTAAGCACTGTCATTTAACGCCGTAACGCCACTAGCCTACTGGATGTTTTGCCCTGTGATGGCGAGATTAAATATTTGTATTATCCATAGATCTTAGATCTCAATAAATGAGTCAGGTATGTATCCTATAAAACAGGAAAACCTCGAGTAAATCCCCCCTTGCAAGAAGGACAAAAATATATTAGGGATGTATCATAGGTAGTATTCTATTTACCTACGTGTGTCAAATATTAATCTGATGACTAATGTGTAGAGGTCACGGGATATCTAATCAAACTCAGGGATATTAAAAATGTCCAGTTATTTTACAATATACTAAAATTTTAAAGAAATCATTTAAAAAAACTATATTTTTTTAATATTTTACCTCCTATATAAAATTGTTTGATAATATTATATTAGATATTTATTTGCTTCTTTAAATTTAATAAAAAATCTATCATATTTATAATTTCTGAAAATTATTGGGACTTTCTATGTGGATAAATTAGGTCTATTATAGATTAATTTATCTACGCAGCCGCTTTATTATGGCTGGATAGAAAATCGAGCAGCAAATATCTTAGTTGTAGGCATTGATTCTTTTACACCTATACCTTATTGTATATTTGATGTTGGTGTGTCTGTAATAAAGAGTTAATTCATTTATTCATTCACGTATTCGAGTACGACCATACCAATTGAAAGGAGTCGTTTCAGAAACATATTTAGCTCCCATCACACCACAAATACGTTAGGGACTATTAATCTTTAATCTACCAACCAAATTCAAAATAGCGTAACTAATCGCCGTGAACAAAATTAATTTCGAATCAGAATATTTCAATGTTATTTACGCAAAAAGGTGATTTATTGTGTCAAATTTGTCATTTTTGAAGGCGCTACAATATCTAGACCAATGTGACCATTGGAGTCCACCTATGATACATAAATCTTCCAGGATGTCATAATTTCACTACAATTCACAGAATTCAGATATCTTTGTACAGAATAAAGCAAACGACTGACGCATTGTTCATTAATAGACAGTTTTAACCACATCTTTAGACATTTTTGATAAACGTAGACCTTCTTGGAGGAGAATGAAACAAGTCCTTTCTGCCCTTATCATTACTCAAAAGTAGGTTGTAATCTAACCCAACATTAACGGTTCAAAGACACAACTATATTCATCTACTACTAATTCATTACCGCACATATTATTCCGTATGTACATATTTTTCATATACATTACTTATGTACAAACTGCTTGGACGATCATACAACGAGCGATTGTCGCTGCAATTATCGTCAGCACAAGGTCATCAACCGTTGGCATGCTGAAATTATGCTAAATAATACACCGACTAACAAAAACACGCACAAGTGTGGGAATACGAAGCCTCATACATAGCATGCGGTACGCATTTTATTTAAGTATCAGTTGACGTTTGCACTAACTTTAAAAATATAGAAATGGGAGCAGTACCTTTATTTCAAATAAAATGACTAACAACAACGACAAAAGAATATAGCAGATTACCTATAGACCCATTAAGATATACAGATAATCCAAATGCTTCAACTTACCACCAGAGGACAGCATGCCCAGTGTGCTAGCCGCATTACCACGCTGAATGGCAATGCTTATACGTTGGGCCAGATAGAAACCAATAATAATAAATTATGGTTCATTTTGTTTAAAAATTCGGGATGGGGAAAGAACGAAATGAGTCGTACGTGTCTTCAACGATGACCTGTCTTGCTCACACCTATTGAAGTTCAATGAATGTGAACGAAACTATAGTTTGGCCTTTAAAACAATTAGGTACGCGTGAAAACCCACATATTTAAACAAAATGAATCAAAATTAAAATATAAAAAATTTGGCGTGCTGTTTCTTCTGATTATGACAAAATAGTTTTAGAATTGTTTTAGGTAACTCCTATGTCTTCAGATTTAGGTCACATCGTTGTCTGCACATTATCAAATAAAAACCTATTAAGTATTATAATAAAATATTACGCCAATGATATTTATTCAATTAAGAAAGTTATCGCTTTAAAATCGTTAGTGAAATCAGCGACTAATATAACTCCTCCTGTCACACATAAGGCAACATAATGCTAATACATTTAAGGCAGTTACTTAAAGTTATGTTTAAAATGATGAACCTCTTTATAACGTCGGTCAAAGCGAGGAAAATGTCGTGGGAAACTGTCATGGTTGGAAAACTCTAGGTTTTATGTTTTTACCTGAAATTTGAATCAGAACTTCATGAAAAATGTTTGTGTTACACAAAAACAGATTTTAAAGTTTTCAGGTTAAGCGAAGTTCATGTCAGGTCTTGGATGGATGACCGTGATTTAGCATTTATAAATGAGCGCTACTTTTTGTTTTTGTTGTTTTTTGTGCTGAATAAACCGTAATTTATTCTATACCAAAATTCTTTATGGAATTAAATATCATTATTTATAGCTTAGGAATATGCGAGTGGATAAAAGATAGAAGAAATGTTATATAAATACTAATCTGTGGCAGTTGTACTATTCAACAAATTTTAATCGACGTTGGCTATATTTCGTGAAATATATGCTATCTATTTATTGTATTCATACCATATCCAAAGCAATTCAACAGGAACTTTTAAAAAACATTCAGTACTAATAAAATAAAATTCACACACGAATAGCCATTGAAATGTGTTTTAACTTAACGCAGCTGTAGCGTTTGCGAGCCAACTTTAGTTTTAGAGCGCGAGCGAGTGAACTGTGAACAAGTGGCGCCATCTGTGGCTGGCGGTGCGAACACGCAACTCTTTGCGAAGTTAGTCCTGTGCGCTCGACCATGGAGGTTCATTTATCAATGCGTGCGCTTATATTTCGCTTTATTCCGGTTTGCCCTTTTTATACTGATTAACAAGTTATTATATCTAAATAAAAAGATTATAAAGCTACTTCGATTCGGTGTGTTGTGAAATCAAACGCCATGTTGATTCAAGACTGATTTTATTTTCCAACCCTCCAGTACAGTTTTAAATAACTTGCCTACCTACGTTATTAGCATATACGACATCTTTCCCCTTAAAAAAATGTTTTGATACCTAACTAATTTTTAAAACTAGGCTTATACCTAATAGTAATTATAGATAAGGTATTTATTCTTTAAGTAACTTTACATTCATTATAGTAGCAATAGAAATTTACTAATAGATGAAGCAAAATATACCTAATATATATTTTAGTTATATATACATTTAGTGCATTGACGCAATAATATACTAGATAGGTTAAAAGACATGTTACATTTTTTAATACGAAAATAATAAAAAAAAAAAAACAAATTACTTAGTAAATTTTTTACGTGCAAGTACAGCCGCCGGTCTGCGTGGACGCGGTTCGTCGGAGTGTATGGGTGCGCGGGAGGTGCCGGGCGCCGGGGCCTTGTCGGGCTCGTCACCCTCGTCGGACTGGGCGCTATCGCTTTTGGGACTCGACCACTGATCGTTATCGCTATCCGGTTCGGAGCGGGATGATCCTGACAGTTCCTGCTCGTTGGTCGGAAGTTTTATTAGATGACGACGGTTTCGTCTGTAACGCCTACCCGATGTGTCCGCGACGAAATAAGACCTCGGTTGAGGGGCGCGCGCAACTACTCGAGCGTATTTTCTCACGCTCTTGTCTGCCATGAGCACGGGTTCTCCCGGCTCGAGCTCCGTAAGCTTTTTAGACCTGCGATCGTAATCTGCCTTGTAGGCCTGCCGCTTACTCATTAAATTCGTATAATCCACGTCGTTATTCCTGCTCGGTTTGAGTTTATTCACATGAGTCGGTAGCCTGGTGTTCAACTTTCTGCCCATCAGAAGCTCGGCTGGCGAACCGATACCATCCCGAGGAGTCGCGCGGTGGTTCAGTAAACCTAGATAAAAGTCACTACCTGATGCGATAGATTTAATTAAAATATTTTTTACAGTTTGCACACTTCTCTCGCTCAATCCGTTCGACTGAGGATAATTAGGAGACGTGGTAGTGTGCTGAAACCCCCACTTTCTGCTGAACTCCGCGAAATTCTTCGAGGAGTAGGCGGGCCCATTGTCCGTCACCAGCTCCCTGGGGATCCCATGTCTCGCAAACTGGTCTTTCATAGCGGCAATCACCGCTTTTGTTCCTATATTGGTCAGCGGATTGACTTCTATGTAATTGGAGAAGTAATCAGCCAAAATAAGGAAATACTTACCTGCGTGCTGAAATATATCGGAGCCTAGCTTGGTCCAGGGCAAGCTGGGCACCTCGTGCGGCATGAGCGGTTCCCGGGTGGGGCGCGGCGCGCGCTCCACGCATACCGCGCAGCGCCTCACCATCGCCTCCACGTCGCGCGCCATGCCCGGCCAGAACATCACCTCGCGCGCGTGCCGCTTACACTTGTCTATGCCCATGTGACCGTCGTGTACCCTATTCAGCATCTCCTGCCGCAGCTCTTTCGGAATGTAAACCAAGTTGTCCTTAAATATGATTCCGTCGACATACTCGAAACTATCCTTGTACGGCCACACGACTCGAACGCGCTCTTCTACTTCGTACTTATTCAACGGCCAACCCTCTCGTATGTATTTTACTATCAACTGACAATCCGTATCATCGTCGATCGCATCTCTTATCATCTTCATCTTGCCATCGCTAAATCTCACGTTTTCGATCAGGAAACAAGATTGTTCTTCCACTTCATCAGAAATCTTTCCCGGTACGATGTCCTCGAGGGGTGCCCTCGACAGCGCGTCGGCTACGAATAAATATTTACCGGGTTTGTACACGACATTAAAGTCGTATCGCTGAATGCGCAACATCATGCGCTGTAATCGCGCCGGTATTGAATCTAACGATTTCTTGAAAATCGCCTCGAGCGGCTTATGGTCACTTTCTATAGTGACGTCATACCGACCGTATACATATTGGTGGAAGCGCTCCAGAGCGAAAACGATGGCTAACAACTCCTTTTCTATTTGAGCGTATCTACACTGCGTGTCAGTGAGTGTGGCGGAGGCGAACTCTACGGGGCGCCCCCCTTGCAGCAACACGGCGCCGAGCGCGCGCGAGCTGGCGTCCACCGACACCAACACGGGCTCGCGCGTCGAGTATAGCGCCAGCACGGGCGCGCTGCATACGTGCGCCTTCAGCGCGCGCACCGCCTTCGTGTGCGTTTCCTCCCACACCCATGAGTTCTCTTTCTTCAAAAGTCCACGCAAAGGTGTTGCGATATCTGAGTAATTCGGTATAAATTTAGACAAATAATTGATCATACCTAGAAAACGTTCCAGCGCCGGCCTGTCTTCGGGGATGGGCATATCCACTATAGCTTTAATCTTGTTTTCATCGATTGACATACCCCGCTCGCTGAATGTATGTCCCAAATAACTCACTTGGCTGACCTGAAATTCGCATTTTTCTTTATTGAACTTAATGCCTACTTCGCGCGCTCTGTCTAATAACTTTTTTAAGCGTTCATCATGCTGGCTCTTGTCGGACCCCCAAACGATGACGTCATCGATAAAAGAATCGACTCCGTCGAGATCCTCTAGTAATTGACGAATTTTAGAATGAAATACCTCCGAAGCGCAATTTATTCCGTACGGTAAACGCAAAAATTGGTATCTCCCGAACGGTGTACCGAACGTACATAGATCGGCGCTGGCATCGTCCAGCTCGATCATCCAAAACCCGGAGCGAGCGTCCAGCTTACTGAACATGGTGGCGCCCTCTAGCCGATGCGCGATCTCCGTGAGCGTGGGCAGCGGGTAATGCGCGCGCCGCACCGCGCGGTTTAGAGGCCGCGGGTCGAGACACACGCGGATGCTGCCGTCTTTCTTCGGCGCCACCACGATAGCGTTCACCCACGGCGTCGGATACGTCACTCTCCGGACTACACCCATTTTTTCCATACGAACTAACTCGTGCAATAATTTTTCTCTAACTCCCATCGGTATCTTCCTAACCGGACAGACTGACGGCTGAACATTATGTTCGATAACAATGCGATATTTACCCGGAAGCTTACCCAGACCTTGAAATAAATCTTTGTACATATCTATACTGAGAGAGTATATACGTTGTATCATCCCCAATTTTTCACAAGCAAATTTACCTAACACGTTTTGACAATTAAAATCCGCTATAACAAAATGTAATATATACTTAATGTTCTTATAAATCCATTCTATATCGGTTGATCCGACTATAGGTATATAACTGCCGCAGAACGACTGGGCCCGTGTAGTGTCTGAACGGAGATATTTCACAGAAAATCCTAGGCGTAGGAATGTTTTTAACGACATAACATTTAAATCAGACCCAGAATCTAACTTAAAAATCTCTTTAGTTCCATTGAGTGATAAAGTCAAAGTTTCATACCATTTAGAGTCCTTACTGTCACGCTCCTCAGATATGGTCGAAATGTAGTACATCTCGGCACCGTCATCGTCTTCGCCGTATTCGCCTACATCGATTTGAAACACTTGACGTCTTAATTTAGGGCACATATTCTTAAAGTGACCGCGTTGATCACACCAGAAACACATAGCATTTTTAGCTGGGCATTTACTGCCATCACATTTATAACTAGCACACGCGAAGCACGGTTTTCTTGCGGATGGACTATCTGCGGGTGGTGAACGCTGTGACGCGGCACGCCACGGCAGCTGCTGCCGGGCCGGAGCGCGCGCGGGTCCGGCGCTGCCGCCAGCCAGGCGCGCGCCGCCTCGCGAAGCGCCGTTGCCGCCCGTGCCGCCGCCGCCGCCTCGCCAGCCAGCGCGCGTGCTCATCGCGTCCACGGTCGCCGCCGACGTTCCGGCTCCATCTCCTCCGGTCTTGGTACCTTCTATCTCGCGCTGCTCTTCCGTCGACATCTCGTTGGCCTGACACACCTTTACTGCACGGGCCAAGGTCAAATCGTCCGCCCGCAACAATCGATCTCGCAACTTGCCGTCACGAACCCCGCATACGATTCTGTCACGTATGAGGCCTTCCTCAAGATGTTCAAACTCGCAGTGTTGGGTAAGTAGTTTGAGAGCCGTCACGTAGTCGTCGATAGACTCGCCGTTCTCTTGATTCCGCGTAAAAAACTTAAAACGAGCCATAGTTGTATTTTGCTTCGTCTCGAAATGTTCATTATATTTTCTAACAAGCGTGTCGAAACAATCTTTGTTTTCATCCTTGGTATACTTGAAGGTCGTATAAACATCGTAGCCTTCCGGGCCGATTAGATTAACCAAAAGACTGGATTTGACATCCGATGGTTCCTTATACACACCAGAGGCTTTTAAAAATACACAGAATTGCTTGTGCCACTTCCGCCATGATTCGGCTCGGCTCGCCGGCCCGCCTTCTAAACACAATTCCGCAGGCGGCCGGGCGTGCTCCATTATCACAATCACTAACCAACACCACGAACTGTCTTTTTATCGTAAAATTATGGCTGACACGCCGTCTAACTATTTTATTTTATTTTAAACTAGCACCGCTGTCACCATGTTGTGAAATCAAACGCCATGTTGATTCAAGACTGATTTTATTTTCCAACCCTCCAGTACAGTTTTAAATAACTTGCCTACCTACGTTATTAGCATATACGACACGGTGGACAATTTTGACAGTTTTTTACTTTAAGAAGACAGGTTTTTACTTGTAAGTACCTGATTGTTGGATAGGTTCAACTATAGTTTCGTTCACATTCGGTGAACTTCATCTGGAATGAAATGAGTCGTTCGTGTCTTCAACGATGACACGTCTCGCACTGCAAAAATCAGGTGCCTACGCGTGAAAATCCGTCTTCTTAAATAATATGAATCAAACACGCGTTAGTTTTTTGTAAATAAAATATTCTTAGTGGTATTTTTTTTAATTCTTATGTATGGGACCGACAATGGTAAAATTAAAATGGGAACTACCAATGCGATGTTTTTCCACATCAGTATTAACCGACTTCAAAAAAGAGGTCTCAATTTGTCGGAACCTTATTTCTCCAATTCTATAAAATATTTTTTGTTCAACATTTTCATGAACTTTCCAGTTAAATTTAAAATTTTGCTTAAACCAGTACATAGATCAATTAAATTATAATACTTAACTGAAAAATTCACAGTCGAAATTTTACTTCATGTCATTGATATATTGCGAGTAACACTCCAGTCCACTCTAAAGTGCGATACAAAATTTCCCACAACATGGCCGCTAATATGACAGTTGTGCATCTGACAGCTGTCAAACGGCTGTCAATGTCTCCGGTAACGAGCGGGAAGCAATTTGTGCTCCCCGCGGCCTCATGGCATTGTGGTATAAAGATAACGTACCTAAATAGAAATAAGAATAGGAAAAATGTGTCTCGTTAGTGTCAATTTAACCAAACGAAATAAGACAATGACAAAAAACTTGTTGTATATATAGCTTGCGTCTGACCGTGACGTAAAGCGACGGCTAAGATTGAGCACGCTTGTTTAGGAGAAAAAGATTCACTCGTTACTTGAAAACCCGAGATTATACAGCTATTATAAAACGTGTAACAGAAAGGTTTGACAATACTTAGGAGTGTTAGTGTACACAGCAAAGTGAACCCACTGCAGTTGTTTTTTAACAAAAAAAATTAATAAAATTCTCCATACATAACTTGGTCACGTGATCGGCCTAATTGTATAAACGACGCTTTTTTTTAAATTGTAAATTTTGTTGTACGATGGGTTCACTTTGATGGGTAGAGTAATACCGTTAGGACAAGTTTTGTCACACCTGTCTGTTGTACCTACAGCTATTGAAAAATAGAATGAGTTAGAAAAATATTATTAGTGTCACGGTTTTGATCCCACGGGAACAGTGCAAGTTGTCGGGTCTAAATGTAGACTATCTTACACAGGAATAATTTATCCTTCTACTGGAGAATTATTACTTTAAAATCGGTTTAGGTTAACATTACTCCCTGGAAACAAATTCGCGATTTTAAAAACTTTCTTTCTTTCTGAATACTTTGTTAATTTTATAATAATGTTGTTATTTCCTATTGATCGCTATTGGATAGAATCTGGATTCGGCAGATTCTGGACTTGACAGATTCCCTATTGGACAGAAGTACATTCAGAGCGAAAAAAATATTATTTTAAGCATTTGTCACGTTGCATCGTTTGTTGGTATCACAAGCGAGCTGTCAAAAAACGGTCATGGCGGAAACGGGCTGCAAATTCACGAAGTGCACGTAGTTCTGACGTAGCGTATAAAAAATATGCAGCCATTTTAGAAGTATTGTTATATTATTGTTTGTACTCGTGTATTTAGTATTATGGCTTTATTCAGCTGCAAGTTTTATTACAAAACTTTTGATATTTGTCCGAAGTGATCCCGTGGAATATTTTCGGGTAGGAACTATTCTATGTATTATCTATATATCTATTATACTAACTTATAAGGGATAAGATCCCTACATGAATTAATGAATGATGTATTTGTCTGGAAGTTAGGTTACAAAACAGGTGTTATTGTATTAGTGATGTAGTGCTCTAACTTCTATCTACAAAAGTAAACTACCGCTCTTAATCAAAAAAGTACCTTTAGTAGAGAACTGATATAGGTACTCTATGAATCGCTCTCGCAAGATAAGTGAGTCTGCAAATCGCTCTTTGGCCAGCGTGTTGGATGGCCTACTACCCCTTCATAGAGGAGACCCACGCCCATCGGTGGGATACGATACGATATTAATTACCTACTATTATGCGATGTTATGTTTTTGGTCGATTTTTTTTATATTCGGAGTCTTTTTTTATATAGAAGCAGGGAGCTATTCCCAAATATTATCAAGATCAATCCGTACATAACGAAAGAATGGAGTTACTCATTTTAGGGAAAATAGCATTTAGTTAACAACTATAGTAGGTAAGAAAAAAACATTTGATAGATTCACATTTTTTTGTCATTTTGATTTAAAAACTAAACTGATGGATCGACATTATTAAATTGCATTATAAAAACATGAAAAAAATATTCAAAGTTCAAGTAACATACGGAAAACAATCCTAATAATTGATAACTTTTTTGAAAATAGGGCTCAAAGTACTAAATATATGACCGTTGTAAGAAAACACATAAAAAATTATTTCATTCGATCCCAACAGGTTTGTCAAATCACCAAAATATACACAACTAGTAACGAAAGTAATTAAAAAATCAAACCGGAAAACTTTCGCACAAATTCAATAATAAAAAATAAAAGTTTTTAATTGCCAAACCGTCTACCGACTGAAAAACATAGGCAAAGTTGGCGCAATCGTATTCCACGGCATTAATCTACGAAAACGAGTGACATACGAAAAAATAAAACAATCGAACAAAAAAAAAATACCAGAGGCGACCGCCATAGACGTGATTGGGTACTTTTCACACAAATAACCAACCAGGATTTTCACTTGCAAAACTTAAAGTCGCAGAAAAATTAACCTTTTCTCTTTCTTATAAGAGTCATGCCAAAATGTTGTGAGTGTCGCAAATATTTGGTTTTTTCGGAATAAAAAAATATTGCGGCTGATTTTTTTTTGAGTATTTTGTTCGTGAGAAATTTTGGGTTTTCACAGTGAGAGATTTTTCGCGTTTTGATATTCTGTTATGAAACTGTGACATAAATCAGCGGCAGTCACTGAGTTTACTACTCGTATGTTAGCATAATATTTCGTTAAATTGTCTATAAAATTTTTTTTTTGTGTTTTTAAACTGAAGAGCAAAGCGTTCCTGGTTCATTAACGCAATTGACAACATTTTACTTTTGGAAAGTGATGGAAATTTAAAAACCATTTCGAGACAATGATATGAAGAGTTCATACTAAAAATAGCAGATTTTTGTATTTACTTTCTGCAGAATGATTTACAAAAAACTAAAAAACAAAATGTATTTATGGTAAGATCGTCAGAAGCCACTAATAACACATATTATATCTGTTATTTGTAAACCATAACCAAAACAAACAACTTAAATACAGAATAAATGACTTAACTTTTTTTACGAGATTTTGACGAGACAAACATTATGCTGAACTTTTTCTAATATTTACAAAAAATCTCTAAAACATAATTATTACATTCTGATTAAAATAAAAAATAGGAGCAAGTACGTTATTTTGCGATTTGTCTTTCCATTATCGTATTAAATAATAATGGTGGGCCAAAAATTTGAAATGTTGTCGATTCTGTTTCCTCAGTACTGGTATGTTTGTTAGGGTGTACTCGTGAGAAACTCAAAGAATGCCTCTGAATGAAAGGAAAGGTTTTGGTGATGAACAGAAATAATTTTGGTTTCGTCGCGACATACTTCTTGCAACTTAAGCTTTATTACTTGCAAACGTATATAGGTATGTCTTATTATCAAATTGGTAACTTATAATTTGACTGAACTGGGGTCCAATCAGCTGGAGTATGCCATAAAAGAGGTGAAAACAAGAGGAAACAAACTTGGTTTCATTTTGACATCATTGAACCGGCGAACTCTCAAATGAAACCAAGTTTGCTTGCTCTGGTTTTCACCTCTTTCATGTCTAACTTTCTTTCTTCTAGTCTTCTGATAGGGGGGCAATTTCAGAAAATATACAGGGTTATCGGTAGGTAAAGAGGTTTTATTTTCCTTGCTGGTGTCATAGTGAAAGTTAATCATCATGATGATCTTTTTGATCTCCTAATAACCCTGTATTATGCTTACGTGAACAAAGCTCCGGGTTCATCCATCGAGCCATATCGCAAATTACTACTGTCACCATCAAAGGAGCCATCTTATTAAATAAAGTGTCGTCATTTCGTCGATCCGCCATTTTGTTTTACGACGCCATTTTGTGAAGAGTGAATTTTGGCGCGAAATAGCTGTAGTTGCGTTTGTCCATTTCGTTTCGGTTCGGGTTTTAGTGTTCAAAGTTAGTGTTAAGTGTAATTGAACGAGTGACGTCACTATGCAATAGTGTCTTTTTATTGTATATATTTTGATTGTACATAGTAACTTTAATAGTTTTGTTATTTTATTTAGAACCTAGTAGCTACCAAAATACAGTATAAAAAATATTTTAACTCCCATTTGACCCCATTAGGGATTGATTTTCAAAAATCTTTTCTAAGTACAGGCTACACTCTATAATGAATATACCCTCTAAACTTCATGTCTCTAGTTTCAGCTGTTTAGGCTCTGCATTGATTCCTAGCAAACATCAATCTAAACTTACTCTTTTATACAACGTGTAACAGAAAAGTGTAATAATACTTAAGGGTGTTAGTTTACCCATCAAAGTGAACACATTGTAAAGAAAATTTTGCGAAACTTGAAAAAAAAAATATACTCTCCATACAAAAGTTGGTCACGTGATCGGTCAAGTTGTATAGAAAACACAATATTTTTTTCTCGAATATTCGACTAACATCCTCAAGTATTCTCTTAGCCATAGTCTTCTGAGCCACACGTTTCTGTTACACGTAGTTTATATAGACATGTCTCAAGTGAGAAATAAAATAGAACCTAATTTTTATTTGGTTATCTACTTCAGAATATCCATTAGCATTATCTGAAATTTGTAATTCGATAAATATGTACACTTCTCTTTAGAGCCATCAATAAAGATCCAAATCTAAAAGCATCTACGAATTTACTGAAGATTGTTCGTTAGTGTCTCGTTCTCATACAAACTAATCTACGAAATAAAACATTGAGATTGAGTTGAGATGCTAATTACATTAACTCAAGTGGTTAGAAGCGAGTTCGAAAAACTCGACTGCTCCTAAATTTCTTTTTATTTTAATTTTGATGTAACCAGTGTCACTCTCACGACTAAGGCAAACCGATTGACACCACTCACATAAAAATACAACAAGACGTTTAGTCTCTAGGGCGTGCCAAAGAAATATACATACTTACATATATTCGAAAAACGTAAACCTTTGTTCTTCCGTCTTTCGCAGTCGGGTAAAAAGTCTTTATCGACACTACAAAAATAGAACACTTGAGAAGAAAAATAACAGGAAACAGCCACATACGAGTAACGGTCTCATCGTTAAGAAGCAATCTTTTACAAATAAATCGTGAAGATTTCCTTCTAGATCTTTGTAGCGATAATTACAATTCTGCATCGTATTGAAAGTTGTAAAATTCTACAAAATGATTAATATATAATATTAAACAGGTAACAAAACTGAAGACGTTCAAGAGAGCAAATTCCGCAATCAATGGACATTATTCCCTTGCATTTATATTGCAAACTACCTACACAAATCTTTTCATATGAACAAAACTATCAATTTTTCCGTGTTTTGTATGAAAAGTAAAGCCTACCGTTATATCAATAAACCGAAAACTTGTTATAAAAGAAAAGAACAGCTGTACGTCTCGTGGGGTCACATGTACGTAATGTATCTGAGGACAAGCTGTGTCTTTGATCCATTAGGTTTTAGCTTAGGTCACTTGTGAGCTATCTGTATATAATTACTGGTAATATGCGCATCTTAGGGGTGACACATTTTCCATAAAATTGTTTTCGTTGACTAATAATTATAAAATTTATTGCGCTACATCTTCAGAGGCATTGTCGCGTTACATCGAGTGACTTGTGGTCAAGAGCCAGTCCATAAAAATATTACCTTTAAGAAAGTGGCTACTTATTATCAAATTACTTATCCCGCTAGGTGAGGTCATTATTTTATAAGATTTTCTACGGCTCAAAGATTTGTAGTTTTGCAAATGTATCTATATAGATGGTTAATTAATAAAATACAATACATAATGCAGCCAATGAAGAGTTTAATGTCAGGATTAAGCCTAAAAGTAGAATTTAGAATAAAATCAATATTTGAAACTTACTAAATAAAATCCAAAAGTAAACTAATATTTTTAAATACATTATTGTTTGGCTTGTCGTTTACAGACAGAACAGAATTGCCTTTTACTCAGGTGAAAATGACTGGATAAATTACAAAACATTTTTCATGGAATTATTGTAACTTTTGTAAAATTCTCTACAAATCGGGCGATGTATTCTCGTAAAAGTTGTCGTATTTCATAATGCTACAGGTGTTTTCGTTACGAGTGAGTCTAAAGTATCCGTTTTCCCCCCATTGGTCGCTCCAAGAGTTCTTTAATAACCAATAGTCTACTCCTTGGTCTGTTGTTCCGTAACCGACGAGCAAAACTGCATGACCACCAGTTCTAGACATGCAGTCATCTCCTTTGATAACGCCTCCTTTATACATCATGATATCTTGAGCAAACAACCCCACAGATATCGGTCCTTTAGTAGCTAGAACCTCTTTCAACTTATCTTCACTTTCCAAAGCGTATCGCGTACAGCCCGTGATCTTTGTCTCGGCTTTAGACTTGTCGAATTTACATTGGTCCACCTGAGCATTGTAAGGGTAAGTTGCTTCGCTTTGTAACCCTCCGAGTTCCATCAAATCAGTCATGGCGTCAGACATAAATCCACCGCTACATCCTTGGTTACGTCTCGAGCAGTCTACTAACTGCTGCTCGGAAAAACCTACCAGTTTCTGGTTTTTGATATAGTGTTGGCCTTCGATGCTGCCTATGGTAGAGAAGGCCCAGCAGGAACCGCAGTTCTGTTGGTTTTTCACCGGAGTTACTGCCCCCTTGTCTAACCAGTTCAGTGATTGGGGAGCTTGATTGGTTGTGATGTCATTATCGGTTATGACTTTACACGTATCTTGAACTTTAGATGATGGGCGTAGGCAAGTGTAGATGCTCTCGAATTCTTTGATACTCAAATCGCTGAAATAGTTGATGCCGAATACAGCGCCGCCTAGAGAGTTCTTGTTGTTGATGGTCTTCAAGTTTTCTGTAAATATTTGAAGTCTCTTTTGCTTCTCATGTTCGTTCGAGTAGTTCTTGCCGTGAGTCAGGATGAAGTCTTCGAACAGCTGTTTCGCTTCTTCAGTCCTGTAATATTCTGGCTTGCAGGCCGATGCGCACAGAAAACACGCAGCAGAAATCAAACATAGTAGTAAAACCTTAGTCATTTTGAATTCATCAAAGTCCAACTGTGTCTTTTGTAAATTTTCTAAGGTCTTTTATACTAACAGTGGGCATTTATCAACATATTTGAAAAGTTTGACCTAAATGACTCGCAAAGCGAAAATATTTCCAATACATATTTGGTAATTAAATGAAGTATGTTATTATCAGGAATGTCTGATATAAGTTAATAATAAATATGTACCATGTAATCAGGATGTATGTTGAGGATTTCATAGTATGAAATACATCAGACAATCTTTATTTTTAAAGCTTGTTACTATGTATAGTAATATTCTGTAATGCAAATATCAATAAGGATAAAAAAACAATTTTCAAATGTGTAATGTAAGCACATGTTTGTGATTGTGCCAAAATGCTTAATATAGTACAGATAATCTTAAACAAATATTCCTTTTAAGTTTTTATTGGGAAGTTGAGGTCAGAAATATGGCAATAAAAATAATCAAAAACCATTTCCTGAAGAAATATCTTCGAATGACTTGTTTTGCTACGTTTTAGGGTTCCAAAACCTAAAGGCTAAAATAGGACCTTATTTATTACTAACAACTGTTCTGAGTCCATCCGTCCGTCTGTCTATCACCAGGCTATATCTCATAAAGCGACATAACTAGACAGTAAACATTTGCAAACATGCTTTTACCGCTATAATAATAAAATAATTATTAAAGGGGGCTCCATACGAGTCATACCTGTAATCATCGGTACCCGTAACGCATGAGCAAAACTCGCACTTACATTATTTTTAAATTTATAATGTCCCATAACATAAAGTGTAGTGTCCCATTTCGAATGTGACTGGCGTGACGTCACCTCCCTGTTCCAACGGAAGATCGACCAGCATTATGTTGAGTTGGGACCGGTCAGTGACAGAAAGCAATAATTTGTAACTTTAGTCTAATTTTAAAAATTGAGAGATTAAGTTTGCTTTCCATTTCAAATAAATATTTTTCTATTGTATACCATTCCTGGGCCAAGATTTCTCCCATTTTCCCGCAGCCTTCCTCCTTCACACTTCTCTCCGCTCAACTACTTCTCGCCAATATTTTCAACGTTATGGAAATGATCACATACCTAACACAAACATTTTCTCTTACCCGTTGAAAACACGTGGATACATTTAGCACTAGCATGATTCACAGGACGTAACAACCTTTATGTAAATCATTAGTAAGCGAGCATATCACAAACCAAACATTGACGATTGTTGACAACTATTTGATAGTATCCGGACTTACGAAACATAGTATTATATTATAGTACATTTTGGCGGTTACCAAATCTTATTTTTGGTCCTTAAAATGGTCGGTCACCAAATTATGACACTCCGAATAGTTTCAGTAACAAGATCCGCAGTAGGTTCAGGTCATTTTTATATGACAATCCCAATACTTTCGACAACAAGGTCCGTTTTAGGAAACGTAATTTAGTGACCATTTATCCATGTTGGTAACCGTTTAGAATTTTTTTGGTACTAAAATAGGCAATTTTTTGAGCAGTGTTTAAACACGAGCCGTTATATACTAGCTGGGCTCCGCGGTGTTACCCGCGAAACTCTAATTTTTATAGCCTATGTTACTCTGTGATAATGTAGTTTTCTAACGACAAACAAAATTTAAATCTATTCATTAGTTATTGAGTTTATTCCTTACATACAAATCTATCATCTTTATCAATTTTGAGCTATTTCGCAAAACACGATGATAAAAACACATGATAGATGTTTTACAAGCTCGCACGAAACGCTTTGCGTCTATTTTTATTGTGCAAATTGCTAGATTGTGTAACTCGCTGCTTTCCTATTGCCTCTGCTACAATCTGAGTTTTTCAATTCACAAATGAATCGGTTTCTTGTAAGTATTCATGCCCACATCTCATCAACACTTCACAGCAGCATTCCGGTCAAACGCAAGTCTATCTTCTATTAAAAAAATTATTATAACTTCCACATGATGAGAAACTCAGAGGTACCTGATTCTGGTGTCAAACCATCGAGTTCACTGATTGTTTAGTTTGATATAGTTCACAAATTATTTTAATATAAGTGAGGCGCATGTCTTCGGAGCATTTCGTCGTCATCACGGGCCAAAAGACATCCACTGCTGAACATATGCTCTTAGAACGCCATTCAGACTGATAAGCTGAAAATTGCATCCTCTGGCTACTTGTGACTTTCACTATGTCGTCGGTCCACCTAGTGGAAGGCCTACCTACGCTGCGTCTTCCAGTTCGTGGTCGCCACTCAACAACCTTTCTTCCCCATCAGTTATCGGTTCTTCGAGCGATGTGGGCAGCCCATTGCCACTTCAGCTTGCAAATCCTATGTTGGTAATTCCGGTTTTTCGGCTAATATCTATATGGAAAATATCTTCGTCTCATAATAATAGGGCTTAATACAAGTAAAAAAATAAATTATTAATACATCGCTAACAATTTTTCTACATTAATTCAATTCAATAGAAGTTTGTTTTGACAAAGTCGTTACAAGGAGAAAGGTTTTGTATGTCAATTGTTAGCGGCACGCCTCGCTTCCTGATTGCTACACGATCAATTGTTACGATGCTGTGACCATAGATGATTGTTTCGTACAGTTTTCGCAATTATTTGAGTCACATGCGGTACTATGTAGGTCAACTGATCCCGGGTTCAGTTGACGAGCCATGGACTTCGGTTTAGCAAACAGTTGAATTCACAGGAAAAAACGCAAGCACATGCTGTTTTCAGATCTTATAGTAATTTCATGTGATGTCCAACTAGAAGAATAAGTTGATTTGTTAAACCGACTTTCCAGAAATTTGATGTTATTATTTCATTTAATAAAAACTAATGTATTCGTGAAAAATCAAAGAAATAAATAACAACCTATAATCTTTATTTAGATATACTCGTCCATAGAGTACATACTCGTACAACGACGGGGAACATTTTTTTGGTCTCTTATATATAGGTGAGTATATATAGGTGAGTATATAGGCTGCCAATTGTAATACTAGTATTTTTTATAACTAATTTATCTACTTAACGAAGCTTCGAATCTGTAATTAAATTAATATCACAAACTAATCGTTCGAAGTAACAATACTTGAAGGTACTAGTGTACCCATCAAAGTGAACCCACCCAAAGTGTAGAACGACATTTTTTCATGGAGAACCTAATATTATTTTCCCGAATTTTGCAAAATTTTTAAACCCATAAGTATTGTTTTCTATTACATCTTTTATTTCTATACCTTTCTATTACACGTTGTATATTTATAGCTGCTCGACCATAATATCTTTAATACCATAAACCTCCGTATGAACCGATGGTGAGAGAGCTCGCGCGACACGCGGTACAACGATGCGCTGGATAATTGCATTTCATTCACAAACGAATATAAAACGCATAAATTTACGTACTTTTTCCAATTTTCCGGCGGACGGCATCATTATGGGGCGGTAAAATGCTGCTGACATGCATCGACATACGAGTATAACTGCCTGCAGGTAGTATTTGATAGTTGTTTAGAATTTGTGTTTATCAGTGGAGAAAGAGAAATATAGAAAATTATATATTGCTAATTTGAAATGTCAATAAAACATTTAATTGCTTAAAGGCGTAACTAAAATGACATCATTTTAAATTAGTAGAATTCATATTACAAATATAAGGACAGACGAAAGCAAACTTTACCAGACCTGCTGCCAAATTCACAATGAGTTTCCGATCGGATTCGAAAACTTTGCAACACGAATTACGCAAAACTTATGAGAAGATCCTAAATTTTTACTTTGAAAATCGATTCTAGATCTAAACTAAAATAATAATCACCATTTAATATTTTAAATTATGTAACAAGCTTCGCGTATTTCGTGTTGCGAAGTTTTCGAATCCGATCGGAAACTCATTGTGAATCTGGCAGCTGCGGACAAATCGGGTAAAATCATTCATGGCATATTAGATTTTTTGTTTACAAGCTGTATTACTAGGGACTGTTATTAGCTATGTTTGATGAAAATCAAAATGACGGAGTATATTTTTTTTTCAATTCCGTCAATATAGGTATTAAATGAAAGGGCTTCACTGGTAGAATATTAAACAGTATGATAATTTCAAGTCCAACATGGCTGCACAAAAAATGACGGAAATTTTTCAAAATTTTTAATTTTTTTAATTTATCACTTCTTTCATGCCTATCGTTAGCCGATAAGGGAGCTGATTCAAACGCGCTGCTCTCTTGGTCAGTATCAACAACAAGCACCATTTTATCGCTCCATCCTGTCGCTTCACGCGCTGTCACACCTGCATGCACGTTGAGCCTGGCTTCCATTACACAACCGTTTGACAGAAATAACCAACTTTTTGCACCAAGCTACATTATTCATTGTTCTTCTAGCACGGTATCATTCGCTTGACGTCTCAAAATTTGGTTAGTTTGGTTGGAATAGATAGAATTCAAATGCGATCGATTTATATATCTACCATTCGTTAGCTAGGGAAGGTTTGTGACATCATTAGCGAGTGATGGATTCATACAAGCAATTAAAAAATTGACCTACTTAGTGCCTCAAAGTGAAGCTTGAACCGGACACAAAAGTAGCTGAAGCGCGCGACAGCCCAGGGACACTTAATGGTAATCTTAATGGTGATTTGGTTTTGTTTGTTTGATAAGTATAATTGCAATTATTTACTATATTTTATAATTCCTAGGATAATTGTGTATTATTAATAGAGTGTGTACTAAATCTCTATGTCTGATAATTAAATAATTTCATTTCAATTACAGTCGGTGGCCGCTACCGTCTAGCCGTGCTTGAAGGGAGCGCTGGGATACGAGTATGGAACGAACGATGCGAGTTGGTTTTTGTGTCAGCGGCTAGTCGTCAGCGGCCACAAGAAGCGAGCAACGACGCTTGTAGCTAGTGGCGCCACTGGCGTAAACATGTGCGGCGACTACAAACAAATAAAATCAAATAATTGTCATAAACTTATTGAATATACGTCAATGCAGCTTGTCGAATCATCCTTCTTATGTAACAAACAAATATTACAAAATATTACTTCATAATATTATTCTAGTTATTAAAGTAGATAAATAAATCACAATGTAAATATATAGTTACTTAATATAATAAATATATGTTACAAGAACTATAAAAGTATTTAAATAAGTTTCTTAAGTTAAATTTATTAAAGTAATTAATAATGCAAATGTAACAAGACTTGCCTGTACTCGTAGCGAACGTTATTCAAAGGCCAATAAATATTTTTTATAAGAACTTATTCAAAATGTATTTTAACTAAAGGATATACGTTAGTGGCGGCGTTTATTAGTTGTGGTCGGAGGACGGACTGTGAAGACACTTATCGGACTCTTATTTCAGAATAAAATGCAAGGAGTTTCCTTTACAGATATTCAGCTGTCTTTGGAGAAGTATCATTTACAACCAGGTACTGAATCTTACTAATTATAGCCACTGAATGTAATTACATGCTACACTATGATATGACGTTGAGGAAACAGAATTGACGGAAAGACGTTTTGTTCGGTCAATAACCAACTTTTTGCCGTGACTCTGCGTTATTGTTCTTTTTACACGGTAGCACTAAAATAGCAACATCATTTAGTCCTACGACTAGTAAATTTAACAATTCACTTCCGATAGCTTTATATACTAGTAGTTATATGAACTGTTGACCTGGCGAATTTTAAAACACGTGGTTAGAAGAGAGTTGAAAAAACCCGACTGCTAAATCGTAAAACATGTGTATATGATGTATCCAGTGTCACTCTCACGACTAAGACGAATATATTCACACCACTCACATAAATATAAGACAAGCCGTTTAGGCTCTAGGACGTGCTAAAGAAATATACATACATACATACACTCGGAAAACATAACCCTTCATCTTTCGCAGTCGGGTAGAAAACGATTAACACTAGGTGAGTATTTTATATCTTAAGGAAAAGGTTCTTGACGGAAAATAAATAAATAATTTATATATAAAAAGAATCCGTTTGTTTCACTTAAACTCGAGAATGGCTGGGCCCATACGAGTATAATTGATTTTAGTCTTGAAATTATTGTCGTACTCCAGGGAAGGTTTATAAGGTGAGAAACATACATAACTGTTAGGCGGTACGAGGTTCGTCGGGTCAGCTAGTTATATAATAATAACTATATACCTAGTTATACCTACTTTTCAATTCCCTTCCCTTCCCTTTTGAACTAAAACTAATTTCCTATTTGGTCCAGCCATTTCTGTAACATGGGGGAACATGCACAAACAATACGAGTAGAACCTGACGACTTAAGAACCTCTTCCTTTTTGTAGTCGGTTAAAGATAAATTCAGTAGAGTCAAAGCTGAGACGTTTCGCTCGTTGGTTCAATTGGATGAAAGCAATTCTCAAAGGTTTCTCGTATTCCTATAAAGACTTCGATAATGTTCCAAGGTCAGAAGGTCGCGCATATTTCCGTCTTTCCTCTCGCCTCGTACACTTTCCGCTAATCTAAACCAGGATCTACCGAACTGTACCGAGATACAGTTCATGACAAACTTTATGGCCAGTATTTAGATAATAAGTACTTACTAGTAGGGTAAAGGCACCAGTGACACGGACACGGACCAGTAAATACACTACATACATTCGTTTGATACTTTTGATTCACAACACATGATTATACCATTTTGTCTCAAGATGGCGCCAAATTAAATATGTGCCGTCGCGCCTTCACAAAAAAACAGTTTATCTTAGGGAAATCGCTAAGACAGTAAATTTCTATTATTAGTCATAGTTCACTTATTATAATAGGATTATGGGTTGATTTTCTGAAAAGATTATTTTAAATAGATTTTGTGCACTTGTATTTTTTTTCTTTGAATTGGATTCTATGTTAATTACTGGTTTTAACAAAATAACTTTGTCCAGTAATGGACAACTGTCCATTGTTATTTTTTTATTGACATATGTCGTTCTTCATTAGGATTGGTGCACACTTTCACGATGATCAATTACTTATACTTTTAATGAAAATAAAAAACTAGTTCCAGTAAAGATCAATGTGTCGATCATTGGGTAAAATAACTGTAAGTGTCAATTATTGGGTGTCTATTATTGGTAATTGATCGATTACTGGGGGTTAATTAATGGATTTTTGCTGTCCGTCACTGGAGAATTGAAGTATTTTTGTTTTTCGTTTTGCAATTATTTCCCATGTAGTCTTACCCAGGGTTTATGTCAGTTTTATATTAACTTTGTATATTGTCTTGAGATTTTACTAATCATTGCGTGTGTATGAGAAGTCATAAATAAGTTATAGGCAATATTGTCACACACTGCCCTTTAAGTGTCCATTATAGGTGCCATCACCCTAGTATACCTACTCTAGTCCCTGAGATACAGTAAAAATAAAATTTCTAATTCCCCATATTTGCGGTAACATACATCTTTGATTTGAAATTATCTTAATGTATAGGATTCTACTATTCAAACCCTTTCATTCGATACATGTATTAAGTAATTGTGAAAAAAAAAATTACATCGCTATTTTATGACGTCGGCCATCTTGGACCGATTTTCATCAAATAAAGCCAAGAACATTCCCAACTAATATACCTTTCATACAAACAAATCAAAAACGGAAGGACTTATTAAGTTTTTTTTTTGTACTGACAGACTTAAAACACCCCGCCGTTCTTGGAGAGTTGAAAAGGTAAAAATCAGATTTGATTCAAATATTTTAGTACTGGCGACCTATAAACAACAATGCTTCAATAATTTTGGCTAAGATATAACTATATGTTGTTTGATCCTGATCCAGAGCAGCGCGTGTTCAACAACGTTGTCATAGTAATTATTGGAATGGATAACACATGTGTTTGTGAACATGTTTTAAAAAGATTCAGTTAAACTCAGTTAAAGACATGATTTAAGGTGTGGATTTTCTTCATTGTAACTCATTTGCCAAAGTCAACTAATATGGAATATAATTTTTATTTTCTCACTGGTACAAATCTCTATGCAGGGTTTTGATGATGCTGCTTATGTTTAGTTTCGGGACATTTAAAGCGTCATTGTCGAGGCGGTCAACAATATGAGCTGCAACTGTACTAACTACTTGCTATACTGTGGTGTAAGGGATGATCGCCCTTTCTTTCTACAATGGAATGCAATTAAACTGTCGCGCCCCGGGCCTAGCGCTAGTTATATTGGCACAGGGATACAGTTAGGATCAAGTTAAAAAAGGGCTGAGCCATGATCACTTTATACTGGATTTTATATTGGCACAAGGCTGGAGTAAACATGAAAAGAAAACTGCCATTAAATAACTCGATAGCTAGTGTGTTACATTAAGTACAGGTACAAAAATGCACGTGCGCCATTTTTTCTGCCGTAAATAGTTGTGAAATCGAATGTAAACCAAGTCGGTTAATTCAGTATCTGTGAAAAGGAAGGAAAAAGCTTCGAGAAAAGGATGATACGGCCGTGCCTTTGTTTGCTCGACTTGGCGGAGGGCCAACAGATCAGGTTGCAAAAGCGAAGCTGCTTTTTTGGTACAGCTACCGGCAAACAAGTTTAACATGACCTTGGCTACGCAAAAGTGACTGTTACGTCTCTTTGTAATCGTTAGAAATGTGCAAAATATCGTTCAACAATTTGCTATGGGATTGCTTTAAATCGGTGACTAAATATAAGATTAACTGGGCTGTAGTCGCTTCTCCTTCCCCACAAAGCCCTACCCTGAGTCCGTCCCCGAACCGGTTACGTCCGGATCGTTTTGTATTAAAAGTTTAATATACGCACATCCAACGAATAATTGTCCCTTTTGTAAAGCGAGATATTGAGATTCAAGTGCAGTTATTTTACAATTTGTTTTTATTACATTCCGGTTACATACACTGTGACTAATAAACGATTTTTTTTCATAGGTACAAGTATTTTTAACATTTTTATCTTATGTTGTTTTTTTTTATTCGTTAATTGCAACCTGCAGGGCTATGGGCTTAAGTTACGCATGAAAGAGGTGAAAACAACAGTAAACAAACTTGGTTTTTGTTCAGTTCACCTCTTCAACACTGTCTCAATGAAACTAAGTTTGCTTGCTCTTGTTTTCCACCTCTTTCACCTTTTTTTAACGCGGAGAAACGTTGCATGCATAGCGCTCCACCACGGGGAGGCAGAGCGGTTATGTGGGACTCTTACCCACTAAAACTCCACGCTGTCACTGCCTGCCGATAACTGGCGGGACACGGGAACGCTAAAGCACTCATCCCGTGTCCCGCCACGGCTGTCCGTCACCGGACCCATCCCTCGGGGTTACCCCCGCATGCAGTGCGCCAAGCACATGACGCACTGCGACGGGTCATCAGTGGCCCCGCCGCCTGCCACTACGGCTGCAGCAGATAACTCTACTACGGCCCCACCCCGTGCACCATTCTACGGGGTGACCCCGTAAGGACGCGGAAGGTAGGAGGAGCGGCGCATCTCAATACCGACAGTCCTCTCCCGCCGCAGCCCCATCCTCAACTGCGCCGTCTTGCGACATTGCAGCCCGCCTCAGTTGCGGTTTCCCCATAAAACACCGCAACCTACCTCCTGTAGCCACTCCGACACAGGCTTAGAGGGCAAAACCTGGTGGAGCGGCCCATCCCGGGTGCCACGGTTCCTGAGCTCTCCCGCTTCGACATTGCCCTCCCCCCGTGGGTGCCCACCCACGGGATGGACCTCTTTCACCCTACTGATCTTAATTAGTAGTTCTGCAAGATGGCAACATCTTGAGCACAAACTTTTTGGAGTTCAGATTTGAAAAATTATACTTATATATGATAATTATTTATATTATGTAGGTAAATAATGGCACCGTAGCGATATCCCCTTTTTAGGGTATAATACCCCTGCGATCAACCCTTACTTTCTTTAAAATAACTGTCATCTCCGTTCTAATTCTGTTAAGAGTAGGCAAAACATATCCTTGCCTTTTTATTTGTAAATACTATTCAAACGTTTATGCCTAAATTATATAACGACACTTTCAAAACTCCAAAAAGTCATCGTGCTTTTATCAAAGCGTTGAGATGACCACCATCTCAATTTAGATTATTGTCTCTGACTGCAGGGCACTGTAAACCCCCTGGGGGCACAATAACGCCCCTAAAAGAGGGCAATAACGCCCCAAACGACAATATGGCCCCTAGGAAACCTTTGTGTCATGATTTGGTGTGAACACTGTCAAATTGTTGTCGCCATTTTCTTTTTCCACGATTGTAACGTAGACGTATTTTTTATGGAAACGAGACTTCAAAGGTTTTTATTTTGTTTCCAAAATTGTATATGTTTTTTGTTTAGCTTCACATGTTTTCGTTTTACAAATAGTAAATACTGAATGTTAGATGTAATAAAATTCCAGGAAAAAAGGCTTCTCTCGTAAATAACGTTTTGTCCTTTTTGTGAGAGTTTCATATTTTTTTAGGGTTTTAGTGATGTTAGTCTAACATTTTTGTAGGCGAGCGACTCTGCCTCGAGTCTGGTATTTATAAGGTTCCGTACTCAAAGGGTCAAAACGGGATCCAATTACTAAGATTTCGTAGACCGTCCGTCTATCTGTTACCAGACTATCTCATGAACCGTGATAACTGGACATTTAAAAGGCAATTGAAATTTGCACAGACGATGTAATTCCGTTGCAGGTATAACAACAAATACTAAAAAAAGAATAAAATTAATATTTAAAGAGGCTTCTATACAACGATCGTAATTTTTGATTTTTTGATTAATACAGACAGCAGGTAGAGAATCGAAGTAATGTTGTGAAAATAATGGTAGGTACCTCGCCTTTGGTGCGCGAGTCCGACTCGCACTTGTCTGATTTTGTTTTCTTTTGTATTTCAGTTTTGTTAATATGTTTGTCTGGTTTTTTGTACTCGCGCTAAAGTCGTAGGGCTCGTAGGTCAACTGATCCCACTCCAAACCGATCTCACGGGATGAGTCAACCTAGTCCTTATTACAACCGGTCGACTGAACCCGTGGGATGGTTCGACCTAGTCCTTATTAGAACCGCTCAACTGATCCCATGGGATGATTCGACCTAGTCCTTATTAGAACCGGTCAACTGATCCCGCTATAACATTTAGTCATTTATGCAGTCATGGAGTAAATTAATAAATGTACTCAACTATCAGTTCTGTGAACTGTTCACTATGGAATCACAATATTTTTTAGCTGACTTTAGAAATGAGGAAGTACTTTTTAGCCAATCTTGAAGTAGCATTACTTAATCGGATATGATTCTATTAATTTTTTGAACGCCGTTTTTGATTGGGGATGTTTTCCCATCAAATGAGTAATCTCAGTGAATATGGAGAGCCTCATGACCCGGCAGATTTAAATAATATTTAGGATTCTATAGTTATACATAAAGTATACCTACTATTATATTATTATTATTAAATACACGGTTTATATGCACCTGTAGTAAGCAACTGGTTTAGTTGTGACTCATTGCTATGACTCATAAATAATGTAACTTGCTCGCAACATGAATTTGTGCTTCTGTTTTCATTTTACTTAGTCATACTTAGGTATCTGATTTGCACGTGCTATATAGACTAGACATTCAAATACCGTCGTGGTTAGCGGATTCGGTTTTAGAAACAGCGGTCCTGGGTTCGATTCCCTGCCAGGACAGTTCATATAACGACGAGGTAAATAGTTAAGTTAGTATATGTTAAAGGAAAGAGTTTGATCGTTTTCTTACTCTTACTGTTTTCCAATCCATGTTGGAATTTATAAAAGTATTAAATTATGTACTAGTATAATCAACGCAGAGCCTAGATAATTGGAATTTTAGTTTAATGATTATAGGTGTAAGGTTGTACTAAGGATTAAAAAAAAATTTAACCCTGAAGAGTCGAAGGAGGGTTCAAAATTTTATATCGCATACAACGTCGCTGTGACTCTGAAAGATGCTCGTATAATAATAATCACTGAATTAAAATTTAAACAAGTAATACTTTTAAAATACTGACAATTAACTTCAACCCGGCATTTCAGTATTACTTATTTACTCAACTGATTTTGATACAATTTATGTGAAATCAACTATGAAGAGCTATATTCTTTCAAATAATAAAAGCTGACATCGGTTTAGGTGTCTCTGAGAAATCGGCCAGTGAAATAACGTTAATAAATGACCATTAGTAATTATTGAATTGACTACTAACTAAAAAAAAATAGCAAAGAAACCACGAATGAATTGCTGTGTGAGTTAGATCAGGTGTTTTATTGCTCTACGATCAATACGAAGTGTCATTAACATTAGCGACAAAAAATCGGCCGAGTGCGAGTGTTAGTTAGACTCGCGCACTAAGGGTTCCGTGCCATTATTTAAAAAACAATTAATTCTAGTCTCTACCTATTGTCGTTATTGATATTGCTCAAAAAACGGCTAGAGTCGCGTTTGTAGCATCGATTACTAAATCCTCCCTGAGTGAAATTTTAACTGTCTAGCTATCATAGAATTAGAGCGGCAACAAAAATATACATCTTTAAAAATTTCAACTGTCTAGCTATCACAGTCCTTGAGATAAATGACAGATAGACGTAAAAACGGATGGACATCAAAGTCTTAGTAAAAAAGTTTTGGGTACGAAATCTTAAAAAGTACTCAATAAATAGCGTAACAATACAAAACAGTATCAGAGACAATTCTGATAATAAATAAATTAGAAAATAAAATACTGAACTCGTATATTAGTTCGTAAAGTATTCAAAATAGGTTTCCAGTCAGTAAATACACTCGATAAAAGTTTCTTGCGGTAAAATCAAGTTTGTAGTATTCCGAAGACAAAGTTTGAAATCTGCAAGTTTTTTGAATTTCGAACGAGGTCCGTTCGAATGTTGAATTCAAATCTTTGAATGGCGTCCGCGTCGTCGATAAAGTTTTGCAACGAATGAGGTTCGAATCAATTCAAGGTTCGCAGCAATCACTGTGTTTGTCAGAAGGAAAGTACATATGAGGAACGTATAAGTTTTCCCGAACCACCTAGAAAAAAATTACGCTTTTAGCTTGGCTATTCTAGGTTTATAAAAAAAACACTTGTTTCATAAAGTTTGATTAAATTTTCTTAAAAATATATGACACTGGCGAGTATAAAAAAATTAATAACAACGTGACGCCATACATTTAAGGCGTAGTTTTGTGTTTTAATTTTAATTGTAGTAGAGTTTTACCGAGTAGTCTTTTTTTATTATATTGATGTCATAAAATATTAAATCTGAATTTTGATGCTTTCGCCGTTAAACCCTAAGTTAATATACAAATATATCGTGCACATGTCATTTTAATACGTCTGGAAGAACAGCGGCAGTGGTCTAATAATCAAGGCATAACGCGGTTGTTTATTGTTTGCCAGAAAGATATAAGCAATAATACTCATATGCCCGAATTTTACTTTCCCGAATTTGCCTGAATTGTTTGTTTATCATAAAATTCATGGGAAATTCTCTTGTTTGCCCGTACATTAGATTCCATAATGACACGAGTGTCATACGTATTGATATTAATTTTATTGATTGATATTAGTTTAATTGTTATTAATTTTATTGAGCTCATGCCAAACAGAACACGTTAGAATATTCAAACCAAATCTAGAAAAAACCCAGCCGACATTTCTTTTGTGGCCTAGCTGCTGATCATAATCATTCAATAAGACGACTTCAACCCTTCAACATACAGACGTGTACACTCACAAGAATTCGTTCAAAATCTGCCATCAGCAATCAAAGTTATTAACTCTAACCTAACTGAGATCACAGAGTGGAGCAAAACTTATGGTTTGAATGTTATTCCAACTAAGACCCAAGTTATTGTTTTAGGGAGTTCTCATATCTACAGTTGACTGGGAATCGCTGCCTTACATAGAATTTGAAGATACAGTAAAAAATCTGGGTTTAATCATGGATAGCCGTATGAGTTGGGCTCCACAGCTTCAAACAACAAGTAGAAAATTGTTTGCTGCGGCTGGTTCCATGAAGAGACTTCGTAACTTTCTTCCTACTGCCACTAAAATTGCTCTTGCACAATCATTTCTGCTTCCCATTCTAAATTATGCCGATGTATGTTACCCAGACCTGACGGAAAACTAACTAAATAAACTTGAGCGTCTTCAAAATTTTTGCATAAGGTTCATATTTGGCTTGCGTAAGTATGACCATGTTTCTCAATTTCGCACAAGGCTCAAGTACTTCCTATTTGCCTTCGTCGAAACGCTCATTTTCTTTATCTCCTTTATAATATATTGTTCAACCCAACACCAACACTACACTCTTTCTCTTTCATTAAGGTCTTCAGACACATATGCACTTTCCATACCAAAACATTCTTCTTCCTTCTATGCCGATTCGTTCACTGCTCAAGCTACCATTTTATGGAATTCTCTGCCTGTTTCGATCAGAAAATCGAAGTCCCTAGCAATTTTCAAAAATCAAGTGAAGACGTTTTATTTTTACACAACTCTCACTTTAATAAACTGCTTAAAAATCTCCGTTACTTCTTTTCATCATATTGAACTAAATAGCTATACATTTTTCAATTTAGTTCAGTCACGAAGAATTTAATTCATTGTATATCCTGTTGTCTCATATGTAATTATTAAATCAAATGTAGTGTGCAATTTAAATTGTCATTCAACTCTGTGAGTAGTAACACTGTGTATATTGTATTATATTTACCGTTTTAATTCTAAAACATTTGTCAACATTATTATTATTATTATACTTTTTTTTAATTTTTATGTATTGTCACTCTCATGACTATGACGAATTTATTGACATCACTTAAATAAAAATACGATAAGCCGTTTAGGCTTTAGGGGGTGCCAAATAAATATACATACATATATACATACACTCGAAAAATATAACCCTCCTTCGTTTGTAGTCGGGTAAAAAGTAACATACAAATATATCGGATATAACTAATACTGTCTAACCCAGTTTCTTATAAACCTTCAGTCGCACTATCTATCCTGCGGCCTTGACGTTATCTGGACACTTTCGGGTCCGGCTTGAACCAGTTTCAGCCAGTTATATCCAGTTTGTGGGCCGGCTCGATCCGGATAACTTTCGGTTTTTTGCGCTCGGAAACTGAAATTCGGCGGAATATTCGCAGGAAAGGTTCGGGATATCTTGTGGAATGCCTTTTTTGGAGTCAAATAAAACTCAGTTACAAAACTTACAAGTTGGAGATGAATTATTTCTTAACTGACTCCAAAAAAGGGGTACTTCATTCGACATGTATGCTTTTTGTTAGTTACCTGACTTCAAAGAGTATATATATTTTAAATTAATACTTCTCGAGTTTCTCCATTTATATTTTATGAAAATCAGTTAAGAGGTTTGATGAACAAGTTGTATCGGTGCCTGCTGCTGTGGAAGTAGGAAATCAATATTTTTAAAATGATCCTGTTTCTACAAGTGTTAAACCACACTATTATTATGCTTAAAATGTCACAAATAAAAAAGTAAACATTTTTAAATATTGAAAGTGTGAGAGCGTCCGTTAATTTTGCGGCAGACTGTCGACTGTAGCCTAATGGTCTAGGCATCAGGGCATGTAACGAGAAGATGCAAGTTCGTATCTTGCCAGGCGTGAAATTTTTTGTTCGCTCTCATATATAATAGTGACTAGTAAAGAAGTAAATATTTTCATTCTTATGAATGATTTAAAAACTAGCTGCGCTCTGCGGTGTTGCCAACGTTAATACAGGATAAAAAGTAACCCTAGTAAGTCCAAAGTCTAAGCTATCTCCGTATCAATTTCATCCAAATCGGTTCAGTAGGTTTTGAAAGAACAACAAACATACATCCATTCTTACAAACTTTTACATTTAGTATATAATACAATGATATATTTATATACATATAGAAGAAACCATTCATTAATATTCTACTTATATATGATATAAGAAAAAAATTGCATGGTTGCTCCCCACCTGCACCTGCTTTCTGCTTAATACAGCGCTAACTGATAACTCAGCATAATTTAGCGCTCAACTAATCACTACGCTTCGCGCTACGACGATTGTCAACCATACTACCACGTGAGATGATTCTGAATTGTTACTACGCATCTCTTTTGCGCACTCTATTCTGCAGTATGGGATCAGTTCTGGGCTCGTTCGGCAGATTGGTGTCGTGTCTTCAGGCTGCTGAAGAGAGTAGTGAGAGCGATAGTTCGGATACCGCAAGACGAATCAAAATGTGGACAAAACAAATGAGGATTCTGACTGTCCCATTCCTGGCAATCCTACAGGCCACTTTGTATGGGTGGGACCATATGCCAGGCAGAAATACCAGCGGCTCGGTGACGGCTCCAGGTACCTGATGCGACACACAAGTGTGCTACGCCTACTACATCGCGCACTCGTGAAAGCTTCCAAGCAGGTGCACTTAATGGCGATAGACGTACATAATCGTCTTCTAAACGACATAAAGAACGCACCGTCGTCGAGACAAAAAATTAAGAAGTTTCATGTTCAAGAAGCATTCTATAACGTAGACGCTTTCTTACAGGAAAAGCGTCTGTAATCGTTATCATATTTTTATATTTAATTAGATTTTTGACTATTGTAATTTAATTAAATAAGTGTTATATATTAATATTTTATATATTATGTGATTTTTTTAAGCTTTTATTATTATTATTTTTATTATTGTATAAGGACTTGAATGGTATTTAAATATTTTGTATAGCAGATAGATTCACTTGACATGTAACTTATCCTGTTACGAATGAATGTGTATGAGTATATACATACAAAAAGTGTATACTTACGTATGTATGTCAGGTCATTAATTTCGTAAATTACTAAAAGCAGCACAATGTTTGAAAATTGGTTTACAATCTCATATCCCTCGGGTTTTTGAGTGTTTCGTCATTACATGAATTATAATATTAACTTGTAAGCATGTAATATGGTAGTTAATAAACACATAACGCGTGTACACTCTATAAGGAACATGTTTCGAATATTAATTCCTTCTTAATTACTTACTTAAGAGGAACACCGACCTTTCACTGTTTTCGTGTTTCTGATAGAATTATCGTTCCGAGGCGTACCTCTTTTCACCTTCTACATTGTAACGTATTTATTGTTAATGATGTCAATCGCTTCACTATGATGTATTTTAGGCCTACAATTTTTATTATTTACAAAAAAGGTATTGAATGTTGTATAATAAAGGCTTTTAATAGGCATCGTATCTGCGCAAAAATATGACTGCTTAGCTTTAAAGCGATATAAAAGAGACAGTAAAAGTAAAACGGTAAAGCCTAGTAAATAATGTGTTAGCTATGTGAAAAACAAAAAACTGGAATCGGACAACATTAAAAGGTAGAAAAGAGATATATGTTATTGTATGGACAAGTCGGCGGCCTATAGCTGTGTTAAGGGACATGTTTGTTTATGTCATAGATTAAGTGCTTACGAAATAAAATTGTATTAGAATAAAACAGAATAGTAGGTAAATGATCATAAGCGCCTCCTGTAATCTACATAGCAAAGTCTAATTACACGCTTCAATAATTTTCAAAGGTCAGAATATCAGGAGAAAATGACTTACACTTATTGTTATAATTAGGAAGAAAAACTAATTAGATCTCTAGAATAGAAAATATCACAGAATATTTTATGACACTCGAAGCTGTTTTTCTTTAAAGAACAATTTTGATATTTTAACTCTGATTTATTCCTGTTTGTCACCACAATTTGTCACTTCAAGGGAACAAACTGGAATAAAAATTCCTTTGACTATGACTAAAAAGGTGACAGAAAGGAATAATTTTCCTGTTTGTCACTTTGCGATATTTTGAGACTCTTGGATTGATAAAATATAAGGGATAGTGCGCCACTAGGTACCAAGTAAAACATTGTCTTACTGACTCATCGAAGAAGTACGTACTAAAGTAGGTTTGCCAGTTTCGAAAATAGATAGTAAAGCTATAATCTCGAAATCTATTTGGAAATTATTCTAATAAGGCAATTCCACCCCAATCGGCTCTCTTCCCAACAAATATCCCACTACTACGCGTTAAACTTTACACATTAGGCGCCGAGAATAGCGCCCTTATAACCTCATATGACCTACATTCATATAGAAAAACCAACCTTATTGTTATGGACATACAAAACATATTCGCGTTGCAAAATTTTCTTAGTCGGGAAATAAAAATGTTTCCATTTCAAAACCACGCAAGTCCGAATCAATTTTTACACGAATTTCAACTGTATTTCACTATGTTTAAGGTAGACGTTTCCATGGTGTTTTATGCAGTGTAAAGTGGCAAAAGTAAGAAGTACAGACATTAGGTACAAAGTTAGGTTTAGTGACAGTAAAAAGGCGACACTAAAATGGTTGCGTTTTAAAAGGGAGAAATGCAACGAGCCTTTTGTGGAAATAATGTGACCATACTGGTTTAATTTTAGAGGATTTTTTTAAGTTTTGAGGAAAATAGAACTTTGGACTTACTTCTTGTAGTTTTAAGTTCTGCGTTGAATTCTAGACTCTGTTATAATAAAATTATAATCAATCAGGCAGGCTAAATCACTATATATATTTAAAAATTTGTTGAAATATCATTATCTCTCTGTAAATTAAACGGAACTTTTATTTACGAATGATTATTGCGAGTATGAAATGTATGTATAGGTATGTATTATATGAAATGAAATGAAATGAAATGAAATGAAATGAAATGAAATGAAATTATTTATTGGCCTTATGTTATACTAGGCAAGTCACATTACAATATTTCACACAATACTTAATTTAGTAAATTTCAAATGTACCTATGTCAAAAACTTTACAATTCACTTAATTACAAAATTTAAATAAGATTATGTTGTATCGATTAATAGATACATTACTGATATAATAATACTTCTAAAATAGTTTACATTAATGTGAGTACAATTTAATAAAGTCATTATATAGTAAGATACTTTAATGTCATTATTAGTTTGTGAGTTTTGACTATAATTGTTTAGTTAGATTTGACAATATGTTATATAAATTAAGTATAAGTTAAGTATTAAATTAAAATTATTAGTAAGAAAAAACAATGACGAAAGTCTTATTAAAAATTTAGATATCACCTACTTATAAAATTATGATTGCTCACTCACGAACGAAGATTCAGTCAGCTTCATGCTCATAAATTCTTTGACCGAGTAAATTGGGGTAGACTCAAAAAACCGCTTTATTTTTCGTTTAAAATCGTTCGCGTGAAGATTAACTACGGCATGGGGCAACTTGTTGAACATACATATCTTAATATAAATTCCTTGTTTTCTAACTTTGGCTAGGCGTGTTTTAGGCTTACATAGTATCTCTTTTCGTCTTTCATCCATTCTTAGATTATGCGCATATGGTTGTTTCTGTAAAATATCCTTATCTTCATAGATCTCTAGGAGGCAATTATAAATATACAAAGATATAACCGTCATGATTCTATTATTCTTAAAATAATTTCTAGCTGACGCCCGTTTACGCAATCCAAATATAATTCTTATAGCTTTTTTTTGGGCTCTTAGTACTTTTATTACATCTTTACCATTTCCCCAGACAGTTATTGCGTATCTAATAATAGAATGTGTGTAAGCGTAATACACGGACAACATTGCATGCTTATCTAATAATGGCTTTAATTTCACCAATGCATAATTGGCACTTGACATCTTTTTACACAATTTAGCAATATGCTTTGAGTGAGTAATTGTGTAATCTATTGTGTATCCCAAGAATATATTTTCTTCTAAGACGAAATTACTATCAACACCTTTCCTGGATTGGTATGACATTACAACACTTTTATCTGCGTTTAGTATGATACCGTTAGCATCAAACCACTGTTTCAATATACTTTTAGCTTTGTTTATTTTTGTATTTAGCTTGTCTTTGCTTTTATCATTGATTCCTACGTGCGTGTCGTCAGCAAATAAACTAGTATATGCCCAATCAGGCATAGCATTAGATAAGTCATTTATATATATAAGAAACAGTAATGGTCCTAATATAGAGCCTTGGGGCACTCCTATATCTACATTTGTAATCTTAGAGCTTGTATCGTTAACATACACAGCCTGTTTCCGATTCTGTAAGTAAGTACGCATCATGTTTAGTTCGGGGCCCTGAAATCCATAGTACTCTAATTTCATTAATAGTATGTCGTGCCTCAAACAATCAAATGCTTTAGACAAATCACAATATATACTTGCACATTTCTCTGATTTGTCCAAAGAGTTCAATATGTAGTAAATTACTTTCCTTATCGCCATTTCAGTAGATCTACCTTTTCGAAATCCAAATTGAGACTTAGTAAAGAGATTATTTTCTTCAAAGTAATTTAATATTTTACTTTTAATTAATGATTCCAATATCTTTGATATAGTCGGTAAAATACATATTGGTCGGTAGTTCCCTAGCTCTGTACAATCTCCTTTTTTATGCAGTGGAATAATCTTACCATGTTTTAGGCTGTCGGGGAATATTCCCTCGTCTAAGCAGTCGTTAATCACAATGTGAAGCAATTCCATTAAATGTTCATTTTGTAATATCAGTTTTTTCAATGTTTTTGAGTTCATATCATACATATCAGGTGTACATTTCTCTTTCATATTCTTTACTGTCGTCCATAGTTCTTTGAGATCTATTTGATCAAATTTAACAGTGGTGATAGGTTTTTCACACATTTCTAAATAATTTTTACATTCATCAATATTTGTACTAGTTTTACACGTCAATTTACGAGCAATATTCCCGAAAAAGTTATTGAAATCATTTGCTATATCTTTTGAGATAGATGTTTCTGTCCCATCTTCTCTTTTAATTAATTTTACGCCTTTATTGTTTACCTGTTTCTTATTATATCGGATTTGTTCGTTTACAATCTTCCATGATTCTCTTATTCTATTTCCTGAAGTTCTTACTCTGTGGTTATATTGTAGCTTTTTAGCTGCTACATAAACTTTTCTCAAAATTTTCTTGTATTTTCTTATATACATTAACTTTTCTTTATCTGGGTGTGATTCCTGCATCATTTCCATCTTAGCTAAATTATTTTTTGAGATATCTATTCCTTTGGTTGTATATTTGGTAACCCTATTACGTACTACACGTTTTTTTCTTGGAAAAGCTACGTCGTAATAAAATCTAATCGCGTCCTGTAGAATATTCATTTTAGAATTTGGTTCTTTACATAGTACGATCTGATTTTTTAAATGTATGAAATCCTGATTTAGTAAGAAATTGAAATAATTTATATTATTAACAGATATTTGCCGAGAAAATGCAATTGTTTTTGATAAAGTTTTACGTTTACTGATCGAAATTGTTAGTCTAATTACTTTGTGATCCGCTAGTTTACGATTCAATACATCTCCTGTGCATTCGTCAAAGTTTACAATAAAATTATCAATACATGTAGCACTAGTTTTCTCTATTCTAGTCGGTTCATTCAAAATTATTTTAAAATTAAAATCATCATTAATTTTTAAAAACATTTTTATATTTTTATCAATTTTTAATATATTTAAGTTGAAATCTCCAGCAAGTACAATTTTTTTCCCTTCGTGGTGGAGTTTTTGCAATAATTTTTTTAGTAAATCAAAAAATAAGTTAATATCTTTATCGGGTCTATAAACTGATATTATGATTATTTTTGAAGATCTAAGTTCTATTGCAGTAAGTTCAAAATTCATCTCAAAAGAAATTTTGTTTATATCGTTCCTAACCTTATATTCTAAATTATTCCTGATAAAAATAGCAGTACCGCCGTGCATAAAAAATTTCCTATTAAAATATGCCGCAAGTTCAAATCCACTAATCACCATCGTATGTACTCGTTCGTCTTGACCCCATGTCTCCGTCAGACATAATACGTCACATTCATAATCATTTAGCAAATCTTCAATTGCTAAATATTTTTTGTGAATACTTTGTATGTTCGCATGTAGAATTACGATGTCACTATTACGGGAGGATGGATTTGAAAATTCTTCGTATTTCTCTGATATGTAATACTGTCTGATTCATGCTGATATTCAATAAATTTAAGTGTAGATGATCCTTGGAATTGTTTAGACAGAACTGATACAACGATTGTTTGTGTTATAAATTTTTTCATCGAGCTATAGCTGTAGAGTTTTCCACGATTGTCCTTCATATTGGGATCAACGTATTTAACATTTTTGTTCATACGCGCTAAAAATGCTATTTCTTTATTTATGTGGTATATATTTAAATCATTAATTTTGTCATAGCTTAATCCGAATATTATAACATTGAAAGATCTGTCCCTTTTTTCTATTAATTCTTTTAATAATTTTACGTATCCGCCTTTTTTGTGAGCGACTGTTCGTATTTACTTACAATTATTATAGCTATGTCTTCTTTCGAAAGACAATTTGATTGTTTTTGATAATTTTCTAAAATTTTGTCATAGCTGGCTCCTGGCAGACAATAATTTGTCAAATGATTATTTCCTAAGTGGTTTGCAATTCTAGATGCTAATCCTTTTCCGGTGATGTCTGAAAATATTGTTGTTTTTCTTGCTTGTGTTTTCGTTATTCCCTTATTCTCCTGTACACAGGTCTTTGCATTTTTTAACCGATGTTTAATTTCTATATTTTCTGAACTAAAATTAGTTTTTTGTTGTTGATCAAACTTAAGTTGTAATTCTAGAATTTGATGTTGTAATTGTTTATTCTCTAATTGTACTTTTTTACACTCTTTTTGAAGTTTTGTTATTTTTGCACTGAATTTTCTCTGCTGTCTTGCCGAAGTTAATCTTGGTTTTTTATGATTATTTGCTAAAACAGTAATTTTATTACGTAGGTGGGAACTTCGTCATTTTTTCCTCTGGATGTAATTGGTATTATTTTTACATTTTTCTTCTGCTAACCATTGCTGTAGTTGTATTATTTGTTCATTTAACTCTTTTATTATTTCTCGCTGATTTTCATAAACATATTTTGGATGTTCTATAGTTGATAATCTATTTGTGGAAGAAGAAGAGGGGGTATCTTCCGGCCCCAGCGAGATACGCAGCCGTTTTCTCTTTCTCCCTGCAATTGGAGTATTTTGAAAATCTCCGTAGTCAAGTCGTTTACATAAATCTATTTGTTTTCTATATCTTCCTAGTTCTTTTTTGATTGTTCCATTTTCGAGCAATAAATTTTCAATTTCATTATTAGCCGATAATAAACGATTTTCTAAATCTTGTATTTTTTGTTTTAGGCAGAAGTCGTTTTGAGTTTGGTCTAGATTCATTAAAGGAAAACTAATTCTTGTAGACTCGAATAAAGAAGAGTCAGTCAGATTACCTAAAGAACTAGCCCTCTGCGGTTGTCGTGATCTAAAATTCACATTGTTCCAGCCCGAGTTATCCATAATGTTCTGTGAATCCATTTTATTTTAGTAACAACGAAGGCGGCGACGTTAAATGTAAAAAAATCTAAACGCAAAAACAAACTACTTGCGGTGCGAGTTGAACCCAGGCCTCCACTTTCTCAATCGGCGGCTCGCACAACTCCACTGATCGGCGGTTACACGTTGAAGCGAAATTGCGTGTCGTATGATACACCGGATTGTTGTAAACTGTTTATGGCCGTTAGAGATGAGTCACTGGTACCATCCACTCACTGCACTTTGTTTATGTTTTGTCACTTTTTATTTTCAAATGAGGGTTGGTGTGATTTTAAAGTATTAAATTTACAATTTTTGTTATTATTTAATTGTTTTTAACACTATTTCCTCATTAAATGGTCTTATTATTTATGTTTTATCAATTTCATGCACTTTATTATGTTTACTATCGCAATTTTAGAACATCAAAATGATGTTCTTGTGCTGCGGCGTTTTCACTTTATATTTGTTATTTTGGAAAGTTGCACTCAATATCAATGCAAGATAACACTGTCACTTGGTATTTACAACTTAATCTACACACTCAACTAAAAAAAGAAGCTAACTAATATGTTTAAGTATTTTTTCGTTAATTATTTAGCAGAGCCAATTATGCTCGCGACGGCAGCGCCACGGAAAAAAAAATATATATATTAATTATGTATATTTTAAAATATATATTTTTTTCTTGTTTTTTTGCGGTACTTTATTTGTACTTGTATTTTTCTTCTATTTTTGCTATTGTTGCACCACCGACGTGACTATCCGATCCATCCCAAGGTTGCCTGGAAGAATTTGCTTCAGGCTATAATGCCGCCCAATGTACTACCGATGTTTTGTTCTTGCCTGTATCTTATTGTTTATTTTGTTTTTGGTATGCAATAAAGATATATTGTATTGTATTGTATGATTGACAATCACAAACATTTTAATTCTTAAATTTGGGCTACAGCACTTTTAAATGAAGAGTCGGTTCCATAGGCAAAATTGTTCCATAGGATGACTTTAGTGACTCCTTTCCGCTTCACATGACAAGCTCTGACACAAGGGCAAGCAACTCCGCCTAATACTTACACGAAGAATGAAAAAAGTACCTAGGTATTATTTTTTCATCGGTGTCAAGTGTAGTCGCCCCAGTAACAGCCCAGCACAGGTAGGACAGTAGAGCTATATAGAACAAGTTGTTAGAAACAGTACTGGTCGAGACCTCACTACTTTAGTATCTCAACTCTTTGCTACCACTATATACCTACCTAACAATCTAGTATTAAAGCTTAGACTATTTATATGTCTAGACAGAGTGACGCGGTTTGATTGAACTAAAACAAATGGGCCAATTTTGCACATTATAAGCTAGTGTATTGCGTAATAATATTGCACTAATTAACAAAATTAATATGGCGTTCTCTGCGTTAAGTAACTTTAATATAGCATTCAACCAATGTTTTTTTACTATTGTTTCTATCAGTCCGAAAAACAGCCAAATCGTAACATAAGAACTATAGCCGCGTCCGCACGGAGCATGCGACAGTGTACATTAACAAATTGAGACCATGTAAATAAATAAAATACAAATAAAAGTGATTTATTTCAGGCAACGCAGTCCTATATAATACACAAAAATATCTCAACACAATAGTAGTAAGTATAGGCTTTGATGTTTTCACGTGATTCACACTTTCAGTATCTATCTATATAAATATATAATCAAAGTAAAGTTTAGATCTTGAAGGGAGTAGATACAGAAGGTAAGTAAAGTTCATATTCTATTCTGAGGTCTCTGAATACAGTTGAAAAAAACAAAAGCGGACTCGATGGGAAAGTTTCAAATTGTTATTGTAAGTAAATCATTAAAAAAAATCTAAAATGGTTTATAGATAATCTTTTTTCTATATTTTTGTTGTTGCATAGATGCTGTGTTTGTCTGTATTTGTTGTGATTGTAGGGCAAGTTGCTTTTATTAACAAACACAATGATTAACTACATCCACAACAAAAAATATAGCAGAAAGGTAATCTATAGACCATTTAAAATCTACAGATAATAATAATGCTGCAACACACCACCAGAGAGCAGCGTGCCCATCATGATATTTGTTTGATGATATTATGCAGGCCGAGTGGTTAGTGGGGTCGATTGCCGGGTAACACATACGAGGTTCGATTCGATGAAATACGTAAAAAGAGTAAGCGAGCTATCGGTGAAGGAAATATATAATATATAAGGTGGTAAAGCGTTTTTAACGTTCATCTGGCTAGCTCCTCCACAAGTGGATAAAACCTATCACCAAGCACTTAACGGAGTGTTTCGGCAGATTTCTTTGAGAGTCAGTGTAATCCAGACTAGGCATGCTACTTCTAAGCTCAGTGGTCAGACCCGTGGTAGTTTCCGATAAAAAAGAACATAGACAGTTCTAACCTTCTTTAGAAATTTCAAATCTTATTTCAAGAGGATGGTTTTTATTTACAGCAACTTTGAATAAATTTTAATTAACATGGACTTATAACCACATTATTACTGCGAGGATAATGTAAAGTTTAACTCTCGATATTTTGATTAGTAGAGTTCCACAATCAGACAAGTAGAGACAGACAGACGTATCCGTTACATGGACTCGCACGACACGCATTGCATCTACTTTCATTGTGCAAACTGTCAAATTGTAAAACTCGCTGCCAGCTTCTCTATTTCATGATAGCTATATTCTTCGATTTTTAAAGTCGCGTATATATCGGTTTCTTTTAGCATGCTCTATCTTAGGCTTCATCTTCTTTGCATCAGGCGAGCCATACAGTTGAACGCAAGCCTACTCCTGTATCTGCTATAAAACAAATATTTTCCATTGTATTAAATAACTGATGCCAATAAAAATAATGTCTTAAAAACATTATTTTAGATTTCTTAAGTTAAGATGAAGTATCCAAGACTCATTTCTTTCATGTCCTTACTATGTTAGTAAAACCCTCGTACATCGGCGCGGAGTATAAAATATTATCTGTGCTCTGAGTTAGCTCGTAAATTACTCGCTACACCAGATACTGATGAAATACTGCGGACTCGCTCAGCTCGGCTCCGCTCGCTTGACCGCCGCGACCACAGATTATAAGTTGGAAGTTAGTTATAGGGGGACGGGTTTCTTTATAAAGTTATATGATAACCTTTTGCCCGCAGCTTTGATCGCGTTAGGTTTGTATTTCCGGGTAAAGTAGCCTATGACACTGTCCGGTCCTAAAATTACCTTTGTGCAAAATAAAAGTCGATGAGTCACTCAGTTGCTCAAAAAATATGTACAAACAAACTAACAAATAGACTTTCGCATGACCGCACACATTCAAAAAGGTCTGGAAAATACCATAGGATACTATTATGCCGTGAAAATAAACGTACTCGTACCTAACTCGAGCGGAGTCGCGGGAGAGAACTACTTTGTAATATTTGTGGAGATGAAGTGTTCGTTTGCGCTACACACGACCTGTGAATGTGAAACTTAAATCAGATATATTCAATAATTCTATAAAATGGTAATTCTGAGAAAATAAAATCTGATAGAATACTCGTCCTGTAAAACACGTGTGGGTTCATTTTTGTGTCACTGATTTCTGAGAATTTTTTTACTATTTTATTTTCTTCTTGTCCTTAATTACTCTTCTTTATTTGTTTTTTTTTTGTTTAATTTACTGTTTTTTTAATCACTGGTCGTGTCTAAATGCCAAAATTAAAATTTAGAGAATATGTCTATTATAGGGTGTGTAGGTGTGTTCTAAAGAATTTAAGAATTTTATACAGAGTTTTGTCGAAACAGCGTCGGGTCAAATGTGTGTTCAAAGTTAGAAAGCTTTACATTCCATTTCTATCTATTTAGCTAACCAGTCAGATAGATAGATAGATACTCTCTAGTAAGTAGTTAGTAATCTGCTAATCCTCGAGGGTAGTTCCCAACTTAGTTCAAAGGTACTTTGATTATACACATCAAACATGGAATGCTTTGCCCTATTTTATACACGTGTAAGATCAAACCGACTTACTAAATCCTGAAACAAAAACGACGAGTAATAAAAGTTTACATTGTCTGTGGTAGGTATTGTAGCTCCCGAACAAATGAACCGATTTTGATTTAGTTTTTCATTGTTTAAACCGGTAACATTTTCGTTGTTTGGTGAAAATCGGTCCGAAGTAGCCGCCGCCTCGTCGGAGGTTTTTGTATTTATTGAATTTAATTTTGCTTTAATCTATTATATTTAATTCAGTGCCTGTTCTTTAAAAATAGTTATCTATTTGATTACTTTAAATAGGTTTCGTCTAACATCTTAATTAATTCAGTATGAAAACTTTCTAAGTCTTCAAATTCCTTCTAAAACCTCCCCCCCACCCCTGTCTAACCTAAGGGAAAATAATTCAAAAAGTCAACATTAAAAGTCGGCAAGACAAAGCGTTTATCTTCAAAATTCCTGAGCTAATTCCGAACAAACTTTGCTCCATGGATAATTAAGCATCAAAGTAATTAGTATGTTTTTGTCGAGTTAAATTTAGTGGAAAAAATACGAGGAAAAATGGCGGAGGAAAGCTTTGTCTTCAAAATGGCGGAGACATTTTGGAAACGTAAATTATAGGGATGGGTTTAGGCATGATTAAAAGTAAAGACTTTCTTATTTAGGATGCCTAATTTCCTTCAGTCTCCATCAAATGAACAATTACTAAAAGACAATAAAAAATGAGGAGATTCTCGATTCGTTGTTTGATGTTTTTATCCGACTGCGAATAAAGGAGGGTTATGTTTTTCGGGTGTATTTATGTATATTCCTTTGACACGCGCTAGAGCATAAACGGCTTGTCGTATTTTTTATGTGAGTGGTGTCAATAGATTCGTCTTCACCTGCTGATGGTCATAGGCTATACAAGCTGCATCCCGCGATGTCACTTTTGACTTCTAAGTTTTTTTATAGCTTGCGCTTGACCGCAACTCGCCTGATGTAAAGCGACGATGCGATAATAGACAACGATTATATCTATTGGGAAATAGAGCACTCGGCAGTGAATTCCACAACCTGGCAGTTCGCACAATAAAAGTTGACGCAAAGCGTTTAGTACGAGTCCGTGGAATTTCTAGCATATAGCGGTGGCGTCTTGCAGTATCTCTACCATTCCGATTGTAGAAAGGGGATGCTGGAATTAAATAGTGTAGTTCCAAGGCACATGCCCCGATATGTATCCGATAAAGAATCGATAGGCTAGCCACTTTAAAAAGAAACAAAGCACCGTTGCATGTAAGTCTTTTAGCTTTCCTTTCCTCTTCCCAAAACGTTAGATGAAAACAAGAGAAAGCAATCTTGGTTTCTATCTGACAGCGTTGAAGCGGTGAAATGTCTAACTCTTGCTGATATAAGTAACTCCTCGAGAGTTACGTTGTACCTATTTTTTATGTTTTTTCGTACGAATGTTTGCGTGGAAATTTGATACTTGCATAGCTTTCAATCAATTTTTACGAAACTTGGTCATATTGTACTAGTCTGAATCGTTTTTAGTCTTATGGTATTAATAATTGGTGGATAATTTCTCACGTTTATAGAAGAAATTAGATGCAACGCCATTTATCGGTCGATTTCACAGAGGATTGGAAAACAATCAAGAATTTAGACTATGAAAGCAATCGCGCGAGATCTTTTTGTTAAGTTCTTAACAACGAAAAATTATTATTCTTATAAGGTCAACCTTTCGCAGAATTACTAGTTTTATACATACAACACATTTAAGGAGTATAAAAATATACTATATACTTTTAAAGATATGAACATATAGCGACTATAAGCGGCACGCCCGGTTCCGCACATGTGATCATTTTTTATTATAAATATAGTCTATGTTCATCGTATTTTTGACCTTATCCCACTACGTCGGGTTAGCACATATAGCCTATTTTACACAGTGATAATGTAGCTTTCTAACGGCAAAAGAATTTTTAAAATCAGTCCAGTAGTTTTTGGTTTATTCGTTAGATTACTGTAGAAGTATACCATGTACGAGTACTTAGTTTCAGACTGAATTTCTAGCTCTCTATTGATGTAGGTACTCTTAAGACCTCTAAACCTCTCCTTTTGTCCACAATACCTACGCAAAAACTAATTAAACTGCGACCGAATACGAAAACGATCCCTTTGCTAAAATATGCGGGCAATATCACCCCCTACCGCCCCTTTTGCACCCCCTCTTGACCGTTGGGCGGGGGCGCTATATTCTAGGCACGAAGCTAGGTCTTACTTAGACTTAGCTCGCTTAGTTATGTTAATTAGCTTACTGATTTTAAATAGTATTGTTAATGCGAAAGTGTGTTTGTTTTTTCGCCCCAAAATGGTGGCCGCTACAAAATGGCGTAGTATAATTTTTTTAATAGAAATGTCCCGGGTTGGTGAAAGGTTTTAATTTTACTTGTTCATAGCTTCAAGCAATATTATATTCAATATTTCATGACCGCCTTGCTCTAGTGGCTTGCTTTGAAAACCGAAGGTCCCGGGTTCAATTCCCGGTCGGGGCAGGTGTTCGAAGGATAATTCTTCAAGACTGGGTGTATTTGAGCATGTGTTTGTGAATGTTGCATGGCATCCCCGACACAGGAGAAATCCTAGTGGGGAGCTATGTCTGTGAAACGTTATTTACTAATTCTTATTTAATTTTGTTTAACATAAATTTTGGTATATGATTATCGTTTATAAGAACGTGTAGATATATGTTTGTTACTATTTCACGCAAAAACTGAGATAATTGAGACCCTGGATTAACACATAGGGTACTTGTATCCTGTATTAACGCGGGTAACACCGCAGGGCGCAGATAGTATTATAATATTCGAATCACATAAACAACTCATTTTATTATTTTACATTGCAATTAATAAAATAAAAGCTATTGTTGTGAATGGCGGAACTATATTCCGAGTGCATCGGATTTGTACAGGTTGACGCTTACAATATTCGCAATGTTTATGAAGAAATGAAAAGCACTCGGATTGTTTTTTATTATTTAATCTAATTAAAAAGAATAATATTATACAGAAACTTAACAGTGACGTGTACGGTAGTATGGTACTCGTACAAAGAGATGCCAGATAAACTGCAGCAGCGTATTGTGACAGCTATTTGCTAGACACAATTCATCAGGCACTTTTGCAACCTTACCTTACCTTAGATTACATTTGAATTTCAACAGTTTACACTAGTACCTACTCAAATCTCTTATTTAAACATGCCATAAATAAACTTCAAAATCGATGGAGGTTCTCGAAATTGTCAGAATCTTCTCTTATTGTTATTTATTTTTATATTTATTGAAGCCGATTGTTACTTTGTCAGAAACATTGTTTGATAAATTTAAAAGTTTGATTAATATATTTGATAGGTCAGAATAATTATTATGTGTACCCGCTCCACGTGCGTACTAATTACGCAACTATATTGCGATCAACGGCTGTCAATAGAACGTGTCATATTTCCTGGTGTTTATTAAAAACTTAAAATTTGAAGGTACGATGTACTGGTATAGTTTTGATCTGCACAATAACGCATAGTAATGTGTTTTTTTATTTCTTTTGACAAAAGACATCCAAGCCATTGTTATCGCGGTCAGAGAACGACTGATGCCAGTTTAGCTCAATTGAGCTCAATTTAATCGTAATTTTAAGCACAACTTTAAAACTAATGTCACTGTATAAAGGGCTACCGGTCACTCTGTACGAACGTGTTAAATTCGTTCGCTTTGTCACCGATGTGTTGTGATTTAATTACATTTGGACAAACGGACATAAGTACAGACATTGTTTCAGTATGGGACTGAAAAAAGGAGTAATTTAAAAATTTCATAGTAATAGTAATAATAGCACTAAATAGGTTACTATAACATTATTAAAAAAGTTTAATAAAACTTCAACTCGACAGGCAAACTACTGGGCCATTGTTTATAAAATGTATGTGAGAAGATTTTCACAGACAATTTCTACATTGATTTTGACTAAATTATATTATATTATATTATAACAATACAATACGATACGATACGATACGATACGATACGATACGATACGATACGATACGATACGATACGATACGATACGATACGATACGATACGATACGATACGATACGATACGATACGATACGATACGATACGATACGATACGATACGATACGATACGATACGATACGATACGATACGATACGATACGATACGATACGATACGATACGATACGATACGATACGATACGATACGATACGATACGATACGATACGATACGATACGATACGATACGATACGATACGATACGATACGATACGATACGATACGATACGATATGATATGATACAATACCAGGCAATATGAGATCAGGAGTGGTTAGCTTTGGGCAGACCACGATTTGGCACCGCTTTTGACCAAATGTGTGAGTCTCGCAAAATCTTTAAAGGGCGGTTAAAGTGGTGTCAAAACCATCAGGAGCAAATTAAAATGGATGAAATTACAAATGAAACAAAGAGCCGAAATAATTTTAGTAAATTTTGGATATCTACAAGCAAACTGGATGTCAAACCTGGTCTTCCGGCGAATATTAAAGGCAAGAATGACCCAGAGGAGATAGCAAATTTGTTTATGGAGCATTTCAAAGTACGCTCTCCTCTGGGTCCCTCAGCCAGTGTGGCTGATGGTGGGCCTGTCGTGGGGGGAGAAGAGCCGCTACTTAATTTTACTGCGAAACAGGTTGAAAAGGTAATAAGCGGTATGCGTAGAGGTAAATCTCCCGGTCACGATTAGTATCGAATAATTGAAGTATGCGGGGGTGCACTTGCCGAGGGTTCTGTCCATGTTCTTCAATATGTGCATAAGTCACGCTTACCTACCAGATGACGTAATGAAAATAACAGTGGTGCCTATATTGAAGAACGGGACAGGGGACATATCGGACAAAAGAAACTACCGCCCGATATCTCTCGCGACAATAGTAGCGAAGGTGTTGGACAGTGTGCTTGAGTCGTGCCTGAATAAGTACCTAAATCTACACGATGCGCAGTTTGGTTTTCGACCGGGACTCTCAACGGAAAGCGCAATCCTGGTTCTCAAGCATACTGTCCAATACTATACTGAACATAAGACTCCGGTATACGCTTGTTTTCTGGATCTCTCCAAAGCCTTTGATCTCGTCTCTTATGATGTGCTCTGGAGGAAGATGCAGGACAGGGGTATGGTGGCTGAATTGTTGAAAATATTTCCATATTGGTACAAAAATCAGACAAATCATGTAAAATGGTCAAACAGCATCTCTGAGTCATACAAGTTGAAGTGCGGAGTGAGGCAGGGGGGGTTGTCGTCTCCAAAGCTTTTTATCATGTATGTAAATGATCTCATAGTCAAGCTCAGCAGCTTGCGTGTCGGTTGCTTCGTGGGGGGTGTTTGTGTTAACAACATCAGCTACGCGGACGACATGGTGCTGCTGTTGCCGACAGCGGGGTCTATAAAGGAGATGCTGAGAGTGTGTGAAAAGTACGCCGCATCTCATGGTCTGATATATAACGTAAAAAAATGTGAATTCATGGTTATTAAAGCCTACGGCAAGTGCCCAGAAACTATCCCTGCGATTACGATTAATGGTGCAAATATTAAACACGTCACCTGCTTAATATTTGCACCATTAATCGTAGATTTAAATACCTCGGTCATATTCTTGCCGATGACCTTAAGGATGAAGATGTACAAAGGGAGCGCAGGGCGTTGGCGGTCCGCGAAAATATGCCGGCCCGCAGATTTACCCGTTGTACCGAGCAGGTTAAAGTAACTCTATTTAAAGCCTACTGTCAAGGCTTGTACACGGGAGGTCTGTTGTTCAGCTGTTCACAAAGATCACTAAATACCCTGCGCGTCCAATACAATAATGTTTGTAGGATGATGTTGAGACTCCCTCGAGTCTGTAGCGCCTCTGGTATGTTTGCTTAATACCATACTGATGGATTTCATGCTGTTATTAGAAAAAAAGTAGCATCACTGGTGAGGAGGCTTCGAGGGAGTAACAACAGCATCCTGAAAGTCGTGGCTGATGACCCGAAAGCTCCTGTACTGAGGCATCTCATGCGAATAATGATTTCACCCGAAAAGCCTCATGTACATGACACATTGATCTTAGTTACATATATAGTTATTAAGTTTTAGGCATATTACTAACATAGCATAAGAAATTCTTAGTTGTAAGTAGTACTAACAAATGGACTATGTTATTGTCTGAAATAAATACTTTGAATTGAATTGAATACAATACAATACATCTTTATTACACACCAAAAACAAAAATACAGCAAAATATTATAAACCAAACATTGGTAGTACATTGGGCAGCCTTATCGTCTAAAGCAATTTCTTCCAGACAACCTTTGGATGGATGGGACTTAGTGGAAACAGTAACGTCGGTAGTGTACCAATAAAAAAATGATAAAAAGTGATTTTACCAATACAATACTGTACGCATACCTTGCAGGGAGATCTACTACATCGCTAACTCGCGAGGTGATTCGCCGCGTCGTAGCTGCTCGTGACTCCAGGCCTAAGCGACAGCTTGCTATACTCTGCTATGACCTATCAAAAGCGTTTGATGTCGCTGACCACGCTGTACTCGCCGTGAAATTGCAGCACTACGGTGTGGTGGGCGCCTCGCACGCTCTCTTGGTGGGTCTTATGCGGGGATGAGCCGGCTCGCTAAAATCCGATCCGCTACAAACGGACATGGGTGTGGCACAGGGATCCTCTATTTCTAACATTCTTTTCTCCTTACTTTTGAACGATCTGCCTAACGCTGCGACTGCGGCCGAGGTACTTATGTACGCAGATGACGTGGCAGCAATAGTCACGGCACCGACGGTGGATGCGCTGGAGCGAGGACTAAATAAGACAGCCTTGCAGCTATCGGCACGGTTCCACATGAACGGCCTCGCTCTAAACCTCAGCAAGACATACTTAATTCAGTTTAATCTATCGGGTAGGTCGATGAGACCTTTGACAATTCTCGTGGATGGAGTGTGTATAGAGGAGCAGGAGACTACTGCGTTTCTTGGTTTCCAGATAGAACGTGGTCTGAAGTGAGACGCCCACATAGACAAAATCTGTTCAAAGCTGGGTAGCGCGTGTTTCGCGTTGAGCCGAGTGGCCAAAGTGGTTCCGCGTGAAGTAACACGATCGTGTTATTTCGCTACGATCCACTCTCAGCTGCAGTACGGTGCTGAGATATGGGCGAGCAAGCCTTTCGATTAGAAAAGCGCGCCGTAAGGTTTGTAGCACGAGTACCCTGGGACACTCCAACGCGTCAGTATTTCAAGGAGTTGAGGATCCTGACTTTGCCTGCTATCTTGATATATCAGGTGGCAGTATATGCCAGAACACACTTACAGCAGTACTCGGAACGTAGCCAGGATCGCCAGTACTCTACTCGCGATGATCACAAGCTGGTCAATTTATCGCGCACCCTCGCTAAGTCTACTAAATTGACACACGTGATGGGACCTAACATTTATAATAAATTGCCAGTAGAGATTACAGCTACTAGGACTCTTGATAGCTTTAAAGGCAAATTTAAACGGGGGCTTATTGAACAGACTTTTTATAAAGTAGAAGAATTTGTTAAATTCCGTTTAGAATGACATTTATATTTTTTTTGTTAAATACCGACATTGTACTTCTACTAGTATTTAAATTGTACTGGATTTTTATTTTTATTGACATAATTATTTAATTTGACCTAATATGCTAGTTGCTATTATTAATTTAATGTTTTCAATACTCTAATGTATAATATTGACAGTGTTAGAATGTTATATTTTATTAGCATACTGTTAAATACTTGTTATTATCACTGTTGTTATAACTAAACGGTGTAAATTGATTGACGTGTCAAATAATTTACCAATAAAATGAATATGAATAAGTACCACAAAGTAAAACAGAAATAAATATACATATTAAGCAATAGAGTGGGAAGCGGTCAAAACAAAACTATCCTTTAAGTAAAGGGGAGTGGTCGGATAGAATAGTATTTCATAAAGAAAAGATAGAATACTCGTAGATATTATAATCCAAATAAAAAAAAATCAAACATAATTGGTTGTATATTGTAAAGTATTGCTCGTGTACCGAACGTTGTTTGGCAAATTTTTGATTCCTCTGTCAATTAGTATTTCTTATAAAATGTCGTTCTCTGCACAAATCAGAGTTTCTAACCAATCGTGACGAAACTTATATATGAAAATTCAGTTATTTTTACTCGTAAGGTATTTGGATTTGGGGATTTTCAGCATTGAAGGAAATTTAGTAGAAAATGCAAAAACCACGACGATTCTATGAAAGTAGATTTTATAACTCGTGAAACAACTTCTAAAATACTGTGGCAATGATACGATTCGAAGATACTAGTTTCTAAAGCTCCAAGCTGTTATTTATTATTCTGTCGTATGACATTTTTTTGGAAACTCAGGAAAATGATAACTAGTAAAAAAATCCATTTCTTTCGATGTGTGTATTTTATAGTTGCAAGCTTAAACATACTTTTAATCCTTAATATTTTGGTGATTGCGAGGTCAACTGTTCACAAAACTAATTCTCGACAAAGTTAAGTTCGACAGTGCAATTGTAAATCCTTTTATCAATTTCAGGCGTGCACATATATGGGAAGTTCGAAAGAGATACTTAAGATTTGGGCAAAGGTGTTATAGCTACCTGGGACCTTATATTTATAAGCGAATAAACAATGTCCTGAATATCATTGAAGACTCACGAATCAAATGCAAAACAAAACTAAAAGATTACCTACTAACACTCAGCTACAATGAAACCGAGGCACTTACTCGTGGTGATGTTATTTAATTTAACCATTAATTCACACTGACATGTCTGGGTACTGGCTTCGAAACCAATTTTTACAAAACTCAACTCGTGCTAAACGACGAGGTCTCTCACTAAATTATATATTTATGTGAAGACATGAGCACACAGGCACACACCCTTACCACGCACTTTCAAACACAGATACACAATATTACTCTTATGTAAATGTAAAGCATGTGTATTTACAAATTACTTGCACCCCTGAAGAGAACTAGTTCCTGCAGACCCAGGGAATCCTACTGCGGGAGCTAGGAGCTCCTCAACATGTGTGTTATTTAAGTTTTTATTATAGAATTCCCTAAATTTCAATGAATTGTATTTTTACTGATTATTATTTTTGCATGTATTTTTGTTTGTTAATTAGTCTAAGTATAAATAAATAACTTGATGTATCTGTTGGAATAAAACAAAATATTATGATTATTATTATTACCAATAGTATTTTATATTCTTACTGTGTATAGTGTAATACGCTCTACTAACAGGGGGGAGGGGAGAGAGGGTAGGGGGGAGGGATCGGTACAATACAAACGTGCTATAACTGAGCTAATAATGCACATCCATGTAGGAATTAGTTAATTTAATTAATTATACATTTTGGGACAACTTTCACGGATATACTAGGTTTTAAGCTGTTGTAGTTTTTGTGGTGATATGTAGAAACAACTTTCACTATGGGACTAACTCAGAATTCGTGAAAAAAAATTTAGTTGTTTAATACAGTTTGTCGACGACCAATCAACTTTTTGTGTGAAACTGCTGATTTTTTTTTTCCGAATTCAGAGTTGGTCCCGTAGTGAAAGTTGTATTTTAAGATGAGTACTCATACCCTTTTTTTTAAATTTTTTATATTTATAGAGGGTTTTTTCAAACAGAAAATGTCATCCTCGAACGTTCAATACATACAATCAATCATCTTTTTTGAATACATAAATTAACAATCTTGTACAATGCTCTGGCAGCCCGTGCTAATGGGACAGCCAGAACACTGTTATATAACCCTACATCTTTCCTATTATAATTATATTTTAACAAAAATAAGCTCCTCTCAGCTTCACTCCGGTCGCATTCTGCTAAAATGTGAACAATGTCCTCTATTACCCTACACTCAGAGCATAAAAGTAAATCTACTTTTCCCATTAGGTACGCTAAACTGTTCAAGGGGATGTGACAGATCGAAGTCTAAAGGCAGTCACAAAATCGTTTCGGCGCATATCCGCGCCCACAAACCAGGGGGAGCGGGAGAGGCTAGGTTGGATTGTCCTGCACCAAATCCCCTTGCACCGAGATCTCTCGTCAAAATATTCTTTCCACATATTAAGACATTTGGCCCGTACATCACAAACAAGGTCCGTAAAATATGGTACGCAATCTATAGAAACTCCTTCTGTTTTAGCTTCTTTAGCTAGACGGTCGACAACTTCATTTCCATATACGCTTATATGAGAAGGTACCCATTGGAGTGCAATCTTTTTGTTTCTAAGTTTACTGAAATAGTCCAAAATATTGTACGCTATCGGTACTCCTCGAAAATACGAGGTGCAACGAGCGATGTGCTGTAAAGCACTTTTGGAGTCCGTCAGCACAACATAGTTACCAGGACCTAGAGAATCAATGTAGGAGATAGCTTCCGCTATTGCCAACAGCTCAACAAACATAATAGATAATTTACCATTAGTTCTGAATTTCATCGACATTTTAGCCTGTGAATCAAATATAGCCAATCCCGACTCCTTCCCTTCTTTCGACCCACCAGTATAAACTGTATAGTATGTGGAATAGTTTTTCATAACGTATTGGTTGCACATCTGTTTCAGATCACTAGTGTTGTACGATGTTTCGCTTTTACTCATACATACCCTTGTACCCCCTTTCGGCTGTTTATTTATTAGAACGTTTATTACGGCGCATACTACACTACATAATAATAACAAAAAAATATATATTAATTGAGAAACACAAAAAAAAATGTCGTAGGCAAATATTTATTCTGTGATGCAATATTATTAAGTAATTTTTTGATAAATCGATTTCGGTCCTTTCACGAACAGTTCTTTATTCCTCGGAATCTTGTTTTATTATATTCTTTTTGACTCCGAAACCTTCCAAAATTTTATCCCGAAACACTTATCAAACCACATTTTTAAACATCCAATCCTTCTGCAATTTGACTACACATCGTTCCTTGTCAAATAACCTGGTGACCCTAAAAGGTTAGAGGTCAGGAGGCGCTTGGTCGAGAGTTAGGTCGCAGGCCGCGGTGAGAGCGCTCGAGTCACGACTCGTAGAGAGGTAAACGCCTGTTCAAATATAAGGAGCAATAACAACTGCGAGGTTCTGTGCATTGTTATTGTTTTATTATCAGGAGAATGATACAAATATTTTTGTTGCTTTTCAATGACTTCCAAAAAAAGGTGGAGGTATTCGATTAACGATTTGATCGGAGGTACGATATGAAAATTGTTTTTTTTTTTATGTAAAAGAGTATACTTTTCCTGCTTTCATATAAATTTAAATAAAATCGGTTCAGAAGTTAGATTTTTAATAAAATAACTGAAAAAGTTCTATTGGCATCTGCCGTCATGGAAGTAAGCAATTCCTTTTTTTTAAATTTGTTGTTAAAAAGTTTCAGCATCATGAACCTTTATTTGTCTACTTATGAGTATAGGTCTCTTCTTGCACGAGCCATCCTTTTTGGTCCTGTGCTGATGTTTTCTACCTTATGGAGGGCGTTAGTAAAAGTGTGTATTTTTGTTTAATTCAGGTAATGCGATTTGCCAAGGTGTTCTCTCGTGTTACAATAGTAGTAGCCACACATTCGTATGTTAGAATCGAAGAGGGCTCAACTCTTTGTATTCGAGAATTGTAATAATAATATAATTATTTTATATAATTATTCAGTCCAGCGTATATTACCTAAATATCTTATCTAACTTAACAGTTTACATAACTATGATAGAACTTCACTTACTTGTAAGTGATAGTTCGTTTAATCACTAATTTATGCACCTTGCTATGTATAATAAATTTAAATTTAACTAATCCAAATAAGTAAATATCATTTATATAAAGCTACATTATTTACTCGTATACCTATGAAGTGCTACCACGTGTACCCGATCTATGAAAATAATATATTATACTGAAAGTTATGATTGCAGGAAATCGGAAATATACAGAGATATTCACAAAACCCATAGCTGGGAATAATGTCCGCATAAAATAACTATTTGTAGGATTGTGTCCAGTGCTAAGCGATACGAGTATACAACGTGTTACAGAAAGGTGTGACAATACTTAACGGTGTTAGTCTAAACAACAAAGTATATGCAGGACCACAATACTTTTACTTCGCTGTCCGTTCGACGCGTCTGTCTGTCACCAGGGTTTATGTTATGAACCGCGATAGCTAGTTTGTTGATATTTTCATAAATGATGTATTTTTGGTGCCGCTATATAATAAAACACAAATTAAAGGGGGGCTCTCATAAAACAAACATTATTTTTTGCTGTTTTTGCTCGATATTAATAACGGCACCAGATAGAAACTTGAACTAATGCTGTAAAAATACATTTCCAACTCGCGCTTGGCCGATTTTTCATCTCAACGGGAGTCAAACAAGACGAATCAGAGCGTAAAATACCTTATAGCATCTCTGTCACTGCACAGTCACCCTAACCGGGTATACTATTTCGATTTATGTTCAAATGCCTCCCTTATTTATAGGGTCAATTTGAATCCACGGTTTTTGTTTATGTTTTATTGGGCCACCCTTGTTAGGGCCACATTTACATAGCTTTGTATTGGGCCATCATTTAAATACTTCCCAGTACTATAATAAGGGCCCGAAAAGAGTCTTTGGAGAATTATTTTTCGTACTTGAGAGGTTTCTGTAGGTACTGGATTTGTTATATATATAACAAATCCAGTATTATTATTATTATTATTCTTATTTCTTATTTTTTTACAGTATTAATATATTTTAACCGACAGAAGAAAAGAAGATCTTTTTAATTCGTCGGATTCGATTTTTCATATATATTTTCCGATTTTATAGAGACGTCAAGATCGACCAAGTTCTTTCTATTTGAAGTTATGATTTATTAATCGAAATAACTTAAAAAACAAATTTGTACATATCTTATCATACACCTTTCCCTCCACCTCAATAGGCCTTTTAGATTAATTTTTAGTTTAGTTTAGATTTTAATTTAGTTTTAGTTATTATATTTTAAAATGTTATTTAAGTTTATGTAAATAAAAGTACCATATTCTTATCATTATTATTATTATTATTTTATCTATATGGCGTATGACGAATTGAAATAGGTAGTTTTATTTTGTAAGCTCCTGGTAAAATTATTTAATTTATTAACGCGTAGTTTTTAAAGTAGGCTTTCGTTCCTTAAAATTACTTTTCAGACTTCTATATTTTTCCTCAATTTAAAACTTTTTGACTTGCATTTCCAATATCTTTCAGTAATATATTCTATTGCCCCTAATTTGTGTCTGTAGCCCAGTCGCCCGGAATCTGCATTCCTTTGACTGCCTAACAATATTACTGGTGTTTTATATAGAGAATCATCAAAAACCTCTCAGCCGCCGGATCAAAGGAGCCGCTTTTAATGCAGGACTGAGGTCGCAAGTCACGACATGTAGAGGATTACAAAAATATATCACTTAGGCGAAATATAATGAAAATATTTCCTAAAGATAAATTGATAATAGAAATTGGCTTAGTTTATAAAAATAAGACGAAAGCTGATATAGACACCTAGTAGCTAGTATTTAGTGTTATTAAACGATTAAAAAAAACATTTTGTCGCTTGATATTTTTGCTTATTTTTGCATATTTTCGACCATTTTTTTTCCGTATTTAAAATTTAACTAAAGTTTAAAAATCACGTTTTTATAGGTAACCGAGCTAAAAAATCTAAAACTAGAAAGATGTGGAAAAACCGCTATTCTTTTAAATACTGGTGAGGATAATCGGAAAAATAATTGTTTGCAGCATTATGTCGTCAGTTCTTGATACGAGTAACCAAACAAAGTGTTTACGTTACACTTTAAAATAAGGCTAAATATCAATGATACATAGATACTCGTAGGTACATACACAATTAATAAAACCAATGTCAAAATGTCGCACTTCTCTCTAGACTTACACCAAACGCTTCAGGTATGAAAATGTTCACAATTTCCACGTCGTAATAAGGCACTTAAGAACCTCCTTTAGACAATGATCTCGGGGAGGCTTCAGCGGAGGCCTGGGGCTCCCGCGCGGGACCCACGGTGCTTGTATTGTCTCAGTGAGGGGATGAGGTGGGTAGTTAGTGAATTATTGACCTTGACATTAAAATTTGTAGCTTGTTCCGTTATAAATCGTGGGCACGGATCTTTCCTTAGAATTGGATGTAGGTGCATCGGCTAAAAATGTGTGTATGAATGTTACTTATATACGAAAACTATTATATTTTGTAATAGTTTAATCGATATTGAAAATTATTTAATCAAGATTTGTTTTGGATTCTTGATCCATAGATATTATTTCGCACTGCGTTGGTCGTGAGAGCCGGGGGCCTGCAATATTGGTGATTATTATATTATGATAGTTTTGTATTATTAATCCCCGACGAAAGTACGACGAGGTGTTATACATTTGTTACTTTTGTTATATATTTGTTTTTTTTTTTCATTGCTTCACAGGGACTGAACCGATTTTAATTTATGTATTTTAAGTGTTCTTAAAGTATAGTATAGTAGTGTTGTATTTTAAGTGTTGTTGTGTTGTTTAGTCTGATGGAAATCGGGTTTAGATGGCCACCGCAACAAAACGGCGAGAACAGGTTTATTTTTACAAATAAAAAAAAATGTTTCTATTATTTGACAGCGTACTTACGAGTATTAATATAATTACTAATAATATAATCACTAAAATATGCATAAATATGTAAATAATAGAGCCTTAAATAACAATATTATTCATATCTAATCTATTGAATACTAACTTGTTTTACAATATTATTACAGTGCCATAAAAACCTAGTTATTAATTATTACAACATTTCAAATCATCCTAAAATCACCTAACTGTGACTAATGTTAACCCATAACAATGCCATCCAAATCAACTTAGCTCTCGCGTCCATAAGACCCTCAGCCGAGGGTCTGAGAGGCCTTAAACTGTCCGGAAAACCTCTGAGCCTTTAAGGCGGCCTATAGGTCGAAATTGGCCCATAACAGATGGATAGTCGTGGAAGTGTCAAGTAGGGGTGAAATCTCGAGCCTACCATAAAATGCAAGACAAGGGTGACGACGCGATGCGGGCTTGATTTGTTTATTCGTTGAGATTTTTAGATATATATGTATTTAGGTAACTGCAGTATTTTTCATTTGGGAATCTTATAGTTTTTCTTGTTAAAAATAAACGTTCTTTTGAATATAAATACATCTGTCGCAAACGATTCTGAAATGTAAGTCACATAAAAGCATTAAGTGATGTCAAAACTAGATAAGAAAACGGACAGCAATATTTTTTTAGATAAATATGGAACGCTGAGTCTATATATAAGTCTATATATACCTATAACAGGGTTATAGGTATATATAGTCCTAAGGGTGTACTAAACCGAGAGGGGATTATCATACTCTTCCTAAGGTATAGTTTTAATTATGAGTCCAACCCTGAATATAATTAACATTAAATCTGCTGTTGCATACAAAAAGTTTATCGGTCATCGACAAAATGTATGAAACAAAATTGATATTTTTTTTCGGGAATTCAGAGTCATGAGTGCAGTGACCTCCTATCGGCTAAGTACACCCCTAAACGATAATACATACAATTATAGTAACATAGGTATGTATGTATACGATGAAAGATGGCACGTCACCGACAGATGTCGCGACTATCGCTCTCAGAATGTCGGTGACCAAGTCTAAAGGGGCTCATCGTCATCATCATGACGAACCAGTTTTACTATGGAACCTTAATTATTTCCGGAATCCAACAACTGATTATAGGTATATACAACGTGTAATAGAAACGTGGGAAAATACTTAACGGTAAATAAAAAATAAAAACTATTGCGACCTACATACGAGTACAACTAGACTGCTCGTGTTTTATGAAGATTTAAAAAAATGTTATCATAGCTTGTTGTTAAAAATGTGCTTTGAAAATGTAGTATTACAATTTATGTAATGGTGACTAAATTTCTAAGAGTTGGATTATACAATGCAGGTTCCCTCGGAACTAACCATGACAGCATCATAGCGTCAGTTACTGGGAGCGGTGTGGATCGAGACCTGGGTGCACGCGGGGGAAGAGGCTCGTGCGAAGGTCATCCCCGGCTACCGTTTCCGACACAAGCCTAGGCCACGCGCGCATCGTTCTCGAGGGGGGATTGGCTTCTACGTAAGTAGAAGGATTACTGTGAGGTCTTGGAACTGCATATACTTTACTAAACGGGTAATTGTTGACACATTTTTGATGCCATTACAGATAGTATTAGCTCACTAGAAAAATACGATAATTTAATTCTAGTAGGTGATTCTAGTAGGTGATGACATTTATTGGATGTAGATGATTCTAAAACAAAAAAAAATACATGTTTCCTGTTATGATTTGAGCTCGTACACATAGTTTCGCAGGCAACTCACTTCACCAGCTCCAGACAGACGATTGACTTGACCTTGTGTGTAGTGATCTGTTTGCGTTTGATCTGATCGAAGTACGACCATGCAGCATGTTGGCTCTGTTACCGGCCACTGTCTAGTTGTCTCAGAGTTTTGTATCAAGCGCCCAAAAGTGGCTCCTAGGGTTGTCACATACAAACAACATTTGCTTAGAAGATTTTCAAGAGAGACTTAAATGAATTGGGATAGTATAATCCAATGTTCAGCTACAAACGAAATGGTTGACGTGTTCAATCATTATGTTATGTCTCTGATAGATTGTCACGCTCCTGTCAAGACCGTTAGAATAAAGGATCGTTCTTATCCTTGGATTACTGATACTGTTGAACTAATGATGAGGCTGCGAGATGAGGCTGCTGCAGATTATAATAGATGTAAAACAGAAAAAAAAATTATAAATCTCTTAAATCCTTAGGAAATAAAGCTCTCATTGATGAAAAAAAATCTTACTATAAACATAAATTTAATTGTAATATAAAAAATCCATAAACTCGTTGGAGACATCTCAAGAACACGTTATTGCCAAAAATTGACAATGACTTACCAGTACTTTTCAATGACCCTAATGTAATTAATTCTCACTTCTTAAATATTCCTGGTATCGGAGACGCATCATTTTCACTTTTGTCATTTTTTGAACATCAGAGGTTCAGTGATGCAGTATTTAATATTGAACAAGTTTGCTTAGAGAGTCTCGTTAACATTATTCGAAGCCTTGAGTCTAATGCCGAAGGCTATGATGCCATAAATTTAAATATGCTAGTGTTAACTTTGCCTGAGAGTATAGACATCGTTTTAGCTCTTATGAATTCCTCAATTAATAACTGAACTTTTCCCGATTTGTGGAAAATTGCTATAGTTTGTCCTTTACCGAAAATTGCTGATCCTACTAATCCTAATTACTTGGAAATGCATAAAACTTTACCGGTCGTTCAATCAGGTTTCCGTTAAGGTCGCAATACCACGAGCGCCCTACTCGACGTCACTGACAACATAATTTGTGCTCAAGATAAAGGCATGTGCACTATACTGATGTTGTTAAATTTTTCTAGGGCATTTGATTCCTTAAATATTAATCTTTTACTTTCCAAGCTCAGTTACTATGGATTTGACGCAGCGGCCTTGCGTTGGTTTAACACTTATCTCAGTGATCGACACCAGTATGTGAGGATTTCTCGCAGTGATGGTTCTTCCACAATGTCTGATAAAGTAGCCGTTAACCGAGGAGTTCCACAAGAATCAATACTGAGACCTATCTTATTTATCTTATACTCGGCGGATATCACATCGACTATAAAGCACAGTAGTTTTCATATATATGCCGATGATACGCAGATATATATTTCATGCAAACCAAGTGATATTGATGAGACTATAATATGTTAAATAACGATCTAGGCAAATATTGCTGCGTGGTCTGCAAGCTACTGTCTGTTATCTTTGGTATTAAGCATCAGTCAGCCAGACTGAATCCATCGAAATGTTTTATGTTAATGGGTGAGCCTGTCGAATGTGTCTATGAAGCGTAATCGTAATCTAGGACTAATTATGGACAGAGAACTTCGTTATGATAAACATGTGGGTGACTGCATGAGAAATTGCTTTTATAGGCTAAAATTTTTGTTTAGGATGAGACCTTTTCTGTCAACAGCGCTGCGAGTACAGCTAACAGAGTCTTCAGTTTTATCCAAGCTTAACTGTATGGACTCTGTCATTCACCCTGTGGTAAAAACCAAAAACGTTATACAGAAGGTCCAAAACGCATGTGCTTGTTTTTGTTTTTCAATCCCACCGAGAGCCCACGTCACTCCTTGTCTCAACAAGTACGCTCTTCTCAAAATGATGCATCGCCGCAAGTTTCATTTGGCTTGCCTCCTTTTTCGGGTAACAAAACATAAAGAGCCTTCATATTTGTATGAGAAATTTAAGTGGAAACCGAGTCGCCAGTCTCTTGCTCGCCGCGCGTGCACTTTACAGCTCCTCACAGAGACACACGTTTCTGCTGCTTTTAGGGGTAGCTTTCGCTATGCTGCGACGAAATGCTTGAATAATATTCCATCACCGATACGGAACATGCAAAGTCTGAATAATTTTAGAAATAAACTTTAGAAATTTATATTCTTACACCAAATAAATGAAAAACTGTTAGTTAATGACACAAGTGCAATTTAATATTATGTGCAATAAAATTTAACTCTTACCTTCTAAATTTCGAATTTGCCTTCATATTGTTGACTTAAATCACTCTTTAGATGTATATTTACGAACAGTATTAAACCTTGTCTCCATTTTATTGTGCTCGTATGTTTGTTTGTTGCTCATATAATATTGTGCCAAATTTATTGTAATCAATTTTTACAAATATAGTCTCATGATACTATATTTTTGCATGAGTTTATATTCGACTTTTTGTTTTTAATGCTTTTTAAAATGTTGTGTGAGTTTTGTATATGATTATTTACTTTTGTTATTGTGTACATAATTATATTTATATGATAATGTGTGTTGTGGTGTAGGTGCTCGTAGTTTAAGAACTTAAACTTTTAGGACTATAATATTGATTTGGTACTGGAGGGTAGGTAAATAAATCAGTTGTTGTCGAGACTCGGGTGTTTCATTACTGATATAACAATGTGCCTACTGAATGAAGTAAAACTGCCGAATGTGACGTGTGTGACGTCACCACCCGGCTCCAACGGAAGATGAGCGCTGGTTGTTTCAACCAGCATTATGTTGAGTTGGGTGTGGTTTGTGACAGAAAACATTAATTCGTAACTTCAGTCTGACTATACATTGTGTAATCAAGTTTTTTTTCAGTTTCAAATAAATATTTTTCTTTCTTTCTTTCTGATCACGTGACCAATTTGTGTACGGAAAACAAAATATTATTATATTGAATATTGCAAAATTTTCTACTACGCAGGGTTAACCTTGATTGGTAGACTAACATCCTTAAGTATTGTCACACTTTCCTGTTACACGTTGTATTAGGTCCTTACATATGAAATTGGCGTTTTGTCGTACTGGCCACTTTCATCTCAAATATCTCTTCTTTGGTTAGGGATTTCAATTTCAAATTTATACAGCTATTTATTCATACATTTGTATTTTGAAAACCGTAATTCATTTGTTTTGTCATCGTTTGGTTTTTTCTTTGCGTCACGCAGTTTACAAAATGGAAAACTCGAAATATCGCTTTATTTACGAATACGAGTTCCACCGTAGTACCAGTGCTGCAGAAACGGCTCGAAGGATTAATGATGTGTATAGCGGTGGTGTCGCAAAAGAAAACACAGTGCGTTTTTGGTTCCAACGTTTTCGTTCTGCAAATTTCGACCTGCAGAACAAGCCCCGTGGACGCCCGGAGACTAAAGTTGCTAACTCTATATACTCAAGTTGTAAAATCTGTCGCCAAGCACCTAACGGTGTGTTCCGGTAGCCTTCCTTGAGTGCCAGTGTATTCTAGACAAGGCATTCTCCATCTAGGGCTACAGTGTCGATGATTTCCGTGGTCGCGTGAACTTGTGGTCAAATGTCTAGCTGTGTAGAACAAAATAAAAAAAGAAGTAAAGTTCCAGCTGTTCAGTTTCCTTCTGTTTTCACGTTTTTTTTTCAAATAACAAAGTTTCCTTTAATGAATACATTGACTCCATAATGTATTAGCTACAGCCGAGGAATATTAGAAACTAATAGAATATGCGACGCTGTACTGACTACGTGCTACAAGTATGAGCAGACAATGGTTGTTAAAAACAAAACAACAATACCTTTGTACATTGTGTAAAGTATTTCTTTTTAATATTTTGATTTCCAAAAAAGAAGAAGTACTCAATTCGCCAGTATGTTTCTTATGTTGTAACATGATTTCTCAGAGAAGGCTGGATCGATTCACTAAAATATTGTTTTATTTGACTCTTTCAATGATACTTTTCGAGTAACATTTAAATTTTATCAATTGTATTGGTCAAGAGGTTTGATTATATGCTTGATACTCGTATAACTGAATACATTCTATCGACGTCTGAACTCGTCATCACTATTTTTGAATATATCTTATTTTTAAGAAATAATGTACTCCTTAAGTCTTTTGTCATTTAATATAAATAACGTAGAAAATATGTTGAAATTGGTAGAATCTATGTGACAAGTTTTGTCAACATATAGGTTGGGAACTGCTACCTCTACGCGAGAAACGAAGAGATTTTAAAAACATGAACAATAAAAAAAAATGAACTTGACGGTATCAAGGCAGTGAATCTTCGCTCGCACAACATTAAATATACACAAGTATAAAAGTTTACCTCCTAAGCTAATGTTCCTCGGCGACATTTCCTGAGGTATAAATATTCAAAGCTTCCTGTCGGCATCTGTTCCGTGAACATTACGATCTGCGAGAACAGATTCACTATGTGTTATAACATACGCTTGCCATTGCATTTATGTTCAAATAAATTTTATATATTTATTTTTTTAAATCATTTTATTTCTTAAATAGAGGTATTTTTCAATACAAATTCAAAACATAAATATTATGAAAACGGTAGGAGCCAAGCTACCGGTGCAGTGGTGGGGACTACAGAGTGTCGCCAGCAGCGCGGTAGGAGCCAAGCTACCGGTGCAGTGGTGGGGACTACAGAGTGTCGCCAGCAGCGCGGTAGGAGCCAAGAGAGAGGAACCTCCTTACGATACGTGCTGTATCGAGGATCACCGCCTTCTGTATCCGACCCTTGATCCAACCATCTAGCGAGAGCCTCTTAAGATGTTGGTTTTTATTATTATTACTATTTTATTTATTTAATTTTTTGTTTTTTCTTAATACGTCTTAATATTTAATAGAAAAATAGGTATTTTTTTTCGATTGCATCAAACACATTCAAAACCTTTATCCGTATAAAATAAACCGTTTAAAAACAAAATACCGTATTTTTCTAAGTATGTATGATTGACTGCCGCGTTTTATCCGATCACCGACGTCAAGGTACGTTCAGATACCCGTCGTAGTCAGACTGATGAGCATAAGCTCGGAACACTAATACACTACATTAAACGATAAAGAAAAACATCGCGAGAAACCAGCTTGTCGAAGGTTTGAAGCCCTACAAATGTTCAAATCAAGAGGAAAATTATTCATTTATTTCATTAATTTTAATTAATAAGTCATTATTCATAATTAATTACAATAATGTAACTTAAATAAAAAAAATATTACTTTATTGGGTACAATTTAATATTAAGTCATAATAATAAACATTAATTATATTTAATATTTAGTATTTTCTTTGTAAGGCAATATGTTATCGCTTGGCATTCGACCCATCCATTAACTAAATGTGTATTTTTATGTGACTTTCGTCCTCTATGATATCTTCTTAATTATAAAACCTTAGAATTTGGGCAACTGTTTGGTACAAATTAAAATAATTATGTTCGCGTATTATTTATATTAAGTCAATAGATATCGCGGAATGTTTAAAAGAACTGCTCTATGAGGCACTTTTACAATTTACGTTTGCAAGAGCAAGAGCTAGAGCGGTATTATTGACATCGTTTGACAAATGGTGATATATTGTCAGCTCCATGACGTGTGTTCATTTATAGCACTTCACCAAAATTAGCATATTTTTAATTTTCAAAAAAAAGGAATTAGGTACTAATGGCGTTACAAAGAAAAAAAATAGGTAATTTAATATTAAACCACATAATATATAACGGTCTAGGATGTATCGCGCTTGCCTAGAAGAAACCGATTCACTCGCGATTTGAAGAGACCGAGATTATAGCTATCGGGATAGAGAACTTGGCAGCGAATTCCACAACCTGGCAATTCGCACAATAAATGTAGAGGCGAAGCGTTTTGTGCGAGTCCGTGGAACCTCTACCGTGAACTGGTCTCTCCTTTTTATAATATTAATGTAGATTAGTAAAGAGAGCGACACTATAATTACTAGTCCTAATACAAAGCTCGTTAACTTTGTCCGAACCTTACCTACCAGACACACTCGTCCGTCTGTCTGTCTGTCCGTCCCAGACAGCCGCCGCGCCGTCCCAAGTGTCTGTCCGAGGTCGCTAATTGTTCATTCGTTATACAGCGGCTAACGAAAATCTGGACTTGAGCCAAGATTAAGTACCACAGAACATCAGTAGGCCATGTACCTACAACAGTTATTGAAGTTAAAAAAATATATGTGTTGGTTGTCTAGAACATATATATTGTTTTCAAGCAATAGCTGTGCCTAAACCACCAAAGATAACTGTCACATTTTTTTCATCAGACTTAATAAAAAAGCACAACACGTACTAAAAAGTAGAAAGTACTTAATCCGATTGTATTTCTTTGATATTATTGTTATCTGGGTCTATTGAACCTGTAAAATTAACCTAAAAACTAAAAAAAAATATCGTTACATTTTAGCTTCGGCTATATTTTGAAATTGTTATTGCCCTTAATTATTGTCTATTGGTTTAATTAAGATTGTAATCCGAAGAATAACAACCGGGAGCTGCAGTTTAACGTGTCATCCGACCCATGGTAGCGTTCAGATGTAAAGTTATACCACTCCACGGTCACCCATCCACGATCAGACCGGACAGAACGTAGCTTAACATCAATGATGGCTTAAGAACACATCAGCTTACTTAGTTACTTAATTAAGAAGAAAATGAAATTATACATTTGAGCCATTTCGAGTCGAGACTTCAGTGCCGTGGGGACCGGGAGCTCATCTTATTTTACAAACTTATTTGAGCGTTTGATCGATTCGACGTGTGACCAGAATGCCGGTGTTTATCTGGCTCAAAGTATAAGCATTACCCTTCAGCGTAGTAATGCCGCTAGCGACTAAGCACGCTGCCATTTTGTGGTGTGTTGAAGTTCTTGGATTACTTCTAGACTTTAACTAGTTTGTAGATAATCCATCTGTTAGTTTTTGTAGTAATTAGTAATTTGATTTTCTTAATAAAGTTATATGTTAGTTTACTGTTCGTGTCTTATACTGTGACACTGCCAAGACCGACTTCTGTAGTAAAATAAAACGTAACGAGGATGCGTTTTTGTTACTAATTTGAACCCTGAGCTTCAACCAGAGTCAACCCTGGAATTTAGTGAGAGCGGACGCGCACGGGGTTGTAATCACACGAGGGTAGTTTACGATGGAAATGTAAATGAGTCTCGGGGGTGGGAATACTAAGTAAGTAGAGATTCGCTGTAGTTTACCTACCACTGATTTTTTAGAACAGGGTTTTAACTAGAACAGGGGTTTGTGCGAAGTTCGTGAAGACGCTTTCGGATAATTTTAAAATGTGTTTTTTCTTATTAAGTAGAATTTGTGTGTTACTGATTTTTTAGTTGGCAGGACGTACGAAGTTTTTCTGTCGTTTTATGTCAGCATTTATGTTGGTCTGTATCTATGGCTACATTTATATACGTGTTATTTCTGACTGACTGACTGACATTAGCTAGGTATCAACGTAGTTTCTAAACTGCTGAACCTAGAGATATGAGATTTGGAAGGTGTGCTAAGAAGGCTTTTTGGAAATACCTACTTGTTTAACCCCTAAGGGGGTCAAATGAGGTTTCAAAGTTTGAATCATCTAAATATTCCAATTAAAAACAACGCCGCAGCTACTAATATTAGGGTCGTCGTTTACAACCAATTTTGTCGAAGCTATATGGAAAAAAAAACGATTATTGAAGTATTATTTTCGAAAAATATATGAAATTCAGACCAGGTACTTATTAAAAGCTCTTTCACTAGTTCGATATGTTTTAGTATATATTCTAATAAATAATAATTAAATAACTTAAGCATTTCACCCATCACAGACCCTCATTATGTTTAACGATACGAATTTTCACGCGTATCTGATTGTTAGAAAAGTCAAACTATAGTTTCATTCACACTCGGTGAACTTCATCTGGGATAAAATGAATCGTTCGTGTCCCCAACGATCTCACGTACGACACGTATAGCAGCGCGAGACGTGCCATTGTTGTGCTCACGACACAAAGAAATCCGTATTATTAAACAAAATAAATCAATCACGCGTTAGTTTTCTAAACAAAAAAGCCTCGTTCTATATAACGATGAAATAACATTCTACACGAGTCTCCCTGCAATCGAACAGCGCTATATAAAATTACCTGAAAGCGGTTAATTTATAGCTTTAATTAGAACACAAAAACTGAAAGTAAAGTCGCAAAACATGTTATATAAATTCACACATACTTTCGTTTAGCATCGACATGGAAATAAAAAAAGAGATAGATCGGAAATAACAGTAAAAGAGTACAGTGTTGTGAGCGTCACATTATAACAATGTTTACAATTATCTCGCTAATTGATAAAACCCTAGTTTTTAAGAAGCATAGCTAACACTTAGAAATAAATGTATTTCATAATTCCTAATTATCAACACTAGAGTACCTATATCTTCTTAATATGACGTTGATATTAAACGTCTCACCATATTTGACCGTTATTTGAAATACTGGCGATTTTCAATTTTGAAGCAGTGTTTTCATTTATTATCTCTAAAGCACTACTTATTACAAAGAGTTGAATTAAACGGTCTAACAAGATGGTGAGTATCTGTGTCATTGATACATACTCGTACATATAACAACAGAAAAGTAAGGATATTGCGATAAACTTTTCTATATAAAATCACCTCTAGCATCACAATCGAAAATATTTCTCGAATAAGAACAGTTCATATGTATCTGGTTTTTTAATATAAGATTATTTAAATAAATTACAACTCTTTTTATCCTGCGTGTCAATGACACATAGATACATTTTATTCTGCAGTGCTCGTACATTTTCTTCCCGTAAAAGCCTGTCTATAGAGATCGTACAAAGTTATTATCTCGTTCTACGAAAATCGCCTATAAAAAGTTGTGGGCGATAAAAAATAACGTGTGTTTCGCAAACTCATTTCGATTTCGATATTGTTACACACCTGCCGGCGCACAAAAGTTATCTCATAAAATGTTTAGGAAAGGGGAAATTGTAATATTGTGACATTATAGAAAGAAGTAACGATTATAAGAGTACTGCCTTCTTTAGAATTTGTTTTTTAGCGATGATTGACGAGGTTTGAAGCCACGAAGCATGCAAAAAGGCGTCAATCAATCAATCAAATACCGATGAAGGAAAACATCGTGAGGAAACCATAGCATGGTGGTAGGGCGTTTCCTATCGCTCACCTGCAAGCACTAACAGTGTGTTTCGGCAGCCTTCCTTGAGACAGTGTATTAAAGGCATGCTCCGTCTAGGGCTACAGTATCGCTGACTTTCGTGGTCGTGCGAACTTGTAGTCAAATGCCTAGCTGTGTATGATAAACAAAATAGCTGAAATATTATGTGATATTGTTTAATATTACTTTTAAGTGTCGTTCTTGTGTTTGTTCCTTATCCCTTTGGGAGAAATTGATATAGTATGTGGTTAATACGTTGAATGAGTATAAGAACTGTGGCTAAGCTTTCGCTATCGACCAGCTAAAGAGAGCTTTAGAAATTAAAGAAAAGTACTTTACTACTCTTACTTCGATTTTGTATTTGCACAAAATGTAAAGGTTGTCGAAAAGAAATCACTATAAGTGATAAGGCCACCCAACGTACTGCCCATTTCTATATATTACCTATATTTTACTGTTTTTACCTTTTACAATAAAATTATTTTTGAAATTGAAATATTGACCTTTATTTAGTCGTGATCAGGTAACAGTTACCCAGGGTACCTTAGTTAATAATTACTGGAGTTTCATGTAGATTTATATGTAGTTTGAAACGAATAGGAAATACCGATTAAAATCCTCCATTAGTATTCACCAATATTTCAAAAAAACAGGGGTCTTGCAATTGGTATAAAACACTAGACGTCACTTTTAGGTGGGAACTAACTACGCACGTTAAATACCCGCACGCACTTAGTTCCCGTTCTAATATTTCTAAAGTGATCGTTTAATACAACAATGAAACATACACGCCACTAAAATTAGAATAATTCTTCTTTCCCAAACTATTTATTGTTTTTCCGTACCATTTTGTCTACACTTCCTCCCGTATATCTATTACAGCGGAAGCCAATCTTTATGGGACTTCCCCCATTTCCGGCTGCAGTTAAAAGCCCTTCGATAGCTGAGAGCGGTGGGGGGTGGTGAGGGGAGGGTGCAATATACCAGGGTTCGATCGCGCTGCTCTCAGCGGTACTACAACTAAAACTACAGTTTTAACAGTAAGGACTAAAGAAATAAAATGAACAAGTATGTACCTTAATTTATTTTTATTTTATTTTGATGTACCCAGTGTCACTCTTGCTACTAAGACGAATCTATTGACACCACTCACATAAAAATACGACAAGCCGTTTAGGCTCTAGGGTGTGCCAAATAAATATACATTCGTACATGCACTTGAAAAATATTACCCTCCTTCTTTCGCAGTCGGGTAAACATAAGAAAAATTATTGAAATATGAAATGAAATTAGGATTTTTTTTATTACGATCTCCGAAGTGAAGCAACGTTAGGCCTGCTCAGTTGATTCTCGAGTATTTAATGTTTTATGTATCTAAAATGAAAATTAATCAATCATATTAATTAATATTTCTGTCATTCAATACGAATATAATGACAATGACAATTATTGAGTGATAATATGACTTTTTTAAGTAGTAGTTTTTTGTAAGTAGTACTTTCTGTATCGGTAAAGGATGAAATAAAACAATTAGCTGTTCTGTAGAAAAAATATGAATCTTCGGAAAATGTACAAAAATTATGTTTTTCTCCGAATTTAGGATTGGTGTTGTTGTGTAAATCAAATGGATTTTTTAGTCTATTACACTTAAAGTAATATAGTATAAAATAAAACAAACAAATAAAAAAAAGTCATTTATTTCAGGCGAAAATACCCATAGTTACAATACTATCATACTATTAATCAATGTTTTTCTTGTTACAAACACTGTATAGGGGTGTATATGTAGAAGGAACAATACAAGTAGAATCAATTAAAACATCACTGTACGAGTTGCACTGCATTACTTTTTATTCCTATTCATATGAACAGATACCCAGCGGCTAAATAAGGGACTGCTTATATCGTCAGAGATAGCCACAAGTATCTTATTGCCGGAACAGCGTAAGCGATGCCAAAATGAGGAAACCTTAGACCTGATGACGGCAAAGAAATCAGGGACGCCCGCATCAGCGAACATGCTCGGCGCACTACAGTACCGCGGAAGCTACATAAGAGTCCGGAATGCGTCGTATATATATCTGGACTCTTATCTTGCTCATTGCTTACAGTATTGTAGTTATATTATTGGGAGTGGGCGAGACATCTTATGCGGATGCACCCCGACAGGTGGCACAAAATCGTGACACAGAGGAAGCCTGATGGGCAACGCAGCCGAGGTAGGCCTAGGACACGCTGGCGTCGCGATCTTGACCTATTTCAAAAAGAATGGCGGGAAGTGGCAGAAAATAGTCAAATGTGGAAGGCTTTGGGGAGACCTTTGCCCAGGAGTGGGACGGTATAGGAAAAAAAAGTTATATTATAATAGTCGTATACTAATAATCCAATATAGTAAGTGCTCTTACTGTATACAGTTTATATATGTAGTGGGCAAGTCCTACAGTTTTAGTGGGCAGTAAAATAACTAGCGCTCTCGATAGCGGAGAAATGTGAGAACTGAGCGCTCATACTTTATAGCACGACTCTACCGATACTGGCCACTCTATATTTACTATTTCATAATAATACTCTGTTATATATCTATATCTCTTTTTATCATTTATTTATCATACACAGCTAGTCATTATTGGACTACAAGTTCGCACGACCACGGAAATCAGCGATACTATAGAATTAGATGGAGCATGTCTGGAATACCTCTCAAAGAAGGCAGCCGGATCACACTGTAAGATGCTTGGCGACAGATTTTACAACTTGAAGATGGTAGCTAGCCAGGCGAGCGATAGAAAATATACAAAGATACCACCATGCTATGTTTATATATAAAAGAGTAAGTCCTGACTGATATTTGATAGAAATCAATCAAAAACCTAAACAGCTGAATCTAGAGACATGAAATTTGGAGAATGTATTCATTATAGGGGTAGGGTGACTCTAGGAAAGGATTTTTGGAAGTTCAACTTTTAAGAGAGTCAAATGGAGTACAGAGTTTGAAAGTTCATTATATTCCTAATAATTCATAAGTGGAATACTTTAATTCGCGGATAACTCCGCGGGTGAGAGCAACTAACATAAAGTCAGATTTTGAAAATTCGCTAGAAATCAATGTAAATCCTGCGCTCGTGATTCAGAAATTAGAATCCTAAACGTTAGCGAGGGAATCAAAAGAGCACGAAGTGAAAAATCTTTGCACTCCAGTGTAATACGATATTTTTCATCTCACCCTTCACCACGAGTAAATGACTCAATGCAAAAAAGTGTGTAATATAATAAATATATAATAAAATTATATTATAATATATATATACCGTAGAAGCAAATTAAAAAAAATACTTCAAGAAGAGTGAATTTTTAATAAATTAGTAAAGGTTGTATGATATATTCGTCACCATAGAGGTAGAAGTAAATAGCTTTAATAATGTGTTGAATTCACAAACTTAATTACTAGCGGATAAAAACGGCTTTTGTAGGTATTCAGATATCGAAGAGCTCTCTCCGAGATGGGGGAAGAAAATAAGACTTTTAATTTTATTTTTTTAAGTAATTACTTATTCAAATGTAACAAGGCTGTAACGCATTAATTATTTAAGACATTTAAAGGACAATTTATATTAATTTGCTTTACTTATAAAATATAATACCAGAGTTACCGACATAGCTCGTAGAATTTGCAAGCTAAAGTAGCAATGGGCTTACTACCTCGCTCGAAGAACCGATAACCGATGGGGAGGAAGGTTCTTAAATGGGGTTCTAATGAGGAGGCCTATATTAGACATCTTCAGATTGACGATAATGATGTAACTTTTACGATTGTAATCTTATACAGCATGAACAAATTTCACGACGTTGACATCGTTTTTAATATGCGATAAGTATCAAAATGTTATTCTAAACACAGCCTGATGCTGACAAGCTTGTATGCGTGAGTATGTCGTGTCGTGTGACGGAAAACGTCGATGCGGCTGACAGTATGGAAAATATGAGAGTGCACCCTTTTAGCGCGCGCTTGGGCAGAGTGGCAGCGGGCAGCTGGCAGCGGGAACTAGTTGGGGGAAGGAGCGTTTTATCACTTATTGGAGCGATTTGTTACTTGTATTGACTTACTTTTATGCTGTGTTGTAAATACTGTCCTAAACATACCAGAGCAAAAGACTGGTTGTCAAATTTAAATAGAGACTGCAAAAAAGCCCAAGTCAGTGACTTGTTCAACCTAAGGCCGTTTTTTTTCGCAGGAAAGTGAGGAGACCTGGCTCTAAATAATGGGACAAGGAAAGAAGAAGAAGAAAAGTATGTTGTATATGCTGAGAAAAACTTTATGTTTTGTTAACAGTCAACCTCGCGAACACTATCTTTTATTGCGACCTCTTATCTCAATAAGTCTCAGTCTTACTTAAAATTTCTTAAAGTTGTACCAACATTTTTCTCTGAGCTTCTTATAATGCAAAAAAAGGTTTCAATGTGCTATATATAGCCTGTAATTAATTAAACGAGCAAACCGAACAAAGCGTCTCTGCTTCGGCTCTCTCGTTTGTATGTTCTGTCAGTTCATATGAGTTTTGATTGCAACCCGCTCTCCGCTCTGTCTGTGGTTCGACCTTTCGCTGTCAGTCGCAGCTCGTATCTTTAGAAATATCGAGCTCGCCAAGTTTTTTGTGAAATAGTGCTTTTCATAGCCCTCGAGATAAGTAGCCTGAACTAGGACCTTAGTAACTGTAGGTACCCTAGGGAGTCTGGATTATTGAATAGATTGTTGTAAGAACTAAAGGAGAAAATATTAGATCTTACTTATGAAATTGGCGTTTTGTCGTACTGGCCACTTTGATCTCAAATATCTCTTCTCTGGTTAGGGATTCCAATTTTAAATTCATACAGCTATTTATTAATACATTTGTATTCCGAAAACCGTAATTCATTTGTTTTGTCCTCGTTTGGTTTTTTCTTTGCGTCACGCAGTTTACAAAATGGAAAACTTGAAATATCGCGTTATTTACGATTACGAGATCCACCGTGGTACCAGTGCTGCAGAAACGGCTCGAAGGATTAATGATGTGTATGGCTGCGGTGTCGCAAAAGAAAACACAGTGCGTTTTTGGTTCCAACGTTTTCGTTCTGGAAATTTCGACCTGCAGAACAAGCCCCGTGGACGGCCGGAGACTAAAGTTGCTAATGAAGAATTGAAAGCTATTGTGGAAGCAGATCCATCGCAAACCACGTCCGAGTCAGCTGCAGGTTGCGGTGTTAGTGATAAAACTGTTTTAGTCCACTTGAAGCAAATTGGAAAGGTGAAAAAGCTTGAAAGGTGGGTACTCAACCGGCACAATAATGAAGGGATTTTAAATCGGATCATTACCTGTGATGAAAAGTGGATCCTGGACGATAATAGGAAACGCTCATCGCAATGGCTGAATCCTGGCGAACCAGCCAAACCCCTCCCCAAGCGAAAATTGACTCAAAAAAAGTTACTTGTGAGCGTTTGGTGGACTAGTGCCGGTGTCGTTCACTACAGCTTTCTTAAATCTGGCCAGACGATTACAGCAGATATCTATTGTCAGCAACTGCAAACCATGATGGAAAAGCTAGCTGCTAAACAACCGAGGTTGGTCAATCGCTCTAGGCCACTGCTGCTTCAGGACAACGCTAGACCACACACTGCACAACAGACGGCTGCCAAATTAGAGGAGCTTCAATTGGAATGTCTAAGACATCCACCGTACTTCCCGGACCTGGCTCCAACAGATTACCATTTTTTTCGAAATTTGGATAACTTCTTGCAAGGGAAAAAATTCAACTCCGATGGGGCAGTCCAAAGCGCCTTCAAAGATTTCATTGATTCTCGTCCTAATGGTTTTTTTAGTAAAGGGATCAATGAACTACCTATGAGATGGCAAAAGTGCATAGATAGCAAAAGTACATACTTTGATTAAATAAATATATTATTATAAAAAAAAGACTTTATGTTCCTCCCTTACAAAACGACAATTTCATACGTAATGACCTTATACTTATATAAAATCAAACAGTTCGTGTTAAATAGTTAAGTCAAGTAGATTCAAACAAAAGTGTCTGACTTCTGTTACGACAATCTCCGATAGAAAACGTTTTAGAAGATAGCAGCTAGTTGTTTCCAAATAAAAATTATACCTCTGGACCTAATATTTTATTCAAATGTGTCCAGTCCGTCCGTCCGTCCGTCCGTCCGTCCGTCCGTCCGTGTGCCCTCCTCCAAATATCAGTTAATAAACGTAAAAAAAACATACTCGTCGACGTCACTCGTCGTAACTCCTCTTCTTTGGATATCGTCACTAGTAATATTATCATTTAAAAAAATATAAATGTATACCTGGCAGTCAATACAACTCCGCCTCTGAAATTATATATTTTAAATCCTAAACAAATCAAAGTAATCTTAATATAACACTTTGATTAACCTCCTAAGTAATACGAAAGACCTGGACCTCAAATAAATAATATAAGATTTAACAAAACATTTTAAACGAAAATCAACTTTGAGTCAAATATTTTATGGCTGACAATCTTCCAACGAATTTCAAAATAGGTCTTTCTCTGAATTAGAGTAAAGAAAATCAGCTTTTATATCTAGCAGAATAAGGTACAATTTAGCTCGAAAGGTGTTGTTAAAGTGTGTAACTTTAGCCTTAATACTTGAATACCTAAATAAACACCTACTTACTGAGCCCCAGAATAGAATCCTATCTAAAGTTTGAAGGATAAACTCGTATGTATGAGAAAATGAGAGAAACTTTTAAACCAACGAATCCTTGCACAGATGCTTTTAGTTTCTGGAATTTTTGTGTTGGATGGATAGACAGACGCTTTATTGTAGATACAAAAAAAAACAGAAAAAAACTTAAAAATTAAATATACCATGTAGTGCCCCAAGTGGCAGCGTATCGTAAATGTTTTCTATTCTGTAGATAAAATTGGCAAAATAAGTATTTACGACTATTTCAACTACTTCTAGATCGACTTTATTAATATTCAAAATTGTTATGAAATGTTGAGTATCAGTCAGTCAAATATAATTTAATCGGTCGGGCAATGCGCTGTCAGTGGAGAATTACCCGGGTTTTGGAACCCCTCAATAAAAAGTCACATATGACTGAAAAATGCCGAATAGTAGTAATTCCTGCAGCTGTTGGCTTACAGACAGGTATTATAGATTGGTATGACCTAACAATACGAACGAGTACCAACATCCAGATAAACATATTTATATTAACAAAATGCTAAATAACTCGCTTGGCCAATTTCGTAATAATATTTATTTTATTATTTAGGTTTAAAGACATTTATTCTCATTCAAGATTTACATCACTTACATGAGAACATAGTTAAGGTATATTATAATAGAGACGTTTGTCGTCTTTATTTCATATTATTTCATTGTTTTTTTACACAGAATATAAATATGTCTATAACGTTGACTGTAGGTACTGTCCTGCTTTGTTTGCTGTTTGCTATTTCGTCCATTATATTTGCCAAATTGTAAAGAAACTAATTTTCCGCCTAAACTTTTCAAGAACCTCATCAAATTATTCAAAATACGGTCAACAATAATCAAACATTGACAAGGTCCTAAACCTTCTAGATTTATCAGAGAGGTGTGACTCATACACCTTATTACGTCTATGCGTTTTTTTTTTAATTAATCCTAAATCTAACTAATATTATAAATGCGAAAAAAACTCTGTCTGTCTGTCTAGCTTTCACGGAACCACTAAACCAATCTGGATAAAATTTGGTACATGGGTCGCTGGGAAAGGACATAGGATTCTTTTTAACTGACTTCAAAAAAAATAGTTCCCAATTATCTCGATATTCCAATGGACAACTACGCGGGTGAAACCGCGGAGCACAGCTAGTAGCATCATAAAGCTAAGTATAAGTCTCTCCTTGAAGAATAGAACGAATTTCTTTTCTCATTTCGTCAGTTATTATTGTATACATCATTATTACAATCAGCCAGAACTGACGCCATTCCGAACGACAAGCTGCCAATTGCTTCCATTGGTTATTTGTGACTTTCACTATGTCTTTGGTCCACCTAGTGGAAGGCCTACTTACGCTGCGTCTTCCAGTTTGAGGTTGTCACTTAACAACCTTTCTTCCCCATCGGTTATCAGTTCTTCGAGCGTTGCGTCCAGCACATTGCCACTTCAGCTTGCAAATCCTACGACCTATCTCGGTAATCACAACTCGGCAGATATTCCTATCGCGGATTTTATCGCGCTGGGAATCTCCAAACATAGTTCTCTCCTCTTCCCGCTTAACAACTTTGAGTTGAACAGTTAATAGTCTAAGTAATTGAACCAGTAAGATTTTGCCGACTCAAATATTTCGAGATATTGAAAATTACATTCATATTTTTTACCGTCTACAAAAAAGGAGGTTTCTCAGTTCGTTGGAATCTCCTTTAATAAATTTTTTGCATCTTCTCCAGTTGTTAGCGATCCTGGGTCGATTTAGATTGTCAAATCGAAATATATCTCGTTGCAAAATTAAATTTAATTGCCACTTTTTAAAATGATTAAGTAATTAGTTACCTACTAACATTGAACAAAAATATATAATAGCATATCGTTAGCACATCGATGCATTACATGAGTAAGATGCCGCTCAGTTTAAAGAAAAATAAATTCAATCTCAGGGTTGTCACCTCCAGTTACCAATCAGTGCTCTCGTCCAATTTTTCCGTGCGATTTTTCGTCAATGAAAGTTGTCTGTGACACCCCCGCGACCCGAATTTGTCATGACGTTGGTGTCACAGTGAAAAAAAATGCAGTAGATGATGTTTTAAATTGTTATGTTAGTGAGACAAGCAATTAAGTTATATACGTCACAAATAACCAGTTAATGCAATTGACAACTTGTCGTTCAGAATGGCGTTCTAAGGGGGAGACCTATATTCAGCAGTGGACGTTTTCTACCTGATGATGATGATGATGAAGTCATTTGAATGCGTTAGCTGTTACAGTTGTACAGACCATATCAGAGGTCGTTAAAGGGCTCTACCCACCTATACTGCGACGAAATAAACTTTACTGAATTGTAATTTCAATCGTGCTTCTTCTTATGCAGTATCGTCCTTATATATGAGTCGAGTTGTCATTAAACGGAAGCCCAGTTTTGCCCGTCAGTGAGTTATATATATGGTGTATTGCGACCCACGCACCCACTGGCTTCACCCACCGGTGGGTGCATAAGTAATTCATGTTGACCCATGTACCCATTAGCTTCACCCACCGGTGGGTGTATTGGTTATTCCTGTCGACTCGTGTACCCATTGCGTCAAGGTTGGAATTAATTGCAAACATTTAATTTTTGGAATGTGATGGAAATTCGAGAACCATTGATGGTGATAAGATAAGATAATACATTAAAATAATTAATGTAAGAAAGAGTTCATACTAAAATTACCAGATTTTTATATCCATTTTCTTCCAAGACACTGACATATTATTTTCGTATTTATGCTAAGTCCGTCAGATGCCACCAATTAAAAATATAATTGTATCTGTCATCTGTGAATCGTACCAAAACAAACAACAAAAATACAGACAATTAATGACATCGATTCTTCACGAGCTTTTGACGAGAATAACATTACGCTGAACTTATCTTATATTTAAAAATATCTGAAAACGTAATTATTACATTCTAATTAAAGTAAAACATTAGAAGTACGTCACTTTTCATTTGTCTTTCCATTATAATAATAAATATGGGGGATCAAAAATGTCTAATGTTGTCAGTCCAACATTTCAATCAGTCACAAACAATTAGTGTGTCCAATTGTTTGTGTCACTCCACAGCCTTAGGAGATAAACCGATTTTGATGAGCGCGGTGTCATTGGAGTTGTCTTTATCTTCAGATAAACTATACTAGTTGCATCCCGCGTTCTCACTCGTTAAGACATAGTAGTCTTAATTTTTTGCAGTCGGGTTGGTATGAATTTGTTTCTAATCATTTCTTAATAAAAATATAAGAAGATTTTGTTGAATCAACTCAACTGAAAATACACACAATTAATGGACGGATTTACACTTGTACCTGATTGTTGGAAAGGTCCAACTATAGTCGGTGTAGTTCACCGAAGTGAACCATCCTATAGTTGGACCTTTCCAACAATCACGTACAATTGAAACCACGTCTTTTTATACAAAATGAATCACACACGCCTTAGTTTAAAAAAAATACAATTAATGGAATCCAATAAAAAACAATTACCAGGTCAGTTGCCTTACTGCCTTTACCTACACTATGACCCGCCCGCCGACGCGATGATAGCCCTTTGTGTGACAGACAGACATCCGTAATTGAATGTCGACGTATGTATATATATGTATGTATGTAGGTTTGTATGTTCGTCGTTAAATTGTATTTTTTGAAGTCGACGGTTTGATTGGAGTGGCGTATTGGGATGTGGGGAACGGATCAGGAGAGATTTTGTAAAAGTGGATTTGTTAAATCGGTAATTCTGTCATTCAACGTAATTGCAAAATAATTTAACTCATAAAAATAAGGTGGTATAAAAAGAATGTCTAGTGTTTCCCGCCTTGTCTTAATGTCTGCGTGAGAAATCGAAAAACATTTTTGTTTTTATGGTGTGGTTCCTCCTCACCACCTCCACACCTCACCTTATTATTTCTCTTCCTCTCAGTGTCCGAATTCCTATAGGGTTAATCTCTAGGTCTCGTATACCTAAAAAAGGATTATAAAACCTATATCAGATCAAATTTAATTTTATTAGCGTTGTAGTATCTGCCACCATTTTTTGTCATTAATTTTAATTCACAAACCAAACAAACGCGTTGATTAGAATAAAAACGTTACGAAATAATTTCTGCAGTACGACTTACGATACAAAAATTCATCATAAAAATTGCTTTATTATTTTTTAGTGGAATAATTAATTAGTAACAAACAAAGCAAAATAAAATGATTAGTTAATTACATCATTAATGTACATACTTACCTACACACAAAAAACCATGTTGTCGGACTCGAAGTCAAATAAGATAAGATAAGGCCAGACAACTCTTTATTACGAACCAGCTTAAAACACTATTAAAAAAAACAATACAAAATACATGCTAATGGCGGCCTTATCGCTTAAATCTCTTCCAGGCAACCATGAGCGTCTTAAGCTTATTTTTTTGCGTAGCCGGAGTGGTTCGTCAGTTTATAGGCCTCCCTAAGGCCTCTGACATTTTCTGTGATTGATGTCCGATGACAAACAACCGGGACGTACAATTTAACGTGTCACCCGATCCACGACAGTGCTCAGTTGTAAATAACACTCCACGGTCACCCATCCACAACCTGACCGGACAGAACGTTGCTTAACATTGGTGATCGTTCGGAAACACCTCAGCTAGCTGTGCATGAACGCTACACATATTCAAGCTATATACCAGTATAATATAAACTGCAAGTCACAAAGTTTTCAGAGATAATTAAATATTTAGTATTTTATAGCTTATTAGGTATTAGATGCAAATCTTATTAGAATGCAGTAAGAAGTTATGCGCCAATAACGACCCTACTTGGGTACGGCGTTTGTTTGAGTGGAGCGCACACATTCAATACATTTTAAGAATTTACCATTGAAATAATTTTGGACAATTATAATAACACTGTCTACGAGTATTAACAAACTCAAAGATTATTCGAAGCTATTTGTTTCTGATTCATTATTATTTTATCTCGTTATTTGTTGTATATAGCCAGTGAAATGGGACCGGCGAACTTCGTACCGCCTAACAGTCGATTCTTTAAGAGTGATGTGACCATCTTATAAATATTGACATTAATATGTATACGATACTAACGTCACTCAATTGTTTTGCCTTCCCGGAACCTCTCCACTAACACTTCAACTTTATGGCATGGGTGTTAAAGTTCAAATTGACTTTTAACTATTATTACTAATCGATTGTATGGGAGTATAGAAAAGTGTTGTTTTTAGACCTTTTTTATAATTTTTTTAATTTTCTCTAAGAGAGAACCATCCTTGTACTTCAAGGAATATTCTAAAAAGCAGCTGCTCTCGAGATTTGCTCTTAGCAACATTCAACAATTCATTTTTATATTAAAGGTATTCATTAAAGTAACAGGATATTTGTTTATCGCACTTTTTTATTTAAACCTTTTTTGTATATGATTTTACAAAATTTGAGGTTTATTTTTCTAACGAATTCACAACTACAATGCCAAAATTTACATGGAAGAAATGAAATTCTCAAATATATATTCTAGTATTAAAGAGTGTAATCCCATCTAATGCAGTATTAACGTGACAAATAGAACAAATTACACATTTTAATGTACGTTTCTCATTTACGCTATCTTTAAAATCTACACGCTAAAACCCTTTTTCTATTAAATTTAATGTATAAGCCAGTTAAAAATCAACTTTACATACATGTGTTTAGAGTCTCAAAGCTTTTGAAAGAAATGACACCAAATGTGTAAAGAGAAATAAACTTTAAATTTTAGAACGTAAAATGGAGTTTTCATCAGTGAGATGCTTTCAAAGTATTTTTGACACAAAGGAAAATGAACTCAATTGTTTAAGATTTAATGTTTAAAATCGTGTACTCATGGTTATTATGATATTGAGCACCGAGTGACGATTTCAATAAATATATACAAAAAGTACTGGAAACAACATTAATACAGTAAACTTAAAAAATACTTATGTTTAAAGTGCAACAAGCGGCGGCCTGATCGCTAATAGCGATATCTTCCAGACATCCTTTGGATGATATGATATTTAAATTCAGAACTAGTTTACACAGTCGAAGCAGTAAAATTGCTTTGACCTAGCGAGCGAAGCGTCTCTGGTTTCTAATCTCTGGAAAATATATTTCATGTCAGTATTTTGTTTGTTTATTAATTTCTCTCGTTTGTTTGTATTTGTGTGATTTTTTTTTCAACTTTATATTAGATTCACTAATTTGTTTAATTGTAAATGAAAATATCCGTGAGAAAATCTGCTTGTCAGTTGGTTTAATATATTTGTACATATGTGACTTTGAAAAACTCTCTATTTGAACAGCTTGGTGGATTATGGAAAGGAAGAAATGTCACCCCCTTCTTAAGAGAGACTCTGTGTGTTGAGAAGCTCTATAACTTTGTATGTGTAATGTGCTCAAGTATTAGATGACGCGTCGTGACGTCACACCGCATCTTTTTGATATCTGAAATAAAACAATTTAAAAACATATAAAACATATATGATATAATCGAAAATACTATCATTTAAACTTTCCCCGTACGGCGTCCGTTAGCTGCCGTTATTCCGTTATTTCGTTACACCGTAAAACAATAACGTGAACGTATCTACGTAGCCGATACCCGTAACGACGCGAGTATCGATAACCATATCGTAAACGTAGGGGTGACTCGTATAAAGAAAAAAAATTAAAGAAAATGGATGGAACAAGTGGTTGAATTAACTTCAAAAACCCGACTGCAAGAATCAGACTTAGAGCCACTTAACAAGTGACATCGCGGGATGCAGCTTGTATCGCCTACGACCATCTGCAGGTGAAGACGAATCTATTGACACCACTCACATAAAAATACTACAAGCTGTTCAGGCTCTAGCGCGTGCCAGAGAAATATACATACATATATACTTGCATACATACACACATGTACTCGAAAAACATAACCTTCATTATTTCGCAGACGAATAAAAAGAAATCATGTTATGAAAAACGAAATACTGCAATATTAGTAATTAATAGCTATAAATATTGATATAATGTATTTAACGATCTCAAGCTCACTCAATCTTTTTACTCGTTCTTCTAGCTTGGTCAGCAATATCTTAAAGCTTGATCTGACTTTTTTTTATCCTGCACAGCTTGGCATTTGACCACAAGTTCGCACGAGCACGGAAGTTAGCGATACTGTAGGCCTAGATGGAGTATGCCTAGTCTGGAATACACTGGCTCTCGAAGAAGGCTGCCGGAAAACAACGTTACGTGCTTAGTGACAGATTTTACAACTTGAGGGTGGTAACTAGCCAGGCAAGCGATAGGAAACGCTCTACGACCATGTTATGGTTTCCTCACGATATCTTCCTTCACCGGCAGCTCAAGCTCTTTTTGCATGTTTCGTGGGATCGAACCTCGTACCTTGCACGGCAATCGACCATACTAACCATTCGACCATCATGGCTACAAAAATAAGACAAAAGGAAAATGAAGTGTTCAACCCTAGTGCGTAATATAGTTTATAGTAAGTCATAACGCACACGCGTCCCTTCCTACGCAACTATAAGCACACAGTATATTTTGTTTTTTTTTTATCTCTGGGATAAATATTACGTATTTGTTCATTTTATAATCTGTCTTAATATTTTAGCTCAGCGATATTTTTTTCATCTGTTATTACCAATTTCTTAACTCAAAAAGAAATTTCGTCATTACTTCGCGCCGTCGGTCGTTTCGAAAATGTTCGGGGGATTTACTCCGTTGTTTAGTTATTATAAAATAATATGTGACGACAATATTGATCTTAATAGTTTTAAATTTTAAAGCTGTTAAGGTAACTAGAATTTTGACTATAAGTCAAACCACTCCACCTAAAAGAAAAAAAGAGATAGAGTAACTCACTGAGTTAATTTATTTAACTTGACGAACTTTGTTTTGTTATAATATAAAAATCAAAAATATTTTAAACATTTCCCTGCCTTCTGCGCCGCTGGTCCCGGGTTCTATCCCCGGACAGGTTAAACATTTGTGTGCATGAACATGTCTGTTTGACCTGTGTCTGGGTGTTTATTATATATATAAGTATGTATTTATGTATATAAGAATGTATATCAGTGATCAGGTTACCATAGCACTGGCATTACCTAGTTTGGGAGCTGAACACCTGTGTGTGGATATTGTCTCATGTTATAAATATATTTTATTATTACTAAATATTTAGATTTCCCGCGTGACACGGTAGAATCCCTAAAACGAAGGAAGAAATCCTGTACTATATTAAGATTGCGCTGTAACTATGTAAAATATAATGTCTATCGTTCCAAAGCACACTAAGAAATACACCATTAACATAATTATAAATAAGAAAAACCTAGATAGGTATCATATAATTGTAAAGCTTTAAATTTAATTCTCCAATATATCTAACGAGTAATATCGGTAGCGGTCGCCACGGTCGCCACGGTCGCCACGGTCGCCACGGTCGCCAGACATAACGATAGTAAAAATGAAAATTCTATAAAACGAATGAATATTCAAATCAAATTCAAATTTTAATAAAATTCTATTGAGAATAGATATCGCATTCTGTCGGTAGGTTATTAAATTACGAGACTTTAGTCACAGCGCTTGTGCAATAATCTGCACTCGCGTTTGTCATACAATCATAAAATAAAAATAAGATTAGAGATATAAGAATTGAATATATTTTATTTGCAGTTCTCCAAAATGGCGACAATAATTTTGAAGAATAGATTTATATTAAATTATTGTTTAAGTGAGTATTGCGCATGTTCGTACTATGTACCAAATTAAATGTAACGATAATTTTATCAAAACTGTAAGTTTGGTTTTCGGTTAAGTTTATTTAACAGAGGTCCAACGTTTTTGGAATTAATTTTGTAAATAATGTAAACGCGCATTACAAAGTAGTTATTTAATGATCAAGTTATGTAACAATTAAAAGTATATAAAAGTTTTAAATAATAAATCTTATTTACATATTTTCAACACTTAGCTTTTACTACAATTGAACCAAATGAGAAATTTGATTCTAACGTGAACAAATTACACCCTTTTTGTCGCCACAAATTTCCTGAATAATATCAGCCAGCTGGAAAAAGTCCAAGGTGAAATCAGGCAAAATAATTCCTATCTGTCACCTTTACAGTCATAGGGGGGGGGGGATACAGACAGGAATTTTCGATCCAGTTTGTCACCTTTAGGGGACAAATATAGGTGACAAACAGGAATAAATCTAATGAGGACACTTTAATTTCCACTTTATTCACCTGGGTGCACGAAGCGGAAAATACCGACATTACAGCCCGAGGGTAGAAAGTTCACTATTATAACTAGGGTCTAAAGGAAAAGTCACTCTCATGGAATTATGACACTTTGTTGTATTAAGACAGACTGTACTAAACATTTACAATAACATTAAGACTTATTTCATAATGAGTGTACAAATGATTGTGACAATGCTTTGATCTGAAATAAAAGCGTCGTTTTACTAGAGTTTATCATTTAAATTCAAATATAACTTTATTGTACATCAAAAAATAAATATATATTAAATGCAGACATTTTAAAAAACATTGGCAATACATTAGGCGGTCTTATTGCTTAAAGGGATTTCTTTCTGTCAACCTTTGGATGGATATATGAGAAAAAAATCACGTCGGTATATAGTCAATAAACAGTGACAAACTACACACAATAGCCATTTTACTTCAACTGTCTATATATATGAAATAAAACAAAAAAAAGAAATCCAATTAAACTGCTTTTATTGTTGTATTTAACAGGATCATAGTTTGTAGTTCTGCGAACTGTTGACCTCGCGAGCAAAGTGTTACTAGAAACTTCAGTACCTAAAACAATTTCTTGACAATTTATTAAAGGATAAATAAAATAATGTTTAGATTCAAGTTAAGTGCGTGTCGAGACACGCGTGCTGTCCTGTCTGTAGGGCTCTCTAACATTACCTATTATTTAATTTAATATTATTTAATATACCCCGGAATCGAATCTGGGTCCTCCACCTTCGTACCACTCACTGATTGTACCATGGACCCAATCACCCAAAGTTAGGCATCAACATCATCATCGGCCAGAAGACGTCCACTGCTGAACGTAGGCCTCCCCCTCAGAACGTCATTCCGAACGACAAGCTGCAAACTGCATTCACTAAAACAAGAGTTAATAATAGCGTCGATATTTGACAGCTTCAACGTCATTGCTTGCTCTTATTTTCACCTCTTTCGTGCTTAACGTTAGCCAACACAGCACTGAATTAGAAAAAGTACATAAATCCCGAGCACATCGTCGGATAGAGAGTAATAAACCGGCAGAGATATATGAACTGTCACGTTACATCGATGCGCCTCAATATACTGAAGGATAAATCACACGTGCACGCACTGCGTCGGAGGAACGACGCGTTTTCTTGTAGTTTCATGTTGTAGTAGTAGTTGACAAGGCAATCAGTAATAATGTGCTCTTAAATCTAGCATGCCCAGTCTGCAATACAGTAACTCTCAAAAATCACAATTTTATTTAAACTTGAGCGCACAGCAGTCCTCTGCCAAATAATCATGAAAAACCGGTGACTTACGCTTTATCACATTTATTAATCCAATAAAAAAGAAAATCCAATAATAAAAAAGAAAATCTAATAATAATATAATAGATAATTAATTGTCTATCCTCTTATTTTAGTTGTCCTATCCTAAAAATCCTATTACAATTTGTCTTCGTTCGGGGAAAGATATCATGTGAAAATTTGTCAAACCTGTGTACCATATGAATCAAAATTAATAGAAAATTACGACTGCTGCGCGTGCATAATATATTAACAAATAAAACCCAATAGTGCCAAACTCAAAACAGAGACCTTCAAAAGGCTCGTAAAACGCAAATGTGCAACTTCTCCTATTCCAAATTAGGCATGCTTCATTCAAAACCACAATGTCACCACTGACTTCCGTGCTCGTGCGAGCTGGACTCCAAATGCTTCTTTGCCCCGGCCAAAAACGCGGCATATGACCGACCTAGTGCGTACAACAACAGGACCTCTCCCAAATGAATATAATAAAATGCTCCCAGAAAATATCGGTCATTCGCTGACACAGGATTCTAACTGACTCGACCAATCTACCGTGACCTCTGGAAACTATCAAAAGACCGCGTTTCTTGTGTATTTTGCAAAGGGCAAGAGTTCTAGGCTTGTTAGCTGTGATATGAGTTGGAAGATTGAGTAGGATATTGACAGAGCTATAGATAAAGAACCGCAATATGCGTAAATAATAATTTTAAAAATAAATACATTTTAGAGCTCTTTATATTTATTTGTGTGCATATGTGCATATTGGAAATCATTACCACATAATTAACGATGAAGGAAAATATCGTGAGGAAACCTGCTTGTCCGAGAAGATTAATAATTTTCAAAGATAAGTGAAGTCCCCAATCTACTGCACTCTACGTAGTTTACTCAAGGCATTGATTATTTATATGCTAACGCCTAGATAAATCATGTCATACAACCAAAAAATATCGCGTAAAACTTATTAAGTTTGCTGGTACCTCGTAGTTACACTTAATATGTTAGATGGGGTTGGTGTGCATTATTATTTTTTGCATTTTGTTTTTTTAAGCGCCATCTACTGAGTACGGTTGGCGACAGTTCGTTCAAAGGTAAGCTATCGATCAACTGCACGCATCGCAGCGTAACTTTGGATAAGTATTACAATATTGTTTGTGTAATGACATCAAAGTCTACGTTACTTTTCTACGGTTTATTCCGTAGGTAACTAAAATAAAGACACTCTCTTCTTTTTCTTTTTAGACACTTGGGTAAAAAAGGATTTTTACGTTGTTACTAAATACGTTTAATTTCGTTTAGTTGTTATTTCGAGGACTGGGTTTTTTGCCCAACGTGTAACTATTGTGTAAATAAATGGGTCACTGAACACATCTATTCCGTTTGTATAACCTCAGACAAAAAATCCCGAGTCATAATCTCTCGTATTCTATATTACAGCTCAACACTCGGTTTTATTAAAAGTAACAAAACAAAATTCCGAATTCTGTAACATTCATTTATATCTGGCAATATAGTGAACACTGATGTTTGCATATTCAGAGCCATCTAGCGTTTTTCTAGTTGCGTCACTTAACTTTATTGGGCGCAAGGTTCGGTTTGGTTCAAGAAATCGAATATAAAATTATATTGTAATTTTTCATGAATTTCATAGCTTATTACCCCATAAAATAGTTATTCTGATCTTATAATAAATTAATTTCATAAAGTCACTCCATGAATATTGTAAATTGACTAATTTAGAGTAATTTATTTTAATGTTTACTCATTTGAAACCAGTAACGCCATCTGTAGGTTTTTTTTAAACTAATGGACCCGAGTATGACATGGTTTATCTATGTGGTTAAATAATCAAGGCTCAAGGTAACTTACATATTACACATACATTGTATAATTGCCTTTGCCTTCTAACGTTCTCGATTAGACGAACTCTTTTTTATGTACCTTGCCCGATTTTTAAAAAAGATCTTAACAAATCTAAAATAATGTTATTACTAAATGTTTAAATCGTCACATTTTTTTTCTAAATTATTATTACTAATTTATTACAAACTATATCAATAGACATTCATGGAGTTTGTAAATTAAAATTACTGAACAATTTGTTAAGACGCCTGTCGAACGTATCTTTTAGACAAAACTGTGCCCAAGCTTTCTATCACAAGCTATCTCCATCCAAAGGTTGCCTGGAAGATATCGCTTTAAGCGATAAGGCAGCCACTTGTGCACTACATGTAAAATTATTTTTTTCTTGTTTATTTTTTGTGTCTGCAATAAAGCGTTCAGCTATCTATGTATCTCTCTGCGGTCGTCTACTCCTCGGCAGTGTCAGTAATATGAGTTCCCTAGTTATTGACAAGGGTACCTGACGGACTGAGTTCAATCTGATACCGCGGGACCTTCCCTCCCCCTCCCCCCACTCCCCCCACTCCCCCCACTCCCCCCACTCGCGTCACGTTACTCGGAGAAGGGTACCATTCAACTACTTTCTTCGTCCAAAATGAATTATTGATACATTTGCTGACGCGGAGCACAGATTACGTTCATGTTCACTTGTTAGAAGGATATTGAAACACTAGCTGATACCACGTGACTATCCCCGCGTGGACTAAACTCTTTCTTGATGGTGATAGAATCAGTTAAGAGGATCATCGACCCTTCACTGTTTTCGTGTTTCTGATACAATTTTCAATCTGGGCCCTACCTCCTTTACCAACCAAATTATAACGTAATTTTTTATTGATGTCAATAGCTTTACTATGATGTATTTTAGACCTACACGTTTTGTTATTTTTAAAAAAGTTATTGAATTCTGAATAATAAAGTCTTTTAATAGGCATCGTATCAGCGTAAAAATATGACTGCTTAGGAAGCTTGTAACTTAAAAGTTATATAAAAGACAGAAAAAAATTAAACTGTAAAGCTTAGTAAATAATGTGTTTGCTATGTGAAAAAAAAAACACTTTAATCGGACAACAATGAAAGGTATAACAGAGCTTATTGTATGGACAAGTTGGCGGTCTATAGCTGTGTTAAGTAAAATATCTACGGTGTCAGTCAGCAAACGTATAAAGACGTTTCCAAAAAAGTTTAGGGTTCATCCCTCAAGGTTGCTTCGCTCCATAAACACTTAGGTATGGTAAGTACATTAAATAATAAAAATATTTAAATATGATGCCACTTATTACACGAGCAAACCTAATCAGATTATAGCTCCTTAACCCTGACAAAAGTTTGACTGAAGTAATTTAGTGAAAATCGCAATTGGAATCGCAGAAATATTATTCTTTTTAATAAAGTAGTGTCATACATTTTACGTCAATGCTGTCATACGCATACTTCCGGCGACTGGGAACTTTATAAACTAGAATTATGATACAATTGCCGAAATTGAATCTTATTATATATAAAAATCAATCGCTGTTCGTTTGTCTCGCTAAGATTAGAGAGCGGCTGGGCCGATTTCGCTGATATCGGTCTTGAAATGTTTTTCATACTCCAGGAAAGGTTTAAAAAGTGAGAAACATAAATAACTGTTAGGCGGTACGAAGTTCGCCGGGACAGCTAGTATTTGAATAAAAATATACCCCTTTACACATTCCCGTTGTGTCTCAAAAAATATCCTTTAATTAAATGATGTCGCTACACTTTGTCAAGAGTACATTTTAGTATACGTTACGTTTCAACCCATAACGTCCCACTGCTGGGCACGGGTCTCCCCTCTGAAGGGGGTGTTTGCGTTCACCATGCTATCCAAATTGCGGGTCAGGAATTATGAAAAGGTACCTTCTCTGACAAGCAGGTTTTCTCACGATGTTTTCCTTTACCGTTTAAGCTTGTGGTAATACTTATAATATGACTTATGCGTTCATATTAGTTAACTAATCCCTAATCTTTACATCAATGTACCCTCCATTATAAGGCATGTATGTACTGTAGGTATCACTGTCATATTTTATACAAATGTAACTATAAATTTATTGCATGTCTATGAATTAATTATTGTAAATAATTTCAACTTTATTATTATATCTTACGTAAATTTTGAATGCAAATAAATTCATTGTTGATTATTAACTTAATGCATGTTAGTCTGTAAATTAATTATTGTTAATCACTTCAATTCTGGTATACTCTTATCCTAAGCAAAATTTGGAAGCAAATAAATACATTATTATTATATTATTATTATTATGCACATGAATGAAACACAGAGGTGCATGCCTGTACCTGGGATTGAACCCGCGCCCTTTCGCTTTTAATGCAAGGTTTTACCCACTAGAGTACAATTAACTTACATATTGTATAAAATTCTATATTGAGCTACTCGTAGCTAAAGTTTTATCTGTATTTCTAGAAATTTCTATACAAAATCAAAAAGGTCGGAACTAAATTTCTTGAGTCCAACTTTTACAGAGAAAATAAAAGTAGACCTTTCAGTTAGTGATAGTTTTGTGTCGGCTGATTGTGTGTGAGAGAGAGAGAGGGAAGACTCTCCGTCTCAACATTTGACTTCGGGGATTGAGTTAGGTTATACTACTGTGCAGAAAGGATATCGAACACTATCGAGGTCTGAAAGGATCGAGATTAGACTTAAAAAAAGTAAGAACTCAGTTCATCGTATTAATTTTTTTTAATATCATCTTATATTTCAAATTCGTTTAATCGATTTCCTAACAAGTAAAATTGATAATGTTGAAAACGCTCGCTACATTCGTCATGGCGGCCATATCGTTATTTTAAATTACCATAGAATTCTACTAGTCAAGCCCTTTCATTTGATAAACATATTGAGGGAATTGAGAAAAAAAACTCCGCCATTTTGTAGCGTCGGCCATCTTGAACCGATTTTCATCACACACACCGACACGTCAAACATATAGCACCCCGTAGGTTTGGCATCGGTGGTTAAAACAGATTAAAATAAATATTTGAGGGAGATTCTTTGTTGCAGGTTTTGTTGTTGAGTGGCTAGCACGTTTGCTTCTAGAACCGACGGCCGCGGTTCAATTCCCGGCCGGGGAAAGTATTCTATCGACGAGTTTTGTCGTCATCATCGTCTGCTTATATTATATTGAGCTGTATTGTACCGAGCACAAGAGAAATCCTAGTGGTGAGCTATGAGTGTGAGGGATTTTTTTGTTTGATAAATACGAAACTTTTCTGATAAGTCCGTCTTGCACTTGGCCGATTTTAAATATATTATACCTTGTCGGCGTGCAAACTTAGAGTCAGAGTGATTCGTTCTAATCCAAGGAACCTCTATGAAGTCTACTCTTTGCTTTCGACCTTCGACCCTTGAGACGATTGTAGGAAATGTTAAGGCCTTTATACTACTTACTGCCAAGAGGTTGTCGATTCCGCACATACTGTTTCACTTTAGTTGGGATTGGTTTCTCCGACTATGTTCATAATTTTATACGATCAAAGTAAATAACGAAGAAAATGTTGGTAGAATGTAAAACAAAATAAATTATTATTTTAATCAATTGAGAGAGGAGGGTCATGTTTGTCACGCCTTAGAGGCTAAACGGCTTGACGTCTTTTTGTGTGAGTGGTGTCAATAGATTCGTCTTCACCTGCAGATGGTCATAGGCTATACTAGCTGCATCCCGCGCTTTCACTTGTTAAGATACGTGGCTTTAATGTTCTCGCACTCGGGCTTTTGAAGTCACACACACTTTTAACCACATTTTACAGTGGTTAAAAGTTTGTTTTGAGGCCGAAAGAGTTAAGCGTCTCTACTTTAAGTGTAGTAATTTCTTTTCTTTCTTCTATGTATGTTTGTCTGGATGTTGGTACTCACGTGCAGGATTATATTGAAAAAAAAACTTGACTAAACGTCTGCAAAATGGATTGACGTTAAATATATCCTCCTAGAAAAATAAGACTCCAAAAATGTTTTTGTACATTCTTCATCATTTATATACATTCTAAAACAGCTACACTTTATGTACAAATTTACACAAAGTAGTAAATGTAGGTACATATACTGACAAATCCAATAACATCTCGCACATCAAAATCGGTCTGTCAGTCTAAGCTGTACAGAGTCACAAAGAGTTACATATATACTTGCATACATTCGAAAAGCCTACCCTTGTTTTGGGTAGTAACATTCAGTTTTACTACTAGCTGACCCGGCGAACTTCGTACCGCCTAACAGTTGATTCTTATATTTTTTTAATATTTATTTCAGTATTCGTTACGCCGGGTCAGCAAATATTGACAAATATTAACATTAATATTTATACGATACTAACGTCACTCAATTGTTTGCCTTCCCGGAACCTCTCCACTAACACTTACACTTTATGGTATGGTATTAAAGTACAAATTGACTATTAAGTATTATTACGAATCAATTGTATAAGAGTATAGAAAAGTGTTTGGTTTTAGACCTTGCAAATTTTTTTTTTTTAATTTTTTCACTGAAAGAACCATCCTCGTACTTCAAGGAATATTCTAAAAAAAGAATTAGCAAAATCGGTGCCGCTGCTCTCGAGATTTGCTCTTAGCAACACATTCAGCGATTCATGTATGCATTATTATTATTATAGGAGATAAATTAGCATTGGTTCCAGTATGTTAATATATTGTAAGCGGCCACAATCCTATAGAGATCAAAGCTTTGCTCCATTTAGCAACACACACCAATCACACGCTACCTAGCTTCGACACTTGCATACATTAGAAATGTTGATTGCATTCTGAATCGACATTTCTAATGTATGCATCTGGAACACAGACCCAGGGATGCATCCCTTCACCTTGCAGGGGTGTGTGTATGTGTGTGAGGGGGTGGGGGTGGAGGTGGGGGAGGGTTATTACATGGAGATAGGAATATAGTTTGATTTAGTTCGTTTTATCAAGTCGTTCTAATTTTGTTTGTATGTAAGACGACATTGGTAAAAGGTAGTAATTTTTAGAACTTTGCAATCGACTGTTAAAGTTTAGAAAAGTATAAATAAATAGATGATAATGATGTAATTGTAGTGTAAAGACTTATGTCTTTCGAGTGTAAGTATGTATGTATATTTCTTTGGCACGTCCTTGAGCGTAAACGGCTTGACGTATCTTTATGTGAGTGGTGTCAATAGATTTGTCTTAGTCGTAAGAGTGACACTAGGTACGTCAAAATTAAAAAAAAGTTAATGACACCGTATCAACTTGAGTTAGGTATAAAATAGGTAAAAACAAGAGCTAGCAAACTTGGTTTCGTCTTCACAGTTGGCCGCTTCAACGCTGTCAATATGAAGCCAAGATTGGTCGCCCCCATAATTAATAATGTGTTGAGTTAGATAACGTTAAACGATGACGTCACCTCCGTACACAATAAAGCGTCCCGTGGTATGTATCATAGGCCAGTAATCCAGAGATAACCGGCCGACACCACAATGTGCTATTGTTCGCACAAACTCGTACATAGCTCAGTAATTGCAGTAGGAATGGATTAACTCATCCTGAGGGATCATATTGCAGTTTATCCGGGATAAATTACCTGATTTTGGTATTTTACTCCCCTTACCCTCCCACTACCGAACTTCCAGAAGACCGGCAGGACGTCTTCCACTTGCGCTAAATATACCACCAATTCGTATTAAACGTTTTGTTTCCTTCTGTGGCGTTGCTATATATCGGTCATTGATTAAATAAAGTAAACGTGTATGTTTGCTAAGGGCTACATTTATTCTGAAATAAAACCTAATACATTATTCTTACCTTAGCACTAACTTACACACTACACTTCATTTTATTGAGAAGAGCAAAACATTCGCATAAACTGCCGTTCTCAGTGTGCGCAAGCGCAAGGTGAATAGATTTATACTGGGTAAACGTGCTACATCTTCGACTGCAACTTTCTTTACCATCAAGTGAGATCGTGGAAATGGAGAAATGTTGCCTAGTTAGTTATGAAAACAGCTTTAGATTTTTGACGGAGTTCAAATTGAACGAAGGTGTTATCAAGTTTATTTTTATCATTTTGCTTAATTTGTATTTTTTTCAATTTGATAGAGATAATAAGACTAATTTGTAAAAAATTGTTGCATAAATGAAAATAATTGTATAAACACGTTCTGTGTGTTCCATAGTTTTTTTTTTTGTTTATTTTCGATATCTCGTTTTTACAATTGGCAGGTAGTGATACTGCAAGACGACACCGATACATGGTACAGATTATAAGGACTCGCACTAAATGTTTTGCGTCGACTTTTAGTATGCTAACAGCCAGATTGTGGAAATCACTGCCGAGTTCGCTATTTTCCAATAGTAAGTTAGAATTTCGATCTTTTGAAATCGAAAGTTAATCGGTTATTTTTAGACATTAAGCCACATCCTAAATCGCATTGTCGGTTTACATCAGGTGAGTTGTGACCAAGTGCAAATTATTCTAAAAAAACCTTTTTTGGGTATAAAAAACTCAGCTTTAAAAAAACTATTCCCACTGGCACTTTTGCACTGCGCCCCTAAACTCAAATGAACTCTGTCTCACTCAAAACGTGATACTGTATATTTCTTTTTGCGCTTTATTTTCGACCATTCATTGCGCTGACATCTTTATAACCTCTGTTCTCTAACAAGTACACATAATTATATACCTTAATGCTAGTAAATTAAGGATTAAAACTGTCTGAATGTTTTTAGAAACTAAGTAGGTTACAAAATGAAATATTTCAGGTATGGAGTTTTTTTATTGTAGAAGGTTTATTACGAGTTATTATGTTACTTTATGTAGGGAGTTAAAAAAATTTAGTTGAAACTGTTTTGAAATACTTTAGGTAAATTTTCCGCTATTGTTTATTTTTTAATGTCGTGTTATCATTTTTACTATTTATTTTTGTGTTGTTTGCAATGGTTTCAAATGTAAACTCACAACTGACTAATGCAACCTAAAGTGGTTTTTTCTCTTTAGTTAGATAGATGAACGCTTTATTGTAGACAGGCTGATGATGGATAAATGATGATAAAGATGTAAGGCTAGGTTAAAGTCGAAATTCTTTGCGTCTACTTTTATTCTGCATATTGCCAGATTGGGGATCTTACTGCCGGCTTCCCTATTGCCTGATAAATATAATTTGAATCTTTTCAATGAAATGAAAAACACGAGTGAATCAGTTTACTGTAAAAAAACGTGCTTCATCTTATACCGTATCGTCTTTTCACATCAGGCGCCATTATTGCACAAAGTATAATAGATAGTTCAATACTAGCTGTTGTATGTGTTTAATATTACTAATATTAAGCACATACAACAAACAACTTAATATATATATATATATATATATAGATATATGTATGTATGTATTTTCTGTTTTTTTTTTATGGTACAGTATTTGTACCATCTCTTTTTTTTCTTTTTTTATTGGTACACCACCGACGTTACTATTTGCAGTTAGTCCGATCCATCCAAAGGTTGCCTGGAAGAAATCGCTTTAGGCGATAAGGCCGCCCAATGTACTACCAATGTTTTGTTTATAATATATTTGCTGTATGTATTTTTCTTGGTGTGCAATAAAGATATATTTTATTGTATTGTATTGTAATAATTAGGTCACACCTGCGTGACCTAGTCACCCAGCTTGTATTAGAGCCGAGGATTAATATCCAATCGGTTCTAACACCGATACATCTCTAACGATGTTCGTAATCCATATTACGTCGGCTGTACTCAGTCAGGCTTAGCTGGTCTATATAATGCAGGTTGTAGTTTGTAAACCTATGTACTATTTCATAAAGATTTATTGAAAATTATTGCAAGTACGCGAGTACCACCATCAACAAAAATAAATATACATAAATATTTGCCAGACTTGTAGCATACACTTCGCTCCCTCGGAGAATAGGGACTGTTTATCCGTAGTCTAAAACTCATTAATATTTACTCAGGAATAACAAATGTATTAATTTATTTTTAATTTGTCTAGTTTAAAATGTTACCTTATTTAATTTGTATACACGATAACATGGTTATTTGCATTTATATATCAAATCAAATCAATATTTATTTATTTAAGGAAACAAGTTTCAATTTTTTGTTCGTAAAAAACACAGACTTAAAAATTAATTTTTAGTAAAATATCAGAGAGCATTAATATTAACAATAAAAAATGCGCTATTTTACAGTAGTCTATAGTTTAACATTTGTTATCCCAGTGCGTCATATATCTACGAGGCATTCATTAGCGGGCGGTATCATTGTTCGCATGAAACGCCTCAGCACAGAAGCCCTTAGATCATCTGCCACAGTTTTCAAAATGACGTTGCTACTTCCCCGAACTCTCCTCATCAATGATGCCACTTTCTTCCGAAGCAAGGCATTATAGCCGTCGGTCTTGTTAGTGGCAAAAATTTCGGACGCACTACAGAAGCGGGGAAGCCTCAACATCATTGTTGTCAAATGTTATTTTATTGTACACGTAGCGCGCTAATCGATTTTTGGGAACAGCCAAACCACAGACCACCCGTGTACAGACCCTGGCAGTATACTATGAAAAGTGTAATTTTTACTTGGTCTGTACAGCGGGCGAATCTGCGGGCCAGCATGTTCCCACGAACCGCCAACGCCCTATGCTTTCTTTCGATATCGGCACCGTCTTTAAGGTCATCAGTAAGTATATGCCCGAGGTATTTAAAATGCCCTACTCATTTCCACACCACTTAACGTAATGGGTATAGTCGATTCTGGGTCTTTACAGGCGGCCTTAAATACCATGTACTCACTTTTTAACATTGTGAATGAGTCCATGAGACGCAGCATAGGTTTCACACATCCGAGTGCCCCCACAGTCGGACGGAGCAGCACCATGTCGTCCGCGTAGCTAATGTTGTTGATATTAACACCATTCACACTGCATCCGACACGCATGTTTCTGAGACCGATTATCAGGTCGTTAACATATATGCATATATGATCGAACTGATACATTAGTATAATTTAATTCCAATTGAATTTATTTAATAATTATTAAATCGAAACCTTTAAAGAGAACTCTTCACAGCAATTTTAAAACCGGTTTGCTCAGAATCGTGGCAAAATACATTCGAATCCTGTTCATATTGACAACAAGTTTCTCTAGCTACGGCGTAGCACATACCTACGAGCACGTAGACAGCTGCTACGCCGTAGTTCACAAAAGATATAGCACAAGTGGTTAAAAGTGAATTCGAAAACTCGAGTGCAAGAACTTTAGACCCACGTATCATCATAACAAGTGAAATCGCGGTATACAGCTAGTATAGCCTATGATCATCTGCAGGTAAAGACGAATCTATTTACACCACTCATTTTTTCTTTTTACTTTTACTTGTCATTTCAAGGCGTTTAGGCTCTAGGCCGTGCAAAGAAATATACATACATACACACATACACTCCAAAAACATAACCCTCCTTCTTGTGCAGTCGGGTAAAAAGTACAAAAATTAAAAAAAAAAACATAGCTTAGGTACTTTAAATAAACGTTATATATGAGCAACCTAATTAATAATATGTTGTATTTTTTTTACATACTTCCAAAAACTTGACTTGATTCTTAAGAGACGAATAAATCGATATTTTTTTTTAATTTCATAACGTATTTTTTTACTATGACCTGAAAACTTTTGGATAAACGCGCTTTTATTAATAAAAACGTTTCAGTTTTTGAGCATCTTTCCTCTCGTTTATCTGACAAAGGACGTCATGCAACAAAACAAAACAACAGACGATCAACACCGAGACAAGATTATTATAATTATATTATAATTATTATTTATACACTTTAGATAGTGACATTTAACGAAGATATGAACGAAAATACGAGTATGTTATCAAATGATTTTATGCGTGATAATGGTGAATATCATATATATATTAAAAAGAAATAAACTGGTTTCAAAGATTATTAAATTGGTTGATAATTATAAAAATAAAACAACAGCTGTATGTACCAGCTGAGTGACAATCATTTCTATGAATGGATAAATCTTTATTTTTGTTTATCACGAGAAAACCTTCCTTTAACAATAAACTAAGTTTCTATCGATTTCCACATAACGTATCTAAAATGTCAACTTCGGCTATATTTACTACAAAATCCAGCGGTTTTCTGTAAAAACTGCCTTTTTCATGTGAAAATTTCACGTAGCCAACAAAAAACGTGATTGGTTCACCTGTGTACTGCACCTTTGTGCAATCAAAGCGAGCAGAGCTGCGAGACCCCTGGTACAATATATAAAGTACTTGTTACTTTATTAAACCGGAATAATACCGTTATAAAAAAAAAGTTACTGACTATTACATAAAAAAAACAGATTACCTAAAGACTATTAATAATGTACATATAATCTAAATGCTCCAACCCGCCACCAGAGCAGGCAGCGTGCCCAGTTGCTAACGCTATTACCGAGCTGAATGCAATGCTAAACATTCTGGTCACACATCGCATCGATTAAACACAGCATAACACACTTATGTAAAGCAATGATTTGTACTAAAATGAAACACGCTTGTCTCAAATCTGTCAGATTAAAAAGGCTCAGAAATCATTGAACCATTTGCTTTGCCGATTCTCTCCCAAAAGGCTATATAGCTAATCCAATACGAAAGAGAACGAAACAAGAGTATAGTTTTGTGCGAAGATATCAAATATCTCGCTCCGCAGCACGCTATATACTATATATAGTATATAGGTAGGTATATAAACAAGGAAACACTTTTAACAAACTACAAATAACGAAAATGGAAGTATAACATACAATCAGCCTTCCTACTCAAGGATCAATGTATAACAGGACATGAAACTTTCAGTTATGTATAAACGCGAGCCAACGATAATGATTTTATCATTACCAGAAAAAATATAATAATAATTTCTAAGATTTGCTTGGAATTAACAAAAAACCTAATCGCTGAACTAGACACGTAACATTTGGATAGAGTATTTATTAAAATAATATGTTGTAGGGATGTAACAAAAAAGGATAATTGAAAGTCCAACTCCTAAAATGGTGAAACAGAGGTTCAAACTATGTAATTTATTATTATTTCATTTTATGATAAAGCAACGTTGCGAGTTTTAATAGTTAAAGTATATTTTTACTGAACTGATGTAATAAATGAAATTACATTATTAAATACACATATCGAAAAAAAAAATGTGTGAAAGTAAGCCCTGTATCCGAGCACAAATGAATATAACTAACATACAAACAAACAAACTGCAAATTGACAATCGAAAGATACATTTGCTTGGCTCGAGGCAGAATAACTTAGATCGTTCGCTCGGTCAAAAAGCTTGTGAATAATATTGCAGTCCAAACTATTTTTAAACACAAAGTATTACGACTAATAAGGCAATATCCTGCCAAAAATACCAGCACTAGCACAGTAACGTCTTATCCTATACTTGATTGGTCCTGGTTCGCACCTCGTCAGCAATAGATTCGCTTGGACGGCGTTATACAATAACGAGTGGTGTAACGAATATAACGGCTAACGACAGTAACGACCGCGCGCGCCGGCTCACCGGTATAACGGTATAACGAGACGAACCACTAACGGTTCCGTTATGTTTCTCAAACTATTAACTACTACTTTATATTGTAGGTAATTAATCTACACTAACATCATAAATAGGAAAAAAAATATTCTTGTATGTAACGAATAAACTCAAAAACCACTGGACTTCGGTCCAGTAGTCGGTTCAAAAATACTTTTGCGGTTAGAAATGTACATTATCGCTGAGTAACATAAGCTTAAATTAAGAAAAAAATATTAGAGAGCCTTAGATATCCTTACTAAAACCAAACAGAAGGTGTAAAAAAATTAACCATGAAATGATAAAAGAACGTAGAGCCAAATGTGATAAAACTTATAGACATGAAATTTAAAGGGTGTATTCATTATAGGGCATACTGAGAAACTACTACTGAGGAAATACTGAGAAACTATTTAATGGATTTCTGATAATTATTGAAAGTCGAAGTTATATTTAATACTCGTATATCTATACATATAAAAGAAAGTCGTGTTAATTACATTATTTATAACTCAAGAACGGCTCAATCTATTTGGCTGAAAATTGTTGGAGAGGTAGCTTGGAACTAGGAAAAGGACATAAGATACTTCTAATGTTCCCGTGGGATAATTAAGTGACAGCGGGTAATACCGCGGGACACAGCTAGTTGTTAATATAATATATAATATTGAACAGACTCATTGATTATAAAATGAGAACGCGTGATAATGATTGATGACGTGTCGCGAGCCGTGTAAACTGCACTTGTAACGAATAACAAAGTGCAATGTATGGCTTGTTCCGAATAAATTAATGACTGACCTATGAAGGTGCACTGTGTAACGAGTTTTGGTAATAACACCCCTACGGGTCAAATGGAGGTCGAAAATTCTCTCTGTCCCCTGTAACACCCACTAATATTTAATATATGTTTGTCAGACTTAATCCCAGAGTTATAAATGTAATATATCTTACTCAATGAGAGAGAAAGTTTGAATAGTCATTATTCATGTTCTAGACCTTGTCTGTATGTATGTATGTATGTATGTATGTGTAGTGGCACAGAGTCGACTCTAATGAATAAACTTGTAGCAAGCAGACAGAACAGTTATTAACAACTAGTCTACTCGTAGCTGATCTAACAACAGTCAGGCAATAACCCTCTCAGATCACAAAACTTTGCCTATAACATAATATTACTGTGACACAAGAACAACTGGTTAGAAGCGATTTCCAAAAACCAAACTGCGAAATTTAAAAACTTAGTATTTTTTATTCTAAGCTTCAACTAAATATTAACTTTTATATATTCGTAATAACCGTAAAACATATTTATTTTGATAGCACACACACAACAATTATACAGATAATTTAGCAACCCTGCCTTCTGCGCCGCTGGTCCCGGGTTCGATCCCCGGACAGGTCAAACATTTGTGTGCATGAACATGTCTGTTTGACCTGTGTCTGGGTGTTTATTGTATGTATAAGTTTGTATACATGTATTTCTAAGTATGTATATCAGTGATCAGGTTACAACAGCACAGGCTTTGCCTAGTTTGGGACTTGAAGACCTTTGTGTGGATGTTGTGCCATATTATATTATATTATTAATTAATGATTTAATTTTTGTGGTGATTTTAACGAAAATAACATTAATCGGAACTTTTCTTACAAATTCAAAATCTCTAATAACGAAATTATTACATTCTGAGTGAAATAAAAAAAAATTCAGGATGTGGTTTTTTTCATTTATCTTTCCATTGTCGTAATGAAATTGGGGGTCAAAAAATATGAAATGTTGTCAACTGTAACTGTATTGTATTTGACTTGTTGTCTATAATATGGACAACTTTATTTATAAAACTAACGCATGTTTAATTCATTTTGAAGAGGTATTCAAACTAAAAAATATTTTTTCAAATCAGTACTGCCATCTCCGAGTAACCAGCTAACAAACATAAAAAAACGAATCAAATATAGCACCTCCTCTTTTTTGGCAGGTAGGTAAATATATTTTTTCTTAGTGCAGGTAAAGCTCTCCAGAAAAATTAACACAAAACTCTTAACTAGTTAAATCATGAAAGTTTCCTCAGTAATATTTAACGTCTTGCGGCAGCTCAAGTTACGGAAGTCGGTAAGTATAAGGCGAGGAGCAGACCGGATGCAGCGCTGTGCAGCTCAGCACGGCTTACTCGTATGACGTTGATATGTACGAAATATTATGGGAAATGACCTAACTCTAACACCTAACGCACAATGCTGTGCAAGCAACTACGTGCGTCACCTCAAGTCAGACTATGTCACTACGCGCGTGGGCAAACAGCAATGTTTGACACTTTCAAAGAGAAACGGCAGATGTTAAGATATTGCAGCATCGCACAATACGACAGATTAAAACGCAACGCGCTGCAACATAACGCGTTCGGTCTGTGTATGTTAATTATCTGACACCTATTGGGATTATATTTTAGTAATAAGTCGGAATTGGCTTTTGATATTTCATTCGCGTTTAATAAACTGTTTACAGCGCGGCGCGCGGCGTGCGGCGGGCGGAGGATGACTGAGGAGGCAAATAAGCCAGCGAGGAACATTGCTAATTCAGCATTCCTTGTCCTCACAGTCTGCTTCACGCTTAAAACCGTCCGTTAATCTAGTTAGCAAGCCAGTTCCCGTCTAGTGACCGTTATCTACCCTCTACGTTATTTAATAACGGAAAGATCCTGAAAAGTGATACAGAATTTTTATACTATTTTTATGGCGTAATTTTTATGAAATAACATTAGATGAAGAGAATAAGTTAGATCGGCTTTTTGGACGATACTCGTATTGCATTCAGTGTAGCTAACTGTGCTGTCAATGGATTATAAAAATGTTTCAAACTTTCAAAGCCCACTTTTGACCATTTTTTTGTTTTTTACTTAATTTCTCAGAGATGGACTGAATTGAAACATTCTTTATCAGTTTAACTAACTTTATTAGTTCAACTAATTAACCATATTAATAAACGGTCAACCTAATCCTGATGGTTTAAATTGTCATGTCCACGATTAAAACCTTCCCTTTAAACCTGGAAAAAAAATAAGCCCAGTATCAAAAAGTAGGTAAGCAAGTAAAATAGTCCCTTGGTTTATGTAACATCCCTCTCGAGGTAAAGAGAGTTAATTTTTATCCTCTCCCCCGCGACCCACTAAAGGGGGTGGTTTAAAACCGCGCTGATTTTACAACCGACCATTATGCAACGGAGTATGGGAGACGGCAGAGAGACGACTTTGAACAATGCGATGTTCGGACATTTTTAAACACCCTATTCTATGCTTGTTTGTCTGTGTATGCGGATCGTAGCTCTCGAAACGAAGAACTGATTTTGAATTTATTTTATTGTTTGAAAAGTGTATCAGTTCGGAGTGTTCATAGCGATGTTTAATAAAAAATGAAAAACGGTTGAAGATGACTGCGGCCACAAAATGGCAGATTACATATTTTTATATAACGCCTTTAATATGAGTATCAAATAAAAGAGCTTGATAAGTAAAACACTAAACATTTCAAATACGAGATAGCCACCTTCACAAAATGGCGATGTCAGGATTTTTTACAATATTAATTTTCACGTGTTTTATTAGCTTAGCGTCATTATTAAACGTTGGGTTAAAGTTTTGTTACATTTGAAAACGTTATTATTACTTTTTGTAAAAGTCATTAGTAAATCTTTAGTCTTTAGGTGATCTTACTGCTCACATTTTGTAAGTGTTTCTTAGAAAAATAAATCAATTTAAAGTGACCCTATTATACATATTTCCCAATTATAAAGTGAAAAAAACTGAATGTATTTTTTTATTCTTTCAATTCATATTTTTTGTTCAAGGGGGGTAAAGACGCGTTGTTGACTTCGTGAAAAGTGTCTATTTTTTATGGGTAGAATAAAGATATATTTAAAAAAATAATAATAGTGGTTTGAAGTATAACATTTAACACGTATTTATTTTGATTTATCGGAAATGTATAAAATTATGATAATAAGTGATTCATTTCTTGTGGCGAACCAATGCTCTCTGATGTGAACACAGCACCACTCGTTTTACTACAAATATTACTTTCATGTCAATTTAATTTAGTTTCTTTCGTTTAATTGCTAATAATATAATTTATTAAAGAATTCAAATTGCATTAATTAATTTAATATGTATCAGTAACAAATTGCCCATTCCATATGATTCCTGGTAAGACATAATTTTCAATTTCCAAATGATGTATGCTTAATAGTGTATATATATGCTTAATAGTCTATAACTTCAATTCAATTCAAAATGTTATTTATTATCACATAGTACATAAAATATAATAAGTCTGTGTGTGAAAGTAAAATATACATCATATATAATATATATATAATGCAATTATTGACGTTTGAATTGTCGTCGCTGCGCAGGGAGGTTTCCGCAACACCATGCTCTCAACGAAATAGTTCGCAGAGCCCTAATTTCAGCCAATGTCCCCTGCATGTTGGAGCCGCCAGGTTTGATCAGGTCCGATGGCAAAAGGCCGGACGGGCTAACGTTGGTCCCATGGAAAAATGGCAAGTGCCTCGTCTGGGACGCAACATGCGTCAATACTGTGGCTCTTAGCCATCTGGGCCGCTCAACAATTTCACCAGCAGCTCCCGCAGTAGACGCTGCAGCAAAAACGTTGGTACAAGATATAGGCCGTAGAATCAGAGAAAGATGTGGTGACTCCCGTTCTGGCTCTTTCTTGGTTCAAAGGTTGGCCATAGCCATACAGCGCGGTAATGCCGCTAGTGTTATGGGCACCTTTGCTCCGGGACTGAGTCAGAACGGGTAATTAACATGCTTACCTATTTATGTAAGTTGTATTTCTATTGATTATTTAATAAAGATTTATTGTATTTAATAAATTTGAAATAAACGTATTATTGACGTGCTTTTAATTGTGATTTTATTTTATTTGACGATTTGTAAGATACTAAACTTATATAACTGAGTGTTGGAAAACATAAAAACTATATATATAATGTTTATTTTTGACTTATCACACAGACACTGTATTTTATGTACTATGTGATAATAAATAATATTATATATAATATATATTCATCAAACGCTTTACATTACTAGTTATACCTCTGCAGTGTTACTACTCTTTGCCTTTAATGCTAACGGCTCCATCATTCTGCGTTCTATTGTCGCGGGCACATTATCTTCCCATGACAATGAGATTTTTTGACCGATCCAAGCCCAAGGGTAGCCGGGGGTGAATTGCGATTGTTTTCCCCGGGGTTGTTTGTCTCATAATTGAACATTGTTTTTAAAGGGTTGAAACGAACCGGTCTCATGATATTAGAAAGGTAACGTTTTAAAAAGATCAGATTGCGTTAATGGTATCGCAATAATTAATGGGTTGGTTTGTTTGTGGGTTTTTGGTTTGTCCTTTCCTGGAGACGTGATTTGTGTTGTGTAGAAAGGTCGGCAAATATTTATGTTTCTGTTCGGTTTTGGTGTGGTACTTGAATGGTGCGCGTAAAACAACAGAGAAGAAAATTACAAACAACGTCATTGGGCCGTAAATACGTAAAACCTACTAGGGAAGCCACAACAGGCTCACTGGGATGTAGAAACATTAAGCAACATTTGTCTTTTGATAACAGAAGATGACCCGTGTTTATTTTATTAATAATTAATTAGAACAATACTAATTTAATATGCAATTTCACAAAATATGATCATCTTCTTCTTCTTATTACTCCTCTTTCGACCCATGGCGTCAGACGTCTGCGTATAAATCCAATTAACCAATCAATTAGCCTGACTCTACTGTTAATTACGTACATTTTCACTGACTTTATTAGAGGAAGAGGTTTCATTCAATTTGCTAGAATTTTTTTTTAGTGTAATCCGTTCGCGTTAGTTTGGTTTGAAAATTGACCTCAAATGCCCTAAAATATCTGTCAGTCGCGCACTGCTCGAGATTTTCCGAACAATTTAGTTTTTACAACAATTTAGAGAGTAATAAAATAAAGCATTAATAAATAAATAATTAAAATTAACAATAAATATAATATTGATTACTAATTAATTCGTTAATTTCCTTTACATCACAGGGAAGTTTCGCAATATGTACACTGACCAAAATCAAGATCAAATCACCCGGATTTATAGCGTTTATAGCGACAAGATTTAGTCAACCAGCATATTGATTTTTTTTTAATAAGGAAGAATGAAAGAAAGAGTGAATATCTATAACTTTATTTTACACCAAATAAAAAAAATACAGCAACAAATTGACTTATAAAATTGTGGTACATTTACAGAGCGCTTTCTTCCAGGCAATCTTTGGATTGATAGAAAAAAATCGAGGGAATTTGCTAAGATTACCATAAGATTTGACAAAGTTCATAGCGGACATTTTCCAGCATCTGACAGAAAAAAGACCATTTCGAACCAAAAAAATTCTTTATAAATCCAGAAAAAAGAAATAAAACCATTACCGTAATGAGCGTTGCTAGAACATATTGCGCGGGGGATCTCTTTGTTATTATACAATACTTTGTTTGTTATTATACAATACTTTGTTTTTTATTATTCAATTTGACTAGTCAATATTTTTTTTATTCTTACTATTCATTTATTAGGTTTTCATTCTAACGCTAAACTAAAATAAATCTATATAACATGATAAAATGTTAACTAAAACTATACAAAGTTATAAACTATATGTACAAAAGCAATATCCAAAAATTAAAACTAACTTAAATCTAAACCACTGCCTGTTGGTAGAGTAGTCATTTTAATTTAGTTTTTGACCAACACATGTCGGTACTTAAATTTCAATATTTAATTCCAACTACGAACAAATTTAATATTATTAATTCTCAGTTGACCAGCAATTTTATTATTTATAGCAGACTTTGCAAAAGACCACAACTTATCAGTAGAACATTCACCAACAATGTAGAACCTTGTAACCTTATAACCGCAACTTTCTGTCCGTTCCCCCTGCCCCTCCCACCCCTTCACCTCCCCCTCCCCCACTCTATCTCTAACTACGTGTATTGAGCTCTAGTTCGGTGGAAAAACTTACTTTCTGTATTTGTATTGGCGAACGAGTGTGTTATCAACTCATGCCTGGACTTAAACGATAGAATACGCAGTATGGTCTACCGTGGAATGAACATTATCGCGAGCTTAGTTTTTTCTAACAAGTTATTTTACAATTACAAATGCTGATAAAACTTTTTTGAGTATTTTTATTATTAATTAAATCTCTTTGGACCGATTTTGAAAAGATGTAAATGGAACAACTTCGAAGAATACTGAATAACTATTTGTCTATTTGACTTGACAACGTCTTATAATTCGATGGAGCCGGCTGAACGCACGAAAAACCACGACTCATGCGGCGTTACCTCACTCTGAGGCGTTCCATTTAAGGCTTGAAGTGCAAGCGAGAGGGCGGTACGAGTGACAAAGAGACACAATCGGCCTCCGCGTTCGGTAGCGTTCGACATCTGTCTCTCTCCTACTTGAGTGAGCGATGTGTCCTCGTGGACAGCTGCTATACAATAATACATTTACATGTATTCGTCAAATATGAAGTGCAGTTAAAAGTGAATGCGATGTCATTTGTTTATAGCAGCGGCGATAAAGGTAATGATTCTTTCGATACAAAATGTCTATCAAACAAATATTAAATAAAATTTTCTTTTGAAAAACGAAACCATTCCATCAGTAGTTCCTTATGACATTGTCACGTTCAACTAACGTCAGTGAACCGACTTTACAGACAACCGAATTGTGTAATAAATACCTACTGAAAAAGATTTATACAGGTCAACAGTTCGCAGAATATTTTTTTTGAAAGAAGTAGGGTAATGTTTTTTAGTGTAAGTATGTATATTTCTTTGGCACACCCTAGAGCCTAAACGGCGCGTCTTATATTTATGTAAGTGGTGTCAATAGATTCGTCTTAGTTGTGAGAGTGACACTGGGTATATCAAAATATAAATAATAATAATAATGATGATACACAGGTTTAATGATTGAGCAGTCAGGTTTTTTCAAAGTCACTTCTAACCACTTGCATTCAGTTTCATCTACGCCTATATATTGATGTAATTTTCTCACTAAGTCGGGTCGTGGAGAGCGCGGCTAAATCCCGCGGATTAGAGCCCAAGATGGCGGCGTGACGGCTTACATTCACTACCTCCATTTGGCGACGATGCGTAGAACGTGCCCACTGCCAACAATGTTATGGTTGGAAGAAATTAAAATGGTTTATCATGATTTAATTTAGTCAGTTACCTAGTTGACTACAAATTAATTGACCTACGAGTACTATAAGGCCAATATTATATTGATACTGTAAGGCACCACCGGTTCATGGTAGAGGACCACAGACTAGCACAAAACACTTCGTGTCTACTTTTATTGTGCGAACTGCCAGGCTGTGGAATTCAATGCCAAGTTCTCTATTTCCTAATAGCTATAATCTCGGTATCTTCAAATCGCGAGTGAATCGGTTTTTTCTAGGCAAGCGCGCTACATCCCAGGCCACTTCGTCAATTTACATCAGGTGAGTTGCGGTCAACCGCAAGCCTATATCAATCTGATATCTAAAAAAACCTAGCAACTGCAATAATATTTACAAAACCAAAAAAGACGATACAATTTCTTACATATTTAAAAATATCAAGATTGTGTTTCGCATGTCCATGCCAAATATTTTTGGAGTCGGACACATACACTTTTGAACTGTTTTTGGGGACCATGTTTACTCAATCAAGAATCTCTAGTTGATGACTAAAGTTCTAAAAACTAAAATTCGCTAAGTCTGTAACTCAAGTTTGGCCAATACAGGTTATAAACGAATTCTTTAAAAAATGGTGTATCCGTCATCATTTCACAGCTGCCGATAGGATATTTACAGTTATTTCGATTTGTAATCAAACCCCTCGAGCGATTTTGATGAAATTGACATGAGACTACTTCAGAAGTATATGCCTCTAACAAAAAAAATATTTTTTTTAAATCAGTTTTAAATCTCCGAGAAAACAGATAACAAACTAATTTTGTTTCTTTTTTCTAAGTCGTTAATTTTGACCTGTACGCGAGCACCACATTTTCAGTCAAATATATATTTGCATACAAACTGAAGACTCTAGGCAGGGATGCTTTGTGAACCGTTCAAATATGCAAATAATCGTTTTTTTCACCAAAACGTTCAAGCCCTCAGTAATATCTTCACAAAGGTACTTATACAAACGACCATGAATGTGTCAATTCAGAATACTTTGTTCATAATCCGATGCAATTCTAGTAATTTTATAGTCCTAATCTGCAAAGTGCAGATGATCATTTACTGAGCAGCTTATAGCCTCTGTCTTTGATTTTTACAAAGGCTTAAGTAGATAGGTTATTTTTATTCGATAGATTTTGCAAGTTTTATCAGGTGTCTTGATAAGCAACAGTTTTATCCCTTATTTGTACCTTTGTAAGCTCTGTTCCGCAAAAAGTTAAATATTAATGTTCTTTTATCTCTTTGCCAAATTTTATCAAAATCGATTAAGGGATTGGATTATATATATTTTTTTTTAAATTTAAAATTTAAAAAAAGTGTCGAGTGTTGTTGCCTTTATGAATACATTCAGTTTGCAATGGCAATAAATATATCGTATTATATTTAACGTGCCAAAAATAACTTTAATTTACACATCCACATTCCACCATACGAGTATATAGTAGTCCAAAGATAAGTAGAGTTACAGGGAGATGCCACCGATACATGGTAGGGGTGACATAATACACACTGTGTCTGCTTGTGTAGTGCTAACTGACAAGTAGTAGAACTCACTTACAATTACTTACAACATTTCGTACTTTTGACCCCTCATTTGTGTTACGATAATGGAAAGACGAATAAAAAATAACGAACTTCTATTTTTTTATTCAGAACGTAATAATTACGTATTAAGAGATTTAAGAAAATATAAAAAAAGTTCAGCATAATGTTATTCTTGTCAAAAGCTCGTAAAAAAATTATGTCACTAATTATCTGTATATTTAGTTTTTTGTAAATAACTCGGAAGAAATGACTAAGATCTGTAACAGCTAGTTATACTTTGCAAATAAATAATTTCATTGAAAGTGAATATAAAAATCTGGACATTTATAGTATGAACTCTTCATTACATTATCTGATTTGGTTTTCAAATTTTCATCACTTTCCTAAAATGAAATGTTGTCAATATACGTTTATTTATGCAAAACGACAAAAAAAGTTAGATTTTTCATTCGTTGTAGATATAGATATGTCGTTCGATGGAGGTAGTGCCGTGCGCGCCCTAGAATCGAGGCTTCAGTGCTCCATAGTGGTCGGCGTGTGCGGTGGGCACTGAGCCATCTGCGTTCCGCGATACCTACCCACAGCGTCACGCCATTGTGCAATATTAGATTGACTCAGGATAGTAATTCGATGGTGTGTCTCAGTTACAAGTCTCAGTGTTTCTCATGAGTACTAATTAATGACGATGGTAATCCCTCTCCGCTCCGACAGATATAACAATCAAGAAAAAGCGAAGCAAGACAGATAGTTAGAAACTAATGAGATGCTCAAAGATGAGAAACATTTTTAAATAAGGCGGAAAGTACGTATATGACATATCTATGCAATCAAGATTGTATCATCAAAGACATCAGATATAAGCAGATCTGTGAGGCAGTAAGTAGAGCCTCTAATTGCATTCAACGAGACAGTATGGTAATGTGATTGGCTCCTGAATTATAATGGCACTCGCGAGGGACATTCCTAGGGGAGAGGATTGCGAGAGATTACGGACGCTTTTTAATTTACGATATTTTGTGTTTCGGGAAAAACGTTGAGATTGCGTGTTTTTATAAGTTTTTATTTTGTAGCTTTCTTGTTGGTTGTAACTATGTTTGTCTGGTTGTTAGTACTCGCTTATAAACCAAACAATTTAATAATTTTAACAATATATTTTTTGTCTTTTATACTACTGGTGAAATAAGATCTTAACTTCTATGAATTATCGCAATAACACGAATGCTTCTTTGTTTTTTTCGTTCATCGCTGTTTCGTCTTTTATCTAATTTATTTATGTCATTAATCGTAAGGTTACTGTGGTCGCGAGGTCAACAGTTCGCAGAACTATTAGTAAATTAATAATGAATAGTATGTACAATTTCTTTAACACGTTTTACCTAGGACTTTCCAAACGACAATATAATATCAGCCAACAGTAAAGCTATTGATTTCTTCTATTTATATATCTACATGCATGTCTGACTGACTGACTGATCTAACAATCAAAGTAGAACCTAGTCCGATGAAAGTGAAGATATGAAATGTGAAAGGTTTATTCATTATAGGGTGTAGAGAAGTTAGAAAGAAATTTTGGAAACTCAGCACATAAGGAAATAATATGTGGAAAGTCAGCGCGGGTTGATTACAACCGACATCATGCTGAGTTGTGATCGACGCGTGACAAAACACATGTTTCCCTACCATTGTATTTTTTATTTTTGTTCAAAATTGCTTGTTGTTTTTTGTCACAAATAAACCAAATTCTATTCTAAACTAATCAAAGCATCAAATTCAAGGTTTGTCACCATTTTTTATTCCATGACAACGCCGTGAGCCACAGCTAGTCAAATATATAAATTTCCCCTCAAACCTAACTATATAACCAACAGTTGATATACCTCTAGCAGCAGTTTTTCACAGACTTGATATCTTCAGAATGATTTATAAATGTCTGACAAAAACGTTCCCGCGCTAGGGTTGTGCTGAGGATTGCACTTGGAGGAATTACGGACGAACTTGCGAGAAATAAATTAAAAGATTCGCGTTTGTTTGAGTTTAAGCTTAATTTTGGAGAAGACTGAACAGATTTGATGTGAAGATATTTTTTTTGGTTCGTCTATATTAATATTTGCTTTATATTCTACGGACACTGCATTTTTCCGGTATGAAAATTATTCTATATATAATAACCCAAGACATCAGTTATCTTGACCTATAAACTGCTAGACGGATTTGGATGAGATTTATCTCATCCAAATCCGTCTAGCAGTTTATGCGCGAATGAGTAACAAACATACAAAATTCTAAACTTTCGCGTTTATGGTTTAGTGTTGCTTACATATTATTGTCTGTCACATTTGTTCTTCTATGGCATTGTAAGAATAGTAGGATTTGTGTTTGGTTGCTTACATATTATTGTCTGTCACATTTGTTCTTCTATGGCATTGTAAGAATAGTAGGATTTGTGTTTGGTTGCTTACATATTATTGTCTGTCACATTTGTTCTTCTATGGCATTGTAAGAATAGTAGGATTTGTGTTTGGTTGCTTACATATTATTGTCTGTCACATTTGTTCTTCTATGGCATTGTAAGAATAGTAGGATTTGTGTTTGGTTGCTTACATATTATTGTCTGTCACATTTGTTCTTCTATGGCATTGTAAGAATAGTAGGATTTGTGTTTGGTTGCTTACATATTATTGTCTGTCACATTTGTTCTTCTATGGCATTGTAAGAATAGTAGGATTTGTGTTTGGTTGCTTACATATTATTGTCTGTCACATTTGTTCTTCTATGGCATTGTAAGAATAGTAGGATTTGTGTTTGGTTGCTTACATATTATTGTCTGTCACATTTGTTCTTCTATGGCATTGTAAGAATAGTAGGATTTGTGTTTGGTTGCTTACATATTATTGTCTGTCACATTTGTTCTTCTATGGCATTGTAAGAATAGTAGGATTTGTGTTTGGTTGCTTACATATTATTGTCTGTCACATTTGTTCTTCTATGGCATTGTAAGAATAGTAGGATTTGTGTTTGGTTGCTTACATATTATTGTCTGTCACATTTGTTCTTCTATGGCATTGTAAGAATAGTAGGATTTGTGTTTGGTTGCTTACATATTATTGTCTGTCACATTTGTTCTTCTATGGCATTGTAAGAATAGTAGGATTTGTGTTTGGTTGCTTACATATTATTGTCTGTCACATTTGTTCTTCTATGGCATTGTAAGAATAGTAGGATTTGTGTTTGGTTGCTTACATATTATTGTCTGTCACATTTGTTCTTCTATGGCATTGTAAGAATAGTAGGATTTGTGTTTGGTTGCTTACATATTATTGTCTGTCACATTTGTTCTTCTATGGCATTGTAAGAATAGTAGGATTTGTGTTTGGTTGCTTACATATTATTGTCTGTCACATTTGTTCTTCTATGGCATTGTAAGAATAGTAGGAATTGTGTTTGGTTGCTTACATATTATTGTCTGTCACATTTGTTCTTCTATGGCATTGTAAGAATAGTAGGATTTGTGTTTGGTTGCTTACATATTATTGTCTGTCACATTTGTTCTTCTATGGCATTGTAAGAATAGTAGGATTTGTGTTTGGTTGCTTACATATTATTGTCTGTCACATTTGTTCTTCTATGGCATTGTAAGAATAGTAGGATTTGTGTTTGGTTGCTTACATATTATTGTCTGTCACATTTGTTCTTCTATGGCATTGTAAGAATAGTAGGATTTGTGTTTGGTTGCTTACATATTATTGTCTGTCACATTTGTTCTTCTATGGCATTGTAAGAATAGTAGGATTTGTGTTTGGTTGCTTACATATTATTGTCTGTCACATTTGTTCTTCTATGGCATTGTAAGAATAGTAGGATTTGTGTTTGGTTGCTTACATATTATTGTCTGTCACATTTGTTCTTCTATGGCATTGTAAGAATAGTAGGAATTGTGTTTGGTTGCTTACATATTATTTCTCGACAACAACCACAGCTTTTCACTCATTAACACACATAAAAACATTATACAGTACACTACTATCGTTTACATAAGATTATCCACTAGTTACTAACTAGGTACATCAAAATACAGTGAATTAAAGACGAGCAAAGCTAAAAAGAAAACTCGTTTGTTGTATCTCTTATTATCACTGAGTTACTTATTTTATCATGTTCGTAGTATTTGTTTTAGCAGAAATAATTTCGAATTTCAAGTGTCTAGCTATCACGGTTTATGAGATACATCCTGCTGGTAGACAGATCGACGGACGGTAGACAGGTAGACAGGCGGACGGACAGTGAAGTAGGGTCCCGTTTTTACCCTATGGGTACGGTCAATTGGTTATCGTTATATAATAAAAACGCACCAAATAGTCGTAGTCACAACATGTCGCAGAATTACTACTGTATAATAGTATCTATCAAAAGACTGATGGGATTACGAATGAAGCTAGAAATATAATGGAAAGTCTCCGCCTGAGGCTTTCTTTATCCATTTGTAGAAGATCGCTAATACTCACGTCACTCTACAGATAAATATAATATTTTTATATCCGTATTGTACACTAAACCATGTCACTTTCTTATCGAACCATATCTTCCCACTGTTGGGCACGGGTCTCCCCTATGACGGGGGCTATAGTCCACCACGCTGACCAAATTGCGGGTTGGTCACTTAACTTATCTCTCGAAGTGATAAGCCTCCTCCGACAGCAGGTTTTAATTAATTTTAATATGCACATGAGTGTAAAAATGCCTGAATCTGAATTTGAACCCGCGCCCTTTCACTTGTGAGGTAACGGGTTTACCGACTAGGCTACACTTTTACTTAAGTATTACATTTAGAACTACTTAACTCGTGTTTGATTCATTTTGCTTAAAAGTACGGTTTACACTTGTACTAGATTGTGTACATTTGATGAGCTTCATCAGGGATGAAACGTGGTCACGAAACTATAGGTGAACCCTTCCAACAATGAGGTACACGTGAAAACTCGTATTATTAAACAATACTCTACTTGCTGTCATTTTTTTACCCGACTGCGAAAGAAGGAGGATTATGTTTTACTGGTGTTTATATGTATGTATATTTCTTTGACACGCGCTAGAGACTCAAGACTTTTCTGAATCAAATTTGGTACTTTTACTGTACCTACTTTTATACCAAGTTGTATATTATGTTTTCTCATATAAAGTTTCCATCTGAACGCCCGTGTATAACACACACACATGAAGATAAATGTGTGTCTGTGTGAAGATTAGTGTATGTGTGTGTAGAATTCATCAGTTACGGACAGGGATGGACACGACTTAGCTAGGGGTGTCAGTAGACGAAAATAAACTGTCGTTTGTGCAAAGCACGTATGCACTTTTTCCGAATTATCGAAAACGACAAATACTAGATTGTTTTTTATTAAAAGTTATTTTAATAGTATTTGATAGAGCTCTGCCATATATTTTTGTGATCGACCGGTAAATGGTGCCGCAGTAAACTTCTCTTCGTTTCGTATGATATATTTTATTTATTATATATGATATATATGAATATGATATATTATATACGGATTTGGATGAGATAAATCTCATCCAAATCCGTCTAGCAGTTTATGCGCGAATGAGTAACAAACATACAAAATTCTAAACTTTCGCGTTTATAATATTAGTTAGGATCAAATATTGCAACATGGCGGGATCCTACTGGTATATAGTTGACTTTAACTGGGTGTCTAGAAATATAGTCATAGTTCTTAGATCCACCGCATCTCATTTTATTGTGCTGGCTGCCTGATTATAGAACCGCTAGTTTTAGAAGATTTTAATAGTCCTAAATTGACGAGTAAATAAAATATATCATACGAAACGAAGAGAAGTTTACTGCGGCACCATTTACCGGTCGATCACAAAAATATATGGCAGAGCTCTATCAAATACTATTAAAATAACTTTTAATAAAAAACAATCTAGTATTTGTCGTTTTCGATAATTCGGAAAAAGTGCATACGTGCTTTGCACAAACGACAGTTTATTTTCGTCTACTGACACCCCTAGCTAAGTCGTGTCCATCCCTGTCCGTAACTGATGAATTCTACACACACATACACTAATCTTCACACAGACACACATTTATCTTCATGTGTGTGTGTTATACACGGGCGTTCAGATGGAAACTTTATATGAGAAAACATAATATACAACTTGGTATAAAAGTAGGTACAGTAAAAGTACCAAATTTGATTCAGAAAAGTCTTGAGTCTCTAGCGCGTGTCAAAGAAATATACATACATATAAACACCAGTAAAACATAATCCTCCTTCTTTCGCAGTCGGGTAAAAAAATGACAGCAAGTAGAGTATTGTTTAATAATACGAGTTTTCACGTGTACCTCATTGTTGGAAGGGTTCACCTATAGTTTCGTGACCACGTTTCATCCCTGATGAAGCTCATCAAATGTACACAATCTAGTACAAGTGTAAACCGTACTTTTAAGCAAAATGAATCAAACACGAGTTAAGTAGTTCTAAATGTAATACTTAAGTAAAAGTGTAGCCTAGTCGGTAAACCCGTTACCTCACAAGTGAAAGGGCGCGGGTTCAAATTCAGATTCAGGCATTTTTACACTCATGTGCATATTAAAATTAATTAAAACCTGCTGTCGGAGGAGGCTTATCACTTCGAGAGATAAGTTAAGTGACCAACCCGCAATTTGGTCAGCGTGGTGGACTATAGCCCCCGTCATAGGGGAGACCCGTGCCCAACAGTGGGAAGATATGGTTCGATAAGAAAGTGACATGGTTTAGTGTACAATACGGATATAAAAATATTATATTTATCTGTAGAGTGACGTGAGTATTAGCGATCTTCTACAAATGGATAAAGAAAGCCTCAGGCGGAGACTTTCCATTATATTTCTAGCTTCATTCGTAATCCCATCAGTCTTTTGATAGATACTATTATACAGTAGTAATTCTGCGACATGTTGTGACTACGACTATTTGGTGCGTTTTTATTATATAACGATAACCAATTGACCGTACCCATAGGGTAAAAACGGGACCCTACTTCACTGTCCGTCCGCCTGTCTACCTGTCTACCGTCCGTCGATCTGTCTACCAGCAGGATGTATCTCATAAACCGTGATAGCTAGACACTTGAAATTCGAAATTATTTCTGCTAAAACAAATACTACGAACATGATAAAATAAATAACTCAGTGATAATAAGAGATACAACAAACGAGTTTTCTTTTTAGCTTTGCTCGTCTTTAATTCACTGTATTTTGATGTACCTAGTTAGTAACTAGTAGATAATCTTATGTAAACGATAGTAGTGTACTGTATAATGTTTTTATGTGTGTTAATGAGTGAAAAGCTGTGGTTGTTGTCGAGAAATAATATGTAAGCAACCAAACACAATTCCTACTATTCTTACAATGCCATAGAAGAACAAATGTGACAGACAATAATATGTAAGCAACCAAACACAAATCCTACTATTCTTACAATGCCATAGAAGAACAAATGTGACAGACAATAATATGTAAGCAACCAAACACAAATCCTACTATTCTTACAATGCCATAGAAGAACAAATGTGACAGACAATAATATGTAAGCAACCAAACACAAATCCTACTATTCTTACAATGCCATAGAAGAACAAATGTGACAGACAATAATATGTAAGCAACCAAACACAAATCCTACTATTCTTACAATGCCATAGAAGAACAAATGTGACAGACAATAATATGTAAGCAACCAAACACAAATCCTACTATTCTTACAATGCCATAGAAGAACAAATGTGACAGACAATAATATGTAAGCAACCAAACACAAATCCTACTATTCTTACAATGCCATAGAAGAACAAATGTGACAGACAATAATATGTAAGCAACCAAACACAATTCCTACTATTCTTACAATGCCATAGAAGAACAAATGTGACAGACAATAATATGTAAGCAACCAAACACAAATCCTACTATTCTTACAATGCCATAGAAGAACAAATGTGACAGACAATAATATGTAAGCAACCAAACACAAATCCTACTATTCTTACAATGCCATAGAAGAACAAATGTGACAGACAATAATATGTAAGCAACCAAACACAAATCCTACTATTCTTACAATGCCATAGAAGAACAAATGTGACAGACAATAATATGTAAGCAACCAAACACAAATCCTACTATTCTTACAATGCCATAGAAGAACAAATGTGACAGACAATAATATGTAAGCAACCAAACACAAATCCTACTATTCTTACAATGCCATAGAAGAACAAATGTGACAGACAATAATATGTAAGCAACCAAACACAAATCCTACTATTCTTACAATGCCATAGAAGAACAAATGTGACAGACAATAATATGTAAGCAACCAAACACAAATCCTACTATTCTTACAATGCCATAGAAGAACAAATGTGACAGACAATAATATGTAAGCAACCAAACACAAATCCTACTATTCTTACAATGCCATAGAAGAACAAATGTGACAGACAATAATATGTAAGCAACCAAACACAAATCCTACTATTCTTACAATGCCATAGAAGAACAAATGTGACAGACAATAATATGTAAGCAACCAAACACAAATCCTACTATTCTTACAATGCCATAGAAGAACAAATGTGACAGACAATAATATGTAAGCAACCAAACACAAATCCTACTATTCTTACAATGCCATAGAAGAACAAATGTGACAGACAATAATATGTAAGCAACCAAACACAAATCCTACTATTCTTACAATGCCATAGAAGAACAAATGTGACAGACAATAATATGTAAGCAACCAAACACAAATCCTACTATTCTTACAATGCCATAGAAGAACAAATGTGACAGACAATAATATGTAAGCAACCAAACACAAATCCTACTATTCTTACAATGCCATAGAAGAACAAATGTGACAGACAATAATATGTAAGCAACCAAACACAAATCCTACTATTCTTACAATGCCATAGAAGAACAAATGTGACAGACAATAATATGTAAGCAACCAAACACAAATCCTACTATTCTTACAATGCCATAGAAGAACAAATGTGACAGACAATAATATGTAAGCAACCAAACACAAATCCTACTATTCTTACAATGCCATAGAAGAACAAATGTGACAGACAATAATATGCAAGCAACCAAACACAAATCCTACTATTCTTACAATGCCATAGAAGAACAAATGTGACAGACAATAATATGCAAGCAACCAAACACAAATCCTACTATTCTTACAATGCCATAGAAGAACAAATGTGACAGACAATAATATGCAAGCAACCAAACACAAATCCTACTATTCTTACAATGCCATAGAAGAACAAATGTGACAGACAATAATATGCAAGCAACCAAACACAAATCCTACTATTCTTACAATGCCATAGAAGAACAAATGTGACAGACAATAATATGTAAGCAACCAAACACAAATCCTACTATTCTTACAATGCCATAGAAGAACAAATGTGACAGACAATAATATGTAAGCAACCAAACACAAATCCTACTATTCTTACAATGCCATAGAAGAACAAATGTGACAGACAATAATATGCAAGCAACCAAACACAAATCCTACTATTCTTACAATGCCATAGAAGAACAAATGTGACAGACAATAATATGCAAGCAACCAAACACAAATCCTACTATTCTTACAATGCCATAGAAGAACAAATGTGACAGACAATAATATGCAAGCAACCAAACACAAATCCTACTATTCTTACAATGCCATAGAAGAACAAATGTGACAGACAATAATATGTAAGCAACCAAACACAAATCCTACTATTCTTACAATGCCATAGAAGAACAAATGTGACAGACAATAATATGTAAGCAACCAAACACAAATCCTACTATTCTTACAATGCCATAGAAGAACAAATGTGACAGACAATAATATGCAAGCAACCAAACACAAATCCTACTATTCTTACAATGCCATAGAAGAACAAATGTGACAGACAATAATATGTAAGCAACCAAACACAAATCCTACTATTCTTACAATGCCATAGAAGAACAAATGTGACAGACAATAATATGCAAGCAACCAAACACAAATCCTACTATTCTTACAATGCCATAGAAGAACAAATGTGACAGACAATAATATGCAAGCAACCAAACACAAATCCTACTATTCTTACAATGCCATAGAAGAACAAATGTGACAGACAATAATATGTAAGCAACCAAACACAAATCCTACTATTCTTACAATGCCATAGAAGAACAAATGTGACAGACAATAATATGTAAGCAACCAAACACAAATCCTACTATTCTTACAATGCCATAGAAGAACAAATGTGACAGACAATAATATGTAAGCAACCAAACACAAATCCTACTATTCTTACAATGCCATAGAAGAACAAATGTGACAGACAATAATATGTAAGCAACCAAACACAAATCCTACTATTCTTACAATGCCATAGAAGAACAAATGTGACAGACAATAATATGTAAGCAACCAAACACAAATCCTACTATTCTTACAATGCCATAGAAGAACAAATGTGACAGACAATAATATGCAAGCAACCAAACACAAATCCTACTATTCTTACAATGCCATAGAAGAACAAATGTGACAGACAATAATATGTAAGCAACCAAACACAAATCCTACTATTCTTACAATGCCATAGAAGAACAAATGTGACAGACGATGTCACTAATTCGAACAATAATATTTTTTAAACATGTACTAAAACAAAAGCGTTGTTGGCGACTGGCTTATAAGTTAACAGCAGTTATATATATAAACCTGCAGCGGTATCGCATAGAGTAAGCGATGATAGAAATGATACAAATAGCGTTACAAAGTGTTAGGTATTAGTCTTGGTTTCGTTTCTACAGTTCTCCGCTTCAACTGTCTCGGTCAAAACGAAAACAATGTTTCAGCCATAGTACTAGAAATCCCTACTTTTTCTTTAATTTTTTTTCTTCAGTCCAATTTTATACATAATTTAGTTATTTCGCTGTTCTCCAATGTCCCATACTTACAATACTTATTCTTAAATTAATTTAGTTTGTTTGCAATAATGATCTTGTCTATATTAGTTAATGTTCATTGTTATTTATATTATTGTAGAGCTGGATGTTATGAAGCTGTCATGTGCGTTAGTAGGTGAACTTTTTTTCTATTGAAATGTGTCAAAGCAAAATTTATAATATATCATTCATGTCTTATCTATACAGGGTTATTGGTTAGGGGTGTACTAAGACTCTAAGGGTCACTATAATCATCCTAAGGAACAACTTTCACTAAGGAACCAACTCCGAATTCGGGACAAAAAATCAGCTGTTCATTATGTCGACGACCGATCAACTTTTTGTATGAACAGCTGATTTATTTTTCTCGAATTTAGAGTTGGTCCCATAGTGAAAGTTGTTCATGAGGGTATGTATAGTACACCCCTAGCCGTTTACCCTGTATATTCCATCGATAACATGTTGGTTGATATCGATATTTTAAAATATTAATGATGTCGTGAGAATGACACTGGGTACATCACAATAAAAAAAATAATGATGATACATAGGTTTCATTATTGACTGTCGTTATATAATGTTATATCACTTTCAAGTAACAAGTGGTTAGAAGAGAGAAAAAACCCGACTGATAAATAATGAAACCTGTGTATCATCATTATTTTTTTTTGATGTACTCAGTGTCACTCTCACGACTAAGACGAATCTATTGACACCACTCATATAAAAATACGACAAGCCGTTTAGGCTCTAGAGCGTACCAAATAAATACACATACATACATATTTATACACACACATACACACATACCCTCGAAAAACATACCCCTCCTTCTTTAAAAATTAATAACGATTAATTTACGACTAAAAGTGAATTAAAAATCCTTAACTACTTGTTTTATTGCACACATATCAATATTCAAGACTTATAAGTATCAACCCATAGCGTCCCACTGCTGGACACGGATTTCTCCTATGAAGGGGGAGGAGGCCGAAGTCCCCACGCTGGCCGAATTGCGGGCTGGTTACTTCACTTATCTACAAAAGCTACCATCCTCCTTCCTCAAGCGAACCTTCTCTAACAAGCAGGTTTCCACACGATGTTTTATGTTTATAATAGGAAAAGAACTTTCTTTTGTTGTTAATCTGAGTAGGCAACAGTCGCCACGTGTCGCGGCACTTGTTCGTAGTTTTTCTCTACGTGTGACCTACATTCTAAATGGATTTTCGCTGAAAATGCACACTACAGAACAATAGCAGTAACTATCACGCAACATTAAAAACATTAAAACTTGATTAGTTGACAGTTTCTCCTAAAATGAAACTTCTGATATGTTGCCATTAATAGAACGATTTATGTAAGTGATAGTCCCTGTGCAGAAACGTGCGGCAATACAACTTTAGAAAATAATTTTATAGCTGTATTTTTTTTTAATCCAAAAAAATATTTTTTTCTATTTAAAACTAAGACCTAAAAGTTTTAAACATGGTACTGCTCTAAAGAGAGAGTGACTTTGATATGTCGAAACAAGTTTAGTTTTACGAGCTTCGAAAAACATGCATGAAAAAATCTACTGTTCCATATATTTTTTTATAGAGTTTCCAAAGATTGCAAAAGTTTCATTAAGGTTTTGCGTTAGTTACTTGATTGTATTAGTAACACGTAAATGTTAGTTGACCCTTGATATGCGAGAGTTGTTCTACTGCTCGCTGCCTGTAGTGTGTCGGTAGGTACGTGGTAGTTCTCCGACAGCTTCATTAGCAACTCTTGACTTCTTTACTATACGCGAGTACTAACTCACTGGGAGCTAAGATTCGATTACGTATTGGAAAATTGGGAGAGTGAGAGCTTTCACCCGATTTAAAAAAGAGAATATTCTCAATTCGTGGTAACAATAGTTTCGATAGTCTAAAAGATGGTCCAATTGCAGTTCAGGGGTTTCCTTCGAATTCTAATCATACAAAAATATGATGGTCGCTCGATGGACAGATCTTACAAATATTACCTATAATAGCCATAAGAAAATATTACATAATTGGATATTATTTTATTGTTATAAATTTATGATCATAATTATTATTATTATTTTTTCAAAATTGAAATAATATTTACTGACCTAATACGATTTATTTCTGTTTCTTTGCTTAAGGGGACAAAAAGGAATAAAAATTCCTTTGTCCCCCCTGTGACTAAAATTTATGAATTTTTAATTCCTGTTTGCCATTCTGTGGAGACAGGTTGTGGTGATAAACAGGAATTAATCCTAAATTCGTAACTTTAGTTAAGTACATAATATACTTGTAATATTCAGATTATTATTGTCTTTGTATTATATTGTATTGTTAAAGGTTCCGTAGGTAGGTAGGTGTGTGAGTCAGAGAGGCAAGTTATCGGGAATCCCTCTGACTGTTGCAAATGTAAATACCGTTCGCCCGCAGCACCAGCTGTTACTTCACACATTCATCTACACAGACACACATACGTATTGTATATAGTTATTGTTGAAGGAATTAATATAACTAGTCGTTCTGCAAACTGTTGACCTCACAAAATAAATAAACAAATTTTGTTTCAAATTTACAGTTAATATTTACGTGGTGTTACATGTTTTCAAGGGCTATCTTTTATCTAAGATCAAGAAATTACACTGTTTGTATTTTTAAACGATTTCAAAATATAAGAAGATATTTTTAGATTAAAGAATACATTACTTTATCAAGTTCAAATAAAATAATAGTATGTAGAAGTCAGACGGTCCTAAGCACCAGTATATATATTTTACTAAAACAGTCAAATAATTTAATTTGTTAATCAAAATAATTTTGCACATTGTACTTGTACTTCGCGAACGACCACGGGAAAGATTCTCACTTATTGAAAGTAGTAGCTTTTTTATTTTTACTTTGAAAGAATCAATTTTCACTTTTTGTTGTAGACACATACAGAAGACAATTCTTACATATAGAGCCACAAACGGCCTTGTCGCTCAACAACCTCCTCGCTAAAGCTGCTCCAGTGTTATAATATTTTGTAAGGAATAAGGCCGCCATTAAAAAGCTAGCATGTTTTTTGTATTGGTAATTTCTTGTATTTTATTCCATCTGTCTCTCTGCAAAACAATATAAAAGGTGCTTAAAGTTTAGTTGCGTTAATCAAAAGTAAAACCATAAATGTAAGAGTTGAATTAGTTTAACAATAATAGCAGTACTTGAGGATGCAAGCCTCATTATACGTCACAAAGCGCACCCGGAAACGGAACTCATGAATCACGCGCGGATGTGAGCGGACGTGACGTCATAATGCACCACGTGTGGGACGAAAGGGGAGGGGTGATTGTAACTTTTAGTTGTGTCTAGGGTTCCTTATTTACTGTATCATTCATATGTAGTAATTCTGCGAACTGTTCAACTAAACGACGTAATATTTTTGCATTAAAAGAGAAAACAACCACTTTAGATATATTTTATGTAAATATTTATTTTTTTAAAGTCGAGTTAAATATTAAGAATATTCTTCCTTTTGGTAGCACATACACATATCTACAACGAGTATCAAACATTCCCAACAATTTGAAAACTATACATAGTGGGTAAGTACAAACAACAACAATAAAATATAGCAGAAAGATTACCTATAGATAGATAGATAGATAGATAGATCAACGCTTTATTGTAGATGCACAAAATATAGATCATTTAAGATCTACAGATAATACAAATGATCCAACCCACGACCAGATGGCAGCGTGCCCAAATGTGAGCCGCATTACTACGCTGAATGGCAATGCTTATACGTTGGGTCAGATAAAAACCGGCATTCTGGTCACGTGTCCCTAATAGGATGAGCTCCCGGTCTTCTCGGCCTCAAAGTCTCGTCTCCAAATGGCTAAAATATAAAACCTCTACCGAGGCTAGCATATTTTAGCCGTTTGTGTTGTTCGGCTGAATAAGCCGCCGCCCCTGCCCTACTCTGTGTCAAAGGAAGATGAGATAGCGCTAATGTGTCAACGCATGTCGCGTCCCACACAAGAGGCCTACCCAACTTCCAAGGCACAGGCGTTATTCCGTCAGGTCTTTTTCCATCGTCACTTGCAAGACCTCTCGATCCGAGCACAGCTGCAACATTGGTGGTGGAAAAATTACGGCGAACGATATCATTCAGACTAGCGTGGCGAACCATTTTGCCAGCAGTTTAAGAACAAGACAGAGCATGGTAACCGAGTTGATCGACTGCAGTACCACACTGGCAGCGATGGACCTCATAACACCTCGCACCTAAACGTGAGCTGATAGCGAGACGAAAAGCAGTCGGATCTAATAGGCAACCTGTACTGAAAGAAGGCAATGCGTGTAACCAAAGCCTCGACTCCCATTCAGAGACTGCAAGTAAACGAGCGCGATCAGTGACGCTAGTACATGTATCTAGAAGAGATCTCCGTGCTTGTCACAGCCTGTGACAAGATGGAGATTTGGAAAAATCCGTATTTGGGCAAGCAAGCTTCCAGGCATCCTTGGCTTCGGAAGAATTAGCTACTACTACATTAGTATGGCCTAAAGAGAGTGCGAGGATTTTTCCTACCAAATCATTCGTGCCATGCAGGTTAAGAATCCAAGACACTAGAAGTTTTGCAGACTCCCAAAAGTAAAAGTCTAAGTTTATAAAATCGAAATGACTGAAAACATTGTACTCGTACCAAAGGCTTGAGCTCACATTTTGAAAAAAGCACTTTTTGGTAACAATTCTTCCAAAATAAGTTTTTTTTTTTTATTTTGTTCTGGTAAGTAGTTATAATATTTGAAAGTAGATAAAACGTCAAAAAGTGTTATGTGTACCATTTGAAAGGTATCAAGATATTTCAATATCCACTCGATAACTACTTGAGAAGGCAATACAGCTGTGTACCGCGCGGAAAATATCACATAGAGCTTTCTACTTGGACATGAGCTCTCACTAGAATGGAAGTTTGTTCTTACAATTTTCTGATAATGATAATTTTATTTATTCAGTTCTATACGTTCAATTAATATTTGATTTTAATACCACTCGAAACTACAAACTTAAGTAGTAATAACTGATCACTAGTATACTAGTCTGATGTGACATAACTAGTTGTAAGGACAATAAACAATTACTATTTCTAGTTATTGGTGTACTATGCGGTGAATCTCTTTGCCTCACTAGTGAGAAGGCACGCTTTTGATCCCAGGCTGAGACATGCTTTTCTGAAACTTTCATTTATGCATTATTTACAGTGCATCTTTTACTTATGTACACATATAGTCAATTGCTTTAAGAGTAGAAAAATCCTCGTTAGAAAAATTGCTTCTCAGAGAATATAAAAGACGTTCTGAAGATAAATTAAATGATATCGTGGAAGAGACGTTTGCCCAGCAGTATGACATAATAATATGACATAGGTAAGTTCTGCATAGTGTGCTATATCTTTGGCCGGATTATCAATATTCATCACACTAGGTTACGGTAAAAAACACAAGCATATTTATTAAAATACAATTTGAATTCAAAGTGAAGATAAATTAATTATTTAAATTGTACCGAATAGGTGTATGTTTATGTGTAAGTAGAGTGGAGCAGTGCTTGTTATAACTCCATGGCTATCGGAGCGGCTGATCCTCAAAGCGATCCGATATTGGATCTGTTCGCGCGACGCCGACTCTTGCAAATATCCGCTGTTTGCGACAAATATATGTAACGTTTTATTACACAAAGCTTTGTGGCTTCATTCGATTTATTTTTTATTGAGAAAGTTGTAAGTCTTCGGTTGCGATTAATTTCAAATTAATTATTAGTACGACTTATAGACTTATACCTAGAGCATGAATAGTTGCGCACTAAAACTCTAAGGCTATATATATATTTCTCTTTGCTTGGCCATTGAATCAGACTTTAATTTTATGTACCATTTTGCTCTTAGGTAAGTATTTTAATGCAAACACTTTGTTTTGTTTTTACTTGACCCCATCAACATTTATCTACACGTAGTTAGAACATAAAGCATGCTCAACTGCCTGAACATCTCGACTTATAGCCTCAATTATGAAAATTGTAAAATAGAGAAGCTTGGCAACAGTTCCACAACTTAGCAGTTCGCATTATTAGGGAATCTCAATTAATAGAAAAAGGTCCGCTTCCAATTTATTTATCTTACACAAAAGTTTTACAGAAATAATACGTTCGTTTACGAACATCATTATTAACTCATTATAGAATAAATACGATAAAGGCCTTTTCTGCTTTATAATTAGTTATTACGTGAAAATAAAATAAAAATCTCCTCTATATTAAGAAACCAAATTGAAACAAACAAAAACAACATCCTGCCGCGATAACGAGACGTTGTTGGTAACAAATATGTGCTGTTTCATTTTATTATTGCTCTGATTTCGTATAAGACTGTTTTTAAGAGACAATGCCGTCGCTTATCTGCTGTGTAAATTGTATCAAAATACAACGTTCCTTTGTTTTGTACGTGTATTGTTTGGCTCGGAAAATGGGGCGTTGACCTCGGAGTTATGTGTTCCTTAGTAAACAGTAACATTTCAAAATATAGCAGCATACGTATGAAAACTAACTTACTACTAACTTGAAGTATAAACTGGTGACCTTACAAGCAACTTTTTTGTAGTAGAAATTTGGAGAGCAAGGACTGTGTACCTTCTTCTAAAACTATATTCGTTTTTCATCGGCATCTTGTTTGTTTAGACAAAGTGGTTCACCCCAGTATTACAGTTTTATAAGCTATTTGAATTGAATACCTATGACATGGCTTAAGACTCTTAATCTGGCATAACCAGGACCTACAACTTTCAACGTGATATTGTTAGTCGTAAATACCACTCCACAGTCACTCATCGGAGACCTGACCGAGCGAACCATTGTTTGAGAATAATAGCGTTTCAAACCACTGCAAAGTCTTATTGTCTTGCTGTCTAAGATATCTTTGTTGCTTCACCAATAACTCTTCCGTGAAATATCACAAGATATAACTTTTTCGATATATCACTGGAAACGTAGATGCATTGTCCAAATTGCCATACATACAGACAAAGTAGATTTACGAGCAGATCTTCTAATTTTGTCGAAAGTTTCAGAGTTCCTTCGCTTCGATTCTACGCATCGCTGGGTCTCTACGCACTCGTAGTACGCACTCGTAAAGTAAAATTAATTTTATTAAATACTCAACCTTCATGCCAAAGTGAGTTTTATTACTATACAGTAAGAACGTTTATAGCTTGCCTGAAATAATGTATTGAAATTATCAACACAAAGAACCCTGACTTTACGTCTCAGAGGATAAAAACAAAAACGTCTATTAAATTTTTATATCGTTTATTTTCCGGTATACGAGTTTCCATAAACACATTGCGATGAATATATGGATTCTGTACATTTAATATCAAAGTAAACAATCAGATGTATATCATTAAATGTAAATATATATTCTATTTAAATAATTATATTGGCACCTTAACGCGACACTTGTATCGAGAATGGACGCTAAGAAAACTCGGTGAGAAATGGCATGTCGTTGGTCGCATCCTATCTTTTCCTTTGCCCTTCTATTTATATAAAAGGGTCTAGTTTCAGGCTTGAATGGCTTACGGAAATGAATTCGGAAGCAATTCCGATGTAGTACCGAGATAGGTGCAGAGTGTTGTCCAACGGAAGCGGATGTGACCAACATATCATCTGTATAAACCAGAAAAGAGGTGCGGGGGCCGCGGCGCACTACACATCTAAAAGGGGAAAATTGTGCATAGAGGGACATTCGTATTTCCTTACTAAACATACATTTTGACATTATTCCCTTCATAAAGTAATGAAGATGAGATTCAATTTTGGATAATTGCTAATTGATAGTTTCCAGAATGTCACGGGAAGGGCTATAGAGGAAAGGTGACAAGAAAGAGGAGGGTTCTACGTTGCTCCTTATCTATCTAAAATTCCGCAATGGACGGATCGACCACGATTCCAGGTACAACATAACTCTGTTCACATTAAAACATCCAATTGACAAATTCAGACATGGTACAAAAATACATCTCACTACTACCTAACTAAACTAATAGATTAAATTCTTCGTCGATATAATAAGTAACATTATCTGTAACCCCGGCCCGCGACGCTCCCGCGCCTCGTGTGATATCACAATTCTTAACAACAATTACTGTATTGCTACTTTTATTGAATTACATACACACCAGGACATGTAATTGTACCGATTTATCAATATAATATTTTACAAGTGGAGTGTTTCGCTTTTATAAATCACACAGTTCACAAATAAGAAAATAACACCATCATGTCCTTGTGTGTGTAACATTCAATCCTAAATGAAGTTTCACAATGAGAGCGAATAAAAGACAAACTTAATCTAATACAAAACTAACCACCGATAACATTAACATTGAAACATTTGATAGAAATCCACACTTACTTGTACTCACTACTACGATTGTTGCAAAAACTGTGGTAGCAAACATTTGTCTTGTACAAAACTGTTCCCCGCACTAACTCGGCCGTCTAAAATTGACATCGAATTTACACGATTTCGTTTAAGCTATGATACATTATTTTTTATTCGAGAATTTGACATCTATATAAAATATATTGGATATTACGCTAGCGAATTGATTAAGTAATATTTGGGTACGTTCACAAGTTTGATACGAAAGATGGTTCGAAGAGTTCAAAAACATGCTTAATTATTTTATTTGAAATAGGAATTTTCAAGTTTTTATTGCTTTTATTACTATTTTGTATTGGTATATGTATATATTTGGTTCTTTCAGTCAAACTAAGTGAACCGCCCCATTTTATAGCTTACAACTATCACTGACATTCTCATATACCCTAAATTGTATCATCTTTGGTGTTGACATTGCACTAATTTCCACATCCCATTAAATATACATCAAATATAAAACAAAATTTGAAATCCATGATTCAATATAATTCAATAAGAAACTCTGTTACTTCAATAATATCAACAATTTGGCACATTAGCTTCCTGTTTATAAATTACGTTCAATCAAGAGTAATAATGAAAGAGGAAGAGAATAACGAAATGAGGGGGGTCGAAGAAAGATTAGGCCTTAATATACGCTCATTTTGCAGCGACCGGATATTTCTAAGATACATTTGTTGACACCACCGACGTAATCAAATTAATATTTATTTGCATGTTTAATGATATTCGCTGTACTTTAAATAAAAGAATAAAGTCTTGTTAATTTCATTTACATTCATTAAGCATTACATAATTTGAAAAATCAATTTAAATTTTGTGCTTAGGCTTAAATTACAAAAACTTAAAATATCAAATCGCATTAATTTGTGAAACCAAAAAAAGATTACGTACTAAACCAAAGAATTTAAAATACATAAGCTAGAAACTTGATCTAACAAAACATCGGATCGCAGCAAAACAGCTGTGGTTATAGGAGGTAAGGTAAGAATAAGAATACACTAGAGTAACAAATGATTACAGCGATACAGTAGACACTACAGAGACTAGAGTAAGGAGAATCGTATCGTAGGACGTAGTAACTATCAATATATAACGGAGAGTCTAAGGATCCGTTTTGGACGTTTCGATAAGTTCTCTTCATCACATTCATTTTGTAAACAGTTGAGTGAATTTTTACAGGCGATGATTTATATTTAAGTTTTAAGTTTTACGATATAGCATTACCTTGTATTCGATGTACACTAGTAATGCTGCTTAGTAATATAAAAATTGCTGAATAAATATAATTTTTTTAAATTCCTGATGTGATGTGACTGAATTGATGAGATGCATCAAATTTTTCTGTCAAATAATTAGCTATTATGCGAATGCATCCCAACTGATGGGCACAGATCGTGACGCAGTGGAAGCCTGCTGCTCTACGTAGTCGAAGACGGATTAAAACTCGCTGGCGTCACGATCTCGACGCATTTTAACTGGACTGGTGGGAGGTGGCTTATGATCGTGAAGCATGGAAAGATATGGGGGAGACCTGCCCAGCAGTGGCACAGTGTAAGTTAAAAAAAAAAGCTAAAAGACGTGTAGCTATTAACATTAGTGACATAATAATATTTGTATGAGATCAGAAGTTTATAATTCAATACTATATAATATAATAAAAGCATTAGTTTTGTTTTAGTATTGACGTAGAAGACAGCGTCAGACGGCCAACACAGCGTCACCGAGCATGCCCAAACACAGATGACACCTGTCCAGTAGAATGCTTACATCACCAGCTGTAAAGACTCACTCAACACCCACACTATCACATTACACTCACACTACACCGAGTACATAAACACAGGCAATGACGCACACAAGCGCAGCTCGGTGCGGCGACGTCACGGCCGCGTTGTACGGCGCGCGCACCGTGTGGCGGGCGGGCGCGGGGGAGGGGTGCGGCGCGCGCGGGGGGAACACCGCTACCGCACCACCGCCTGGAGCCGCCGCCACGCACCACACCTGTAACATGAGATATATTTATTTATTTATTTGGATGCCAACATATTATACATTTTTCAACCACCTATATATTAAATATATATCTTAAAATATTATAGAATAATAAATTTATACTTAAAATTACGTTATATTGCATTACAAGAAATAATAATTATACCAATATAAATAAATTTCATTTAATTACATTAAAAAATATTAAATATTTAAGTTAATACACTAAAATGAATAATTAAATAATAACAAGCCTAATCACAGTCGATATTGCGGATAGCTCGCTTAAAAAAACCGATATCAGTAGCATCTAAGTAAGATCTAACTAACAATAAGATCTAAGTATTCTTATTGCTAAAGCTATTGAATTCGTTAACAAGTCTATTGAGATGTGCATTCATTCCAAGGTTAGTATAGTATTTAAAGGGTTTCAAAGCGTTTCGCCTTGAAGTCCTGGTGCAAATTTGTGTTACAGAGAAGTTTAGAAGAGAGAGCAGTACAGGGGCGTCTAGTATTCCCTTAACAAATTTATACAAAAACGTTAAATCGAGCAACAGTCTGCGATCAACTAAGGACTCCATATCAAAATGTTAGCAAGATTGCAAGGGTAAGTGAGGTGCCACACAAAACGTTTCTGTATGCTTTCTATTTTCTTATTGTACACATCGTAGAAAAGATTCCAAGTTTCGCTACAGTACTCCAAACTACTTCGAACGTAACAGTTAGAAACTAATATTTTAGTTTTACGATTTTTAAAGTGTTTACAGTTACGCAATATAAGCCTACGGATTTAGAAGTCTTCGAACAAATATTGTCAATATGAACATTAAATCTCAATTCGCTATCCATTTCCACACCGAGGTTCCTAATACTGTCATTTAATATAGTTTTATTTATTTTGTATTCGTAAGGGATTCTACTTTTTTTTTGGAAAAATGAAATGAATAACATTTAGATGCGTTCCATACCGTTACGAGAACACCATGAGACAAGACGATTAATATCTTCTTGTAGCAACGTAACATCCGATATGTTATTAACAATTGTGTATATTTTTAAGTCGTCTGCATACAGGCAGTGGTCACAGTGATGAACACAATCTCTTATGTCATTAATAAAAATGTTGAAAAAGAGGGGACCAAGATGAGAGCCTTGAGGCACACCAGATAGCACCAGAAACTGGTCGGAGGAAATACCTGAGGCTACTACTTGACTTACTTGAAACGTAGCTTAGAACTGAATGAATTATTTTCGTTTCATAATAATAATATAATTACAGTATGTAAAAGTAACTCTTTAAAATATTGTAGGTTTGTTTTCAAGTCTTCAAAGTTCAAGCTTTATTGGTAAGTCATTGCACGGGTCAGGTTAAACATGTACGTATTATTAAGGTAGGTATTATGAACTGATTTGGCTTTCATTTCACCCGCTTTTGTCAATGGAGCATTTTATCTATGAGAATTTTTTTGGGTTTGATATTGAGCTGATCTGGAAACCGGTTCGCAGGTCTGACTCAACTCCTGCTGAACCGCAGCTCACGAAGATATCTTGAGTTACCGACAAACGACCTCAACCAACGACTGAACAGTTGTTTAGGATCGACTACAAGGGGGTAATAATGTAAATACTCGTAGGTATCGGTGTTCAAGGACAATTTATTCAAATAACACAAAAATCAGCTTTAACTTTTTACAAATTCTCGTCAGCGCGATTCAGCTTGACGCGCTCATAAAACTAGCGCCATCTAGTTCGGTTTTGAGTTTCATACATCATCGCTCTAACATTACATTCGGACTGCAGTCTGAACACAGTTACGATATTTAGGTCTTTTTGTCGGATCGTAGTATTCCGGGTAGAGTAGTCGTCGATAGCCGAACTGTGAACCTGCAACCTGACCTTCTGGTTGTGATTTATTACACCATGTCCCTACAACGAACCTCGTCAGGTTCCCTGACGTGCAGCACGGCGCGCCAGCAGTGCTGTGCCAGGTCCGGCGCCAGGGAGGCGGGCTCGGGGGGGCGACGCGCGCGCAGCCACACCACGCGCACGCCGCGACCGCACGCGCCGCACTCCAGTCTGGGGGGTAACATTATATTAACTCTAATTAAATAATAACTTTATTAAAAGAACTCGTGGTGAGCAACAACAAAGAAAATAACATGTTCAATATTAAATTAAAAAACAAAGCTTTAAGAAAACGTCTGAATGAAATAACATAACTTTCGTTGAAGAAATGCCTTCCAATTTTAAATGAATGAGTCTTATATTTCCGAATTCTATCTTTCTCGAATACATACAATAAATTCGAATGTTTAATACAATTAAGTCATTCTAGATGGCGCCACTGTATCATCTGAATCACGCTAACGTTCAATGCCTCGCTGTAACTGTTATGTCCATTGTACAATACAATACAAGTTAAGATCACCGACCCTTCACTGTTTTTGTGTTTCTGATAGAATTTTTGTTCCGCGGCCTATCTCTTTTCACCCCTTAAATTGTAATGTAATTATTCGCTATTAGTTACGATGTATTAGGTCTACACGTTTATTATTTTGAAAAAAGTTATTGAATCTTGCATAATAAGGGTTTATAAAAGGGCATCGTATCAGCTCAAAAATACGACTGCTTAGAAAACTTGTAACTTTATAATGGTTTTTAAACCAGAAAAAATAAAACTGTAAAGGCTAGTAATAATACGTTAGTTGTTGTTAAAAAAACACAGGAATATGATAACATTAAAAGGTAGAAAAAAAAATATCTTATTGCTAGGACAAGTTGGCGGTCTATAGCTGTCCCTGTGTGTGTCTGTTAGTGTGTAGTACCTCCACCCGCCGCGGGAGGGCTGCGCTGTGAGCGCGGCGGCGGTGGCGCCCCCCGACACCCGCACGGTGACTCGCTTCAACTCGCGCAGTCGCGCCGCGTCTCGTCCGCCGCCGCGCGCGCCCACGCACCGGTACTCGCCGCCTTCCTGGTATACTGCGTCTTTGATACCTGAACAATGCGTACAAATTTGTAGACTAAGACAACATAAAAATTTACTGTGAACTGTTGTTTCTAAGAGGATGAAATGAGTTGAAAGCTATCTTGAAGAATCCAGAACTGTTTATCTACTCGAAACTTTTTGTATTCATACATAGGCATTGATGAAACAAATAAGGAAGTCAACGGTAGTCATACCAAAATCTCACCTCGGAACTGTAAAAGAAACAGTAACAATGAGTAAAGTTATATTTACCGAGTACTCCATGCGCGTGATGTGATCCGGCCGGCGCCCACGCCTCGCTCGTGTTGCCGACCACCTTGCGCCACCAGCAGCCGACGCTCCCTGTACGCGGGAACATGAACAAAACTATGTAGCAGATACTTCACACCTAAACAGAACTCTACAGGGTGTTCTGTAGAGGGTCCGACAAACTTAGTGAGCGTGTTCAAGTACTTATTTAGAGAATACAAGTTGGCCAAAAAAAATCCCTGACCTCCTATTTTTTTTTAAAGATTTTTTTTGTAAATTTTACGTTTTTCACCGAAATTGTACCTATTCACTTAAATAACATTTCTAAAATCCGTTTTAGACCGGATGTTTTCATGTGATTATAATCTCAAATGCATGCTTAAGCCACGAAAAGCAAAATTACATACAATTAGAACTACCTAACTGATGTAGAACTCATAAAGTGAAAAAATAAATTTAAGCTTGACATCTAAGTTCAACTTTCACAGTGATTTAAAAAAAAAACACTATCGATTCTGGAGGTAGTATGCATTAAAAAAGTTCTCCATTTATCACTTATTACAACGACATAAAAAAATGCTATGATACTTATCGGCTTGTTCAATAAATGAGGTACCAACTAAAATACAAACAACAGAAATTAATCAAAATTATTTTTATTTCAAATCCTGTTCGAATACAGCTCCTCTGTTACGAATACACGCACGGCACCTACGACGTATTTCTTTTGTGGTGGTGTTTAGAGTCATTTCTGCTTTAATTTTTGCAAATGCGTCGTTAATTCTTGCCACCAATTCTTCTTTTGTTGTGATTTCGACCTCATACACCAACTCTTTAGCACGTCCCCAGACATAGAAATCGAGCGGTGTTAGGTCTGGGGACCGTGCGGGCCATTCAATTGGGCTACGCCTCCCAATCCATGAATTGGGAAAGCAGTTATCTAAATGCTCGCGTACAATGTTTCCGTAGTGTGCCGGGCAGCCGTCATTCTGAAATATGATTGCCCGGTCATCTTCAAAAATCGGCAGGTGGCTCATTAATTCCGGTAAGTCATTGATTAAAAATTCCAGGTAATTTTCGCCATTTAGTGTATCCGGGAGATAGTGGGGTCCTACGACGTCTTTCCCAATGACACCTGCCCATACATTGACCGAAAACTTGTATTGGTGTGATGTCACTCTTGTCGCGTGAGGATTTCGCGATTTCCATAAGTGTAGATTGTGTTGATTAAAAATCCCCTCTCTCGTAAATTTTGATTCATCTGTCCAGAGTATGTTCTTCAAAAAATTTCGAGTTCGATGCAGATCCCACCACCAGCGTCAGAAAAGTGGCCCGCAACTTGGGAGTTTCGTCATTCAAAGTTTGGACAGTAATTAATGCAGATAGGAGGCATCCTTATCACTACACTCCTGTGCAAGGTACATTTAATTTATGATTGTAGTAGTTTTTGTAGAGCACGCTCTACAATAAAAATAATTGGTTTACCACTTGCCCATCTGATGTTCACAAACAGGTTTGTTTTGGTTTCAGGTTTAGTAGAAGGGGACCAAGAGCGGCGCTCGCAGTTTTGCCGTTTTCTTTTACATACGGATGTAGATAACGAAGATTTTTTGAAGAACATACTCTGGACAGATGAATCAAAATTTACGAGAGAGGGGATTTTTAATCAACACAATCTACACTTATGGAAATCGCGAAATCCTCACGCGACAAGAGTGACATCACACCAATACAAGTTTTCGGTCAATGTATGGGCAGGTGTCATTGGGAAAGACGTCGTAGGACCCCACTATCTCCCGGATACACTAAATGGCGAAAATTACCTGGAATTTTTAATCAATGACTTACCGGAATTAATGAGCCACCTGCCGATTTTTGAAGATGACCGGGCAATCATATTTCAGAATGACGGCTGCCCGGCACACTACGGAAACATTGTACGCGAGCATTTAGATAACTGCTTTCCCAATTCATGGATTGGGAGGCGTAGCCCAATTGAATGGCCCGCACGGTCCCCAGACCTAACACCGCTCGATTTCTATGTCTGGGGACGTGCTAAAGAGTTGGTGTATGAGGTCGAAATCACAACAAAAGAAGAATTGGTGGCAAGAATTAACGACGCATTTGCAAAAATTAAAGCAGAAATGACTCTAAACACCACCACAAAAGAAATACGTCGTAGGTGCCGTGCGTGTATTCGTAACAGAGGAGCTGTATTCGAACAGGATTTGAAATAAAAATAATTTTGATTAATTTCTGTTGTTTGTATTTTAGTTGGTACCTCATTTATTGAACAAGCCGATAAGTATCATAGCATTTTTTTATGTCGTTGTAATAAGTGATAAATGGAGAACTTTTTTAATGCATACTACCTCCAGAATCGATAGTGTTTTTTTTTTAAATCACTGTGAAAGTTGAACTTAGATGTCAAGCTTAAATTTATTTTTTCACTTTATGAGTTCTACATCAGTTAGGTAGTTCTAATTGTATGTAATTTTGCTTTTCGTGGCTTAAGCATGCATTTGAGATTATAATCACATGAAAACATCCGGTCTAAAACGGATTTTAGAAATGTTATTTAAGTGAATAGGTACAATTTCGGTGAAAAACGTAAAATTTACAAAAAAAATCTTTAAAAAAAAATAGGAGGTCAGGGATTTTTTTTGGCCAACTTGTATTCTCTAAATAAGTACCTGAACACGCTCACTAAGTTTGTCGGACCCTCTACAGAACACCCTGTATATTCATTATTTATTTTGAAATAAAATTCTCATGAATATGTCAATATCTCCAAATATTTGCCAGCGCCATCTAGTTACAAATTACAAAAAAGAATAAGAATAAGAAATATTTATTGGCCTTTAAATAACATTCGTTACAGGCAAGTCTTGTTACATTTTAATTATTAATTACTTTAAAAAGAAACTTAACTTATAAATACTTTTATAGTTCAAAGAATAAATAGTTATTATATTATACATTTACATTGTCATTTATTTCTTTACCTATTACTAATAAATAAAAATAAAAATAATACAACTTGGCGCAAAAAATAGGAGCTGTTTAGCTTTAGGAGGGCCATCTAGTTAAAACATTACAAAAACTGATCAACATTTAGAATATATTAGTTCCGTGGTGCATAAGCAAGAAATTCCACGAAATAACGCTTCATGCTTACCTGTCAATATCTTACACACCTATAAATCTCACAACACATTTTGATTGTCACACGAATAAGCTAAAAAGACAAAAAGCCTAAAGAACCCACAGAAAATTAAAGCAAATAATAAGGAAAAAAGCGAACACTAAACAAAACCAAAAAAAAATTCGTTAATTAAAATATATGTAAAAAAATCTAGAATAACTGGTTACATATAATTTGTTCTACTATAATAAGTAATAATTAAGTTAAACTTGACTGTTGGTGTCTTTAAATAAAACAAAACAGCGATAAAGACAAACTGACAATCTAATTTACATTAAATTTTACAATGTATTCGATATACGAGTACATGGCGGTTCAGATTACACTCGCTCTATTTATAATTAGCTCTTGCGGCTTTCCTTCGTCACGTTATCTTATCGTGTAAAACCGCACATTCTTGCTGACGCTTACGTATTTTAGGGAGATTTTCTACAAAGTTAAATTGTTTTACATCTGCCTACGTTAAAGACAAAACGATATTAGTGGGATGTTAATTTTAAACATGAAAAAATAGAGCTTTATCTTAAAATTCATAAGAAATAAATGAAAAGAGGTCTATTCCTGAAATATCTAAACTAGTATCAAAGTCACATAATGAGGTTACTGATTATTTTATACTTAGCTTTAAATACCTTTCTCAAAACCGATATTCGCACACTTAATGAACGCGTTAGTTACAACTAAACCTACCCATCATTGCTGATCAACTTTGAGACTTATGTAGTTACCTTTAGGGCAGTGTAGCTGCACATTTCCTCCAACAGGCACGTCTACTTTCTGCACCTCAGGCTCTACGTCTTCATCTTCAGCTGTGCTGGCTTCCGTAGCCGGTTCTGTTTGTTCATCAGCCGCTGAAAATGATACTAATTAGGGAAATTGTTATGGTTTAAGAAGACGGGTTTTCACTTGTACCTGATTGTTGGAGAGGTCCAACTATAGTTTCATTCACATTCGATGAAATTCATCAGGGATGAAATGAGTCGTTTGTGTCTTCAACGAAGACACGTCTCACACCAAACGATATGAATCTAACACGCGTTAATTTACTAAATAAAATTGTTACAGATACATTACATTTTATATTTAGATTGCTTATTAGAAAATGATATGAATCTCAGAATACTCAAAACTGTCGTTCTTGAAACAGATTTGTAATTTTGTTGATTGATCTATTAGGTTAACTGAAAACGACATGAAGGGGCAATGAACTCGTTGTTAGGAATATCTGACCACTCATTCTCTGAAGCTGATGTTGATAAGCGCCGCCAATCGCTGAGTACAGCTATTACAACAGAAGTGATCATACACGTGCCAACAAGCCACAGTGTTACAGATGGGGGTGTTACTCATTGGCAAGTACGAGTACCCACCGGTCTCGGCCGCACAGTAGAAGGTAGTAAGCTACTCACAGATGACGTTGAGGTAGTATCCGATGCTGGAGTACTCTGCGTCAAGCCAGGAAGCTCGGCAGCGGTACCAGCCAGCGTGTGCGCCGCGCAGCGCTGCCCAGCGGAGAGTAGCGGAACCACGAGACTCGAGACCTGACTCCAGGGGCGGCGGAGAGCTGGTATGAACAATTGACACAGTGATACATTTTGGTAATATGCAAAGTTATTAGTTGAGAATGCGTTCAACCAAATGGAGTTTTTTATATCTATCATTTGCGACATGTCGCACAGGTGGACATTTTTGTTATAATTTAGTCAGTGATAGTTGATAATGTAACATTATATAACGCCAAAAGCATTTTTGCAATCGGTTAATTGGTTTTTAATTTCAAAAATACAAATCTTTCTTATTTATATTCTTTCAAGTTAACGTACATTTTAATAATAATGCGGGTAGTCTAAGTATATGTCAAAATGAGGGTAATGAATTAAATGAATCGGTTGCGTCGCCGACTGAGCGTTTCACTCGTGTGCCTCAGACAAAACATTCCCAATGTTTAACTATATGTAACAGCAGTGTAGATGGTCTACTGCAGTGCTGGACGTGCCTATATTAATATAAATAAACAAATATATATTAATATATGGTAGTTCACGGTCTCCACACGAGAGCATCGTCTGAAACATCGGTGGTTAGTTCTAAAGCATTTATAACATGCAAAAAGAGCCTGAGCTACCGATGAAGGAAACATCGTGAGGAAACCATATCATGGTGGTAGGGCGTTACCTATCGCTCGCCTGGCTAGCTGTGGTAGCTAGTTCTCAAGCCTTAAGTTTTAAAATGTTTCGCAAGTGTGTTACGACAGCCTTCCTTGAAAGCCAGTGTATTCCAGACTAGGCATGCTCTATCTAGGGATACAGTATCGCTGACTTCCGTACTCGTGCAAACTTGTGGTCAAATGCCTAGCTGTGTAGGGTAAAAAATATTACTATTTCAGCTACAGATAGAGATATGGCTCTGACTTTAGTTCTCGAGCGTATCTCTTCATATGAATACTGTGTAATCAAAGCCGTACCTTATTTGGTACGACTTTGATTCTATTTATTTTGTTATTTGAGAATAATGTGTCAAACAAAGGTCTTATTTTATTTAAATTGAGCCATATTGTATTATTAGGAAACGCTTGGTTTGTTACCTACTACGAGCATGTAATATGCTGTATGTACATTCGACGACTGGTGTGGGGATCCAACCCAGTTTCCGTCAGTAACTCCGCTCCCAATAAAACTAGTTAAAATAGTTCCAACTAATTGCTATAGTTATTTATTGCGAGAGTTCGGACGTTTCGGTAATCGGTTTAAAATTGCGTGCGTATGGAACCGAGATATGCCGTTATCTGCGTGAGGACAACAACGCACCACGACTCTGCAGTCTTGCGACAAATACTCTGTCTGCTGTCACTGACGTCACCACAATCTCGCCATCTCTTTCTAGCATTGTTGATATTAGTTGTACGGACAAAATGAGAGGATAATGGCTCGGTTGATTTTAGAAAGAGACAGTAAGAAATGTAGAAAGCTTATAAGATAAACAAGCCATAATTTTTTAATTGATATTAATTCTGTTAGAAAGTGCCTTGCGTTATTGAAAATTGACATGATATAAGTATTTTAATCTGACTATAGACTATAGAATAAGCTGTACTTTAAAATCTCGCTACTTATTTTGTAACATGGAGATATCTATTAACAACATCAGTTTTGAAGGCTAGAATGAACCAATGTTTCACTTGCCTAGACTTGATGATTCTTATCTTCATAGGAATCAAATGGCATGCAACAAAAAGTTCCAATATTTTGCGGTGCGGTTAAAACCCATTTTAAAGTTATTTCATTTGGCCTTATTCTAAAAACGAAACTGTAATTTCTCTACAGACTTTCTGGAAACATCATTGATCCACATGTAAAGAATTGCTGATATACTCGTACGTCATCGCGAGTCAAGTCGTATAGCACAACTAAAATATCTGATAGTGCGTACTGATCCTCGTGTTAAATTGAATTTGTTCCCGGTGGAAGTTTGTTCGATTCATTACGGGCTGTCAGAGAGGAGCACGCGGGATGTTTTATTTTTCGCCCGCAAAATTGATAACAAGGGAAAATTATTGTGGAGTTGGGTTGAGAGCTGATAACTCGAAATGTTTGATAATAAGCAATGTTTATTTAGCCAACTTCTGAAACGTAGGAAGAGGTTTTCAGTTTTATCTACATAAGCATAATTATTATCGTATAAAGATCGGTTCTGATCAATATAATTAACATTTTCTCAATGTAGCTTTTACACGATCTTTCTGTGCTTTATTTTTTTCTTTATATCTGATGTTATATTTTTTTGCAATTTAGTTGTATTAGCTGGTACCACTCTCTGTGTATCTACTAATACGTAGTTACTTTAACTTTTTTGCATTACTAACTAGGTCCTGTACCACTTTTAAAGAGGTCCAAATTCCTTCCGTTCCACTGATATGAATGCTGCACAAACTTCTCTAAAGCCCCTTACGTCTATAAATCAATAGGAAACTTGGCAGAAGTTATTGAAGGATAAATTCTCAGCATCACGCATACTGAAGGGAGGGTTGTTATACAATTAGAGCCCTTTGACCGCGCAGGAAGCGTGGCAGCCAATCAGCCGCGGGTAATGACTGCTCTCAACTTTGATGGCCTTTCGAATTTGTCGAGAGTTGTGAAGAATTTAAACAAGAATCTGATGATTTTATTGCTACTTATATAACAAAGATTTCGATTTTGAATTGAATTTTACCAACAGGCAAAATTAAAAAGGTATGTCGCTTATTAAATTTGTAAATATCCTCACATTGACATTATAAATGTATAAACCAAAAATAATAATTAAAAAAATTGTTTGTTCTAGTCTAGCAAGAATGAAACAGTACGAAAGGAGCAACTTAATCTTTTAACATCTGCGATGGTCGTGCAAGCTGGATAACGCACGTCATGTTAGCGAAAGCTTAGTTATAACTTGCAGAAGACTTGAAGAAAGCAGAAAGATAGCTTTGCATATTCCGTTCATAAATTTTTATGAGGATCGAACATCAAATTCCCTTTTTATTATATATTAAAATATCTGGGTAAAGTATGTTAATTAATGAATAATTCATTACCGGTAAACACTATAACAGGTATTGAAATAAACAAGCCAATATTTCTTAAATATTTGATACTGACAAGAAATTACTTGTATATCGTAGTTCCAGCACAACTGAGTTGAACTAAGTTATTCCTCATCAGTATGATGTTACAGTAAGTTGGGACAAGTTTTGTGTCAGATAATTTGAGTCTATTCAATCGTAATGAAAGGGGACCGAGATGTCACAACTTTCGACCTGAGATCTACAACTCGGGGAATCATTTTCGCGTAGAAGTTTCTAATAAAAGATGACACGTAATTGAATCATGTCATAATATTTATATATTCTCTGTCTATTATGCCTACGTGCATTCTATTATAAGATACGCTATTACTGTTTGGGGAAATGCTAAAGATATCATAAAAGTCTTAAAATGTCAAAAACAGTCTATAAGAACAATTAACGGTTTGAAAAAACGTAGTCCTGCGAGAAAACACTTTAAAAAAGATAAAATAATGACAGTTATATCACTTTATATTTATAGTTGTTTATTAGAAGTACACGAGGATGGGGAAATACCGGAAAAAAGAATTTCACGCAATAATAAAAAAGGGCGAATCCTACCAATAAATAGATTAGCTAAATGTAAGAAGCAGGGGCTTTATACTAAAATACTGATGTATAATAAATTACCTAATAGTGTAATGGATCTCAATTTTATTACATTCAAACAAAAATTGAAGTATTTTTTTGAAAGCAATCCTTTTTATAAACTCAGCGAATATATGTCAATGCAGCTTGTAGAATCATCGTTCTTGTGTAACAAACAACCATTATAAAATATTAATAATAACTAAACAAAGCAATTTTAATGTAAATATTTGTCATGAAAACTATTAAACTAAGAACTAATATTAAGTAATCGTATATAAATGAGATTTGTAAGTTAAATTTTTTAAGTAATTATTCATTCAAATGTAATAAGACTTGCCTGTAACGAACGTTATTTAAAGGTCAATAAATATTACTTTACTTTACTTTACTTTATAGATAAAGTTTGGATGTCTTCTACCGAACATATATTTGGTACTAAGTACTGAATGCTTCTATATTTGTAATTTTTATGTGTTCATTTATATTTACGGAGCTGTGTTTCTTTGCCGGCCTCATACTCGTACTACGAAGATTTAGTGAACTATACCTTGGTTTTATTTAGTTAAAAAATAGTTTTCTGTTGTAGTTAATAATTTATTTCTTGCGTCATAAGCCACCAGATAAAATAATATCTTATTACATAAATTTTTGGTGATATTATCAATGGTTTGGTATTTCTCTCACTTCTAGCCAAAAATTACTACTGCTGTATATTTTAAGGCAAAGTATATCCCACCAGGCATGACTCACTTCCACTGGGATCACATGATGATCAAAAAAGAGTGCATAAAGAGTGCAGCCTCGCGCAAGCTAAAGTTAGCTTTCAACTGTAAAAGTCTCTGTTACTTGGTACGTACTATTACATCTCTGCTTCTCTCCACACTCGCACGAATACAATACAATACATTATTGGACACCAAGAAAATACATACAGCAAATATATTATAAACAAAACATTGGTAGTACATTGGGCGGCCTTATCGCCTTATGAGTAATGTTAATTGTTAGGGTTATTAATGTCATAGCCATGAAATAGATATACTCTCTACACACGAGCGTGTGTTACCTGGTAGGGTTGTCATCGTCCCGCAGCCACCAGGCCCTGGCCGGCGGGTTTGCGTCCACGTCGCAGCGCAGCGCGGCCGCGCCGCCGGCCGACAGCGACACGCCGAACCCTGGCCACCGGGATATCACGAACGATGGCGGATCTGCACCAAACATTACATACCTTACATATCAAATAGAACATTTAGATGCATGATATTTACATAAATGAAATGATTAAAGCGTTTTTAGGCTAAGTTTTAGGACTTCATCGCAATTATTGATAAGATTAGCCAATGCAACTAATTAACATTGTTTTTGCTTTTCAAATGAATTTATATTCAATCATTCGTTTTATGTTTAGTTTTAATTTAGGTTGTATTATCTTGACTAAAACTTTTTTTATTCGTTATTTAGATTTGTAGCTTAATTCAGCGTGTTATTCAGTTATTAGAAATATATATTTTGTAAACATATTTAATGATATATTTTTAAATCAATTATAACTTACTAACCGGGATTCAACAACTTATTACTGCATTATCAACTTTTTAATTTCTAAGCTTAAAAACACCACCGTCTATACTAGCCTTTTGATGAAATATTGACGGTACGAGTAGTTCATCAACGTGTCAGTTAGTACGTATAAATGGTAATAATATTTAAAGCTACTATTATGCACATGTACGCCATACTGCACTAATTTGTTTGTGCTTCATACGAAATAATAAATACACTTTTAGTTAAAAATAACTATACGTATGATAAAAATATCAGGTAAACGGTACGTGCGTTTGAACCAAAAACCTAGACACATATTCCCCCATGGCCACTGAAAAATATGGTATCACATGTCAGGAGACAAGCCGCGTATCAAATCAACTTGTTCCACTGAAAAAATCTACGTCGTGGCAATAGCGAGCGAGCGCGTGGCGGAGTGCCGCAAGGCAGTCCCTTGGGGCCTTTGTTCTATCTCACATACATCAAATATCGGGCTACGGCGTTTGAATGCAAATTATCTTCGGCAAACATGATTTACTCCCCAAGTTGCGCGCTTGACGTGATTTACATATGTTTTATGAATACGTTAATAGGTACGCGAAGGATGAATAGTGCTTCCGCTTTTCATATTCACTTGACGGATGGGTGCGTTATATTAACTCGTTAAAAGTTGGTTTGGGTATTGGGGTTCATCTTTAAGTGATAGTATGTTAATCTTCATTTAGTATTCATTGGTTTAATTTGTTACGTGCTTGGAATATCTATATGCAAATGAAATCTGATGCAAACACGTTGTGAACTCTGAATAGCGTCACACAATGATGATAATTATTATAAAGGTTGTAACGAGTTCATTTAGAGTTTAACTAGTAATTACATTACATTTTGTTTAGTCTTGGAATGTTTCTTTTTGTGATTTCAAAATAATGTATGTCACATTCCTTTGATAAAAAATATGATAACAATATTAAATCAGTGCTTTAATGTAACTTACAAGTAACGTGTATCTCAAGCTTGGCTGTGAGCACGTCATACGAGTCAGGGTCGGCAGTAGGAACGGGGCTGGCGGGGGCAGAGCTGGGTTCAGGTTGGGGAGAAGGCAGTGGAGAGGGGGAGGGGCGACGTTGCTTGGCCTCGCACTGCAAGGTCGCGTTGTGAAGCTCGCGCGCCGCGGTCACCACCGCGTGGGATACCGACACGCCTTCTGTAGAGTGGAGGATAGATAGATAGATAGATCAACGATATTGTAGACACACAAAATATAACAATACAAAAATATTAATGTACATGTAGTGCCGCAAGTGGCGGCCTTATCGCTAAATAGTGGAGGAAATAATTACAATGTAAAAAAAATTCAAGTGATGATATAAAGGTGTATAACAATACCTGATATACATCAAATTAAAAAGTAGTCGTTTATTAATGATTCATAAGAGGGACCGCATATGTAAGTAAATGTTAAATAAAGTAGATACTAACACTTCCACATTTTTGGTGGGGTAAGTGCTTTGATTGCGAGTTTTGAAGGTTTCGTTCAGAATTTCGCTGGCTCTTCAATGAACAATACAAAATATATATTATTTGTGTAAGGTTCCGCTAACAACCGGTAATGGACACGCCTTGATATGTATAAGATATCGATATCGATTTATATTATTTATATTTTTATCATCATGGTAAGAAAAGGGCCTAGACGAGTATATTTATGTCCTTTTGAAGAATTATTCATGTAACTTTAGTTTTTGGTCAGAAGTCAGTCTATTCAGGACAAGTGTTACAATGACGTACCGATGGAGTAGTTGGTCTGGTGTATCCGAAGATAGGGTCGGTGGTCCAGGGTCGGCTCCAGCGCCAGCAACCTCCACGACAGCTCGGGAGGTGGGACGCCTCCTACACAGAAATAACCGTAGAAAATTCGTTTCACAATCACAGCTTTGCACTAGTTTCTCTTGTGTTGCGAATACAATGCAACTTGAAAAACATTGCTGATCAATTAATTAGCAAATTAGAGGGCTTTAATTTGATTCCTGGGTCAGGTCTATGCTTTCCTGATTTTTTACTTGATTTAACGGTGAAGGAAAACAAAGTGAGAAAAATTGCTTATTAGAAGAAACTAATAAGCAGGTTTCCTTATGAGCGGAGTCAATAACACGCATTTTTTAGTTTGGTAGAATATGACATTCATATAATTTTAACTTAACCCCTAGTCCAGAAGTGTGAAGTTTTTTAGGTTTAAACAATAGGCCTCTTCCATTTTGTGAAGAGACAGAACAAGAAATACTTTTAACAAGTGATTTGAATTTGACTTCAAATTCACTCCAAGAAATTTAGACAAACCCTTTACACACCCTTCAGACCCAAAAAAACCCTTATTCTTTCGCAGTCGGGTAAAAATCTGAGAAATCACAATTAGAAAAATGAAAAATAAACATAAAGATTGAGACCTCTTTTTGCAGTTGGTTAAATAAAAGAACAAACATTGTACGAGAATGTGAGTAGATGTTGATATTACCTTCAGCGACGCACCGGACCTCTAGCTCGGTCTTGTCCCGCACCGGTACCCAGGTGTTCCCGGCGTCCAGCCTCCGACCGTCCACAGCCAGGTACACTGACCGCACTGCCTCTGTCAGGGGGAAACTTGATGTCATTACATTTGGTCTATTTGACATTACAAGTTTTTATTTAGTGTTACAAGTTTCAAAGAGATATTTACTTATTAAGTTTTCTCTATTACGTTGACGTATGTACGAATGTACTTCGTTCTAGTGCGGTTAGGATTCGAGATTATAATAAATATAACAACGCAACGCAACTTTAGAAACATCAATTTGCTTTCTATTCTAGGAAGGTAATGATTAGATTAACAAATTGTGGAACATGTAACAACAAGGAATTGAATTGCCGATCTGATCCAAGCTAGAATCAATTGAACTAGCAAGCCAGATCATCAACTTTATAAAAGCGCCCTACCGTCACTACTCATGTATGGTACATCACGATGAATTAGTCTAAAAATGAATTCAGTGCATACAGGAGTTTGCAAAGGTTGTCTAGTGTCGCCGCTGTTTCTTGTAATGCTAAACAAAATCGTATCTCGTGTTAACAATATAATGAGACTAGATGTTGAGTGGGGATTGATAGAGCATGAGCAAAGCCCTGACTGCACCAAACAATAAACGATCACCAAATAATTAGACAACTTGATATAGAAAATCAACAAATGGTTTCTTGAAAACTTCCTCGAGGATTTTCGTGGAACAGTCTTGGATGTTAAGTAATAGCAAATTGAGTAACATAGAAGTTACCTGAGAAGTGATAACCGGGAATACTCTTGAGCTCTTCGCCTCGGCTCCACCACTCACAGTTAGATGAACTTGCCACCTACCGTATATGAGCAGGTGTATCGGGTGTCCTGACACAGTGCGGCCGGTGCTGGTGGCTCCAGCACACCTCCATGCACCCGCGTCCCCACGCGTGGCGCGCCCCACCACCGCAGCACTGCCTTCACGCCAAATCGCCTCGCCTCCACCACTCACCCCCAGGTTTACTAGCTGAATGAAAAAAAGGTTGTTAATATACGACCACAATCGATTTTGTGATAGAATGATTTGTAAACGGAAATCGGACCAGTCGTATCGATACCACGCGTGAAAAGAATGCGGGTGCCATCCAAAAGTTGCCTGAAAGAAATAGCTTTAGGCGATAAGGCTTCCCAATGTACTACCAATGTTTTGTTTATAATATATTTGCTGTATATATTTTTCTTGGTGTGCAATAAAGATATATTGTATTGTATTGTATTGTATTGTGTTTATCTGGTCCAACGTATAAGATGTGCTATTAAGCGTGGTAATTCTGCTATCCAGTTACGTTGCTCTATTGTAGTGGGATCTTTAGATCGACTGGTTATTTTTTGCTGTAGTTATTCACTTTATTTTATTTTTATGGCAATGTAAGCTTTGTCATGTTACCTCGTTGTCCTTATACCAGCGCAGTGCAGTGATATTGTGCAGGTCACAAGGCAGCCGCGCGCGGGAGTGGGCCTCCACCAGCAGCTCGCGCGCGTGACGAGGGACCTGGACGGACGAACAGCTCTGTTAACTATATGAACTACGATGTGATGTGAATGAACAGAGATCATAGCACCATTGCAACAATCTCTTTTTTTTATCTGACTGCGAAAGAAGGAGGGTTATGTTTTTCGAATGTATGTACTCGTATCCATGTATGTTTATTTCTTTGGCACGCCCTAGAGCCTAAATGGCTTGTTGTTTTTTATGTGAGTGGTGTCAATAGATTCGTTTTAGTCGTGAGAGTGACACTGAGTACATTAAAATAAAAAAATGAAGTCAGCAGTAGGGTTATTCGAACCACTTGTTTGTAGAAATATCCCAATATAAGATAATTTAACATCAGTAGATGATAAGAAACGAACTGTTATACTTGAATAGCAAGTTTCCACAACCAGCACGGATCTCAGTGAACAAATTATGAGGTGGTAGGAGCATTACGAGTACCTGCTAGGCTCCGGTTCATTTGACAGATATTTTATGTGTAATTGTTTATCATCCCCAAACTATCGATACAACGCATACAATGGTTGCCAATCTTCTCACCTGGTCTCTAGGCGGTGGTTTGTATGGTGCGTGGCTGGGCCGTGTCCTCGCTCGTATGACGAAGGTGTCGAGTCGCGAGGAGGCGCGCGGCCCGGGAGCCAACCCCGCGTCGCCGATAGCGTCTCGCACGGCGCCGCGGATGTTGAGGATGGTGTCGCCGGTCTTCACGCGTCGGTTGTCGGTGCTTGGCTGCGTGCAGGAGTAATTATCTGTCTTATTGATAAACGCGTCTCAACCTTGAGCGAGCTATGTTTTATTTCAACCGGTAGTGATTGTAAAGTTTTGACGTTTATATCTATAACGAGCTGTGATCAAAGTAATACTTTTTAGTAAAAAAATATGCCGAAATCCTGTTTCCTACTGTTTTCCCAGGAAAACAGTAGGAAACAGGATGCTACTATTTCGGCATATTTTTTTACTGTACTATGTTATGGATAAAAAATTATTAAACCCTACAACATGATGCAAAGTAAAATCATGTCAATTATCATTCGAATCTATTCAGTCGTTTCAGTGTCAAGCTAAGTCCAGAAACAGAAAGACAAAAGATGAAAAATTATAAGTTCAGCTTTAATTTGTATGTCTTGCATTTAGCTGTAATTATTTACCTACTATGCAGTTTGTTTTTGTCTGATTAATCGTTAACTATTTAATTACATTTGCACTTAATATCAAACTCCGTCCTAATCTTAGCATAGATGCCAATCCGTAGCTTCAACATCTGAAATAATATCCGAGTAAGTTTATCTCAGACACGGAGAAGCACTTCAGTCGGCACTAAATCTAATTTCAAGCAAAATGATTGAGATACTGATGCAGATGTATCATATCTGTGTCCGACTCGGAAACTAAACTAGTTATGTACTTAGCCACTTCCCAAAATTGTTCTAATCATAACTATATATCTGAAACTGAAATAGAGATTCATTTTAATACAGTTATACAACTGGCAGACTGAAAGTGTCGCATTCACTGGGCAACACTCGTAAGCTCACCGAAATATAAAGCAATATTGCCTACCGATGATGCGATGATACATTTACATTATTGTTTTGTTTTTGTATATTTGTAGTCGTTTTTGATTGTGCTTTTTGACTTCCACAAATTGCTTATTAAATTTATATCATGACCAGATAGAATATATGCAAATCAGCGTGGACAGTGGATACAATTATTTTCATATGCCGGAATAGTATTTGAAATTTTTATACATGCCTCTAACTCAATCATAGTTCATAGAGTTCGAAAACATTCGTTCTGTCATATCAAATCAGTTATAATGTATTTGCCTTTCCCCGGGACAGTCGGCCAAGCTAGATCTGCAGCGAGTAGAAAGCTTTATTTTTAACACGAATGCCAGACACACGAGCGTCACTTGCATGCAGCGCAATTCGGTTAGTTCTATACCGAGCGGGGAGGGGAGTGAAGGGGTACGGGGTGTAGGGGAATTGGGGGGGGGGGGGCGGTAATTTGATTTAGGTCCATCTGCGTCCGACGGCTTTCCATCTGTATAAATACGCGGGATTGTTTGGAAAGAGTCGGACAAGTAAACGTAGCATTTAAATGTGGCTCAATTTGGGGAACGAGCAGTTCCCAATTACACATTTTAAAGTTAGGAATGGAAAGAATATTTGCAGTTCTAGCGTGGATATTAAAATCCACGCTGGAACTGTACGGGTTTTCAGGATAAAGCGGAAGATTTTTGGGAGTTTTATTTCTACTTAAAAAAGATGGTAAAGGATTCGTTTCATTTTCGGCCAGGACGGTGTACGTCTACTAAAATAACTGAAGATATGGCTAATATTGTGTATTAATGAAACCTGTATAAAAATAAATAATTTCAGTGAGTTTTAGTTGTATTACGGCATCCCTAGAAGATTTATGTATCCTAGGTTGACTCGAAAGGTCGCGATGGTTTATTAATTGCACCGCCTGTCACTAATGTCAAAATTGACAACGAAAACGTTTTTGCGTAAATAACGTGGAAATATTTAGAATAAAAATTAATTTTGTACACTGCGATATATTTTCATCCCCTAAATAGATATTATAAGATAAGTGTTAATGGACACATTCTTAAAGACACTTTTTTGTAGAAGTTTAAGTTTTTACTTAGTAAAAAGAAATAAAAAATTGGCTGATAGATTAATAATTAATAATCGTCAGAGCGCGTTTTTCATGAACATTTCTGTAACGACACTTTTAGTGTTGATATTGTACCAGGTACATTGTACTCTTACAATACTATTTGTCAAAAACATACAAAGCTAAACCTTTTCTATGAGTTCTAATGAAACAAAAACAAGCAAGTCAAGACCTTGTCTTCTTGAATAGTCGCAAAAATAATTGTATTGATAAGATCAACAGTTCGCAGAACTACTAATTTAAGATAAATAAATAAATAATTTATTTCGTAACCAAATAGAGAATACACAAACAAGGAACACTACATATTGAATGCATAATTAATTAATTATTGATCAATTACATTAACAAGTAAATAATACCTATATTTTAATCAGTTATAGCTTAAATTAAAAATAAAATATAAAAATAAATTGTAAGTAGGCGGTGGCGGTGGTCTGGTAATAGTGTTGAAAATAAAAGGATGAGTGTTTGCTTGCATACAAGGCTCAGAGTTTGAGGAAGTCAGATCTCTTGTGAGGTGTCACACTTGAGAAAGACTCGGTGTTGTGTGCTTAATGGATGTTGTTGTGGAGTTCATATTGTGTAAAAAGGACGGAACTTGTGTATTACATAGGTATTATATGAAGGAGGTACTCAGTGTACTATATAGATAACAATATGCATCGATAGCTGTATGTACCATAAATAGTTTGCTCTTAGATATTAGATTAGATACCTTCGATGTGTTATCCCAGTGTTGTCCGCTGCTGCGTTTGTCTCTTTGTACATTCGTTACGTCATCAGTCTCAACGTTCTCTGGCAGTGCTTCCGTGGCTTCGGTTTGTTCCACAGTGGACTCTAAGTCGTTGCTGTAAGGCTCAGTTTCCTTCTGCAGCGGCGGGTAGAGGGGAGCGTCGCGGATCAGCTCGGCGTCTAATGCCGCGGGGGGAGGGGAACGCTCGGAGCTGCTGAATTCCGAACTAGCGTACGGGAGACCTGCGACAATGGAAAATGAATCGTAAATGCATGAGTGTAAGATTGGTTTTAGCTATTAATGAGATATTTAAGAAACCTCTTACGAATACCACGTAAATATGTAGGTTTTAGCGTTAAAATCGTAAACTTTGCTTTGCTTTGTTTCTTATGTTTAATTTTACACAAATAATTTGCTTTCTCATTTTTAATGATTGTGTAACGTATTTAAATTTGCTACTTAAGTATTTGTTTAAAATAAAGTTTTAAAGTACAGACGTCATTTTAGAGCTCTAATTTGAGGATTCCGGTGTGTATACGATACTTCAAAAAATATTTTCTTTCTTTAAATATGTGCTCCAATAACAATGAACCAATCATATTTACAATAAAGGCATTGTAAAACTGAGCATAAGTTTTTCATAATTCAATTATATTCTAAAAATGCTTCAAAACAAATTCATATATCTTCTAAACACAACTTTATTTTTAGGAAATGTTGTACCACTACGATACCTATCAACAAATACTCAACAAATATAAATATTTTTGAAATCGTTGACTATATTATTTTAATCAACTATACAAAAGTACTATGTTTCAGTGCGACGCGGCGACGGCAACGTTACACTACGCTCAGTTTGTATGGAGCCGCGCCTAAAGTGGGCCTGATGAAATGATCACTGAAAATTAAAAATATCAATATGTGACCGTAAGAATAAGTGAAAATCTTTAAAGTCGAGTATGTGTGATATTTAGCTTATTACATAAAGTACAGTAAATCATTCCTGTAGCCGGAATTAAGAACTTTATTGTTATTTAAATAGAGATGAACTTCAACATTTCTTATGAAACATCTGTCAATTAATTTAAATTAATTTGACCTTTAGTCTCCAAAGTTCCAGAAACATTGTTGTTTACATCAGTGGTGTAAGTTTCGGCAGCCCGTCAAAGTAACAGTACCGACAAGAAACAAAACTTTGTAACAACTGTGAAACAAATCACCTGCCTGACCTCATAGCCTATACACCCCTCTGTGTAGGTCGGTATATACTTGTATCTAGTAAAAACAAACGAAATGAAAAATAACAGATGTTCAAAACAAAAACTTTAATACAAATCACTAGAAACTCGGTTAAGAAATTTTGTAACGAAAGTATAAATCTAAATAATTGAACGAAAGCGCCTCGATTCAAGACGAAGTAATTTTTTTCATTGTAGTGGGTTCCGAAGTACATTTCAAAATGATATGAAATAATTATAAATATATATTTTTTAATTCTAAATAGTAACTTTGCTTATTTATGATTATTCAAGTCAACGAAATAGTTATTTGTTATACAAGAGTGCAAAGTTGCTTTTTAACCGCATGCTCACTTGATGACCGAGCAAGCGAAGGATTCTAAAATTGAACCATTACGCACCTCAGCGAGGAAATGACTACGAAACATAAAAAATTAAATAACTCATTTTAGTTTTTTCACTTATTTTTAACATATGGTTTTAACAATATGACGTGAAAAGATAATGGCGCGCGCAAAACTAATTAAAAAAAAGTACAGCAAAAAGGTTCCGAGTCTGAGATTTTAACAAAATAAAAAAGGTTGTATGATGAGTTCGGCACCATAGAGGTAGAAGAAAATAGGTTGAATGAGGTTTTTAATTTTACATTCATATATAATACTTTATCCTCTAGCGGATAAAAACGGGCTTTTGCATTCAGATATCGAATAGCAAAAATACTCCTTCCGAGATGGTGGGATGAAAAATATATTTAACGTCGTACTACAAAAGATTTGAGATACTTTTGACAAGTATTGATACGATGTTTCGTCTCATTTAATTCTTGGTAAAAATCGACGATATAGCTTGTTAGTAGATAAACATCCCCCTCTAAGTGACCACGAGTACATTCACCTAACCTTGTTTCAGCATTCATTTTGATATTCGATCTCTAATATTTTATTCTTGTATATATTTGTAGGGAGCTAAAATTTCTGTTTTTTTTTTATCAAATTAGAAGTTTTTACTATGTTGAATGATATTGTGGTGACAGCGTAACGTCGAGTTACTTATATAAATTTTTATTTTAACTAATTTAATTCAAACGAGATTGAACCAGGAACACCGTTACTTAACATCAGAAACGCCAATAAATGTACGATTTATAAAAAGTCGTTTCCTTACTTGTCACTCCACCAGCTGAAACCCTAAAAATACTGGAAAATGAGAGAACAAGCGTTGTTTGTAATTTGTAAGGCGGAGGAAAAGAAATTTGAAGAAAATTGTGTTACTCGAGTAATAAAGAGAATCGTACCTTTTTGATTGGTGTTGTTATAAACAGATTGACTACCTATAGCTGTATATATATATATATACAGATGTACACTTATCTACCGACTTACAAAAACAAGAGGCTCTTCATTCGACTGGTTTTTGGTGTATGTTTATAGATCGGTTCATGGTAGAGGTTCTACATGGTAGAGTCTACTTTTATTGTGCGAACTGCCAGGTTTTGAAACGATTAAAAAAAACTTTTTTTTCTGGGAAAGGGTATCTTCCGAGGAAGTCGCATTATCATCAAGTCAGGATCTGATGATGGAGTCTCGAGAAGATCGTGGAAAAACTAACAAACCAACAATGTAATAAAATCTTGAATTCAATTTATTTTGTGGTTTTAGTCGTTAGGTCGGTTTAATTTTAAAATTAAATGTGTTATCTTTACTCTATAAATAAGTAAATTTTACTAATACCAAGGTTATATGATACAGTTATATTGAGTTATTTTTGTATGTATTTTTACTGAGTATTATGTCATCATTATTATCGCTCTGTTGTTTCATATTTGTCATTTAATGTTGTCCCAAAAGGGTAGAGCGAGCTCTCGGGACCTACTCGCGGCACACGGCCGCCTACCTACTTACAGCGGGGAGCACACACGAGCGGAGCGGGTGACTACGAGGCAGCGAGAAACAAAAAAAAAACAGTTTAAAAGGCGCGTCTGCTGAAACGAATCATAGAACTTATAGAAAGTATAGGAGTCGGTACATCGAATGACGTTACAAAAAATAGGGTTAGGTAATACGTTCATCTACTTTTAAACGCAATGCGATCGATATATTTGAAAAGATAAAAAAATTGACCAAAGACGAAATGAATAATTCCAAAGTTATATGATCATTAAAAAATATATATGATAAAACTTAACGCGTTTCACAGGTTTTTTTATCAACGGTTATATATTTTTTGTAGTGTCACACATTGCCATCGATGGACTCAAGCAGTGTCTCATTATTTGATATGCTTCACTTTAATCTTAAACCGCTTTCAATATAAGTAGACCTTTATTGTGGTGGATTAACGAGACGACATTCGTTCCAGGGTCCGTTATAAATCAGCGTTGGGCGCGCGGCGTGACGTCGTGTTACGCCAAATAACGCCTAAATAACGCCTAAATAACGCCAGAATAACGCTAAAATAACGCCCACTAACGTCGCCTCACGCCGTTATCTAAATGAAACGGCATCGCTACAGGAATGCCTAAATGACTCGCTGGATCTCGCTCACTTCATTATACCACTACCTACAGCTTTGTATTGTTTGAATTATATGTAATTTACAGTTACTTTGGTACATTTAATCATTTTCAAAAATTAAGTTATGAAAAAGATGGTTATATTATGAATGATACCTGTTTTAGGGTTCATTTCTACTCGTACTTGTAGAAAACCCGGAATAAAATCGTAGTGTAGTATGTTTTAGTCATTTATGACCGAGATAGAAATGAATAGGTATAGTTAGTAATGAGGTCTTTTTGATTAATATTATTAACCAGTTTTGTTACATAAAGAGATCATTTGGATGACCCCTTCATCTATCAGAATATATTATCAAATCGAAATTTCGAATTCCTGCCAATAAATTGCGTTACTAGTTTTATGCTGTATAGCAACACTGAAGGTAAGAGATCGCTTTTCAGCGATAAGGCCGCCTTTTGTGCCTGTTTCTTTGCTGTATTTATACTATTACTATATGACGATAAAAAGTATAGTAATTGTAATTATTAGTGGGAGCTGATGTTGGTGATGTTAGTAACGAGATTAAACAGTTCGGGAATAAATATGCTGTTACACATACTCGCAATAACAATGAAACGTCTTCGATCAATAAACTTATATTAAACAGTTATATTTAATACTAATATTACTTGTTGACGGACCGCATTTATTGTATTCATATTTTTTAAATAATAAATATAAAAAATAAGTATTTTTAGTGTTCACGTTAAAGAGACATAAACCGTGCAATAACTTAAATTACAAACGTATCGCGCCGTAAACCGTAGTACGTAAACAACGCGCCTTCACGTCGGAACAACTACGTAAATGAACACGTAAATATAACATTATTCATAAAATACGTAACGTTATGTTACGTAAAACACAGTGCTCACAGTAAGAGAGCAGACAAAATCGCACACTGTCGGATTTGAACGTATAGACCAATTTTCATTTAATGTAAAGGTAAATTAATCGGTTTGATGAAATCTGGTCCAAGATGGCCGCAAATAGATAAATGGCAAAATAGCGAATATTTTTTTTTTTTGTAATATTCCACTGGTTTTTGATAATTTGAATGTACTTGTATTTATAATAACTATATATTGCTCCTATGAAATTTTATCGAGTGGCAGTAGTATCAGAGATATCTTATCTCTGATACTAGGACGAGTCACTCCTAAACCAAAAACCGCGACTTTTACGCGAGTACCAACATACTGACGGAAGTAATGTTTCCCCTTTTGAAAGCAAATCTTTGCTCTCGCAGTGAAATAAGATACATGGTGATTTTCTCCAACAAAACTTTTTCATCTATTAATAACATCAATTTTGTCTCATTTTATTTTCAGTTATAATCTTATAAAATGAGGTCAACTCCACACCAAGTCATAAAATGTTCAAAATTAAAAGCCAAGTGAACGTATCTAAGAAGGCGTTACTTTCATCCCCCTTTCATAAACCGACCCCTAGGGGCGCACTCGTTTTGAGATTGTTCATAAAAAGTACAACAATTTAAGGGTCGTATTAATTCACAATGTACAAAATATTTAAGAGTACTTAACCTACAGATCATAAAAAAAAAAACAATCCTAAAACTAGGTTTTGGTGTAGGACGACTCAAATAATATAAAAAATCTTGCAAGTAATGTGTTTGCAAGTAATGTAAATTTTAAAAATAATAATAAAATAGGTCCATATTCAGACTCTATTTTGATTTATGTAGATGCTCATTGCTCGATAGTACATTACGAGTATGTTCAGCAACTTGATTCTCTATGACGGATTCATGCGCAGAAGTTTGACGCCACGAGTCGAGAGAGGAGTAATAAGAAAGAGAAAATGGCGGCAAGATAGATGGATAGCGGCAGCCTACGACGCATCCTTGATTAGTTCATATTGTGCGTATATCTTGTAAAATTGCATATTATTTTAACAAATCATTATCTGTGTTGCCAGGGCTTTCCCCTGCTGTTAATTATTATACATTCTGTGCTAAATTAGTAATTACAGACGAGTTGGTATCAATCATTAGAAATCTGAGATACTGTAAAGATCAATGTACGAGTACATACTCTGAGTTCCATTCGAAAATTTTTACACAATTTTTAACAAAAAAAATATATGAAAAAGTAAATGTCAAATAGGTATTTACAAATTTACTAATATATCACAATATTAACACTTACAATTATCTTACTATAGCATAATATAGTCAAAAATCTAAACCTATATCAGTCCTTCGTCCAAACGTCCACATAACACTAGCGGCATTACCACGCTGAATCGCTAATGACATACGCTGGGCGAGAAAAAGACCAGAACGTGGATCCCTTTCTCCCTCAGACGCCGGGCGCCGACCCAGTTCAGACACCAATTTCACAATATTTATATATTAATAGTAAGTATTTCAAATTCTCGCCATTGTTTTAGTATTCAGCGATGTCCTAGATTCTTAATGCTAGACATCAAAACGTCATAATTCTTGTAGCTCACACCGTAAACCGAGTTATACTTGAAACTAGTTATATCCAGTTAAAACTAGTTATAGCCAGTTTCAACTTGATATAACTGGACACCACCTCGCAGTAGCTTTTCTGTGAAGTTTTAATCTAGACGTGAACAGACTGCTAAGTTTGAATTTAACGTTGACCTATTTTTGATACACGGCGCATAATGTAGGATGTTATAACTTTGACTTGTCCGTTTGTCACATCTTATAGATTGGACTTGTATACAGGGTTATCGGCTAGGGGTGTACTGAGCTGGAAAGGGGTCACTATATCCATCCTAAGGAACGACTTTCACTGTTAGACCAACTCTGAATTCGAGAAAAAATAATCAGCTGTTACATACATTTTGTCGACGACCGATAAACTTTTTATATGCCCATACAAACATTTAGCCAATTTTCTTGAGCAATGTAAATAAAAAAGCTATCAATCATATAAAAAGTATACTATTTGACGTGGATTCGACTAGTCGAGGTTTGTTAGGAAAGTGGCAAGAGCTGTAACTAATCGTTTTAGCAAAACAATAAACTGGAGACAAACCTAAGGTCACAAATATCGACACGCGCGACCTCTGCGTGTTACCGGCAATCTATATAGTCAGGTAATGTATAAAACACCTAGAAATCTTTAATACCTATAAATAATAATTTAAAAAAATCCGTAAAGGTTTGCAATTCTATTTAGAAAACTAACGGGTGTTTGATTCATATTGCTTAACAAGACGATGAAGTTCACCGAATGTGAACGAAACTATAGTTGGAACTTTCCAACAGTCAGGTACAAGTGCAAATTGACTTCTTAAACATTAAGATATCCTATTATTATATTTGTATGCGGCGGACATATAGACATTTTGTCAGTTATTTGATTTTTCAGGTTTTTTATTTCCCAGGTTTTTTCAAGTCACAAGTGAATTTGTTTACAGCAAGTGCATTACATCGTCGCTTCACATCATGCGAGTTTTAGTCAAACGCAGACCTATGTCCTATAAAAAATAAATTTACGAGGTTCGATCTCACGAAACGTGCAAAAAGAGCCTGAGCTACCGGTGAAGGAAAACCTTTTCTAACGCTCGCCTGGCTAGAAAAGCACCAAAAGTTGTGTTTCGGCAGCCTTCCTTGAGAGCAACTGTATTCCAGACTAAACATGCTCTATCTAGAGCTACAGTATCGCTGACTTCCGAGGTCGTGCGAACTTGTGGTCAAATATCTAAAATAAATGGTGGTAGGTATTATAGTAAACTATAATTTGATATTTTATTTCAGAAGAAGTTCTTCTCCGTGCAACTGTGGGCTAGTAATCTGTACAGTACAGCTGCAAGGAGAGCAACTCTCCACTTCACAAATTATGTAAAGTTACAACAACTCTACAAACTTCACTTTTCACTGTAAACTTGCGCGTTGTTCGCGCACACTGTTTCCTTTGTTTTGTTTTCACTTAAAGTGAACGTAGAGTGAACTACTTGGAGAAGTAATCTGTGGGTTTGTGTTGTTCATTCTTTAAGTTATTGTCAGAGTGAACGAAGTGTTTTGGCTGACGAATCATTCGTCCGTTTTCAGTGTATTTTGACGAAACTTGTTATACAGATAAATGTTTAAAATTCATAGATTCATATAAACTTTTAAATAGATCGTCCCTTGCTCCAACACTATAACACAGCTCACTTTAATAATATCTAAAATCCGCTAAGAGACTATTGTAATATAAGGATGAAAATTTCGTAGAAATTTCAGCGACGCAAACTATCACTAAAATGTTAGTACTCACGAGTCCTACCACGCACTGCTGAAATATTTATTTTTATTATTTCAACAATTCAAACAAGCAAAATAGTCAATGACATAAGTGCTCGTATTCACCGCAAATTCAGCTCTAATTCTAAGTGACGCAATCGTGTCACAATGACGTCACAATCGGCTTTATTATTGCACCACAGCCGGTCATTATCTACGGACCGACAGACGGCGAATTAATCTTCATATATATATATATATAGCTTGTATAATTTTTTAATATTATCAGACAAACGCCCGTGGCTCAGTGGTTAGGGAAATTGCTTCAAAAATTTAATTTAATTGGCAAGGAATCTTATATACTTTCCTATTTAATTTCTTCCATGAGTGTGAAATGCAGTAATTTTTTTTATTATTTTAGGGCAAATAGAATAAACTGGTGCGGAAAAGAAAAAGTGAACACATTTACTCAAGCAAGAAAAAGTGAACACATTAACTCAAGCAAGAAAAAGTGAACACATTTACTCAAGCAAGAAAAAGTGAACACATTAACTCAAGCAAGAAAAAGTGAACACATTTACTCAAGCAAGAAAAAGTGAACACATTTACTCAAGCAAGAAAAAGTGAACACATTTACTCAAGCAAGAAAAAGTGAACACATTTACTCAAGCAAGAAAAAGTGAACACATTAACTCAAGCAAGAAAAAGTGAACACATTTACTCAAGCAAGAAAAAGTGAACACATTAACTCAAGCAAGAAAAAGTGAACACATTAACTCAAGCAAGAAAAAGTGAACACATTAACTCAAGCAAGAAAAAGTGAACACATTAACTCAAGCAAGAAAAAGTGAACACATTAACTCAAGCAAGAAAAAGTGAACACATTTACTCAAGCAAGAAAAAGTGAACACATTAACTCAAGCAAGAAAAAGTGAACACATTTACTCAAGCAAGAAAAAGTGAACACATTAACTCAAGCAAGAAAAAGTGAACACATTTACTCAAGCAAGAAAAAGTGAACACATTAACTCAAGCAAGAAAAAGTGAACACATTAACTCAAGCAAGAAAAAGTGAACACATTTACTCAAGCAAGAAAAAGTGAACACATTAACTCAAGCAAGAAAAAGTGAACACATTAACTCAAGCAAGAAAAAGTGAACACATTAACTCAAGCAAGAAAAAGTGAACACATTTACTCAAGCAAGAAAAAGTGAACACATTAACTCAAGCAAGAAAAAGTGAACACATTTACTCAAGCAAGAAAAAGTGAACACATTAACTCAAGCAAGAAAAAGTGAACACATTTACTCAAGCAAGAAAAAGTGAACACATTAACTCAAGCAAGAAAAAGTGAACACATTTACTCAAGCAAGAAAAAGTGAACACATTTACTCAAGCAAGAAAAAGTGAACACATTAACTCAAGCAAGAAAAAGTGAACACATTTACTCAAGCAAGAAAAAGTGAACACATTAACTCAAGCAAGAAAAAGTGAACACATTTACTCAAGCAAGAAAAAGTGAACACATTTACTCAAGCAAGAAAAAGTGAACACATTTACTCAAGCAAGAAAAAGTGAACACATTAACTCAAGCAAGAAAAAGTGAACACATTTACTCAAGCAAGAAAAAGTGAACACATTAACTCAAGCAAGAAAAAGTGAACACATTTACTCAAGCAAGAAAAAGTGAACACATTAACTCAAGCAAGAAAAAGTGAACACATTTACTCAAGCAAGAAAAAGTGAACACATTTACTCAAGCAAGAAAAAGTGAACACATTAACTCAAGCAAGAAAAAGTGAACACATTTACTCAAGCAAGAAAAAGTGAACACATTTACTCAAGCAAGAAAAAGTGAACACATTTACTCAAGCAAGAAAAAGTGAACACATTAACTCAAGCAAGAAAAAGTGAACACATTTACTCAAGCAAGAAAAAGTGAACACATTTACTCAAGCAAGAAAAAGTGAACACATTTACTCAAGCAAGAAAAAGTGAACACATTAACTCAAGCAAGAAAAAGTGAACACATTAACTCAAGCAAGAAAAAGTGAACACATTTACTCAAGCAAGAAAAAGTGAACACATTTACTCAAGCAAGAAAAAGTGAACACATTTACTCAAGCAAGAAAAAGTGAACACATTTACTCAAGCAAGAAAAAGTGAACACATTTACTCAAGCAAGAAAAAGTGAACACATTTACTCAAGCAAGAAAAAGTGAACACATTTACTCAAGCAAGAAAAAGTGAACACATTTACTCAAGCAAGAAAAAGTGAACACATTAACTCAAGCAAGAAAAAGTGAACACATTTACTCAAGCAAGAAAAAGTGAACACATTTACTCAAGCAAGAAAAAGTGAACACATTTACTCAAGCAAGAAAAAGTGAACACATTAACTCAAGCAAGAAAAAGTGAACACATTTACTCAAGCAAGAAAAAGTGAACACATTTACTCAAGCAAGAAAAAGTGAACACATTTACTCAAGCAAGAAAAAGTGAACACATTTACTCAAGCAAGAAAAAGTGAACACATTTACTCAAGCAAGAAAAAGTGAACACATTTACTCAAGCAGGAAAAAACTTCTAGACTTGAAATCGAGACTTTATCAATATAGAGAATCGAGCATTTATAACCAACATTCTGAATTAAAGTCAAATCGACATCCATCATACCTACATACATACATAAATACATATACATACATACCTACCAACAATTCACGTCATCACATAATCGCAATTCATTGTCCGAATCTGTCGCTAATCAAATATTCACGAACAAATAATTTCGTTAATTCAACCCCCGATAATGTAAAGCCAATATAAACCCTGCGCACTACCAAATAGAATTTAAATTAAACTGATTAATTTTGGGAAAAATTAATTTGGGCTGTCGGTTGTTAAATGCAAATATATCGACGTAATTATAGTGTATGCCAACGAATTAGACCGATCCCGAATAATTACTGGTAATTGATTTGCTACTAAAATTGGTTTTCAGCTAAAGGTTTGGATTTGGGTTTAAAATGTGAAATAAATTATTTCGAAAATATTTAGTTAAAAATTATTTTATGCAAGGTTATTCGAGTTGTGTATTGAATATAGCTTCATAAGCTATGGTACTAACTCTGATTTCGAGAAAAGCTTTTTGATATTTCATATAATTTGTGGACGACTAATCAATTTTCAAGCAATAATTTATCAAATTCAGGGTTGGTTCCAAGATGAAAGTTGATAACGTAGCTAGCCTTAGTGTAAGAGTATTGTGTAGTAGAGATGAGTGGTTGAAACCGCAGCATACCTTAGAAGAAGCTTCTTACCCGACTGTGAAAGAAGGAGTGATATATTTTTCGAGTGTAATGTAAGTATACATATTTCTTTGACACGTCCTGGAGCCTAAACGGCACGTCGTATTTTTATGTGAGTGGTGTCAATAGATTTGTCTAAACCATGAGAGTGAACTGAGTACATAAAAATTAAAAATAAAATAAGAATTGCCGTCTAAAAGTAAATTCTAAAAAAGTCTTCAAAATACATCGAGCTTAATTTAAAAATTAAAAATTGTTAACGGTGTATACGAATATAATATAAATAACTTATATGTTTTATTGAAGTTGGAATAGGAAGTGTAAGATACATTGGTTTAAGGATCTAGCAGTCAGGTTTTTGAAGTCGCCTCTATCCACTTGTTTAGGTTTATGTTCGGAAAAAATAGAGTAAATTATTGATGACTATGAATGTTGAAATGTCTACTGTTAATGCCTCAGACTAAATGTGCATTAATGTAGACCACAGAAATATACTATGGATTGAAACGTGCGTGACGTCACGTCTCAGTCCCAACGGAAGATCAACGCTGGTTGTTGCAGACCGCATGCGGCGTGCGGCACTGTGTTGAGTTGGGAGCGGGTTGTGACAGAAAACATATTATGATTCGTAGTTTGTAAGGTTGCTTTCTGTTACAAATAAATATATTTCTATTCTTATAAAATAAGTAACAATTTATATGAACGTAACTTCGCGTTAAATATCTTTAGACTAATAAAGCATATATTTGGTAATTTCTCTACCGCAATACCTATTGCTAAAATAGTAAATACCAACAATGACCACAACACTGTTACGCAAGGCTAACGCTTCGCCTGCATCGTTGCACGTGGACACCGCGCTGCCCGAGTTGCAGCGTTAGCAATATGCATTGACGTCATTGCGCCGGACATTTGAAACGACACATTCCGAAGCCACGACTTTGTCATTAGATCTAACATCGATCAGACATACCTTTTTAGTTTGTAACATAATTGTAATGTAATTTTAATTAAAGTAAATAAAATAGATTTTGGTTTTTTTGCATCCTCCGGCTGTCGCGATCGTAATTAAAGCATAAATACAAACACGCGGATACAAAAACACTAACGTACAAACTCCACACTTACACATTAAGAACTATAGCTTGAACGCACGCATCAGAATCAGTAACGGTGTACTAAGCCAAAAGGGGGTAGAAGTCCCATGCAAAACAATCATCGGTCGTTGGCAAAGTGTACGAAACAGCTGTTTTTTTTCTTGAATTCAGACTTGATCCCATAGTGAAAGTTGTTCATTAGGGTATGGATAGCGACCTTCTTTTGGCTTAGAACAACCCTAACCGAGAACCCTGCATAGTGAAAAAAATCTGTAGTGTAAAGTGAACCGGAGGGCCATATTGAAATGCTCCCGCTGGTGAGCGAATAGCGCTTATTCTGTCGCTAACTACGAGTACAAGCACCACCTCATGCATATTTCATACCGTCTGCCGGGATTATGGTAAATGTCAGTATTACACTATACCGTCCAGCCGTATCAAGAGCACGTCGGTTCGTTACCAGAGCTGGGACTTTATATCACTGCTTTTGAACGATTGAAAATACGCAAAACCAGTATCATTTGAATTGAAATTTATTCTGAATATCTTTCAGTGATATGTTTTTCGTATGCACATGATAAGTTCATACAACGTTTTTGGTCAGTGCTGAAATATATTTGAGTTGATTTTTGAAATATATAATCAGCAGGACCATACTTAATACATATGTCATTGAGTTTTGTTTCCGTTAGTTTTGTATTACAGAGTTATGTCTATTAATCGTCAATTATCTAGTGAAATGACTTAGTGTACCAAACTGTGTTACTAATTCACATTAAATAAAGAACAGCTGTAGAGCATATTCGTTTAAGCTTAAAAATATTTAAAGCAGATGTGCCATACATCATGTCGAGAATTATACTGTCAGAGCCTAGGAAGGTGATTTTGACTAACGATGTCGTTTTTGTAGGTCTGTTCTGAATTTGTGTAAACTTATTTCAGAATAGGTAGAATAGCTAATTCTGGTAAGAAAATTACATTTCGTAGCTCGAGGGAATATTGCTGAGAGACTAATTCTTTTTGTATATATAAAATTAATCTAAATATTTATGGAAGTTTCATAATACGTATAAGTTTCTGTAGTTGTAGCCATAAGAAAAAAGCGATTATAGAGTTTCATTCCGGTGGCCACCGCGCCGTTACAACTTATACACTTATCAAACCTATAAGACATCTATGAGTACCTATAAGACATCTATGAGTACCTATAAGACATCTATGAGTATCTATAAGACATCTATGAGTATCTATAAGACATCTATAAGTACCTATAAGACATCTATGAGTACCTATAAGACATTTATGAGTACCTATAAAATTGGTTCAACCGTCTCTGAGGAATAAGGTAACGCACAAAAAATATGGGCAGTCGGTACGAAAAGGAAAAAATAAATAAATATAAGTAACACTTGTAAGAGTGTAAAATGTTTAAAGCTTCAGCGAGCGTCGTTGTACATGCAGATTGTATTCTACTACTGTGTGTAAAAGTGCAGCTCAAAAGTTAAGCTCCGGGAACCCCTCGCAGGGAGTGAGGGGGTGGGGGGTGGTATGGGGATGTAGCTCGTAGAAATTAATGTAAATCCGCGAAGAAACCAACACTGATATTGTGTGGGTGTCGCGAGCGCTGGACTTCAGTTTTATATTTATTTTATTTATGTTTAATGTCGTCACTTGTATTGGATTGGAGAAATAGATGTCGCTTTATTGAACCCAATGATATTAATGATATTAAATATATTGTATGTGTGTATATTTATATGATATTGTAAGTATATAGGAATATCTAACATATATTCTGTAAAAATTAAAAGCTATGAACAAAATGAAAAGTTACAATGAATTAGGTGATTTTTTTGGATTAGTTTTGATATTAAGAAAGTGGTATTGCTCCCTGTGGCGAAGAGTCTAGGAGGGTAATGTACAAAAGAAAAGGTTTTATTCTTTAGCCTTGTATAAATACGCTTTTCAATAATTTTACGTGTATCTCACCTGGATTGAAAGAATAATTATTATTTTCACTTTTCTCTCTGATATGACATTGGGTTTTTTTCTACGCTCCTTATTTTTAGGTTAACAAAGCAATAGTGTTCTAGATTAAGCAGACGCGTTTTGTAGGTACACCCTCGCAATTTAGTGTTATCATGTTACACGAATCTGCCAGGGGAGGGTAAGAGGGGCTGAAGCTGAGGAGGAGCGACTCTGATTTATAGCTATCCCTACTTTTGCTAGACAGGGGCTGGATAAACGGAAAAGTAAACTTTGCAAAAATAATAATTAACGAAAATATCGGGGAATGAATTAGAAATCTATAATCTATCTAAGTATTTCATTCACTTACTTTATTAGTTGTTTTTTGTATCCGTTTCATATTCCTTCTTTTATAAATTTTACGTATAATTATAAAATATCACTAATAATTAATCATGTAATTAGTTAATTAAATTGATTCGTAATATGACTTGGAATATTACTGGAAATATATGGCATTTGATTTTAATAATGTATTTTAAATGCTTTCAACTTAACATTTCAAAGTAAATTGAACCCTTCATTTGTTTCTTTGTCCGCAATACCGCAGCAAATTCTAGTAAAGCTAGGTCTGAGTTAGTATCAAAGGCATATCTAGCTTCAGTGCCTTTAGCAACGATATTCTAGGTTTCAGCTCACAAAACAATGCCGTCGTAGAGCTTGTACGGATCGACTTTGTTCATTTCTATTGTGCTTTTTAAAGTGACTCATTAAAAATAAATTACTGTGTTAAGTAAACGTACTTAATTTGTACGTGGTTCTGATTATTGAATTTGTTTATAATAATTTGCAATGTTTTTAATCCACTATCCAGCAGCCGAAGAAAGAATTTTTTGCGAGTCAACAGATTGCAGTTTAGTACGGAATATAGGGGTCTAATAGGAACATCACGTATTGCTGTAGAACCCCTAGGTGGAACAGTGATGGTAGGTAGCCGAAGACTCTCGGTGCTCCAATGGGAGTAGTAATTCTAATTCAAATCTTACATAATTTAACACTTCTGCCTATGTTGCCTGAGCTAGCCAAGTCAAGTGTTTCTTTTTTTATTAATGGCATCATACGATTTGTATATTTGCCAACGTCAAGTTTATCTATTTTCAAGTTAATAATCAATAAAGTTAAGCCAAATATCAAGTAATAAGTTATCGTGGTCAAGTTAAAGTCATATTATATACCCTTGTAAAGCGGTGGAGACTTTACCAGGGTTTCTATGGAGATTTCCCGCGAACTCGAAATCCACGTTATTCCGTCTTTATATCGCTTGCCCACACTTGTGCACATAAACAAGATATTAATGGTTAATAATCCACCAATATTACACATTAAAGCTGCATAGTCACTAGATTTGCAATAAATACACAGACAAAGACGCCATTTTTTCAGCGAACGCGGGAAAAAACTTCGTGAATATGTTTAAAGGTAAGCTTAGAAGGAAAGTTTCGATTGTCAATGAATATGTCAAACTTTACAAATATATTAATGTATTTACGTTAACAAGTAATAATTATACGTTATTTTACTTAAAAATGTTCACCATTTACATTTTAAAATAAATACTTATTAGTTTTCTTTGTAATTTTTTTTAAATCGAGTTAGCGCCGTTCGTTCCCTTAGGGAAGTTTATTTTGGGGCTTCGAATGTGATCAAATGTTTTATTATTATTTTTATAGTTCAATTTTTTATAACTTAATTTACAAACGAGATATATCACTAGGTATATCAAAATACCGCAAAATAACGTCGTATTTTTTCCTCCACAAATTGTTCAAGCAAACAAATGTGAGTGTTAAACTGTAGTAAACTTTATTGACAAAGTTTATGATACCAACGAAACAAGCAACATAATATTTCATAATGCAAAAGTTGAATGGCAATTTGAACTTTAACGCGTTGTGTTAAGATATTAAATTTGGTGTTGGAGTTTTTCGTTTGGTTGATTGGATAATGATTATGGGGAAAGTTAAAAATATTCATTTATGTTAGTACCCGTGTAGATTGAAGGAAGCGAAGTGGAGGCTTTGATGGAGGATTCGTTATGTTACGTCACTGCTTGCAGACAGATGTAATGCATACACATTCTACTCATATAGATATATAATAACACTGATCTGTGCTGATACGAGTATAAAGGTTATTATTGCTTTCGGATCACCATTTATATAATTCGAAAGATGCATTTAATGATATAAATTTGTTTCAATCTTTTTCGTCGGAACAGGTAGACTGATTTGATTGAATTTGACCAGGAACAAAACATGACGTATTTTTAATATGTGTGTAACCAGATTTATAGAGATGTCATAAACCTTGGAAAATTATGGAAAGAAAGTATACTACATAAAATGATCCCACGAACATGTTCTTGAAAATTATATACTAAATTCGTATCAACCCATAGCGTCCCACTGCTGGGCACGGGTCTTCCCATGGAGGGGGTGTAGGCCATAGTCCACCACACTAAATTGCGGGTTGGGGACTTCACTTAACCTACTCCGACAAGCAGGTTTACTCACGATGTTTTCTTTCACCGTTTAAGCATGTGTTAATTAATTCTAATATGCACGTGAGTGAAAATACACAAGTGCATGACTGAACAAAGATTTGAACCCGCGCCCTTTCGCTTGTGAGACAACGGGTTTACTGACTAGGCTACCACTAACTTCTAAAATACTAAATAAAAAACAGCCAGTATCGGCGAGTAACACCGTGGGACGTAGTGAGTGGTAGTGACAGTGAGGTCGGCACGTAGCCGATGTCACATACGGACGACATATCTTACATTTAACCACAGACGTACGATCAGCACTCGTGACTTGGTAACATGTGACTTGGTAAAGTATTAAACGACTTGACTGAAATACAAGCATATTTTTGAATGAACGCGATGTTTCTATGAATAAACCCACCGTGGTTACTACTACCATTAGTAGTGAACCCAATAACACTACACTCGTAAAAACCTTCAAATAAACAAATACATAAGAAACTCATTATTTATTTTGAGTTACAAAACAGAAGTAGATTTTCTCCAGCATGCAGTTTCCCTCCGCGGCGCGGCGCGGCTGTTACTCGTCTCTGATTAGTTCCTCACCGCGAGTACTAACAAATAAAAATAAAACAGACCAGCTCACAATCTGTGCATTCTGCAGCTTCTTTTTAAATGGTTCCCCTGATCATTATTGCAAAATGAAACCTTTTTCATTTACGTAGCTTCGGCGTAGTGCTCCGTCGTAATTCTACTTCGTAGCGCTACGGCGTAGAACTGCGTAGCACTATGGTTTGGGATATTCTAAGGTTAACCGGCCACTTTTGTTTATCGTATTATGCAATGGAAAAACGTTTTTTGGTTTAACGTAGCTGATTCGTAGCTGGTTTTACGGAAGAAAACTATTATACAGTTTGCTATATATTTCTATCTATATTTTTTGGAAGAGATCGCATTTAGCGAAAAGGCACCATTTGTAACACTTTATTTTGTTAGAATGTTTCTCTTGCATTTTTTGTGTGAGTCTGCAGTAAAAAATATATCTGAACTGTATAAAAGTTATTGTTTTTACTAGCAACAGCCACAGAGCTTACACACCATTATCATAATTGACTGGCTGGTTGACGCAGTTGGTAGCAACCTTATGCGCCGCTAGTCCCGAGTTCGATCCCCGGACAGGTCAAACATTTGTGTGCATGACGTGTACATGTCTGTTTGACCTGTGTCTGGGTGTGTATAATATATCAGTCATCAAGTAACCATAGCACGCTAGTTTGGGATCTGAACACTGTGTGTCAAATATAAAAAAATAACACAACAAATACTAAAATACTTTATTTTGTAGATTCCTCACACGCGATGATAAACTCGAGTAAAAAGTATAACATCGAATTATACAACGAATCAAAGTATTGAATATAAAGCAGGAACTCGCTCTAATATAACCGATAAAGTTAAATTAAAACCACTAATGCCACAATATTTAACCTTCCAATACAATATCCATTCACAGTCCGATTTCCATCGAAATGTACTTCGTTTCTCAATAAACATTCTACCAATTCACACTTGGAACGTAAACTACTCGTAGGTATCGACCGCACATTATCTCCATTGCTGGCTTCCGCCGCGAGTGAGCACTAAAGGCCGCTCCGAGCGAGCAATGTTCACCGCACCCGATACTTACTGTCTGGTTACTGCGGTAAAAAGCAAGGTGAGGCAATCGAGATATCTATTGCTGGTTGGGTACGACAATTGCCAATGGTCGATCGTTTCCGCTCGGTATTGTATGCTGCGCATTGCAAAAGCATTCTTTGGTGGAAACAAAGGGAGACAGTTTTTATGTGTTCTTTTTGCTCTTATTTTTGGACGATATCGTCAATATTCACAGTGGATTGTATTGAGAGAGGTTTAATGAGTCCGCGTGATTAAAAAGTGGTAAGTTATAACTGACCAAACGAGCGAAGCGTCTCTTCTTCGAGCCTAGAGAATGTTTTTTTCGTCTGTGAGTTTGTCCGCAAGAAATTTGGTACTCGCGTACAGTTCGTAGTTTCCAATCAATATTGACAAAACTTGGTGTAAGGGATTTTTGATTGGTATAATACCAATTTGCGTAATTTATATAAAAGTAGATTTTATTTTATGATTAGATTGTATTATATGACTTATGCCCATGAAACAACGTCTAAAATACTGTGGCAAATTACACGAATGGCCAAAATAAGTATCCATGGCAACCAATGTTGTTATTTACCTACCGTCAATATTGAAAATGTCAAAACTATTTCGGAAGTCATTGCGTATTGGGAACTCACTACAATGGATATTGTACTTTTTTGTTTCTTTTACAAAGTTTTTATTGTTCTGGAATTGAGACGCTAGAGATATAATGGCAATGTGAGTTTGGTTGCGAGGTGAACAGTTCGCATAACTACTAGTTAATGACCTGACTACGTTTTCGAATCACAGTACGACACACTTTAATTATAAACTCTACATTGTGAAGTCTACATATTGGCCTTAAAATGTTTGTCTTACTCCAATTAACTGTTAGGCGGTACGAAGTTCGCCGGGTCAGCTAGTAGCTATTATAAAAACTATTAATTCGTTATATTTGGGCTAGTTAGCTTAGTTCAATAATTAAATATTATATTAAATAAAGCAAATATTGCTTTTGCCAATTTATATTGATTTATCACATCTATGCATATAGGTACATACACACGGATCTCCCCTAAGGAAGTCGTGTATGTCATCTAACTTGAAGAATTTTTGATATGGAGAGGTTTATATCAAAATATATATAAGATCGCAATCTTATTCCCTAAAATTCACTTTATAAAGTCTGCGACAAAGTTTTAAAAATGCTGTTTGTTGAAAATTCATGTAGAATGTATTTTTATACAAAGTTGCAGTAGAATGTCGCTGTGTGACGTCACAACACAACAACACGCTTATATCGTGAGGAGGGACACAAACAACGTCTGTCGCGACACGTGCTACACTACGTTCCACGTAAGTTGGCTAGTCGTTTAATTAAATAATAATAAAACTTATTTTTATTCAATTATATAATATAATATAAGTTTTATTATTATTTAATTATTATTATATTGTTTACGATGGCACGTGTTAATGCGAGACGTGCCATCGTTGTGGGCACGAAAAAATCATTTCATCTTTTGTTGAAGTTCACCGAATGTGAACGTAACTATAGTCGAACCTCTCCGGTTTCAATAATATATTGAACAGATATGCGAAACACAGTATTAGAAAAATTTCTGAATACAAAAAATCGGTCAAGTGATCGTTGTTTTTAATACAGTCGTTAAAAATATGTTCAAACTAATATAATAATGGTTAATAGAGTTACCTGAAACGAGCATTGTTTAAAATTTGTATAAATTTTACCTAAACTTACGTTACAGAGTAAAATTTTTGAATAAAGAATGCAAATGTTATGAATATGATCCCGTCACCTACGTATATAAATTCTTAGTTTTTCCCGACTGCAGCCACTAGCCACGCTTTTGTGTGCCAACTTACGTGAAACGGACTCTAGCTGCGAATGCACAAACTTCGGCTATTACTGCACTTGCGAGCAATGTTTCTCATTTTATTGCTGTTAGAAGGAGATAGATAGCTAGTATAGTTTTATTGGTGTTAGAGGGAGATAGGTAGTTCTATTGTGGAAGGCGATAGAGCAGATGGGATACGTAGAGGAAATTCTTTGTTCTACGAATGTCCATTGTGTTGACGAAATGTTGTTTTCGGAGACAGAATAATACTTGATGTAGTTTTAAGAAATCATAATCTTTCACACACTTACTTACTTACTCGTAGGTAACTTAAAATAAAAATTAATATTTTTACTAATCGTTCATTAAATCAGACAGTTAATTAATTTAATTATTCTTTGCAAAAATGCGCTGGTTCAATCCCAGGTTCAGGCATGCACCTCTGAGTTTTTCACTTACTCGTATATGTACATTATTATTAATTATCACTCGCTTAAACGTTGATGGAAAACATCGCAAGAAAACCTGCTTGTCGCAGAAGGTTAAAAGTTTGCGAAGATAAGTGAAGTTTCGAAGTAAAGTGGTGAAACATGGCCTGCATACACCCCCTGTATAAAGAAGACCCGTGCCCATCAATTGGACGTTATAGTTTGATACGTATTTGTTTTTTTTTTCTTATCGCCAAAATGACAGAGTCTATTAGTAACATAAATAGAGAAATATTCTTGTTAGCTCCACGCTCTTTTATATGAAAATGTTTGGTGTTAGCACTCGCGCTCGGGATTTATAAAGCCATTCCCGAGATTGTGCTCCGAGATTACGTTATTTAATACCGGAGCTAATATATACGTAAACAAGGTAACTTCTTCGTTGAAAACAGACAAAACTACTTTTATTTGTTAGTATGTAAATTGATACAGTTTGGAAAGTGTTACAATATTTGCTTCAACACTCATTACTCCCTACTATGATTTCATTTGCTCGATATATTTTTTTTATTTTGAAACAATAAACAGTTACAGTAGCATACTTTTGACCTAATAATGAACTAGAAGCGCCCCGCGGTGTTGTTCGCCGAAATAATGAACTAGAAGCGCCCCGCGGTGTTGTTCGCCGAAATAATGAACTAGAAGCGCCCCGCGGTGTTGTTCGCCGAAATAATGAACTAGAAGCGCCCCGCGGTGTTGTTCGCCGAAATAATGAACTAGAAGCGCCCCGCGGTGTTGTTCGCCGAAATAATGTACTAGAAGCGCCCCGCGGTGTTGTTCGCCGAAATAATGAACTAGAAGCGCCCCGCGGTGTTGTTCGCCGAAATAATGAACTAGAAGCGCCCCGCGGTGTTGTTCGCCGAAATAATGAACTAGAAGCGCCCCGCGGTGTTGTTCGCCGAAATAATGAACTAGAAGCGCCCCGCGGTGTTGTTCGCCGAAATAATGAACTAGAAGCGCCCCGCGGTGTTGTTCGCCGAAATAATGAACTAGAAGCGCCCCGCGGTGTTGTTCGCCGAAATAATGAACTAGAAGCGCCCCGCGGTGTTGTTCGCCGAAATAATGAACTAGAAGCGCCCCGCGGTGTTGTTCGCCGAAATAATGAACTAGAAGCGCCCCGCGGTGTTGTTCGCCGAAATTTGATTATCCCACTGTTTTTTTTTTCGGAATAAATAGTAGGCTATATATTAGTATTGGTGCGGAATTTCATCCAAATTCATTTCCGTTTTACCGCGAAAAAGTAACAAAAAAACACAAACACACACAAACTTTCGTTTTTATAATATTAGTGTGATACAACGATACAAATTACTATTTAACTAAAGCATTTTTTAACACATTAAGTATCTTTTATAACTTGTTGAAAAGTAAAAACTCATAAAAACATGTAACCGTTACCATTGTTAGAACTCCCAAGTTTTACAAAAGTTCTGTAAAACAAGCGAAAGTAACATTCAAATTGTAAAAGCGTAGCATTAAAAAGGCAATAACTCGATGCCGACATCCGTGACGACCCCCTCCTTACAGCCACTTTGTGACTCGTACAAATGAATGTCATCACAACTCGGTGGGAAGTTTTAAATCGCTTAGAGAGAGCTAAGTCGTCGGTGGGAACATTATAGCGGATACTATTACTTATTTTTTAGGGTTCCGTAGTACGAGAATAAACCCCTATAGTATTTTTAAGAAATGAGTAAGTCTCGTTCTAGCGTTCAAAATAAAGAAAATCAAATCAGCAGGACTTTCTCTTTTACATACATAGATACATCTGATAAACCAAATCGTCAATAACTTTAGTGGAGCGAAAGGCTGCAATTCGTATATCGTTTGTTATAATACAGGAGCCCCCTCTAAATATTAATCTTTTATTTCAGCGGCCATTAGATCATAAAAGACTGTCAATAGTCAGTTCTTAACAGTGCGCTAACATAGATCGTATTGCAGTTAGACAAAGAGGCCGCGCGCGCATTCTGGATCCTTTCCAACTAATGAACGAGATAAGACGGAAATATTCAGCAGAAACTCTCTCCCTATAAAATAATAACCTTAAACTAATGATACAATCTGGAACAATGCTCGCCGAGTGAGATTTACATATACAGGGTTACGATCCCAGGATCGACCATGTGGTTCGAAATACAATCTTAGCACTAGATCCTAGAAATCACTTTGAAACTAACATCTACAAATCTATATAGATAACTAACGCGTGTTTGATTCATTATGTTTAAGAAGACGGGTTTTAACGCGTACCTGATTGTTGGAAAGGTCGTCGAGTGCGAAACGTGTTATCGTTGAACACACGAACGACTCATTTCATCCCTGATGTTGTTCACCGAATGTAAACGAAACTATAGTTGGACCTTTACAACAATCAGGTACAAGTGAAAACCCGTCTTCTTAAACAATATCTACAAAACCGTTGAAACATTACCCTTCTTTAAGGCAGTCGGATACAAAATAGAATAATTTTGAATTCTCGATTTTCAGTTATATATTTCAGAAAAAATACTTTGAAATACTTAAAAAAATATTAGCACGCAGCTCTGAACTTCGAATTTTTTATTTTCAACTATGTTTACGTTTGTACTCGTATGAGAGACGCCATGCGTGTACGTGTACGAGCGTGCACACATTTACTTCGATGAAGTGGTGTTTACTTAAAGTTGCATTATATTTGATGTTTAGTGATAGACACATAATTAGAAAATTGTCAGTTTTCAGCGTTTGATACGAGTATGACACAACGTGCTTTTTAATTTATTAATATTATACTTTTGTATCAGTACTTATAGAGAAGAATTCATTTGTCCTGAAACTGTTTGTGACAGAATTCAGTGAAACTAACAAAAACCAAATCTAAGTATAAAGCATTTTTTGGGCGCGAATCCAAAAATCTAAAGTTTCCAATCTTTTTCCCGCTATCATATCAGAATATATAAAAAGTTGTATTAAATTTTGAACACAAAAAGTGTTCGTGCGAGCTTTGTACGGGGATGTTATTTTGGCGCTTTTCCAGCCCCCGGGTATCGATCCCGCGCCGCCGACTGCCGCTGCCGTTCTGGATATGACAAGCGATGTTCCACTTCTACGATTTCATTATATTTTAGGAGAACATTTTGCCAACAGAAAGGTAGTAAAATTAAATTACTAAGATTAACCTAAAAATTACGAGCAAGTTAAAAAAAAAAACATTGTAAATTCAACTATTGTTAAATATGACTAGTTTTCACACAGAGAGAAATGTTAACATCATTACAATCTGATTCTGCCCTGGCGTAATACATAGCTTTCTTATAGACTTGTTGTTTGACCACAACTCACCTGATGTAAAACGACGATGGGGCCTCGAAAGTAGCACGCTTGCTTAGAGGAAAACGATTCGTACGCGACATGAAAAGACTGAGATTAAGTATAAACACATTTCAAATATGACATAATTATAGATGTGGGAAGGTTATACAGCAAGATCCTGGCGAATGTAATTTTTATCTAAATTTAATGATATTAAATGAGAAAATTTTCCTTTTAAATTATAACTATATATTAGGTCCTTACATATGAAATTGGCGTTTTGTCGTACTGGCCACTTTGATCTCAAATATCTCTTCTTTGGTTAGGGATTCCAATTTCAAATTTATACAGCTATTTATTCATATATTTGTATTCCGAAAACCGTAATTCATTTGTTTTGTCCTCGTTTGGTTTTTTCTTTGCGTCACGCAGTTTACAAAATGGAAAACTTGAAATATCGCGTTATTTACGAGTACGAGTTTCACCGTGGTACCAGTGCTGCAGTAACGGCTCGAAGGATTAATTATGTGTATGGCGGCGGTGTCGCAAAAGAAAACACAGTGCGTTTTTGGTTCCAACGTTTTCGTTCTGGAAATTTCGACCTGCAGATCAAGCCCCGTGGACGGCCGGAGACTAAAGTTGCTAATGAAGAATTGAAAGCTATTGTGGAAGCAGATCCATCGCAAACCACGTCAGAGTTAGCTGCAGGCTGCGGTGTTAGTGATGACTCAAAAAATGTTACTTGTGAGCGTTTGGTGGACTGGTGCCGGTGTCGTTCACTACAGCTTTCTTAAATCTGGCCAGACGATTACAGCAGATATATATTGTCAGCAACTGCAAACCATGATGGAAAAGCTAGCTGCTAAATAACCGAGGTTGGTCAATCGCTCTAGGCCACTGCTGCTTCAGGACAACGCTAGACCACACACTGCACAACAGACGGCTGCCAAATTAGAGGAGATTCAATTGAAATGTCTAAGACATCCACCGTACTCCCCGGACCTGGCTCCAACAGATTACCATTTTTTTCGAAATTTGGATTACTTCTTGCAAGGGAAAAAATTCAACTCCGATGGGACAGTCCAAAGCGCCTTCAAAGATTTCATTGATTCTCGTCCTAATGGTTTTTTTAGTAAAGGGATCAATGAACTACCTATGCGATGGCAAAAGTGCATAGATAGCAATGGTACATACTTTTATTAATTAAATATATTATTATAAAAAAAAGACTTTATGTTCCTCCCTTACAAAACGCCAATTTCATATGTAATGACCTAATATATACAAGATGAACAGAATTGCGGTGAAAAAAAAAGACTAAGTAAAAGGAATATATATTTTAGTTCGTTTTTCATCTTGTTTCGTGCAGTATAGAACACTACACATTCAAGATTTTACACATTTTACTCACTAGTCTTACTTGTATCTAATCAAAAGCGTTTCATCCGTTCGGGAGCTATCTCACACTGAATATATGTGAATGCAGCTTGTGGAATCATCGTTCTCGTGTAACGAACAACCATTACAAAATGTTACAAATAGGTAAGTAAATGAATAAATCACAATGTAAATATATACTATAATAATTATTTGTTCTTAGAACTGTCAAATAATTTAAATGAATTTTTTAAGTTTATATTTTTAAGTAATTAATAATTAAAATGTAACAAGACTTGCACAAACAATGTTGTATAAAAGTCAATAAATATTTCTTACTCTTCTTATTCTTATTCACACACACACACTCACACACTCACACACACTTAACTGACTGCCTCACTTCTTGAGCTTAAACTCTAAACTTTAACAGCGAGTCCTTAAAATAAGTAACATCATAAAACCATTTCATTAGTAATTCAGTTACCTAATCCTAAAGCTATGAACATATATATACATATATTTCTATATACTATATCCTCCCGAGTGCAGGCACGAGATAGCCGACCGCTCGTAATGCCATTTCATAAGGATTCTCTAGAGGCCCTGAGGTCCTCGAGGGCCTCTGAGGACCGCCGGAGGGCCCCGGACAGAGGGTGAAGGGTAATTGGGTATTTCCGAACGGCTCGCCCCGACCCGATATCTGTAACTTGAGGATGTATCGAGATCAGACGAGACATTTTTTCAATAATCCATTATTTCGTTACCTTGTAAGTGAACACAACTTTATAGTTATTTGGACTCGTTGGCGCAGTTGGTAGCAACGCTACCTTCTGCGTCACTGGTCCCGGGTTCGATACCCGGACAGGTCAAACATTTGTGTGCATGAAAATTTATGTTTGACCTGTGTCTGGGTGTTTATTATATATATATGAGTATGTGTGTAAGTATATAAGTATGTATATCAGTGATCAGGTTACCATAACAGGTTTTGCCTAGTTTGGGGCCTGAACACCTGTGTGTGGATGTTGTCCCATGTTATTATTATTATTTTGTCTTGTAGATTCCTAGCTGAACACCAGAATATTGTAACTTTTATCTCGGTCAGAAGGCGAATGAATAACACTAGAGAGATGATAGCAACAAAGTGATATCATCCGTAAAGAACAATGTTATATTGTAGGCCCCGAGTGTTGTATTCGATTACAAAATACGAGCCATGTCAAGAAGGCAGTTGTTTTATCATATACTACTCATTAACGTGATAACGAGAATGAATCATTTTATGACATCACACCCTTATTTTTTACTTATGTAAAGTTTTTATGTTAAAACCTAACAATTGTTAAGTTTCTATCAATCGTAATGTTTAACATTTAATCCGAGTAGGCAAGTGTGTCGACGTCCTAACGAGCAGTAGGTCGCCAGTAATATGCCAGTTCTGCCTCCGAAACGAATTGCTCCACATTACAACCTCTTCCAGTGAACCGCACCTCTCTCCCCCGCCCTCCCCTCCCTAACCCACCGTCACCCTCAAGGGCCCAGCCCAGAGCTTTTTAAACCGGCTCTAAAAAGGTTAAGTCAGTTAAAAATGACTAGAATTTAACCATCATGTGATGACTAATGTACTTACACGATAAGCGATTTTACGTTCATAAAGTATTAATTATGTATGATTTTATAATGACATTCTAACACTAATGAACGAAGCGAGCACCGTACCGACCCCACGTAAGTGGGATAAGGCGAGGACGATTACGAAGGTGTAATATAATTTCGAGTCACTCAGATTCTAATGAGGTGTAATTGAGTAAGTCATTTAATCTTAAATGGTTCAGTGAAAAAGATGCAATATATCTTATAATTATAATATACCTTATAATGAGATGAGAAAATAATAACTAACTTGACCTAAAACGATGAAATCGACCTTTTGTAATAATGGTCAATATGTTTGCTCAAATTAATCACTTTTGAAATCAACACTGGCATTAATTATTGTTATCAAAATGAAACTAGAATAGAATGGAGCACAACATGAGTTGTAGCAATCGCTGAAGCAATTATGTGAACGTTGTTAGCAAGTCAGCAAGCTAGCTACTGGCGCGAGTCGCTGGCGAGAGTAGGTACTAGGTTGTCAGTGAATGTACAGAACCTCCTCTCTCCACTCCACATTACCATATCTACACAAACTGAGAGATCTAACTGGTAGGATTTCTAAATGTCGAAGATTAGTACCTAATTCTATAGCTATAATATGAGTCTTTTAGTGAATCGGTTTCTTCTATGCAAGCGTGCCCCATCTTAGGCCGCATCATTGCTTCACATCAGGCGAGTTGCGGTAAAACTCAAGGCTATCTTCTATTGAAATAAATCATTATCTACGCAAATATATACAATATTGCATATTAATTATCAGGATATTTTTTCTCTAAATAAAATATTTTTTTTAAAAAAAGGAAAGGAAGAACATATGCACAGCTATAAAAACTAATATAATAATAAACTCTCGTAGAAGGAAAAGTTCCACAATGATACTAACATTCTTCGTATATATTATCTGTATATTTTATATTTGTTTGTTGTGCAATACAGCTAAATTCATTCATCATTTTATTCATTCTTTCATTCATTTTTTCATTAATGCTTTCATTCATTCTTTTATTCATTCTTTCATTCATTCTATCATTCATATTTTCGTTCATTCTTTCATTAATTCATTGGGTATTTGTTTGAAGATGTCGGTCGCCGCTTTGCATATAACCATTGAGATAATATTTCGTGAACGTGTAACGTGAAGTGCTCGTAAATGTCGATGAGCTTGAATATTGTTGAAATGGTTTAATTTTCATAGTTAATGTATTGATGTCCTCTGTCACTTGGGATTTCAACCCTCGTTATATTAACCTTAATGTTATCAATAGCATTGTTTCAGTATTAGTTTGATTTTATGAGTACGATTCCGACCGACGATTTAGTAAAAGTCACAAGTAACCAGTGGATGCAATTGGCAGATTGTCATTCAGAATGACGTTCTAAGGGGGAGGCCTATGTTCAACAGTGGACGTTTTCTGGCTCATGATGATGATGAGTACGATATATAGTTATTTGTATCTATTAGTGGACTTTTTTATTAAGAAAAGTAACGCGTGTTTGATTCATTTTGTTCAATTATACGGGTGTTCACGAGTACTACCTGACTGTTGGTAAGCGCCAACGATACGTTGGTTGGCTCGTCTCGCACTCACGTCACGCAATGCGAGACGTGACGTCGTTGTGGACACAAACGACTCGTTTTATCCCTGATGAAATTCATTGAATGTGAACGGAACTAGTTGGACCTATTAGTGATCATTTAGTAAATGATTAATAGTTGTCGAAGATTTCTTCAGCGCAATTTGTCTGACGTGGATTATGAGTTACAAGCCCATATTATACGTGGCACTCGTACATCTGCAGGCAATGCTCCATGTCTAAGCAAGCAAGCTGATATAAACGCCAATCTCTATTCATCTCGAAAATCTTATATCAGTTTGGTGGCTCAAAGGATTACTATAATGTTACTATAATCATAATTTTTCTCTCCAAGCTTTTACAGGGTTATCGGCTAGGGGTGTACTGAGCCGAAAAGGGTGACTCCCTTTTACTCATCCTAAGGAACAACTTTCACTATTGGACCAACTCTAAATTCGAGAAAAAAAAATCAGCTGTTTCATACAATAAGTTGATCGGTCGTCGACATAATGTATTAACTCCCATTCGGGTTAGTATACCCCTAGCAAATAACCTTAGGTAAAACCGTTCCCTTTGTAGGAGTCACCACTCCACGGTCACCCATTTAAGACTGAAAGTTGTTGATCGCTTTTATTAGACACACTATAGCTAACCGTGCTGCGAGCGTTCAATCCTACTAATATTATAAACTGGAAAGTTTGTAACAATGTATGTGTGTATGTTTGTTATTCTATCACGCAAAAACCACTGAACCGATTTGGATGTAATCTGGCATGGATATAGCATAGACCGTGCATTAACACGTAGGCGCAGGGCGCAGCTACTTTTATATGATTTCTTCTTCACCATTTTACTACCATTTTATCAGCCAACATTGAGGAACCACCCCCCCCCCCCTTCCCCCCACCACGGGACACGTGTAGTATATTAATATGAAATATCAATAGTGTTAAATTTCCGTCTCATTTGGCAATAAACGTGCGATTAAACGGGAATGGACGATAAAATGTAAGCGAGTGTGATGAATAGAGTGGCATTCCGAACAATCGCGCCCGCGGCGGCATTCATACACAACGTGACAGTAAAACAACTAAGTACTCGTACTGCTTTTTAATGTTAACAATAATTTTATTTAACTAGAACATCTACATACGCTTTTTTTTGTGGCAAGTGACTTTTTAGCATATACAAAATGACAATTTTTTTTGTAGAAAGATTACCTATTTATAGACCATATCTACAGATAATCCAAATGCTAAAACCCACCACCAAGGGGCAGTGTGCCCAGCATGCTAGCCGCATTACCATGCTGAATACGTTGGGCCAGATAAAAACTGGCATTCTGGTCACGCGTCGAATGGATCAAACGCTCTGATAAGTTTTGGAAAATAAGATGAGCTCCCGGTCACCACGGCCCCAAAGTCTCGACTCCAAATGGTTCAAATATAAAACCTCAACCAAGGCTAGCATATTTTCGCCGTAAGTGCTGTTTGGCTAAATAAACCGCCGCCCCTGCCCTACTCAGTGCCAAAGGAAGATGAGATGGCACTAATGTGTCGACACATGTCGCGTCCCACACAAGAGGCCTACCCAATTTCCAAGGCCCAAGCGTCATTCCGTCAAGTCTTTTTCCATCGTCACTCGCAAGACCGCTCGGTTCGAGCGTAGCTGAAACATTGGCGGTGGAAAAAGCGCGGCGAATGATATCATTCAGGCTAGCGTGGGGACCTATTCTGCCAGCACTTTTAGAACAAGACAGACCATGGTGACCGAGTCGATTGACTGCAGTACCACACTGGCAGCGATGGGCGAGACGAAAAGCAATCGGACCTAGTAGGAAACCTGTATTGAAAGAAAGCGAAGCTTGTAACCAAAGCCAAGACTCCCATTCAGAGACTGCAAGTATACGAGCGCGATCTGTGACGCCAGTACACGAACCTAGAAGGGATTTTCATGCTAGTTCACAGATCGGTCGATCCCACAGTCTCTAATAAGATGGAGATTTGGGAAAATTGGTATATTGGCACGCAAGCCTCGGAAGCCATCGGAAGAATTAGAAAGAAAGAAAGAATTTATTTGTACCAAAAAACTACTAGCAGTGACAGAGTTAAAAAAAAATGTAAGTTTCTTGGCACAAACCGGCTCCAACTCAGCATAATGCTAGTTGTAAACAACCAGCGCTGGTCTTCCGTTGGTGCCGGCAGGTGACGTCACGCACGCACACAATCTCGTGCAATGTACACACAACATAAAATAACATTTAACAATTTTTCACAGGAGAAAAAACATAAAAATAACATCGTACGGCGCCATAACTAATAAAAAAAATAGAAAAACAAATTAGAATGACAAGTAAAAATAAAAAATTTAGGTGTCAGTGTCATAGTGACATAAATATGTTACATCAATGCAATGCATTTGTTTACCTCGTGTAAATTGTAAGACAAATATTTTACTGAAGTCATAAAACCATTAAACGATACGAGTATTATTTACTCAAACTATAAACTAAACCTACGCTGCGTACAGAAATCAGTTAAACATTTTAACAGGTAACTTTACTAAAAGGCACTGGTGTCAGTAATTAAGAGTTCCTCACTTTTTTGGTGCTTGTAAATAAATAGTTTAAGCTTTTTCCTAAAAATACTGATACTTTGCAGATTCCTTATTGGCGGTGGGATATTATTCCAACACTTGGACGCAGCATAACGGAAGCTTCCTCTGAATGCTGCTGAGCTATGCCGTTCTGTAGTGAGCTGCGTCAAGCGCGGACGCAACAAGTGAAGCTTGTAATCCGGCTTCCACGACAACTTATCATATAGATATCTAGGTTCCTTGTGTTTAATCACGACAAAAAGAAGGCACGCAAAGTGGAACTTACGTCGATGCTGCATTTTTAAGAGCAAATGATTATTCAAGAATGGTGTTACATGGGACCTTAACGGAATATCAAAATTAAAACGAGCACAAGCATTTTGGACTCGTTGAATCATTTTTTTTGTTTTTACTAAAAGTCTAGGACCAAAAACAGTATCCATGTAATTTAGTTTTGATAATATCAGTGACTCACTAAGTTGAATACGCAGTCCCATTCCTAAAAACGGCCTCATTTTATATAAAACCTTGAGTTTATAAAAACAATCACGTATACTATTCGCCACATGTTTCTCGTACCTCAGACTACAGTCCATGTTGAGACCAAGGTTACGAGCCTCGTACACTCTCTCAACGGGCTGTCCCATTAACACAATACTTAAAGATGGACTAAATTTATCTAATTGATATTTATTTCCAAAAACAATGTATTTAGTTTTTAACGGGTTTAACAAAAGACAATTGCCCGAGGACCAAATAACAATCCTGCTAAGATCTTCGTTTAGCTCATTTATAGCATTATCTACATCATGAGGCCTGCATGATATATATATTTGGATATCATCAGCATAAATATGAAATTTACAATTTTTTATTTGATTAACAATATCGGCTGAGTATAAAATAAAGAGGATAGGTCCTAGAATAGATCCCTGGGGGACTCCTCTGTTAACAAGAACTTTACTCGATACTACAGATGTACCATCGGTACGATTGATCTTGACATACTGGTAACGGTTGCTCAGATAACTATTAAACCATTGTATCGCTTCGTGGTCAAATCCGTAGAACCTTAATTTGGACAAAAGAAGATTAATATTCAAAGAATCAAATGCCCTGGAAAAATCTAGTAACACTAAAATTGTACACATGCCATTGTCTTGAGCACTTAATATATTATCTGTGACATCAAGAAGTGCAGTTGCTGTGCTACGCCCTTTCCTAAAACCGGATTGTACCTCTGGCAATATGTTGTTTTTTTCGAGATGTGAGTCAGCTGCATGCAAACTGCCTTTTCCAAAATTTTTGAAGTGCAAGGTAAAATACTGATCGGCCTAAGATCCTTAAGATCAGTTGGATTTGCATGCTTCGGTAATGGACGTACACTTGCCTGTTTCCAAACGTCAGGAAATATCTTTGTATCAATAGATTTATTTATAATTGCTAGTAATGTATCCACTGTGTACGGGAAAGTCATTACCAACATGTCAAGAGTAATTGAGTCACAGCCCTCTGCATTTGACTTTAAACTTCTGATTATGTTTAATAATCTGTCTAAACTGACTTTCTCTAAATGAAATGTTGTGTCACTAAATTTATGGTATTCATAATATGTCAAAAACGAAATAGAAGTCGTTGGGCTTCCTGGTACTGTCATAAAATGCGTATTTATTTTATCAGGATCATTAAAACAAATTGGCAACTCAACATCCTTCTTAGGCAGTAAAGTATCCTTAAGATTTTTCCAAAGACTTTTAGGGTTACTAAAATTATTATTAATTTTATGGTTATAATAAGCAGCCTTCTCTTGAAATAAGGCTTTATTGACTAGGGACTTAAGACTCTTATAATAATCTTTCTTTGTCTCAGATTTACTTTTATGATAATCAACTGCAGCTTGATCACGCAGCCCCATCATATGTCTAATGGTATCTGTTATCCAGGGGTACGAGCGGTCTTTGATAACCACTGACTTGACTGGCGCATGAAGATCAAATACTTTTGTAATATGTTGATTAAAAATTTCAAGCATTTCATTAACATCAGAGCACTGAGATATAAGATCCCATCTTATGGACTGCACATCATGGTTAAAAATTTCCATTACAATACGTTTTGTTGGCCTGTATGTTATAGTGCGAGGAGGAATTTTAATGCGTTTAATGTTAAATTCGCAGACAACAAGACAGTGACCCGTCAAAGTACCTACTAATTCTAATGTAATTTTTTTTGTATGCAAATCTGAACAAACCACATCAATCAAAGTTTGGCTAATATCTGTGTAATGTGTTGGTTCAGTGACAAGCTGTTCTAAATTAAAACAGGGAAGAAATGCTTTAAATTTCACTGTCTTACTGTTGTCCAAATAATTAATATTGAAATCACCTAGTAAAATTAAATTGTCGCATTTAGGAATGGAACTTATAGAATCAGTGATAGCATCGAAAAATAAATCAATTTTTACCCATCTAGGTCTATATGCCGTACCAATCATTATCTTCTTCCCGTTAAGGTTCACAGTGAGCCACATTTGCTCCACAGAGGTGTGCAGTGGGTCCACCGGGTGGCGCCACGCACGTACAGTAACTCCTCGTCTGATATAAAAGCCAACGCCCCCACCGTGGTTACGAAGACGACGTGGTCGTAGCGTGTGTCGCAGCGAGTACCCGGGGATGTCGGGCGCGCGCCCTTTCTCATCCTCATGAAGCCAAGTCTCATTTAGCGCTAGAATATCTACCCCACTCCGAATAACAGACTCTATGATGTTGTCGTGGTTAGTGCCTAACCCCTCTAGTGGCAAGCGGCCGGATTCCGGTTCCTATTACAAGGTCCGTATCTGGCAAGCGGCCGGCTCCCGGCCGATCGCCACATGTTTTAGATTTGCCTTTTGTGTAAGGTGAAACGTGCATCGATCCTTTTTTGTTCTGTAGGATTGTTCTTGGAAAAGACAAGGAAGAATATATTTAGTGTTTCAAGTGCCTCTCCCAAACAAATTTTATCGATATTCTTAGCCATTCGTGAGCGTTCGCGACTCGGGTTGCGTCATTTTACGAGGCGTGACCGAGGCGTGACTTTAAAAGCTTGTTGTGTGAAAAAAATGTATTGAAAGGTGTGACGATTCTTTTGAATAATGTATATTAGTGTATAAGCATGTAAATAAACATACTAAAAATACAATTTTGAAACGCAAGAATTCGCATTTAGTTTGTAAAAATATTATACAAAACGATTTTCTTAATACAATGACACACTTGTTTCTTTTATAATGACAATAAAACACAAAGCTCCAAATTGACTTCAAAATTAACTGCAGTAAAATTAAAGATAAACTAATACAATGCAACATACATGGCCGGCCTAATATAACAACGTTAGGATTTATTACATAACAATGTTTAAGTGACCAAATCAGCATCCAGAGCGAAAGTGAGAGCACGCTTGCTAGCGCGCCTATGACTTTGCCGTTGAGATCTTTACAACATGTAATATTTTTTCGAGGTCTATTTCGGAGCGCACTCGAAAAGCCGCTGTTCCCGTCTCCCTTCGAACATAAATGCGGCCATCTCTCGTCCATGCGTATCTCCACTTGTTCGCACGCGCCATTTGGCGCGCCTTGCAAAAAAGCATTTTGTTATGCTTCGAGAGGCGCTCGTTAACGTAGAACCGCGTGGAGGCAGTAAAGAGACCCATGCCTTCCGTTGTGATGTCACGACGCACACGCGCCGCCTGCAAGAAAGCGTCTCGCAGAGAGCGACACGTAAGTCGCACCACGAGAGGGCGAGGCCGCGGCACTTGTGCTGGCGCACCGTCAGAAGGCGCCCGCCGCACACCCGTGTGCTCCACCATGACTAGGTCGCGCTCCTCGCAGGATACGCCCAGCTTTTTTGCGATGATGCTTACAAGATGGGAAGGTCTCTCCCCTTGTTCCTCAGGCACTCCACTGATCTCGAAATCATTACAAATACCATCTTGCTCCTGGTCGTTTATTTGCGCTTTTAAGTCGTCGATGGTGGCGAGCAGGCCGTTCACATCTGGTACTACGACCTTCGCGGCTTGCGCGCTCTGCAGCTCGGCACACTGTTTCTCCAAAACCTCAAAACGCATCTCCACTCCATCAAGTCGCCCAGCAAAGTTCTCAACAGCGTTGCAAAGTACGCTCACATCTTCCTTCATTGTTACAAAATCGTTTTTTATTGACATCATGTTCGCATTCAAAAATTTAATTTCTTTCAATAATTCTGCACAATTACCGCAGGCCGGGCCGGGTTGCTGGACAGTACTGGTGTAATCGTCTAATTCACCGCGCACCGGGTTCTCAGTATTGTCCTTGCGGGGAGTCTGCACCTTGCAACCTGGACATAACCATCCCGAAGCTACGGTGGCGCCACACGGAATGTTTACGCAAGCTTTATGATAGAAGCTTGCACTTTTCCCACATTTAGCGCCCTCTGCTGTATTCGCAAAGCGACCGCAAGCGTTACATTTTTTAGGCATATTGAGCGGTGGCAAAACAGACAGTGGTATTACAAGACTAGTTTACCAGATGGCGCATTTGCACACGGAATGTGCTTTATCGCAAATAGTTTTCTTACCTACTTATTTATATAAAAAAATAAATGTATCAATTACGCACAGTTTTAGCACTCGATAAGATTTAAGTAGTGAAACGCCAATGCGAGCAAACACTCACGAAGATTCCGCGAACATCTAATCACATTTATAACACAGACTCAAGAGAAAAAACAATGGTTTACTATTTTTAAAGTAAAAAAAATATAAAAGTGTACATCGACTTCTTAGCGTCTTCTGCTACATTAGAATGGCCTAAAGAGGGTACGAGGATTTTTTTTCCTATAATGTCAATCATGCCATGACAATGTAATGAAGCTAAAATGCGAGCAGCGCGACACTAGAAATTATGCGGTCTTTTTACATTGCAAAATTAAGTAAAGAACAAAATAAAAATATACCAAAAAAACATAAAATGGAAAACTAACAACATAAATTGTCTCGAAAATTAAAGGTTAACCTTACTTACTCGCACTTATGGAGTTATTGATAAGAAGTGTGCTAAGCTAAGAGGGATCAATGTATTTGTCATGATAATATGTTATAACAATTTGACTGAAAAAACTAGTTCGTGAACTTCCTTTCAGTTTGGTTTACTCGTACATTAAAACAATAACTCCGTATAAAAACACAGGCGAAAACAAAAACTTACACAGGTATATTTATAAATAGCTAGATTTGCGCTACTGTCGTGTAGTGTAGTGTAGTGTAGTGTAGGCTCCGAGCGGCGCGCGGTCACCGACCAACCGACATTTTGTATAATATCGTAATCAACAAATTGTTGTTTTCACTCCTGCTTTCATATTGATGAGCCTCCTCTGGGAACCAGCTCTCCTCCCCCCTCCTCTCACCCCCTGTCTGTGAGGGGAGACGGAAGCGTTTTTAACCTCGACCTATGAATACATTAGCCGGAATAATAACGTTTTAAAAATAATGCCTTCATTCGAAAAGCTGAAGAAAAACGCTTTTTCAGGACGAGGCGCTTTATCGGACGCTTCTGTGCAGACGAGGTGGATAGGGAAGGGGAGGGAGTGGGGGTGGAGTGGGGGTTGGGAGGGGATAAGTTCTTTGTTTCTAGATAGCTCGGCTTCGGTTTATTGTAGCATCGATGTAGGTATCGGTGTCGGTTAACTACACGGGTACATGGTACACGTACTGACTCAACACGATAGTGCCTTCGGAAGCTGAAACTAAATATTTTGCAAATATTTTACACTAACCTTTACTTTGCGGTTTTGTCTTCTGTTTTCTAACCTGTTTAGCTTTGAACGGATAGCTAGAAACTACTTTTGCGTGAGTTTACCAGACAGACCCAGAATACGATCTAAAAGTGATACAACTCAATAAGCATCAAATTCGTGTTAATGAAAGTTTAACAAAAACCAACGCACTTAGATGTCTATAGTAGATAAAGAGATTCTAAACTTACAAACTGATAATTACTACTGTGTTTTTATTGAAGATTATTAAGAGCAAGTGTTGTTGTGAATACCTAACTTTTGTCATATAAAATCCCGCGAATAGGTTATTAATGTAATGTGAGGCTCCCGCGCCGTGCGCCGCCGCCTCGAGCGTGATAATAATGATTGTTTCTAACAACTAACTAACTAACGCTCCAACTAATCGCGCTACTTTGTAAGATGTAAAACTTTTACTTCGAGGGAACTTCTTTTGCGCTGGATTTTTATAGGTAATTTAAAAGTCGGAAGAGTTCAATTGCGGTGTTTTTGCTTTTTTGAGATTGGTGACGTCAACGTTTGCTGTCCGAGTGAAGAGAGAGTCAATAATTTTTTTTTATAATTAAAAATTATAACATGCATATATTTTTTTGCTTCAGCTTTTCAGCTTCTGTCTGTCATCTGTCAGTTTGCAATGTGGTGGTATTAGTCAATCAATCAAATCAAAGACTCTTACGATTTTGAACGATATTTTCGGCTGGTGTGGTAGAAGACGACATGCTGTTCCAACCCCACGTAGTGGGATAAGGTCAGAAAAATTATGATAAGATGGTATTTCCTCAAAAAGGGAAAAATTTACAATAGCGATACTTGTCGCAGAAATAAGGCTAGAATTTTATATATGAACAAAAATTCCTAAAGCACCAATCTGAAAAAAAAACTTAGCGTTTGTTCAACGGATAGCTCAATTGTTTTCAAAAATGCTCAGCATACTTATCTGAATTCTCGTACAGATGCTATATACAGAGTTATTGGTTAGGGGTGAACTAAGCCGAAAGGGGGTCATTAAACTTATCCTAAGGAATAACTTTTACTTTGAAACCAACTCTCAATTCGATAAAAAAGCTTATGTTCCATACAACAAGTTTACCCATCTTCTGTGTTATTTCTGAAATTTAAGGTTGGCCCCATAATGAAACTTGTTCGTAATAATGAGTATAGTGACCCGCTTTCGACTTAGTATATCCCTAACGGATAACCCTTTATATAAATGAAAACAAGTAGTACTAGGTACAAGTGAAACCATTATCACCACATACTATATTCGTAAATCTTCCACTGAACATTTCGAAATGCAAATGACTTCAGCTGAAATTTCTCTCTAAATTTCGCAGAAAATATAAAATTGCTGCCAAAAAACGAAGAGAAGCTGATATTTTGATATTTCATACGCGAGTTATTTTTGTCGGTACGAAAGTAAACTTGTGAAAAGTTTAGCCGCCGGGTGCGGGGTGCGGGTAGGGGGAGGGTGTAGGAGGGGGGGGCGTCGTTGTTTTGGCTCGGATTAGCACTCGCGAATATAAAAGTTTAGACATTTGAAATGTCATAACACAAGCTGACATTCTGAACAATGTTGAAATATAAAATATCAAAAAATTAATCTTAACATTCTCAGTCGAGTTTAACAATAAATAACAATTATTTTACTCCAATTACTCCTAAAATTTCTCCTTAAACCCCTATTTAAAACTTTGGACGCATAAAAATTATTAATTAATTGTAATCTTTTAAGTAAAACTATACAAAGTTATAAACTATATGTACAAAAACAATACCCAAAAATTAAAACTAACTTAAATCTAAACCGCTGCCAGTCGGTAGAGTAACCAAAATGCTGGCCACATTGCCTCGTTGAATGGCAATACCAATGCTCTGACTCAGGTAGAGGCCAGCATTTTGGTTTCGAGTAGAGTCAACTAGACGCTTTGTTATGTTTTTGAAATATAATTTTGCTCCCTTTCCCCAAGGCCCGAGAGTTTCAACCCCAAAAGGCTCAAACATATAACCGCTATCTAAATTACTATATTTGCGAATTTTGAGGCTTTCAGCTGACTCTGCCGCCGCACGAGCCTTGTTACTAGTAACGGGAAGATGAGACGGTGCAAAAGTGTCGATGCAAGTAAAGGCACACTAAAGGCCGCCCCATCACCCACGGAACGAGTGTCATGCCGTCGGGTCTCTTACCATCGCTACTACTTGGTCTACTTGGTTCTAGAATAGCCGCACAGTTAGCGGTGGTAAGAGCTCGGCAAAGCACGCTAGCCTTAACGATATCCGTTATGGCTAGCTTGACGGGGTATCCTGCCTGCACTTTTCGAGCAAGATAGAAGGAGTTTCCGCGCTTCCTCACAGATCGGCCGATCCCACTGTTACTGTGATGATGGATTTTGGGGGTAATCAGTGTTTGGGCAAAGGACTGTCCACGCGATCCTAGCCTCATTCATATAAGCAACATTAATGACATCCGATCTCTTGTCAGATTTTTTTCTATTAAAGTCTTATTGCTATGAACCGAGGATAGAAACGCAGGAAGAGCTACGCTAGATATGGACCGGATACCAAGACCCCCTATTCTAATCGGAAGAGAAGCCTGTTTCCACTCTCGATCTATTAAATTTACATTTAAAATTAGAGCCAGAGTGTCTTTAACTATTTTGTCGAGATGTTCAATAAGATCAGGGAATTTCCAAAGATGTGAACATCGAACAATGTATGTAAATTTAGGAACGAAAAGACAGAAACGCAAAATTGTAAAAGCCATATGAGTGTTAATTTTAGATAAACGGTCCGAAAATTGCAAAAAGTTTTGAATTTTTTCTTCAATAAAAGAAGGGAACGATTCGTCCAGTATAGGCGAACCTAGTAAACGCAACGTGCTTTTGTTAACTATTTAGATGTTATGGGCTAATGAATCAAATTTTTGTACCATTAAACCGTTCAATTGTTCCGTGGGATGATTATCAATAATACTCGTATACAGTTCGCATTTTGAAAAAATTAATTCTAAACCAACATTGTGTAATTCTGATATCAGAAATTCTAAATCTGAAAATAATGTTTTAGCATCGCCACCCAACGTCCCATCATCTAAATACCATATATTGAGTTCAGATGGAAGACGTTGGATGATGGGTTGAATGGCGAGGCTAAAAACATCGGGACTAAGAGCGTTGCTATTACAAATTAATTTTGTAGGAGATCCGTAGCACTGCCAAGGAAATTATATAAATTAGGAATTTTGTCTTTAACTTGCGTAAACAAAGCCCCTCTGTCAACGGAATTAAACGCGTTTTTGACATCCACCTTTAACAGATGATCATCACAGTTTTATTCCAAAAATGATCTAACAGAATGGACGGCAGCTTCACAACCACCACGTGAGTCAAAACCAAGCTGTATAGGCTGAAAAAGATTAGTTAAAACCGGTGCTATCTTTTTACAACAAATTTTAGCTGCGAGGCGACGAAATGTCATACCAACCGCAATGGGCTTGATCCCACCGTCCTTTTTCTTTAAAGCGCATATACTCGCACCGTAGAGAATCTGAATTAAATCGCCATTGACCTGACCAGAGAGTATCAAATTAACGAGAGATGTCAAATTCTTAAGAATAGCCTCACCAGCTTCTCTATTTCCACCGCTGATTAGATCTTTTAAGTATTGCACAGTCAGTCCATCCAAGCCTCCGGCAGACCCATTTTGGAAGGAAAAGACGGCAGCAGATACATCCTGAGCAGTTATTTCAATGCAATCATCATCAGATCTCCCTGGTGCTACCGGAAACTGTGGATTTACTGAAGCAGATGGATGCTTCCCCTTTAAAATCGAGAGTGTTTCGTTTGTTGATAGAGCAATTGTGTCACTGGAAAATAGTATACGGGCAGCACCTCTTATGTCGCCATCGGTGAGCTTGCTTTCAATTATTTTGAAAGTAGCAGACTCAACCGATAGTCTCAGGACAAATAATGAATTTTGAAAATGATCTAAAAGATCTGTCTTCCCTTACACTGTACCTCACGCAATTTTTTTTGCGATTGTTAGATTCTAAATAACTATACAATACAAGCTTACAAATAAATAAGCATTAGGTTTTACAAAGTTACTTACAAATTTTAATCTACAATATATACAAACACTCTAAAATCATAACCCTCCGTTACTGCAGTCAGTGGGCAGTAACAATGTAGGGAATATATCTTGCCATATACTATTAAAGCAATAAGCCTTAAAAATATGTAGAGTAGTAACAATAGTACTGTTAACATTTTGGGATTCAACATTTTGTTGTTATCAACCTTATAAGAATTCAACATTTTAGCAAATTCAACTTTCTGGGCCTGAAAGCTTTAATTTATGTCCTAAACTCATATCACCTTTATCGTCTTATTATCCGACTGTGAAGAAGGAGGGTTATGTTTTTCGAGTGTATGTATGTATATTTCTTTGGCACGCCGTAGAGCGTAAACGGCTTGTCGTATTTTTATGTAAGTGGTGTCAATAGATTCGTCTTAGTTGTGAGAGTGACACTGGGTATATAAAAAAAAGAGATGATACACAGGTATAAAGATTTAGCAGACGGGTTTTTCGAACTCGCTTCTAACCACTTGTTTGCTATTAAACTCAACGAGGGCAAGCGTGATCAAATCAAAACAACGACACTCATACAATTCTAAACTCCACAAACTTTCTAAGTATTTGTTCACCTCCCTCTAGGAGTACATCCTGTGAGGACCCTCCTCCGTCCTTCCTCCTCCCGCACGATGCGAGACAACTCCTACATCCGTCCTACACTTCAAAGCAGACATTTTGACCATAAATATGTAAAACTCTCCCTCCACTTTACTATGTTCGACTGACACAAAAATATATATAGATATATATTTTTTATTATATTTTTTAAACGTGATTCTTTACCTAGAGGACGATGTTGTGTTGAAGACCAAGTGAATGTAACACTACGTTAGTGGAATATTCTTTACCTAGAGGACGATGTTGTGTTGAAGACCAAGTGAATGTAACACTACGTTAGTGGAATATTCTTTACCTAGAGGACGATGTTGTGTTGAAGACCAAGTGAATGTAACACTACGTTAGTGGAATATTCTTTACCTAGAGGACGATGTTGTATTGAAGACCAAGTGAATGTAACACTACGTTAGTGGAATATTCTTTACCTAGAGGACGATGTTGTGTTGAAGACCAAGTGAATGTAACACTACGTTAGTGGAATATTCTTTACCTAGAGGACGATGTTGTATTGAAGACCAAGTGAATGTAACACTACGTTAGTGGAATATTCTTTACCTAGAGGACGATGTTGTGTTGAAGACCAAGTGAATGTAACACTACGTTAGTGGAATATTATTTACCTAGAGGACGATGTTGTATTGAAGACCAAGTGAATGTAACACTACGTTAGTGGAATTTTTGTACGAACAACGTATTTTTATATGAGTATTATGTATGCTTAAGCAGTATGTAAGTACATCTAATTTTCGCTCAATGTGTTAAAAGTTAAATTTTCCCAAAACGTTAATGTTTATTTTCAAGAAACGCAGACTACTTTTTAAATAATTTCCTAAAACATATTCTCGTCCTTCATATTTTGATTTGTAAGCAAATGCCTAAAAAAGCGATTTAGCGTCTTGTCTCGCATTTAACTGACAAACTGAGAATTTTATGTCTATTTTTAACATTTTCTTTTATTGATATTTTCCTACTTCGTTTTGTAACTAGTTACAAACTAAGACCTTTATAAGATAACGTACAATTTTCGTCTCCAAATTTCTTAGTTACGATAGCATAACAAGTATTCCTTGTATCATGTATTAAAATGTAAAACTAACAGTTCGTTTATAATATTAATTGCTTTTGATATACCTATACTATATTAATTACCCGTTAATTAACATACGAGCGAGAATTTTTTAATCGAATTCATTTACATTAATTACCTTAAAAAAAAACTAAGTTTTTAGCGTACAGTAATAGTTGTAAAATAAATTGCTATTGAGAAAGTTATTTTCGTTAAGTAATAAAAATTTATTAGACTGATTATATAAAGATTTCATAGTGTGTATAATGCTTCATTCATTAAGGAATTAATTTGTTAATAATTTTGGTTTTCATATATTATTGTGTTATTGTGAAGGAAGACATAGACGGACTCGACCTCCTCCTACAGGGATGTCCGTAAACATTGTCAGCATACATATAAATACTCCATCATTGACTGAACGAACGACGCGTCACTGAATCAAGTCGGAAAAAATATATTTCGGCTAACAGTGTGTTTGTTTGGGTGTTGGTACTCGCGTATTATAATATACAATCGAGCGAAGATCTCTGACATTTTGGAAGATAAACTGTCAATATACGTATAGTAATGTTTAATTTTGAATTAACGTTAATTAATGAGATTAAATATCATGTATTATAATCAAGGTTTCTTTGAATGTATGGTGTCTAGGAACTCTAAAATTAAACAATTTTCCCGATGTTTTTAAAGTCGTTTAATTTATACCTAAAAGCAAACTAGAAATAATGTATTTATAAATTATTAGCTTGAAATCGATATCCTACTGATATCATCATCATCATCATCTACTGGTCCTTATCCCATTAAGTGAGGTCGGTACAACATGTCTTCCATTCTACTCTATCTAGCCGTCGTCTCTTTATACACTCCTCATTACACGAATTTTTAGATCACTCTCTTAAAACTACTATATTAATTTTACTAAATTTAAGAAAAAATAAACTTGTTTGTGAGAAATTAATTAGTTAATTAGAGTAGTGTTGCTAATAAAGTTTATCAGCTACGAGTAAGTATTTTACGTATCATTATTTATCTACATACATATGTTCTGTTCTGTCTCGTCAATATATAAATGTTCACATAATATAACAGCGTGATTGAAGTGTTAGTCAGCCGCTATTCAAATCCAAAATGTAAAGTAAAGCCATTAATTTCGAGCCTCTTGAAGCATGCATCGCCTCAGGCGGAAAGAGGCTTCCCCCCCCCCGCTCCCACAACACTCCTCCTCCACTCCCCCTCCCCCACTCCCCTCAGTGGTCCGCGTCATTATAAACCCCTTCAACAGCAATATAAATCGTTTCCTTAAACACACAATGCGACTAATTGAAACACACTGGAGCGTGTGAGCAGGGAGCGACATCTTACAGCCTTATTGTGTAAGCTCTAACGAACCTGACTACTAAAGATAACGAATATATATTCTGAATGCGTGAAACTCTTTAACCCGACTTTTATTGTATGGGCGAATAATGAAGACATATAACCTATGTTTTTAGTGTTTTAATATACTGTGTCATGGCAGGTTTCCTCACGATGATGTGCTTCGCCTTGTGGTATTTAATTATAATATACTCATAAAAGATAAACTCTAGAGTTACATGCCTGAACATAGGATTGAACCGATCCCATTCATTTGCGAGGCTTTGAATACGGTCTCCCTGTCTGACCTCCCTTGAGTGGACACTTCTAGGTAGGTGTTTTAATGAAACTACCATATCCCGATCAGAAGACAATCAGTACTTATTTCTCAAAAGGCTTATTAAATTTAGTAACTTGACCATTTGTGTGATTTAAGGTGTAACACCGCCATCTACATTTTTATAAGCATAACTAAATTAAATACAAACACAACTTACGTATACAGGCTTATTAGGCTACCACTAACCTAGCCACACTACCTACTCGCAGTGGGATTGGGTTTCCAAAACGTACACAAAGATATATAACGAAACAATAATAACAAAACAGGAATCATATTGTATAAGAAAACGTCTTTTCACTTGTACCTGATTGTTGGAAAGGTCCAACTATAGTTTCGTTCACATTCGATGAACTTCACCCAATGTGAACAAAACGCGTGAAACTTGAGGTACGCGTGAAACCCCGTTTTCTTATACAATATGAATCAAACACGCGTTAGTTTTCTAAATAAAACCGGAATCAGTTATTCCAATCACAGATTATTCATAATATAGCTAACACAGTACGCAGTACAAATGACACAAGTATATTACTCTCTATCGTTATCACGAACACACTTATATAATAATACCTCTCGTCAGTACAATGAGATGTGAGTGAAGTCAGGTGAACTTGTAAACTTGTACCGAACTGTCCTCAACTTAAACACAATCTTAATGTTACTCGTGTAAATATTAATGTTAAACATTCTAAAGAATATCGTTTAATACAAACGCTAAGGAAACTGTCGCTTGTTTTGAAAAATACCTTTCTCACAGAACAGAACAGAACAGAACAGAGGGGCAATTTGATTATTGACAACATTTCATATTCGGAAAGTGATTGAAATTCGTAAACCATTTCGGGATACGGGGGGGGGTAAACAATTTGTAATGTTGTCAATTGTCTGATCCTCGTAGTTATACATTTTAAATTTAATAAAGATAAAGATAAAGATAAGTTTATTACACAAAAATTTTTACAAACAGAATTAACGATATAGGTATTAAGTAGTTACGAAATTTCAAGTTGTAATAACAGTGAGTCCCAAACTAAGCACAAGCTTGTATCTTGGGACTCTGTGCGAAATACTAGGTACTACTTTATACAGTTTGATTATTTCACAGCAAACATAAAGGAAAATAAAAACAATAAGCAATTTCTGGGTTTACTAAATAACCTGGTGTGAATTGTGAAAGATTTAACTATAGATTTAAAACCAATGAGGAGAATGATATTTGTTCTACTAAGTACAGGTATGTAGGTATATTGTAATTAAGCTAACTAGTGTAGGATGAAGTTGTGTGGGGATGGAGGGAAAATTATTATGAGGTTGTAATTGTAAATTATTTGAACGGCCTCTAATCTTTATAAATGTTTCCTATCAAGATTTCGGTCTCGTCGTAAGACAAAGAAAGAAACCAGGTTGTCAGAGTTTTCTTGTATTCGAACTTAGAAATATTGCTGATGTCTATATCGGCTTGCCTGCAAACCGTGTTGTACGTGCAAGGAAAGGAATATGTAGGACTTCGTCTACCAATCAGTGAACCAACGCAGGGAACTGGGATTCTGTAGCCTCTTCTGTGCATTACTAAATCAAAGTCATGGCGCTGGCTTAGACTGTAATGGGTCTTCAAGACAGCGTTAAGGATAAACATCTGACGAACCCGCAGCACCTTGAAATCCTTGTAAAGAGTGTCTGTCGAGTATCGAAAAGGTTTACGAAGAATGACTTTAATAAGTGCTCTTTGCGACCTTTCTACGGTTATAAAAACTGTCTTACCTGCACTGCCCCAAACTGAGATGCAGTATTGAATAATAGGCTGACACAGTGCAAGATAAATTTGTCTCAAAAGTGTGATAGGAGCACAGTCACGGAGGTTCTTCATGATGTATGTTAGTTTACGGATACGAGATGATACGTCCAAAATGTGACGTTTGTATGAGAGATTCTGGTCGATGGTAACTCCTAAATATTTTATGTTGGTGGTTCGACTGATACAGCTACATGAGCAACATAAGTTTTGTAAGGGATTATTTTTACAATGGTGTATTTTTAATACTTTACTAACAGGTGGTTGAAATACACACGTTTTGGAGAAGGTAATGTATTTCGTTTTGGAAGTATTTAAAGTTAATAAATTTCTATCTAAAGTTTTGGAAACCGTGGTTAAGCCATTTTCAGCGACTTTAAATACTTCTTCCCAGGTGTCCCCATGAAATATTATGGCAGTATCGTCCGCGTAGGTAATTATTTCTGCGTTAGCAATTTTTTGTGATAATATTTCATTGATATACATTAAAAATAGCGTAGGACCAAGTATACTACCCTGCGGGACTCCATAAATGATTGGCAGGCTGTCGCTTATATGGTTACCAACTTTGACGTGTTGCTGTCGATTTGACAAGTAGTTTTCAAACCATTGCAACGCAACCCCTCTGACTCCAAATGAGTCCAGTTTCTTCAGAAGGAGTCCAACTGAGACAGAATCGAATGCTTTAGCCAGATCTAGGAATGCACCAATACATCTTTTGCCTTTATCAACTTTGGAAGAAATTAAATTTACCACAAGCGTCACAGCGTCCTCAGTAGACCTGCCGCGCCGAAAGCCAAACTGTTTATCCGATAAAAGATTGTGCTTTTCTAAGTAACTTACTAGTCTGGTATTAACGAGTTTTTCTAGAACCTTAGAAACAACACTAAGTAGCGCAATAGGCCTATAGTTATCAGGAGAGCTTTTCGAACCACTTTTGTGAATAGGAGACACAGCAGCTACTTTCCAGCAATCTGGAAAATAACCGGTTTCTAGACTTAAGTTAAAAATATAGTTTAACGGAACAAGAATGGACTTAATTGTATGCTTAAGTAATTTAACCGAAATATTGTCAGGACCGGAGGCACTATCAGTGTTGAAGCTTGCAATTACATTGGCTATTTCGCTAGGATTTGTAGGACAAAAGAAAAGTGAGTGTAAGCAAGAAGTGTCAGGTCTATGAGATTGAATAAGGAGCTCCTCTGATTTCTTTAGTTTCTCCATGATAGCGCTGGCAAGCTTGTTGCCTACCGAAACAAAGTGATGGTTACAGTGGTTAAGAGCGTTACTTGGGTCCTTACCTAAAACTAGTTCAGTGGGCATGTTGGGTTGTTTTGATGTATAACAGATATTTTTTATTGTCTTCCAGAGCCGTTTAGGGTCATTTTTGTTAGCTTCGAGTAAATTGCTATGATAATCAGCTTTAATTTTTCGCAAAAGTTTATTACAGTAATTTCTATATCTGACGTAAATTATTCGGCGTTGAATATCATTAGGGTGGTTACTATAATCAAGATGAAGTTTGTCTCTGTGACGCATACACCTTATTAATCCAGGAGTTATCCAGGGCTTTAAAGGTGCCATTTTCCTGCTCACTGTTACATTTTTTGTATGTTTGGACAATACAGCTGTGACAATGCTATTAAAGACACCAACAGCAGTGTTTACACAAGGGCTACAAGTTACTGCGGACCAATCAGTACTATTTAGTTCAGACACAGCGTGATTAAAATTTATTTTAGGTTTAAATTGCAATTTTCTACTATCTTTTTGAGATGGCTGGCAGACACCTAATAAGGCAATTGAATGGTCAGTAACTGATGTCTTGCAGATCAGACCGTACGCTTCTGATTTGGACTTTACAAAGATGTGGTCCAAGCATGACTCGAGTCTGGTTGGTTGGGTAATAGCAGGAAGCAGCCCGTGAGATGCCGTTATACAGAGATAAGCAAGGACTTGCTTGTTCAGCGGATCACAAGTATTTATGTTACAGTCCCCAGCAAGTATTAAGAATATGTAATGTAGTAAATAATTAAAAACATTAAAGATTTTGATCTTCTCTTCTCTTATGTAAGACTATGTCATATTTGTTATGAGATTTTCTTATTTATTCCATTTAAGATTTTCTGTTTCACATATTATTTTTGAAGAATGCTGTTGTACTTGCTTGCTTGTAACAATTCAACGCACAATATAAGTTTTTGATATTTCGCCTTTGATTGGATACGAACTGAAATGTTGTCGCAAACCAACATAGTCGTTTTATTTTAATTTGGTTTTGTTGTTTAAAGTTTAATTATCTAAGTAGTTACTTGTATTCTTTTGTAAGGCGAGATATTCAAAAAATGTTATTAAATTTACAAACAATTGTACGAACACATAAATGTCACGGACCAAAGCGTCTGTGGAGTGCACATATTTAGTAAACAAACAATAAAAGGATATTAATATCGAAGTGTAAGTCTGGCTCGCAACTTGCACATTAAAAAGGATCGAGTAATCCCTTTCACGGAATGAACAACCAAAAGAGTGAATGAAATGAATGAACGAGAGAAAGCCGATGGTAATCCCTGCTTTCATACGAAAGCGAGTATTAGAGATCTGCCGCTTAGAGTTTGCTATTCGGAGGAATATTCTTGTTTCCGAGAACTATTTTCTATTCGCAACTATTCCTCGTTCCGCTGAGCTTTTTGAAGCTTTTCTAAATCTCTCGTCGCGAACAAAACACCAATCATCTCACAAGAGGAAAACATAAACAGCTCCGTCAACATTATCAGTCATATAAGTTTCTGTTAGTAAAGGCGATCTATTTTACTCTCAAATTACTTACAAAATGACGTGAAAATTAGAAAACAAAGTTCTCGTATAAATATGTTTTGTAGTAGGTAATTAGCATCAATTTACATCTTTAATTGAAATCAGTCTCTTACGTAAGTAATATTCCTCACAAACTGATAAATATATATAAAATAATATTCAGAATTTTGTACAGTGTTAAGAAATAAAAAATATAAATTACAATTTGATCTCGTGTATGAATTTAGGGACAGATAAAATAAAACTCCCGTCTGTCCCTACGTGCTGACAGGGCTAAGAGTTAAATAGGAAAACTATTTTCAGAGATATCAGCAGAGAGAGAAAGAGAGAGAGAGAAACATACAAGTAGAATTGATGCAACTCAATGAGCACTAATAGATCCAATTATGTTTAGTAATGTTATGTATAATGTACGCAAGGGTTTTAAATAGTAACAATCATAGTGAAACATTACAAAAAAATTATTAACAATTTGATAAAATTGTAATAAATAACTAGTTTAATAATAAATATAAATAAATAAATAAATATATTACACTATTACTCGATTAAGTTAAACATTATATATCTGTACTGTTAATTAATGAAATTAATTGTTAGTGAAGCCTATCCGCCAACATAGTTTGGTGGCCCTGGCTGCAACGTACTAGTTACTTACTAATAATATAAGTTTATATGAAATAGTTGAACGCTATAAACTCGAACACAAAGTTTCTAATCACTCAACATACATTTTTATACTACATTATAAGTGGAAATGGCTACTTGGATCGATGTCATCTCTTATGGATCTAACTCGATTAATACTATAAAGCTACAATCATCGCCTGCGTCCAAAGTCACTACCCCATACTTACTCGTGCCCGTTGTCCGATCTGAGTAGCACCCCTCCCCTCCCCCTCCCGGAGTATAATTACAGGTATTAAGAGTGTAGTCACGTAGGTAGGATACAGTTATCCGAGCAGCTGACAGGAGTGGCTGATTGGACACCAGCAGGAGGTGCTGGAGGACACGGAGGGCCACTCCTCGTACAAATATATTAACTACTTCAAAATAAGCTACAATACGACTGAGATACGTAAGTAGAGCTAATCTACATCTATATATATAAAAGAAAGTCGTGTGTCGTTACACTATTTATAACTAAAGAACGGCTGAACCGATTTGGCTGAAAATTGTTGGTGAGGTAGCTTGGAAGCAGGAGAAGGACATAGGATACTTTTTAACCGAGTTTAAAATAAGTAGTTCGAAGTTAGTTTTAGTTTTATTAGAACTACGCGAGTGAAACCGCGGGGCACAGCTAGTATGATATAAAAATGAACCTCTGAGTCTCCGTGACGTGACGTACAGCTTGAGAACGGTTTTACTGATATCAATCTTCTTTTATTCAAATGTTTTATTTTTATATTTCGTAGAACGATCTTACATTCATAAAATTAGTTCGAGTTGAACTTTGTAAAATTTACGATATCAACAGTTAGACTAGAATTTAAAGTATTTCTTAAGTGTATAGACAAATACAGTCGTTTCATACATTTTGTCACCGACGAGTAAACAATTGTTTTTTTTCTCGAATTCAGAGTTATGGTCCCTCATCTTAAAAAACAACTAATTTTAATGTGTTAATTCTTTTTTAGGATGAGTACCTATTTTCGGCTTAGTTCACCCCTAACCGACAACCCTGTATAGATAACAATTTAAGCGTGAAAAGGGTAAACGTTGTTTGCTTTGATAGGATTCGCGTAAAGTTTACATCTCTTCACTATTTACTCTCCTTCACAAATAGTGGATAATGTAATCAGTCGAATAAAGACCGACCACTGTCCACTACTCTGATTCATAACTATCCGACATCATCTCTAATCGGAATCAACAATTGGTATGAGATAGAATAGAGCTTTAATAACACATGGTTAGAAGCGACAGCAAATATACCCGACTTTTAAATCTTGAAACCTGTGTATCATCATTAATATTTTTAAATTGTGTTGTACCCAGTGTCACTCTCACGACTGAGACGAATCTATTGACACCACTCACATAAAAATACGACAAGCCGTTTATGCTCTAGGGCGTGACAATTAAATATACATACATACAAAAACATAAATCTTCTTCTTTCGCAGTCGGGTGAAAAAATTGGAAAATTATATATTTCAGAACGATAATGTTCAATATGTATACTATAAGTATAATCATTATCTTACTCTTGTCCACTGCTGGACATAGGCCTCTCCCATGACACGCCACTCGGCCCTATCCTGTGCTTCTCGTCTCCACCTCCTGCCTGCTATCTTCTATATATCTTTGCTCCACCTAGTAGCAGGGCGTCCTACACTACGGTCCAGTCCGCGGTCTCCACTCAACAACTCGTCCACTCCATTGGTTATCGACCAACGACACCAACGGCACATATGACCGGCCCACTAACACTTCAGCTTACTAACTAAGCTATAAATAAATTATTGTATTGTATTGTATAAAGGGAAACATAAAAAAGAACAAAAAACTAAAAACTATCTTACTTTTTTAGACGGATTTAGCAAAATTCATGTTGGACATCCGCAATTCCGACAGAGTTTAGAATGTTTCCGAACGAGTAGTGCGAGTGAGCCAGCTGGAAACGTTCTCGTATTATTATCGTTCAATGAGATTAGGCGCGTCCTGATTGTGTTATCTGTGCGCTAGGAGCGGGCTCGTTGAAGGGTAACATTACCCGCCCGCCGCCCGCCGTCCGCCGTCCTAATTACACACTGACCAGTGTAACTTGCTGGCGGCGGTTCTGGGCACTCAATTTCAATATTTATCTGTGAAGTAATAATGTTTGAGTTTATGTCGATAGATGAATGCTGTGCTGCCCTACCCTGTTTGTCTCGAACACGGATAGTGTCCCAAACAATACGTAACAGCGCAAAGTTGAAGTAAGTATGTTGTCTAACAAGTACTATGTATGGAAAAAAAAAAAATTAAATCAAAATAAAGTAAAATATTACCAATATTAATTAATTTTATTATACAAAAATGTTAAATTAAAATGCTTTTGTATTTATATTATTAGTGTATATCGAGATATGTGCACAGTGCACATATCTCGATACCACTGGTGCCAAGTTACACTGGTCGCGCTGTACGCGTATTGAAAGTGAAGGTTTAGAGCGTCCTTTACCCGATGATCCATCGGATGGAAACTCCGCGCGGACATACGGACGGACGGAGAGAGGGAGGGGGGCGGGGGGAGAGGGGGCGGAGGGAGGGGGGGATGGATCCCTCTGATGCGATTAAATGCGCCGATAGCTCTATTGCTGGAGCGATTCACTTTCGGACAATAAAACTTAGGTTCGAGTTCCAAATAACGTCAAGTATGTACAACTGGCATATCTACTGTATTAGAAACACATCAAAGAATTGTTTTTTTAAAACCAGGGTTCCTAAAATTTATTTTGTTTGCTACTGGTTACGAACCTTTGGTTTCCAAAACAGCCGAAGACGAAAGTATAACATTTCGATCACATTATAATATAATATAATATGTTGCTTGACGGAGATGTCTGCAGGATGTTACAAATACTGAGAAAGATTGTGTTACTGGCGAACAGTGCGATATATTACCTAAAATTACAATCGTTTCAAAAATTTTGAATTACAGTGGTTGTCATTATAAAACCAATACAACGGGCTCGCAATAAGCGCTTTGCGTCTACTTTTATTGTGCAAAGGGCTAGGTCGTAGAATTCGCTGCCGAGTTCTCTGTTTCCCGTTATAATCTCAATCTTTTCAAATTGCAAGTAAATCGGTTTCTTCTAGGCAAGCATGCTACATCCTAGACCACATCGTCGATTTACATCAGGCGAGTTGTGCTCAAACGAATATTAGTTACAAAACAAATACTAATTAAATAGTGGTGACCTAATGAGTAACAAAAAAACATCTCGCAAGCAAACATTCACTAAAATAAACATAAATAAAGCTTTGCAGTAAAGTTCCAAGGAAATAAACCCAACACACCGACAGACAGTAATACGACGCAACGATAGCACAATGAAGTATCGATACACTAGCGCTCTACCCTTGTCTCATCTCTAGTTAGCCTTTGTCGTCGGCACGGAGGAAGCTGACGATTGCAAGGATTAGCCTTCACGTGCACACTAATATTAACTCTCTACGCGAAGGAATAAGGATTACAATAGCGTGCTGAGAATGTAGGTAAATACAATCGCGCGTTCAAAAAATTTGTCGAGGTATTCTGAAATCCCGATAATAAAGTTGCGGACTCATACTCATATACGCTTGTGTGTGTGAGTGTGAGTGTCAGACTCTAACTAGAATCTAAGTATGAGTAATGAGTGTGTAGGTCTTTGTGTTTGTAGCAATGCTTAACCGATCACCAATGTTACTAGTAAAGGCGAGTGATCTCCATATTGGCAAAAATATGATACGAGTAGGTACTATTAGTGTGGCCAGTACTTATTTTGAAGTTTCATATCGCTGAAGCAAATTCTAACGTCAATTGAAGGTCATAGAATCAATTAGATGGCAATAATGTATGAGGGATCAAAAAATAAAAATGTGATCCAAAAAAGTTCCATCGTTGAAAAGTTGCAAGTACATATATCGATTTTATTATCGGATAGGAATTTTTATTCCTGTTTGTCCCTTTAAGTGGACTAATTGGAGGTGGCAAACAGGAATACATCATTTCGGGGAGTGTGCTTTGGAATTACTTAATTTGATTTCTCCATCTCAATTCCACCATCGGACAAGTAGAGATATATAGATATACATATATATATTAGCCAGACTCCACACGGTAGAGGTTCTACGGACTCGTATGAAACGCTCTGAGTCTACTTTCATAATGCGAACTGCCAGACTGTGAAACGCGCTGCATAGGTATTTCTCTATTTCTTGATAGCTATAATCGGTTCTTTTCAAGTCACGACTTGCTTGCGTGCTCCATCTTGGGCCAGATGGTCGCTTTACATCGAGCTAGTTGCTTTCAAACGCAAGTTTATCTTCTATAAGAAAAAATAATAATAGTTATGATGAGAATTATTGGATTAGGCAGAATGTACGAGTATGTTTGTGAACAATTGTTTAACATAAAAACGAAATAAATTAAAATCAAAAATAAAATTCAACAAAATAAAATATTTATGATTATTTGTATGCATATTCTAAATGAGTGAATAGCAACAAACATACCAACATAGGTCTCCAGCCGTCGCCTGCCGTCGCGCGACATTTTAACAGAACCTAACACATTTTAATAAAAGCAAATTTTACCAAACAATAATCACAAAACCTCATTATATTTAAATATCTATGCTTTTTTTATATTTATGTACCTATTCTGTGCTGCGCTACAGATACACTACAGATACACTACAGATACACTACAGATACACTACAGATACACTACAGATACACTACAGATACACTACAGATACACTACAGATACACTACAGATACACTACAGATACACTACAGATACACTACAGATACACTACAGATACACTACAGATACGAGTAACATAAGAACTCATATATTATATTATATTTTTACATGTCTTATATCGCAATAAAATCGAAAAACTAATGAACAGAAGAAGCGATACACATCCATCACACGCGCCGATACAACACGTCATAATACTAGTCAATGGACTCCAGTCGCCTGCACACTTGCTCCACTCACTCGCCTGCACACTTGCTCCACTCACTCGCCTGCACACTTGCTCCACTCACTCGCTCCAACACTCGCGCCACTCACAGCATAACACTAAAGGATCACTTAGCGACTTCAATCTCAACAATCCCTTACCTCATTTCTAATAAATTACATCACCACTAATCCATTACCTCGCCTCTAATCCTAGCAGAGGCATCTCATTATTGACCGACCGAACGAAGCGTGTCCTCTTAAAGTTTGGTAAGAATCATTTGTTTTAGCGTGTTTACTTCTACAAGTACCCACGTTACGAGCTGTATTTTACTTTTTTTGCTTTTTAATGAAACTATTAGAATCAGTCAATTTTGGTTTATCCAAGTTTGGTTTATCCAAGAACTGTAATTTCAATCGGACCAAATTTTTTAAAATGTTCTTCAAAATGTAGAAAGAGTGCAGCAGCTCAATGTATCAGTCTCACTAATAGTATAAAGCAAGTAGTTGTGTTTGGAACTCGATACACGAGGAGTGTTTACCAAAACAATAAACATACTGATGTTGTCATCCTCTGCTTTGTCTAAACACACTCGACACAATTCTAATGTCCCAGCAGTACAGGGTTATTGAATACCTAGCGGTGTACTTGCTAGCGGAAGAAGAATTAAATACAAATATATAAACATCAAAAATAAATTTCCCAGCGAGACCTGATTTCTAAAGAAAAAAAACTGCTAATATTCGTCTTTGGCCAAGAAAAGTATTCTTAATGAATTCAAGGTAACACCAACATTAACCCTTTTAGCGGCGCGCGTACACACTTTAGTGCAATAACTGTTTGTCACATGTCATCAAATTGTTGAAAGCTACTCGTATATGACAAAAAGTGACTGCACTGAAAGAGTTACATCAGCGCAAAATGGTTAACCAAATAGTGGCTTGCTTCTATTATCTCCCCAACTAATTCCCCCTCATCCTTATTTTGTTCTAATTTGGGAGAAAAATGGTTCAAAATTACGATTTCATTACAACGATCGCAAATCCTAAACTGCACGTACACAAAATGACTAAGACTAACTGAACGAATTGCAAGCCAGAACCGGGATGTGAACCCTCTACTGAAGTATAGGCATTCTCTCATTCATTCGTTCATTCATTCATGCCCTCTAGGCTGTCACTAGTAATATTTAACTGTGTATAGATATAGTGAAGGGAAAAGAACAATCGACGCGTGCGGCAGACACCCGTGATTTATACTGCACACTTAACGATAAGTACCCAGCGGTGCGGGGGGCAGGGGGGGGGGGGTGACACTGTGGGGAGAGGAGATCATTTGGAGGATCATTCGCGAAGGATTTAGAGATAATGCACTCGACGGAGCTGATTTGAGTGTTCCGTATACGCGGGGTTTAGAGCGATTGTTTATACTGCACAATTACCCTGTCAGTATTTACATGTGTACATTTAAAACAAATATTTATTACTGTGATATTAATAGTAATAATCCGCTTTATACTCGCAGCGGAGATTAATTCGGAAATAAACTGTTTTGTGGGAAATGAGTTTGTTTGTTTTTTTATATAAACCATATGTTTATTTTTTTATTTTCATTTGCTTATTTTTTTGCTTTTTAATTGATATTGTTACAACTGTTGTTGAAGTGCAATTGTTTAAAAGACATCCTTCAGTTTGTGATGCAACACGTTCTGATAAACTCATTACCACATAATATCATCAAATGAAACACACGCAGCCGCACACGAACCAATAACATTTAGAACAATACTAAAAAAATATATATGTATAATAAAATTAAAAATAATGTCACACACATATATCATTCCAGTTTGAATTTGTAAAATAGATAAATATTATCAATGGCATTATTACAACATGTGTGGTGTTTACACATGTTGTAATAATGCCATTGATATTTACTTTTAACAAACCTTCTAGAAACTTCTGTAGAAGTTTGTGCTCCCTTCCATACAATATGAACTTATTAAACAGCGCTCATATGAAAAAATTCACAAAGGTTTCATATTTGCTGTTCAATGAATGAATGAATGAATGAATGAATGATTTATGTCACAAAATATTACAATCAATTATTATACTAAAATAACGAAATATTATGTATGACACTTTTTACATGAATACTTATTAGATTTAAATCAACTTTCTCACCGAGCTCAACATCACAGAAACTCAGTATTACAACTGTACCATAAAAAATAAAATAATAATACTAATTCAGAAATAGATCAACAAATAAAATTAACAAAATTGTTTTAAAAGTTTCAGTGGGAGTACAACAGTGACGTGTGACCAGAATGCTGGCTTTTATTTAGCCAGCAATACAGCCAGCACGCTGGGAACCATTCTTACTACAAGATAAAGTTAAGGCGTTTATTATTAGAATATTGTTTTTTTTTCTTTAATCGTAAGCTATTTGGAAAGCGTTTAATATTATGACATTGGTTTATAGATCAGTCAGTAGCGATGTGTACCGACGTACCTACCATGGTTTTTTCACATGAGCGGCTGGATCAACCAGGGGGGGAGGTGACTAGAGAGGTTATATATATATATATATACAGGGTTATCCGCTAGGGGTGTACTTAGATGAATGGAGGTCACTATACACACCCTAATGAACAACTTCCACTATGGGACCAACTCTGAATTCAAGAAAAAAAATCAGCTGTTTCATTCATTTTATCAACGATGAATTAACTTTTTTACGGATAACAAACCGTCTTGCAACGTATTTTTATATTCGCGGAAGTCAGCGATATTGTAGCCCTAGATGGAGCTTGTCTAGTCCGGAATACACTGACTCTCAAGGAAGGCTGCCGAAACACACCGCTTGTGCTTGGTGACAGATTATTTACCTCGAGGGTGGTAGCTAGCCAGGCGAGCTATAGGTATATAACGCCCTACCGCTATGCTATGGTTTCCTCACGATGTTATCCTTCACTAATAGCTCAGGCTCTTTTGCATGTTTCGTGGGATCGAACCTCGTGCCTTTTGCACGGCATTCGACCCCACTAACCACTCGACTATCATCGCTACAAAAAATAGTTTTTATCTCAAGAAGGGTGCGACTGTTCTTACACACGTCAATAGTTCGCTATAGCACGCGACACGACGCGGGGACGCAATTAGTTTCCGCAAACATTAGAAGCGATGTAGAGCAAACACTACCACATTTACACTCTTACATAACAAACGAGATTTTGCAAGGACTTAAGTGTAGTCGAGGAACTTCTAACAGCCATCATGAGACCGGTCGCTACAATAATAATAATTATGAAATCAACTGATTGCAACTGGGACTTCATTTTTTTATATTTCTTGTTCGGATGTGACGTGAATTTCAAATGAAATACTGAAAAACCGACACAAATTTAAGTCTCTTTCTTGTTTTAGCGCATCTCGGTCGATGTAAAGTGAAGATGCGGTCTAACACAATTAAATTCCAGTATTTGTTTAATTTTTTATACAACGTTTATTACTTTATTTGAAAACTAACGCGTGTTATATAATATAAGTATGTTTAAGAAGCGGTGTGTTGGCAGTGCGAGACGTGTCATCGTTGAAGACACGACGACTCATTTCATCCCTGATGAAGTTCACTGAATGTGAACGAAACTGTAGTTGGACCTTTACAACAATCAGGTACAAGTGAAAACCCGTCTTATTAAACAATATTTACAAGCTTTAACATTGACTAATAAGTTAAATTTTTTCTAGCAATAATAGTTTGTTTGTTTGTTTATTCGTAACGCACAAGACACGTGTGGTTCTGTCTAGTTCTCTATAACAATAAAAACAAACTAGAATCGTTTCATTGCGAGAATTAGCGGAGCGTAGAGCTTTATTCCCGAGTAGCGCTGTCTCGCTCCAACGACTCGCGTACAGTGTAGCGCTGTCCCGCTCTAATGAGACTACACTTAAATAAATCGCTGTACTTCAATTTGTGCGACGTGCCTTCTGAAAAGCCTAGACTCGGCTGCTTTACATTTTGTTTCTGTTTGTCTCTCGTCTGTCCCCTCAGCGGAATAAATAGGAAGGAATATTACTATAAGTTCCCTTATGACTTTTACGGCAACAAATCCAAAGAAAAGCCAAGCACAAGGGTTCTGTATCTATACAAGATTACAGCGTGCAATAAATTAATTAAATTTCGTTTATTGTACGAGTACGGGAGCCAACAATTAATATATGTTTTAATTTGATATAAGTATTTATATATAGTGTGCCTATTATTGTATACTACTTAATACTTTATGAATATTTCAAGCGTCTCTCTACCTGTTGCAGTTTTATAATATCGAGCAAAAAACGGCAAACAAATCACGTTTGTGTGTTTGTACGGGAGATCCTGTCGAATATTTAATTTATTCTTCTTTTATTAAAAAAAAAAAACATTTTTTGCAAAATATTCAAGTGTCTGGCTATCACGATTCGTGAGACAGCCTGCTGACAGACGGACAGCGATATCAGTAATACGATACGATATTATCCTTCGGTATGGAACCCTAAAAACTATAATTACTTTGACGACTGAAGCAAAATTAAACTTAATATGATTGTTTTTCCTAATACTATGTTGTTATGGTTTTACTGGGTATCATTTACTGGGTATCATTTACTGGGTATCAATACCTGAATGAATGAACTTATATTTAGTTACAATTAAATTTTTTTTAAACATTTATAATAATAAAATTATATGAAATAATGTGAATGTAATGTCAATTTATATTTTTCAACTCCCTCTCCCTCTTCCTCTCCCTCTCCCTCATACGTGTGGGTCTGCCACACAGTCGATAATGTATGTATGCACATATCGTTCAACTGTTGAACTTATTAGAAACAATAATAGTCGACCTCGATGGAGTTAGATCGTGAGGAACTCTATCAGATAGGTGAAGCCATCTTCTATGACTCAACTCGAATCTTTTTTCGAGCTTGCTGCTTTACAATACAAATAACTACTTTGCTTACTTAGTTTGAAATATTCATAGTAAATAAGGAACTATACATTATTATTATACAATAAAAAAAACAAATTATAATTTTAATTATTTATTTTTTATTATTTCTACATTACAGCGTGTGCTCATCCTTATTTACTATCGATTAGGTTTAGGTTTGAGATAAAATATACACCAGTTTTACTATTAACTTTGTCTATATATTTGATGTACAGACAGCACTGTACGAGTATACTGGAACTATATAGCCAGTAGCGACATACTCGTAGTGAGGTCGGGGCAGGTGGAGTGAGAGCCGGCGAGGAGAGCTCTACTCGTACAGCGCATCTGACACTCGAGTGGAGCGCTCAAGGAGAGACTTGGTGCTTCACTCTACCGCTTACAGCCGCGCCGCGTACTTACTCGCACTGCACGGAACTTGACAAACATTTATAACAATAAATCATTTATTTATTCAGTAAAAAAATATATACCATAGCACGCTAGGACATTTCTAGCTACCACCATCAAGTTGTAAAATATGTCACCAAGCAACTAACGGTGTGTTTCGGGAGCCTTCCTTCAGAGCCAGTGTATTCCAGACTAGGCATGCTCCATCTAGGGATACAGTATCGCTGACTTCCGTGCTCGTGCGAGCTTGTGGTCAAATGCCTAGCTGTGTAGGATAAAAAAATATATAATAAAGACTAAGTTTTTATTTTCACAATAATTTAGGGTACCTGTTGTCGAGCTAGGGCGCGCAGCCCGCTGCAGCCACTGCACTACACTTCTCTCACTATCCTGACTAATATTATAAATGCGAATGTAACTTTCTCTGTCTGTCTGTTTCGCTTTCACGCCAAAACTACTAAACCGATCTGGATGTAATTTGGTGCTCAGGTAGATTGGATCCCGAGAAAAGGCATAGGATACTTTTTAACCGACTTCAAAAAAGTAGTTCTCCATTATCTCGACAATCCAATGGGGAACTACGCGGGTGAAACCGCGGGGTTACTAGTATTTGAATAAAAATAAATATTTGTCTATCTTTTACAGTAATTTACATGTAATAATCATTACAAATATTCTTATTGCAATTGATTATTTCGTGATAAAAATGATTCAAATTAAATGTCACAACAACGTTCGATTACATAAAATCCTGATTATTTATTTTACTTTCTAGAAAAGTTTATAAATATGAAAATCCTACTTGTTTATAGAAAAGCTTGCGTTAGACATTGCTGACATATACTCGCATTATATGTCGGGAGTGAGCAGTACCTACAGGTGGAGCAACATCGAATGTTTGTATTCATATATTTTTTTAATATAGATTGTGTTCACAAATTATAATCATTGCTTTCGTTTCGTTGACATTCAAATCAACAGAAATCTTTCAATCAAAATTGCAATCATTTTCTATTTGATTTTGTTCCGAGAGATGTCAAATATAACGCGGACAAAGCCACAGGTAAGAGTTGTCTTAAATATTTTTATAAACATATTTAAGGCTATAAAAAACAAACGTATCAGGAGATAGATATATGTAGTTCCTGATCTGTTTTGTAGATTGAGTAAAGCGGATTAGTATCCGTTCTCTCTAGTAGATATAGTATTTATCTGAACGCATAAAAAGAGGGTTGCTATAAATACAGAGTAATTGGTTCCCGCAGATCGCGACACGACGCGATAAGGGAGAGAACGAACTTTTTCCATACAGGGTTACAAGCAAACTCACCACCTTCGCAGCTTAGTGGTTAGAGAGTTTGTGTCAACGGTCTCGTACTTAATTCTCAGCTGAACTAGGTTTAAGTTTAATTTCATTAGTTAAAAATTCTGGTTCTAAAATATGATAGTTGCTAGCGTAGAACAGTTTATAGTCACTGTTGTAATACTGTTCCAAATGATAACAATTTATGTAGTACATAGTTATCACTCACGGCACTAAATAAAATGAAACCGCTTTCAGGTTCAGGTTTCAAATGTAAACCTTTATTTGATGATCCCCTTAAGCGTTGAATTTACAAAAATCTTTTCATAAATTACTCTCCAAATTTAACGTCTCTAAGTTAAGTTTAGTTAATTCCTAGATTATTCAGACTTATACTTGCATTTATATAAGTAAGTTTAGTTGATTAAATCTACGAAACAGTTTATGAAAAGATATACATTAGAACAATTTGTTGACAATATAATGTATTACATAGTCGAATATAGAAACATCTAGAACCACATTCAGCATATTTAATCTTGTACGAAACGTAAAGTTTACAATGTCAAGTTGTTAAAACCCCTCTGGCCACATTAGCAACTGAGATTCGCAACTAGTTGCTAAAAAAGAAAGTATGTTGTTGTCCTCTAGTTACCAAAGACAATGTATCCCAGGCAAGTGCAAGTTTATAAACCCTGTAGAGAGACAGTCTGTTTATAGCGTACTGTAGGGAATACAATCAGAACCACGCACATTACACGGAACTGTACTGCAGGGGAGGGAGGAAGGGAGGGAGAGGGGAGCCCACAGACTATAGCAAGCCAATCGTTCAACCACTCCAGTGTGAGGGATGTTCCTACACTGTGGCAAGGGAAAGAAATCATGAATTAGTTTAGGTTCTATGACTATGGCGTAGAATGAGCTACGACGTTGTGACCTTGTGCAGGAATAGTTATAGTTCTGCGAACTGTTCGCCTCATAAGCAATATTTTTTGTTAGTGTATATCAAACAACTCTCGACTGATTTCTGCATGACTGAGTATCGCATGTGATTGATAAATAATATCGAGGCCAGTGGATCAAGTTGGATTTAATATTTAGAATAATGCATAATAAGATATTTTAATGAGACCATATTGGAAATAGTGTAATTAATAATAAATAAAATTTGTAACTAATTATTTATAATATAAAGTAGTGATTGTAACAGTTTTAACTCAATAAATAAATAAGTCAGTACTTAAACGGCAATGTATCAAACATCTCCTGGTTTTTGGGTAGAAACAAAATCTCCATCAGTTTAAGTCTCATAATTTGTGAGCTTGTATACTAAGTTTTATGACGATTACATGCAGACAAACGTACATATTGACTGACTCAAGAAATCGCCATACTTGAAGTAAGCATAATCAATTCTATCACTCGTTCGGTCAAAACAAAGACATAGTGATATTATATACAAATCGTAGAGCGATGCTACGACGTAGCACATTCGTAGCACACGGTCGTAGCACACTCTACGCCAAAAGTCGAGTGTAGGTAATCCAGCCCACTCATTAAAATAATTCCCCCGTTATAGCTTAATCCTATGCGCGTATGGTAACGGTATTACGTTCCTCTACGTTACGGTCTCCAGCGAGTAACGGTGGATATGTGACGTTGGGATTTCGGTATGCTTGCCGAATGTATACGAATAATGTCTCAATGGAAGGATATATATTCTACTTTTATAGTGTATTTGTCACTTGAATGCTCAGCAGAATGAGTATTGTTATTTGATTAGTGATTAGATGATGTTGGTTTATTGTGCACTAGTTGTGCCCCGCGGTGTCACCTGCGTACTTAATACTTTTTTTAAAGTCGGTTAAATAGTATTCTATGTCCTTTACCGGGGTCAAATCTACCTGTGTACCATCCTTTTTCATCCAGATTTATTTTTAGTGGTTTTGTTGTTAAAGCGAGACAGATAGACCATTTTAGCCAGAATTAAGTTAGAATGTTAGGAGTTTGTGACACATGCATACATAAGTAATTAACTAATTAGGTTTAAGAGAAAAAGAAACATGAAACTGTAAGTCATTAAACAAATAGTGTTATTTATAAAAGAAGTGCAAGTTTTCCGAGTGAGTTGTTACTCGTAGAGAGTGCTGCAATGTGTCGCCGGGTAGAGAGAGAGAGGTACGAGCAGAGAGACGGAGGCAGGAGTCTTCAATTAACTTTTTGTTTAATTGTGCTCGTCTTACTAACCCCCCCCCCCCCCCCCTACTTCAATACATCGCCCGTTTATACTCGTAGTTAAATACACGACATTATTAATTATTTATTAATCATCGATAACTAACATTTCCTCGTCTCGAGGACCTCGTGAAAACGATATATTAATTTGCAAAATTTGTATATGAAACCACTAGGTGGACCGACGACATAGTGAAAGTCGTAAGTAACCAGTGGATGCAATTGGCACCTTGTCGTTTGGATTGGCGTTCTAAGGGGAGGCCTATGTTCAACAGCGGACGTCTTTTGGCTGGTGATGACGAAACTTCATTTCACTTGGTCAAAATCCGATCGGTCAGTTTGTGCCGTGGTGTTTAGAAAAAAAATCAGAATGCACTTTAGATCACCGCTCGACACAAATAGCGAACATAACATTTTAAGTATATTTTATTTAAGAAATTGTTGTCGTTTTGTTTGATCTTCCCCTTTCCCAGTATCCCCGCGGTGTGCTGCAGTAGTAACAAATTGTGCACATTACCGTCGCGCATCAAACCCGGAAATACTCGTTCAGTCTCCCCTCTAGCTAACTGTACGCGACTCGCCCATAGCCCTTATTGTGTAACACACGTTTTTGATAGCGATAGGACCAATCTAACATACCCTAATGAATATTACATCTGAGTGTGACGTTATCTTAGCTGTGTACATCTCTATATATTATCTAAGAAAATGTTTGGCTTGTTTCATTTGTTTTATTACTTTGCCAAAAATGTTATATCCCTCTTTTTTTCTTTTTTGGTAGCATTAAAATTTGCAAATTGAAGTGATTACGTCTTAGAACTGTCATCGTGTCCTAATAAACTAGTGAAAACTAAAACTTTTCTTAATTAACTGAAAAATTATATGCAATTATCTTGCTAACACAAAAATTATAAAATTCCGTATCAATATTATTTGCGCTTTCTCGCTTTTATTACCTTAGCGTAACATTTGTGCTAACAAGATGACTCGAGTGTGCGTTACTGATAGCGAGAGAGTGTAACATTTGTGCTAACAAGATGACTCGAGTGTGCGTTACTGATAGCGAGAGAGTGTAACATTTGTGCTAACAAGATGACTCGAGTGTGCGTTACTGATAGCGAGAGAGTGTAACATTTGTGCTAACAAGATGACTCGAGTGTGCGTTACTGATAGCGAGAGAGTGTAACATTTGTGCTAACAAGATGACTCGAGTGTGCGTTACTGATAGCGAGAGAGTGTAACATTTGTGCTAACAAGATGACTCGAGTGTGCGTTACTGATAACGAGAGAGTGTAACATTTGTGCTAACAAGATGACTCGAGTGTGCGTTACTGATAGCGAGAGAGTGTAACATTTATGCTAACAAGATGACTCGAGTGTGCGTTACTGATAACGAGAGAGTGTAACATTTGTGCTAACAAGATGACTCGAGTGTGCGTTACTGATAGCGAGAGAGTGTAACATTTGTGCTAACAAGATGACTCGAGTGTGCGTTACTGATAACGAGAGAGTGTAACATTTGTGCTAACAAGATGACTCGAGTGTGCGTTACTGATAACGAGAGAGTGTAACATTTGTGCTAACAAGATGACTCGAGTGTGCGTTACTGATAACGAGAGAGTGTAACATTTGTGCTAACAAGATGACTCGAGTGTGCGTTACTGATAACGAGAGAGTGTAACATTTGTACTAACAAGATGACTCGAGTATGCGTTACTGATAGCGAGAGAGTGTAACATTTGTGCTAACAAGATGACTCGAGTGTGCGTTACTGATAACGAGAGAGTGTAACATTTGTGCTAACAAGATGACTCGAGTGTGCGTTACTGATAGCGAGAGAGTGTAACATTTATGCTAACAAGATGACTCGAGTGTGCGTTACTGATAACGAGAGAGTGTAACATTTGTGCTAACAAGATGACTCGAGTGTGCGTTACTGATAGCGAGAGAGTGTAACATTTGTGCTAACAAGATGACTCGAGTGTGCGTTACTGATAACGAGAGAGTGTAACATTTGTGCTAACAAGATGACTCGAGTGTAACATTTGTGCTAACAAGATGACTCGAGTGTGCGTTACTGATAGCGAGAGAGTGTAACATTTGTGCTAACAAGATGACTCGAGTGTGCGTTACTGATAGCGAGAGAGTGTAACATTTGTGCTAACAAGATGACTCGAGTGTGCGTTACTGATAGCGAGAGAGTGTAACATTTGTGCTAACAAGATGACTCGAGTGTGCGTTGCTGATAGCGAGAGAGTGTAACATTTGTGCTAACAAGATGACTCGAGTGTGCGTTGCTGATAGCGAGAGAGTGTAACATTTGTGCTAACAAGATGACTCGAGTGTAACATTTGTGCTAACAAGATGACTCGAGTGTGCGTTACTGATAGCGAGAGAGTGTAACACACGTTCCATAAGATTAATAATAAAAATGAGAAATGTTATAACGTTCGGCGTACTTTACCGCAGTCTTGTTACCTTTAAATAACGTTCGGCGTACGTTACCGCAGTCTTGTTACCTTTAAATAACGTTCGGCGTACGTTACCGCAGTCTTGTTACCTTTAAATAACGTTCAGCGTTCGTCACCGCAGTCTTGTAACATTTGAATTATTAATTACTATAAAAAATTAAACTTAAAAAAATTATTAAGTAACGTAAGTATTTAAATACTTTCATAGTTTTTATAACATACATTTATTATATTATATATTTATATTGTAATTTATTTCTCTGGTTATTAGTAATATTCTGTATTGATTGTTTGTTACACAACAACGATGATTCGACGAACTGCATTTACATATAATTACTAAGTTTATAAAACATATTTATTTCAAAAAAATATTTTTTATATTTATTTGGATTTTTAATATATAGTTCCATAATCGTATTAGGTTCCGTTGCATGATGAGGGCGAGCGGAAGTGATGGAACGAGCATCGTACGAGGTATGGCTGTGAGTGAGCAGCGCCGCGGGCTCGTATTAGTGTACGGGGAGGCTTTATTGTATGTAGTAATAAAACAGGCTTACACTTCTTAGTGTTGTGACACTTTGTCATCAAATATACTGAATTCCATATTTTTATCTCCATTCCAACCATGTTGACGAAACTTTGAGTATGCTTCGGTTAAAAAGGTTGCTACGGCGCCGTTTACTAACCAATTTCAATATTTTTAATATAGACAAGCAGAATATAACATCAATTGAGATTGTCAAATTTAAAGAAACGGTCGTCAAGTTGTTGTCGTTTTCTTTTAAAGTTGTAACAAAAATGACAGTTCACGGTTCAGTTTTGCAGCTCACGGATCTGTGAGCCGATATGTTAAAGTCAAACAAAGGTATGCGTATATCTGTCTACATGTCCACCAAACCTAGTCAGACAAATTACTACGAGAATTATTAATTCTTACAACAATCTGATGAAATTCAAGTTAAAATACTGCACACAATTACTAACTACCTCATTCACTTACAGTTAAAAGTGAACAACTTTAACGAGCCAAATTGAATGATGAACCGTGAACTAAGCACTGAAGCACTGATGGAGACAACTTAGCGTTAACTTACTTCTTACTTACTCTATACATTCAATAATAGTTCGCTAAGTAAGTAAGTATATATTGAGGTACATAGGAGCGCACTATCTACTGAGCGACTAAACTTGCTGATTAGAGAGATCTAGTTCCAAACTACCCCTGCCCCCGCGCCCCTGCAACCCCTACTTCTTGTCTAAACATACCCCCCCCCCCCTTTCCCCCTCGCCCCCGGCGCTCCCCTCTCCTCTCCACTGCAGCAGTATTTGCTCATTATATTACGGCAGAGTTCGAAAAATTGTGTCACATAAGTTAAAGGCTATTAGAGTCTGATTAGCTCGATGTTTATCTCATTGAAGCTTGCTTTTATCAAAATAAATTAATTTACAACATGACGCGACAAAAAAACACAAAAGTAACAAGGAGACGCGTTTATTTATAATAAGGTCACAAGAATATTCATTGATTACACAAATATCTTTAGCAACAAGTGGTTAGAAGCGAGTTTGAAAAAAACCGAGTGCTAATTCGTTACACCTGTGTATCATTAACATCCTTAATTTTTTCTTTGTCATCCTAAAACATAACTCTCCTTTCGCAGTCAGGTAAAAATAAAACTGATTGTGTTAATTAAGATAAAATTAACGTCTCCATTTCCAAAAATTAGCAGAGCATTGTCTTTTAACTGCACCATTTTTCACCCATCTGACCATTTACCGTCCGTTTCCAATTCCTTTGTGGTTAAATATCGTTGGGAAGAGATCTGATGGAGTCGTACACTCTGTATAATTACATCGATGTCCGTCCTCAATAATGAGTAAACGCCAATTACAATAAATTATCGTTCGTTCATTAAAATGAAACCATTTTGAAAGGTTAATTATATGATGTCGGTGTAGAGCTGCTATGTGCTATGTGCTATGTGCTATGTGCTATGCGCTACGAGTATGTACGATACATATCGGTTGTGAAGGTACATTAGCGCGTGTTGTTACGAGTATGTCGTTATCATTGAAATCTTTAAAACTGTATTTCTATGATGAAGAACTAATATATAATTAGCAATCATGCTATTGCAGTTAATATAGTTTTCTTTATTACACACTAGTAAAGACAATTAAGAGGAATAAGAACGTTTATGATTTAAGTTTTTTCCTTAACTTTTAAATTTAACAAACTAAGATCTTCATTAGCTGTCTCGTTTCATACTCTTTTGTTTTTGATTGATTTATATTTTTACATTTTATGGATTTATCGCATAAACACAAATAAAAAAAATAACTCACCAACAAGAAGAGTAGAGAAGAGAAGAGCGGGGAGAAGAAGGACGCGCCGCGATGTAACGTTACGTGGCATGATGGCGGCGGCGGGCAGCCTATGAGCGCGGCGAGCGCCGGCAGGGAGCCAATCACCAGCGAGCGGCGCACGCGTTCGCCAATCAGCGCGCTGCATGACGCCAGGCGGCGGCGCGGGCAGCGGGGGGCGCGGGGGGGACCAGGGGCCAACACCTCATCTCCACGGTCGCTGCATCTGTACAACACAAGCGCCATGTTGTACTCGTTGTATGTATGTAACATATTGTCGTTAGGACATTTTTATTCTGAACTCTTATTCTCTAACGAACAATGGGATTTCTAGCTGAAAGTGCGCGTTAAGTTCACTCAATATGATAATCTAAAAATACAAAACGAGCGCGTTCCGTGCCACGGCACGATATAAAATTATACGGTTGCTTAGTGATATCACAGTGGCGGAACATCAACTTTAGTGAAATCGTCTGAGAAAGTCCCTGAACTGTTGTTGGCTGCTTGTCATATTCGTATCTACCGAGACCTACTCACGCACTACTTACAGCGGAACTAACACTCCAATATATACCAAAGAAGAGAATAAAGTATGCGTTTGCCAAGTCACTATATTTATAAAAGAAATAAATATTGATAATATTGATAATATTGATAATATTGATATGTTGATAATATTGATAATATTGATGATATTGATAATATTGATAATATTGATATAGGTACTTGAAATTGATTGACTAACAAGTAGGATATTATTTATGACAAAGTAGTTGGAAAGTTTATCGCATCAATATATACTGAATTAACAGACTTGCTTTACATTCGATTTCACAACTTTTTACTACAGACAAACAGCGCTGCGAGATTTGTACATTTTTGTAGATGTAATGTTTTTGACCGGTACTTTTTTACAGCTCCTGAAACGATTTTACTTAACATTATGTATGATACATTTCAAATCCAAGATGGCGGCCAACACAAGAAGAACAGCTTTTTATATATATTACGATAATTTTAAAATTTAAATATTACTTAGTACTTATACGGTTCACCACCAGATTTCCAGTGTGATGTGTATCGCTTAGTATCGCCTTCTATATGTGTACAGAGTCAGTGAACATGTGACGTAGAGTCGTGTGCTGAAGATAGACATTAGACAAGAGAACGACAACACTAAGTAGTGGTCGGTAAACAACCAGGACAGTGTCGAGAACAGCTGTCGAGCTGTCGATCTGTCGAGCTACGTGCTGGAGGCTACGAGGGCTCAAGTGCTGAGAGACGTTACGCAAGTGGACCTTGGAGGAGATACCTTTTTTTTCTCTAAGCGAACAATATCTGTGCCGGGTCTGGCTAAATACATTACCAAACACAGATCAAGTAGCTATAATTATTTGGAATGAGTAGTTAGAAGCAACTTCAAAAATAATATTGCAAAAATTTAATGTCACTGTATTATGACGAAACTGTGACGTTCAATTACTCATTGAACATTATAAACATTTGTAGATGAAAAACAAATCCAATGACATCTCGAACATAACGTTCGATCTACCCGTCCAGGCTGTAATGGATTACAAAGAGACATACAAGAACTCCTTTTAAGGAGGAAAAGAGAGAGACACTTGCCAAGATCTAAAGTATAATCACTGTCGATAAACAACACATTATGCTTAAAAAGAAAAGCCGAAATTGCATTTGACAGTTTGAACATTTAATGCTTAATAACTTACAGGTTTTACTACTACGAACAGCTGTGCAGGAGTATTGTGTGGAAACTCTAGTGGGGAGCTAAATAAGTGTGAAAGCATTATATAAATAGGAGTGTGAGTGACATCAGTGACATCTGCGACCAGAGACAAATGTCCTCCGAGACGAGAGTACCGCGGACCTTCCCTCCGGACCCTCTCAGAGGAGGGCGGCAGCTGACCCCAGCCCGCCATAAAACATCAACACATTGGACCGCTACAGAACAATACTTATGAACTGTCAAAAGTTAAAAAGTTAAATCAACTTTTGAGTTAATACGAAAAAACTATTTTTCTAAACTACAGCGTATACGAGTACCATTCGACGACAGACCGACAGACCGACAGACCGACAGACCGACAGACCGACAGACCGATCGCTATAATATGATTAATACATATTTTTTATCAAATATACATTTCTTATTATAATTTTTTTGGTTGATCTTAATAAAGACAACAGGTACGAGTAGATACTTGAACTTATGTTCTCTTTAGTGCGCGGGCCTGACTTGCACTTGGCTGATTTTCTTCCTAGGTGTTCCTAGGTGTATTCAAAATATCCTTCCATGCATACCTAGATTCACCAATTAGTAACAATAATGATATAGACTATTGATGTGAATTAATAATAAGTCATTGGACAATATACTCGTACCTAACACGCGACTGAATTTGTTGACTAAACTTTATCACCGGTCCTTTGGAACGCACTTCATATATCCCTGTGATTCGTTCAATGTTATTTCAGACTTAATACCCACATCGAAGCATAGATTGTAGTACATGTAGCTTGTCAAACACAGCCACAGACAGCCCTGTGACTGAAGGGGGAAGTAGAAGTAAGGCAGAGGTTACGTCGGGTGAAGCAGATGTGATGATACGAGTATTTCCTGTCGCTAGAGTGAGGAAGTATTTAGCTTCAGTTCCGGAGTGGGAGTCGGAGGCGGGAGGATACGGAGACCAGAGTGACGTACCTAATACCTAAGTACCTACTGATACACACTAGAGATACTAAGATGACATGCGTGAGATTAATAAATCATTATAGAATAAATTGTATAATGATTTATGGTTGCCTCTGTACATCACATATTGGAAATTGTGAAGTGAAAACTATCGTGTTCTGATTGAAAACATCGGCAAGTTGCCCTCTTTACTAAGCCAAGTCGGTTACATCGCCTCGACTTAACAACCACACTAGTAGGTCCAATTGTAATATACCTTGAACATCATTTAAAAAAAACTTTAAATATTGAACCGATGGGATCGCACGCACTGCATGTCACATCTACTAACTTTAATATTTAATTAATTCAATATCAATGAAGACGATATTGTTTCCAAACAAGAAGTCGGTCGCACACACATACACACACAATGTCGCGGAGGAACACACTCAAAACAAACAAGATCAGTTATCTGTAAGTCGAAGTGATAGATGAAAACTTTGTGCTGAAACATCAATATCTCGGCGGCCTCGTAAAACCTTCATCCCCAATGAAAACCGATAGAAAGAAACGTCCCCTCTCCCGGGGGAGTTGCGGGGGAGCGGGAGAACGGCGCGGGGGAGAGTGCTTACACCGCGCGACTGCGACACGACCGACTGTGCTCGTGTATTTGAGTTAACTCAGATCACAAATCATTCGTATTAAGAGACAATATAGGTTAAATAATCTTGTTACTCGTAACATAAATAGATCCAGATAAACAATTTTAATTCCAATGCAGTAAAGGTGTGCAGGAGTGCAGGAGTGCAGGAGTGCAGGAGTGGAGCAAATTGGATGGTTAAAACTCAGTACTCGAGGTATATCGATACTACTGTCATATATGAAACTGGTTTATTCCTAGTTATTCCCGACCCTCTGTCCTGAATTATAAAAATGCGTACATTTTTAAATAATTATTAAGTGTGTTGACATAGTCCAAGGTTGCGGAATGACAGATAGATGACGTACTATATTTTATGTTATTATTTATATTCCTATCAAATAACACTTTATGATTCAAATATCAAGTTTAAAGGTTTAGTTAATTTACAATTTACTTGTGATCACTGAGAGCCAGCACACGAGAACAATCGGGTGGAGTAAATCCCATCCAAGTGACATTTACACCATCCGATTGTAGCGTAATTACTCGTGCTGTGAAAGCCACTTTATATTTTCTGCAGCGTATTTACCGAAAAATTACACTATTTTTTCGTATGAACAAGCTTTTCAAAACACAGTAAGAATACTTGTATAAAAATATACAATATGACTAATGATAGACTAACTTATATTATTTCTATGATTAATGATAGACTAACTTATATTATTTCTATGATTAATGATAGACTAACTTATATTATTTCTATGATTAATGATAGACTAACTTATATTATTTCTATGATTAATGATAGACTAACTTATATTATTTCTATGATTAATGATAGACTAACTTATATTATTTCTATGATTAATAATAGACTAACTTATATTATTTCTATGATTTTTCGTACTTTACAAAGTATTTTTTTTATTTTCGTAGATTTTCAAAACTTCTTCCATCTGCAATTGTATTCAAGAATCAGATTAGGTAAAAATTTTGTATCAACTGCATCGCAATGAAACCAAAAAAGAAACCAGTGAATATTCGCATGTTATACGATCGTCAGTAGAGTGAGGGTGTAGGTGGGGAATTAGGGGGAGGGAGGGGGGGAGGGAGAGGGGTAATCCCTGCTCTTCATTATCGGTATGTTTGTGTCGCTTTGATTGGAACCGGCGCGCGGCACAGTGCGGCGCGCGGCGTGTCGCGAGCTGCAGCTCTGTGCTGTTGTCACCCGACACAGTGAGGAGGACCTTATGTCATGACACGTGCGCACACACTACCTACGTATCACAAACACTGCTGTAACACTACGTTTTGTATAATATTGGATGTCAATAGAAGAGGGTTTGTTGTGTTTGTTATTCTTATTTGACATACATTTCATTCGGAGTATATTCGTGTAATGTAACGGGTTGCGATATGTGTCTTATTACAGATTATGAAATCAAAATTAAGATGTAGTAAATAGTTCTGTGTCGTCGATAATGTTATTACTTTATAGTTACTATAACAGGGCGCGTGCCTGTACGAGTATTAACATTCAATAAATGACTAACTACGACAACAAATAATTATAGCAGAAAGATTACCTATAGACCAATTAAGATGTACAGATAATCCAAATGCTCCAACCCACCATCAGAGGGCAGCGTGCTCAGTATATTTTCGCCGTTTGTGTTGTTCGGCTGAATAAGCCGCCGCCCCTGCCCTACTCTGCGTCAAAGGAAGATGGGATGGCGCTAATGTGTCAACGCATGTCACGTCCCACACAAGAGGCTTACCCAACTTCCAAGGCACAAGCGTCATTCCGTCAGGTCTTATTCCATCGTGACGCGCAAGACCGCATGGTTCGATTCGAGCACAGCTGCAACATTGGCGGTGGAAAAAGCCCGGCGAATGATATCATTCAGGCTAGCGTGGGGACCCATTCTGCCAGCACTTTTAGAACAAGACAGACCATGATGACCGAGTTGATCGACTGCACAGTCGACCACACTATCAGCGAAGGGCCTCATAACACCTCGCACCCAAACGTGAGCTGATAGCGAGACGAAAAGCAGTCGGATCTAATAGGCAACCTGTACTGAAAGAAGGCAAAAAGCTTGTAACCAAAGCCCTGACTTCCATTCAGCGACTGCCAGTAAACGAGCGCGATCCGTGACGCTAGTACACGTATCTAGAAGAGATTTTCATGGTAGTTCACAGATCGGTGGATCCTACAGCCTCTGACAAGATGGTAATTTGGGAAAATCGGTATTTGGGCAAGCAAGCCTCCAGGCATCATTGGCTTTGGAAGAATTTGCTATTACTACATTAGAATAGCCTAAAGAGGGTGCGAAGATTTTTCCTACCAAATCATTTGTGCCATGTAATGAAGCCAAGAATGCGGGCAGTACGACACTAGAAATTTTGCGGACTCCGAAGCCTCCTAACCTTAGAGACAGAGAAGCTTGCGACCATGCTCTGCCATCCCTATCAATATTCAAAACCGTAAACAATGTGTTCTTTATGATGTTGTCTATTCTCTCAAGGAGCTCACTGTGTTGCCACAGTGGACAACAACGTAAATTATACGTAAATTTAGGAACGAAAAGACAATATCTGATAATAGTAAACGCCAAATGAGCGTTAATTTTGAGCAAACGGCCAGATGTACTCATGAAATTTTGAATTTTTTCCTCAACGAAGGGATAATAAAATTCACTGAGAATCGGTGAACCAAGAAGACGAAGCGAACTTTTATCTACCAAACGGATACCGGGAGCCAAAACAATGAAATTTCGAAAAACCAAATCCTTGTCCGGACAAGAAGAGCAAAAAAAATTTCGCATTTTGAAAAATTTAATTCCAAATCTATTAGACGACATTCGTCTATTAAAATTTGTAAGTCATTCAAAACTACGTTCGAATAACCCCCTAAAGTTCCGTCATCAAAATACCAAACGTCAAGTTTGGTATTGGAGACATTGAATGATGGGACGGATGGCCAAACTAAACATTGTTACTTGTACCTACTACAGTACTACAGCAACTATGTATGTATGTCGTATTCAAATAACTTGTACTCGAAGAGATAACAGAATTTGCTATTGTTAAATTTGAAATCTTGTTATTTTATTTTACGGTTCATCTGTTAGTCTAAACTCTTAAACATTCTAATGTAGTATAATGTACATTAGTAAAGACGTTCACGTCATGCGGTCCACCTCCACTGCTCCTCTACTGCTCCACCACTCGGCTGTCATCATAAACCCTCGTACCTAATTAATGTCCCCGACATGTCTCTGTATCACAAGTAAATTGTCCGCAAATGAATTGCTTCATTTCCACGGCGCCCCTGCGTTATTAATATATTCATTGTATCAATCTGCGGTACCCCGGGGCCCGTGCGGGGCACCGGGGCCCCTTGGTACCCCGGTGCCTCACTCGCCTGTCACGCTCGGTTATGCACCCCTTTGCTAAGCGACTATTGCCCCCTGCCGACCGACTTGACAGGATTATTTCGGGAGATTCGGAAATTATGTCTGTCAGTAAAACTCTCATTAATATGCAAGAAATGTTGCCCTTTATTTTTGTATGTGAACTAAATTATATTGAGTGAAAGGCTCTCGAATGTTGTTACTTAGTGCGGCGGTACGAGTACAAACCTTAAACTATACACAAACATTTGATATAAAGATAATCTTTGAGTAAGTTTGGATAAACTTTGAGTCTGTTCGAAACCAATATCAATGCTACTATTGCGAGATGGCATAAAATAACTGACACATAAAATAACTGAGACAGAGATTTTGTGTTAACTTTTAGGAACAGTTTAATAAGAGCTTTTACATCCGTAGTTCGTCCAAAAAATAGGAAATAACTGATTGTTTTAGTATTCCTAAAATAGTTTAACGTGAAATCGCATTCGTTAAGAGTTATACTCGTACATAAGATTCGGTTACTCTACAGTATAGTGCTAATAATTCTTACAGTGAATTCTTGCAAAAACTTTGACCATTGGAATGATATACAAGTTTTAAATTTATTAAAAAATTTAACAAAAAATTCAACGGAAGCAGAAATGGGCTTCAATATTTTACTAAAAGGTGTTTTGAAATCATCGCTTGCTACACGAAATGTCATGTCATGTGAGCTCGCGGTCCCTTCGCGTCCATATACACAATAATAACGTTACAGGAACTAGTCTCTCGAGAGCGGCCGCGAGCTCCGTCACGCGATCCCACAGCTGGGAAGGATCGTGAATCTTTTTGTTTCTTTACATAAAATAGCTCGAAAAATGTGGGTGATGAAGTCCTATGATTTAAATATAAATAATGTATGTATTTGCACACGTCGGTTACTGTGTTTTTTATATAAGAAGTATGAATAAAGAAACTGAGTGTGTAATTACTTTAGTAAAGATTATCGTATGAATATCAAGCTGGACGTCTCAGTTGTTCTTATTATAATAACCTTTACAAGTATACAGACAGACGACACTGCACTATCTCATGGAGTGACGGGACGATAAGCGCAAGATCGCTGCTCGAAAAGGAATCAAAATTTGTAAAAGAAAAGCATACTAGCTGCACTGTGCCTATGTTTTTCGAACGGCAAAAGAATTTTTGAAATCGTTCAAGTGGTTTTTAAGTTTTGTCTTGTTTTTAAGTTAAATCTTTTCTTATAATATTTGGATAAATATTTGGATATAGAATTTTAGAATAAATGTTCAGTACATCTACAAATAGTTGCGTTCGTTATATATCTGTTTTCGGTCTCTGAGTTAGCGCGCACCACAAACGTTATTGCACGAAAACCACTTCTTCGCCTTCACTGAAACTCATCGAGCTAATTGTAATTGAAAACAGAATAATATATATAATATAATAACCTACCCTCACTCGCCATACATGCTGTGTGTCTTATATAAATATAATCAAACATTTCATTGCAACATGTCACACATAAATAACCAATACTTAGACTATTTCCGATAAGATCACGAACAAAAACATGTTATTAGAAGGAAATTGCGCGACCGACTTCCGAGCCAGTCGCCAGATTGGATCAATATGTAGAGCGGGATATTACACGCGCAGACGATTCATTACCTGATTCTTATCTTTATAAGGGTAACACTATAATAGGGATAAGGAGATTGTCTTAAAAATAACATTCAACAATTTCAGTTCAAAACATAAATGAGCAATTGCGCTAGGAGATGAATTAATACGATATTTAGAGAGGCTCTATAAGTCATTATAACGGAAAATTATAACTATAACAAAATTTAACAAAAGATTTGCAGTTTTATACACTTTTGTAGTTAAGTATTTTATAAGATATTAACCAAGATTATCTCTAGAATGCAACATAAATGTATGGGAGTTAATTCCAAAGAAAGTGACAAAAGTCATGTATTTTCCGCATTCAATGCTTTAGGTGTTATGTATTTATTTCTTACCAATTTGAAAATAGGAGAAGGTTATAATTCTTCGAAATATTTTTATCTGTATGTTATCCGATTTCTCACAGACGTTTGAACCGGTGTAATTTTTTATTACTTTTACTATTCAGGTGATTCTGTATACATTTTATCAAAATTCATCTGGTTTAAATTAATCATAATAAGTAAAAGCAAGTATAGTGGTAGGTGCCGGCTCCGCTCTAGCCAGTGAGTACTCACTCATTGTATAATTACATGAATATTACATGTTAAGGTTAATAATTGTCAAAGATAAGTGAAGACTATATCCTTCACCCTCTTCATAGTGGAGACCCGTGCCCTGCAGTGGGACGCTATGGGTTGATTTTCAATCCGAGTGTAAAGTATATCGGCTAGTAATTGTGTAGTGAGTGTGGAGAGTCTCAGGCGGGCAGTAAACAACAACGTGTGAGCTGTAAACCCGATTGGCCATTAGCTATAAAACAACCCTCACACAGATACTACCCGAGGGAACTGACACCAGGACCACCGCACACACTGTCTACCATCATACAAGAAATTAAACGACCTATCTTTCTTAAGATATGATATAAAGGATGTATCACACACTATAAAATAAAGTATGTGGGTTAATTATTGTTCGCGTATCACAGAATAATAATGATAATCATTTAAGGTAACTAAGTGTAAGGGTTCTATCGTTCGTGTTCCTGTCCTGTAACTGCTTCAGGTTGTACTATCGCTTTACATGAGGCGTGTTGTAGTTGAAGTGACACATTTCATCTCGTACATCTCAGCCGGACGTGTTGTATGATATACTTTGAGTTTACTTTATCACTTATTAGGTTCACTTTATCTATATATAAAAATAATGTCCCCAAAAGTCAGTTTCAACGTATTTTGACCATATCTTTTTACTATATGGAAGTGTTTTGTACAATAAATAATATATATATATGTTCGCAGTACGAGTACCTGTTCTCCTCAGGAACGATGCAATATTTGGGGGTGAAAATTGTCATATTTGTTAAATACATAAATTGACTATATTTGTGGCAAAATTTTCAAATCACCAGTTTTTGTGTGAGAATAACAAACATTATAGTATGTTGAGATGAGATGGCTGGTTGCAGCCTGTTGTTGTATTTATTTGTTATTTTTCGAGTTACATACAGCTCGCAATAGCTTCTACAACATAGGTACAGCTGTCATTTGTGAATTACGTATGCAGGTTTAATAGCTTTGATGATTTCGTTTGTAGTTATTGTCTTATCAGTCGTCAAACATCTCGGTATACATGCAATATATATCTCGATGCAGGGACCATACTCGTGGTGAGATGTCATCAGCAACAGTGGTGCTACTGAAGGAGGATGGGATCCATGTCCTTGAACCAGCCGCCTAGAGCCGGAATACAAGAGCGCTCTTGTGTGATGAAATTATAATGTATTTATAAAATACACTTCCTGGCACTTGCTACGAATCACTTTACTACAATTTTCCATACTTTGAAACTACATTCTGGTCGGACTTCGTATTTCTGGATGCATGTATCCATATATGTATATAATAAGAGCTATCGTTACTGATATCTATTATCGTTAAAAAATGCTTGGAACTGATATCCTGACAACATTGAACCTCAGCAAATGTCTCTTCAAGCACCATACTCGATACAGCAGCACGCATGCATGCACCATTGTGAAATGTAAGTTGTGTATAATAATATAGGCAAGTAGGACATCTACAAAGTAAAATGATATCTCCTGTAATCCGAGCGACCCACAACACATAATACACAAACATGACGTATTACTGAAGCTATTTACTAAAGTGAATGCGCTGATTTCATCGACATTTATAACATAATAAACAACACTCGGGTTACTCGATCACAGGTGCTGTTTTTATTTTTTATATTATGGATTATATGATGTGTTTTTTATCTGTATTAATGAGTGAATGATGCACAACATCTACGAAGAGATTGTCCAGATTTATATAAAGTTGTTCGAGAAGTTAACAATTCGCAAAACTACTACTATTATAATATTATTTGAGGAATAACAATAAAATTTTGGATAAATTGAATCGATAATCCAAGTTGCAGGTTTATGTTACGTTGATACGAAGGGAAGCCAGCAATAACCGGGCGCCGCCGCGCCGCCGCGCCGCCGCGCCGCCGCGCCGGGAGATGATATCACCTTCCCTGCCGAGGAAAATAAAACGCAGATCTGACGGATCTACATTACATTCACTGATTTATGAACGAACACACAGATAACATTACACCCGTGCGGGGGCAATAGTAGAGGGGAGAGGCGAATGGAAGCAGCACGCCCAACACGAGCTCTTTATACTTATCTATTAAACTCAGCCCTCGTTCTTTGTTTTTTTTTCTAAAAAGTTTTACAATAACGTAAGTCAGCATTAGTTTTTACGAGTACGTGATATGTATTTAAGTTGTTTCACGAATCATTCACTCATCTTAGCATCCCATCCACCGCGCGTCCCGGCATGCGGCATCGCGCGATGCTTAATCGTGCGTCCCCGCTATGTCACGAGCGGTAAGCAACAAAACTCGGACAAAATTGTTTTTTTTTTTCACTTTAAAAATGAACGAACTCTGTCTGAAGGGGCACCAAGCCATCAGAAATAGAGAGAGGTTTACGGTTAGGTGCGTAGTACTGTCGACATCCCGAATTCTTGTGTAGGTACTTCTTGGGTGGGTTAAATCGATTAAGGTACTAGGAATAGTGGAAGAATTTAATGTGCAATTTATCAATACAAACTACGTCATGGTTTCTCTTGCGAATTATTAACATCTTAAACTTTTTGATTGATGATTTAGTACATATTATAGTGTGGGTAAATTAGTTCCGTGTAATGTTGCGTGCCAGAAAAATATGCCGCAGCAGAGTCGGTGGGTAATATCGTGCGACAGTAAAGCAACATCTCCGGTTGTTCAGTGCCGACTATACTGTCACAAGTTTATGTTCTTCCGGAGATCGAATCATCGGCTGCCGAGTTGTAAACTGTGCGTTACGATCGCGTTTCATTTCTTCTCATTCGTTTCATAATTTCCACGACATTAATTTCTAATTAAATGTTAGAACTTCTCGCATGTTATTAAAGTCATCTTACTCGCATTATCTGGTGTGTTTAATGTTACAGTGTCAAGTATTCTCGTAGTAGCGATAACATTATTGCTGATTGTTTTAAATTTGATTTTCCTAGTTTTACGCATTGTTAGATAAAAGGCCAACAGATTCGGATATTGTTTGGTTTTTGTAGAAACATTGCCGGTTTCAAAAGCAATAGTAATCTTTAGCCCGGTCATATAGTGAGAGGATGACCTTAGAGTGGCATATCTAAAACAACTGAGTAATAAAAGACATTTAACAATTTATAATATACCCGGTTGCCTATTTTAGTCTACATCAAACTACTTCAGGCAGCCTAAAGTTTCTAAACCTAGGGCGAGCCACTCCACCTATACAAAAATAATGTCGAGGACAATTTCATATATAATAGATATTATGCTATAAGTAATAGCTCAGCTACCGAATCACAAGCAACATTAAACCCCGTTGTCCGGTGCTGGACTATTAGATGTACCATTTCCCTCAAACGTCCATCAAGTGGATTCGACTCGACGTTGACAAACCTGAGGAGTGTGTAGCGCGGCGGTGGGTGACCCTCACTAAACGGACTGATTTTTCACATCATTACGAGGGTCTGGAGACCGTACATATACACACACACGCCTGCTGCTGACCTGACTCCGGACTGAGACGGATTGATGAAATAAACACGCTACTAGCAATCATTATTTTGTGTCACCAGGAATTTGTTCTCAATTTTTATTTCTAAACTGTTACTTCCTGATATATATAAATGGTAATATAGGCCTATTCTTATATTTATGTTTTTAGTTAGTTAAGTTTGGTAACTAAAACTGCCTAAATATTTGAACGATTCGTGAGTGGTTAATACTGAAACAGAAACTTTGTCTAATAATGTGGGACCATTGCTGAGTTAAGTACGAACTTGTAGATATATTGTTAGGTAAATCAAACATGTTAGATAAATGATAAAATGGGGCACAGAAAACCATTTTGCAGGCGTACTTAACGATCCGAGAATACCTAACGCGCTCCCGTCTTCTTATACTAAGCCAAGGGCGTGAAATACGAGTAAATCTTGAATATAACGCCGCGGCTTAACCCACATTACATAGCTATGTGCATGTACCGAGCTCGTGGGAGTGCTTCACGTGTGACCGAGATATAGCCACGAAGGAATTAATGCACGGTATGTAGTCATTGATGTGAGCATTAAGATCTGGTTTGTTAGTTCAGTTGAATGTGCTGCGGTCGTGAGGGCGGCTGACGCAAGTGGGTCAACAATGAGACTCTAATGTTGCGTGACCGACGCACGGGGTCAGACGGACCCTTCATTTCTGTCACTCTCCAGACCTTCCTTCCGATCGGTCGCTCTGTCATAACAATGCTATGACTACTCGCTTTAAACTTTGAACTTCTTTATACACTGATATGTTGAAGCTGACACGAAAGTCAAATGTGTGGCTGTCGTTTAAGTGAATGATTGTAAACGTATAAATTACGCAGAGTAATAACATATAATTAATCTGCTTGATTTGTACTATTCTATCAGATTCGTTAGATTATTGACGATCTGAAGCAAGTACCCGTAAATAAAGTCATCGTTAAAGCATCATCAAAACATAAATTTCCCGAAACGTTACGAGTTTAAATCCCGTACCAAATTAGAGAGTCAATTGACAGAGTCATTAAGTGAATGGAGTCGCAAATTGGCGCAATATGAGGGACCGACACGCAGGAGAACAACAAACCTGAGCATTACAGCGCCCCTAGCCTGCCGCCCCTCGCCTGCCGCCCCTCCTTGAGGAGACCTGCTCCTTCTACTAACCGCCGGTGATATTTGACAACTATTAAACTGTGATAATAAAGCGACGTGAGCTCATAATTACAAACAACACAACACACAGACATCACCACTTCTATTAACAGTCGAGAGAACCATCATTTTAACAAATGACGCGACCCACATCCTCGGAGGAAAGGTTCGCTGATAGAATGGATAGCGATCGAGAGCCGCGATGACGCGACCCTTCGGTCCGCATGATCCCACCAGGAGGGCGGTATTCTAATGTGCGACGATATCGGGCCGGGGATTGTGCGACTATTGACACACGCCGACACTGATGCCGATATTGGAATCTCACGAGAGGACGTGACGTTTGCGGATAATGTGCGGTGCTATATACGTACGTACGTGCAAGTGGGTCGGTACAAGGTAGGTATAGCGCGCGACCCTAATGAGCCGCCGTCGAGCTACACCGCACCAACTCGGCTCGGTTATCGTTCTAAAGGGTTGAGACGCTGCTCTGCGGCTCAGATTTTATCAGTTGCGATATAGGTCAAGGGCAAGAACTCGATACGAGAGCGTTTCCTTGCAATTTTCCGCAAATTCTACCCCATTGTTACATCTACAGTAAAACCTGTTTGCGCAAATAAACGAAAATGTTGCAAATTCGAGAAAAAAAACATCGTCATTTGAGAGACAGCGACGTGAACAATCCAAAACAAACACGAGGGAATAGCGTCACGCGCCGCGACACGACGCGACACCGAGCGGTAGAGGCAAGAGACAACTGTAGCCGATTCCCGACCAAATAAGTGGCAAAGAAACTGAGTGATGTCGACAAATTGTATTTGACGTCGCTCCCGACGAGACGCGGCGCCATTAGCGACACACACACGTCACATTATTCACAAACACACCTCTCACCGCGACCACTCTCCACTCGCATCCTCGAGGCGACACACTTGACAGTTATTTCTGTTTTCAAAATGCTATCGAAAGTAAATGACGAGAGGCTCTCAGAGGAAATGACGTGAAAAACCTTCGATGAGATTTGTCAGCATCGTCGATCACTTGAAATAATACGACGTGAACAGTGAGAATATCATAAGGTTAGATTCTCAATATGTGAGGTGAGTTGAGCACAAAGCGAAGGTCTAACAGTAACTACTGAGTTGAGTATTCTGATTAGTGTAATTACTCGTATTACAGTTGAGTACAAGCGCAAAGGCACCTTAGATTATGGAGGAATATAATTTGATAAGCTGAAACATTGATGAGATATAAAAAGTTACATTAATAGAATACCTAACTTCCCTCCGCTGTTATTATGTACAGTACTCGTAGTATATTATTATATGGTGACCACACGCCTCGGTATTTCACTTCCTATTATATATGCCCTTTTTGAGCAAATAGGGAAAGTAATCTCATATGAAAGACCTAAAAATTAATGAGGAGTAATTGTTTACATGAGATATTCACCATTTCCACCATGAGGTATACTCTGAAAACAGATTTGAGTAGTACAGCTGGATGTGATTTTCTCTGCACTCATTTTTATAGAAACAGTAAAACACAAACGTGCTCTTAGACGTAGACATGGTACCCAATAGTTTCCAAGCTCAGAATGTGATTGTGTGGGACAAGGAACGAACAATCGACGCGTATAAAATGTATGAGTTATTTTGCAGATGTTACGGTTTTGTATCGACGGAGTGATGTGTGGTGTTGATACGTTATACAAGTACGTAGATATAGATGTAAAGTAGGAACGGAGGAAATATGCAGCAAGAGAGGTGAGCGAGGTGCGCCCAGTCGGTCGGGGTGAAGCGTCCTCCATCATCCGAGCACAAGACAAATGAGTGTCGGTGTGTGCGGTCAGTGGCGGTGAGTGGCTACCAGTGGCAGAGCGGCGGAACACGTAGGCGAGGTCCGGTCAGCAGAATCACAAGGAATCTGATGTGTCTAACATTTAGTGACAATACTAACACTTGTGTGGAAGACCGACACAATGCTTGTGATATTAATTATCATATTATTATAAATAATTGCTCGTATCTACTTGTATCTTACTCTTTTTATGTAATTGTATCTAAAACTATGAAGCAGAACATTCTTAATACAAATTAAATAACTAACAATAAAAAAGCTCTTTTTGTCTTAATATTTAGAAAAACCCTTTATTTGAAGTCTCGAAAGATAAACTTAGTAAGTTTTTTTATCGGGATTAGTTAACATGATACGACTTATACCGACTGCAGGCAGATGGAAGCAAAAGTTCATACCTACGAAGGAAACACGAAAACGCTTTTGGTTAAATTATTAGTTCCAGAATACACATTTAAAACATTTGCTGTGTAAAGAATGTCCATGAGGAGTAAGCACATTCTCTCATTCATTTTAAGAATGATACTGAAGAGTACATAACAACGTGTGACGGCTTGGGCCAGCTCTACAAGCTAATTGGCAAATAAACACCAAGTAGTATCAACAACATGTCAGAAGTTCAAACCGAACCTTTAAAGGTATTTATTCCATCACTCCTTTGTTAGAAAATGAAATGTAGAGCACTATTTCATGATTGACTCCACACAATCCTAGTCTAGTTGTAGTACCAGAGTCCCGAAGATAATAACAATAGATGACCTTTACAGACATTTTAGACAGATCATAGACTTGAAGCTTATCAGACAAAATGTTGAGATGAAACAGAACCTCTCGGACGAAACCCCCGAAGACTCATATTTTGTTTGAGATAACTCAATTAAAATTATAATTGGCGAACAAAATGTTAGAACGAAGCTCAATAACTAGCTCAGTGAGAGCGCGGTGATCTCTCCCGGGAGACTCGGGGCCGATCTACACACACTTGAAGTACTATGGATTTATAGATGATTGTCTTCAGTTAAAAAAACGATTACCGTGTAAAATTATCTTTTTAAATCAATTGTACATTTATTGTATAGAATTAAATAACCGTACAAGGAGAACAGATTATTAAAATAAAATAAAAAATAACTTGTAGAGATGTGTCTACTGTGTAGGTGCGAAGTATGGTCGCCGATATAGTTCAAACCATCAACGGAAGCCAAGTCTATAGTGCTGATTTATTATTAGGAGTATTAACGAAAAACCGTTGGAAAAAATTCACTTGTTCTGAGACAAAAATGTCTTCTCTGATAATAGATAAGCATTTAAAAACTTGAGTAAATTTTTAATGTCGACGGAGTAGCTTATCTACTTCTATTATATTTGTATTCGGTAATGCTAAAGTTTAAGTGTTAATGGTAAAGCTGTCGACGGCTGCAGACGTAGAGTTAGAGCAGAATGAGCAATCTCTTACGTTGATTGATTATCCACGGCTTCAATTGAAACTTTTCTGTCAGAACCGTGCTGATTGATGGACGTAATTCTCCGCTCACATCACGAACGAAATTCATTCAATCACAGCTTAAACTTAAGAATCTGCAGATGTCACTAGATTTCATTAGAGTTTGAAAACCTTTTTGATCACAAAACTCAAAATTTCTTTGCTTTACCTTTAAACGATTCGTTAAATACAGATTATTAGATAAGCTAAACAAAATGGTAGTCAACTGCTAATATCTGAATAAAATTGATATTTTCCTCGTAAGAAACAAAGATTAGTCGATTGTGGAGTGTGTACTGTTCAGACGATGGCACATCGATAGCGGATCCTGTGAGTAAACAAACTCATCCGTGTCTTACAAGAAGCTCACCGAGCACAGCTCCTACATCCTCAGAGAGCGCATCACAGGGCGACTGACACAAGAGAAGAGATGAAGACACGCGTTTCACTCACCGGGGCTCGTCGCCGCACGCACTGCACCGACCGACACGACCGCTCGCGTCTAGCGGCGCGACTACACTGACCGGCACCACCCTCAAGCCTCCGTACCCTCCCCCCCCACCCCGCCGCTTCCCCTCACCCCCGCGCGGCGCATTCACAACACGGAGCCGAATATTCGATTTGCGAATCTGGCTGCACTCGCTCCTGTGCGAAACTATGCGTCGCTGCACTCGTGACGCTTCTGAGTAGCACCGCTAGCACTGCTGCGCTGCACGCCGGCTGCCGGCTGTTGGCTGCTGGCGGATCGCAAGGGGTGCCACGTGCTGGGAATATTTCACTCAAAGACGCGACAACTTCTGTCGATGTTTCCCAGCGTGACGACCTCGTGCAGTCTCCGCTTCGCATGCTAATTCATGTTCTACTCAAAGCGTACAGAAGAGTCACATTTTATATCAGCGATAGTAGCAGGTAAGGTTCAGTTCGAACATAGTTACATTTATGCAAATATGTTTTGTTTGTGCAACAGTTCAACAGATTCAAGGTTATGTTTTTAGCGTGAAATTGGGCGCAGAAGGTCTCGCGGGCCCGCGGACAATTGCTGTATCTAATGCACTATTAGCATGTGAAAGACTTCTCAATGCTCGTGTTGCGTAGAGGGCGCGTGGCGACGTGTGTTGCATGCTTTCTTTGTTTCATTGAAGTGCATTAGATGCGTGTATAACTGGATCTGATGTTTAAAAATATTCATAAAAATATTGTTTCTAATAACATTTTTAAACAACATTATTCGCAATTACTCCGAAATTTGATTTATCATGTGAGTTTTTGACATTATATAAAAAATAAAATTTTATAGTAACATGCAAACGCTTAAAATAATATTTTAACGAAACTCCCGTGTTTACAAGTCACATTCATCTAGTTATTAATGTTATCTTTGTTCCCGATTGTATATTATATTTATATCGCGTACATTTTTGCATAAATGTAATAATATTTAAAAGCAGTGTTTGTTGTGGTCGGTACATCTGTCCATCTGTCACGTGGAGACATTGTATCCGTTCATTTGTGATGTAAATGTGGAGGCTGTATATAACGTTACCTTGTCACTGGACACGCTAGTGTAGTGAGTGTTGCCGGTGCAGTAAGTACTCGCGTCATGAGCTCCTCGGTGGTGCGTGTGTCTCGCTCGATGGTAAGCGCGCTCATACTGTCGGCGGCGTTACTCTTACTTGTGAGTATTTATTTTATTAATGTAGCTTTATGTTTAGATGTCGTAGGTCGGTCGGATACGGTCTAATTTAAATATTAGGTTAGCAATTACTAGGTTATGTCACAGACATTGGAGTCATCTGAAAACTCAGAGATTAGATTCATTTGTTTGTCTGGAAGTTAGGTTACGAAACAGGTGTTAGTATATTACGGTATATTATTAAAGGTTACAGACTATCAGTCTTAATCTAAAAAATACCTAACACACATTTATTTTATGTACGGACAGCACCGTACATAATGGTCCTTCGAGCCGGATTTGAACCAGAGACCTTTGGACCAGCCCCGGCTCGAAGGACCATCATGTACGTGACAGGACAGCGCGATGCATGGTGTGTGCAGTGAGCGTACTACTTACTCAAATTTAACGATTACAGTGCTCTTGAGATTATTGTAAATAAAAATAGAAAAGAACTTAAACTGCTCATGAGATTATTATATTAGCAGTATGAGTTTTTTTCTGTTTTCATTTATAATATTTATCTCTGAATAAATAAAATATTACGTTTTGAGAAAAACACAATTTTTCGCATAGAAGTCGCTTTAGACGACAAGGCCGTAGCGTGTGCTTTTAGTCAATTTTAATTCGTCGCAAAATAGAGCGCTATCCTATTCAATTTATGTTTGGTTTAGTTTCAAATATGCGCTGTTTCATTTCGTCTTCAATTTAAGTTTAGCTATCAAATAACTTGATACTTTTATAACTTTCAACGACATTTTATTTTCAATTTGTGAAGCGATGATTAATAGCCTAACAGAATGCATAACATATTTAACTTATAATTTAAAACAGCTTGAAACTCTGAAACATCTCAGCAGCTTTACTTATAGCTGGCCAAGTAACAATAAGTGAGTCAGTATCAGGTCAGTGTGTATGGATGTCGTGAATTCGATATGTAATTGTCCATTCAGTGAATATTGTAACATTGCTCGTTTCACATTCATTTGAAATGAGCGTCGACAATAAATCTCATGTTTAGACTCAATGGAGCACAATCTCAGCCTCGTTAACCGATATCTACCATCCCCCACCCCTTCCAGCCGCGCGCGGGGGGGGGGGGGGATCAATCGCACGGAATACTTTAATGAGCCCTTTTATTAGACGATTCAAATTGTTCAAATCAAAATGTGAATGCTATCCGGCTTCAGTGATTGTGCCTCCTATACAAGTGGGTATTATAGACGTGATCTCTGGATCTGTCTGCTCCCGGTGCCGGGTGCAGTCATTGTTACTTGTCTCATGTGTAAGGGTTCAAGCACACTAAATATTTTATAATAATGTAAAAGATCGAGTTCCAGGAATTTTGAATAATATCTAAGAAAAAAATCTTAAATAACTTTCTTTATTATTACTTTGCAAAATTTAAAAAGTTGTTTAACTTTTCATTAAAAATGTTATCTCAACAATAAATAATGTTACTTCAGTCTTACTCTCCTGATAATTTGTAACTTGTTATATGATTTTTCATCACTAAATATGAAATTCATAATTGTAGTTCTGAAGCAATCTCAACATCGATCAATTTGATTCAAATTTAATGTGTCGCTGTTTTTTGCTTCATTTATAGAGGCAATGTGACCCAGTTAAAGTTTTGTTCAAAAGTATCAGAGCTGTCCTGCGTTGTTGCGTTGGATGTCAAAAGAGAATTAGAAACTACTTCGTACTTGATTTAGTTTGTGTTAGAATAGAAAGCTTTAATTGTGTTCTAATGTGACGCTTGTATTACAATACGTCATGTCAGTATTTGAAATGACATCACAAGATACATTCGTGTAACTACGCAGATACATCTTGTTGTTGTGGAGGTTATTTGAACGTTATATATTATACCACTACTGTTCTATTTACAAGCATTTAATATCGTTCCAACAGTAATGTAATGTAATGTGACCGACCCGACATTATGAACGATCCGTGTTCTAATATCGATACGGTATAGTATCGCGGATGTAACATTACTTACTACTCGTGCGAGTGCGAGTGCGCCCGCGAGTACACACTACGAGTACTCTAACAAACTATGTACGTATTTACTAACAAGGATATTACTTACTCTTTATAATATATTAAATATATCAATATAAAATAACTGCTTCAATGGAACCATTTCGAAATTCACATGTCAATCGACTTTTTTATAATATTAGTTCCCGCCATCCAAAGGTTGCCTGGAAGAAATTGCTTTGGGCAATAAGGCCGCCCAGTGTACTACCATTGTATAGATATGTCTTGCTGTGTATTGTATATTATTTTGGTGTACAATAAAGCTATATTAGTTCAGTCATGTACCTACTCGTATATGCTGAATAAAAGATTCCAACGAATCAAGAACTTTTTCTTTTTTGTATTTGTTAAAAAACAAAAATAAATTATAGTACAAGCATGTGAGTGTTCGTGTTAAAGTACTTACTAGCTGTCACACGCGGCGTTGCCCGCGATATACAATGAAATGTCAAACTTTGAACCACTCACTTGACTGCCTTAGGGAATTATATTACAAAAATTCTTTAAAACACATCCTAGTGTTTTAAAGTATTTTGGTTTTGTAAGGATGTACTAAGAAAGAAAACTAATGAACGCATGCATAGCAAGTAGCTAATAATAGCTAGCATTCTAGGCACGCTGCCCTCTGGTGGTGGGTTAGAGCATTTGGATTATCTGAAGGTCATAAATGGCCTGTATGTAATGTTTCTGCTATATTTCTTCTATTGTTGTAGTTAGTCATTTTGTTTCTGGTAATAAAGAAACTTGCCCATTTATATGTACATGGTAAATGAACGCACCCTCCAAGTGTCATGTCTATATGATCACTTGTTTAAGTTCTACGATTAGATCGACTTCAGAAATTCGGTTTGAAGAGCTTAGAAAGTCGCAGAAATGCTGCAGATTTGTGTGCTCTGTACAAAATTGTTGCCGGTGCGTACGGCAGTCAACTGCTGCAGAGTATCAATTTTAAAGTTCCCACTCGCTCAGTACGTATAGAAATACCATTTAGCATACAACCTGCCTCTAATAACGTCATATACTATAGTCCTATAAATAGAATGTGTCGCGCGTACAACAACTTAAGTGTTCAACAAGAATTCACAGAGATTCACAAAGACATTTTTAGTTGCAATTACTCATATTTTAAATTACTAATTACTAGCTTTATTAAATAAAATACTAGTTTTCATGTTTAAATGTAGTTAATTAAATTGTGTCAAAGATATATTACTTACTCAAGTTGTGTACGGTTTTAATTGGAAGTAAGTTTAAAGTGTTCTTTTCTTTTCTAAGCTGTAATAATATGTTTGTAACTTATTGTCTGTAACCTGTACCTATCTAAATAAATGAAAAAATAAAAATCATTAATATAGCAAAAATCATTCAGTCATTCAGTCAGTCATTCAGTCAGTCAGTCAGTCAGTCAGTCAGGACTTCCTCTATTTTCAAATTATTTATTGATAAATATAAAAATACATAGACTCAAATTCCGTTTGTGCCAACTGCAAAGCAGTTTGTAGGCAGTAAGTAGTTCTCTCTTAGCTAATGTTACAGTTAGGTACCTACTCTTGGTACTACATCATAATTATTATCAATAATCATGTGTATCTGTTACATATACGAGTTGTTATTTTAACTTACTTAATTGTTTCTAGGAACAATTGTTTCAGCGCAACAATTATTTTATAGGCAGGTTGATTTTAGAACTGAGTATCGGATGGTTTGTGTTTGTGGTAACTACGAGTGTACTTGTACGAGTGAGTACGCTTCCCAAAGTAATTGTTCTGATAATGATCTATTTTTAATAGTGGCTTAGCTGCGGGTGAGATGATTTAACGTTTTAACTTGTTTTAATTCATTGTTTTTAAATTATTCTATATTATTATATAATTAGCTTGATATGGAGACAACAATTTATGTATACCAAATAGTTTTTCGTATTTTTTATCTAAGTTTTCCTTGATTTTTTTATTTACTAATTATTTTACTATCCTCATCCTATATTGTACATTTAACTTGTTGTGAATGAGTTGTACCTGTGAGACAGTGTGTCGACAGTGCAGCAGTTGTAACTGTGAGTCGACAGTGTGTCGACAGTGCAGCAGTTGTAACTGTGAGACAGTATGTCAACAGTGCAGCAGTTGTAACTGTGAGTCGACAGTGTGTCGACAGTGCAGCAGTTGTAACTGTGAGATAGTGTGTCGACAGTGCAGCAGTTGTAACTGTGAGACAGTATGTCGACAGTGCAGCAGTTGTAACTGTGAGACAGTGTGTCGACAGTGCAGCAGTTGTAACTGTGAGTCGACAGTGTGTCGACAGTGCAGCAGTTGTAACTGTGAGACAGTGTGTCGACAGTGCAGCAGTTGTAACTGTGAGACAGTGTGTCGACAGTGCAGCAGTTGTAACTGTGAGACAGTATGTCAACAGTGCAGCAGTTGTAACTGTGAGTCGACAGTGTGTCGACAGTGCAGCAGTTGTAACTGTGAGATAGTGTGTCGACAGTGCAGCAGTTGTAACTGTGAGACAGTATGTCGACAGTGCAGCAGTTGTAACTGTGAGACAGTGTGTCGACAGTGCAGCAGTTGTAACTGTGAGTCGACAGTGTGTCGACAGTGCAGCAGTTGTAACTGTGAGACAGTGTGTCGACAGTGCAGCAGTTGTAACTGTGAGTCGACAGTGTGTCGACAGTGCTGCAGTTGTAACTGTGAGACAGTGTGTTGACAGTGCAGCAGTTGTAACTGTGAGTCGACAGTGTGTCGACAGTGCAGCAGTTGTAACTGTGAGACAGTGTGTCGACAGTGCAGCAGTTGTAACTGTGAGTCGACAGTGTGTCGACAGTGCAGCAGTTGTAACTGTGAGACAGTATGTCAACAGTGCAGCAGTTGTAACTGTGAGTCGACAGTGTGTCGACAGTGCAGCAGTTGTAACTGTGAGACAGTGTGTCGACAGTGCAGCAGTTGTAACTGTGAGACAGTATGTCGACAGTGCAGCAGTTGTAACTGTGAGTCGACAGTGCAGCAGTTGTAACTGTGAGTCGACAGTGTGTCGACAGTGCAGCAGTTGTAACTGTGAGACAGTATGTCGACAGTGCAGCAGTTGTAACTGTGAGTCGACAGTGTGTCGACAGTGCAGCAGTTGTACCTGTGAGACAGTGTGTCGACAGTGCAGCAGTTGTAACTGTGAGTCGACAGTGTGTCGACAGTGCAGCAGTTGTAACTGTGAGACAGTATGTCGACAGTGCAGCAGTTGTAACTGTGAGTCGACAGTGCAGCAGTTGTAACTGTGAGTCGACAGTGTGTCGACAGTGCAGCAGTTGTAACTGTGAGACAGTGTGTCGACAGTGCAGCAGTTGTAACTGTGAGACAGTGTGTCGACAGTGCAGCAGTTGTAACTGTGAGTCGACAGTGTGTCGACAGTGCAGCAGTTGTAACTGTGAGACAGTGTGTCGACAGTGCAGCAGTTGTAACTGTGAGTCGACAGTGTGTCGACAGTGCAGCAGTTGTAACTGTGAGAAAGTGTGTCGACAGTGCAGCAGTTGTAACTGTGAGTCGACAGTGCAGCAGTTGTAACTGTGAGACAGTGTGTCGACAGTGCAGCAGTGCAACAGTGCACATAACTGATAATAACATCACAACACGAGTATAATGTGCCACCATTCAATACATATGACAGTTCATTGAATTTATTTAAAACTATTGTAAGTTTCTTACACACATTATTTATATGTTTTTGCCATTAGAAATTGCTATCAGTTGAGTTATATATAGTCAAGTGATAGCTGGGATGATGTTAATGTACATATGTCGTTGTTGACCCCCAGGTGGACAGCGGGTGCGCTCCGGTGGAGGGGAAGCCGTTCCTGCCTCTGTTCCCCTTCTCCACCAGGTGAGCTGCACCTCACACTGTATACTAGTGCATGCACTACAAGCATGTGCCACTCGTGAGCCGAGCTCACCCGGTCTCCCGGTGGGAAGGACATATTACTAGAGGTAGCCACCTGTAGCTCACCTGCAGGCGGGTGGTGCTGTGACACAATGTATACCACGATATGATATGATATGATATTATATGAATGATTTATGTATAAAATAGCTATAAAACATTACAAACTGTATTATAGTAAAGTATTTGACAACCTCCATCATGTTATAACTTGACGAGTATATTACACGCTTGGCGCGACCAACACTAACACGAAACCTCTATCAGCCTATTGAATACATTTATCAAAACAATATATCAGTAGTGAATAGTATTACACACCACTGTAGCCAAAGTACCATATTATATTACATTACCTGGCTGGCTCAAAGTTAAACAGAGGAACGAGTTTGTCTCTCACTTCACCAATGAAACCTTAAAAGTTGTCAATCGTGAACTGTGACAATAGAGAAGAGAGTCTTTGGTTTACAATAGGACAAAAATGACTGGTGTCAAAATATAGTAATTGAAAGTGAATTTGTATGTAAATGTGTTGTGGTGCAGTGTGAACGGGTCTACGTCGCTGCTGGCGCTGCTGGCGAACCAGAAGCTGCAAGACAAGATCAACCTGCTCGCCATCCTGCTGGAGCGGTACGCGCTTTCCACCAACATCACCATCACCGGGGTAACGTATCGCATCTGCTGCCCAGACAAGTGGTTGTTCTCTGTGCTACCTACAGCTGTCTACAGCTGTACGACCACCTGCTGCACCTGCAGCATTCTTCAGCTGACGGTGTAACCTTTAATAGCTCAATAAGCTTCTTCAAGCTAATTTCTTACAAGGTGTTCCAAGTTGTGGAACCCGCTGCCGCCTTCTTTATTTTGAACTAGCTGTGCCCCGCGGTTTCACCCGCGTGGTTCCCCATTTTACTATCGAGCTAATCCGGGATAATCTGCCTACCAAATTTCATCCAGATTGGTTCAGCGGTTTGGCGTGAAAGCGAGACAGACAGACAGACCGACAGACAGAGTTACTTAAGCATTTATAATAATATTAAGGATTAGGATAAGTACCTGTAGTGTGGGTCATGTTGCTTCACAGTAATTGTTTTCTTCTAACCAACAGTACTTCATATATCTAATTCTGAATCGGCTCTGAAGAACAGGTGAGATGCGCTCTGACCTAACAATAACCGTATTTACTACAAACAAGTGCTTAGAAGCGAATGCAAAGCTTTACACCGCTGTATCTTATCAAGTGAAACCCGAATATTGCAATGAGTATAGCCTATGACTATCTTCTGATATATAACAACATAATGTCACGTCACAAATCAAAATCGGTCCATCGGTTTAAACTGTAGAGGATCACAAAGAGTTGGAGATGCACATATAAAATTGCACTCGTACCCTCCTTTTGGGCAGTCGCGTGACATCTAACAAGTGGCAGCACTAGGACACTGGACTATCCACTGCAGCTCTCTATTACATTTCTACCTACTAGTAAGCATTGAAGCAATCTTCGCTTTTATTGCAGTGAGGAAAAGTTCCCGCGCCTGCAAGCCTCTCTCTACCCACCGCGTGTCGCCGCTGCACGTGTGTCGCTCGCCCAGCGCCATCTATGTTCGTTCCAGCTCGCATTATGTCTCATAATACGACATCCGACTAGAGCCTCTTGTATTAATTGCTGCTCTCCAGTGCTTCAACAAAACTTATAAACAATCAAGATGTGTTTTCAGTTCAGACGGCGTTAACTAGATGTCTCTGTTAATATAAAATGTTTGTAATTGTATAGTAAAATTTAAGTATGTTTGTATCAACGGTTTGGAGGTCATTCTAAATAGCTTCAATCTTCTGAGTTAAACCGACTGCCTATCTCCTGTCCACACAGGTAAACTGTATTTCCCTTATGTTGTGAGAGCAGAGCTGCGCGTGATCCCTACAAGCTATGATCTTCTTTGTTTGTTGCTTGCTACTGGTACCCGGGTGACGAGGTGTTCATCAATATTGCGAGTAAACGATGACATCACTGAGATAACTTTCTGATGTAAACGCTTCTATAATGATGTGTATAATTAACACAAATTACAATAAAATACGATTGTTGTGCGGCGGCAGATCTATGGCTCGTTGTATGGCTCGTGCAAACACGCAACTTACTGATTATATGAATGTGTTAAGTAATATATAATAAACAAATACATCAAATTTATATTCAGAAGTTTTAGATACAAAATTAAACCGCAATAAGAGAGCACAGTACGGCGCTGAATACTTACTTACCAAAGACGCTAAAATAGTATTAATTAATGTTGTTGATAATATAATGAACAGTAACTGGTAAGGTAAACATTGTGACTGTTTGTTGTTGTACCTACTCATAATTATACGCAATCAATATGGAAATATCAAATTATATCATTATTTATTTGTTCCCTGCATACCTACGTGTATATGTAATGAGTTAGTTTAGGTTTTCTGTCTGTCCCGGCGTATAAGATACGATACGGTTTTATAGACACTACGCATTTGTTTGCTCAAGGATATAGATGAACAGATACATATTTGATAAATAAATAGCCATAAATAGCTAAACAATTATTTATTCTCTGAACAAAAAAAACTGTTTTCTACTTTTTCTGAAGTAATTTAAATACATTTTAAATTAAAAAATATACTCTTGGAAAATACAATTAATGAAGTGTTGATAAAGAGTAGAGTCGCCAAGAGGTTAAAGCAGTAGGAACAGCTGGGTGCTAGTAGTTCCGCGAACTCGTAGCAAACGTCCCACATTTTTGGGAGAAATAGTCCCAAATCAAATATACCCAACGACTAAGCACTTCTTAGATGAGTGATTGAGTGATCAGTGAGCAGTAGCAGCCCTGGGGCGCCAAGCTGCTCAGTGGAACTTTTATGCTTGAGCTAGCCGCAGACTTACTAATCAACTCCACCGTCTGAATGATGAGCCTGAGCATCTCTTCGATCTCAGCCTTGATCAGATTGACTGATTTTGATCCCTCGCCTTCCCTTTCTACTAGATTGGGTTTACTTACTCTTAGGCTAAATTGCAGTTTTAAGATGTTGTTGTATTTTATACGACACTCGTGACAGCCGTTATTTAACCATGGGTGCTTATAGCTGTTGGACCATGTAAAAAACTCTTTTGCTGTTCAATCAGTTATGCTCTGGAACGCCTTACCTACAGACATAAAAAAGCATCATCACTCGCTATTTTTAAGAATAAGGTAAAAAAGTTCTATTTAGCTACTATCTGAGCAAAGATTGCTGTCTGTATTTATTTATTTTTTGTTTTTTCTCTCTCTTCTGCTGTTAATCGTTTATTTTTAGTCTTACACATTTTTATATTCTTTATTGTATACCCCGTCCTGTACTATATTTATTTTGCAAATTATCTCCATCCTAAGGTTGCCTGGAAGAGATCGCTTTTAGCGATAAGGCCGCCACTTGTGGCACTAGATGTAAGAATTTTTCCTGTATATTTGATGTTTGTGTGTCTGCAATAAAGAGTTTATTCATTCATTCATTAATGTATCATTGTGCGTAAAGACCCCTCTATGCCGAGGTATCCCAGTACCTCAATGGAGTCTTCTCGTTAGAAGAAGAGTTAGAAGAAGTGGTTATGGTTTTGGAATCCCTAATAGCAGGCTGATCACGGTGAAGTGTCCGACTTAAGTCAAAAGCTGGTCGGCAAGAATAGGTACTGGATTGAGTTTTAGACGGAACTAGGAAAAGATGGGACAGTGAAAATTACATAAAACTAAAATTGAACAAAAGATGGGTAAAAGTGAACAGTAAAATAAGAGCTAAAAAGTAAACAAAATGTGGATAAGAGGTAGTTTGTAGTGTTTGACCATTATTCTTGAGACAAAAAAGTATAAAATGTGGACTAAAGATAGGCAGCCAGCGGTAAACGTGTTCACTCTACGGCAGTTGGGATACGACTGGCTTGAATCCGCTGGGTGGTATGGGTCTTTATTGGCTTATCACTTAGTTACTTACTTACTTATGGCGGAAAAGTAGTTTTTTAACATGCCCCACGTTGAGCGCCAAACTATAACGTTTTTATATCCAAAAAAGGGGCAAGGCTATAACTAATAAAAAAAGAGAAATTAGCTCCTACCTGACCCTACCAGTAGGACCCTAACTTTGGAGGAAAAGAAAGAAGAAAATATGTACAAATGAATGTTTAATTTACAAATTACAAACTGTATAAAAATTAAAATTAAAATAACTACCTAATAACTAAACGAACTAAAAAATTACTCCTATATACACCAAACTGACGAGCACTAAGTTTAAACGGCCGGACACAATACACTGGTGGCAGTTCACAGACGGAGGGGGTAGTTCACAGACCGAGGGGTAGTTCACAGATGAAGGTGGCAGTCCTCAGATGAAGGTGGCAGTCCTCAGATGAAGGTGGCAGTCCTCAGATGAAGGTGGCAGTTCACAGATGAGGGTGGCAGCTCGAAGATCCCAAGGTGGCAGCTCACAGTATCGGAACGATGAATATAATATTTCAAGGTTGCACCGACCTTAACTTTAAGGAATGCTCCATCCATCCAAATGAATACGTGTCTATGTCACATTATCCACATTCACTTTTAGTCCTTGGAACTTACGATGGTTTGATGAAAAATTCACATTAAAATAAAACTGGTTGCGCCAACAGAGTTCCCAGGCCTGCCTGGCCCGGGTGTGGCCGTAGTACGTAGTTGAAACAAAACTTGATGAGCACTATCCCGGGGAATGCCTCGCGACGTCTTATATAGTCGCGAGCCCGTTTCCTAAATTCTATATTCAAAAATTTAAATATTATAAATGGCCAATACAAAAATAAGTAAAACTAGACTTTTATCATAAAACCTTACACGTTCTCATAGAAAAAAATACAACTTTTGAAAGATATGCCGTGAAATGAAAATTATTGACGTTGTCAACAATATGTAAACAAACAAATTTTTATAATACATTTAAAAGTAATATTTTCTGCACCAAAAGTATAACGAAATCATCAGAAAATTACTGTGGATATATTGACCAGGTTTTTACAAAGATAAATGAGAAAATTATAAAGTATGAAAGACAACGCAAAACGTTAGTAAAAGGGCTTTATAATATAATACAGTAGTATAATACAAATACTACATATTACAAACTTGTTTTCTACTTTTTAGATGATTACTAGGTTTGGTTTGGTTTGGTGATCTTTAGCGTATTTAGGACACTCAAATAAAATATGTAGAATCATCTCAGAAGTCTGATTGTGGAAAACGCAAAATAGTTGCGGTATGTGACGGTGGTGTCGTCAGCGGGGCATAGCTGTCGTTGGTCGTTATTGATGTTAAGTTGTGGCAGCCACGCATCGTTTGGCTCAAGTGGGGGTGGCGGGGGTGTCGATATTTGTCGGTGTCGGTGTCGGCGATCGTTGTGGTTGCAGGTTTGGCTGTCGCTGCTGTTGCTGTCGTTGGCGGAGTTGATGGTCGTTTCCGCTTTCGTGTTCCTGTGTTGCAGGCGAGGATGGGCCGTTGGTGTTATGATTTCGCCCACACGTTTTATCACATTTATGCTAAATCAAGTGCGGAGTGAAAACCCCTATATGCAGCACTCATCCTTATTCTCATGGCCTAGATCTATGTTCGCATGCCAGCACATAACTCGCACTCTTCTATGATATTAGTAGGACTAGGCTATAGGCTATAAGCATCTTGGGAGAGTTGTAGAGTGTATCTATATCAAAATATGCAAGCGTTAAATCTAGAATTTTGTCATGAACACAATTTTAGTTAGCTCAAAAGTGATTGGTTATAAGTTGTATGTTATGTATAGGTATTGTATGTTTTTGTTGTTATTTAACTATGTAGCAGAGGAATTAATATATTTAATACGAGTACATGGGAAACACTTTTTTTATTTCGCTCGTCATTCCTTCATCTACTCCCCAGTCTTCCACCAGATCCAGCAATCCCGATGTACATACGATTATATACCCTGCCTTCTGCGCCGCTGGTCCCGGGTTCGATCCCCGGACAGGTTAAACATTTGTGTGCATGAACATGTCTGTTTGACCTGTGTCTGGGTGTTTATTATATATATAAGTATGTATATATGTATTTCTAAGTATGTATATCAGTGATCAGGTTGCCATAGCACAGGCTTTGCCTAGTTTGGGACTTGAAGTTCTTTGTGTGGATGTTGTCCCATATTATTATTATTATTATTATATCCACGAAACTAGTACAGATTTTACCACCCTTTATCCTGCACACCTATAGTCCTTCATTTGACCAATCCTACCAATATACGGCTTCAGCATGTACTTACATGCTTGAAGCCGTATATTGGTAGGATACGATTGATTGTACGCTTCAAGCTAGGTTAGGTTAGGTAAGGTTAGGTAAGTTTTTTTTTATTATATTATTATTTATTATATCCTTTGACACAGTCAAAGATCTTTTTTTGGTTATGTTTGTATATAATATGTTCTACGAATGTAGGTTTTTTTTTTAAAGATTTATCGCACTTATTGTACGGTTTCTTACGTTAATATGTTATTTTTCTTTATTCTATTGTTTTAATCTCTATGGTGTTTGACCGTATTCTATTTTAGTTATATATATATATATTAGTTAATTGAATTTATCTGTGCCTAATCACATGAGTCATATTTTTTTGTGTACAAACCCATAGTATTTAATCTATGAGTTGTACGCAATTTTCTTTACCAATTTTTTACTTAATAGAACTCAAAGATACTCAGTGTCATTGCGTTCTATTTCTTTGCCAACAAACACTGCCTGGTGTTTTTACCTGCCATCAAGTCGCATAGTGAGGCTTTGGTCAACTTCGCGTTCGTTTCAACTTCCAGGTCGTATCGGTCGGCGTCATATTTTGGGCACTCCAGTAACAGATGAATTATTGTTTCAGGTTTTTCAGGATCGCAGATACATGAGGGGCTTTCTTTGCATTTAAATTTATTTAAATACGCGGAGAACCCCCCATGGCCGGTCAAAACCTGCGTCATATTGGGTGTCAGTTTTAATTTCAAGACGATTCTTCGAGCGTCCAAGGGCGTTGGGAAGAACACTTTCATAACATCGGCTGTTGTCCCCTCTTGATACCGTTTTGTCCATACATCTATAGTGTTTTTCCGTATTTCGCCTTTTGCATAAGACACCGGATACTTGTTATAGTGTGCTGCCGTTTTGGTGTATAAAGCGGCCTGTTTCGCAAGTGCGTCAGCTCGTTCACTGCCAGGAATGCCAACGTGTGCTTTAATCCAATACAGTTTAATAACCCCTCCTCTGGCAGTAATCCTGGCAATGTTTTGTCTTATTTCGAAGGCTAAAGGATGAAAAGAGTCGGTGTTCTGGATAATTTGGAGTGCAGATCTAGAAACGCTCAACACGGCTACCTGCTCTGGCTTCGTTTTTTGCAGTAATTCCGTTACTTCATATAACGCGTACAGCTCAGCCTGGAATACCGTGCAGAACGACTCCAGCCTCATTTTCTTCGTTTTTGTTTCAACACCGTTCCGCCACAATGAAAGTGCCGCACCCACTTTCCCTTCCAGCTTGCTTCCGTCTGTGTACTTATATGTGAGTTTTCGGAAGTTTGTATTGCTGCAGAGTTTCGGGCAACATGTCATTGAGGCAATCAAATTCCAGTTCTGATTCGCTGGCCGGGTGCGGAGCGTGTAGGTAGCAAACGCGCTCTTCTATTTGCAACATATCTAATGTATTGGACAGTCCTCGCTTCGCTTCGTATAGCAGGGCTGCTTCTCGAATTCTCAGGTCTAATGGAAGAAGCCCCGCCAACACGAGTGCTGCATTTAGCGAGACAGTCCGGTACGACTTGCAAATCTTTTGCGAAAAACCCCGCTGGATCGTGCTAAATTGGTTCTGCACCATTATCTTTTCTGCGGCGGATGCCCACGCGGGTGCCGCGTACATAATTATATGCTCTATCACTGCAATATATATTGTTCTGATAATCTCCGGATTTAACCCCCACTCTATCTTGGCCGTTTTCGCGAGCTGCTTGTATATGTTGCCAGCCTTACGACAGACATTGGTCACGTGGCTATTAAATGTGAGCTTATTGTCTATCGTAAGGCCGAGCAGTTTCATCTGGCTTACGATCGGAATGTGAACTCCTCCCATGTGCATGATTGGGGTATCAAATTTCAACTTCTTAGTTACAACCATGGCTTGTGTTTTGTGTGGCGCAAATTTCAGTTTATTTTTGAAACCCCACTCGCGCACATAGGCGAGGGTCTGATTGACTTTCCCAGTGATCTTTAGAGTCGAATGTCCGGAAAACATCAAAACAATATCGTTAGCGAACGCTTGTATGTACACACGTTGCGTAGTCAGCTCGTTTAGAAGCGGATCCAACAGCAGATTCCAAAATGTTGGTTCTCCTATTGAACCCTGGACGCAGCCTTTGTTGGTAGATTTACCGAAGGTTTTACCGTCATATTTTACCTTGACCTTTCTACCATCAAAGTAACTGTTTACTAATCGTCTCAGGTTTAATTTGATCAGCTGGGATTTAATGGCTGGCCACCATGCACTATCAAACGCTCCTTCGATATCCAGTGACACGATGACCATCATTTCCTGTTTCCTCAGATTTACGCGTACCCGCTGCATGAGATCGTATAGAGCATCTTCTGTGCTTCGCTGTGAGACAAAGCCGTATTGTCTGGGATTAGTCTTAGGTAGCAAGTGCCAGCGGATCCGCCTTACTAACATTTTTCCAAGACTTTTCCCAGCACTGACAATAGCCCAATCGGTCGATACGACTTTGCCTGGCTGTAATCGCCTTTTCCTGGTTTGCGAAGCACCACTACTGCTGCTTTTTGCTGTAATCGCCTTTTCCTGGTTTGCGAAGCACCACTACTGCTGCTTTTTTCCAGGGTGATGAAAAGCAAGACGGAGACAGACACCTGTTTAGGATCTCCAGGAAGATTTCTTTCGCTGCGAATATAGCCCCCAAGCAGATATCCGCAGTGAATCCGTCTGATCCCGGAGCTTTCTTAGGGTTGAAGCCACAAATTGTTCTCTTCAACTCAGCCGTAGTAAATGGTGGGTCGTCGATGTCGTCCGGCGTTGGTTAGGTTAGGTTTTTTTTTGTGTACCTGTCCCAGCGCATAGACCGGGCCCGCGAGCTAGTACCCGGGCATTGTCCAGGATTGGGTTTCTGTGTGTGGTGTGTTGTGCTACTTATATTTCTTTATTTCTTTATTTTATTTATTTACATATATTATTTTCTTCTTATAGACTATTGTAACCTTATCATAACAATATTCTTATCTATAGTTTCTACTTAGTACTAATGGTTAACATATACCAATATGTTACTTAGTACTATCTTATATATCTAGTTTTTGTTTTTACTTATTACTATTTAACATATATCGGTACAATACCTTTGTAAATGTACTGAGCTTGTGTTTGATAACATTAACTCACTTATGGTAGCAACATTAATTTTCGTGTCTAGATACTGTTCGAGGTCGTACCTCAGATTCTCATAGATTGGGCATTCTGTGAGAATGAGAGGCACATCCTCGATTGCACCTGGGTCACAGGGGCATGATAGACTGTCCTTGCACTTGTAACGAATCAGGATACTCGGAGAATCCACCATGCCCTGTTAGGATCTCGGTGAGTGCACCCATCGGTTTCGTTTTTCTTACGAACCTGTACGCGGCTTCCACGTCTGGGAGGAAGAGCTTCGTGATCGACGCTGTGCTATCCTCGAGGTATCTCACGCTCCATTCACTCAGGAATGTTTGTCTTGTTTTACTTATTTTTGTATTGGCCATTTATAATATTTAAATTTAAAAATATAGATTTTAGGAAACGGGCTCGCGACTATATAAGACGTCGCGAGGCATTCTTCAGGACAGTTCTGCTCAAGTTTTCTTCCAACTACGTACTACGGCCACACCCGGGCCAGGCAGGCCTGGGAATTCTGTTGGCGCGTCCAGTTTTATTTTAAAGTTAATTTTTCATCAAACCATCACAAGTTCTCAGGAATATAAGGGAATGTGGATAATGAGACATAGACACACAATATACATTTGGATGGATGGAGCATTCCTTAAAGTTAAGGTCGGTGCAACCTGAAATATTATATTCATCGTTCCGATACTGGAGCTGCCACCTTCGGATCTTCGAGCTGCCACCCTCATCTGTGAATTGCCACCTTCATCTGAGGACTTTCACCTTCATCTGAGAACTACCTCTCGGTCTATGCACTACCCCCTCCGTCTGTGATCTACCACCAGAGTATTGTGACCGGCCGTTTAAAATACGAGTAATTTTAAGTTAAGGTAGTATTTTAATTTTAATCTTTTTGCAGTTTGTAATTAGTAAATTAAATATTCATTTGTACATGTTTTCTTCTTTCTTTTCCTCCAAAGTTAGGGTCCTACTGGTAGGGTCAGGTAGGAGCTAACTTCTTCTTTTTTTTTTCTATTTTTTTAAATTAATTATAGCCTTGCCCCTTAGAATAAAAGGGGTAACGTTATAAGCCTTGCATATGGCCAGCAGCTCCGCCTGGTAGACTGTGCAGTACGCGGACAGACTAAGCTTGAGGTTCCGGAATGCGGCCTCGCTATTCCAAAAGGATAGCGCCGCACCGACCTTCCCCTCAATAAAGTAAAGTAAAGTAATATTTATTGACCTTTAAATAACGTTCGTTACAGGCAAGTCTTATTACATTTGAATTAATAATTACTTAAAAAAATTAACTTACAAATCTCATTCATATACGATTACTTAATATTAGTTCTTAGTTTAACAGTTATCTTGACAAATATTTACATTATGATTGCTTTGTTTAGTTATTAGTGATATTTTATTATGGTTGTTCGTTACACAAGAACGATGATTCTACAAGCTGCATTGACATATATTCGTTGAGTTTATAAAAAGGATTGCTTTCAAAAAAATACTTCAATTTTTGTTTGAATGTAATAAAATTGAGATCCATTACACTATTAGGTAATTTATTATACATCAGTATTTTGGTATAAAGCCCCTGCTTCTTACATTTAGCTAATCTATTTATTGGTAGGATTCGCCCTTTTTTATTATTGCGTGAAATTCTTTTTTCCGGTATTTCCCTATCCTCGTGTACTTCTAATAAACAACTATAAATATAAAGTGATATAACTGTCATTATTTTATCTTTTTTAAAGTGTTTTCTCGCAGGACTACGTTTTTTCAAACCGTTAATAGTTCTTATAGACTGTTTTTGACATTTTAAGACTTTTATGCTATCTTTAGCATTTCCCCAAACAGTAATAGCGTATCTTATAATAGAATGCACGTAGGCATAATAGACAGAGATGAGCAACTTTTTATCTAGTAATGGCTTAAGTTTAAATAAAGCATAATTACCACTTGCCATTTTCTTGCAAATTTTATCGATGTGCGCATTATGGCTAATTGTATTATCTATTGTATAACTAAGAAATACATTTTTTTCACTAATGGAATTCCCGAAAATACCTAACTTTGACTGATACTGCATAGAGATGGTTTTATCAGAGTTAAGAACAATTCCATTTGCATCAAACCATTCCTTTAACAATTCCATAACAATACTAACTTTATTTTCTAAATTATGTATACATTTGTCTCTGATACCTACATGTGTGTCATCTGCGAATAAATTTATGTGAGCCCAACTTGGCAATGCATTGGTAATATCATTAATATATATCAAAAATAAGACTGGGCCTAAAATAGAGCCCTGTGGTACTCCAATTGACATCCTACCTTCTGTAGAAATTTGTTCATTAATCGAGACAATTTGACTACGGTTCTGTAAGTAAGTTATCATCATATTTAATTCATGACCTTGAAATCCGTAATATTGCATTTTTAAAATCAATATATCGTGCCTCAAACAATCAAAAGCTTTTGAAAGATCACAAAAGATACTTGCACATTTATTTGACGCATCTAATAATTCTAGAATGTAATATACTACTTTTCTTATAGCCATTTCTGTTGAGCGGCCTTTTCTGAATCCAAACTGTGACATTGTAAATAAATTATTTTCTTCAAAGTATTTAACGATTATCGATTTAATAATAGCTTCTAAAATTTTTGATAAAGTTGGCAAAATGCAAACGGGTCTATAATTACTAATATCCTCAGTATCCCCTTTTTTAAAAAGTGGGATTACCCTACCCGGTTTCAATACGTCGGGAAATATTCCATCAGTTAAACATGAGTTTAAGACAATTAATATTAATTCAAATAAATTATCGTTATTTATTATTAGGTTCCGTAAAGTCTTAGTACTCATATCATAAATATCTAACGTAGGTTTTTGCTTCATGTTAACTACTACCTTTTTGAGCTTAGTATAATCTACTGGTCCGAATGAAATAGATGTCAACGGTTTACTACAGTAATTTAAATACTTTTTGCAATCATCCGCGTCAATTTCTAGATTACAAGTTAACGTATGAGCTATGTTGCGAAAAAATTATTAAATAGAGTAGCAATTTTTTTAGATTCTGTAATACTTGCTCCGCTTTCGGTTTTTACTGATTTTATTCTATTACTTGTATTGCGTCGCGTATTTTGACCTGACTGTTCGTTTGTAATTTTCCAAGATTCTTTAATTTTATTTTTTGATTTTTTTATTCTATCTCTATACTGTATTTTTTTTGCTACGACCATTGTTTTACGTAATATTTTTCTATACTTTTTAATGTTTAATTTTCTTGTTCCGCTAGGGTCAACCTCTTGAAGGATTTCCATTTTGGCTAAATTTTTCTTACTAGTTTCTATACCTAAAGTCGACCATTTTTTCTGAACATTTATTACTTGTTTTTTCATTTTTGGAAAAGCTATGTTATAGTAGTAAATCAAATCATCGTGTAAAATCCTCGTTCTTGCGTTCGCGTCACTAGTCATTAGTATTTCTGTTTTTATTGACATATAATTTTTGTTAAACAAATAGTTAAAATAATTAAGGTTATTTTTTGAAAAATTTCGAGCCATATAGGCTGTATTTTTACTATTAACATTTTTGGTATTGAACAATTCTAATTTAATTACATTATGGTCTGACAGCTTACATCCTAAAACTGATCCTCTACAACCACTAAAATTTACAATAAAGTTATCAATGCATGTGGAACTGGTTTGGTTCCTTTTATTTGTCTCAGTTCTAGTAGGTTCATTTAACAACCATTTACAATCAAATTTCTTTAGTATGCCGTCAAGTTTCTTAATATTTTTATCTACTTTTAATACATTTAAATTGAAATCACCTGCTATAATAATTTGTTTCTTTTCTTTGCAAAGTTTATTTAACAGTTTTGTCAATAATTCAAAAAATAAATTTATATCATATTCTGGACGGTAAAGAGCCATAATTACTATTTTTGACAACCTTAACTCTATAGCTGCTAATTCAAAATTTGTTTCAAATGACATTTTATTCAAATCGTTTCTAATTTTAAAATCTAAACCATTTTTAACATATATCGCGGTCCCGCCATGTTCAAAAAATATTCTTTTCCCCAGGTCTCTGTCAAGCATAACACATCACATTCTTGCTCATTTGCTAAGCTTTCAATCTCTAAGTACTTTAGACAATCTTGCTGCCGTCGGTGTATATTCGCACCTGCTGCACATTGTGCCGATCTACGGCAGCCTGGTCTTCCAGACAGACGAACGCTATTTCCACGTGCTCGGCCGGGTGCAGAGTCTCCGCAAATCTCATCGGTTTCTCTGTCTCTCTATCTCCTAGGGCCGGCGGGGGTGACCTTCTCTTCGCTTCATACAGTGCGGCTGCTTCCTGTACTCTGAGGTCGAGAGGCAGTAGCCCCGCCAGCACCAGAGCCGAGTGTAGGGAGACAGTCCGGTACGATACGAGCTTCTGGGTGAAAACTCTCTGGACGGTGCCTAACAACTTGCGCACTTCGATTTTCCTGGCCTCAGATGCCCAAATAGGAGACGCGTACATGACAATGGGTTCGACAGTTGCGTTGTATATGGATCGTATTACGTCCGGATGCAAATCCCAGTTCACCCGAACAGCTTTGGCAAGCTGTTTATAAATATTAATTGCCTTTTTACACGTGCGTGTTAAAAGTCACTGCGGTCTTCAGCTCCAGCCTTGTAAACGGCGGATCATGGCTCTCATCATGTCTCGGCTCGTTTACCAGCTCTGCCACTTCTCTGACCCGGCGATGGTCTTTGTTGTCAGTTTCCTCCAGGTCTTGTGAGTAGAATGTCTCCGCGAGCAAGATTGCCGATTCTCTTGGGTTCAGGAATGCACCGTCTTTGGTTAGGGTCAAGTCTTCTTGTGTCCTGGTGGTCGTAGGGATTATACGGTATATACCATTATCATTCCACCAAGGGACTTTAAGGATTTCTGTGCTCTTTTTCAAGGGCATACTTCGTTTGCTCGCATCTGTAACTGCGTCGGAAAATTTTATGAGAAAGTCCTCAAGTTCGAATTTTGAATTTAGATTTTTAACAGATTCTAAAGTTATATTACTGTTTAATTTTGTTTCCGAAAACAATTTGCCCAAAATTGTCCCAGTTTGCTTTCTTTGTGTTGTAGAGCCTCGTTGTCTCCTTGACGTTTAGGCCTCTACTTGCGCGGAGTTGTATTTCAAATAATATAGCGTGGTGGTCTGAGCTCGTCATCTCCTGGTCTACCCTCCAGTTGTCTACTAAGTTCAGTAGATCGTCCGTGCAGGCTGTAATATCAACAAAGCTGGTGTACACTTTGTACCTCTAACGGTATCAAAGGTTGGCGTATCACCTCTATTGAGTACTTGAAGTTCCATGTCTTCTAGGGTTCCGGACATCTTTACGCCCCTGTCGTCTTCTTGAGTGCTGCCCCACCAGGTACTCTTTGAATTGCAGTCTCCTCCTATGAGCAGTTCTCTTGGGCCCAGTTCCTCTTGGATCTTTTGCGGCTGTTCCAGTTATGGCTCTATGGGGTCATCCAGTTCGAAGTAAAAGTACACCGCCGCGATTTTCCAAGCACTGGTTCAGATCTTCACTACTACAATATTATGAGTTGTGAATTTTGGGCATTGGATTACGTCAAGACCGTCATCAAAGACCACAATTGACGCTTTCACAGTCCCGTCACCTACTGCAGCACATTGGAAGACTCTCGCCCCACGGTAGTCCTTCATTCTTTTCACCCCGCCCACGTACGGCTCCTGTACTAACGCAAAAGCCAATTTGCGCTTGCTGGCCTCTATCATGAGTTCTTCAGTCGCCAGCTTCTTTCGCTGGAGATTTGCCTGGGCCCCTCCCCATTCTGGAAACCTCCCCATTCTGATTCCTCAGTGCTTTCACAATTTCCTCATCATTATTCATACTGAGCACATCTTTGAGGGTTATCATCGGGTCCTGGTTTTTCATTTCCTCGACAACTAGGCGATCGTCAGCACTCTTGAGCCGCTCCTTAACTTTATTCCTCTCCTCTTCCGTTCTACATCCTATGATAACCTTCTTGTCCCTCGTCTTCCGAACTCGCTCGACAGTGACCCATCCGTCCTTTGCGTTCACTACCTTTCTCACTTCATTCATAACATGGTCTCCTGAGTGAGTATCGTTTTTCGATGTAATGACGACGTTTTGGAAAAACTGAACATCTCGGCGAGTCCAGCCGGGAAAAATCCCGGACTCAGCCAAAATATTGTCCTTGCCAAGGCCCTTCGACGAGCAGAAGAAAATATGCAGGTCGTTGCTGAAGATCGTGCGCCGCACGCGTCCGAAGGGTCGCAGCCGAGGATGGGGCCGCGGCGGGAGAGGAGTGCCGGTATTGAGGTGCGCCGCTCTCCCTACCTTCCGCGGCCGCAGCGGGGTCACCGGCGCATGATGGTGACGTGGTGGGCCTTCTGCGCGCGCCCCAGAGCTTTTATCTGGAGCGAGCGCTGAAGGCGGTCCGGAGGCAAGTCTGCCCGGACGTGTGGAGCCCTCGCCTATACCTCTCCTTTGAGAGGATTGGTTGTAGGGCTGAAAGCTGGTGAATAGCGGGAGACAGGCGCGGGGGCGCCCTCTCCCGCATTGCACATATTCACCACCCCGTCGGGCGGGAGCGGTCGAGCACTCACGGTCGTTCCCGGGCCCCTCCCTGCAAAGAGGGGCGTGCGGGCCCCGCTGTAAAGCGGGCGGTCGTCGGCGGGGGACTGGATGTAAAGGCTCTGCCGGATTCCCAGTCCTCCTCCATGTAGACGATGCGGGAGTGCCGCTGGGTTGTTTAGTGGGTACACCGGGAGCGGCCCGGGAGTCCCACATACCCCCCCCATCCTCCAATGGGGGGGCATGCGTAACGCATTTTACCCAGCGTAAAAAAAAAAAAAAAGGTTAGGTTAGGTTAGGTTTTTTTTTTTGTACCTGTCCCGGCGCATAGACCGGGCCCGCGAGCTAATACCCGGATATTTTTCCAGGATTTGGTTTCTGGGTGTGGAGTGTTGTGTTGTTTTTTCTTTTCTTTTATTTATATATTTACATTTTATTTTATTTTCTGAGACGGGTCCACCCAGGACGCTAACTGACGGGGCTGCGGAGAATGCGCGAGCGGTCCCGCGGTCCCGCCGTTGAGTCATGATGCGGGAACATCGTGGGGTTTTAGTCGGTATGGGCGTCTTCGACGTCGAGCCCGACATATCCCTTATCCCTAAAAAAAAAAAGGTTAGGTTAGGTTAGGTTAGGTTAGGTTAGGTTAGGTTAGGTTAGGTTAGGTTAGGTTAGGTTAGGTTAGGTTAGGTTAGGTTCCCCCCCGTGTGGCGGTATTATGGAGAGACATTGTCCTCATAGGGGTGTACTTTTCCCCAAACCGGGTACTCTCCGAATTCGAGTCGTTTCTGTACGGTGTGGGGGCTCTCATTAGGCATCAACTACCCCGACAGACGCTTTTAGCGGGAGACCTCAACGCCTGGTCTTCGGCGCGGTCCCCGACGGCAAGAGCTCGCGGAGTATACCTGGGGGAGTGGGTGGTGAGAACTGGCCTCACGATTCTTAACCGTGGGACAATTTATACCTGCGTGCGGCAGAACGGGGGATCGATTGTCGATGTGACGATTGCATCTCCTAATTTAGCGCGTATGGTTGGCGATTGGAGGGTGGTGGAAGATGAGGAGACGGGCTCCGATCACCGCTATATACGGTTTGATGTGTCCTTCTCTTCCGCCGGGGCTCGTCACCCGAGGAGGTATACCTCTGGTGTCCCCAGGTGGGTCCTGATGACGATGGACAAAGAGGCGCTAGTGATGGCCTCTACAGTCCAGGAATGGCTGCCGCAACCGGACATCGTGGACGTCGATTTGGAGGCCGAGTGGTTTCGGGATGCCATGTCACAAGTATGTGACGCGTCAATGGCCAGGGCGAGGCCACTGCCTCCGAGGAGACGGGTGTATTGGTGGTCTCAAGAGATAGCTGTTCTACGGAGCAGCTGCGTGGAGGCGAGACGCCGGTACACGAGGCACCGGAGGCGTCGCCGACGGGATGAGTTAGCGGAAAACCTATTGTATGGTGTATACCGGGAGAAGGTGAGGGACTTGCAGCGGGCAATCTGCGGCGCAAAAGCCCGGGCATACGCCGAGATGCTCGAGACTCTCAGTCGCGACCCATGGGGGCGCCCGTACAAACAGATCAGACGGAAGATCCATCCCTGGGCGCCACCACTGACGGAGACTCTCGAGCCGCGATTGCTGGGGGATGTCGTGACTGCCTTATTTCCAAACGGGGCGGCGTTTCAGCCCCCGGTTATGGTACCGCCTCTGTTGGAGATCCAAGATGAGGTCGAAGAGATTCCACCGGTGTCGGAGGGTGAGTTGTTGGCGGCCATACTAAGACTGAAAGCCAAGAACAGGGCTCCAGGCCCAGATGGCATACCGGGACGTGCCTGGGTTGTGGCCTTAGAGGCACTGGGGAACCGATTCCGACGGCTTTTGAGTGCTTGTCTGGAGACGAGTCGGTTCCCATCACTGTGGAAGACGGGCAGGCTGGTACTTCTCAGGAAGGATGGGCGCCCAGCGGAATCTCCCTCCGCGTACCGCCCTATCGTTCTGCTCGACGAGGCAGACAAGTTGTTTGAGCGCATAATAGCGAGACGACTTGTTCAGCACCTCGATAGGGTCGGTCCGAACCTGTCAGAGCATCAGTTCGGTTTCCGAGTAGGCCGGTCTACGATTGACGCCATCATGCGCGTCAAAGCCATCTCGGACGAAGCAGTGGTTAGCGGTGGGGTGGTGATGGCGGTGTCCTTGGACATAGCTAACGCCTTCAACACTCTACCATGGGCCTGTATTGGGGAGGCACTGAAGTACCATGAAGTGCCGCCCTACCTCAGCCGAATTGTTGCCGCCTACCTCTCTGGGAGATTTATCTCGTATACAGGGAGGGAAGGTCGACAGCTGCGAAGGGAGATGTCGTGCGGTGTTCCACAAGGATCGGTTCTGGGGCCGCTTCTGTGGAACATTGGGTATGACTGGGTGCTAAGGGGAGCTCTTAATCCGGGCGCCGGTGTGACCTGCTATGCAGACGACACGCTCGTGACAGCCCGGGGCGAGACCTACGAGGAAGCTGCCCGTCTTGCCACAGCAGCGGTGCAAGAAGTGGTGGGAAGGATAGAGCGGTTGGGACTCCGGGTGGCGCTCAACAAGTCCGAGGCCTTAGTGTTCCATGGCCCGAGACGTGCGCCACCAAGGGGTTCCTTCATCTCTATCGGGGAGGAACGCATCGAGCCCCTGATGAAATATCTCGGGCTGCACCTCGATGCTAGGTGGGACTTCTGCGGACACTTCGCGAGGATGGCCCCTAGATTGAGGGTGGCGGCTGCTACTCTGAAGCGCTTGCTGCCCAACCTTGGTGGACCCATGGCGGGAAGCCGCCGCCTGTATTTGGGAGTGGTTCGGTCCATGGCACTCTACGGAGCGCCAGTGTGGGCGGAGGCTCTGAACCGTCGAGCCATTGCTCTGCTGAGACAGCCTCAGAGGGTGATGGCCATCGGAGTCATACGCGGTTATCGGACCATTTCTTGCGAGGCGGCGTGCGTGCTGGCGGGGTCACCCCCCTGGGACCTGGAGGCGATGGTTCATGCGGGCATGTACGCGTGGCGCACAGACTTGCGCAGCCGCGGAGAGCATCCCGCGCCGAGGGAGATCGCAGTATGGAAGTCCCACGCTCGACGGTCCCTGCTTTGGGAATGGAGGGAGCGACTGGCTCACCCAGTGGCTGGAAGCTGGACTGTCGAGGCTGTCCGGCCGGTACTTAAGGACTGGTTGGACAGGGCGCACGGGTCGCTTACTTTCCGGTTGGTGCAGGTGCTTTCGGGGCATGGATGCTTTGGAAAGTACTTGTGCCGAATAGCTGGAAGGGAGCCGACCCCTGCGTGCCATCACTGCGGAAGCGTGGAGGACACGGCGCAGCATACGCTGGAAGAGTGCAGAGGCTGGAGCAGCGAGCGCCGTGCTCTTGCCGAAGTGGTGGGAAGTGATCTCTCTCTCCCAGCATTGATCAAGTCAATGCTTCGAGATGAGGGATCATGGGAGGCGGCTGCTTCCTTCTGCGAACAGGTCATGTCCCAGAAGGAAGCGGCGGAGCGTGAAAGGGAGGTCTCTAGTGATCTCCCGATGCGCCAACGTAGAAGCGGGCGCCGGAGAAGGATCTTTCACGCCCTCCTCCGACCCCCGTAATAGGGGCATTGGGTCACAGACTCGGGGGGGTCTGTGTCCCGATACGAGTAGCCCCGAGGTGGCGCGCGCGGTGTTTCCGCGCGTCCCTCTTAGAACGATGGGTGGAGAATCTCCAGCTTCACCCTGACATGGATGGGTCCCAGGGGACCAGCGCCGACGGGGCCGCGGTCGAGTACTAACGTGTGCCCGTAGCCCCGTTAACTGGTGTAAGGAAGAAACACCGTGGGGTTTTTAGTCGGTTGGAGTCCGACACTACCCACTTGCCACCCCCCGGTGGCGAGTGGGCGTCCGTCCCGGATTTTCCCCACGAAAAAAAAAAAAAAAAAAAAAAAAAGGTTCCCCCCCGTGGGTGCCCGCATTGTCGAGGCGGGGGGGCTCAGTAGCCGTGGCCTCGTCACCCACGGTGAAGCTAAGAGGTACCCGAGCGGGGCCGCTCCACAAGGCTTTGCCCTCGAGCCTATGTCGGAGCGGCAACAGGAGGTAGGTTGCGGTGTTTTATGGGGACACCGCAACTGAGGCGGGCTGCAATGTCGTAAGACGGCGCAGCCGAGGATGGGGCCGCGGCGGCAGAGGAGTGCCGGTATTGAGGTGCGCCGCTCTCCCTACCTTCCGCGGCCGCAGCGGGGTCACCGGCGCATGACGGTGACGTGGTGGGGCCGCAGTATTGGAGATTTGCTGCGGCCGAAGTGGCAGGCGGCGGGGCCACTAATGACCCGTCGTAATGGTGGGCCTTCTGCGCGCGCCCCAGAGCTTTTATCTGGAGCGAGCGCTGAAGGCGGTCCGGAGGCAAGTCTGCCCGGACGTGTGGAGCCCTCGCCTATACCTCTCCTTTGAGAGGATTGGTTGTAGGGCTAGGCGGAGAAGGGGCAGGCGAAGACGACGATTACTGTCTTCCCTCCCCATGGTGGTGAATAGCGGGAGACAGGCGCGGGGGCGCCCTCTCCAGCATTGCACATATTCACCACCCCGTCGGGCGGGAGCGGCCGAGCACTCACGGTCGTTCCCGGGCCCCTCCCTGCAAAGAGGGGCGCGCGGGCCCCGCTGTAAAGCGGGCGGTCGTCGGCGGGGGACTGGATGTAAAGGCTCTGAGTAGTAGGGATTCCAGAGTTCTGGCTCACACAAAAAAGTTCTAACTCACACCCCTAAAGTCGAGTCAGGGCAACCTCAACGGCTAAAAAAAAAAAAAAAAAAAAAAAAAATTTGGTGTCGTTTTAGGGGTTTTTAGGGTCGTCCGATCGATTGACGCTATCAGATTTGTGATATCTCTTGCGGATCAGGAGATAGCTTTTTGGTTTAAAGGGCTCCAGTACCCCGTCATAAAAGCGTGCTGATCCCTCTATTGTATTCAATGCTCGCAGCCCTTTCCTTTGTAGCCTCTATTGTAATACGCGCTCGGTGTTCTATTGTGCTACGCGCTCGGTGCGTTCCATTGTTATACTACGTACGGTATGACCAAAATATTTTCTTTAAACTAACCTTGGTCCATGGTTTTGGTATTTTTGTAGGTATAGATATTACTTTTTTATCATAATCTAACCTAACCTAAACACTGGTACACAGTTCCCTGCGTGGCATTTTCCAAAATAAAACAACCTTTCTTGTCGTCACATATTTTATTTAAAATAGCATTTAAACAATTCGCACACTAATACATCATTCGAAAGAGTACTACTTTTCGCAAATAAATTGACTAAATCTAGCATACTATTGCCATGGAATTTACAGAACAAATACACTAAACTATAATGGCCACATACGGGAGTCCAATCATTTTGTATCCTCTTCGTATTGAAATCCCATACTCTGCAATTTCTATCCAGAAAAGTCCTGTGGTACCCCGTGGGTGCTCGACCAAAGGAGTCAAAATATTGACCTACGTTGTTTTTGTCTATGTGAATAGCTACCCAATGGGAGCCTGCCTTAGTATCGGGATCTGTATTGCTCACTAAGAACGAAGGCGCTCCGATATGTATCGGTAATCTGTTCGCTGCATACACGCTGTTTTCTAAGGTCGGGTGAATTTGTCGTAAATATTTCTTAATCTCAAGCGTATTCATACTTGTGATTACTTGCGAAGATAACTTGCTAATGACTAATTTTTAAAACATGGCCTTTATATTTAAGAAAATAAACAAAGATGTCAGGTATTATAACAATTTATTTTTATTCGAATACATTATACATCACTTATAACTAGATTACAAACTAAATACAATTTCATCTTAACTACTGTAGTCGACGATTACATTGCGATTCTTATCTATTTCAATTACATTATCGAACTCGGCATAAACAATACAGTTGATGGTTTGAGACAGAGCAGATTCAAAACGAACTTCCAATCTTACGCTACCATTTCTTATCAGATTCCAGTGACTTGATGAGTTTGCTGATAAATCAGGAGTTAAGTCAAAAGCTAGTAGGCAATAGCCTTTAGCATACTCTTCCCTAGATATTCCATTGCCTTCGTTAAGAAAATGTATGCCCGTTCCTGAGAATAATGTATGATAGGCTGCAGTGTAAATATTATTCGTGAATGATGGTTGTAACGCTTTAGAAGGTATTTGCTGACCATCGATATATAAACTAAATGAACTCATATCGTAGTTTTCAAAATTAAAAGGGTTTTTTACGAGACTCCCATTGAACGCTACGTTATTAACAAACCCAACTATACATCTCTTAGGTACCTGTCCCAGGAAAATGTTATCGAGGGTTTTTCCCTGAACCCCTGATGGTATCGTTAAACAATTTATTTTTATTCGAATACATTATACATCACTTATAACTAGATTACAAACTAAATACAATTTCATCTTAACTACTGTATTTCAATTACATTATCGAACTTAAACTAATTGAACTCATATCGTAGTTTTCAAAATTAAAGTAATTTCTAGTTACACTACTATTTTACAACGCTATTTTTAAAAATATAATCTTATTACTTTATCAAACAGTTCTCGACAGATAGGACATTTATTTTTTAAAGATAACATACATTTTCCACAGCTTACAGTGTGACCGCAAGGTATAAAACATATACACACTTCTTCAAATAAACAAATCTTACAAGTCATGTCTCTGTTGTTACTTTTATTGATATCAAGACTATCAAATTGTTTTATAACATCAGCATCTTTATGGCTAATTGTTTTAATGTCTCTATTAATAACACTTCTTATGTATTTCTCACCTTTTACGAGAAAAACATATGCACAATCTTGAAAAAACCGGGTATGTTCCTCCCATGGTATATCTTGAAACATCCAGTCCTTTATACCACCTCCGCAAAAGTAACACCGCACACGATCACTTTGTCCAGTGTAAAAAAAACCAGCTTCAGCCATATCTTTAGGTTTCTGACCTAAGCCTTTCGGCCAAGAGTCAAAACTACGCAAACGCGTTGATTCAAGAGAATAATGACGATAAACAGGTTGCTTGAGCTCCATATTAAAATATTAAGTATTAAATATCAAATGTTAAAAACATGTGGACTTATCGAGTGCTTTCGGATTAATGACAAGAACCAAATCTAAAAACGTATTACGATCGCTTGTCTTCGAAAACAAGTTTCAACTTGATCTACCCAACCACGATATCAAACAATGGTCATCTAAAAATGTACTATTGATTTACCTCTAATATAAGCCGTTATTGCATCCCTTTGTAGCAATAATGCATTGTTAAGGTAATGGTTAACTCCAGGTATCGGGAGTTACAAGTCAAAACGCGTTCAGTTCTTTGTCTTATGTATGGTCCTATTATGCTTTGTTATCGGTTCATCTGTTTGCATCCGTTGGTTGTAAAAAGTATTGGTAAAGTAATGGTGGTTCACTCCAGGTAGCGGGAATCACAAGTCATAACATGTTCAGTTCTTTGTCTTATTTGTGGACAAAGAGTTGGCTATTCTCTATATAAGCTCGAATTTGAGATAGAGCTCTCTCAGTTTGTGGAAACATTCTTACAGTGAACTGTAGGCTCTTTGTATTATTATAAAGTGCTAGTGTTGTGTTGTTAATCCGAATTCTACAGAATGGAGGTAAGAAAAAGGTATACCACTAATTATTGTTTGAACTTTTTGTAAATCTTCTTTTGTTTATTGTTTCTGACTATCTACTTTACTATATTTTATTATCGTTATCCTGAAGATGTGCTTGCATTTAACCATATCCACCCTGATGTTAAGCAATAACATGATCTTAGATTGATGAGGTTTGCTAAGAAGGAACTTGCTTACTCTAGATTTAAAAGACGTGTACGTCTTTACAAATATGTCAAAAACTCATATAATAATCTGTTTTTTTCAGAACATGAATTTTGAAGAAAATACATTCAAACAATATTATTATCAACCTACATTATCAGATGAAGATACTACTGATAACTTAATCATTAATAACCAAACTCCAAAAAGAAAACGAGAGGATGAACAAAATATTGATGAGTTATTTAATTGCACTAAAAACAAAACTAAAAAGCAGTCTCAGTGCTCATCAGTGTCCAGGACTCAGGCTAACGGGAGTGTAGCATACATGACAACAAATGCTGATTACACATCGGCTTCCACACACTTACTAAAGATTGAAGTCTATGATTTGAAAAAGATCGCAAAAATACCGAGCTCGCAACATTGGAAACATGCACAAACACGAGTCAAATATTATTTAAACGAAACAAATCAAAATTTTTTAAGTATGAAACAAATAATTTACAATATTACTAAAGAAATTTCAATGACAGATACTTGCAAAAAAATGTCTTTTAACCATAGTGATAATTAATAACAATGGGTTACTCACTCACTCAGTTAATTTTAGTTCTAAGAATGTACACATTTTGTGAATAGTTCAGTAGATATTTTTTTTTTTTCGCAAGAAGACAATAGGTTTTTACCTGACTTAATGTGTATAAGTACTCTCTAAAAGTTAGAATATTCCTCATTTATGATATATCCCTCGAGCTGTCTGAATGATGACTCTCTTTCAAAATGGAACGTGATTGTGTCAGTGCCTTTTTTGCAAACTCTGGGCTTGAAGTAATTCACGAAGAGTTCGAACATAGTGAAAATATTGTCAAATGTGGACTCGATGACATTTGTGAAGTGATTGATATGGTAGAACTATGTAAAAAAGTGGAAGAATCTGAAAAATTTGATGTCAATTATGACAACGAACTCTATGAAATTTGTGTTGCGGTTGAAAACAGTGAAATGTAAGTAATAAACATAATTATATTTTACCCTATTATTATAACTACTTTTTTTACTTGATAACTGGTTGAATTAAAATCTTTATTATCAGAATGTATTTTTCAAAGATCACTCTTGAATAATAACAGAAATTTTAAGTTGTTAGCTAGTTAAATAAAAATTTAATGTCTAACATTTGATCTGTTTCAATAACTTTATTTTGTTTTTGTTACAGCCAACGATCATCATCTTCTTCACAGCATCAAGTTCAAACAGGACGAGGAGGAATCACAATGAAACGAAGTGCTGGTGATGAAAACAACGACAACAACCTCGCAAAGAGACCATGTAATGAAGAAACCTCAACTTCATATGATAAGGTACAATGTAATACATGTAATATATTAGTCAGCAAAAGATACTTCACAAACCATGTTAAGAGCAATACTCATAAAAATATTGTGTTAAAGTCTCACAGTTCTTTAAAAAATGTAACAGTAATAGAATCTGCTTTCAACCAACGCATTATTTCTTATAAAGTGAAAAGTAAACAGGTAACTAAGTTAATTTTTGAAACACCAGAATTATTTTTAGATTCAATCAAAGACGATTTAATTTTTTTAATTAAAGAAGCAATTAATCAACACACGTCCCTTAAAGTAAACTTTGTTTTACACGCAGATTTTATTCAGCAAACAAAACAATTATCTAATTCTTTTGATTTTCAAACGAGTAATTTTATATTATCGAAAGCAGATGATTTAAATATTTTTATGACAACTTTGCGCAACTTATTAGCTCATAAAATAAGTACATTTGAGAAAAAGGATAGCGGATGGAGTTTGGTTAAAATTGATAATATTGAACTCAACATAAATAAATTTAGTCCTCTACGCGGCACTTCATTCATTGAGCTACCTAAAGATATAAAAGATAAAAAAGCAGTTGTAAACGTGAAAAATTCTGATAACTCATGTTTTAAATGGGCATTACTCTCCGCCTTGTATCCGGTCAACAAAAACTCAGAACGGACATCATCTTACAGTATCCATTCAAATAAATTAAAATTTGAGGGGGTGTCCTTTCCAGTTAAATTGAGAGATATATCTAAAATAGAGAATCAAAATAATTTAAGCATTAATGTTTTTGGATTAGAATTTGATAGCATAACAAAAATACATAGCGTTGTAGGTCCACTTTATTTCACAAAATGTCGTAAAAGTACACATATCAATTTGTTATACATACAAAAAGAGTTCAACGGTCACTATTGTTATATAAAGAATTTATCTCGATTAGTAAGTAAACAGATATCTAATACAAATGGTGCTGTTCACATATGTGATGGGTGTCTAGTACGTTTTACCACCCGAGACAGATTGACCAACCATCAACAACACGACTGTTCTCACATCACTACCAACCTACCTAACAGTGAGAAAACATCAAAAAATTGGTTTGGACAACCTGTATCAAATAACGAAATTAAGTTTAATAAATTTCAAAAGAAAATGAAGATTCCATTCGTTATATATGCTGATTTTGAAGCGTTTTTAAAACCCATACAGACATGCGCTAACGACCCATCAAAATCATATACCAGTAACGTTCAGAAACACGAACCTTACAGTTTCGGATACTACATCAAATGCGCATACGATGACAGTTTGTCTAAGTATGAATCATACAGTGGTCCAAACTGTGCACAAGAATTTATGAAACGCTTGCATGGCGATTTAAAAATAATTTGTATTAAAAATCACTTTCAAAAAACTCCAAAACCGCTATCAACTATAGACACCGATAAAGTAGATACCTCAAAAACCTGTCACATTTGTGAAACTGACTTACATGGTGAAAAAGTTCTTGACTTTGATTGGCAAACCGGCGATTTTAGAGGTGTTGCACATGAAGTATGTGAGAAAAAGTTCTGTGTCCCTCGTTATATCCCTGTTTTTCTGCATAATCTTAGTAATTATGATTCACATTTTATTGTTCATGCACTACATTTAGTAGAAGGTGAAGTTGATTTAATCCCCCAGAACAAAGAGAAGTATATTTCGTTCTCAAAGCATCTAACAATAAATAACCAAAAAGTCAGTTTACGATTTGTAGACTCTTTTAGATTTTTACCCTGCAGTCTAGACCAGCTAGCAAAAAATCTAAAAAATAATGAATTTCATGAAACTAAAAAGAACTTCCCTGAGAAAGATGATTTCTATCGAGTCAGACAGAAGGGTGTTTACCCATATGAGTTTATGACATCACATGACTCTCTGAAATTACCCCATTTACCAAATCAAGATCAATTTTACAGTTCGCTTACTGATACAAACATTTCAGGTGATGATTATAACCGCGCACAAGATGTTTGGCAACACTTTGTTTGTCGAAACATGTTAGATTATTCCAACTTATATCTAAAAACAGATGTATTGTTGTTAACTGATGTTTTTGAAAATTTTCGAGACCTTTGTCACAGTACCTATGGCTTAGATCCGGCACACTATTATACAGCACCAGGGCTTAGTTGGGATGCTATGCTAAAACAAACAAAAGTAAAATTAGAACTAATGACCGATATTGATCAAATTGCTTTTGTCAAGGCAGGCATCAGAGGCGGTGTATCTCAATGTAGTAATCGTTATGCAAAAGCTAATAATAAATTTTTGGATGATTATAATGAAAATGTACCAGAATCATACTTAGCTTATTTTGATGCAAACAACCTTTATGGCTGGGCTATGTCGCAGTTTCTTCCCGAGGGGGGTTTTGAGTGGGTGAGCTCGGCTACAAATTTTGAAGTTGATGATACATCTGAATACGGATTTATTTTAGAAGTTGATTTGGAGTATCCTGAGGAACTTCATGATTTGCATTCGGACTTACCATTATGTCCAGAAAATATATGCGTGGGGGAGTCAAAAGAACAAAAACTTGTACCAAACTTGAATAATAAAGAAAAATATAAAATTCATTACCCAAACCTTAAGCAATACTTGAAAATGGGTTTAAAATTAACAAAAATTCATAGAATATTAAAATTTCGACAAAGTCCTTGGCTAAAAAAATACATTGATTTAAACACCGAATTAAGAACAAAAGCTGTTTCAGATTTTGAGAAAGATTTTTTTAAATTGATGAATAATTCGGTTTTTGGAAAAACGATGGAAAATGTAGAAAAAAGAGTTAATGTAAAATTGTTAACGCACTGGGAAAATCACGGTAAAAATTTAGGTGTGCAAGATTGGATTGCAAAACCTGAATTTAGCAGCCTCTCTGTTTTTTCGGATAACTTAGTAGCGGTGCAATTGCAAAAAACAAAAGTGTGCTACGATAAACCCATTTACTTGGGTTTTTCTATCTTAGACATATCAAAAACATTGATGTATGAATTTCATTACGAGTATATGCTCACTAAGTTTGAGAAAAAATGTAAATTATTATACACTGATACCGATAGTTTAATATATCAAATTTTCACAAACGATTTTTATGAAAACATAAAACCAGACCTGAATTCGCGATTTGATACCTCTGATTATCCTTCGAATAATATTTTCGGCTTTCCTCAAATAAACAAAAAAAAATTAGGTTTCTTCAAAGATGAAAATAATGGAAAAATTATCAAAGAATTTGTAGGGTTAAGATCAAAAATGTATGCAATTCAAACAGAAAATAAATTGACTGCAAAAGCAAAAGGTGTTAACAAATGTGTAACGAAACGGATGACATTGGAAAATTATAAATCATGTCTATTCAACAGAAATGTTCAATATGATGCGATGTACAGATTTAAATCAATCAAACACACAATATTTACACAGAAAATAAACAAAATATGTTTATCTTACAATGATACAAAAAGGTTAATTTTATCTAACAATGTTGACACATTGGCATGGGGTCATTACAAATTGAGAAAAGTATTCGAAGTGGATATTTAAATAGTATAGTTAAATGTAAGTTGTAAATAATAATATAAATTGTAGATTTAAGATAATCGTAATATAATAAATAAGATGTATTTTAGTATTGTAAGTTGTAAATAATGTTACTTTTTTCTTAGTATGTGAATAAAGAGTGTAAATAAATTTATTTTTAGTTCTTATCCATTGTTTAGATGTAACTAGTAAATAATGTAAGATTATTAGTTTCCATGTATTTTTTCTATTTTTTTAACTATATTCATTTATGAAATATAATGATTGCAACATAAAATAACGTTTTATTCCCTTTCCAAACCCTTTAGGGCTTACACGTGTTGAAATGTATCACTTTGTTCATCCGTTCACTGCCATAGTAGCTGGTCCAAGCGGGTGTGGGAAATCCAATTTTGTAACAAACTTTGTGAAGTGTAGAAAAGAAATTTGTAGTGCTGAATTTGTTCAAATTACTTGGTGTTTTGATGAAGCGCAGCCTTTGTACAATCTTAAAAATGTAAATTATTGTCAAGGTGTGCCAGACATTAGTATGTTTGATGGAAAGGAAGCTCAACTATTGGTTATTGATGACCTCATGAGGGAATCAGATGGACGCATTGTTGATATATTTACCAAAGGTAGTCATCATAGAAACTTGAGTGTTTTTTATTTAACACAAAACTTGTTTCATCAAGGTAAAGGACAAAGAGACATATCTCTAAACTCTAATTATATTATCTATTTCAAAAATCCTCGAGATAAAACTCAAATCCGATACCTAGCACGACAAGTATCACCAGAAAATACAAAGTTTATGGAAGATTCATACAAAGATGCCACTACAGAAGCCCATGGATATTTGATGATTGATTTAAAACAAGACACTAGTGATATATGTCGTTTTAAAACCAAAATATTTCCTTCAGATGGATATTGCACTGTTTATGTTCCAACAAAATCATTTAAATATGCAAAAAACCAGCAGATTCCCATCATTCATAAATAATGCATCGAAGCTTAAGGACGCATAAAGATTTACTTAGCGCTCTGCATACACTTAAACCAAAATATCAAAAAGCACTTTTAAAATCATGTGATGAGGAAGAAATTAATTGCATTTGTGAAATAATTCATAACGTTTTAAAAGGTAAGGTACCTCTTGAAGAAAAAACGAAGATAAAATTTATAAAACACTTCAGATGGATATTGCACTGTTTATGTTCCAACAAAATCATTTAAATATGCAAAAACCAGCAGATTCCCATCATTCATAAATAATGCATCGAAGCTTAAGGACTCATAAAGATTTACTTAGCGCTCTGCATACACTTAAACCAAAATATCAAAAAGCACTTTTAAAATCATGTGATGAGGAAGAAATTAATTGCATTTGTGAAATAATTCATAACGTTTTAAAAGGTAAGGTGCCTCTTGAAGCAAAAGCAAAGAAAAAATTAAAAAAACATAAAGAACTACTCCGAAAACTAGTGCGTAAAAGTACAAACAAAGTTCGTAAACACATAATAGTTCAAAAAGGGGGGTCTTTTTTACCAATAATTTTGGGTTCAATTCTGAGTTCATTAATTGGATCACTTGTTTGAAAAATGGAACACGCTAAAAAAATGTTACTCATTGATCCAAGTGTAATTGAAAAAATAAATCAACGACAAAATAATTCTGAAAATCCATTATCTAGATTAGATACTGAAATGCAAGATATCCTAAACAGCAACATAGAAGATAGAAAGAAATGTATTTTATACCTACAAATATTGCAAAGGTACTTACACTTTAATGAAGAGAGTCGACAACCTATTGAACTTTCTTTAATACAACAAAATGAAGATATCACTCCAACAAATAAAAAAGACGAAACGCTTGATCAAGATCCAGTCTCTACTCAGACTCTGAAGAACGAAGCTAAAACAGCAATACATAGTGATTTTCCCTACACAACAAATAATATTCTGAAATCAATACCTAAAACTTATTTAAAAAAAGGTGAATCCTTATTAAGTTTGCTTTCATTAAGTAAAAACAAAATTCACTGGAACGATAGTGATGGTGTTGTTGTTATTGATGATAAAACTATTCCTGGAACCAACATAAATGATTTGATAAACGACTTACTTAGACCATTAAAGAGAAGCGACCCCATCGGTTGGGAAGCATTTGCTAAAGCTTTAAAAGATATCAAAATACCACTCATTTATTTGGGTAACCCAAAACGAGTTGAGTATATAAAAAACTTAACATTGAAAGAACTTGGTGAAATTTCGACTGACGAAGAATATTCCACACCTTCTAACAAATACGTGAAAAAGTATCGCAAAAAACTTGATTGGGAGAAATGGACCCCATATTAAATGACGATGATACTGTAATAGATCCCTTGGAACGTATTAATGAAATATACTATGATGCACGTCATCCAGCTGGATATAGTAGTATAGACAAATTAACAAAGGCTTTGAAAGGTGATATGAACAAAAGTGAGGTTAAGAAATGGCTGCAATCTCAAGAAACTTATACACTTCATAGGCCTGCACGCAAAAAGTTTCCTAGAAATAAGTACGTTTTATCTAATTTTAACGAACTGTGGCAGGTTGATTTAAGCGATATGAGAACATATTCTCAATATAATGATGGTTATAACTATATACTATGCGTTATTGATGTATTTTCTAAATATGCTTATGTTCGAACTTTGAAATATAAAAATTCTGAAACAGTTAAACATTGTTTTGAAAGTATATTTAACGAAGCTAATGCTACTCCAACTCATATACAATCGGACAAGGGTACTGAATTTGTCTCTAAAGATGTACAGAAATACTTTAGGAGTAAAAATATCAACTACTATACTACTAACAATCCTGATATAAAAGCCAGCATTGTTGAAAGATTTCAAAGGACACTTAAAATGAAGATGTGGCGTTATTTCACCCACAAAAATACGTACAAGTACACTGACATTTTACAAGATTTAATATATGCATATAATCATAGCTACCATTCTAGTATTAAGATGCGCCCTTGTGATGTAAATTCAAATAATATAATGACTGTATGGAACAACTTGTATAGTTCTAAAAATGATCTAAATATCACAAGAACTTCTTTACCGAAATTACACACTGGAGACTATGTAAGAATAACCAAATATAAACACATTTTTCAAAAAGGTTACGAGTCTAATTGGAGTGATGAAATATTTATAATCACTTCGGTTATAGATCGCTCTCCATTTGTTGTCTATACACTTAAAGATTTAAAGGAAGAAGCTATAGTTGGAACTTTTTATGAAAGGGAATTACAGAAAGTGTCATATGACCCCACCTCAATTTATAAAATAGATAAAATCATTAGTTCTCGTATGTCGGGTAACAGAAAGGAAGTGCTAGTCAAGTGGAAAGGTTATCCAGATAAATTTAATACTTGGATTTTAACTTCTAACTTACAACAAGTATGATGAAAGAAAGTTTTTATTTGACATTACTTAGTAATAGTTCAATGGAATACTTTCCAGACAACAAAACATCAAAATTTTCAACAAAATTATCAAAGTCTATTATACTTGAAGGAGTGTGGAGTGTTGGTGTTGTTGAGTTCCAATATCCGTGTACAATGTTTACTGTTCAAGAACATGGAAATATAGTTTACATTACTAAACTCATGCAAATGCCTAATGAAACAAAGCCTTCTACTGTATACTATAAAACTCATATCCCCGCTACAAACTATGACAATATTAACCACGTCCTAACAGCATTAAACCACATAAAGGAAAATGTAAGGTTTCGTTATGATGAATTAACAAAGTTTGTGAATGTTACTGTAATAGATAAAAACATAAAATCAATAACGTTATCACCTCAGTTATCCCTTCAGCTTGGGTTCGAACCAAATAGAAATCTTGTTGAAAAAGGTTTCGGAAAATGCCCAGCCAATTTACATTTAGGATTGCCGCCACAATTATTTGTTTATTGTGATATTATTGAACCACAAATAGTAGGAGACGTTATGACTCCTTTGTTGAGAATAATACCGTTAGATCCAGCAAATTATATTTATGGGGCTAATAAAATGCATGTATTTTCACAACCTCACTATTTACCTGTGATGAGGAGGGAATTTGACACTATCGAAATAGATATAAGAACGAGTACCGGACAAAAAATACCATTCCAGTTTGGAACAGTGTGTATTAAACTTCATTTTAGAAAATTATAAAATGTATTCGCAACACGAGAAAAGTAAATGTCCTTACGAACATTATTATATACATCAAGCTGGATCAGGTATAGGAGTTATTTACAAAGGGGCCCCATATCAGCGAGGTCATGGGATCGGTAGCTTTTTGGGTGGTTTGTTTAGATCAGTGCTGCCATTGCTTTCTAGTGGAGCTCGAGTAATTGGAAAGGAGGCTTTAAATGCTGGTGTAGGTCTCTTATCTGACATGGTTAGTTCACGTCCAATGGAAGAATCAATTAAATCCCGACTTAAAGAGGCAAGTTCAAACTTGAAAAGAAAAGCGGATGGTAAAATTGAACGCATGAACATGTCCGGATCGGGATATATAACAAAGAGAAAACGTCAGTCTTCATTCATTCCACCATCATCCGTTAAGCTGAAAGCTGCAAAGAAAATAAAACTAAACAAGAAAAATAGTAAAGACATATTTTCTTAAAATATTTTAAAATGTCTTTTTTACATAGTCATTCCTGCGAGTGCATAAAGTCTGAATTAGATTTATTTGCTTTACCGTCTACACAAACTAGTATAGAAAATGGAATTTGGATACATTACAAACCAATTTCATCACTTGCTGATGATGGACCCATAGAATTTCAAGTACCAGGAGCAGGCGATGACTACATTGATCTATCTCATACGCTTATACATATAAAAGCAAAAATAGTGAACCAGGACTCCACTAAACTGGCTGCATCAGCAGTAGTGGCTCCAATTAATAACTGGTTACATTCACTTTTTAATCAGCTTGATGTTTATTTGAATCAAAAACTCGTATCACCCCCGAATAATACATACGCATATCGTGCATACATAGAAACTCTATTGAATTATGCTCCTACAGCCAAAGACTCTCATCTGAGTTGTGGTCTTTGGTATGAAGATACATCTGGAAAAATGGATTCAACTGATGAAAGTAATAAAGGGTTCACAAAGCGACAAGAATTTACAAGTGAAAGTAAAGAAATAGAAATGATCGGACATTTGCACGGTGATTTATTCAATCAAGAAAAATTTTTGATTAACGGTGTTGATATGTCTGTAAAATTAGTTCGATCCAGAGAGACATTCAACTTGATGGCTTCTTCGAATGATTTAAAATTAAAAGTATGCGTTACAGACGCAACTCTAATTGTCCGTAGAGCTCGAATCAATCCGAGTGTGTTACTCGCACATCAGAAAGTTTTAGCCTCTACTACAGCTAAATATCCTATTACACGAGCCGAAGTTAAAGTTCTAACGATACCATCAGGGGTTCAGGGAAAAACCCTCGATAACATTTTCCTGGGACAGGTACCTAAGAGATGTATAGTTGGGTTTGTTAATAACGTAGCGTTCAATGGGAGTCTCGTAAAAAACCCTTTTAATTTTGAAAACTACGATATGAGTTCATTTAGTTTATATATCGATGGTCAGCAAATACCTTCTAAAGCGTTACAACCATCATTCACGAATAATATTTACACTGCAGCCTATCATACATTATTCTCAGGAACGGGCATACATTTTCTTAACGAAGGCAATGGAATATCTAGGGAAGAGTATGCTAAAGGCTATTGCCTACTAGCTTTTGACTTAACTCCTGATTTATCAGCAAACTCATCAAGTCACTGGAATCTGATAAGAAATGGTAGCGTAAGATTGGAAGTTCGTTTTGAATCTGCTCTGTCTCAAACCATCAACTGTATTGTTTATGCCGAGTTCGATAATGTAATTGAAATAGATAAGAATCGCAATGTAATCGTCGACTACAGTAGTTAAGATGAAATTGTATTTAGTTTGTAATCTAGTTATAAGTGATGTATAATGTATTCGAATAAAAATAAATTGTTATAATACCTGACATCTTTGTTTATTTTCTTAAATATAAAGGCCATGTTTTAAAAATTAGTCATTAGCAAGTTATCTTCGCAAGTAATCACAAGTATGAATACGCTTGAGATTAAGAAATATTTACGACAAATTCACCCGACCTTAGAAAACAGCGTGTATGCAGCGAACAGATTACCGATACATATCGGAGCGCCTTCGTTCTTAGTGAGCAATACAGATCCCGATACTAAGGCAGGCTCCCATTGGGTAGCTATTCACATAGACAAAAACAACGTAGGTCAATATTTTGACTCCTTTGGTCGAGCACCCACGGGGTACCACAGGACTTTTCTGGATAGAAATTGCAGAGTATGGGATTTCAATACGAAGAGGATACAAAATGATTGGACTCCCGTATGTGGCCATTATAGTTTAGTGTATTTGTTCTGTAAATTCCATGGCAATAGTATGCTAGATTTAGTCAATTTATTTGCGAAAAGTAGTACTCTTTCGAATGATGTATTAGTGTGCGAATTGTTTAAATGCTATTTTAAATAAAATATGTGACGACAAGAAAGGTTGTTTTATTTTGGAAAATGCCACGCAGGGAACTGTGTACCAGTGTTTAGGTTAGGTTAGATTATGATAAAAAAGTAATATCTATACCTACAAAAATACCAAAACCATGGACCAAGGTTAGTTTAAAGAAAATATTTTGGTCATACCGTACGTAGTATAACAATGGAACGCACCGAGCGCGTAGCACAATAGAACACCGAGCGCGTATTACAATAGAGGCTACAAAGGAAAGGGCTGCGAGCATTGAATACAATAGAGGGATCAGCACGCTTTTATGACGGGGTACTGGAGCCCTTTAAACCAAAAAGCTATCTCCTGATCCGCAAGAGATATCACAAATCTGATAGCGTCAATCGATCGGACGACCCTAAAAACCCCTAAAACGACACCAAATTTTTTTTTTTTTTTTTTTTTTTTTTTAGCCGTTGAGGTTGCCCTGACTCGACTTTAGGGGTGTGAGTTAGAACTTTTTTGTGTGAGCCAGAACTCTGGAATCCCTACTACTGCTCTGCCGGATTCCCAGTCCTCCTCCATGTAGACGATGCGGGAGTGCCGCTGGGTTGTTTAGTGGGTATACCGGGAGCGGCCCGGGAGTCCCACATACCCCCCTCATCCCCCGATGGGGGGGCATGCGGCATGCGTAACGCATTTTTCCCAGCGTAAAAAAAAAAAAAAAAAAAAAAAAAAAAAAAGTTTAGGTTAGGTTCCCCCCCGTGGGTGCCCGCATTGTCGAGGCGGGGGGGCTCAGTAGCCGTGGCCTCGTCACCCACGGTGAAGCCAAGAGGTACCCGAGCGGGGCCGCTCCACAGGGCTTTGACCTCCAAGCCTATGTCGGAGCGGCAACAGGAGGTAGGTTGCGGTGTTTTATGGGGACACCGCAACTGAGGCGGGCTGCAATGTCTTACGACGGCGCAGCCGAGGATGGGGCCGCGGCGGGAGAGGAGTGCCGGTATTGAGGTGCGCCGCTCTCCCTACCTTCCGCGGCCGCAGCGCTGGGTCACCGGCGCATGACGGTGACGTGGTGGGGCCGCAGTAGTGGAGATTAACTGCGGCCGAAGTGGCAGGCGGCGGGGCCACTAATGACCCGTCGCAGGAGGAGGCCGTGGTGGGCCTGCTGCGCGCGCCCCAGAGCTTTTATCTGGAGCGAGCGCAGAAGGCGGTCCGGAGGCAAATCTGCCCGGACGTGTGGAGCCCTCGCCTATACCTCTCCTTTGAGAGGATTGGTTGTAGGGCTAGGCGGAGAAGGGGCAGGCGAAGACGACGATTACTGTCTTCCCTCCCCATGGTGGTGAATAGCGGGAGACAGGCGCGGGGGCGCCCTCTCCCGCATTGCACATATTCACCACCCCGTCGGGCGGGAGCGGCCGAGCACTCACGGTCGTTCCTGGGCCCCTCCCTGCAAAGACGGGGGACTGGATGTAAAGGCTCTGCCGGATTCCCAGTCCTCCTCCATGTAGACGATGCGGGAGTGCCGCTGGGTTGTTTAGTGGGTATACCGGGAGCGGTCCGGGAGTCCCACATACCCCCCCCATTCCCCGATGGGGGGCATGCGTAACGCATTATTCCCAGCGTAAAAAAAAAAAAAAAAAAAAAAAAAAGGTTAGGTTAGGTTAGGTTAGGTTAGGTTAGGTTAGGTTAGGTTAGGTTAGGTTAGGTTAGGTTAGCGGCAGCTGCTCCTCCCCAACCTTTTCCACCTAGTGCTAAATCCATGGGTGCTGCACCGAAGAGGGCGGGTAAGAGAAAGAAGAAATCTACACCGGCTGCAACCGTAGATTTGGAATCTACACCTGCGCCGCGTCCAATGCAGGGGTCATGGGCTGAGGTCACAAAACGAGGCTCAAAGAAAGGTGGTAGTGCAGCCGTGCAAAATAGAGCCAGGTCATCAGCTCCCGTGAGGTCACAGCCTCCAAAGGTGGTACCTCCGCAAGCCGCGAAGGCAAAGGTGGCTAAATTGAAAGCCCCTCGCACTGCAGCCGTGGTAATCACGCTGCAGCCGGGGGCGGCTGAGAAGGGCCTCACTTATGCAGGAGTGCTGATGGAGGCCAAGAACCGCATTAATTTGTCGGATCTTGGAGTGCCGCCCCTAAAGATAAGGACCGCAGCTACTGGGGCTCGAATACTGGAGGTTCCGGGCGAGGACAAAGATCTGAAAGCTGACACCCTGG